>JAUPFV010000004.1:280772155-282200073 GCA_036936605.1 Limnanthes douglasii subsp. nivea
ATTTACAAAGTTTTTTGCTTCAAAAAATAGGGGTGGCACATAATGGGATCCTTTCCAAAAAGCATCAAGGGATTATTGATACCTTTTATACTAGATTAGTTCCTAAAATAGGTTGAAGAAAAACCATCAGACCAAATCTAAGCCAAAAACGTTATACATTTTTTTAAACTAATATTTGATGTAGGCATGAGATCTCTAAAATTATAATGTTTGATAATTAATTATCATTCTTGAACGATAAACTAGATTTTTTTACAAAGTCTCTCTAAACTTCTTTTCAGCTTCATAAGATTCCTTATAGTAAACCATATATTTGGCCAACTGTTTGAGATGGTCTTGAGAAGCTTTGATTTGAGAGGCAAGAGTTTTTGTAGTAGCATCAAGACCGGAAAATGGTTGAAGAGCGATGGCAATTGCAGGATTTAGAGGAGGGCTACGAAATTCCGATGCACTAGGCTTGTGAATCATATCCAAAGATGTGAAAGGTTGGTAAGAACGAGTAATATCTGGAAGAACTTTGTCTGGTGTAGGCCTCGCAAAATCAAGCATGTGATTTTGGATGACTTGAATAACATGATCTTCTTCGCCAGCAAGCGCCTCTGTGTTCTCAAAGTTGATGAACAGATTTGGGTCGAAGCTTGTAGGAGCATGATAAACGGTGGGAGGAAGTGTCATCAATTAGAATCACAGAGTTGTCTTTATTAGAATGTTCTTCGGTCGAAGGGTTTGGGGGTGTTGTTCGTTTCCAGCAGCAGCGTCTTCGTCTTCATCAACCAAAGTGTACGAAGTAATTTTATTATGTTTCTTTTTCTTTCTGAGGGAATCAGAAAATATTTTCTTTTTCTTAGATGATGGTACTTGAACCTTTCCCACTTCGATGGGTGAAAGAGGTTGTTCTGCAACTTTGCATTTTCGACTCTTTGGTTTCGAGGGGGTGGAAGGGTTAGCACCAGATGTGCTAACTTCCTTTTTATCTTTATTTTCTTTGATGATTTTTTCTTTCTTCTTTTTTGGAAAATGGTTATCCGATGTGTTGCGAATAGGAAGAAAGAGTCTGCAATCAGGCTGGGGTATTCGTTAGCACACAAGTTTTAGATCTGGATCGAAAAACAAATCTTAAGGAGGCAGCCCACCTTCTTTTATTGGAAATATGTGGCTACGAAGGAAATTGATGGGCTGAAAGGCAGTATGAAATGCTTTATTCCATTCCTTTTCAGCCCAGGTGGCGAGTTTTCGGAAAATATCTTTAGCAACTTCTCGACGTGTTCGAAAAGCACCACCCTTACCAGTTTTTGAAGCCTATCAGCTTCAGCACACTTCTTCGCCCTTTGGCGAATCTTCAGAGATTTGCAATATAACCCTTTGGTGGGAATTAAAAATGGAGAATTAGGGATTGAGGCGGGGTTTTGAAATTCTCTTTGAAAATAAGAGCGGGTTTTGTTAAAATACCTCAACTAGTACTAAATTTGTTGAATTTGTTCTAAATAGAGAAGGAGAGTTAACAAGTTAGTTTTTATGAATGAAAACTTAATATAGTTTAAAATAAATAGTAATTCAGATTATATATATCAGTTGCAAGTAATTTTTATATGAATTTCAGATAATTTTGTTTTTAGCAAATAACGGAATGGAATTTTGAAAAATTAAAAAATTATTTTTATTATTTCAGTATAAAGAAAAATGGTCAGAAAAATAGTTAACTAATATTTAAAACAATTATTATTGTGATTGGAAATGTTATATTTTTATTAAATAAAAATAAAATCAATACATAACTTTAACTCTTAACTTTGTATTGTTTTTCAATTTTATATTTTTTTTATTTAAAGTTTTAATTACTAACTAATTAAATCATAGTCAATCCAATTATTTTTAAAGTTAAAGAATTTAAACTTTAAAATTCAAAACATTAAAAAACATTAAGAATAACCTAATGTAAACAAAAACAAAAACCAAAGAGTGTCACCAAATCCCTAAAAAATTATATTAATCTTATATTAAAGTCGTAGATTCATTAAACATCAAAATATCAATTTTAAAAAACGAGATTTGAGTGCAACCTATTTAATTAATTGTTTTTAAAAATAGTTGATTATAAGATTGTTCATCATAGACTAGACTGGTGAGAGAAAATCTCATCTCTCACTAGAATAACGGTAATATTTCTTCAAAGTTTTCATTTTTTCAATTTCGATTTTGCTGGTTATATTTGGAACTACATTCTTTCTGGCATGTAGGTCTCTTTTCGCAAATAACCATTCTCAACTTGTTCTTCAATGGTTGGTTCAATATGTCCAAAGATGAAGTTATCATCTTTGTTCAACTTCTTTTTGTTTTTGTGTTCTTATGTTTAAAGCAAGTATATTGCTTCATATAACCATTCTGTCACCTTCGTCAGATCTACGCATGTCCCTTATCTCCAGGTAATCACCCAAACACTATGGTGGTCTGGAAATCTCAATATGTGGAGCTATTCTCTTATGTCGTCCTCTCTAATCATCGGGCCCTGGTCATCGTTCAAAGCTCTAAGAAAGTCAATGATCGTTCATTCGTAGTCTCGAAGATACTGGTCCCGCAGTCTCGTCAAGGATAAATCATACGTCAAGGTTGGTTGTCTCGAAGTGAGAAACCTGCTATTGTTCGCACTCTTTTAAGGTCTGAATCTCCTTACGTCTGTTCTTAGACCTCAAACCGAAAAGGTTCCTCTGTATACCACTAGCCTTTCGACCATTTCAGCCAGACTCAAAACCTTCGAAGTGCAACCTAGTAGTGTTTTTCCCTATGCCCCGGGTCCTTCCATGCCATCTTCTCACCGACAGACCATTAGTCGTGACTCACATTTAGGCTTTTATTCTCAATTCGTTTTAACACATGATTCTCGATTCAAATTTAATCCATGATTTTAAGTTTGATTTTGACACATGATTTGTGATTTAAATTTAACCATTGCATCTAAGTTTAGGTTTGACACAATATTCACGAATTGTTGTTAGCCCCATATTCTGAGTTCGGTTTAACACATGATTATTGGTTTGAGTTTAACAGATGCTTATTAGTTCGCATAAAAAGCATGTTTCATGATTCACGTCTAACCTAATATTCTCAACTTGGGTTTACTCAATGATTCACGATTATGTTTAGTTTATATTTACTATATGATTCCAAGTTCAAATGTAACATGTGATTCTCACTTTGTAGGTAAATTTAGATTCTCAATTCAGACTTAACACATGATTCTCATTTCGTATTTAATGTATGATTATTAAGTCAAGTTTGACCCATAATTCTCAATTTGTATTTAACACATGATTTGTGATTCACCTTTTCAAACCACGACTATTAATTTGGATTTAACACATAATTATTATTTCATATTTAACTTATTCTTCATGATTTACACTTTACCCTAATTCTTAGTTTGGATTTAGCACATGATTTCCAGTCCGCATTTAGCTATTGATTCTCATATCGTATTTGAATTATGATTGTCAATTCATATTCTTATTTTGGATTTAACAAATTATTCTTAGTTTGCATTTAACACTCACTTCTTAATTTGGACTTAGCACATAGTTCGTATTTAACCCGTAATTACAAGTTTGTTTTTATCCAATAATTCTTAATTCGCATTTGACCCATTATTATCAGTTTAGATTTAACCTGTGGTTCTCAGTTTGCATCTAATCATTAATTTTTAGTTTCACATGATTCTCAATTCACATTTGGCACATGATTAATTTCACATTTAACTTATGATTATTCGTTCGAGTTTCATACACGATTCTCAATTCGTATTTAACCCTTCATACTTAGTTCGTATTTAACCCATACTTCTCAATTCAGATTTAACACGTGATTTATTTTTCATGTTTAACCCTTGATGTTTAGTTCAGATTCAATATTTGATTCTGAAATGAGATTTAACACATGATTCTTAGTTATAATTTAACCAATTATTTGTGATTCAAATTCTACCATTGATTCTTGAATTAGATTTAACACATGGTTTCTATTGCACGTTTAATCATTTCTTTTTAGTTTAGATTTAACACATGATTCTCACTTCTGATTTCACTATTGTTTATCAGTTTATATTTACCATATCTTTCTTAGTTCGTATTTAACCATGAATTCTCAATTTGGATTTAATAAATGATTATTCACGTTCAACTCAATGTACTTAGTTTAGATTTAACACATGATTCTCAATATAAATATAACACACGAGTATCATTTTGAATTTAGCCCATGATCTTTAATTTGCATTTAATTTATGATTCTCGGTTCAGATTTTACGTACGATTTTAAGTTCACATTTAACCCTTGATCTCACTACAAATTTAACGTTTGATTCATAATTCACGTTTAAACTATTATTCATGATTCACATTCTACCATTGATTACCAGTTCACATTTCACTAATTATTTGTCATTCGTCTTTAACCTTTGATTCTCAGCTCATATTTAACATGTGATTTTTAGTTCACATTTAACCTACGATTCTCAGTTTGGAATTAAACAACTTGACTTTCATTTCGAATTTAACAGTTAATTCTCAATTTAGATTTAATAAATGATTTATTATTCGTATTTCACCAATAATTCTCAATTCGCATCTAACATATGATTCATAGTTCAGATATAACAAATGATTTTCAATTGACATTTGACCTATGATTCTCTGTTTGCATCTAACTCATAATTCGCAATTTGAATTTAATACACAATTATCAATTCACATTTAACTGTTGATTATTTATTCGTATTTGATGAGTATCAGTTCACATATAACACATTATTCATGATTCACAACTTAACTTTGATTCTTACTTCAGATTTAATACATGATTCTCAGTTCATTTTTAACATATGATTCTTTTTGTTGTAATTATGTTTAACCTATGATTTTCAATTTAAATATAACAAATGATACTTAGATCGGATTTGACCATTGATTCTTTTGTCAAATTTAACATCTTACTTGTGATTCGCGTTTAATATATGTTTCTCAGTTTAGATATGACAAATGAACGATAAATTGTATTTAACCCGTGATTTTTGATTCATATATAATCTTTAATTCTTAATTCGGATTTAACACATGATTCTCCGTTTGAATTCAATATATTATTTCTACTTAACACATGATTTATGAGTGAAATGTATATTTCTTGAGCTTTAGCCAAATATAGTATAATCCAAATAGACCTATTAATATTTGTCATGTGTAAGTCGTAGATGGTGTAATCAAATTAACCAATATGTTTATGACACTTATTGGATAAGATTAATGCAACCCTTGAGGTATGTTAAGACAAACCTATGTGAGTATGAGTATTGCCTTAAATTTCACTATACAAGGCAATCTAAATATAGTTATCAATATCTTACACGTGTAAGTTGTGTATACCTTAATTAACTATCACCTAATTCAATATTGCTATATTTTGTATATATGTAACTATAAAATAAGTTTGAGCTCTATAAAATTCACAAAACTAATAAATAAAAAAGGGTAAACATCAAAGTCCTATATAACAAAAGACTTGTAACAAAACAAACAAAACATGTAGTAAAATCAACTTGCGTAGCAGTGCACAAGTCTGAAGCACTTAAGTAAATAATTGCATCTCTCATACATAGTCAAGACATGGTACATCGCATCCATCTCGAGTAACCAATATGTCAATTTATGTAACCTCACATGATTAATGGTCGTGGAGTGGTTTACCTTAATATATGTATTTGCATGACGAGACTCAGATGAGATCATATGCATATCATAGGTTGTTCGTTATCCATATAGTGTATAACGACACCGTACCATCATGATCGAGTTGGTATAGAGCACCTCACAGAGAAAGTCAGTAGTGTGGGACTGTCATGTTATATAAATAGATGCATATCATAAATAACGCATGTTTGCACGTCTAATTTTACCGCCACTTAGCAAATCACATCTTAATAAACCATGTACCTTTTGAACATCCTCCAATTTTCGAGTAAGACGCAAGGGATAGTAAGCTTACATGACGCCTCAAAACTTTAATATAACATTTATTTAAGCAACGTGATAAAGAGCTCTAATGTCACGTAAATAAAAATATATCATGAAGAATACCTACAAAATTTAACACATAATGTGGCATGGGTTAAATACGAACTAAGAATCATGTGTTGAATTCGAACGGAGTATCACGGGTTAAACGTGAATAAAACCATGTGTTAAATTCGAACTAAGAATAAAATGTTAAATACAAGCTGAGAATCATGTGTTAAATCTGAACTAAGAATTAATGATAAGTTGTGAATTGCGAATAATGAGTTATCAATGAACTAAGAATCATGGGTTAAATCTAAATAAAAAATCATGTGTTAATCATAAGATGAGTATTATGGATTAAACATGAATCACATATCGAGTGTCAAATCTGAACCGAGACCCAAATGTTAATTGTAAAATGAGAACCATGTATGAAATTATTAGCTAATAATCATGAGCTAAATGTCAACTAAGAATCATAGGTCAAATGCGAATTGAGAATCATGTTTTAAATATGAACTGAGAAATATGTGCTAAATCCAAATTGAGAATCATTAGTTAAATATGAATCATGAATTATATATTAAATCTGAATTGAGAATCAAAGGTTAAATATAAACTGAGAGTAATATATTAAATCTGAACTGAGAATCAATGGTTAAATACGAACTGAGAATTATGTGTTAAATCTAATCTGAGAATCAAGATTTGAATGTGTATCACGAACAATTGGTTAAATACGAACTAGAATCAACAGTAGCATGTGCATCACTAATAATGGGTTACACGTTAACCACAAGTACCTTCCAAAAATATTTGTTCATATTTAACACATGACTTTGTTCATATTTAGGAGGAAGTTGAGAGGCTTCACCGATTGAAGAGAGGGAGTCACAACATGGCGGCATCCTTGTGGTAGCGCCACTCGTGGAGGTTACCGAGGTTGGTGATGCGCAGTCTCTGCCTCTGGTTGGTGGCAGCGATGTCTTAGGTCTGCCAGTAGTTTTGGATGTTGTTTCAGATACTCCAGGTATTTCTTCAGATCTTGGACGAGACAAGGTAGTAAAATTTCTTCTACTCGTTTGAAGGATTTTGTGATGACTCCAGTCCATTTTCTGATCACGGTATGCCATATCCTCTCACTTATTATATAAATAGTTCTCATTTCTCCTTGGCACACCGCTCTTTTCTTGCATTTATTACCTCTAGGGATGAGCCTAAGTCATTTTGAGAGGCTTTGTGACACCCTAGTTGAAGAGAAGAAATGCAACATAAGACTAAGGGACTAGAGGATAATCATACTTGGACTTGGGTGCATCCACCTTAATGGAAGAAAGCTTTCCGGAATCAGTTGATTTATAACATTAAATATATTGCTGATGGAAGAGTAGAGTGCATAAAAGCTCGTTTGATCGTGTTTGGTAGAAGGGGTTGATTATACAAAGACCTTTACCCCTGTTGCCAAGATTGTTACTATACTTCTTTTTTTTGCGGTTGCAGCCGTTCATATTTGGGAGTTTCATCAGATAGATGTACATAATACCTTTTGCATAGTGATCTGGATGAGGAGGTTTACATGAAAATCCGTCTAGGTTCGGAAAAAAGGCGCGAAAGACAAGTATGTCTTCGCAAATCGTTGTATGGCCTGAAACAGGAACCTCGGTGTTGGTTTTCCAAATTAGCGGTTGCGCAGAAGACGTACGGGTTCGTTCAGTCCTATTCCGATTATTCTTTATTGTCTTATTCCATGAGTGGTTGCCGTGTGCATATTTTAGTGTATGTTGATGATGTTATTCTAAATGGGAATGACCCTAGTGCATTAGTGGAGTTTAAGAAATACTTGAGCACTTGCTTTCATATGAAGGACTTAGGTTATCACAAATATTTTCTTAAAGTTGAAGTAGCATGGAGTCCCGCAGGTATCTTTCTTTGGCAACATAAATATGCTTTGGACATTATTTCAGAGACATGTTTACTTGGCAATGAGACTGCACCATTTCCCATTGATCAAAACCACCAGCTTGGCAAGAGCGAGTCAACGCTACTCATTGACGGGTCTGCGTACCGTAAGTTGGTGGGCATAATGATTTATCTAGCGTTTACACAGTCATATATCTGTTTTTTGGTGCATATTTTATCTCAGTTTCTAAAGAAACTAAAGGAGAATCATTGGCAGGCTGCATTACGAGTTATTCGTTATTTGAGAGTCAGGGTCAGGAAATTCTTATATCGAGTAGTCGTAATCTCACTCTTACAGGCTGGTGTGATTACGATTAGGCTAGATATCACAAGACTCAGCGCAGTGTGAGAGGTTGTATGGTGTTATTGGGTGATTCCCTATTTCTTAGAAGACTAAGACACTAAGTGTTGTTGCATCGTCTTCCACTGAAACAGAGTATAATTGACTTGTGAGTTGAAGTGGTTGCACAATTTTCTCATCGATTTTGGTATCTCACACTCATGGGCTATATTTAACTAATGATTCTCAATTCGCATTTGATGTTTGATTCTCAGTTCGCATTTAAATGATGATTCTCATTTTGAATTACATATACGATTCTCAGTTCGTATTTAACTTTGGATTTTTAGTTCGGATTTAACCCATGATTTGCAATTTAGATTTAACACATGGTTCACATTTCATATTTAACTATTGACTCTCAGTTCAGATTTACCGAATCATTCTGAGTACGAATTTAATATATGATTCTCAATTCGCATTCAACTCCTGATTTTTGGTTTTGATTTAACACACGATTTTTGTTAATTATTAGTTCTAATTTAACCCATGATTCGCATTTAATCAATCGATTTGCATTCAACCAATTATCCACGATTTGGAGTCAACCTTTAATTCTTAGTTCAAATTTAACACATGTTCGTATTTAATAAAAACTATATGATTTTTTTTATGTTTAGTGTTAAAATATTAATAATTTATTTTGTAATATAAAGGTTGCAATGCAACATCTATTAAAGATATTTAACATATTCAATTAAAACAAAATATATGTATATTTATGTAACTTATAAAGGTTATATTATTAAAATGAAATAATTAAAATAGTGATATTATATATATAAAAGAAAATGTTTTTAATTAAATAATTTTCAGTCTAGTAGATCTTGTAGTATATATTGACCAAAAATCTATTCGAATGTTTTAAATAGGTTTTATAATTTATATTTTAATCTAAATTTCGATAAAATATATTTTTATTGAATATTTTTAGTATACTTCAAAAATATTTTTGTTAGATATTTTGGTATATATATATATGACATCATCAATCTTCTCGATTTTTGTTTTTTAAATTGGATTTTCTTTGATTTTGTGATTTTAAAAATGAAAATTCCGCCATTGATTTTACATATTCTCTCTATATGAATATTGAGATCGCTTCTTGCGTTTCATTGTAAGTATGTCGAGAAGTGGTTTCCTTCTAGTGGTTGGATCGCCAAGGTCCAAAAGACAAAAGGAAGAGTGGTGATGATGGGTGGGTCACCGGGGTGTGAACGTGCGTTACGTAAGAGATAACATAACGCTACAGGAAGAAATCGTGTATATATGACACACTTTTAAATTAAATACTATAAATATATTCTCAATATATATTTTTTTAGTGGAGAGAAACGTAATATATTGATAATATCAAATATAAAAATTGTTTAATATTTAATATTTTTCAAAAAATATATTTAAAAAATATATTAAAATTTAAACGTATTTTTTTAAATACTTTTTCTAAATCAATAAATTTTTAGAATTGAATATTTTATATATTCTTAAAATATATTTTTTAATATACGAAAACAGAAAATATTTTGGATTTTTTTTTCACTATATCAAAATATTTTAGTATATATATATTTGACTAAAAGTCTTTTCAACACAGTATCTTTAAATTATTGTAAAATTGTTATATACAATAAATACTTAGTCAATAAAAATATGAAAATATTTTGGATTTTTTTTTCACTATATTGAAATATTTTAGTATATATATATTTGACTAAAAGTCTTTTCAGCACGGTATATTTAAATTATTGTAAAATTGTTATTTACAATAAATACTTAGTCAATAAAAATATTTTATCAACATTTTTTTTATTTGCAACAAATCTAATTGCTATTTATACAAACCATTGGATTCAATGCAAATTCATTTTACAACAAAATATTAGAGTCGTTGCAGAAAAATAGCTTTTTAACAACAAATATTTTATTGTAAATTTCTTTTGTAATTATCTTGCAACGAATATTTACTGTCGTTCTAAATTATCATTTTTTACAATAATTTTTTTTGTTCCAAAAAATATCGTTGTATATAACAATTATTCTTGTAGTGATAGTACTATGTGGTTGTTGGATATGTCGTTACATAAAAGAAAATATTATTGAAAATCTATGGTGTATTGGTTGAGACAAGCTGCTGAGTAATCATTTGAACGAAGGAAATATGTACGTTAATAAGAAGACCCCTGACTCGAAGCAGGGTGGTTCGAAGAGAGCATATCAAAAGCATCACTTGATTTAAAATAAGGTGTACCGTAACACCACTGGTGGGCCGAACTAGATTTTTGTATTTATGAGGATTCTTGTAATAATGGAGTATATCAACCATTGATTAATGAGATTTATTTTGGAGAGTCTCATGAATTAAATATGAACTTTCCTACACGACTACACCTATAAATAGAATAAAATATTGATGTCCAACATGTGACGTGATTCACAAGCTTTATATTTCATAATGAAAAGATGTAACTCTAGACATATAAAAAAATAAGTGAGCTCAAAGATATACACTTAAGTGCTTTGTGTTTGTGGAGTTTTTAGATAATCTACTTTTTAATGTAAAAGAAAGATATGTTATCTTTGGATGTAACAAAAAATTTACAATATGAAAACATATACTGGTTGGTTGGTTTTATTATTTTTTATTTTATTTGTCACTTGTCTTGTATATAACAATTGGATTATTTTTTCGATATACGTAATTTCTCCGATATACCTTTGTTACAAAGATAAATTATATATAGTTTGTTATATCTTAGCAACGGTATACTTCGGGGAAATCTTCCGTTGGAATTTTTGTTGTTTTAAACAATCATTACCATATCAAAACTGTCTATTACAAGTCCATTCTCTAAAACAATTCCCGGGTAGTATAATCATCACCAAACTGGTTATTACATCTATATCAATTTATAG
Source organism: Limnanthes douglasii subsp. nivea (assembly GCA_036936605.1). NCBI lineage: Eukaryota > Viridiplantae > Streptophyta > Magnoliopsida > Brassicales > Limnanthaceae > Limnanthes > Limnanthes douglasii. The sequence continues at coordinate 280,783,415 of JAUPFV010000004.1, forward strand.
ACTTTGATGATTGACCACGTTTAAAATGTCGGAAATATCCGTATTGACAATAAAACATAAAACCTAAAAATATATTGCTAAAGATAAAAGATTGATGAAACTGTATATCCTAGTTTACTTCATTAAAAATTTGATGAAGAAAAAAAATAGTGCACTACTTTGCCTTCAATTCTGGACTAGGAAGTTTAAAGAGTTTATGTCCTTATTTTTGCCACTATATTATGTACAACTTGATATAGTAAGAGTAATGATTCAGCTCCAAAGAGTTTATATCATATTTTTTCGTCGGTCAATATCGTGTATTCTATTTAGATAACCGAACATGAAGATGGAGCTCTGGTTTTAAACATTTTTCTCCAATAAAATGGCAAACAAACTGTTCTTTTTTAAATGCTCCAGAATATCTTCAAAAACCTATGGTTCCATTTTCAATCTTAAAGTTATACTTTGGAAATTACTATTGGTACGTCCGATATCTCTTACCAAAGTTTTCTATGAAGATGCCACCCCAGCCGCTCTTGTAAACCAGACATCACGTCCATCACAACTGTTAGGGTGGCGACCAAAGTCCCACATCCCACATCGGTTAAACATGGGAAAGATCAGTGGTATATAAGTGAGAACATATCTCAACTAGTATGAGGCCTTTTGGTAGTGGACCAAATGCAAAACCGTGAGGGCCTTCGGGTGCCAAAGCGGACAATATCATACTAGTGTTGAGATCGGTTGTGTTCTTACTTATATACGGAGGCGGAATATGCGGACCGGACCCCCATATTCCCAACACGTGGTATCAGAGCGTCAGGCCCAGACGGAACGCGATGGTGGTGAAAATTCTCAGGAGGTCGAACATGAAGAAGTTAGACGCCATGCTCAATGTGATCTGCTCTAGAGATCCTAGTTCGGAGTGCCCGTGGCTCATCAAGTGGTGGTACTTGATTGGAGTGGGGAGTGGCGCTAAGGAACAAGACAAAGTGGTCTAATAGAAGGTGAGCAGTAACATCCGTAGTGCCTCTAGGGTCAGGTAGTCTTCCAACCTGATTAGTGTGGGCGGATGAAAGTCAATTGAGAGGAGGCTAAGTGGTACTTTGTTCGAGAGCAGGATTTGTTAGGGTGGCGACCAAAGTCCCACATCCCACATCGGTTAAACATGGGAAAGATCAATGGTATATAAGTGAGAACATATCTCAACTAGTATGAGGCCTTTAGGAAGTGGACCAAATGCAAGGCCGTGAGGGCCTTCGGGTGCCAAAGCGGACAATATTCCCAACAACAACTGCTTGTGTTCCATATTCCCAACAACAACTGCTCCCGACCACCTACTTTGAATACAAAAATAATAAATTTTAAAATATAACCACAATCATCATATCATGTGTTGAGAAACTCAATGCATTGGAGGACCTGCCAGATTTTTGTGTCGGAGTCTAATTCATGTTGCAAAAGATTTCTTACTCACTTTCTGTCTTAGAAACAAATTGTAATGTGCCCTCATTGTTCTTTTTGTTATTACTTCCATGGTTGGAGCGCTACAATAATTTGTCAATGGCTGCTTCAATCCTTTTAAGCATTTTAGTAACTCAAGTGTGAATGGTGAATTTTTCCAACGACAGTTTCCGAACAGGTTAGCCCTCCAAAGATGAAATCAAAAAATATCAATAAGGATAAAACAGTTGGGAAATTTATTGGACCATTTTTCAAAGACCCGTTAATTTAGCTTCCCGAAGGTCACTTTTGCATCATCCAAATACTGTGTGAAGGGCTTCGAAATGGCTGATATATATTTTTTATTCAAAATAAATAACAAATGACATAGAAAATAATAAGAATATAAAATAAATAAAAAGAATCGTACGTGTGTTCTTCCAATGTCTTAACTAGATGTCTCCAAAAGTGAGTCTTCGTCACTATCTTCCATATTGTCACATTAATGAAGATGAAATGGATAAATGCTATGGTTTTGAGTTAAAATATGTAGGAATGGAAACTGGAACTGATGATGAGTTTGGTGTTTGATTGAAAGATGATGAGGATGATTGGTTTTAAAAAAATGGGATGGAGGCGGGATGGAAGGGAAATAGATCTTCTTTAAAGTGGACATCATGGCTTATGAGAAATTTATATGTATGCAAACCATGAAAATTGAAACCTGTTTTTCATGTGGATACCCTAAAAAATAAAAATTGATGCACGATAATTAAAATTTTGTTTTGGACGAACATTGGTTACATATCATGCACAACCAAACATGTATAAGTGAGTGAGTGAGAGAGATCTATTATATAAGACCTCAAATAAGGATTTATTTGATATCAAAAAACTCTTAATTCGGTTTATTAAATAAACGAATATTTAAACATCATTCCTTAATCTTCAATAATTGTAAGGAAATAATGTTAAGTAGTATATGAAGGAACTTTCTGAGGATCCCATAATTCACAATATAATGAGGAAAAAGTAAATTTTGTATTTATTGAGATTTTTTCAGAATGTAAGTATACTTGTGTTACTTGTAGGCAACGTGTACAACTATTTTCTAACTCTTTATGAATATGTAGAAGCAAACGCGAAAATAACTTAAAACGAGACAAATATGGATGCCTTAGGCATATGTTCAATAGGCCACCTGAGTCAATCATTTTCCCTGAAACCCGATTCCTGCAAAATACAATAGTCTTGAAATAAAATGGTGCATCAATTATGTTCTTTGATCATTTTTCTATTTGAAATTAAATTTAAATTAAAGGTTGGTACACACAAGTCATATGTAAGGGTTAATTGTGAATTAAAACTAATTATGCTAATGTGGGTAGTTTATGGTACCAAACCATGTAGTAAATTAACATTGATATGAATGGAAGGTTTGGTATTGGTTAAGAGTGATATGTGGGCAATATTATGATCTGTGGCACCATTATAAAAAATCAGAGGACTTGCACTACTCGAATTAATAGACTTTATAGTAAACAAAGTCAAACCTACATCATTCGCATATGCATTAACATTACAAGAATTATGTATTTGGCAGTCCACCCCTGAATAATGCTAGAAGTGTGGGAACCCAACAAGTCATGAGATTCTATCGCATTTTTGAAGGTTGATTGCCACAAACTGAAGATTATTGTCTTCAGAATTTTCCTCATTTGTTATTGTTTCCATATTTCAACTCACATCTATTCTTTTTATGACCCATCCTATCACAATATGTACAATGAAATATGAGACTTTGACATTCTCTACAGTTTGTCAAGATCTGTTACAATGGTCATGTATATTTTCCTTTGAATTTCCTCCTTTCTCGACGAATGCGGCTGCTATAGAGAAGTTTTCAATGGGCTCCGAGGATACCTATCATTCATTCTCTTATTAGAATATCAAAGCATATGTTTAACTGGCATTGGGCAGATGTGATATTATCCATATTTTGGACATCATCGCCTTGTAAAATTCATTTAAACCCATAAAAAATTGCATAAAATAGTATTATTTTCTCTGTTCGGGGTGTGTTTGTCGTTGATTGCTAGTCAGTGGAGAAAAATATATCTCCATATCATCCCATGACGCCTTAAGCTTGACAAAAATATATAGCTAATATCATTTTGATTTGTGATATAATGGCCATTGATTTTTAAATATGAAAACAAAGTTGGAGCATTCTTTTGGGAGAATTGGTCGTGCAAGTCAACCGTTCCTACGCTCACAGTCTTTATATGGATAACCCCTTCATTAATATTTGATTAAACAACATGAGTGCGAAATTGAATTGGTTCCATTACTTAAACAGAAGAGGTTCATGTTCATGTGATAGTTCTTTAACACTGCTTTCGACGAAACCGATCTTCTTTGTCAAAATTAGTGCACTCTTTAATGCAAGATTATAAAAAACAGACAGACTAAGGACTCGCAAATGACTTGCAAAGAAGCAGACAACTCCAAATCAATTCTCAACTAGTAATTGACTCAGTGAAGTTGTGGGAGTCATATTAGAAAGTCTTAAAGTCTCAAATTACTAAGAGATGTTTGAATCATATTTTCTGTAAGTACTGAACCTTTGTGTTTCACTCTTCAAGTAATAAAACCGAACTCTTTTCTGTACAAACTGTTTCAGTTCTTGTCTGTTCAATTTGTTTATGGTATCAGAGCGAGGACTCTGCATATTAAGTGTTTGATTTTATTACCCAAAGAAAACGTGTCAAGTGTTATTACTTTTAAATCAATATGAATGGAAATAACTCAGTTTCTCCTATGTCTACAGAGAAGCTTGTTGGAACCAATTACCAATATTATCGATTGTTTCTAGTACCGAGATACTTCATAGTGATACTCCAGAAAATGCTGAGTTAAGGAGGAAATGGAAAGTAAGGTGCGGAAAGGCTTTATTAACGTTGAGAACTTCGATTGGTAAAGAATTTATTGATCATGTTCGTGCATTGGATTCTCCAAAGAATATTTGGGATACTCTTGACAGGTTCTTTACCCAGAAGAATACCATACGGCTTCAATATCTTGAGAATACGCTTGCTTCATTAACACAAGGTAATATGTCGATCTCTAATTACTTTTTAAAGGTTAAGAATATATGTTCGGAAATTTCAGGTTTGGATACTGATGAACCTATTAGTGATGCAAGGCTAAGATGCTATTTGATTCGTGGATTTTGATCTGACTTTATGTCATTTATATCATCAATACAAGGATGGGTCATCCAACCATCAATTGTGGAGTTAGAGAACCTACTCTCTAATGAGGAGAATTGGTTAAACAAATGTTTGGTAAGTATTTTGCTGATGTTGAAGATACACTGTTTACTAAACACAGGTCAAGGTGGAAAAGCACACAAAATGGTGGTAAGCAGATAAGAAATGAGGGGGAGTCAACAAACCACATTAAACGGACATGTTTTAGATGCAGAAGGACTGGACACATGAAGTCGGATTGTCGTGCAAAGATTAATTGCAAGAAGTGTGGTAAACCAGGCCACATCAAACCAAATTTTCATTCAAAAAATGTCGAATTAGATGCAAATAATGCATACGATGATGAAGAGATAAATGAGCGACAATGGGAAAGTTGTTTCTCGATTGAGTTTGTTAATGGACGGGACAACATAACATCGATTATTAATCAACCAGTTGCCCTTGGTGCCTCAACTGTTCGCGGTGCACCGATTCCTGTACTCGGGCCTTGTCTACTTGCACGCCTCACACCGAAAAAAGGTACAAATTGGTTCGGCTGTGTTTCGCGGTGGTAATAATAAGGTAGAGAAGCCACACAGTGTTATCGTGACTGAAAATGGTCTGCGTGAGAGAAAAAGGAAATGGTCAAAGGTTATGTTGAAGTTTTTGCAAGGTTCTTCTAATGGTGGTATAGGTACAACAACATGCTAGGATAGTCAAGTTGAAGCGGGCTTATCTGAGTCGATTGCGGTATCGGCTCGTAAGCATCTAGTTGATATGGTTGTTCCAATCAAGTGGAGAAAATTGAAGCTTGTTTATAGCCATGATATAAGGCTTAGTAAGATTCCTGTTAATTAAAACTTTAACGTTTTGAGGGAGATTGCGACTACAAGATTTCCAGCAATAAAGTCGGTTTTGATCAAGTATAAGGATAACGATGGAGATTTGGTGACAATAACGTGTACGAGCGAGCTCAGATTGATAGAGTTGTCTGTGGATAGTAAACTTGAATCAAATGTAGCTGAGTCGGTTCCAATGTTGTGGTTGTATATCGTTGAGGTTGATCCAGAACAAGAACCTCAACATTGAAAAGAGGTCATGCCTTACATGTGCATCAAATAAAAAATACATGTTTCTCATCTTTACAATGTAAAGGATTTTCTTTTATTTTTGAATGGAGGATATTCTACTATTAAAGAAACAAAAGATATTGTTAAATACATTGCTAAAGAAATATTAGTGTTAGCAGGGTGAAAGGTTAATAATAGCAAAAACTTTATATTTTCTGGCAAATCCATCGCTCATCAAAATAAGGAAACCATCATTCGTCTTACCACTATGAAAACTTTAATTTTCCAATAGATTACTTGGGTTCCTCTATGTTTAAAGATAAAGCAAGGAAACCATCAAACTTTGATTTTCCAATAGATTACTATGAAAACCATCATTCGTCTTACCACCATTATATTGTAAGTGTCGCGATCATAATCAATATAGTGGGGGAGGTTTGTAAGACCCTACTAAAGGGACATAGTTATAATGGGGGAAAGACACTAGCAAAGAGGAGAAACATATGCCACGAAGATACAAGCACGGATGAAACAGAAAAGACACGAGGAAAGTCGGGGTGTCACGGTTTAAGAAGGATTGGTGCAGAGAGGCGAGAGACATGGAATGAACTCGGACAGACGCACAAGAATGGAGCCAAAGGAACAGCCTTGACAAAATCCAGCAGCTAGGGGGCGAAGCAAGAAGGGTTGGTGCAAGAGAAGACCAAGTGCTAGGCCACGCCGAATGAAGGCAAGCTTATGGAGGAAAAATGGAGTCAAGTCAGAGTTGTAGAAGGCTAAGTGCGGAAAAATTGGGTACTAAGGACAATGTTGAAGCATAGGAGGCGAAAGGAATGGATAAGCATGAAGAAAAGGAAGCTTAGATGTATGTAGCAACCAAATAGGAGCTGCTGGCCGCAAACGGCGCCAGTGGCCGGCCACAGACACATTATGGCCGGCCACAAACTCGGCGCGGCCGGACAGACTGGGCTACTTAGCCAAACAGCGAGTCCAGATTGGAAAAGGGGAGATTGCATCAACTAAAAGCAAAAGTTTCGGGGTGTTAGCTATCCAGATCAGTTCCTATGATTAAGGGGGTCCACCAGGTCAAAGCTCAAGTCAAATGGACCATGCGAAGTAGTGCTTCTCCATGGGAGTGATTCAATGCCCACCTTGGGTAAAGCAAAAAGTACGGGGCCAAATTAGATGCAATTTGGTGGCGAGGTGCGCCGCATGTGTAGGAGAGTGGCTGCAAAAATTAGGCTGAAACAAGTGCCGTATGGCTGACTTATCACATTGGACCCGATTCTGGCCCATTGTGGCCCGATTCTGGCCCATTTGAGGGACAAAACAGCACCAAATTCGGAGGCACTAACTTTGCCCTTGCCAACAGTTAATAATGGGTAAATTAACCTCCCACTAAGGTAGTGGGTGAGTTTCATCTAATTTTAAGGAGTTTTGCTCAACCAAATCTCAAGGAAACACCAAGACCACTACACCCACTTATTCCACAAAGGAAGTGGGTAGTTTCAAGCTTGTAATTGATAGGATTTCGTAGGCTATAAATATGTAACTCCTAACCACGAAATAAGTGGTTGGAGAGAGTAGTTTTAGATAGAGCTAGGCTAGAGAGTTAAGGTTATTCTTTAAGAACTTGCTAGTGCAAGGTGTAACCCGTTATCCTCTTATTTATATAAGTACCACCGGAGTGGGTGTCCTGAATTGTGTCTTGAGTGTGTTTTTCTTTCTCAATTAACCTCCTCTAAATTACTAAGTGTTGATCTTAGCAAGAGTTAAGGCTGACTAAAGTTGGAAACTTTAGGCCGCACATGCGAAAAATATCCTAGTGGTTTTGACCCTGTGACAGTTGGTATCAGAGCAGTAGTTGCTATTGAGGTTATGATTTAAGTTGAGTTTAGGTTCAAAACAGTAGTAACATATGGCGGGAGGTGCAGCAATGGAGATTTTGAAGGAAAGGATCGCAAGACTGGAAGGGATAATGGATAGTGGGCAAGGCTCTGAAGGAGGTGGCCAAACAAGCTCGGTGGTTATTCCGGACATGATGGAGGAAATGGCCAATCTAAAAACTCTCTTTGAAACCCATTCGACCAAGGTAGATAAAAGGATAAATAACCTATGGGCGAATGAAGGAGAAGACGCGGAGACGATCAGTAACCGCTTTGAGTTGATTGAAACTGAGATGGCGAGGATGAAGACATCTATCTAAGAAATTAAGAAGGAGTTTGGAGGGCATAAGAAGGTTAAGGTTCCGGACCCGAAGCTCTTCTTTGGCGAAAGAAACACTAAGAATTTGGAAAACTTCATTTGGGATCCGGAGCAGTGGTTTAAGAACCCTCAAGTTGCGGAGGATCGTGAGGTTGATGTAGCAACCATGTACGTAGGAGAAGATGCGAAACTTTGGTGGAGGAAAAGGGTGAATGACATCACCCGACCTAAGATTAGGATATGTGAGGATCTTAAGAAGGAATTAAGGGAACAATTCCTACCGACAAATACGTCGTTCTTATCGAGGGAGAGGTTGAAAGGCTTGAAGCAAACCGGTACGGTACAAGCCTATGTGAAGGAATTTTCTTCACTTATGTTGGACATAACCAACATGTCGGAGGAGGACAAGCTGTTTAATTTCATGACCGGTTTACAAGTGTGGGCTCAACAGGAGTTGCGAAGGAAAGGCCCCAAGAACATTCAAGCAGCTATGGCCGCAGTTGAGGCCTTAGTGGACTACCGAGCCACTAGTTCTAACAAGGAGACAAGGTCAATAGAAAAGACCGGGATAAGGAGAAAGAAGGGAGTGGAAGAGGAGCGTCAAACTGCAAAGAAGGAGTGGCCCAAAACGAAGGACCCGTCGAAGTTCTCGAGGTGTTTCATTTGCGAAGGACCCCATCGAGCAAGAGACTGCCCACAAAAGGACAAATTAAGTCCATGATGGCGCAAGGAGAAGAGGAGGAGGAAGGTGGAGAAACGGGCCAATTGAGTCTGTTAGTCCTCACGTAGATATGCGTGTGAGGTTCGTGCAAGGGCTTGCGGAGGAAGAATAAGAACAACCAGCAGAGGGCAAGCCTAGAACCAGAGAGAGAGAGAGAGAGAAGAGAGAGTATGATCTATCTTACCATCAAAATAAGGAAACCATCAAACTTTAATTTTCCAATAGATTACTATGAAAACCATCATTCGTCTTACCACCATTATATTGTAAGTGTCGCGATCATAATCAATATAGTGGGGGAGGTTTGTAAGACACTACTAAAGGGACATAGTTATAATGGGGGAAAGACACTAGCAAAGGGGAGAAACATATGCCACGAAGATACAAGCACGGATGAAACAGAAAAGACACGAGGAAAGTCGGGGTGTCACGGTCTAAGAAGGATTGGTGCAGAGAGGCGAGAGACATGGAATGAACTCGGACAGACGCACAAGAATGGAGCCAAAGGAACAGCCTTGACAAAATCCAGCAGCTAGGGGGCGAAGCAAGAAGGGTTGGTGCAAGAGAAGACCAAGTGCTAGGCCACGCCGAATGAAGGCAAGCTTATGGAGGAAAAATGGAGTCAAGTGAGAGTTGTAGAAGGCTATGTGCGGAAAAATTGGGTAATAAGGACAACGTGGAAGCATAGGAGGCGAAAGGAATGGATAAGCATGAAGAAAAGGAAGCTTAGATGTATGTAGCAACCAAATAGGAGCTGCTGGCCGCAAATGGCGCCAGTGGCCAGCCAGAAAACTGATTTGGCCGGCAGAAACTACTCGTGGCCGGCCACGGTCGGCCACAGACACATTATGGCCGGCCACAAATTCGTCGCGGCCGGACAGACTGGGCTACTTAGCCAAACAGCGAGTCCAGATTGGAAAATGGGAGATTGCATCAACTAAAAGCGAGAGTTTCGGGGTGTTAGCTATCCAGATCAGTTCCTATGATTAAGGGGGTCCACCAGGTCAAAGCTCAAGTCAAATGGACCATGCGAAGTAGTGCTTCTCCATGGGAGTGATTCAATGCCCACCTTGGGTAAAGCAAAAAGTACGGGGCCAAATTAGATGCAATTTGGTGGCGAGGTGCGCCGCATGTGTAGGAGAGTGGTTGCAAAAATTAGGCTGAAACAAGTGCCGTATGGCTGACTTATCACATTGGACCCGATTCTGGCCCACTGTGGCCCGATTCTGGCCCATTTGAGGGACAAAACGACACCAAATTCGGAGGCACTAACTTTGCCCTTGCCAACAGTTAATAATGGGTAAATTAACCTCCCACTAAGGTAGTGGGTGAGTTTCATCTAATTTTAAGGAGTTTTGCTCAACCAAATCTCAAGGGAACACCAAGACCACTACACCTACTTATTCCACAAAGGAAGTGGGTAGTTTCAAGCTTGTAATAGATAGGATTTCGTAGGCTATAAATATGTAACTCCTAACCACGAAATAAGTGGTTGGAGAGAGTAGTTTTAGATAGAGCTAGGCTAGAGAGTTAAGGTTATTCTTTAAGAACTTGCTAGTGCAAGGTGTAACCCGTTATCCTCTTATTTATATAAGTACCACCGGAGTGGGTGTCCTGAATTATGTCTTGAGTGTGTTTTTCTTTCTCAATTAACCTCCTCTAAATTACTAAGTGTTGATCTTAGCAAGAGTTAAGGCTGACTAAAGTTGGAAACTTTAGGCCGCACAGGCGAAAAATATCCTAGTGGTTTTGACCCTGTGACAGTTGGTATCAGAGCAGTAGTTGCTACTGAGGTTAGGATTTAAGTTGAGTTTAGGTTCAAAACAGTAGTAACATATGGCGGGAGGTGCAGCAATGGAGATTTTGAAGGAAAGGATCGCAAGACTGGAAGAGATAATGGATAGTGGGCAAGGCTCTGAAGGAGGTGGCCAAACAAGCTCGGTGGTTATTCCGGACATGATGGAGGAAATAGCCAATCTAAAAACTCTCTTCGAAACCCATTCGACCAAGGTAGATAAAAGGATAAATAACCTATGGGCGAATGAAGGAGAAGACGCGGAGATGATCAGTAACCGCTTTGAGTTGATTGAAACTGAGATGGTGAGGATGAAGACATCTATCTAAGAAATTAAGCAGGAGTTTGGAGGGCATAAGAAGGTTAAGGTTCCGGACCCGAAGCTCTTCTTTGGCGAAAGAAACACTAAGAATTTGGAAAACTTCATTTCGGATCCGGAGCAGTGGTTTAAGAACCCTCAAGTTGCGGAGGATCGTGAGGTTGATGTAGCAACCATGTATGTAGGAGAAGATGCGAAACTTTGGTGGAGGAAAAGGGTGAATGACATCACCCGACCTAAGATTAGGATATGGGAGGATCTTAAGAAGGAATTAAGGGAACAATTCCTACCGACAAATACGTCGTTCTTATCGAGGGAGAGGTTGAAAGGCTTGAAGCAAACCGGTACGGTACAAGCCTATGTGAAGGAATTTTCTTCACTTATGTTGGACATAACCAACATGTCGGAGGAGGACAAGCTGTTTAATTTCATGACCGGTTTACAAGTGTGGGCTCAACATGAGTTGCGAAGGAAAGGCCCCAAGAACATTCAAGCAGCTATGGCCGCAGCTGAGGCCTTAGTGGACTACCGAGCCACTAGTTCTAACAAGGAGACAAGGTCAATAGAAAAGACCAGGATAAGGAGAAAGAAGGGAGTGGAAGAGGAGCGTCAAACTGCAAAGAAGGAGTGGCCCAAAACGAAGGACCCATCGAAGTTCTCGAGGTGTTTCATTTGCGAAGGACCCCATCGAGCAAGAGACTGCCCACAAAAGGACAAATTAAGTCCATGATGGCGCAAGGAGAAGAGGAGGAGGAAGGTGGAGAAACGGGCCAATTGAGTCTGTTAGTCCTCACGTAACTATGCGTGTGAGGTTCGTGCAAGGGCTTGAGGAGGAAGAATAAGAACAACCAGCAGAGGGCAAGCCTAGAACCAGAGAGAGAGAGAGAGAGAAGAGAGAGTATGATCTATCTTACCATCAAAATAAGGAAACCATCAAACTTTAATTTTCCAATAGATTACTATGAAAACCATCATTCGTCTTACCACCATTATATTGTAAGTGTCGCGATCATAATCAATATATTGGGGGAGGTTTGTAAGACCCTACCAAAGGGACATAGTTATAATGGGGGAAAGACACTAGCAAAGGGGAGAAACATATGCCACGAAGATACAAGCACGGATGAAACCGAAAAGACACGAGGATAGTCGGGGTGTCACGGTCTAAGAAGGATTGGTAAAGAGAGGCGAGAGACATGGAATGAACTCGGACAGACGCACAAGAATGGAGCCAAAGGAACAGCCTTGACAAAATCCAGCAGCTAGGGGGCGAAGCAAGAAGGGTTGGTGCAAGAGAAGACCAAGTGCTAGGCCACGCCGAATGAAGGCAAGCTTATGGAGGAAAAATGGAGTCAACTGAGAGTTGTAGAAGGCTAAGTGCGGAAAAATTGGGTACTAATGACAATGTTGAAGCATAGGAGGCGAAAGGAATGGATAAGCATGAAGAAAAGGAAGCTTAGATGTATGTAGCAACCAAATAGGAGCTGCTGGCCGCAAATGGCGCCAGTGGCCAGCCAGAAAACTGATTTGGCCGGCAGAAACTACTCGTGGCCGGCCACGGTCGGCCACAGACACATTATGGCCGGCCACGGTCGGCCACAGACACATTATGGCCGGCCACGGTCGGCCACAGACACATTATGGCCGGCCACAAACTCGGCGCGGCCGGACAGACTGGGCTACTTAGCCAAACAGCGAGTCCAGATTGGAAAAGGGGAGATTGCATCAACTAAAAGCAAAAGTTTCGGGGTGTTAGCTATCCAGATCAGTTCCTATGATTAAGGGGGTCCACCAGGTCAAAGCTCAAGTCAAATGGACCATGCGAAGTAGTGCTTCTCCATGGGAGTGATTCAATGCCCACTTTGGGTAAAGCAAAAAGTACGGGGCCAAATTAGATGCAATTTGGTGGCGAGGTGCGCCGCATGTGTAGGAGAGTGGTTGCAAAAATTAGGCTGAAACAAGTGCCGTATGGCTGACTTATCACATTGGACCCGATTCTGGCCCACTGTGGCCCGATTCTGGCCCATTTGAGGGACAAAACGGCACCAAATTCGGAGGCACTAACTTTGCCCTTGCCAACAGTTAATAATTGGTAAATTAACCTCCCACTAAGGTAGTGGGTGAGTTTCATCTAATTTTAAGGAGTTTTGCTCAACCAAATCTCAAGGGAACACCAAGACCACTACACCCACTTATTCCACAAAGGAAGTGGGTAGTTTCAAGCTTGTAATGGATAGGATTTCGTAGGCTATAAATATGTAACTCCTAACCACGAAATAAGTGGTTGGAGAGAGTAGTTTTAGATAGAGCTAGGCTAGAGAGTTAAGGTTATTCTTTAAGAACTTGCTAGTGCAAGGTGTAACCCGTTATCCTCTTATTTATATAAGTACCACCAGAGTGGGTGTCCTGAATTGTGTCTTGAGTGTGTTTTTCTTTCTCAATTAACCTCCTCTAAATTACTAAGTGTTGATCTTAGCAAGAGTTAAGGCTGACTAAAGTTGGAAACTTTAGGCCGCACAGGCGAAAAATATCCTAGTGGTTTTGACCCTGTGACAGTTGGTATCAGAGCAGTAGTTGCTACTGAGGTTAGGATTTAAGTTGAGTTTAGGTTCAAAACAGTAGTAACATATGGCGGGAGGTGCAGCAATGGAGATTTTGAAGGAAAGGATCGCAAGACTGGAAGAGATAATGGATAGTGGGCAAGGCTCTGAAGGAGGTGGCCAAACAAGCTCGGTGGTTATTCCGGACATGATGGAGGAAATGGCCAATCTAAAAACTCTCTTCGAAACCCATTCGACCAAGGTAGATAAAAGGATAAATAACCTATGGGCGAATGAAGGAGAAGACGCGGAGACGATCAGTAACCGCTTTGAGTTGATTGAAACTGAGATGGCGAGGATGAAGACATCTATCTAAGAAATTAAGCAGGAGTTTGGAGGGAATAAGAAGGTTAAGGTTCCGGACCCGAAGCTCTTCTTTGGCGAAAGAAACACTAAGAATTTGGAAAACATCATTTGGGATCCGGAGCAGTGGTTTAAGAACCCTCAAGTTGCGGAGGATCGTGAGGTTGATGTAGCAACCATGTATGTAGGAGAAGATGCGAAACTTTGGTGGAGGAAAAGGGTGAATGACATCACCCGACCTAAGATTAGGATATGGGAGGATCTTAAGAAGGAATTAAGGGAACAATTCCTACCGACAAATACGTCGTTCTTATCGAGGGAGAGGTTGAAAGGCTTGAAGCAAACCGGTACGGTACAAGCCTATGTGAAGGAATTTTCTTCACTTATGTTGGACATAACCAACATGTCGGAGGAGGACAAGCTTTTTAATTTCATGACCGGTTTACAAGTGTGGGCTCAACAGGAGTTGCGAAGGAAAGGCCCCAAGAACATTCAAGCAGCTATGGCCGCAGCTGAGGCCTTAGTGGACTACCGAGCCACTAGTTCTAACAAGGAGACAAGGTCAATAGAAAAGACCGGGATAAGAAGAAAGAAGGGAGTGGAAGAGGAGCGTCAAACCGCAAAGAAGGAGTGGCCCAAAATGAAGGACCCATCGAAGTTCTCGAGGTGTTTCATTTGCGAAGGACCCCATCGAGCAAGAGACTGCCCACAAAAGGACAAATTAAGTCCATGATGGCGCAAGGAGAAGAGGAGGAGGAAGGTGGAGAAACGGGCCAATTGAGTCTGTTAGTCCTCACGTAGATATACGTGTGAGGTTCGTGCAAGGGCTTGAGGAGGAAGAATAAGAACAACCAGCAGAGGGCAAGCCTAAAACCAGAGAGAGAGAGAGAGAAGAGAGAGTATGATCTATCTTATATTTGTGTTGCAGGTTTATAGAAATTCAGGGAGGTCACGTAGCAGGGTTACTTAGGGGGTCCAGTAGAGGCTGAGTTTAGCAACATCGAGAAAGCATAAAGGGAATCAAATGAAATCCTTAACAAGCTTAGGAATGCGGGTTAGATGAGGGCATCAAACCAATTTAGTGGGGGAGGTTTGTAAGACCCTACTAAAGGGACATGGTTATAATGGGGGAACTACACTAGCAAAGGGGAGAAACATATGCCACGAAGATACAAGCACGGATGAAACAGAAAAGACACGAGGGAAAGTCGGGGTGTCACGGTCTAAGAAGGATTGGTGCAGAGAGGCGAGAGACATGGAACGAACTCGAACAGACGCACAAGAATGGAGCCAAAGGAATAGCCTTGACAAAATCCAGCAGCTAGGGGGCGAAACAAGAAGGGTTGGTGCAAGAGAAGACCAAGTGCTAGGCCACGCCGAATGAAGGCAAGCTTATGGAGGGAAAATGGAGTCAACCGAGAGTTTTAGAAGCCTAAATGCAGACAAATTGGGTATTAGGGACAATGTGGAAGCATAGGAGGCGAAATGAATGAATAAGCATGAAGAAAAGGAAGCTTAGATCGATGTAGCAACCAAATGGGAGCTGCTGGCCGCAAATGGCGCCAGTGGCTGGCCAGAAAACTGATTTGGCCGGCAGAAACTACTCGTGGCCGGCCACGGTCGGCCACATACACAGTATGGCCGGCCACAGACTCGGCGCGGCCGGCCAGACTGGGCTACTTAGCCAAACAGCGTGTTCAGATTGGAAGAGGGCAGATTGCATCGATTAAATGCGAGATTTTCGGGGAGTTAGCTATCCAGATCAGTTTCTATGATTAAGGGGTTCCACCAGGTCAAAGCTCAGGTCAAATGTGACAGTTGTAACTGTCACAGGGTCAAAACCACTAGGATATTTTTCGCCTATGCGGCCTAAAGTTTCCAACTTTAGTCAGCCTTAACTCTCGCTAGGATCAACACTTAGTAATTTAGATGATGTTATTTTAGAAAGGAAAACACTCTCAAGACACAATTCAGGACAACCACTCCGGTGATACTTATATAAATAAGAGGATAACGGGTTACACCTTGCACTAGCAAGTTCTTAGAGAATAACTTTAACTCTCTAGCCTAGCTCTATCTAAAACTACTCTCTCCAACCCACTTATTTTGTGGTTAGGAGTTACATATTTATAGCCAACGAAATCCTATCCATTACAAGTGTGAAACTACCCACTTCCTTAGTGGAATTAGTAGGTTTAGTGGTCTTGGTGTTTCTTTGAGATTTGGTTGAGCAAAACTCCTTAAACTTAGGTGAAACTCACCCACTACCTTAGTGGGAGGTTAATTTACCCATTATCAGTTGTTGGCAAGGGCAAAGTTAGTGCCTCCGAATTTGGTGTTGTTTTGTCCCTCAAATGGGCCAGAATCGGGCCACAGTGGGCCAGAATCGGTTCCAAAGTGATAAGTGAACCATACGGCACCTTTTCGGGCCAATTTTTGCAACCACTCTCCTACACATGCGGCGCACCTCTCCACCAAAGTTTATCCAATTTGGCCCCGTATGTTGTGCTCTACCCAAGGTGGGCTTGGAACCACTCCCATGGAGAACCACTACTTCCCATGGTCCATTTGATTTGAGATTTGACCTGGTGGACCCCTTTAATCATAGGAACTGATTTGGATAGCTAACGCCCCGAAAATCTCGCGTTTAGTCGATGCAATATCCCCTTTTCCAATCTGGACTCGTTGTTTGGCTAAGTAGCAGAGTCTGGGTTGCCGCGCCGAGTCTGTCGCCGGCCATGCTAAGTCTGTGGCCGACCGTGTCCGGCCACGAGTAGTGTCTGCCGGCAAAATCAGCTTCCTGGCCGGCCACTGGCGCCAATTACGGCCAGCAGCTCCCATTTGGTTGCTACATCGATCTAAGCTTCCTTATCTTCATGCTTATCCATTCCTTTCGCCTCCTATGCTTCCACATTGTCCCTAATACCCAATTTGTCCGCATTTAGCCTTCTACAAGTCTCGCTTGACTCCATTTTCCCTCCATAAGCTTGCCTTCATTCGGCGTGGCCTAGCACTTGGTCTTCTCTTGCACCAACCCTTCTTGCTTCGCCCCCTAGCTGCTGGATTTTGTCAAGGTTGTTCCTTCAGCTCCATTCTTGTGCGTCTGACCGAGTTTGTTCCATGTCTCTCGCCTCTCTGAACCAATCCTTCTTAGACCGTGACACCCCGACTTTCCCTCGTGTCTTTTCTGTTTCATCCGTGCTTGTATCTTCGTGGCATATGTTTCTCCCCTTTGCTAGTGTATTTCCCCCATTATAACTATATCCCTTTAGTAGGGTCTTACAAACCTCCCCCACTAAATTGGTTCGATGCCCTCATCGAACCCGCAGTCCTAAGTATGATAAGGATTGCGTTTGATCAACTATGCTTTCTCGATATTGCTAAACTCAGCCTCTACTGGACTTCCTAAATAACCCCGCTACTTGTCCTCCCTGAATTTCTTCCTAAACTTAGTTCTAAGATCCATCCTCGAATCCATGCGCTTCTCCTTTTATCGGGTCGTTCTCTGCTGGTTGCCTCCCTCATCAAACCTTGCGCAAACTTGCATCACAAACATATGTTAAGATCAACCTCTTCTCTATATATTTTTTTTTCAAGGGCTTCTTCATTTATTATAAAACAGCCCATCCTCCTTTATTGTCATCTAAATCCCCTCCTAGTTCTAAGATTCGTCCTCCGCTGGTTACCGCCCTCCTCGAATCCTTGCACTTCTCCTTCTGTTGGCTCGTCCTCTGCTGGTCGCCTCCCTCCTCGAACCTCGCACGAACTGGTTAGATGAAATGAATTAAGTGAGACCCAACATAATCAATTTTCCCGTGTCCCACCACTTGTAGCTTCCTGCTATTCTCCGCTCCTCTCCTTGCACCACTTTTTCCTTTGGTGGCGGCTTGTGCACCACTTTTCCTTTCGGTGGTGGCTTGTGCGGGCGCTTCCTCGCACAGTGTGGGCATCCATAATAGCCCGAGAAAGCCTTGTGGACTTTCAACGTCCTTCTCCTTCTAGCTTTCTCTTCTCATTGTCCAGAAATCCCGGCTTGCTCCACCCCATGTACAAGACGTCTCTTGTCCTCCGTTGCTGCAATATTTCGTCTCTTGAAATTGACCGGTTCATCCTCTCCATCAAGAAAATTACTCACGTGCACATGACCATCTCCTTCTTGCTTGAATATGGACAAATCATGTCCATTTACTTGTGTGTTACTACACACTCTCCTCCTGCGCCTCTTTCCATTTTTTAGCGCTTGGTTTCTTATGTCAAGAAACCATTTGGTGTATCCTGGTGCACCAAATTTGTGCGTGCCATTCCTTGGCACAAGACTTTACATACTTGAAGCCACCTTTGTTTGGTCAGCGGTTTGACATCTCATACTATCTAGTCGTCGTCTTCCCATCGGTATTCTATATGCATCCTCCTCCTCGCCAAGCAACTTCGCCGAATTACCTTGGGCCTCTCTTTCTTGCTTGAACCTTCGCCCTCTATCTTCTGTTGGCCCATGGTTTCTTATATCTAGAAACCATTTGGCACGTTCTTTTGTACCAAGTTGGTGTGTGCTGATTTTTAACACAATACCTTGCATCATAGAAGTCTCATCCGCTCGAACAACATCTTGGCAACCCATTCTTCCAAATTGTTGTTGTTGCCTCCATCATCAATATGCCCCTGGGTGAAGAGTAGTGTAGAGATTGGCCAGCCCCTTCCCTAAGTCCGATATTTCTATTGTCGAACGTTTTCGGCCAACTCCCTCTAGAACTAGTGTACCCATTATCCTATCCCTTCTTGACCTACGGTTTCCTAAGGCTCCTCTACCTTAATCTATCCCCATCCTAACCTAAGTAGCAACTAGTGCTCTGATACCAACTCCTTGGTATCGTTTCTCGCTCTGATACCAACTTCTTGGTATTTTTTCTCGCTCTGATACCAACTTCTTGGTATCGTTTCTCGCTCTGATACCAATTGTCAGAGGGTCAAAACCACTAGGATATTTTTCGCATGTGCGGCCTAAATTTTCCAACTTTAGTCAGCCTAACTCACACTAAGATTAACACTTAGTAATTTAGAGGAGGTTATTTAGAAAGGAAAACACACTCAAGACACAATTCAGGACAACCACTCTGATGGTACTTATATAAATAAGAGGATAACGGGGTACACCTTGCACTAGCGAGTTCTTAGAGAATAACCTTAACTCTTTAGCCTAGCTCTATCTAAAACTACCCTCTCCAACCCACTTAATTCGTGGTTAGGAGTTACATGTTTATAGCCTACGAAATCCTATCCATTACAATCTTGAAACTACCCACTTCCTTAGTGGAATTAGTGGGTTTAGTGGTCTTGGTGTTTCTTTGAGATTTGGTTGAGCAAAACTCCTTAAAATTAGGTAAAACTCACCCACTACCTTAGTGGGAGGTTAATTTATCCATTATCAGCTGTTGGCAAGGGCAAAGTTAGTCCTCTGAATTTGGTGCCGTTTTGTCCCTCAAATGGGCCACAATCGGGCCACAGTGGGCCAGAATCGGTTCCAATGTGATAATTCAACCATACGGCACCTTTTTCGGGCCACTTTTTGCAACCACTCTCCTACACATGCGGCGCACCTCTCCACCAAATTACATCCAATTTGGCCCCGTACTGTTTGCTCTACCCAAGGTGGGCTTGGAACCACTCCCATGGAGAACCACTACTTCGCATGGTCCATTTGACTTGAGCTTTGACCTGGTGAATACCCTTAATCACATGAACTGATCTGGATAGCTAACTCCCCGAAAATCTCGCGTTTAGTCGATGCAATCTCCATTTTTCTAATCTGGACTCGCTGTTTAGCTAAGTAGCGCAGTCTAGCCGGCCGCGCCGAGTCTGTGGCCCTCATGGATCAACTCAACGTTACAAGGCTAAACTTGTTGCTAAGGGGTTTAATTCAGACACCTCGCAATGATTTTACTGGACATCGATGCAATCTCTATTTTTCTAATCTGGACTCGCTGTTTGGCTAAGTAGCGTAGTCTGGCCGGCCACGCCGAGTCTATGGCCCTCATGGATCAGCTCAACGTTACAAGGCTAAACTTGTTGCAAAGGGGTTTAATTCAGACACCTCGCAATGATTTTACTGGGACCATTAGTCCAGTAATCAAAACCTCTACTATAAGACTTGTTTTGATAGTGGATGTTTCTAAAAGATGGGATATAATACAATTGGATATTAAAAATGCCTTCCTAAATGGTGTTCTAAAGAAACATGTGTATATGGTACAAATTGAAGGGTTTGTGGATACTAAATATCCTTCTTATGTCTGTCATTTTTCATAAGTCATTTTATGGCTTAAAGTAGGCTCCTCGTGCATCGTATAATAAGCTGAAGGACACCTTACTTCAGTGGGATTTTCAGAACTCAAAAGCAGATTTCTCTATGTTCTTTCTAATGACTAAACACATTTCTCTTATTTTATTAGTCTATATTAATGACATTATAGTCAATGGAAATACAACTTCCTACTTGAATATATTGCTTTAGAGACTCAAATCTGAATTTTCGCTTTGAATGACATGGGTTATCTTAGGCTTTTCTTTTCTTAAGTATTCGGGTTTACGGGGATGATTGTGGCATGTTTGTAACTCAGCCAAATTACATAAAAAAACTTACTTGATGGAGAAAGGTCCTCTACTGCCAATATTTCCTCCACTCCAATGTGTGTAGTCCCTCAATTTTCAAGACTGATGGTAAAATTATCTCGTTTCTTACAAATATAGGAGTGTGCTAGGTTCTGTGCAGTATCAGCTTCAGACTTTTTCAAATATTTCCTTTGCAGTAAACAAGATGAGTCAATAGTAGCAGTGTCCGACACACATGCATCTACAATATGTCAAGCAACGTTTAAGGTACTTATCTGCGAATTCATCCTTCGGAATTCGTATTAAACCCAATGATGATCTTTACCTCAATGGGTTTACAAACACTGACTGGGCTGCCTCCTTCGATGATCACCATTCAGTTGAGGGGCATTGTATTTTCTTCTGCGATTCTCTTGTCTCCTGGTCCTCTAAAATGCAAGAAGTTGTCTTGCGCTCTAGTACAGAGTCTGAGTATCACTCATTGATCAATCTCTCTTTAGAACTAATTTTGATGCGCTCAGTGTTTCAAGAACTAAGTTTTCCTCTTCGAGTCCAAAATGTTGTGTAACAACCCTTTTAAGCTAACTCGCAAATGTTACTATATGTATGTGGTTTTCTATTTATAATCATTTATTTTAGCGATTCCATATATATGCTACTATGTGTATGTGGTTTTCTATTTATAATCATTTATTTTAGTGCTTCAAGAACAAGGCATGGTGTATAGATTTTATAAAGTGACTTTTTCTTCATTGTTAATTTATATATTGTTTTATTCGAATAAAACTGTATGAATCCAACGATGAGAAAAAAGAAGAAGGGATGAAGAAGAAGCTCAATTCGGAAATGAACCTAAAAGATATTGAATACTCAAAAACAAGTTACCACCATAAATAACACTACAATTGTGGTAAGATTTAATGGAATATTGGGGGAGTATACGAATATTTTGCTTTGTACTAAGTGAATGTTATAAATTTTCCTTGAATGGGACGCAATATTGTCTGCCTTTACTTCTATAAAGAAATAAAATACACTTGTCCTAACGAGAGCAATGACTCTAATCCACAAAGCATTGCAAGAAAAAAAAACCCATCAATCAGGGCTACGAGCTTCGTAGTTACATGATCAGAAGAAGAAGAACCATCACCATTTTCACGACATGTTACAAAAATTCGAGCATTATTTTTTAGATGACCTGTAACATGATCAGGAGTAGGAGACACGTATTTTATACCCACTCTATAACACATGTGTATATAATTATAAATAAGTAAGTTATATATACTTCGAATAATTGAAGAATATGACGTAAAATTGCATGAAATACATCTTTTACGCGAGAAAATCACTCTTCTTCCTCTCAACCTCATGTGATTTAAAATAAAAGATATCACACAGGTGCGCTAAAAAGAATAATGGGTGAACCGGGTGATGGAATTTGTTAAAGTACGTACCTTAGATTTACTACAAAGATTCTCCGAGAAGAGAAAAATTTAATCTTCATTCACGAGGTAATCGGTTGTGTGTACATGTCCTTTTAGTAGGATTGATAGTCGCATCCTAAATCAGAAAAAAAACAACAAAAATATTACTTTTGGCTTCCTCGTCGGACCATAATTTAGAAAATCAAAATTATTCGTACCCCAATATGGAAGAACAAGAACGCAAAAAATTTATTGAAAATGGGATATTTATAAAAGGACGTGAAAAACAGAAATTGTACTTAGTAATATACTAATAGTAAAAAAAATAGGAAATAAGTATTCATGATTAGCATTATAAAAAAGGTTGATAGAGCCATAGATATTCTCAATATTGGTGGCTCAATTTCCACGAACACAAACAAAACTAATTTTTGATTCCTCAATAAAATAGTTAACGATCTACGAAAAGGTAGACAAACTAAACTAAAAAAAAGTATTCTTTGGACCCACAAACATAATAATGGTTAACAAATCTTCCAATGAAAAGTTATGAAAATAATGATCTTGACAAAATGATAATGGAGAGTAGTAAAGTCAAATTTGGGAAACATTGACTCGTGAAAAATTGGTTATATGAAAAAACTTAACAATATCAAAATCTAGTGGAAAACAAAACCCTTTGGTAAAAAAGATAGGAACATAAAACAACCTCAAATGCACCAAAATTAGTGGGAGGCTACCCATTTTTAGGAGATTATAGACGAATGGCTTCATTGATACACACGTCTTTAAATTTATATAAAATCTTACATTATTATATATATAATCAAATCAATATTTTGGTCTTGATTTAAGACATCAACCATTGATTTGGATTCAACACAACTGCGATAAAAGTTTTCTTTAAGAGTTATTGTGTCAAAGAAATAATAAAACTTTAGATGAGCGGTAGAGAGAGAATTGAGCGGGTTAGTAAGATTTTAGAAAGATGCTCTCACAAGAAATTAGAAATTAAATTATTTTCTCATATCTCATTTAATTCCACCAAGGCAATTTAGAATAAAATGGGTTTAGTGGGTTTACATTGTCCATATGCATTTTTTTAACAAAAGTTCGTATATAACTAAAACTCATTTTCATAGAAAAGACTCCACTTATGATAATTTATTACATAATTATAAAATAAATTTTAGTTTAAAAATTCATTGGTACAATTTTTCCTTGAGAGAATACGGTCTTTAGTAGTAGCTCCTTTAGTTCTCGTGAAAAAATTTCGAGGGGACTTATGTATGAAATATTTTCAGATTTGAGTTTTCGAACCTATTTGGATTAAAATGTAACTACTTGGCACTTTGTATCAATTCTGGTTGACCCACACGCGTCTTAAAGATATAATTTTCAACTGAATTTTATGAAGTCGTTCGAAGATGGCTATTCCAATATATTCATGTACACGTGTCATGGAAACGTTCGATCCACGAACTTCTTTAGATAAATAATAAAAAATATTATTTTAACCCAATTAAAAAATTAAAATCCAGCCAGTTTATAATTTCTTAATCAATGGTTTGACCCAACTCATAAAGAAATTTGAATGAATTCAAGCAAAATGCGTCATGATGGAGGAAATATAAAGAAAAACGATAAAAAAAAAATGTTACATAACACAATTAACATCACATAATTTTAAAGTTATGCGGAAAATAAAAACAAACCCCACAATTCCAAAAGAATAGTTCCTTGGAGTAAAAATAAGTGTCATTTATTTATAGGGTACTTATTAGTACACAAATAATTTCCTCATAATTTTCCTCCGCCAAAATTAATAATAATTTGCTTCCCTTGAATACACATGTAACCAAATTTTCTAACCCTCAACTTCTGTCTTGAAAAAACACAAAAAAGTTACTTACAAATCAATACAAAAAAGAAAAAAATATCTTCCTTCAAAAACAGGAAGAAAATAATAGTTTTCATCCCTTGATCTTTTGTTAAAAGGTTAAAGGAGTTATTGAAAGACCTATGCAAACAGCTGGACGAAACAAATATATAACCCAACAAATGAAGTCGCAGAACAAACAAATAAAGAGGAAGCTGATATCAAGATCTTATATCGGATTTGATAATTTTATTATTATTTATAAGTTATTACAATAGAGAACAAACTCAACATCTAGGGATGGCAACACGACATTTGGCAGCAACCTGTTTGGCTTTAGGGATGTATTTGACGAGTGCAGGGTTTCTGAGATACTCACAAATGCATGGTTTGGCCTGACGCGCCCTCATACAGCACAAAGGTGTTGGGGCAGTTGGACCCGTAATAGCTGGTACGCAAGGAGATAGCTGCCTTACATCACATACTGCCTCGGCTATCAGCGTTTCACTAACTAGAACCATTACGACGATAAAAGCAATCAATGAAACTCCCTTTTTCATCTTGTTCTTGTTTTTGGTTTGGTGTAGTTTAAACTTTTATTCACGAAATGATTGTTTGCTAAGGAGATGTGTAGCATCTATTTATATAGGAGCTTGCATTTATTATTCGATACCTTTAATGGTTGGGAATTTGGTAGTTATAAAATATTAATATTAATATTAAATATATTACTAGCTATTAATATTTAATTAGCCATATATATATATATATGATTAACTGATCGTGTATATTTGTAGGTAGGATTATCTTTTAATAAAATAACAAAAATTGTAACCTTGTCAATAAAATAAGGTGTTTGTCGTTTTTAATAAATAAACAACAATATTTATGTAGAGAAATAATTTTTTATTTTTTATTAATTTTATTCGTTTATTATTTCTTATTTTTTATGGATGACTACACTAGTAATAGCTATATATTTAGACATGAAAGTAGTGATATGATTTTATTGATTATCGTCTTAGCTATATAAAGTTGTTTATCAAAACACCTTGCTCTCATTTGAAAATACACATTTTTATTTTCATCACGGTAGCATAGCAAAATTTATAATTACAACGTGGATAAGTATGTTCCCGAAACTGCAAAAGTTTTGCTCTGCCACCGAGACACATTTTTATTTTCTTCTTTGTATTTTCCGATCTGAGATCCAAACTATCAACTCAAGCGGGTCCGGATCGGAGACTAAACTCATCGATCCCCCACATCTCTTCTAAATTCATCATTCAAAGCAACCATGTCATCTCTTATAAAACAAAGAATCATCACAAGAACATGAACCTCTTTTTTTAGTAATCGAAAAGAATGCTACATCCATGTTTCATATACGAAAATTAGTGGCCACCATATCACATGATAATATAAAATTAGCTACATAGTTTACCAAGATCAAGGCATCATGAGACAAGCTCCAAACATACGATTCTCGAATGACCTACAATCAACGACAAGCACACCTCTAACAGAGAGAGAAATATCATCTTATGCAATTTTTCATTGATTTGTTTGATTCTTACAAGGCGGTGAGGTCCAATATATTGATAATGTCACATCTTTCAATATCCGTCATATATATTGTTTGATAATACAAAAAGAAAAGCGACGATAGGTTTCCTCTGAGCCAATTAAAAACTTATCTATGTCAGTTACAGTCTCGGGAAAAGGAGGATATTCAAAGAAGAAAATACGTGACCATTGTAATAGATCCAAACATACCATAGACAAATATCGGACCCTTAAAATTTAACTTTATGTATTGTGATAAGATGGGTTATACATATGATAGATGCCGATAAAAAATGAAAACAATAATAAAACGGGACAAATCTAAGGACAATAATCCTTAGTTTTTTTGTAATAATTTTTCGGTGAATACGACATAATCTCAATAAATAAAATTTTAAATTTTTCCTTATTACATTGTAATTTCTAAGAACCTCATAAAGTTCCTTCATATATTTTCTAACATTATTTCCTTACAATTATTGAAGATTGGGGATTATATTTTAACAAACGTTTATTTAATCAACCCCGTTCCTACTTATTTCTTATCGAATAAATCATCACTCACGCCGTAACGCGTTTTTTGTTGTTCATGATATCTAACCACTCTTCATCCCAAACATAAATTTGATTCTTGTGCATCATTTGGTGTCTTTTTGGGTATCCGCATGGAAACGAGGATATAAAGTTCTTGAGTTACATACACATAAAGTTTCAATAAACCATGATGTTCAGTTTAAGAAGAATCTATTCCTTCCATCCCGTCTCCAGTTTTCTCTTTTCCAAACCAATCATCATATCTTATTATCAAACACTAAACTCATCATGAGTTCCAGTTCCCAATCATACATCCTATAACTCAAAATGTCAGCCTCTATTTCTTTCATCTTCATCTAATCCCAAAAATCTCACACCTTCAATCGCGACCTCCCTTACATCCCCAGAATTGGCTATGAATTTATTATCCTCACTTATTACTTCGTTATAACCTTCTGATCCACCAATATCTTATCATCCTCACTTATCACTTCGTTATAATCTTATGAATTTTAAGTTTTACATTTTAATTTGGGTGGTTCAAATTTTTAACAGGTGAGATAATCCAAAATTTAAAAGAGTTAAAAAATAATAAAATAAAAGCAAAATAAAATAAATAAAAAGTAGTAAATATATAGATATATAATTTCCTGATAATTGGTTAAATATCTATTTTAAAATTTAAGATTATTTTTAAATAGATTTCTATTTTTAAGAAAACAAAAATATATTTTTTAAAGCTCTTTCTTTATTCTTTTATAATCAATTTTTTTAAAAAGTTTCGAATCGTATTTATTTGGATTCAGTATCCGAATAGATGTTTGTTTCATACCATACATGAAATTTTCTACGTTAGTACAATCAATTCTGAATGCTCTATCTTGATCTTAAAAAAAACTGTCTTTTAGAATATCTCCATCTCTCTCTGAGTATAATCATTTGTCTTCACAATATCTTATGTAACAATTGAAGTTGTGTTTTTTTATAATTTTCTTTACTCTTTTATAATCAATTTTTTAAAAAACGTTTCTCTATATAATGGCATATGATTGAAGTGTTTGTCTGGTTAAATCAACTATTAATTTTAAAAATTCATATGCAAATTATAATATAAAATATATTATATAGATTTTATACAATTTCAGTTAAATGGACAAAATATTTAGCTCCAGTTAGGAGTTATTAACTTTGACTATACCTATAACATCAAAGTAAAGATTATGCTGAAATTATGTTTACTATTATAAAGTGGTAAATGATCATTTAAGGTGTAAGACTAGTAAGATATTCCCATCACTTGTTTACAATATTAAGTTTAGGAATACCTTGCGAAACTTTGTCTATTATTGTAAATTTTGAAGACTCTAACACTCTATATTTATAATCCTTGCTCTATTAAGTAGAGATGCCAGCAGTTTTTGTGCTATATCGTCTTGGATGATTATAGATTTCTTATCTTGCTTGTTTAGGACTGCCGTAACTTTTGTGCTATATCGTATGGGATGATTATAGATTTTTTATCTTTCTTGTTTAGCACTGCCGCGTAAGACCTGCTTGATATAAGAATCTTGTTTCTTGGGAAGTTTTGTTAGATCTTGGTTTGTTAAAAAACAAAGAGAGAAGTAGCCGCAGGAAGGGGCTAGGGTTTTGTGTTTATTAGGGAAATGTTCTTTTTTGTATTGAAATGTTTTTTTTATAATGCAAACCCAAGTAAGGCTCTCAATATATAGAGAACTTAGAGACCTATACAAGGAAACTTAATACACTGAATATTCTAACACTCCCCCCTCAAGTTGTGTAGTGGGATCACCAATACCCAACTTGGATAAAACTGATTTATATGTTCTTGCGGCAACCGCTTTTGTCAGGATGTCTGCCAGTTGGTCTTCAGATCTAACAAACGGAAGTTCGACTGTCCCATCTTCAATCTTTTCTTTTATGAAGTGCCTATCTATTTCAACGTGCTTTGTTCTATCGTGCTGTACCGGGTTCTCTGAAATCTTAATCGCAGCTTTATTATCGCACATTTATAGAGTTGGACACTTTAAAGGGAATCTAATTTCTTTAATTATCGTCTTTAACCAAAGTATCTCGGTAATCCCCTTAACGATTCCTCTAAGTTCTGATTCAGCACTTGACAGTGATACTACTTTTGTTTCTTACTCCTCCAAGAAGAGTAAAGTAGCCAGCAATTGATCGCTTGTCGTTAGGATTCCCTCCCCAATCAGCATCGGTGAATACTTCAACATCAAGGTGTCCAATTTTCTTAAAAATTATGCCTCTTCCTGGTGTGCCTTTGAGATATCGAATAATCCTCATTACTGCCTCCATATGGTGTTCCTGACAATGATGCATGAACTGGCTAACTACTCCCACCGCGTATGCAATGTCGGATCAAGTGTGAGCGAGGTAAAACCTTTTGTACATTTCTTTACTCGCTGGTCTGGACCCTTCAATTATCTTTAGTTTGTGATTCACAACCATAGGAGTGTCATTTGGTTTGCAATCTACCATGCCAACTTCAGCTAATAAATCCAATATATATTTCCGTTGGGAGATATAAATCCCTCCTTTTGACCTAAGAACCTCGATTCCTAGGAAATACTTCTATCCCCCAAGGTCTTTCATTTCGAACTCCTTGAAGAGGTTTTTCCTAACAGAGCTAATTTCTTCTTCGTCATTCCCCGTTATAATCATATCGTCGACATATATTATAAGAAAAGTGAGTAATTCTCCTTTTTTTTAAACAAGGTATGATCCCCATTACTCTGTTTGTAGCTATACTACTTCATTCCCATTGTAAATCTCCCAAACCAAGCACGATGAGACTGTTTGAGCCCATATAATGCCTTTTTCAGTTTACATACCTCATTTTCTTGAAAACCATTAAAGAACCCTACTGGGGGGTTCCATATATACCTCTTCTTCCAAGTCTCCATGTAAGAAAGCACTATTTACATCAAGTTGATGAAGAGGCCAATCTTTATTCGCTGCTATTGATAGTAAAACTCTGATAGTGTCAATGCAACCGGAGAGAATGTTTCAGCGTAGTCTATACCATATGTTCGTGTATATGATTTGGCAACCAATCTTGCCTTGTGTCGCTCAATGGTGCCATCGGATTTATATTTTATATTAAACACCAATCTACACCCGACTTCTTTCTTCCCTTGTGGTAAGACACAATTCTCCCATGTACCATTCCTTTTTAGAGCTTCCATTTCGGTATTCATTGCCTCATGCCATTCAGTCATCTTCTTAGCTTCTTGAGCTGTTTTAGGGATTTGTTTAGAGGGAATATTAGCTGAAAACGCCTTTGCAATCTTTGTCATTCCTTTCCTGTCTGTTTTTACCGGATATGTAGAAGCACGAGGAACGTGTTCCGGTGAATACCGGTCAATAAGAACCCCTCTATTTTTTCTTGAGGGAAGAACCCGAGTTTGAGTTTTAACAAATGAACTTCGTGAAATGTCATGGTTAGTAGCACTTTGTGAATTATGACATTGTAAATTGTTTACCCCTTCATGGACATTATCTTCGGCTGATTCTCTGGTAGTATCCATGGCATTTATTTCTTGTTGGACATTGTCTTCAGGAGAATCATTGGTGGTAAGAACTGCCTCGTCAGTCTCCTATATGTTGGAAGAGGCGTGTTCGGTGGCGCCATCTACCGACTCTGTCGGCACATCCTCAAAGTAACCTTCATATAACAACCAGTCGACTGATTCACTTACTTTCTCCCTCTGAGCACGAGATTGGTGGTCAAGAAAATAATTGGATTCTAAGAAGTCACAGTCCATGGTGACATGGATTCGATGATTAACCGAATTGTAACACCGATAGTCTATTTGATGGACACCATACCCAACGAATACACACTGTTCAGCACACAGATTAAGTTTGTTTCGACTAGTTTTAGGGATATGAACAAACGCCGGACAACCAAAGACACGAGGTGGTAAGGTCATAACAAATGAAATTGTAACTTGGGTGGCAAGCACTTGTAATAGAGTTTTATTTCCAAGACATCGGGTTGGTAGACGATTTGCAAGATGCGTGGATGTAGCAAGATCTTCTGGCCAAAGAAAATGAGAAACTCTAGATTCAATCATAATAGCAAGAGTTTTTTCAAGTAAACTACGATTTTTTCGTTCTGAAGTATCGTTTTGCTGAGATGTGTTTGGATAAGTGGTTTGATGAATAAAACCATTTGTTTTGAAAAAATTATGCATTGTTTGGTTGACAAACTCTGTTCCATTATAAGAACATGGAATCTGTATTTTTTTTCAAATTGAGTCAAAATTATATTGTAAAAACCAACAAATATTTATGGTACTTCCGATTTATGTTTCATGAAGTATATCCAAGTCATTATTTAGATATCATCCACAAATACAACAAAGTATATGATTTGATTGTTAGTGGAATTTGGTGTTGGACCCCAAACATCAGAATGGATTAGCGAAAAAGCATAATCAACTCTAGTATTACTTTGATTAAATGAGACCCTACGATGTTTTGCAAGAAAGCAGGTTCCACATTTCCCATGAATGGAATTATTCAAATAAAGACTAGGAAACAAACTTTTAAGATAGCTAAAAGAAGGATGACCAAGTCGCTGGTGCCATAACCAAAGTTGCGTTTTGGTTGTTCCGTGAGCAAGCATGGCATGTCCCATATGAACTACCTCAGCAACATAACAGAGACCTCCTAGTTCAATAACACGCCCAATGATCTCCTTCGTACGAATGTCCTGTAAAATGCAAAAAAATGGATACATAAGAACCACACAGCTGAGTTGTTTTATCACTTGACTAACACATAATAACTTTAAGGATAGTGAAGGAATGTAGTTTTTAATTTCCATTTTTTCCGAAAAAATAATTGAGCCTCCCTCTTTGACTTCACAAATTTCTCCACTAGCAGTCTCAATATGGGACTTCTTTAGAGATGACATGTCACCAAAGTCTTTATGATCATCAGACATGGTGTCCGTAGCCCCGCAATCAAAGATCCAATTCATTGATTTCTCAAACCCTTTACCTCCAAGTTTTTCATAGGAGTTCGTCGCCATTCCTTCAAAACCAGTACCACTTCCGTGCTCATTTTTAGTCGGATCTTCACCGCCACTTGTAGACGAAGCCTGTTTGAAATTAGATCTGAAACGTTGGTTATTTTTCTCCTTATGACCGTCCTCCCACCATTCTGGATAGCCAAACAGCTGGAAACATGTTTCTTTAGTGTGTTTCTTCATCCCATAATGAGTGCAATACGACTTGGATTTATCTTCGTTCTCTTTGGATCAGAATTTAAACCTCTGTACAAAATCTTTAGCTGCCAAACCCATTCCAATTTCAATCGAGTCACTATCAGAAAAACTTGATTTTAGTATATTAAGCCTGACCACTTCCCTTCATATTGTAGCATATGTTGTCTCCACGGAAGAAAGATGGTCCTTTTTCAGGATATCTCTCTTGATTGGTTCCAGCTTGTCATTAATCTCCATTAACAATTGATAGAGTCTTTGTTCTTGAGTCTTCTTATTGTAGATCTGAATGTCTTCTGGGTCTTTCATAGGATTTGGATCTCGCCTATCTATAGACATCCAGATGTTCTGCAGTTTGTGCCACAAGTCTTCTAGTGTATCAGACCCTTGCTTTAATGAATTAGCCCTCTTATGAAGGTTAAACACCCGTAACAAATTTGTACCAGAACCGTATGCGGTGGCTAACCCATCCCAGAGGGATTTTGCAGTGGGATATTGCAAGACATTATTCACCAAGCTGGATTCAAGATTCTGGATAATCCATGTGAAAACACGTTGATCATCTTGTTCCCACCTTGTATATGTTTTGTCCGTTATTGATGGAGGTGTCGGCTCCCCTGTAATATGAGAACCTCTCCCCCTTCCCCCAATTACTTTCTTCATCAGGTTTTCCCATAGGGCATAGTTGTCACCACCGAGTTTAATCCCTAAGGATAAATTCTCGGGCTTAGTTGTTTGTTGTTGTGTTCCGAGACCATTTCTCAGAATGGCAGCAATCTGCATTGTTAATTCATCAGGGAATTGACTGACCACGACTTCATTGCCAGCCATCTTTGTTGAAGATGTTCAGAATTCCCAGAATCACACGTGCTCTGATACCATGTTAAAAAACAAGGAGAGAAGTAGCCGCAGGAAGCGGCTAGGGTTTTGTGTTTATTAGGAAAATGTTCCTTTTTGTATTGAACTATTTTTTTTTTATTTTGCAAACTTTAGTAAGGCTCTCAATATATAGAGAACTCAGAGGCCTATACATGGAAACTTAATACACTGAATATTCTAACAGGTTGTTTTCTGTTATTTTGTAAGATCTAATTTTTAGAAAATCATCTTCATTTAGTACTAAGATTCCATCTCAATCTCAATTAGACTTAGCTCTACTTTTTGTCTATCGGGGAAGGGGAAAGCACTAGATATTGCTTTGCCAGGTTAAGAGATGTTGTTGAAAAAACACTTGGAGGTTTGGAAAGCCATTTTTGTCTGCCACACTCCATGGTTGATCTTTGTGTTGGTCGGAGGGCCACCCAACATGACGGATATTGTCAGGACAGCTTATTATACTTAGAGAGATGGAAATGTTCAATGAACTCAAGAGTTTATGAATGTAAAATATAGTTTTTTTTAAGATCAAGAAAAATCATTCGGAATTGGTTGTACTAGAGTAGAAAATTTCATTTATGGTATGAAACAAACATTTATTCGGATACGATAAGGTTACAGACTTACCACTAAAGCCAAATCAACATGAACCCTTGCTTTACAAAAGAATATATCTATATATTTACTGCCATTTTTTATTTTTGTTTCTTTTATTTTCTTAATTTTGTTTATATCTTTGAAATGTTGGATTATTTTACCTGTTAAAAATTTATACCACCAAAAATGTAAAAGGTAAAACATTGAAAAAAATCAGTTTTCGACCTCTATTTTGAATAAGAGTTTGATGGGAAAAAATAAAAAAGTAAAAAAAATAAGTATATTAGATACGAATTTTCACATTAATATGTTTAAATTGTAAATTTTGTTATGAAAAAAAATTGACAATGAGATTTGTGTTTATAGTTTTGAAATAAATTAAAAAAATATTGAATATTTTTTACAATAAATGAAAATTTTAAAACTCCTAACGTCAAAAGTAATTATTTATATTTAGAAAACTCCATAAAATAAAAAAGATAAGATTAATGTTTCATTTTTATTGAAATTTGATAATAATATGTTGACTATGTTGAAAGAATCCATAGGTTAGAAGTAAATTCATGCTTAATATATTAATTATAATGTTGAAATATAATTTTCTTTACATCATCCAAGTTTAATGCGTCAATATAAGATTTGTATATATTACAATAGTGCATGTTAATAGATATTTGGACCGTATACTAATGACATATTTAGTTATTATCATGGGGCATTCCAAATAATAAGTATTTGGATTACTTATATAAATATAATTAAACATGAGTTAGATTAATATGTTAAATCTAATTTTGGGTCTATAATTATACCAGATTAAATTTATTTTAAAGGTACCCAAATACCAATATTTAAGACTAAACTAATAAATGATGACAAAATTAATAAAAACGAAATTTAGTAAGTATTGGTCCTTGATCAAATGTCGAGTATATGGAAATAATGTCAATGGAAATAATGCAAGTACATTAATTTTGCTACCTAATTACATTATACTCCCTCCGTCTCATAATATTAGTCGTTTAAGGTTTCTTCACAAATATTAAGAAAAGTAATAATGATTTTGAAGGAATAAAAGAAAATAAATTTGATTGGTGGAGTTAATAACTTATGCAGAAAGTTAACTATTTTATTGGTTGAAAGTGGAATACATGCAATAATGCTGCATTGGAAAACGAGAACGACATATATTATGAGACAAAAAATCTCTTCTAGAAATACACATATTATGAGACAGAGAGAGTACTATATATAAGTCTGACTATTATAAGAATTTTCTTCATGTAGTTATAGATTCAGTCTGATACTTTTCTTTATTAGACTGACATCTCAAATCTTGAATTTAGTTCTTTTTATTTATTTTAAATTTCTACTGCACTTGTTTCCAAAACGTAAGAACGAATAGCTTCACTATCGAAGTATAACAAAGAGAATATTCAAACGATACAAGAAAACTAGCAATATATTGTTACTGGGGTTGTAATTTTACAAAGTAAGTATTTCACAATTTTATTTAGTAGAAATCAAATACAAAGGATAATATCTATTTTATAAAATTCAGCAATTCAATATATTCTATCAACATTAAATGACACTAACTCATTAAGAGTACTAATTAGTTTTTTATACTATTTGATCATACTTATCAATATAAGAAATATTTTACGGATTTCTTACTTAACTTATTGAACCATGAAATTAAATCATCCTGTAATAATGCGGAATAAATAACTTACATGATGTAGACATTCTTTGATCTTCAGATTCCTGATTAGAAGCAGATGATCCGTGATCCTTTGCTAGGTTATCGATTCTTATAAGAGATGACAACCAAAACACACTTCTATAATTGATTCGAAGGAAGAATCAATTTGTTTTTCTTAAAGGATTTTTCTCTCTGTATTTTATCTCGTGTCTTTTAAGAATGAGGAACTCATTCTTATATAGAACTGAAGTGAGAAAACGGTTCTTCTCTTTTAACCGTCTGTAACTTCCAGACGGTTACTTAATGAAGACCAGTCCTTATTAAATTGCCACCCTTAGGGACCATAACCCGGTATTATTTTGTTTTACAAAATAACCCCAAAACTTTACGTTTTGCTTAAGTTGTTTATTTCCGAATCCAATCCTTCACAGTATTCGGAATTAAACCTGGTATATATACAACTACCTCCATGATACATATTTTATCTACTAGTCCGTTCTTTTCTTTATGATTACTTTTATTACACTAATATTAACGATAGTTCGATACATCGATAAAACATGTGACGGTCCAACTTAATGGAGAAATTCCAACAATCTACCACTTGGATCATCATATGCTACTATAGGATGCATCCACTTAATGAACGTTCTTAATTTCTATCGTCACATAGATAACCTTAACAATTCCGTAAATGACCATTAACGACATAGGACTAAAGTCATCATCAATGCATTTCAAGCCGCAAATAGATGCAGTAATCACGATATCGCAACAATCAACTACATGGATCTATCATGGTGCATAGCATAAGAATAATATGAAATGTAATCTTACATATCTATTCTTAACTAGTCCCACTTTATTGGAGGTCTACTTACAGCAGAGTACTAATAATCAAAGATAAGAGCACACTGAAAACTTATATATAAATATGTTTGCATTAATGATCTTAAGTTCGCGAATATCATAATACAAACAAATTTAATAGGTTAATACAAACTCCCACTGAAACTAACAATCCTCTAAGTACACAACACCCATGTTAATGGTGTGTTCAATAAAAACTTTAGGTACTAATGCCTTCGTAAGAGGATCTGCTAACATCGAGTTTGTCCATATGTGCTCCACACTGATTTGATCACTCTGTACTCTCTCTTTAACAGACAGGAACTTGATATCTACATGTTTGGACTTAACCGAGCTCCTGTTACTGTTTGAACACTGAACTGCCGAGTTATTGTCACAATATAATCTAAGGGGTCTTTCTATCCACTCTACGATTCGCAGTCCCGTGACAAAATTTCGCAGCCAAAGCGCCTGATTGGATGCCTCGAAACAAGCAACAAATTCCGCAGCCATAGTTGAAGATGCAATGAGTGTTTGTTTAACACTTTTCCATTATATTGCACCTCCCGCTAAAAGGAATATAATGCCTGAGGTTGAAGGACGAGAATCCTCACATCCAGCGAAATCCGATTCGGAATACCCTGTGACCTCCAGTTTATCCGACTTCTTATATGTTAACCTGTGATGTTTCGTTTGCTGTAAATACCGGAGAACTCTTTTGACTGCTTTCCAGTGTTCCATCCCCGGATTACTTACGTATATCCCTAACACACCCACCACAAAAACAATATCTGGCTGTGTACAAACTTGAGAATACATCAGACTTCCAACAGCCGAAGCATATAGAACCTTTTGCATTTTCTCAATCTCAAGTTTTGTCTTTGGGCATTGCTTAAGGCTAAACTTTTCACCTTTTGATATAGGCGTTTCCTTTCCTTTGCTGTTAGTCATCCTGTAACGTTGTAACATACTCTCAATATACGCCTTTTATGATAAACTCAAAATTTCATGGGATCGATTCCTATGAATTTGAATTCCTAACACAAATGATGCATCACCAAGATCTTTCATATCGAATTTGTCCGAAAGAAATTTCTTGGTCGTATGTAACAATTCTTTATCGTTCGTAGCCAATACTATGTCATCAACATACATCACTAGAAATATGAATTGACTCCCACTGAACTTTTGATACACACAATCGTCCACTGAATTTATCTCGAAACCAAATAAGACAATAACTTCAAGGAATTTGTGATACCACTGTCGAGACGCTTGCTTGAGACCATAAATAGATTTCTTCAGTTTGCATACCGTCGACTTTGGATCACTAGAGACAAAGTTTTCAGGTTGTAACATATAGATCGTTTCCTCAACGTCTCCATTAAGAAAAGTGGTCTTTACATCCATTTGATGGAGCTCAAGGTCGAAGTGTGCAACTAATGCCATGTTTGTCCGAAACGAATCCTTCGAAGAAACTGGAGAGAAGGTTTCTTTAAAGTCAATCCCTTCACGTTGAGTAAAACCCTTAGCTACAAGTCGCACTTTATGCCTCTCCACATTGCCCTTAGAATCCCATTTGGTTTTAAAAATCCATTTAAAACCAATCGGCTTCATTCCCTCAGGTAATGGAACAAGCTCCCATACCGTGTTATCTTGCATTGATTTAAACTCTTCGTTCATTGCTTTAATCCATAAGTGAGAATCAGAACTTTTCATGGCATCACGAACACTTAAAGGATCGTCTTCTGTTGAACCATAAAATTCTTCATGTTCTTGAAGATACACTATATAGTCTGAAGATATAGCGCAATTTCTTTCTCTAGTAGATCTACGCAAAGGCATAATTTCTTCATTTTGCACTTGAACTTCTTGAGGAGGTAGAGTTTGTTCTTCTTGAACAACTTCATTTTGCTCCATTGGTACAACATCCATAGGAGGAAGATTAACATCATCTTGAGTATGAATATGTTCTAACGAATCTGAAGTGATAATTGGCCTTCTAATTACCATATCATCATCTGACACTATAGTATCATTGTTAGAACCTTCATGAATCTCTATTGATTCTTCCTCAAAATGAATGTTCGTTACTAAATTATTCCCCCCAAACTCTATATCCTCAAAGAATTTTGCTGTACCCGTCTCAAATATATTCTTTGTGGAAGGATCATAAAATCTAAAACCCCTACTGTGCTCGGGATATCCGATGAAATAACTACTAACCGTTTTGGAGTCCAATTTCTTTTCATTCGGCCTAGAAGGCTTCGCTTCAGCTGGACATCCCCAAACATGTAAATGTTTTAAACTAGGTTTACACCCAGTCCAAAGTTCATACGGTGTCTTAGTAGTTGCTTTCGTCGAAACTCTATTAAGTAGGTAGGTCGTACATTTTATTGCTTCTCCCCAGAGTGATATAGGTAATGTTGAATGACTAATCATATTTCTTACCATATCCTTCAATGTACGGTTTCGTCTCTCAGATACTCAATTCATGTTGGGCGAACCTGGCATCGTATACTGAGGGACTATGCCACACTCTTCTAGGAACTTTGCAAATGGTCCGTGACGTTGTTCACCTGAACCATCATATCTCCCGTAGTATTCACCACCACAGTCCGATCTGACGCACTTAATATCTTTACCAAGTTGTTTTTCAATTTCGGTCTTAAAGACTTTGAACTTGTCAATGGCCTCTGATTTTTTGTGAATGAGATATAGATACACATATCGTGAAAAGTCGTCAATGAAAGATACAAAATATCGTTGGCCGTTCCATGATGCTGTAGGAAACGGACCGCAAATGTCTGTATGTATCAAATCCAAGACCCCTTTCGCTCTGTATGCATCTAATCGTTTCACTTCCGTCTGTTTTCCTTTCATACATTCAACGCAAACGTTGAAGTCCCAAAAATCCAGTTCACTTAATAAACCTTCTGAAACAAGCTTTTCCATTCTATTTCTGGAAATGTGACCTAAGCGCTTGTGCCAAAGTTTTGCTGATTTTTCCATTTTACAATTTAGTTTTCCAGGTACATCTACATTCATTATCTCTTTGTGATCCTTTATAGTATCCAATAAATACAAGTTATCATTTGCTATTAACTTTCCAGAACCAACAACATTACCATGTAAATAAAGACATAAACTTTCATTTCCAAATAGACAAGAATAACTTAATTTGTCAAACAACGGAAAAAAAATTAGGTTCCTTCGAATAAAAGGGACATAGAATACGTCTTTTAAATACAAAAAATGTCCACTGGTAAGAAACAAACGAAAATCACAAATAGAATGAACTAAACACGAACTGCCATCAGCTGTATAGATGGATGTTTCACCATCACTCAGGCTTCGATTTCTTATCATACCCTGAAAGCACTTAAGATTGACCTTCCCGAAGATGTTGTGGTAAGATTTGCTTTTCACTCTTTCCCTCCTCAGTATAAGAACTTCGAAACTTCTTATAACTGTCAGCGCGAGAAATGGACTCTCAACGAGCTCATCTCTCAGGCAGCGCAGGAGGAGGAAAAGATGAAGCAAGAACATCCAGAAGTGCAAATGGTGAAAGCTCAAGTGGATAAGGGAATTAAGAGAAACTATGAAGGTTCAGATGCACATGCATCCGGTTCGGGAAAAAAAAAGCATAAGGGTACGTCTGGTAAAGGGCGTTGCTTCCATTGTAAGAAACCGGGGCACTTTAAGAAAGAATGTGAAAATAGAGGGTTATGATAAAAGCCAAAGGTATTTTCACTTCTATGGTCTGTTCTCAGATCAATTTAGTTTCAGTGCCGAGAAATACTTGGTGGGTTGATACAGCAGCAACAACTCATGTTTGTATTTCTTTGTAGGGTATGATAAGAAACCGAAGCCTAAGTGATGATGAAACATCCATCTATACAGCTGATGGTCGTTCGTGTTTAGTTCATTCTATTTGTGATTTTTGTTTGTTGCTTACTAGTGGACTTTTTTGGTATTTAAAAGACGTATTGTATGTACCTTCTTTTTGAAGGAACCTAATTTCTTTTCCGTTGTTGGACAAATTAAGTTATTCTTGTCTATTTGGAAATGAAAGTTTATGTCTTTATTTACATGGTAATGTTGTTGGTTCTGGAAAGTTAATAGCAAATGATAACTTGTATTTATTGGATACTATAAAGGATCACAAAGAGATAATGAATGTAAATGTACCTGGAAAACTAAATTGTAAAATGGAAAAATCAGCAAAACTTTGGCACAAGCGATTAGGTCACATTTCTAGAAATAGAATGGAAAAGCTTGTTTCAGAAGGTTTATTAAGTGAACTGGATGTTTCGGACTTCAACCTTTGCGTTGAATGTATAAAAAGAAACCAGACCAAATTGAAACGATTAGATGCATACAGAGGGAAAGGGGTCTTGGATTTGATACATACAGACATTTGTGGTCCGTTCCCTACAGCATCATGGAACGGCTAACGATATTTTGTATCTTTCATTGACGACTTTTCACGATATGGGTATCTATATCTCATTCACGAAAAATCAGAGGCCATTGACAAGTTCAAAGTCTTTAAGACCGAAGTTGAAAAAAAAACTTGGTAAAGACATTAAGTGCGTCAGATCGGACCGTAGTGGTGAATACTACGGGAGATATGATGGTCCAGGTGAACAACGTCATGGACCGTTTGTAAAGTTCTTAGAAGAGTGTGGCATAGTCCCTCAGTATACGATGCCGGGTTCGCCCAACATGAATTGAGTATCTGAGAGACGAATACTAAATCCTCCAAACAACAAAGTAAAATGGTAACTATTGAATAATTCGATGTGGATTCGGAGTATATGGATCGTGATCCAGATTTGCGTTGAAATTAAAGTACAAGTCTTTATTATCTTGGAATGAATTACTTTTGAGTGTCGTAAGTGTAAATTTTATTGTTTTTGAATGAATCATGTCTTAACTTTAATTGTACTCCGATAAATAAAAACATATGAAACATAAAACGAGTTGATAAAATGATAGATAATATAAAGCCATTTGGTGATCTAAGTACTTAACGAAATCCGATGGGAAGATTACAAAATGCCTTGATAATGCCAAAAACTTGTGGAATAGAAATACCATATCAACAAAATTCTTTGCGTACATCAACGACATCATAATACATCAAAACATACTAGCGTTGGAATGAATTACTTTTGAGTGGCGTAAGTGTAAATTTTATTGATTTTGAATGAATCATGTGTTAACTTTAATTGTACTCCGATAAATAAAAACATATGAAAAATAAAACGAGTTGATAAAATGATAGATAATATAAAGCCATTTGGTGATCCAAGTACTTAACAAAATCCGATGGGAAGATTACAAAATGCCTTGATCATGCCAAAAACTTGTGGAATAGAAATACCATATCAACAAAATTCTTTGCGTACATCAACGACATCAAAATACATCAAAACATACTAGCCTTAGAAATATCATACCAACAAGGCTGCATGAAACTCATTTGGCTGTCCCTCACTTCCTGTCTTAGCAACAAACTGTAATGTGCCCTTGTTGTTCTTTTTGTTATTATTCCCATGGTTGGAGCTCTATTGCTGGCGGTAAAATAATTTGTCATTGGCTACCTCTATCCTTTTAAGTAGTTTAGTAACTCAAGTATAATGGTAAATTTCTCCCACGACAGCTTCCGAAAAGGGTTGGCCCTCCAGAGATGAAATCGAAATATATTGACAAGGATAAAATAGTTGTGGAATTCATTGGACCATTTTTCAAGGGCTGATTGATTTAGCTTCCCGAATGTCACTTTTGCATCATCCAAATGTTGCGTGAAGGGCTTTGAAGTGGCTGATATAATTTTTTTTGTTAACAATAAATAAAAAATGACATAGAAAATAATAAGAATATAAAATAAATATAAAGAATTGTACGTGTGTTCTTCCCATCTCTTAACGAGATGTCTCCAAAAGAGAGTATTCGTCTCTGTCATCCATATTGTCGCATTGATGGAGATGAAATAGATAAAGGCTACGGTTTTGAGTTATAAGATGTAGGATTGGAAACTGGAACTGATGATGAGTTTGGTTCTTTACTGAAAGATGATGAGGATGATACGTTTAAAAAAAATCAGATGGAGGCGAGATGAAAGAGATATAGATCTTCTTTAAAGTGGACATCATGGCTTATGCGAAATTTATATGTATGCAAATTATGAACATTGTAACCTCCTTTTCATGTGGATACCGTAAAAAAAAATTGATGCACGTCAATCAAAATTATGTTTCGGATGAACATTGGTTACATATCATGCACAACCAAACAGGCATAAGTGAGTGAGTGAGAGAGATCTATTATATAAGACCTCAAATGGGGATTTATTTGATAGCAAAAAACTCTTAATGTGGTTTATTAAATAATCGAATATTTAAACATAATTCCCTAATCTTCAATAATTGTAAGGAAATAATGTTAACTAGTATATGAAGGAACTTTGTGAGGATCCGATAATTCACAATGTAATGAGGAAAAAATAAATTTTGTATATATTAAGATTTTGTGAAAATGTAAGTGTGCTTGTGTTGCTTGTAGGCAAATTGTACGATTATTTTATAACTCTTTGTGAATATGTGGAAGCACATGTAAAAATAACTTAAAACGAGACAAATATGGACGCCTTAGGCATATGTTCAATAGGCTAGATGACTTAGAAACCATATGTGTAGTTAATGTTTTGTTAATAAATACATATAGTACGGAACAACGCGTTGTCCATCCGAGACAATCATTTTCCCCAAAACTGATTCCTGCAAAATACAATACTCATGAAATAAAATAATGCATCAATTATGTTCTTTGATCATTTTCCTATTTGAAATTAAATTTAAATTAAAGGTTGGTACACACAAGTCATATGTAAGGGTTAACGTGGGTAGTTTATGGTACTATACCATGTAGTAAATTAACATTGGTATGAGTGGAAGGTTTGAGATTGGTTAAGAGTGATATGTGGGCAATAATATGATCTGTGGCACCATTATCCAAAATCAAAGGACTTGCACAACTCGAATTAATAGACACTATAGTAAATGAAATCAAACCTACATCATTCGTATAAGGATTAACATTACAAGAATTATTTATTTGGCAGTCAACCCCTGAACAATGCTAGAAGTGTTGGAACCCAACAAGTCATGAGATTTTATCGCATTTTTTGAAGGTTGATTGCCACAAACTGAAGATTGTTGTCTTTCGAATTTTCCTCGTTTCTTATTGTTTCCATATTTCAAGTGACATATATTCTCTTTATGACCCATCTTATCACAATATGTACAATGAAATATGAGAATCTGACATTCATCTATTGTTTGTCAAGATATGTTACAATGATCACGTATTTTTGCTTTCAATTTCCTCCTTTCTCGACCACTGTGGCTCCTATAGAGAAGTTTTCAATGTGCTCTAAGGATACGTATCCTTCCTTATCTTATTGGAATATCAAAGCATTTGCTTGACTGACATTGGGAAGATGTGATGTTATCAATATTTTGGACATCATCGCCATGTAAAATTTATTTAAACCCATATAAAAAATGCATAAAACGATAATCTTTTCTCTGTTTGGGGTGTGGTTGTCGTTGATTGCTAGTTAGTGGAGAAAAATATATCTCGAGATCATCCCACGATGTCTTGATGTTGACAAAAATATGTAGTTAATACTATTTTGATTTGTGATATGATGACGATTGATTTCCATATATGAAAACACAGTTGGAGCATTCTTTTGAGAGAATTGGTCGTGCAAGTCAACCCTTACTTCGCTCACAATCTTTATATGGATAGCCCATTCATCAATAACCGATTAAACAACATGAGTGAGAAATTGAATTGGTTCAATTACTTAAAAAGAAGAGGTTCATGTTCCTCTTATAGTTCTTTAACACTGCCTTCGACGGAACCGATCTTTGTCAAAATTACTGCACTCTTTAATATAAGATTACAAGAAGCAGACAGACTAAGGACCCATAAAGGACCCGCAAATAGACTAAAGACCCGCAAAGGACCCGTAAAGAAGCAGACAACTCCAAATCAATTCTCAACTATTAAATGACTCAGTGAATTAGTGGGAGTTATATTAGGAAGTCTGGAAGTCTCAAAGTACTAAGAGATATTTGAATCATATTTTCTATAATTACTAAACCTTTGTGTTTCACTCTTCAAGTAATAAAATCAAAGTCTTGTGTATGCAAACAGTTTTAGTTCTTGTATCTTCAATTTGTTTCATGGTATTAGAGCGCGGTCTTTGCATATTAAGTGTTTGATTTATTACCCATAGAAATCTTGTCAAGTGTTATTACTTTTAAATCAATATGAATGCAAATAATTCAGTTTCTCCTATGTCTACATAGAATCTTGTTAGAACCAATTACCAATATTAGCGATTGTGTATGGAGGCTTTCCTTCACGGACAAGATTTGTGGGATCTTGTTTCCGGTACCGAGATACTTCCTATTGATACTTGGAAAACATTGAATTAAGGAGGAAATGGAAAGTAAGGTGCGGAAAAAGGCTTTATTGGCGTTGAGAACTTCGATTGGTAAGGAATTTATTGATCATGTTTGTGCATTAGATTCTCCAAAGGATATTTGGGATCCTTTTGACATGTTCTTTACCCCGAAAAATACTATACGGCTTTAATACCTTGAGAATGAGTTTGCTTGATTTACCCAAGGTAATATGTCGATCTCTGATTACTTTCTTAAGGTTAAGAATGTATGTTCCGAAGTTTCACGTTTGGATAGTAATGCACCTATCATTGATGCAAGGCTAAGATGTTATTTGATTCGTGGATTACAATCTAACTTCATGTCGTTTATATCATCAATACAAGGATAGCTCAACCAACCATCAATTTTTGAGTTAGAGAACCTACTATCTAACCAGGAAGCATTGGTTAAACAAATGCTTGGTAAGTATTCTGCTGATGTTGAAGATACACTATTTACTAAAGAGAGGTCAAGGTGGAAAAGCACAGAAAATGGTGGTAAGCAGACAATGAATGAATGGGAGTCAGCAAACTACTTTAAACAGACATGTTTTAGATGCGGAAGGACTGGACACATGAAGTCGGATTGTTGGGCAAAGATTATTTGCAAGAAGTGTGGAAAACTAGACCACATCAAACCAAATTATTATTCAAAAATCGGCAAATCAGAGTCAAATGTTGCATACGATGTTGAAGAGGGCAATGAGCGACAGTGGGAAAGTTGTTTCTCGATTGAGGTGTTAATGAACCGGACAACATGACTTCGGTTATTAATCAACCAGTTGCCCTTGGTACCTCAACTGTTCGCGGTACACCGATTCATGTACTCGGGCCTTGTTTACATGCACGCCTCACACCGAAGAAAGTACGAAATTGTTTGGTTGTGTGTCGCGGTGGTAATAATAAGGTAGAGAAGCCATAAAGCATTATCCTGATTGAGAATCGTCAACGTGAGAGAAAAGAAAATCGTCCAAGGTTATGTTGAAGGTTTTGCAAGGTTTTTCTAAAGGTGGTATAGGTACAACAACATGCCACGATAGTCAAGTTAAAGCGGGCTTATCTAAGTCGATTGCGGTATCGTCTAGTAAGCAAC
The DNA here is from genome assembly GCA_036936605.1 of Limnanthes douglasii subsp. nivea. NCBI lineage: Eukaryota > Viridiplantae > Streptophyta > Magnoliopsida > Brassicales > Limnanthaceae > Limnanthes > Limnanthes douglasii. The sequence goes on from JAUPFV010000004.1 coordinate 280,828,026, forward strand.
TAGTTCATATGGCTGTTCCAATCAAGTGGAGAAAATTGAAGCTTGTTTATGGTCATGATATAAGGCTTAGTAAGATTCCCGTTAATTGTAACTTTAAGGTTTTGAGGGAGATTGTGAGTACAAGATTTCCAGCATTAAAGTCGTTTTTGATCAAGTATAAGGATAACTATGGAGATTTGGTGACAATAACATGTATGGGCGATCTCAGATTGGCAGAGTTCTCTGTAGATAGTAAACTTGAATTAAATGTAGCTGAGTCGGTTGCAATGTTGAGGTTGCATATCGTTGAGGCTGATCCAGAACAAGAACCTCCCTTGGTGGAGGAAGAAAATAAGAAGCCTCCTAAGATTTTAGAAATTAAAGTGGATCCTCTTCTTTAGGTGGTTCTATTTCAGAATATGAGATTATAAATTCCAATAAACTAGACAAAAATGTTCCAAAAAGAATCAGAAGAACCAAATGGTAAGGAAGTTGGAACTCATGATTGGTTGTTCGATTTCGCACAACCTTTCCGTTCTAAAATGGCAGAGTTTCTCCAGTCGCAAAGCAAAATGATTGTCATGGCTGCTATTGTGACTGCGGCTTTAGCCCTTAATGTTTGTTTCAGTTGGTTGTTTATTTTAAAACTTTATTGGGGTCTAGTGGGTGCAACCATGGTGTTGAATGTTTCGTGGTGGTTTATTAATGTGGCTCGAATCGTTTATATACTGAGCGGAACTTGTGGTGCAACCTGGTTTGAGTTTTTGAGACAAAAATTTAGTAATCTGTGGGGGTTTGTTAAAGTGTCCCTTGCTTCCGCTGTCATGCTCAACTTGGAAGTATGGTTTTTCACAACATAATGAGTTGGACTGCCCATGTTGTTATTGGAACCAATGCAAATGTCAGTGTTCGAGTATCAAATGAGATAGGCACACGACATCTAAGAATGGCGAAATTTTCATTAAAAATGTCGGTTATATCATCGACATTTATTACACTTTTGTTTTCGATGGTTCTTATTATATACAAAGATGTGTACCCAGCGTTCTTCTCAAGCAAAAAGATGTCAACATTTAATTAAAGAGTTAACACCGTTGACATCTCTATGTATGGTCATTAGCAATCTTTAACCTATTCTATCAGGATTTGCTGTTGGAGCTGGATGGCAGGCTACCGTAGCCTACGTGTTACTACGACCTAAGAATTTATGTCTCATGCTATTCTCAAATCAAAGTTCGAAGAGTTCAAATGAGCTATCGCTCTAGCTGATCGAAAGAATGCACGAAGGGGGAGTGTCAAAATCAGTGCACTCTTTAATCCAAGATTACAAGAAGTAGACACACTAAGGACCTGGAAAGAGACTAAGGACCCGCAAAGAAGCAGACAACTCCAAATCAATTTTCAACTATTAAATGAGTTAGTGAACTAGTGAGAGTTATATTAGGAAGTCTGAAAGTCTCAAATTACTAAGAGACGTTTGAATCATATTTTCTATAAGTACTGAACATTTCTGTTCAATTTGTTTCATTCTTTTTCCCATTGAGGGCATGAATAACTATATTTCTCCATGATTGATAATTGATGTCGTTTAATTTGATGAGAACAAATAGATGTCAAGGTTGTTATGAATTATGAATGTAAAAAAGATGTCAAGAATCAATGAGTTTGATCTCCGATCCGGAACTTTTAACTCGTGGTTTGGATCTCGGATTGGGAAGTACCCTATGGCCATTTTATTTTATTTTGTATTGTAAAAATAAGAATTATGGAAATTAAGAGAATTATAAATTTTACGCTTATACCGTGATGGAAATAAAAACATGTAACTTCAAATGAGAACAAAAAGTTTGGGTAAACAACTATGATTAGAATGCATTTATTATTTAACTGGATTTTACAAACTCCATTTTACTCGTGCACACAATTATAAACAAGATGCAACGTGACCGTAGTAATTTGTTTTTTTCATTCTAGTTATCATTGAAAATATTCTAATTAAATCAGCTTAGTTTTTGTTTCCACAAGGTGAAGCCCAACAACCACAATAAACCGAAGTCTCTTAATATAACTCTAGAACTTTGCGTTTTGAGTTATACTAGTTGCGAGACTTAGAAGCCCTAACACACTATCTTATTTTCACCGTTTTTTGGAGACCTCACCACAACTTTTCTTTTGACATGACACGTATATACTCTGCACAGATACGTTATTGGTTTGCATTCTTCATTTCGCATCAATATACGAAATTTATCATTCCAATGTGTGGAGAAAAGATTTGGCTAAACCATTAGCATAAGCTGCAGAATTTCCATTATAATAACCTTAAATAATTATTTAAAAGCCCATCTCTAGACAAGTTCTTTGCTTTAACGACTCAACTTAAAAATCAACTAGTTAAGAGCCTTAAGTATTTGTAGTGATACTATAAAACTTATGATGGTTGAGGTAAACAACGTCCCTTACCATTTTCTAAGTACCTAAAACTGTGTTATACAACTCCTCAAAATGTAAAGTCGGGTACGTCTAATATACAAAAATGTATATGAGAAACAAAATTGTATACTTCACGATATGGTGAGAAGGATGACTCGAAATTATCTACAAACTATAACTATAGAGCGAGGATATAAAAAAGAGGTATCATACATTCTCAACAAAGTTCTAACAAAGGCATACATAAATACCCAAAATGAGTTTGGATTTTGTGAAAACTGATTTCAAGCGTTAGCCTGTTTGGGAGTTCTATTTGACGCAAAGCGTGATCAGTTGAATCTAAACAAATTGGACAATATGCTATTTTATTGGATATTTTTACAATTTAAAGATATTTTAATTTTATGATTCTCCCAATATAATGTTTTTAAAACGACGTTATTAAGATTCTTTAAGGCTGTTGAGTTTTTGGGGAAGAATCTAAGAAAGAAATCTATATTTTGACGAATAATTTATAGACATTCATAAATGTTCCAACAAAGATAAGTACGTCATCAACCCAACATGTCGCCCCAAAGAAAAGTTGTTTGTGGATTGATGATCAACGATACGATGGTCATAAAGCCAAGATATCGGCCCAAATGAAGTTTTTTTGTGGATTTATGCTCATGTATTATATAATGATTTTAAAAATTAGTCATTAGAGATAGGAATAACACTATATTACTGGATCGTATAGTACATCTTCCAGAACATAAAGATTCGTGTGGATAACGGTAAATGATTCATCATGTTTCCATAAACTCATGGAGTATTCATATTCTTGATTGTAGATCAACACTATAAATTAAGAGTATATTCAATGTAAGATAACGCAAGTAGGAGCCTCTCCTACTACTTAAGAAATAAAGTCGATTCGGTATAAATGAAGTTACGAAAATCAAGTGATATTCTAATGGTAATATAAAGAGACATAAAATATGACTCGTATAATAAGATATACTCAACATAAAAGGATTTAATTCAAGGAGACATTTTCTTTAATTTTATGAAGGAATTAATTCAAAAAATCACGCCACTAACAATACACATTATCCTAGGGCTTTATCATATGGATGTTTAGACTTTAAAAAAAAAATATATGCTATTAAGGAAAACCTTATTTATAGTGTAACCTGAGAATGTTGTAATAAGTGATTCAAAGTCCATAATATCCAAGTTTAAGAAATCCATTTGTGGGTTCAAACAAGATTCTCAAAACTGCCACCACGACCTCCTTGACATAATAATCCTTTTTGGTTTTGGAGATAAACTCGGTTGAGAACTCCACGTATAAATGGTTAAGTAGAACTAAGTTAATAATTTTAGTATTCCCATGAATATCTCTATTGAAAAAGGAGAAAAATTAAGTAAGTTAATGGTAAAAAATATACTTTGATATTGACAAATGCAAAATGTTTCATATTCTTTGACGTTCGAAAGACTGATATCAGCTCAAAATTGTTTCAGGTCGGATCTTGTATTTGTTTATGGGTTGTTAAAAAGGTATATAAATAGTCTGAAGATGGACTAGTAGGATGCGTTAAAATAAATCACTAGTACAAACAACAATAAAAACCACGTGATATATAAAACGTCAAGATAATTTTCACATCAATGAGCAATATAGGCTCTACTGGAGATATCACTGAAAACGTGTATTCTATTTTAAAAGTCTTGAAAAAAATATGTACTTACTTTTATTATGTACTTTTGAATCATTATTGTTGAATTCATTATCTAGATTTGAAAATTTATTTCAACTAAGTTGTAGATTTATTCTACACAAAACTTCCAACCCTTGTATTAGTGAAGACATGAGAACTAAGTGTAAATAGGTCAATTACAAACACAGCATAAAGCAAATTTTTCCTATAATATGTTTTGGCAAAGTTTCATCATTATGGTTGGATACATCATATAAAATTTGAAAAGTTTTACTTCTATTCTATTTTATTTGTTGTTTTGAAGAGTCTTAATTCTAAAATAGAAGAATAAATAAAAAAAGTCCATCCTCTACATTAGTTTTATTATTAACATTTCAAAAAGTACAATAATTGAAATTGAAATGAAAAGAAATTGTCTCCTTCGTTAACGACATTTTAAAAACTTGCTTTACCGTAATTTTAAAATGAACTAAAATGAACCTTCTTTAATCTTTATATAACAATATTTCAAAACATACCATAACTGGGAAGGAAGTACAGAAGTCACTTCTAGTGCTTACATTAACTACATTTCAGAAAAAAGAACAAAATAAAAACTAACTAAAATGAATATTTTTTAAATATTGAATATTTAATTATGTTATAAAAATCAAGGTCTATTGTGTAAAAGAGATTATTGATCTATTTGGAATGTTTAAATGCATGCTTATATTAGTTATATGTTAGAGCATCTCCAACTCCTACTCTAAAAATTTGGTAAATATATCTATGATTTTGATAGTGTAAAATTTTAGATTATCATATAATCCAACCGCTATTGTATAATTAAGCTAGTTTTTTATTTAAGCAGGTGGAAGAGAAAAAAAAAAGAATAATTATAGATAGTGGATAACTTCCACTCTAAATATACCTACCTAAAATTACGCAATTAAATATAATTAATCTAATAGATTATCTATTGGAAAAAAAAAATTTGAAGAATAATCTCCAAATTTGCTACCTAGTCTCATATACGGTACCTATTCTGTTGGGGATGCTCTAAAAAAACAAAGAAGTGTAGAAAGCTATACATTTATTATAGAATGGGAGTGCAAACTCTCCTATAATTAAGTTGACCCAAACCATCTCTTTAGCAACCATCCCGAACTCAAACAATAACAAAAGAAACATAATGAAAGGAAATGAAGAAGGGTACTGTTTCATCTTTTGCTTTTCTGGTCCTAACTTTTGTAGGCAGTGAGATGTTAGTAGCAGAGGCCTTGTTTACCACTGAATGCTGTATGAATTTGAAAGAGGCGCAGCCTTCATTCCATATTCCTCTAAAGCCATAGAGGTTGCTGCTAAATGTGATGTCAACGTCCCTGCACGTTGAGCTTCTTCTCGATTTTCATAACTGCTTATAATTTTTAATAAAATCATTAACTAAATTTAGTGTTTATCTTCTCTTTATGGTTTGATGTTTTCCTCTTACCATTAAACCCGATATGAACCATTTAATTAGTTATGGGAAAGATCATTATTTCAATCGTATACCATTAGAGCTAATATAAATGAGAAACACAAACAAAATTTATGTATAACGTTTGGTTCACCCATATTTAATCCAAAGAGTAATGTTGTCGTTGAGATTCATCCTCTTGAAAAATTATACACTTAAAAGTATATTTAATAAAATAAAAGAAGGTTACATATAACCTCGGCAAAAGATTGAAGCTACTATTAATAGTTTGGATTTCGGGGACAAAAAGTTGGCCTTTTAAATGAGGAAGTAATAGAGAAGGGTGATCGGACGTCGTGGTCGTAGTAGAAGAAACAATAATTGAAATGGTTGGAAGGGAAAGTTTTGGATGAAGTATGATTTCTGAACGAATCGAAATCGTTTTTGTGTGTCCCTTTCTTTTTTGGAACAGGGGATTTTGATAACAATTTACCTTCTTTATCAGTGCCAGCAACAACATCCAATAAATAAGACTGCGTCAATCTTATTTGACCACTTTTAATTTCTTATTTTTCAACGAAACGTGATGGCATTTCGTTGCTCTTTTTTTTGTTATTCTCGTGGCTAGAAGCTCTATTCTTAAGCGATAAAAATACCTTGTTATCACATACCTTAATTAGTTTTTTTAAAAAATTTATATAGCTCGCGGACGAGTGGTGAATTGCTCCAATGAATGTTTCTAAACTGGACTGGTCCAATGATTCAGCTTTCCGGAGATCATTTTTGCATAATCCAAATGTTGTAGGAAGGATTTTCAAATGGTTGATACAATTTTTTTATATTAAAAATAAAGGACATATGGAAAAGAAAATAAGAGGAATGTGAAATAAATACAAAGAGAGTTACTTGTTTTCTTCCAATGCATTGTTAGGTGGCTCAAACTCCCTTTAGAGGTATTCTTTCTGCCCTTTTCCAAATGACCATATATGAATACTAATTGGGTTTCTCTAGATCTTGTCTACTTCCAAGAGTTTATCTACCACTTTGTAATTATTCCGCATATTAAAATAATAGGAGGGAGTATAAACATTATGAGATACACACGCTACAACAACCAATTGCTCCATAAGCATCGAAATTTTAGAAAACCTTTAGGCTATGTGGTCTAGCTTGGCTTGGGCACAACCTGACCAAATTGAAGTACATCACTATCTCAAGGTCCAAGGGATTCAGCTTCATCAAGGTCTCTTTTGCATCATCCAAATGTTGTAGGAGGGTTTCGAAATGGGTGATATGAAATAAAATTTTATTAGAAATAAAGGACACATGACGAATAAAATAATAGGAATGTGAAATAAATGCAAAGAGACTTACCTGTGTTCTTCCAATGCCATGTAAGCTAGCTCGAATTCCCTTTAGAGGATACCTTCTTTCCATTTTCCCATTCACGAGAGATGAACAAGATATAGTTTTTTTCCAGATTTTTTTCTTCTTCCAAATGATCATCTACCACTTTGTAATTATTCCCCAAATTAAAATAAACCACCAACTTTCTAGCCCTACCTTCCATCAAGCCATTTGGCTCAGATTCTCTCCAGTTTAGACTCCTGGAAATAGACAGGAAAAATATAGGCAAGACTATGAGGTATTTGACACCAACCTTGGGAAATTTAGATCTGATGCGCCCTACGAGAGATGAAGGAAGAGGGTTGGATTCTACTTCTGAAGCTTTTCATTTTGCCTCGTTATCATCATCTTCTAAATTTTTTGGATTCTACTTCTCTGATGGACTTGGAGTTTCCACAGTCTACCCACATGTCTCAAAAGGGGAATCTTCGTCGATGTCCTACATATTTTCGGCCATGACCTGTGGTCTTGAATATGAAGGCCCAATGGGTTGAGCCTTAATATTTTCTTCTTTGGGTCGAGAAGACTCAATTTCTAGAGTTTCAGGGTTTTCCCCCATAGTTGGTTCTAATGGGAGTTCGATTGCAAGGATATTAGTGTCTTCTTATATATTAGGAACTCGTGGTGAGGGGTTACTAACGTGTAGGTTGGTCTGTTGACTCCGTTTTTGTAGAATATTTGTTTTTTGTCTTGTAAATCCTAGTAAATATACGTTGAGTATTGTCATTGTTGTCTAATATCATAGGTTTCAACGTAGAAGGATTTCAACGGCTAGTAGCCCCTTTTTATTAGAATGACTTGATTGTTTGAAGAGACTGGCCGGGTTACGTGAACGAGTTGTCATTTGAGTTAAATCCGGAAGGAATTTGGTGCATGTTGTAAAGGTAAACCCCTTCGTACTCAGTATATGGAGTTACAACAATTATAGCCGAAGAGGCACATAACCTAGCAACAGCTCTTGTTTCCTTTTTGTCTTCTTTTACCTAGGATAAATTTAGCCAATTCTCTTCTAGTTAGAGCGCTCGTATCTGTCAACATACAAACCCAAAAAGACACCGAAAAAGGTGATTTATGGTGGGTAATGTTATGGGGAAAGAAAAAATATCACCGGAAAGGAATTGACAGTTTAAGGAAATCATATTCTCTATCTAGAATTAGGATGTCGGCTTTGTCTCACTCTGAAAATAGAAACAGTAAAAAATGAAAGAAGTTTATATAAAGAAAAAAAATGTTTGAATATCTTACTATTGAATGAGAATCGACAACGGTAGCTAGGGTGCTCTACTGAATTGTAACCATTTCTCTCTTTTGATTGGATGGTTTTATCTAGGGTAACATAAGTTGGTGGGTTCAATAATAAATTGCCACGTGTCTCAAGAAATAACTACTTTAAAGTTGTGATCTTGGCTAGTAATTGTTTTTAAATAAACCCATTAGAAGCCGTTCAAATATATGTCAGTTAGCTCTCTCGAAATGCTTTAGCGAAAGCTAAGATGACTAGATGATAGGATTGGAAATCAGTGGGATCTAAGAGTGAAAGGTGGATCATATTTATCTAAGGAGCATTTAAGGCTCGAAATAAAAATTATGATGGCTAAGTTGTATGTAAACTTTATATTTTATCATAGCTAGAATTTTCCGTTCGAATGAAATCACTATAAGAGTTTGGATATAACGTCTCCTGTTTGATTCCGATATCATTTTTTTTTCTTTCCATGCTATTTCTTTTTCTTTTTTGGGGGTTAATTATTTATTTTTACATGGTATCTTTTTTTATATTATCTCTTTTTGTTTGTTAACATATTTATTATGGTTTATTGATTATATGAATAGTTTTATGTTGATTTCAGTTATACTTGGTTTGTGATTAAAGCCATTTGATTATTCGGAAGCATTAATTTGATCTGCACCAAATAATCGTTATTTGAATGATGATCTAAGAAAAATGCATTAACCACGATATTGATATACGACATCCATCCGAGTATTAGATTGTTTTCTAACGAGAAGAAAAGATTCGAACATCGTGAATTTATGTAAATAAAGCATTATTAATGTTGTTTCCCAATGTGCTTAATTTCCTTAATTTCCTATGTGATCTTATAAATTAACTCAATGTATACAGTAAATATATAATATTAAGTATGATCAGTGTTAAATATACTAACTTACCAACCAGTCTCTGAAATTTATTCGAATTATGAAGTAGCTTATCGTCATAATATATTAATTTTAATATCTACTCTATTGGAAAAAAATTAGGATTTCCTCCTAAAAAACTTGTGTCCTGGTATGGATAACCCTTCAGCAATGTGGCATTCAACAACATGAGTCATCCAAGAAGTTATCATGATGTTGCATTGGTTCCATTATTAAAAAAAGGTTCATGTTCATGTGATGGTTCTTTGACACTACCATTAACGAAACCGATCTTCTCTTTTTGTAGTGAGGGTATCAATAACTCATTTACTCCATTATTGATAATCGACGTCGTTTTAATTTGATGAGAATAAAAAGATGACATGGTTGGTCTTAACGATGAATGTATAAGAGATGTGAGGGATCGATGAGTTTGATCTCTCATCCGCAACCCTTTGAGTTATTAGTTTGGATCTAAACTTTTCCCGATATCATGATGGAAATAAAAATGTATATATATCGAGTGAGAAAAAACTATTTGGATAAACCACTATGTATACATAATTAAATCAGTCTCAATGTTTAGGCAAGTCAAGACCAAATTTTTCTTTTTTATCAATTCGATACTATATATTTTAATAATTAAATTTTATTCCTAAATCCAAATTATATTACATGGAAATAATTAAATATTATAAATTCAAAAAAAATCAAACATACTTTATGAGAGAAATATAAAGCAAGGTGGGGCGAGCAAACTTTTAAAACTTTATTGACAAATGTAAATTCATAACAAAAACTTCTAAGATTTTGAATAAAATATTTATGACAGTTTTAAGCTCTGTTTTATTATAAAGTTTTCCATCTAAAAGTGGAAAAAAGAGATTGTTTTTTTTTCATTTTTTATTATAATATTTTATAACTACCAAATTCCCAACCATTAAAGGTATCGAATAATAAATGCAAGCTCCTATATAAATAGATGCTACACATCTCCTATGTTTTATTCATTTCATCAATAAAACTTAAACTACAGCACACCAAAAACAAGAACAAGATGAAAAAGGGAGTTTCATGTATTGCTTTTCTTATGGTAATATTTCTAGTTGGTGAAACGCTGATAGCAGAGGCTGTATGTGATGTAAGGCAGCTATCTCCTTGCTTACCTGCAATTACGGGTCCAACTGCGCCCACACCTGTGTGCTGCATCAGGGCACGTCAGGCGAAGCCATGCATTTGTGAATATCTGAAAAACCCTGCACTAGTAAAATATATCCCTAAAGCCAAACAGGTTGCTGCCAAATGTGGTGTTGCCATCCCTAGATGTTGACCTTCTTATTTATTGTAATAACTTATAAATTATAATAAAATTATTATTTCCGATATGAGTATCCAGTAATGTATGAAAATGATCCTTGCTGAATTATAAACCCTAAGATCTTGACAGAAACATACACATTTACCGTTATTTGTTAAATATTACTGTTATTTCTTTTAAATTATAGTTTCAAAGAACATTATTTTTGTTGATAACAACAAGATTTTAATATTTAAGTAATGATGAGAATGTAAACCAATTAGTGTAGTTACAACCAACAAATAATCAATTTTTTATTTATAATTTATCAAATTTTACTCATGTCCATAGAGTTTTGGATTGTTATGTTTAGCGGAATCATCAAACGGAATTTGGAGTAAATAAAAAGAATAACTAAGAAAATTTGTTATTTTCCGCATTGTAGATTGTTAAACGTCATCCGTAGATATGGATAAGATGACGGATCGATAAATCTAGGATGCAATAATTTTAATTTTATCAGTTTCGACTCGGTCTTTGAATGAAGGAATATTAGAGTAGTGTTTGGAGTAAATAAAAAGAATAACTAAGAAAATTTGTTATTTTCCGCATTGTAGATTGTTAAACGTCATCCGTAGATATGGATAAGCTGACGGATCGATAAATCTAGGATGAAATAATTTTAATTTTATCAGTTTCGACTCGGTCTTTGAATGAAGGAATATTAGAGTAGTGTTGTTCGAAGAGTTATTGGCTGAAGCATTTTTTGGTCTTTATCGAGACATCAAACCCTTATTCCTAAACCGTTTTTGTTTTTGTCGAAATATCAATTATTTGTTTTATTCTTTTCCTTTGTTAAGATGATATTTGGTTTTTAAATTTGGAACTACTTTAATAATAATTGATTTGTTGTTGATGATGCTTGAATCGCATCATTATTTTTTGGTGAACATTATTTTATTTTTGTGAATTTTTTTATTTTTTTTTTAGCTTTGATTTTATTTGATTTTGCTTCAACTTTATTTGTTGGGTTATATTTTGTTTTTCACGGAGCGTGCTTGAACAGGTCTTCCAATAACTCCTGTAGCTTTTGAACGGAACATTTATGAATGAATACTATTATTAATATTTTTTTTTTGGACGAACCTATTCTTTTATTTTTGAATTTATTTGTAAGTAACTTTTTTGTCTTTGGCAAAGACGGAAGTTGAGGGTAAGAAAATTTGGTTACATATGCGAAGCAAAATTATTTTCGCGGAATAAAATTATGCGGAGATTATTTGTGTACTAATAAGCACCCTATGACTAAAGGACACTTATTTTTACTCCAAAAAAAATTATTCTTTTGGAATTGTGGGTTTGTTTTTATTTTTCACATAACCTTGAGATTGTGTTATGTTAAATTGTGTTGAAATGATTTACACGTGGTGGTAACTTATTTTTTGTTATACGTTTTTTTATATTTCCTCAATCCTCACGCTTTTTGCTTAAATTCATTCAGTTTTCTTTATGAGTTGGGTCAAACCATTGATTAAAAAATATACAATGGGTGGATTTTAATTTTTCAGTTGAATTAAAATAATATTTTTTATTGTTTATCTAAAGAAGTTCGTGGATCAAACGTTCATGACACGTGTATAGAGTATATCGGAATAGCCATCTTGGAACAAGTTTATATTTCAGTTGAAGATTATTTATTCAAGATGTGTTGGGTCAACCAGAATTGGTAAAAGTGCCAAGTATTTACATTTTAATCCAAATAGGTTCGAAGCTCAAGTCTGATAATATTTCATACAAAAGTCCTCTCGAAGGATTTTCACGAGAACTAAGGTGGCTACTAATAAGCTTTTCACGAGAACTAAAGGGGTTACTAATAACGACAGTATTCTCTAAAAAAAATCGTACCAATAAATTAATAAGCTAAAGTTTATTTTATAATTATGTAATAAATTATCATAATTGGAGTGTTTTAAATGAAAGTGGGCTTGAGTTATATATGAACTTTTGAAGACTTGGAGTGTTAAAAAATATCATTGCACACTCCAATTATCATAATTGGAGTGTTAAAAAATATGCATATGGACCATTGCATTTATTTATTTATATATATATATATATATCATAAAATAAGATTTTATATAAATTTGAAGACTTGTGTATCAATGAAGCCAGTCGTCTCTAATCTCCTAAAAATGAGTTAGCCTACCACTAATTCTCGTGCATTTGAGGTTGTTTTATGTTATTATATTTTTCACCAAAAGCTTCGTTTTCCACTAGATTTTGATATTGTTATGTTTTTTTTATGACCAATTTTTCACGAGTCAATTTTTTTCACAAATTTGGATTTATTACTCTTGATTATATTTTTGTTAAAACCGTTATTTTCATAACTTTTCATAGAAGTTTTGTTAACCATTATTATGTTTGCGGGTCGAAAGAATAAATTTTTTCTTTTAGATTAGTTTGTCTACCTTTTCGTAGATCGTTAATTATTTTATTAATGTCATCGAGGATTCAAAAATTAGATTTGTTTATGTTCGTGGAAATTGGGCCACCAATATTGATAATATTTATGATTCTATCAACGTTTCTTAGAATGCTAATCATGAGTATTTATTTCTTCCAATTTTTTTTATTTTTTTATTTTTTTACTATTACCAAGTATGTTTTTTTTTGTTTTTCATGTCCTTTTATCAATTTTTCATTTTCAATGAAGTTTTTGTGTTCTTGTTCTTTTATATTGGGGTATGAATAATTTTGATTTTCTCAATTATGGTCCAACGAGGAAACCAAAAGTAATATTTTTGTTATTTCTTTTCTGAATTAGGATACGACTGTCAAGCCTACTAAAATGATATGAGGTTGTTAGAATATTCTGTATATTCCTTTTATTTTAAAGCATATGTGGTTGTTAGAATATTCAGTATATTAAGTTTCCCTATATAGGCCTCTAAGTTCTCTATATATTGAGAGCCTTACTTGGGTTTGCATTATAAAAAATAATTCAATACAAAAAGGAACATTTTCTAATAAACACAAAACCCTAGCCACTTCCTGGCGGCTACTTCTCTCTTTGTTTTTTAACATGGTATCAGAGCCAGGTTTGATTCTGGGAATTGTGAACATCCTCAATAAAGATGGCTGGCAATAAAGTCGTGGTCAATCAAATCCTTGATGAATTAAAAATGCAGATTGCTGCCATTCTGAGAAATGGTCTCGAAACACAACAATAAACAACTAACCCCGAGAATTTATCCCTAGGGATTAAACTCGGTGGTAACAACTATGCCCTATGGGCAAACCTGATGAAGAAAGCAATTGTTTTCACATGGATTACCCAGAATCTTGAATCCAACTTGGTGAACAATGTCTCGCAATATCCCACTGCGAAAGCCCTCTAGGATGGGTTAGCCACCACATACGGTTCTGGTATAGATTCGTTACAGGTGTTTGACCTTCATAAGAGGGCTAATTCATTAAGGCAAGGGTTCGATACACTAGAAGACTTGTGGAACAAACTACAGAACATCTGGATTCCTATAGATAGGCGAGATCCAAACCCTATGAAAGACCCTGAAGACATTCAGATCTACAATAGGAAGACTCGAGAACACAGACTCTATCAATTGCTATTGCGATTAATGATAAGCTGGAACCAGTCAAGAGAGATATCCTGAAAAAAGGATCCACTTCCTTCCGTGGAAACAGCATATGCTACAATACGAAGGGAAGTGGCGGGCTTAATATACTAAAATCAAGTTCTTCTGATAGTGACTCGATTGAAATTGGAATGGGTTTGGCTACTAAAGATTATGCATACATGTTTAAGTTACGATCTAAAGAGAAAGAAGATAAATCCAAGTTGTCTTGCACTCGTTGTGGGATGAAGAAACACACTTAGGAGACATGTTTCCAGCTAGTTGGCTATCCAGAATGGTGGGAGGACGGTCATAAGGAGAAAAATAACCAGCCTTTCAGATCTAATGTCAAACGGGCTTCGTCTACAAGTGGCGGTGAATATCCGATTAAAAATGAGCAAGGAACTGGCACTGGTTTTGGAGGAATGGGGGCGAACTCCTATGAAAAACTTGGATGTAAAGGGTTTGAGAAATCAATGAATTGGATCATTGATTGCGGGGCTACGGACACCATGTCTTATGATCCTAAAGATTTTGGTGACATGCCATCTCCAAAGAATCCCATATTGAGACTGCTAGTGGAGAAATTTGTGAAGTCAAAGGGGGAGGTTCAATTATTTTTTCGGAAAAAATAGAAATTAAAAATTTGCCTCTACATTCCTTCACTATCCTTAAAGTTATTATATGTTAGTCAAGTGACAACAACTCAACTTTGTGGTTCTTATGTATCTATTTTTTTGCAGTTTACATGACATTCGTACGAAGGAGATCATTGGGCGTGGTACTGAACAAGGAGGCCTCTATTATGTTGATGAGGTAGTTTATAAGGGATATGCCATGCTTTCTCACGGAACAACCGAAAGGAAACTTTAGTTATGGCACCGGTGACTTGGTCATCCTTCTTTTAGCTATCTTAAAAGTTTGTTTCGTAGTCTTTTTTTGAATAATTCCATTCATGCGAAATGTGAAACATGCATTTTTGCAAAAAATCGAAGAGTCTCATTTAATCAAAGTAAGACTAGAGTTGATTATGCTTTTCGCTAATCAATTCTGATGTTTGGGGTCCAGCACCAAATTCCACTAACAATCAAATCAGATACTTTGTTTTATTTGTCGATGGTTTCTCAAGAATGACTTGGATATACTTCATGAAACATAAATCGGAAGTACCATAAATATTTGTTTGTTTTTACAAAATGATTTTGACTCAATTTGAAAAAAAAAACAGATTCTCCATTCTGATAATGGAACAGAGTTTGTCAACCAAACAATGCATAATTTCTTCAAAACAAATGGTCTTATCCATCAAACCACTTGTCCAAACACACCTTAACAAAACGGTACTTCAGAACGAAAAAATCGTACTTTACTTGAAAAAACTCGTGCTATTATGATTGAATCTAGAGTTCCTGATTCTTTTTGGCCATAAATCTCTTGCTACAGCCACATATCTTGCAAATCGTCTACCAACCCGATTTCTAGGAAATAAAACTCCATTACAAGTGCTTGCCACCCAAGTTACAGTTCCATCTGTTATGACCTTGCCACCTCGTGTATTTGGTTGTTCGATGTTTGTTCATATCCCTAAAACAAGTCGAAACAAACTTAATCCGTGTGCTGAAAACTGTGTATTCGTTGGGTATGGTGTCCATCAAATGGGCTATCGGTGTTACAATCTGGTTACACGTCGAATCCGTTTCACCATGGACTGTGACTTCTTAGAATCCGATTATTTTTTTGACCACCAGTCTCGTGCTCAGGGGGGAGAAAGTAAGTGAATCACTCGACTAGTTGCTATATGAAAGTTACTTTGAGGATGTGTCACCTCTTCCAACATAAAGAAGACTGGCGAGGCAATCCTTACCACCAATTATTCTCCCGAAGACAATGTCCAACAATAAATAAATGACATGGATACTACAAGCGAATCAGCCGAAGAAAATGTCCATCAAGAGGTAAACAATTTACAATGTCATAATTCAAAAAATTCTACTAGCCATGACATTTCAGAAAGTTCATTTGTTAAAACTCAAACTCTGGTTCTTCCCCCAAGGAAAAATAGAGGGGTTCCTCCTGACCGGTATTCACCGGAACACGTTCTTCGTACTTCCACATATCTGGTAAAAACGGACAGGAAAGGAATGACGAAGATTGCAAAGGCATTTTCAGCTACTATTCTCTCTGAACAAATCCCTAAAACAGCTCAAGAAGTTAAGAAGATGACTGAATGGCATGAGGCAATGAATACCGAAATGGAAGCTCTAAAAAGGAATGGTACATGGGATAATTGTGTTTTACCACAAGGGAAGAAAGCAGTCGGGTGTAGATGGGTGTTTAATATAAAATATAAATCCAATGACACCATTGAGCGACACAAGGCAAGATTGGTTGTCACATGATATACACAAACATATAGAATAGACTATTCTGAAAAGTTCTCTTTCGGTTGCAAAGATTGACACTATCAGAGTTTTACTTTCAATAGCCGCGAATAAAGATTAGCCTCTTCATCAATTTGATGTAAAGAATGCTTTCTTACATGGAGACTTGGAAGAAGAGGTATATATGGAACCCCCACCAGGGTTCTCTGATGGTTTTCAAGAAAATGAGGTACGTAAACTGAAAAAGGCATTATATGGGCTCAAACAGTCACCTTGTGCTTGGTTTGGGAGATTTACAATGGCAATGAAGCAGTATAGCTACAAACAGAGTAATGGGTATCATACCTTGTTTTACAAAAAAAGAGGAGAATTAGTCACTTGTCTTATAATATATGTCGACGATATGATTATAACGGGGAATGCCGAAGAAGATATTAGCTCTCTTAGGAAAAACCTCTTCAAGGATATCGAAATGAAAGACTCTGGGGGATTGAAGTATTTCCTAGGAATCGAGGTTCTTAGGTCAAGAAGAGGGATTTATATCTCCCAACGGAAATATATATTGGATTTATTAGCTTAAGTTGGCATGGTGGATTGCAGACCAAATGACACTCCTATGGTTGTGAATCAAAAACTAAAAAATATTTAAGGGGCCAGACCAGCGAGTAAAGAAAGGTACCAAAGGTTGGTGGGAAAATTGATTTACCTGGCTCACACTCGACTCGACATTGCATACGAGGTGGGAGTAGTTAGCCACTTCATACATCATCCTCATGAACGCCATATGGAGGAAGTAATGAGGATTATTCGATATCTCAAAGGCACACCAGGAAGAGGTATAATATTTAAGAAAAATGGACACCTTGATGTTGAAGTATTCACAGATGCTAATTGGGGAGGGAATCCTAACGACAAACGATCAACTACTGGCTACTTTACTCTTCTTAGAGGTAACTTGGTGACTTGGAGGAGTAAGAAACATAAAGTAGTATCACTGTCAAGTGCTGAATCAGAATTTAGAGGAATCGTTAAGGGGATTACCGAGATACTATGGTTAAAGAAAATAATGAAAGAAATGGGATCCCCTATGAAGTGTCCAACTCAGTTAATGTGCGATAATAAAGCTGCGATTAAGATTTCAGAGAACCCGGTACAGCACGATAGAACAAAGCACGTTGAAATAGATATGCACTTTATAAAAGAAAAGATTGAAGATGGGACAGTCGAACTTCCGTTTGTTAGATCCGAAGACCAACTGGCAAACATCCTGACAAAAGCGGTTGCTACAAGAACATTCGAATCACTTTTATCCAAGTTGGGTATTGGTGATCCCACTACACAACTTGAGGGGGAGTGTTAGAATATTCAGTATATTAAGTTTTCTTGTGTAGGCCTCTAAGTTCTCTATATATTGAGAGCCTTACTTGGGTTTGCATTATAAAAAATATTTCAATACAAAAAGGAACATTTTCTAATAAACACAAAACTCTAGCCGCTTCCTGGCGGCTACTTCTCTCTTTGTTTTTTTTAACAGAGGTTGATGAGGAGAAGAGTGATTGTCTCTTAAGAGGCGTAAAAGCTCATGTATTTCATGCAATTTTACGTCATATTTATTCGAAGTAAATATAACTTACTTTTTTATAATTATGTACACATGTTCCAAGTCATCTAAAAATAATGCTCGAACTCCATAATTCGAGGGATTCCAAAACAAGTTAGAAGCATGCGTTGATGTATGAAGTCACGTATCTCTTGAGATCCCATTTGGTGAAATAATCGACCGCGCCAACATGAACTGTCTTTTTCTTGTGGCTATGGACAAATGACCTACAAGATCGACCCCATTTGTCGAGTGGGCAAGAAATGAGGTTGGTGACCATGGACTCACTTGGGAGATGTCCAGTGCTGAACGATTTTCTCTGCCACAAAACTAACAAGTTGGCTTATTTGGGGTGTATCTCTGGCCATCTTTTTTTATACTTTCTCTTTCAGGCAATTTGGGTCATTTAGCCTCTATATTGACCTATAAAGTAACCACTTATTTTTTTACCTCTAAGATTAAACTGGTTGGTGCTATGTTATCAGTTTTTTTTGTTATTGAGTTGGTGGTGGAAAATCTTAAATTACCCATAGAATTGAGATAACGTTTTTAGTTGTTCTAGCCTACTCGTAAGGGAAGAGAGTGACTTGGAAGTTGATCCAGTATTTGACCTCTTTGTGACCTAGATTAAGGGTCATATATGAACTAAACATTATAAATGTTTGTTTTTTTAAATATTAGACCTAATGGTATATTATGTTGAGATAATGTTATTTTCATAGCTAATTAAATAGTTCATATTGGCATTGATTGCAAATAGATAAACTCAAACCATAAAGAGAAGATAAAAATTAAATTTCATAAATTTATCATTTTATTAAAAAAATTAATTAGTTATAGCAATAAAGAACAGGCTTAGCAGGTAGGGATGGTGACACCACATTTAACAGCAACCTCTTTGGCTTTAGGGATATATGGAACGAGTGCAGGTTCTTTCAGATACTGGCAAATGCATGGTTCGGCCGCTTTCATTTGGTTACAACAGTCTGGTGTTGGTGCAGCTGGACCGGTAACTGCAGGTAAACAAGGGGTCAGCTGCTTAACATCACAGACGGCCTCTGCTACTAACATTCCACTGGCTACAAAAATTAGGACTAGAAAAGCAAAAGATGAAACACCCTTCTTCATTTTCCACTATATATGTTTGTTTTCTTAATGTTTGAGTTGGGGAAGAGATGGTTTGCTAAAGACATGCTTTGGGTCAATTTATAGGGGGTTTGCATTCCATTTTCTATAATCAAAATGGGCAAATGACAAAATAAAGTTATAATTGTTTTTTTTCTCATTTCAAGTAAGCCTTTAATTATATATAATTTTTTCTTCAAATATACCTTCATAAATGCCTTAAAATTATATATTATATTTAATTTAACAAGCATGCATTTACTTCTATCCTCTGGATTCTTTCAACATTTAGTCAAAACATTATTATCAAAGTCCAATAAAAATGAAACAATCTTATTTGTTTATTTTATGGTAAGTCTTTTATTATATATAATTATCTCTTGAAATATACCTTCATAAATGCCTTCTAAATAACAATATGTGTTGTAGATACAATAAAACTCAAGGGCTATTTTAGAATTGAGCATAAAATATTAGTATCTACTTCATGGTTTTTTACACTTCAACTTATAAATTATAATTAATAAAATCAACATGCATTTACTTATATCCTATGGGTTCTTTAAACATTTACTGAAAATATGATTGTCAGTCCAATAAAAATGAAACAATTTTAACTTTTTATTTTAATGAGTCTTATAGCCATACATAATTACTTTTGACTGGTTTGGAGTTCTAAAATTTAAATTTATTGTAAAAAACACTCAATATTTCTTTAATTTATTTCAAAACTAGTATATCCACAAATCCCATAGTCAGTTTTCTTATTAACAAAAGCGATTAAGGAATAAAAGCGATCGAGGAATATATTTTTAAATTTTAATTCTTTTATAATTCGGGATAAAAGGGACTGAGGAATATATTTTTATAATGATCATGTGGAATAGCTCACTTTTATATCGATAAATCGCGGGTGACGTGTTTTGAGGTTGGGGACAAAAATTCAAAACAATTTACGTTGCGCTTAATATTAGAGCTCTCAATAAATCATCACTTAAACTTGTTCTCAATCGCATTATGCTCTCGCGTAATGCTTGTTCTTAAGAAATTATCACTTAAACTTGTTCTCAATTGTATCATCACTTAAAAATGCTTGACACACAGTTAGTCAACTCAGCATAATGAGCTGGTCGGACCGACCGATTGGACACATGTCTAACATACTGCTGCGTTGCTTGTCCTATCGGTACATATTGCTGATTTTGTAGTTCTCGTTAAAGAGTTTGGTTTGTTTCTTGTACTTGGGCTCGTGGTCCGAAAATTGTAGCTGGCTGTGAAGCTTGTGTTCATACATTCACCGTTGTTGTACTGGTCCTTACTAAGGTCAGATCCTGATAGAATTGAGACATGGAATCTATCTCTAAGGCCATACTCTTTAACTAAGATCCTTTTCTCTATCTGATCCAACAGAGCTCCGAATGTCATAGCACGTGTCTCTGCGACATTGTCTTTCATTACCGCCGGAAGAAGACCCATTCAGAAAGCAGCCAATGCTACTTTTTCTTCACAAAATTCCATGTCCGTCTTGACCTGAATAAAGAGTCCGTGTAATCTTTCAAGCTTTTTCCAAATTTTTGTTTACAATAAATGATGGTATCCCCATTTGCATGATATTTCTTGTTTCTGACAAAGTGTTGTCGGAACATACTCCAAAACATGCCAAAGTTTTTTATGCACCCTTGAGGTAGAGGATTATACCATTTGGATACAACGTTCTTGAATGTTTGGGATAATGATCTACACAACAACTTGTCGTCATCATCTTAATTCATCATAAAGTTCTTGAACTGCTCAATATGGTTGTCTGGATCCTGAGTCGCGTCGAATGTTTCCAGCTTGGAAATATCGAACCACTTGGGAAGATGTCCGGAGAGGATCTCCGTAGAGAGAGGGGATGGCGTCCAGTTGTGTTCGACCTTATAAGCGCTCCCCCCGGACAATCATTGGTTATCATATACAATCTTTCTTCGGTCGAAGAAGTAGACTTATTACTGACAACTATCGGATTGAGGCCGTATCCGAGGAGTGACATATTTGACTGGAACATTTCCAATTTCCTGCTCCTCGAAGTACATTTTTCTTTTATCAGGATCGACTTTCTTTCTTGACTCGTTCTTTCTCAGACTAGTCCAATGGGCATGTTTGTGTGTCTTCAAATCTCTTTGTATGCGATCTGATTTGTATCTGGCAAGAACAACGTGATGAGTTATGAGGGAAGATCGAGAAATTAAATTTCCAAACGGAAGCAATAATAGCCCCTCTGGCTAAGGTTCTATCAGAAGTCTCTAAAATCGAACTACAAGAGGGCTCCGACGAAGAAGTTTTCGACTCAGATCCTCTGCACAATCCAGTCAGTTTTCTTATTAACAAAAGCGATTCAGGAAAAAAACGATTGAGGAATATATTTTTAAATTTTAATTCTTTTATAATTCGGGATAAAATCGATTGAGGAATATATTTTTATAATGACCATATGAATCGCTCACTTATATATCGATAAATCGCGGGTGATGTGTTTTGAGGTTGGGGATAAAAATTTAAAACAATTCACGTTGCGCTTAATATTAGAGCTCTCAAGAAATCATCACTTAAACTTGTTCCCAGTCGTATTATGCTCTCGCGTAATGATTTTCGTAACGAGGGGGATAAAATTTACATTGAATTTGTAGGCCCTGTACTGTTCAGGGTAACATAATGATATACTCGATTTTATGATTCTTGTGTGTATTTCATTTTTACTCTCTAAGATTATTGGGAAATAAAAGTTTGGTTTCAATAGGATAGAGGAATTCATGATTGTATTTTATTAGCTCAAGAAATCGAACATGATCTTAATAAGAAGATAAAAGCTGTAACTTTGATTAGTAAAAGTAGATATAAAGAAAGCTTATGAACGATTGTCTTGGGAGTTCTTATATGCTACTTTTCGGAATTTTGGTTTCAATAATAAAGCCATAAAGATGGTTTCAAAATTTATTAATAAGTGTTAGTATTTCCTGGATGTAAAAGACAAGTAATATGGGTTCTTCAAATCTATGAAAGGGGTAAGATAAGGAGATCTCATGTATCCTTCCATTTTCTAAGATAGGCATTAGAAAGTTGTTTGAAGAGATATAAAATGATGTTCGAAACTAAAGAAGTCATTCCTTACAGGTGCATCAAATAAAAAATTTAAGTTTCTCATCTTTACAATGAAAATGATGTTCTTTTATTTTTGAATGGAGGATATTTTACTATCAAAGCAATAAAGACATTGTTAAAGACATTGCTAAAGACATATTAGTGTTAGTAGGTTGAAAGGTTAATAAAGCAAAATATTTATATTTGTTGGTAAATCCATCGCTCATCAAAATAAAGAAAACATCATTCATCCTACCAATATGAATACTATATTTTTCCAATAGATTACTTAGGTTCCCCTCTATTTAAAGATCAAGCAAAAAAATTAAACGTTGATTATGATGGACTAAGATATAACTTAGTTGAGTCCTTGGCATTCCAACATTGAAAATAGTAAGGAACATGAGTGAACGATTGCCATTATATTGTAAGTGTGGTGATCATAATCAATATCAGCGTGGAGCATTCCAATTGCAACCTTCATCTTCATATGAGGAGGTCTCCCAAGAAGTATTCCTCAAACTTTTATGATGTAAGACCTCTTAAGGATTTTGAACCCAAAATAAACAAAGTCAAATTCCATATCATAGACTATTTTTTAATGTCCAAACGATCCGCATTCTAAAAGGAAAAAAACATATCACAAACTATAAAGTTTAGTGCATGTTTTTAATCCTATAAAAACTAAAAAAAATACACCTGACCTACATGATATAATATTTATGAATAATAGTCGAGGCATAAGTCGTGCTCGTCTTATGTCTTTCAAAACGATGTCTTGGTGTTCTTATGCAGACCGAAACAGCTATTCTGTGACCCAAATTGTATATTTATTTTACCAAAATATTTCAATTCAAAACAATTATGCAACTATGATTAACCAAACACATTAAACAATTAAACAACCTCCATGCAACAAAGAGAAAAGAGGAAACAAAAAGCATAAAAAATCTAAGAACCAAATAAGCATCATCAACGAAGACATAAACCAACATAAAAATCAAACATCTAAAAGGAATATCAAACAACGTTTAGTATACAAATATATACAGCTAATACAACCATAATCCGGGTGGTTAGTTCTCATAGCAGCGGAAGTCTCTACAACTAACCTTTATAAACAAACGCGCATACCCTTTGGGCTACGAGTACTACATCGTACAATCAATTAATTAAATACATATTTGAGAAGTAAAACAGAAAGAGTCTACAACAATATTAAGACTCGATTAATAAATTTCGTCGAGCAGGTTATAGGTGTAAAGATAAGAGTAATAGTCGGGTGCTACATTAAAAATAAGGTTGGATTTAGATTATAAGAAACGACATGTGTGAAACCCTCCATGAAACAAAGAGAGAAGAGGAAACAAAAAGCATAAAAAATCTAAGAACCAAAACAACATCATCAACGAAGACATAAACCAACATAAAAACCAAACATCTAAAAGGAATATCAAACAACGTTTACTACACAAATATGTACAGCTTATACAACCACAATCAGGGTGGTTAGTTCTCAGAACAGCGGAAGTCTCTACAACCAAACCTTTATAAACAAATGCGCATACCTTTTGGGCTACGAGTACTGCATCGCACAATCGCTTAATTAAATACATATTTGAGAAGTAAAACAGAAAGATTCTACAATAATATTAAGACTCGAGTAATAAATTTCGTCAAGCATGTTATATGTGTAAAGATAAGAGTAATAGTGGGGTGCTACATTGAAAATAAGGTTGGATTTGAATTATAAGAACCGACCTATGTGAAAACTATATAAAGATAGATGGAAGGATACCGATATCGTTCAAGAGAAGATTGGAAATATGAAAAACATGAGTGCTGAAGAGGTTGCTTCAACTTCCATCCGGACCTCTTCTTCCTCATAGAGTGCTCTACTAGCAAATACGGTAGCCTCGTCAGCATTCATGTTTTTCTTAGTTTTAAGCACCTCTAGAACAACATCAATGACCTTCTCTTTATTCTTCAAGGGTCCATATAATGTTCACTAAAAAATAATGATATAATCTGGGACCAGGAGAGGATCTTTACGGTAGGACATGTTCAGATCAGGCCACTTGCAATTTTTCTTATTTACTAATACTGGATTGGCCGCCCAAAAAGGGTATTATGATTCACGGATGTAGCCCACTTTTGTCAAACGGTCTACCTCTGCCATTATCGCTTCAGTTTTCTCTTGAAAAAAATCTTCTCTTTTGAATGATCGAACGAACACTGTTCTGTATAGCTAACCTGTAAGAGATGATATCTGCTGGGACCCGTGTGCCTTCTTCTGTGCACCAAGCAAACAAATGTAATTTTGTAGAAATAAATTTGAGTAAACTTTATTTTACCTCTTGAGGTAGCCTTGTTCCAATCTTGAGACTTTTACCAGGGAAAAACACATGATCCTCGAAGCTTTCATCACCATGAACCTAGGGGACTCCCTCGGATCGTCAACAGGATTGGAATTCGCGGGAGACCCCTCTGATTGCTATTTTTTTCGGTCCGACCCCCTTCATCTGCTTGGGGGCCAATGCCGCTTTGTAGCATTATCTGGCCATGTTTTGACTACTTCTAACCGTTCCCACATTACTGCCCACCACATATTTCAAACACTGATGAAGAGTAGACGGTACAACATGCATCTTAGACAACCCTGCCTTCCGAAGATAGCATTGTATGACGTGGGGGCATCTACCACTATGAATAGTACCGTGACTATCTTCTTGAATGGCCCTCGGCCCAACTATACCATTCCCTCGAATTCTCCGACTTTGTCGGTGGTCGCACCTATGAAACTCACTATTGTTTGGTCAGATCGTAGGATTGTTGGTGGGTTTATTATCTGGTTGTAGGTGGACATAAACATTATGTCAGCGGAGCTCCCTCTATAAATCATAAAGTTTCTCATCTCATTTCCTACTATCTCTGCTCCGATCACCACTGCGTCCTCATGTGGACCAGCTACATCTCTTATGTTATCATCCTGGAAGAAAAGAATTGGTGATGGGTTTTAGTATAGGTCTGATGAGGCTCCTGTTTGTAACTATGTAGCCAGACTCATAATATGCCTCATTCGAGAATAGTTTGATATACCTGCTACTGTATCTTCTCCGAAGATGGTTAGTGATTCAAAAAATGCGCATAATTCACTAACCTTTCCTCTAGCGATCGGCTCTTCCACCATGTTCACACTATTTCTGCCCATCTTCAGATCAAGGTACTCTGCAGCTATATCGAACGCATCAATAAATTCTTTTTCAACCGCTTCGGATATTATCATGGTGCCCTCTTCCTTTGGAGAAACTTCTTGCTTTGGTGCAACTGTGGTATTCTTTTTCACAAATCAACTAACTTCCCATTATCTATCAGATATTGGACTTCGTTCTTTAATGCCACGCAATCTTTCGTGTGATGCCAGATATCGTCACGAAAATGACAATATTTATTCTTCATATGCTCCCTCGGAGTCTGCAACACGAAAGGCTTGCGAAAATGCACATTTCCACGTGCCTTCTCAAAAATGGTTGACACAGAGTCAGTCAACTCAGCATAATGAGCAGGTCGGACCGACCGATTGGACACGGGTCTAACATACTGCTGCGTTGCGAAAATTGTAGCTGGCTGTCAAGCTTGTGTTCAGACATTCACCGTTGTTGTACTGGTCATTACTAAGGTCGGATCCTGATAGCTCCGAGGCTATTGTTTTTTTAAGTAAGATCATTTTCTCTATCTGATCCAACAGAGCTCCGAATGTCATGGCACGTATCTCCGCGACATTGTCTTTCATTACCGTCGGAAGAAGACCCATTCAGAAAGGAGCCAATGCTACTTTTTCTTCACAAAATTCCATGTCCGTCTTGACCTGAATAAAGAGTTTCGTGTAATCTTTCAAGCTGTTTCCAAATTTGTGTCTACAATAAATGATGGTATCCCCATTTACATGATATTTCTTGCTTCCGACAAAGTGTTGTCGGAACATACTCCAAAACGTGCCAAAGTTTTTTATGCACCCTTGAGGTAGACGATTATACCATTTGGATACAACGTTCTTGAATGTTTGGGAGAATGATCTACACAACAACTTGTCGTCATCATCTTAATTGATCATAAAGTTCTTGAACTACTCAATATGGTTGTCTGGATCTTGAGTCAAGTCAAATATTTCCAGCTTGGAAATATCTAACCACTTGGGAAGATGTCCGTAGAGGATCTCCGCGGAGAGAGGGGATGACGTTCAGTCGTGTTCGACCTTATAAGCGCTCCCCCCGGACCATCATTGGTTATCATATACAATCTTTCTTTGGTCGAAGAAGTAGACTGATTACTGACTTGGTAATCTTGATGATAACTATCGGATTGAGGCTGTATCTGAGTAGTGACATATTTGAGTGGAACATTTCCAGTTTCCTGCTCCTCGAAGTACATTTTTCTTTTACCAGGATCGACTTTCTTTCTTGACTCGTTCTTTCTCAGACTAGTCCAATGGGTATTTTTGTGTGTCTTCAAATCTGTTTGTATGCGATCTGATTTGTATTTGGCAAGAACAACGTGATGAGTTATGAGGGAAGATCGAGAAATTAAATTTCCAAACGGAAGCAATAATAGCCCCTCTGGCTAAGGCTCTATCAGAAGTCTCTAAAATCAAACTACAAGAGGGCTCCGACGAAGAAGTTTTCGACTCAGATGATCTGCACAATCCAGGAAGATACCGAGAAGGTGGATCATGTAAAAGCTATCATTCTTCAAGGAGGGAGTGTACGACCAAGTATCACTATAGTCCTTCAAATTCTAGCAAACACTTTGTTTATGATTTTGATGATTCGTCGTCCTTTCCAAATAGGGATTATCATTGTTAAAATAGAAGAAATCATGATGATAATAACTATTCAAAGAAACATTATTATCGACATCATAACCAAGAGCGGGAGCAATGCTTGATCAAACAATGTACTTCCTTGTATAAACGAGCACATCAAACTGATAAAGAAAGCATAGAAACCAAATGAATGATAGAAAATTTGAGGAACTAAAGTCTTGATTATCAAGTGAATAATAGGTTTTCGCGACAGCTGATGAGGGTCACCAATATAGTTAGAGACATCATTAGAGGCAGTCTTTCATTTATTGTAGAAACTCTTTGGACATTTACCAAAGTGTTTTGACATATCGAAGATGGAAATTATTGATGGGTGTAAAGATATAAATCACCATCTCTATCAATTCAAAATATTTATGATGCATTACGATGATGATCATAAGTTGTTGTGTCGGGCTTTCTCCTAAACATTCAAATGTAGCATTTTAAATTAGTATAATCAGATTTCACAAAGGTCTATCAAGCGTTTTAATATGGCTTAGACAACTTTCTGAAAGATTTTGAATGAGGAAAGTTTGATTGATTACACCAAATTCTTCGTACAAACTAAGAATAATTTGGATAAATATTTTGACCAAGTGCTCATATATTATTTTACACAACGAATTCTTCTGACCAACCCTAAAGATGGTAGTATTGTTTTGGAAGGGTTGAGTGCATGAAGGGTGTTATGGCCTTTTAATCTCTTTTATGAGTAAATGTTTTATTAGTGTAAAACATGT
The DNA here is from genome assembly GCA_036936605.1 of Limnanthes douglasii subsp. nivea. NCBI lineage: Eukaryota > Viridiplantae > Streptophyta > Magnoliopsida > Brassicales > Limnanthaceae > Limnanthes > Limnanthes douglasii. Next base: position 280,855,893 of record JAUPFV010000004.1, read on the forward strand.
ATGATGGTTAATAGCATTGATTCATTATCCATAACAACCCGCGCTTTCGAATTACACAAAACTCTCTAAAACTTATCCTAAAGAACTCTCTGAAACTTATCATAAACAACTCTGGGAACCTCATTTAATACAACTCCCTGTATCTAAGTAAAAAAATAACTCTCAAGATAATAATAGACAAACAACACGCTCTAGTTGTGTACATACCAATGTTGGCCTTTCAATTACAAATAACTCTCAAGACAGTAGTATCCAAACAACTCGCAAAGCAAAACAAACATATTATCTTTACCAATAACTCGCCAATGATCGTGACTAATATAGAGGGAAGACTCATGGGAAGGACGTACAAAAAACTCACATTTTCTCAACGGTAACTACACAATCCGCAATATGAATAGTAACAACTCGCAATGATATTTTTAATATACATAGAACACTAATTATCTCAATATTCAAACAACTCTTATTTTCACATTGTAATGTAAACCACTCGCAAATTTTTGTAGTAAACAACTCGCATTGATAAAAACAAAGAACTCGTAACTATGGCAGATTAATATACCAAACAGATCGATCTTTAAATTGGACAGGTCCTCCTGTTATGACCTGCTTTCGAACAACTCCCACACCTCAAGTGTTTGGGTATTGCTTCACCTCTAGACGGGATTCATTTTTTCTTAAGACTTTTGGGTCATCTTTGCACATTGGGAGGCAGAAGTTCTGGCTCCGACGGATCGTTAGAGCTTGATCCTTCGACGAAATTCGTTATCACTGTTATACTGAAAGTGTAACTTGACCTGGAATTCTTAACTATGAAGAAAGACTCTATTATCGTAAGAGGATCTTGCTAGTTAGACTATACGGTCGCTAATGCATGAGAACATGGGAAAAACCCTTGTTGTGCTGCAACGTAAGAACATTTGAAATCCAACATATTAACAACCATTACAGGTTCGGAAAAGACTTGGAACACGACTGTAGAAGACTTGCGGACTATCCAAGTTCGGTATTTTTTCAAAAATTTTCTTTAGCTTCTTTTCATACTTAGTGCACAATTTAGTACTCTAGCTTAACGCCTCATTCTATCGTTGTGAAACTTGAGTCATAACCAAGACTCTAATCCGGTCTATGGATTCAACAATGGGTAGCCCGCAATATTTTTTGATCTGCGCGTTAAAATATTCGACTGCAATAGAAGTCATAGCCTGGTATCATTTCCGTTTAACAAATGGCTGAGCGTACTTATCCGGAGGTAAATTGTCATGGAAATTTTTAATTTTGTCACCACCTTACATAGAAAATCTGACTATATCATTAACAACCTCTTAAGTAGGAGCATAAGCAAGAAGATAGAAGAAACTTAACATACTAGACATATAGTCTCTGTTAGTGTGATCCAGAGCAGTTCTCACATTCTGAACAAGATGAAAATAACAGTACGCATGAAAACAGTTTAGATACAAGACAAAAACAGAATTTATGATACTAATATGACGGTCTAAAATAAATTTGATTTGTTGTTCCAACAAATGAGGTTTCAAGAAGTTCAAACACCATACCTAATTATCAGAATACTCAGTACTAACGGTTGTAAATCCAATAGGGAATAGTCCTGAAATAAAAGACAAGCATGGTCAAATGGTTTACACAAACCACAATGTCAATTGTAAAAGAACTCGCGGTAACTTTAATCAACAATATGTGTTATCAAACAACTTGCAATGCGTGTTACAAAGAAACGTGCAATATGTGTTACAACGCAACTCGCGTTCCGTTGTATTACACTAGCATGTGCATACTAACCAAAATATAACTCAGACAACTCACACCTGTATAGTATACTAAACAACTCGTACCTGTATGTAGAATATACGACATTTTCATAATATAAGTCAAACAACTAGATGACTAAATTATATGGGAACAACTCGCAATCGATCAAACAACTCTCACTGAGTTAACAAACAACTCGTGGTTACATGCATAATATATTTTCAAAAACAACTCGCAGAACATTAATCAACTCGCGGTTAGTTACCAAATAATGCGCGATTGTATATTATAAGTTTAAAAAATTATCGAAATCCATTACATTATAAAAAAATCATGAAACTAAATGTCCATGTCGTCCTTTACTACGACATGAAGCAATACACCCATATATTTACCGCTTAAGTGGGTTCCGTCGACATACAACATCGGACGGTACGACCTTGAAGACATGAACCGAATGCTATAAAACAACGGTTGAAGACGTTTCCAACTGATAATTCCAAGTGACAGTCGGTAATAATATCACAGCTCTTCAATCATTTGAATTACCCACTTAGTAAACTAAAAGAACTTGAACTATCTCCAGAAACTCCACTTATTGCCTTCTCTAAAGCATTCCATGATAGACGGTATGAGATATCTAAACCTTAGTCTTATTTGACAGACGATTGTATAGTTTTGGCTTTCAACGAATGGCATGTCTAGATAAAATCATGAATGTCCTCCGCAATCAAATCCGATGTCAAATTCCTAATCCTCTAATTTTTTGGGAGTAAACGAAACTTAAAGTATGGTGCAAAACATAACTTTTAATCATCGTTAACCTAGGGATTAAACTCGGTGGTGACAACTATGCCCTATGGGCAAACCTGATGAAGAAAGCAATTGTTTTCACATGGATTATCCAGAATCTTGAATCCAACTTGGTGAACAATGTCTCGCAATATCCCACTGTGAAAGCCCTCTAGGATGGGTTAGCCACCACATACAGTTCTAGTATAGATTCGTTACAGGTGTTTGACCTTCATAAGAGGGCTAATTCATTAAGGCAAGGGTTCGATACACTAGAAGACTTGTGGAACAAACTACAGGACATCTGGATTCCTATAGATAGGCGAGATCCGAACCCTATGAAAGACCCTGAAGACATTCAGATCTACAATAAGAAGACTCGAGAACACGGACTCTATCAATTGCTAATGCGATTAATGACAAACTGGAACCAGTCAAGAGAGATATCCTGAAAAAGGATCCACTTCCTTCCGTGGAAACAGCATATGCTACAATACGAAGGGAAGTGGCGGGCTTAATATACTAAAATCAAGTTCTTCTGATAGTGACTCGAATTAAATTGGAATGGGTTTGGCTGCTAAAGATTATGCATACATGTTTAAGTTACGATCCAAGGAGAAAGAAGATAAATCCAAGTTGTCTTGCACTCGTTGTGGGATGAAGAAACACACTTAGGAGACATGTTTCCAGCTAGTTGGCTATCCAGAATGGTGGGAGAACGGTCATAAGGAGAAAAATAACCAGCCTTTCAGATCTAATGTCAAACGGGCTTCGTCTACAAGTGGCGGTGAATATCCGATTAAAATTGAGCGAGGAACTGGCACTGGTTTTGGAGGAATAGGGGCGAACTCCTATGAAAAACTTGGATGTAAAGGGTTTGAGAAATCAATGAATTGAAGCATTGATTGCGGGGCTACGGACACCATGCCTTATGATCCTAAAGATTTTGGTGACATGCCATCTCCAAAGAATCCCATATTGAGACTGCTAGTGGAGAAATTTGTGAAGTCAAAGGGGGAGGTTCAATTATTTTTTCAGAAAAAATAGAAATTAAAAATTTGCCTCTACATTCCTTCACTATCCTTAAAGTTATTATATGTTAGTCAAGTGACAAAATAACTCAACTGTGTGGTTCTTATGTCTCTATTTTTTTGCAGTTTACATGACATTCGTACGAAGGAGATCATTGGGCGTGGTACTGAACAAGGAGGCCTCTATTATGTTGATGAGGTAGTTTATAAGGGACATGCCATGCTTTCTCACGGAACAACCGAAAGGCAACTTTTGTTATGGCACCGGTGACTTGGTCATCCTTCTTTTAGCTATCTTAAAAGTTTGTTTCGTAGTCTTTTTTTGAATAATTCCATTCATGCGAAATGTGAAACATGCATTTTTGCAAAAAATCGAAGAGTCTCATTTAATCAAAGTAAGACTAGAGTTGATTATGCTTTTCGCTAATCAATTCTGATGTTTGGGGTCCAGCACCAAATTCCACTAACAATCAAATCAGATACTTTGTTTTATTTGTCGATGGTTTCTCAAGAATGACTTGGATATACTTCATGAAACATAAATCGGAAGTACCATAAATATTTGTTTGTTTTTACAAAATGATTTTGACTCAATTTGAAAAAAAAAACAGATTCTCCATTCTGATAATGGAACAGAGTTTGTCAACCAAACAATGCATAATTTCTTCAAAACAAATGGTCTTATCCATCAAACCACTTGTCCAAACACACCTTAACAAAACGGTACTTCAGAACGAAAAAATCGTACTTTACTTGAAAAAACTTGTGCTATTATGATTGAATCTAGAGTTCCTGATTCTTTTTGGCCATAAATCTCTTGCTACAACCACATATCTTGCAAATCGTCTACCAACCCGATTTCTAGGAAATAAAACTCCATTACAAGTGCTTGCCACCCAAGTTACAATTCCATCTGTTATGACCTTGCCACCTCGTGTCTTTGGTTGTTCGATGTTTGTTCATATCCCTAAAACAAGTCGAAACAAACTTAATCCGTGTGCTGAAAACTGTGTATTCGTTGGGTATGGTGTCCATCAAATGGGCTATCGGTCTTACAATCTGGTTACACGTCGAATCCGTTTCACCATGGACTGTGACTTCTTAGAATCCGATTATTTTTTTGACCACCAGTCTCGTGCTCAGGGGGAGAAAGTAAGTGAATCACTCGACTGGTTGCTATATGAAAGTTACTTTGAGGATGTGTCACCTCTTCCAACATAAAGAAGACTGGCGAGGCAATCCTTACCACCAATGATTCTCCCGAAGACAATGTCCAACAATAAAAAAATGACATGGATACTACAAGCGAATCAGCCGAAGAAAATGACCATCAAGAGGTAAACAATTTACAATGTCATAATTCAAAAAATTCTACTAGCCATGACATTTCAGAAAGTTCATTTGTTAAAACTCAAACTCTGGTTCTTCCCCCAAGGAAAAATAGAGGGGTTCCTCCTGACCGGTATTCACCGGAACACGTTCTTCGTACTTCCACATATCTGGTAAAAACGGACAGGAAAGGAATGACGAAGATTGCAAAGGCATTTTCAGCTACTATTCTCTCTGAACAAATCCCTAAAACAGCTCAAGAAGTTAAGAAGATGACTGAATGGCATGAGGCAATGAATACCGAAATGGAAGCTCTAAAAAGGAATGGTACATGGGATAATTGTGTTTTACCACAAGGGAAGAAAGCAGTCGGGTGTAGATGGGTGTTTAATATAAAATAAAAATCCAATGACACCATTGAGCGACACAAGGCAAGATTGGTTGCCACAGGATATACACAAACATATAGAATAGACTACTCTGAAAAGTTCTCTTTCGGTTGCAAAGATTGACACTATCAGAGTTTTGCTTTCAATAGCCGCGAATAAAGATTAGCCTCTTCATCAATTTGATGTAAAGAATGCTTTCTTACATGGAGACTTGGAAGAAGAGGTATATATGGAACCCCCACCAGGGTTCTCTGATGGTTTTCAAGAAAATGAGGTACGTAAACTGAAAAAGGCATTATATGGGCTCAAACAGTCACCTTGTGCTTGGTTTGGGAGATTTACAATGGCAATGAAGCAGTATAGCTACAAACAGAGTAATGGGTATCATACCTTGTTTTACAAAAAAAGAGGAGAATTAGTCACTTGACTTATAATATATGTCGACGATATGATTATAACGGGGAATGACGAAGAAGATATTAGCTCTCTTAGGAAAAACGTCTTCAAGGATATCGAAATGAAAGACTCTGGGGGATTGAAGTATTTCCTAGGAATCAAGGTTCTTAGGTCAAGAAGAGGGATTTATATCTCCCAACGGAAATATATATTGGATTTATTAGCTTAAGTTGGCATGGTGGATTGCAGACCAAATGACACTCCTATGGTTGTGAATCAAAAACTAAAAAATATTTAAGGGGCCAGACCAGCGAGTAAAGAAAGGTACCAAAGGTTGGTGGGAAAATTGATTTACCTGGCTCACACTCGACTCGACATTGCATACGCGGTGGGAGTAGTTAGCCACTTCATACATCATCCTCAGGAACGCCATATGGAGGAAGTAATGAGGATTATTCGATATCTCAAAGGCACACCAGGAAGAGGTATAATATTTAAGAAAAATGGACACCTTGATGTTGAAGTATTCACAGATGCTAATTGGGGAGGGAATCCTAACGACAAACGATCAACTACTGGCTACTTTACTCTTCTTAGAGGTAACTTGGTGACTTGGAGGAGTAAGAAACATAAAGTAGTATCACTGTCAAGTGCTGAATCAGAATTTAGAGGAATCGTTAAGGGGATTACCGAGATACTATGGTTAAAGAAAATAATGAAAGAAATGGGATCCCCTATGAAGTGTCCAACTCAGTTAATGTGCGATAATAAAGCTGCGATTAAGATTTCAGAGAACCCGGTACAGCACGATAGAACAAAGCACGTTGAAATAGATATGCACTTTATAAAAGAAAAGATTGAAGATGGGACAGTCGAATTTCCGTTTGTTAGATCCGAAGACCAACTGGCAAACATCCTGACAAAAGCGGTTGCTACAAGAACATTCGAATCACTTTTATCCAAGTTGGGTATTGGTGATCCCACTACACAACTTGAGGGGGAGTGTTAGAATATTCAGTATATTAAGTTTTCTTGTGTAGGCCTCTAAGTTCTCTATATATTGAGAGCCTTACTTGGGTTTGCATTATAAAAAAATATTTCAATACAAAAAGGAACATTTTCTAATAAACACAAAACTCTAGCCGCTTCCTGGCGGCTACTTCTCTCTTTGTTTTTTTTTAACAGAGGTTGATGAGGAAGAAGAGTGATTGTCTCTTAAGAGGCGTAAAAGCTCATGTATTTCATGCAATTTTACGTCATATTTATTCGAAGTAAATATAACTTACTTTTTTATAATTATGTACACATATTCCAAGTCATCTAAAAATAATGCTCGAACTCCATAATTCGAGGTATTCCAAAACAAGTTAGAATCATGCGTTGATGTATGAAGTCACGTATCTCTTGAGATCCCATTTGGTGAAATAATCGACCGCGCCAACAGGAACTGTCTTTTTTTTGTGGCTATGGACAAATGACCTACAAGATCAACCCCATTTGTCGAGTGGGCAAGAAATGAGGTTGGTGACCATGGACTCACTTGGAAGATGTCCAATGCTGAACGATTTTCTCTGCCACAAAATTAACAAGTTGGCTTATTTGGGGTGTATCTCTGGCCATCTTTTTTTATACTTTCTCTTTCAAGCTTAAATCAGGCAATTTGGGTCATTTAGCCTCTATATTGACCTATAAAGTAACCACTTATTTTTTTACCTCTAAGATTAAACTGGTTGGTGCTATGTTATCGGTTTTTTTTGTTATTGAGTTGGTGGTGGAAAATCTTAAATTACCCATAGAATTGAGATAACTTTTTTAGTTGTTCTAGCCTACTCGTAAGGGAAGAGAGTGACTTGGAAGTTCATCCAGTATTTGACCTCTTTGTGACCTAGATTAAGGGTCATATATGAACTAAACATTATAAATGTTTGTTTTTTTAAATATTAGACCTAATGGTATATTATGTTGAGATAAAGTTATTTTCATAGCTAATTAAATAGTTCATATTGGCATTGATTGCAAATAGATAAACTCAAACCATAAAGAGAAGATAAAAATTAAATTTCATAAATTTATCATTTTATTAAAAAAATTAATTAGTTATAACAATAAAGAACAGGCTTAGCAGGTAGGGATGGTGACACCACATTTAACAGCAACCTCTTTGGCTTTAGGGATATATGGAACGAGTGCAGGTTCTTTCAGATACTGGCAAATGCATGGTTCGGCCGCTTTCATTTGGTTACAACAGTCTCGTGTTGGTGCAGCTGGACCGGTAACTGCAGGTAAACAAGGGGTCAGCTGCTTAACATCACAGACGGCCTCTGCTACTAACATTCCACTGGCTACAAAAATTAGGACTAGAAAAGCAAAAGATGAAACACCCTTCTTCATTTTCCACTATATATGTTTGTTTTCTTAATGTTTGAGTTGGGGAAGAGATGGTTTGCTAAAGACATGCTTTGGGTCAATTTATAGGGGGTTTGCATTCCATTTTCTATAATCAAAATGGGCAAATGACAAAATAAAGTTATAATTGTTTTTTTTCTCATTTCAAGTAAGCCTTTAATTATATATAATTTTTTCTTCAAATATACCTTCATAAATGCCTTAAAATTATATATTATATTTAATTTAACAAGCATGCATTTACTTCTATCCTCTGGATTCTTTCAACATTTAGTCAAAACATTATTATCAAAGTCCAATAAAAATGAAACAATCTTATTTGTTTATTTTATGGTAAGTCTTTTATTATATATAATTATCTCTTCAAATATACCTTCATAAATGCCTTCTAAATAACAATATGTGTTGTATATACAATAAAACTCAAGGGCTATTTTAGAATTGAGCATAAAATATTAGTATCTACTTCATGGTTTTTTACACTTCAACTTATAAATTATAATTAATAAAATCAACATGCATTTACTTATATCCAATGGGTTCTTTCAACATTTACTGAAAATATGATTGTCAGTCCAATAAAAATGAAACAATTTTAACTTTTTATTTTAATGAGTCTTATAGCTATACATAATTACTTTTTACTGGTTTGGAGTTCTAAAATTTAAATTTATTGTAAAAAACACTCAATATTTCTTTAATTTATTTCAAAACTAGTATATCCACAAATCCCATAGTCAGTTTTCTTATTAACAAAAGCGATTAAGGAATAAAAGCGATCGAGGAATATATTTTTAAATTTTAATTCTTTTATAATTCGGGATAAAAGGGACTGAGGAATATATTTTTATAATGATCATGTGGAATAGCTCACTTTTATATCGATAAATCGCGGGTGACGTGTTTTGAGGTTGGGGACAAAAATTCAAAACAATTTACGTTGCGCTTAATATTAGAGCTCTCAATAAATCATCACTTAAACTTGTTCTCAATCGCATTATGCTCTCGCGTAATGCTTGTTCTTAAGAAATTATCACTTAAACTTGTTCTCAATTGTATCATCACTTAAAAATGCTTGACACACAGTTAGTCAACTCAGCATAATGAGCTGGTCGGACCGACCGATTGGACACATGTATAACATACTGCTGCGTTGCTTGTCCTATCGGTACATATTGCTGATTTTGTAGTTCTCGTTAAAGAGTTTGGTTTGTTTCTTGTACTTGGGCTCGTGGTCCAAAAATTGTAGCTGGCTGTGAAGCTTGTGTTCATACATTCACCGTTGTTGTACTGGTCCTTACTAAGGTCAGATCCTGATAGAATTGAGACATGGAATCTATCTCTAAGGCCATAGTTTCTTTAACTAAGATCCTTTTCTCTATCTGATCCAACAGAGCTCCGAATGTCATAGCACGTGTCTCTGCGACATTGTCTTTCATTACCGCCGGAAGAAGACCCATTCAGAAAGCAGCCAATGCTACTTTTTCTTCACAAAATTCCATGTCCGTCTTGACCTGAATAAAGAGTCCGTGTAATCTTTCAAGCTTTTTCCAAATTTTTTTCTACAATAAATGATGGTATCCCCATTTGCATGATATTTCTTGTTTCTGACAAAGTGTTGTCGGAACATACTCCAAAACATGCCAAAGTTTTTTATGCACCCTTGAGGTAGAGGATTATACCATTTGGATACAACGTTCTTGAATGTTTGGGATAATGATCTACACAACAACTTGTCGTCATCATCTTAATTCATCATAAAGTTCTTGAACTGCTCAATATGGTTGTCTGGATCCTGAGTCGCGTCGAATGTTTCCAGCTTGGAAATATCGAACCACTTGGGAAGATGTCCGGAGATGATCTCCGTAGAGAGAGGGGATGGCGTCCAGTTGTGTTCGACCTTATAAGCGCTCCCCCTGGACAATCATTGGTTATCATATACAATCTTTCTTCGGTCGAAGAAGTAGACTTATTACTGACAACTATCGGATTGAGGCCGTATCCGAGGAGTGACATATTTGATTGGAACATTCCCAATTTCCTGCTCCTCGAAGTACATTTTTCTTTTATCAGGATCGACTTTCTTTCTTGACTCGTTCTTTCTCAGACTAGTCCAATGGGCATGTTTGTGTGTCTTCAAATCTCTTTGTATGCGATCTGATTTGTATCTGGCAAGAACAACGTGATGAGTTATGAGGGAAGATCGAGAAATTAAATTTCCAAACGGAAGCAATAATAGCCCCTCTGGCTAAGGTTCTATCAGAAGTCTCTAAAATCGAACTACAAGAGGGCTCTGACGAAGAAGTTTTCGACTCAGATGCTCTGCACAATCCAGTCAGTTTTCTTATTAACAAAAGCGATTCAGGAAAAAAGCGATTGAGGAATATATTTTTAAATTTTAATTCTTTTATAATTCGGGATAAAATCGAGTGAGGAATATATTTTTATAATGACCATATTAATCGCTCACTTATATAATGATAAATCGCGGGTGATGTGTTTTGAGGTTGGGGATAAAAATTTAAAACAATTCACGTTGCGTTTAATATTAGAGCTCTCAAGAAATCATCACTTAAACTTGTTCCCAATCGTATTATGCTCTCGCATAATGATTTTCGTAACGAGGGGGATAAAATTTACATTGAATTTGTAGGCCCTGTATTGTTCAGGGTAACATAATGATATACTCGATTTTATGCTTCTCGTGTGTATTTCATTTTTACTCTCTAAGATTATTGGAAAAGAAAAGTTTGGTTTCAATAGGATAGAGGAATTCATGATTGTATTTTATTAGCTCAAGAAATCGAACATGATCTTAATAAGAAGATAAAAGCTGTAACTTGGATTAGTAAAAGTAGATATGAAGAAAGCTTATGAACGATTGTCTTGGGAGTTCTTATATGCTACTTTTCGGAATTTTGGTTTCAATAATAAAGCCATAAAGATGGTTTCAAAATTTATTAATAAGTGTTAGTATTTCCTGGATGTAAAAGACAAGTAATATGGGTTCTTCAAATCTATGAAATGGGTAAGATAAGAAGATCTCATGTATCCTTCCATTTTCTAAGATAGGCATTACACAGTTGTTTGAAGAGATATAAAATGATGTTCGAAACTAAAGAAGTCATGCCTTACAGGTGCATCAAATAAAAAATTTAAGTTTCTCATCTTTACAATGAAAATGATGTTCTTTTATTTTGGAATGGAGGATATTTTACTATCAAAGCAATAAAGACATTGTTAAAGACAGTGCTAAAGACATATTAGTGTTAGTAGATTGAAAGGTTAATAAAGCAAAATATTTATATTTGTTGGTAAATCCATCGCTCATCAAAATAAAGAAAACATCATTCATCCTACCAATATGAATACTATATTTTTCCAATAGATTACTTAGGTTCCCCTCTATTTAAAGATCAAGCAAAAAAAATTAAACGTTGATTATGATGGACTAAGATATAACTTATTTGAGTCCTTGGCATTCCAACATTGAAAATAGTAAGAAACATGAGTGAACGATTGCCATTATATTGTAAGTGTGGTGATCATAATCAATATCAGCATGGAGCATTCCAATTGCAACATTTATCTTCATATGAGGAGGTCTCCCAAGAAGTATTCCTTAAACTTTTATGATGTAAGACCTCTTAAGGATTTTGAACCCAAAATAAACAAAGTCAAATTCCATATCATAGACTATTTTTTAATGTCCAAACGATCCGCATTCTAAAAGGAAAAAAACATATCACAAACTATAAAGTTTAGTGCATGTTTTTAATCCTATAAAAACTAAAAAAAATACACCTGACCTACATGATATAATATTTATGAATAATAGTCGAGGCATAAGTCGTGCTCGTCTTATGTCTTTCAAAACGATGTCTTGGTGTTCTTATGCAGACCGAAACAGCTATTCTGTGACCCAAATTGTATATTTATTTTACCAAAATATTTCAATTCAAAACAATTATGCAACTATGATTAACCAAACACATCAAACAATTAAACAACCTCCATGCAACAAAGAGAAAAGAGGAAACAAAAAGCATAAAAAATCTAAGAACCAAATAAGCATCATCAACGAAGACATAAACCAACATAAAAATCAAACATCTAAAAGGAATATCAAACAACGTTTAGTATACAAATATATACAGTTAATACAACCATAATTCGGGTGGTTAGTTCTCATAGCAGCGGAAGTCTCTACAACTAACCTTTATAAACAAACGCGCATACCCTTTGGGCTACGAATACTACATCGTACAATCACTTAATTAAATACATATTTGAGAAGTAAAACAGAAAGAGTCTACAACAATATTAAGAATCGATTAATAAATTTCGTGGAGCAGGTTATAGGTGTAAAGATAAGAGTAATAGTCGGGTGCTACATTAAAAATAAGGTTGGATTTGGATTATAAGAACCGACATGTGTGAAACCCTCCATGCAACCAAGAGAGAAGAGGAAACAAAAAGCATAAAAAATCTAAGAACCAAAACAACATCATCAACGAAGACATAAACCAACATAAAAACCAAACATCTAAAAGGAATATCAAACAACGTTTACTACACAAATATGTACAGCTTATACAACCACAATCAGGGTGGTTAGTTCTCATAACAGCGGAAGTCTCTACAACCAACCCTTTATAAACAAATGCGCATACCTTTTGGGCTACGAGTACTGCATCGCACAATCGCTTAATTAAATACATATTTGAGAAGTAAAACAAAAGATTCTACAATAATATTAAGACTCGAGTAATAAATTTCGTCGAGCATGTTATATGTGTAAAGATAAGAGTAATAGTGGGGTGCTACATTGAAAATAAGGTTGGATTTGAATTATAAGAACGACCTATGTGAAAACTATATAAAGATAGATGGAAGGATACCGATATCGTTCAAGAGAAGATTGGAAATATGAAAAACATGAGTGCTGAAGAGGTTGCCTCAACTTCCATCCGGACCTCTTCTTCCTCATAGAGTGCTCTACTAGTAAATACGGTAGCCTCTTCACCATTCATGTTTTTCTTAGTTTTAAGCACCTCTAGAACAACATCAATGACCTTCTCTTTATTCTTCAAGGGTCCATATAGTGTTCACTAAAAAATAATGATATAATCTGGGACCAGGAGAGGATCTTTACGGTAGGACATGTTCAGATCAGGCCACTTGCAATTTTTCTTATTTACTAATACTGGATTGGCCGCCCAAAAAGGGTATTATGATTCACGGATGTTGCCCACTTTTGTCAAACGGTCTACCTCTGCCATTATAGCTTCAGTTTTCTCTTGAAAAAAATCTTCTCTTTGAATGATCGAACGAACACTGTTCTGTATAGCTAACCTGTGAGAGATGATATCTGCTGGGACCCGTGTGCCTTCTTCTGTGCACCAAGCAAACAAATGTCATTTTGTAGAAATAAATTTGAGTAAACTTTATTTTACCTCTTGAGGTAGCCTTGTTCCAATCTTGAGACTTTTACCAGGGAGAAACACATGATCCTCGAAGCTTTCATCACGAACCATGAACCTAGGGGACTCCCTCGGATCGTCAACAGGATTGGAATTCGCGGGAGACCCCTCTGATTGCTATTTTTTCGGTCTGACCCCCTTCATCTGCTTGGGGGCCAATGCCGCTTTATAGCATTATCTGGCCATGTTTTGACTACTTCTAACCGTTCCCACATTACTGCCCACCACATATTTCAAACACTGATGAAGAGTAGACGGTACAACATGCATCTTAGACAACCCTCCCTTCCGAAGATAGCATTGTATGACGTCGGGGCATCTACCACTATGAATAGTACCCTGACTATCTTCTTGAATGGCCCTCAGCCCAACTATACCATTCCCTCGAATTCTCCGACTTTGTCGGTGGTTGCACCTGTGAAACTCACTATTGTTTGGTCAGATCGTAGGATTGTTGGTGGGTTTATTATCTGGTTGTAGGTAGACATAAACATTATGTCAGCGGAGCTCCCTCTATAAATCATAAAGTTTCTTATCCCATTTCCTACTATCTCTGCTCCGATCACCACTGCGTCCTCATGTGGACCAGCTACATCTCTTATGTTATCATCCTGGAAGAAAAGAATTGGTGATGGTTTTAGTATAGGTCTGATGAGGCTCCTGTTTGTAACTATGTAGCCAGACTCATAATATGCCTCATTCGAGAATAGTTTGATATACCTGCTACTGTATCTTCTCCGAAGATGGTTGGTGATTCAAAAAATGCGCATAATTCACTAACCTTTCCTCTAGCGATCGGCTCTTCCACCATGTTCACACTATTTCTGCCCATCTTCAGATCAAGGTACTCTGCAGCTATATCGAACGCATCAATAAATTCTTTTTCAAGCGCTTCGGATATTATCATGGTGCCCTCTTCCTTTGGAGAAACTTCTTGCTTCGGTGCAACTGTGGTATTATTTTTCACAAATCAACTAACTTAACATTATCTATCAGATATTGGACTTCGTTCTTTAATGCCAAGCAATCTTTCGTGTGATACCAGATATCGTCACGAAAATGAAAATATTTATTCTTCCTATGCTCCCTCGGAGTCTGCAACAAGAAAGGCTTGCGAAAATGCACATTTGCACGTGCCTTCTCAAAAATGGTTGACACAGAGTCAGTCAACTCAGCATAATGAGCTGGTCGGACCGACCGATTGGACACGGGTCTAATATACTGCTGCGTTGCTTGTCCTGTCGGTACATATTGCTGGTTTTGTAGTTCTCGTTAAAGAGTTTGGTTTGTTTCTTGTACTTTTCCTCGTGGTCCGAAAATTGTAGCTGGGTGTGAAGCTTGTGTTCAGACATTCACCATTGTTGTACTGGTCATTACTAAGGTCGGATCCTGATAGAATTGAGACATGGAATCTATCTCTGAGGCTATTGTTTCTTTAACTAAGATCATTTTCTCTATCTGATCCAACAGAGCTCCGAATATCATGGCACGTATCTCCGCGGCATTGTCTTTCATTACCGTCGGAAGAAGACCCATTCAGAAAGCAGCCAATGCTACTTTTTCTTCACAAAATTCCCTGTCCGTCTTGACCTGAATAAAGAGTTTCGTGTAATCTTTCAAGCTTTTTCCAAATTTTTGTCTACAATAAATGATGGTATCCCCGTTTACATGATATTTCTTGCTTCCGACAAAGTGTTGTCGGAACATACTCCAAAACGTGCCAAATTTTTTATGCACCCTTGAGGTAGACGATTATACCATTTGAATACAACGTTCTTGAATGTTTGGGAGAATGATCTACACAACAACTTGTCGTCATCATCTTAATTGATCATAAAGTTCTTGAACTACTCAATATGGTTGTCTGGATCTTGAGTCACGTCAAATATTTCCAGCTTGGAAATATCTAACCACTTGGGAAGATGTCCGTAGAGTATCTCCGCGGAGAGAGGGGATGACGTCCAGTCGTGTTCGACCTTATAAGCGCTCCCCCCGGACCATCATTGGTTATCATATACAATCTTTCTTTGGTCGAAGAAGTAGACGTATTACTGACTTGGTAATCTTGATGATAACTATCGGATTGAGGCTGTATCTGAGTAGTGACATATTTGACTGGAACATTTCCAGTTTCCTGCTCCTCGAAGTACATTTTTCTTTTACCAGGATCGACTTTCTTTCTTGACTCGTTCTTTCTCAGACTAGTCCAATGGGTATTTTTGTGTGTCTTTAAATCTGTTTGTATGCGATCTGATTTGTATTTGGCAAGAACAACGTGATGAGTTATGAGGGAAGATCGAGAAATTAAATTTCCAAACGGAAGAAATAATAGCCCCTTTGGCTAAGGCTCTATCAGAAGTCTCTAAAATCAAACTACAAGAGGGCTCCGACGAAGAAGTTTTCGACTCAGATGATCTGCACAATCCAGGAAGATACCGAGAAGGTGGATCATGTAAAAGCTATCATTCTTCAAGGAGGGAGTGTACGACCAAGTATCACTATAGTCCTTCAAATTCTAGCAAACACTTTGTTTATGATTTTGATGAGTCGTCGTCCTTTCGAAATAGGGATTATCATTGTTAAAATAGAAGAAATCATGATGATAATAACTATTCAAAGAAATATTATTATCGACATCATAACCAAGAGCGGGAGCAAAGCTTGATCAAACAATGTACTTCCTTGTATAAACGAGCACATCAAACTGATAAAGAAAGCATAGAAACCAAATGAATGATAGAAAATTTGAGGAACTAAAGTCTTGATTATCAAGTGAATAATAGGTTTTCGCGACAGCTGATGAGGGTCACCAATATAGTTAGAGACATAATTAGAGGCAGTCTTTCATTTATTGTAGAAACTCTTTGGACATTTACCAAAGTGTTTTGACATATCGAAGATGGAAATTATTGATGGGTGTAAAGATATAAATCACCATCTCTATCAATTCAAAATATTTATGATGAATTACGATGATGATCATAAGTTGTTGTGTCGGGCTTTCTCCTAAACATTCAAATGTAGCATTTTAAATTAGTATAATCAGATTTCACAAAGGTCTATCAAGCATTTTAATATGGCTTAGACAACTTTCTGAAAGATTTTGAATGAGGAAAGTTTGATTGATTACACCAAATTCTTCATACAAACTAAGAATAATTTGGATAAATATTTTGACCAAGTGCCCATATATTATTTTACACAACGAATTCTTCTGACCAACCCTAAAGATGGTAGTATTGTTTTGGAAGGGTTGAGTGCATGAAGGGTGTTATGGCCTTTTAATCTCTTTTATGAGTAAATGTTTTATTAGTGTAAAACATTTATGATGGTTAATAGCATTGATTCATTATCTATAACAACCCGCGCTTTCGAATTACACAAAACTCTCTAAAACTTATCCTAAAGTACTCTCTGAAACTTATCATAAACAACTCTGGGAACCTCATTTAATACAACTCCCTGTATCTAATTAAAAAAAAATAACTCTGAGGATAATAATAGACAAACAACACGCTCTAGTTGTGTACACACCAATGTTGGCCTTTCAATTACAAATAACTCTCAAGACAGTAGTATCCAAACAACTCGCAAAGCAAAACAAACATATTATCTTTACCAATAACTCGCCAATGATCGTGACTAATATACAGGGAAGACTCATGGGAAGGACGTACAAAAAACTCACATTTTCTCAACGGTAACTACACAATCCGCAATATGAATAGTAACAACTCGCAATGATATTTTTAATATACATAGAACACTAATTATCTCAATATTCAAACAACTCTCATTTTCACATTGTAATGTAAACCACTCGCAAATTTTTGTAGTAAACAACTCGCATTGATAAAAACAAAGAACTCGTAACTATGGCAGATTAATATACCAAACAGATCGATCTTTAAATTGGACAGGTCCTCCTGTTATGACCTGCTTTCGAACAACTCCCACACCTCAAGTGTTTGGTTATTGCTTCACCTCTAGACGGGATTCATTTTTTCTTAAGACTTTCGGGTCATCTTTGCACATTGGGAGGCAGAAGTTCTGGCTCCGACGGATCGTTAGAGCTTGATCCTTCGACGAAATTCGTTATCACTGTTATACTGAAAGTGTAACTTGACCTGGAATTCTTAACTATGAAGAAAGACTCTATTATCGTAAGAGGATCTTGCTAGTTAGACTATACGGTCGCTAATGCATGAGAACATGGGAAAAACCCTTGCTGTGCTGCAACGTAAGAACATTTGAAATCCAACATATTAACAACCATTACAGGTTCGGAAAAGACTTGGAACACGGCTGTAGAAGACTTACGGACTATCCAAGTTCGGTATTTTTTCAAAAATTTTCTTTAGCTTCTTTTCATACTTAGTGCACAATTTAGTACTCTAGCTTAACGCCTCATTCTATCGTTGTGAAACTTGAGTCATAACCAAGACTCTAATCCGGTCTATGGATTCAACAATGGGTAGCCCGCAATATTTTTTGATCTGCGCGTTAAAATATTCGACTGCAATAGAAGTCATAGCCTGGTATCATTTCCGTTTAACAAATGGCTGAGCGTACTTATCCGGAGGTAAATTGTCATGGAAATTTTTAATTTTGTCACCACCTTACATAGAAAATCTGACTATATCATTAACAACCTCTTAAGTAGGAGCATAAGCAAGAAGATAGAAGAAACTTAACATACTGGACTTATAGTCTCTGTTAGTGTGCTCCAGAGCAGTTCTCACATTCTGAACAAGATGAAAATAACAGTAGGCATGAAAACAGTTTAGATACAAGACAAAAACATAATTTATGATACTAATATGACGGTCTAAAATAAATTTGATTTGTTGTTCCAACAAATGAGGTTTCAAGAAGTTCAAACACCATAGCCAATTATCAGAATCCTCAGTACTAACGGTTGTAAATCCAATAGGGAATAGTCCTGAAATAAAAGACCAGCATGGTCAAATGGTTTACACAAACCACAATGTCAATTGTAAAAGAACTCGCGATAACTTTAGTCAACAATATGTGTTATCAAACAACTTGCAATGCGTGTTACAAAGAAACGTGCAATATCTGTTACAAGCCAACTCGCAATATGTGTTACAACGCAACTCGCGTTCCGTTGTATTACACTAGCATGTGCATACTAACCAAAATATAACTCAGACAACTCACACCTGTATAGTATACTAAACAACTCGTACCTGTATGTAGAATATACGACATTTGCATAATATAAGTCAAACAACTAGATGACTAAATTATATGGGAACAACTCGCAATCGATCAAACAACTCTCACTGAGTTAACAAACAACTCGTGGTTACATGCATAATATATTTTCAAAAACAACTCGCAGAACATTAATCAACTCGCGGTTAGTTACCAAATAATGCGTGATTGTATATTATAAGTTTAAAAAATTATCGAAATCCATTACATTATAAAAAAATCACGAAACTAAATGTTCATGTCGTCCTTTACTACGACATGAAGCAATACACCCATATATTTACCGCTTAAGTGGGTTCCGTCGACATACAACATCGGACGGTACGACCTTGAAGACATGAACCGAATGCTATAAAACAACGGTTGAAGACGTTTCCAACTGATAATTCCAAGTGACAGTCGGTAATAATATCACAGCTCTTCAATCATTTGAATTACCCACTTAGTAAACTAAAAGAATTTGAACTATCTCCAGAAACTCCACTTATTGCCTTCTCTAAAGCATTCCATGACAGACGGTATGAGATATCTAAACCTTAGTCTTGTTTGACAGACGATTGTATAGTTTTGGCTTTCAACGAATGGCATGTCTAGATAAAATCATGAATATCCTCCGCAATCAAATCCGATGTCAAATTCCTAATCCTCTTATTTTTTTTGGGAGTAAACGAAACTTAAAGTATGGTGCAAAACATAACTTTTAATCATCATTAGCCTAGGGATTAAACTCGGTGGTGACAACTATGCCCTATGGGCAAACCTGATGAAGAAAGCAATTGTTTTCACATGGATTATCCAGAATCTTGAATCCAACTTGGTGAACAATGTCTCGCAATATCCCACTGTGAAAGCCCTCTAGGATGGGTTAGCCACCACATACAGTTCTGGTATAGATTCGTTACAGGTGTTTGACCTTCATAAGAGGGGTAATTCATTAAGGCAAGGGTTCGATACACTAGAAGACTTGTGGAACAAACTACAAGACATCTGGATTCCTATAGATAGGCGAGATCCGAACCCTATGAAAGACCCTGAAGACATTCAGATCTACAATAAGAAGACTCGAGAACACGGACTCTATCAATTGCTAATGCGATTAATGACAAGCTGGAACCAGTCAAGAGAGATATCCTGAAAAAAGGATCCACTTCCTTCCGTGGAAACAGCATATGCTACAATACGAAGGGAAGTGGCGGGCTTAATATACTAAAATCAAGTTATTCGGATAGTGACTCGATTGAAATTGGAATGGGTTTGGCTGCTAAAGATTATGCATACATGTTTAAGTTACGATCCAAAGAGAAAGAAGATAAATCCAAGTTGTCCTGCACTCGTTGTGGGATGAAGAAACACACTTAGGAGACATGTTTCCAGCTAGTTGGCTATCCATAATGGTGGGAGGACGGTCATAAGGAGAAAAATAACCAGCCTTTCAGATCTAATGTCAAACGGGCTTCGTCTACAAGTGGCGGTGAATATCCGATTAAAATTGAGCAAGGAACTGACACTGGTTTTGGAGGAACGGGGGCGAACTCCTCTGAAAAACTTGGATGTAAAGGGTTTGAGAAATCAATGAATTGAATCATTGATTGCGGGGCTACGGACACCATGTCTTATGATCCTAAAGATTTTGGTGACATGCCATCTCCAAAGAATCCCATATTGAGACTGCTAGTGGAGAAATTTGTGAAGTCAAAGGGGGAGGTTCAATTATTTTTTCGGAAAAAATGGAAATTAAAAATTTGCCTCTACATTCCTTCACTATCCTTAAAGTTATTATATGTTAGTCAAGTGACAAAACAACTCAACTGTGTGGTTCTTATGTATCTATTTTTTTGCAGTTTACATGACATTCGTACGAAGGAGATCATTGGGCGTGGTACTGAACAAGGAGGCATGTATTATGTTGATGAGGTAGTTTATAAGGGACATGCCATGCTTTCTCACGGAACAACCGAAAGGCAACTTTAGTTATGGCACCGGTGACTTGGTCATCCTTCTTTTTGCTATCTTAAAAGTTTGTTTCGTAGTCTTTTTTTGAATAATTCCATTCATGCGAAATGTGAAACATGCATTTTTGCAAAAAATCGAAGAGTCTCATTTAATCAAAGTAAGACTAGAGTTGATTATGCTTTTCGCTAATCAATTCTGATGTTTGGGGTCCAGCACCAAATTCCACTAACAATCAAATCAGATACTTTGTTTTATTTGTCGATGGTTTCTCAAGAATGACTTGGATATACTTCATGAAACATAAATCGGAAGTACCATAAATATTTGTTTGTTTTTACAAAATGATTTTGACTCAATTTGAAAAAAAAACAGATTCTCCATTCTGATAATGGAACAGAGTTTGTCAACCAAACAATACATAATTTCTTCAAAACAAATGGTCTTATCCATAAAACCATTTGTCCAAACACACCTTAACAAAACGGTACTTCAGAACGAAAAAATTGTACTTTACTTGAAAAAACTCGTGCTATTATGATTGAATCTAGAGTTCCTGATTCTTTTTGGCCAGAAATCTCTTGCTACAGCCACATATCTTGCAAATCGTCTACCAACCCGATTTCTAGGAAATAAAACTCCATTACAAGTGCTTGCCACCCAAGTTACAATTCCATCTGTTATGACCTTGCCACCTCGTGTCTTTGGTTGTTCGATGTTTGTTCATATCCCTAAAACAAGTCGAAACAAACTTAATCCGTGTGCTGAAAACTGTGTATTCGTTGGGTATGGTGTCCATCAAATGGGCTATCGGTGTTACAATCTGGTTACACGTCGAATCCGTGTCACCATGGACTGTGACTTCTTAGAATCCGATTATTTTTTTGACCACCAGTCTCGTGCTCAGGGGGAGAAAGTAAGTGAATCACTCGACTGGTTGCTATATGAAAGTTACTTTGAGGATGTGTCACCTCTTCCAACATAAAGAAGACTGGCGAGGCAATCCTTACCACCAATGATTCTCCCGAAGACAATGTCCAACAATAAATAAATGACATGGATACTACAAGCGAATCAGCCGAAGAAAATATCCATCAAGAGGTAAACAATTTACAATGTCATAATTCAAAAAATTCTACTGGCCATGACATTTTAGAAAGTTCATTTGTTAAAACTCAAACTCTGGTTCTTCTCCCAAGGAAAAATAGAGGGGTTCCTCCTGACCGGTATTCACCGGAACACGTTCTTCGTACTTCCACATATCTGGTAAAAACGGACAGGAAAGGAATGACGAAGATTGCAAAGGCATTTTCAGCTACTATTCTCTCTGAACAAATCCCTAAAACAGCTCAAGAAGTTAAGAAGATGACTGAATGGCATGAGGCAATGAATACCGAAATGGAAGCTCTAAAAAGGAATGGTACATGGGATAATTGTGTTTTACTACAAGGGAAGAAAGCAGTCGGGTTTAGATGGGTGTTTAATATAAAATATAAATCCAATGACACCATTGAGCGACACAAGGCAAGATTGGTTGCCACAGGATATACACAAACATATAGAATAGACTACTCTGAAAAGTTCTCTTTCGGTTGCAAAGATTGAAACTATCAGAGTTTTACTTTCAATAGCCGCGAATAAAGATTAGCCTCTTCATCAATTTGATGTAAAGAATGCTTTCTTACATGGAGACTTGGAAGAAGAGGTATATATGGAACCCCCACCAGGGTTCTCTGATGGTTTTCAAGAAAATGAGGTACATAAACTGAAAAAGGCATTATATGGGCTCAAACAGTCACCTTGTGCTTGGTTTGGGAGATTTACAATGGCAATGAAGCAGTATAGCTACAAACAGAGTAATGGGTATCATACCTTGTTTTACAAAAAAAGAGGAGAATTAGTCACTTGTCTTATAATATATGTCGACGATATGATTATAACGGGGAATGACGAAGAATATATTAGCTCTCTTAGGAAAAACCTCTTCAAGGAGATCGAAATGAAAGACTTTGGGGGATTGAAGTATTTCCTAGGAATCGAGGTTCTTAGGTCAAGAAGAGGGATTTATATCTCCCAACGGAAATATATATTGGATTTATTAGCTTAAGTTGGCATGGTGGATTGCAGACCAAATGACACTCCTATGGTTGTGAATCAAAAACTAAAAAATATTTAAGGGGCCAGACCAGCGAGTAAAGAAAGGTACCAAAGGTTGGTGGGAAAATTGATTTACCTGGCTCACACTCGACTCGACATTGCATACGCGGCGGGAGTAGTTAGCCACTTCATGCATCATCCTCAGGAACGCCATATGGAGGAAGTAATGAGGATTGTTCGATATGTCAAAGGCACACCAGGAAGAGGCATAATATTTAAGAAAAATGGACACCTTGATGTTGAAGTATTCACAGATGCTAATTGGGGAGGGAATCCTAACGACAAACGATCAACCACTGGCTACTTTACTCTTCTTAGAGGTAACTTGGTGACTTGGAGGAGTAAGAAACATAAAGTAGTATCACTGTCAAGTGCTGAATCAGAATTTAGAGGAATCGTTAAGGGGATTACCGAGATACTATGGTTAAAGAAAATAATGAAAGAAATGGGATCCCTTATAAAGTGTCCAACTCAGTTAATGTGCGATAATAAAGTTGCGATTAAGATTTCAGAGAACCCGGTACAGCACGATAGAACAAAGCACGTTGAAATAGATATGCACTTTATAAAAGAAAAGATTGAACATGGGACAGTCGAACTTCCGTTTGTTAGATCCGAAGACCAACTGGCAAACATCCTGACAAAAGCGGTTGCTACAAGAACATTCGAATCAGTTTTATCCAAGTTGGGTATTGGTGATCCCACTACACAACTTGAGGGAGAGTGTTAGAATATTCAGTATATTAAGTTTTCTTGTGTGTAGGCCTCTAAGTTCTCTATATATTGAGAGCCTTACTTGGGTTTGCATTATAAAAAATATTTCAATACAAAAAGGAACATTTTCTAATAAACACAAAACTCTAGCCGCTTCGTGGCGGCTACTTCTCTCTTTGTTTTTTTTTTAACAGAGGTTGATGAGGAAGAAGAGTGATTGTCTCTTAAGAGGCGTAAAAGCTCATGTATTTCATGCAATTTTACGTCATATTTATTCGAAGTAAATATAACTTACTTTTTTATAATTATGTACACATGTTCCAAGTCATCTAAAAATAATGCTTGAACTCCATAATTCGAGGGATTCCAAAACAAGTTAGAATCATGCGTTGATGTATGAAGTCACGTATCTCTTGAGATCCCATTTGGTGAAATAATCGACCGCGCCAACAGGAACTGTCTTTTTCTTGTGGCTATGAACAAATGACCTACAAGATCGACCCCATTTGTCGAGTGGGCAAGAAATGAGGTTGGTGACCATGGATTCACTTGGGAGATGTCCAATGCTGAACGATTTTCTCTGCTACAAAATTAACAAGTTGGCTTATTTGGGGTGTATCTCTGGCCATCTTTTTTTATACTTTCTCTTTCAAGCTTAAATCAGGCAATTCGGGTCATTTGGCCTCTATATTGACCTATAAAGTAACCACTTATTTTTTTACCTCTAAGATTAAACTGGTTGGTGCTATGTTATCAGTTTTTTTTGTTATTGAGTTGGTGGTGGAAAATCTTAAATTACCCATAGAATTGAGATAACGTTTTTAGTTGTTCTAGCCTACTCGTAAGGGAAGAGAGTGACTTGGAAGTTGATCCAGTATTTGACCTCTTTGTGACCTAGATTAAGGGTCATATATGAACTAAACATTATAAATGTTTGTTTTTTTAAATATTAGACCTAATGGTATATTATGTTGAGATAATGTTATTTTCATAGCTAATTAAATAGTTCATATTGGCATTGATTGCAAATAGATAAACTCAAACCATAAAGAGAAGATAAAAATTAAATTTCATAAATTTATCATTTTATTAAAAAAATTAATTAGTTATAGCAATAAAGAACAGGCTTAGCAGGTAGGGATGGTGACACCACATTTAACAGCAACCTCTTTGGCTTTAGGGATATATGGAACGAGTGCAGGTTCTTTCAGATACTGGCAAATGCATGGTTCGGCCGCTTTCATTTGGTTACAACAGTCTGGTGTTGGTGCAGCTGGACCGGTAACTGCAGGTAAACAAGGGGTCAGCTGCTTAACATCACAGACGGCCTCTGCTACTAACATTCCACTGGCTACAAAAATTAGGACTAGAAAAGCAAAAGATGAAACACCCTTCTTCATTTTCCACTATATATGTTTGTTTTCTTAATGTTTGAGTTGGGGAAGAGATGGTTTGCTAAAGACATGCTTTGGGTCAATTTATAGGGGGTTTGCATTCCATTTTCTATAATCAAAATGGGCAAATGACAAAATAAAGTTATAATTGTTTTTTTTCTCATTTCAAGTAAGCCTTTAATTATATATAATTTTTTCTTCAAATATACCTTCATAAATGCCTTAAAATTATATATTATATTTAATTTAACAAGCATGCATTTACTTCTATCCTCTGGATTCTTTCAACATTTAGTCAAAACATTATTATCAAAGTCCAATAAAAATGAAACAATCTTATTTGTTTATTTTATGGTAAGTCTTTTATTATATATAATTATCTCTTGAAATATACCTTCATAAATGCCTTCTAAATAACAATATGTGTTGTAGATACAATAAAACTCAAGGGCTATTTTAGAATTGAGCATAAAATATTAGTATCTACTTCATGGTTTTTTACACTTCAACTTATAAATTATAATTAATAAAATCAACATGCATTTACTTATATCCTATGGGTTCTTTAAACATTTACTGAAAATATGATTGTCAGTCCAATAAAAATGAAACAATTTTAACTTTTTATTTTAATGAGTCTTATAGCCATACATAATTACTTTTGACTGGTTTGGAGTTCTAAAATTTAAATTTATTGTAAAAAACACTCAATATTTCTTTAATTTATTTCAAAACTAGTATATCCACAAATCCCATAGTCAGTTTTCTTATTAACAAAAGCGATTAAGGAATAAAGGCGATCGAGGAATATATTTTTAAATTTTAATTCTTTTATAATTCGGGATAAAAGGGACTGAGGAATATATTTTTATAATGATCATGTGGAATAGCTCACTTTTATATCGATAAATCGCGGGTGACGTGTTTTGAGGTTGGGGACAAAAATTCAAAACAATTTACGTTGCGCTTAATATTAGAGCTCTCAATAAATCATCACTTAAACTTGTTCTCAATCGCATTATGCTCTCGCGTAATGCTTGTTCTTAAGAAATTATCACTTAAACTTGTTCTCAATTGTATCATCACTTAAAAATGCTTGACACACAGTTAGTCAACTCAGCATAATGAGCTGGTCGGACCGACCGATTGGACACATGTCTAACATACTGCTGCGTTGCTTGTCCTATCGGTACATATTGCTGATTTTGTAGTTCTCGTTAAAGAGTTTGGTTTGTTTCTTGTACTTGGGCTCGTGGTCCGAAAATTGTAGCTGGCTGTGAAGCTTGTGTTCATACATTCACCGTTGTTGTACTGGTCCTTACTAAGGTCAGATCCTGATAGAATTGAGACATGGAATCTATCTCTAAGGTCATACTCTTTAACTAAGATCCTTTTCTCTATCTGATCCAACAGAGCTCCGAATGTCATAGCACGTGTCTCTGCGACATTGTCTTTCATTACCGCCGGAAGAAGACCCATTCAGAAAGCAGCCAATGCTACTTTTTCTTCACAAAATTCCATGTCCGTCTTGACCTGAATAAAGAGTCCGTGTAATCTTTCAAGCTTTTTCCAAATTTTTGTTTACAATAAATGATGGTATCCCCATTTGCATGATATTTCTTGTTTCTGACAAAGTGTTGTCGGAACATACTCCAAAACATGCCAAAGTTTTTTATGCACCCTTGAGGTAGAGGATTATACCATTTGGATACAACGTTCTTGAATGTTTGGGATAATGATCTACACAACAACTTGTCGTCATCATCTTAATTCATCATAAAGTTCTTGAACTGCTCAATATGGTTGTCTGGATCCTGAGTCGCGTCGAATGTTTCCAGCTTGGAAATATCGAACCACTTGGGAAGATGTCCGGAGAGGATCTCCGTAGAGAGAGGGGATGGCGTCCAGTTGTGTTCGACCTTATAAGCGCTCCCCCCGGACAATCATTGGTTATCATATACAATCTTTCTTCGGTCGAAGAAGTAGACTTATTACTGACAACTATCGGATTGAGGCCGTATCCGAGGAGTGACATATTTGACTGGAACATTTCCAATTTCCTGCTCCTCGAAGTACATTTTTCTTTTATCAGGATCGACTTTCTTTCTTGACTCGTTCTTTCTCAGACTAGTCCAATGGGCATGTTTGTGTGTCTTCAAATCTCTTTGTATGCGATCTGATTTGTATCTGGCAAGAACAACGTGATGAGTTATGAGGGAAGATCGAGAAATTAAATTTCCAAACGGAAGCAATAATAGCACCTCTGGCTAAGGTTCTATCAGAAGTCTCTAAAATCGAACTACAAGAGGGCTCCGACGAAGAAGTTTTCGACTCAGATCCTCTGCACAATCCAGTCAGTTTTCTTATTAACAAAAGCGATTCAGGAAAAAAGCGATTGAGGAATATATTTTTAAATTTTAATTCTTTTATAATTCGGGATAAAATCGATTGAGGAATATATTTTTATAATGACCATATGAATCGCTCACTTATATATCGATAAATCGCGGGTGATGTGTTTTGAGGTTGGGGATAAAAATTTAAAACAATTCACGTTGCGCTTAATATTAGAGCTCTCAAGAAATCATCACTTAAACTTGTTCCCAGTCGTATTATGCTCTCGCGTAATGATTTTCGTAACGAGGGGGATAAAATTTACATTGAATTTGTAGGCCCTGTACTGTTCAGGGTAACATAATGATATACTCGATTTTATGATTCTTGTGTGTATTTCATTTTTACTCTCTAAGATTATTGGGAAATAAAAGTTTGGTTTCAATAGGATAGAGGAATTCATGATTGTATTTTATTAGCTCAAGAAATCGAACATGATCTTAATAAGAAGATAAAAGCTGTAACTTTGATTAGTAAAAGTAGATATAAAGAAAGCTTATGAACGATTGTCTTGGGAGTTCTTATATGCTACTTTTCGGAATTTTGGTTTCAATAATAAAGCCATAAAGATGGTTTCAAAATTTATTAATAAGTGTTAGTATTTCCTGGATGTAAAAGACAAGTAATATGGGTTCTTCAAATCTATGAAAGGGGTAAGATAAGGAGATCTCATGTATCCTTCCATTTTCTAAGATAGGCATTAGAAAGTTGTTTGAAGAGATATAAAATGATGTTCGAAACTAAAGAAGTCATTCCTTACAGGTGCATCAAATAAAAAATTTAAGTTTCTCATCTTTACAATGAAAATGATGTTCTTTTATTTTTGAATGGAGGATATTTTACTATCAAAGCAATAAAGACATTGTTAAAGACATTGCTAAAGACATATTAGTGTTAGTAGGTTGAAAGGTTAATAAAGCAAAATATTTATATTTGTTGGTAAATCCATCGCTCATCAAAATAAAGAAAACATCATTCATCCTACCAATATGAATACTATATTTTTCCAATAGATTACTTAGGTTCCCCTCTATTTAAAGATCAAGCAAAAAAATTAAACGTTGATTATGATGGACTAAGATATAACTTAGTTGAGTCCTTGGCATTCCAACATTGAAAATAGTAAGGAACATGAGTGAACGATTGCCATTATATTGTAAGTGTGGTGATCATAATCAATATCAGCGTGGAGCATTCCAATTGCAACCTTCATCTTCATATGAGGAGGTCTCCCAAGAAGTATTCCTTAAACTTTTATGATGTAAGACCTCTTAAGGATTTTGAACCCAAAATAAACAAAGTCAAATTC
Source organism: Limnanthes douglasii subsp. nivea (assembly GCA_036936605.1). NCBI lineage: Eukaryota > Viridiplantae > Streptophyta > Magnoliopsida > Brassicales > Limnanthaceae > Limnanthes > Limnanthes douglasii. The sequence continues at coordinate 280,884,651 of JAUPFV010000004.1, forward strand.
CATATCATAGACTATTTTTTAATGTCCAAACGATCCGCATTCTAAAAGGAAAAAAACATATCACAAACTATAAAGTTTAGTGCATGTTTTTAATCCTATAAAAACTAAAAAAAATACACCTGACCTACATGATATAATATTTATGAATAATAGTCGAGGCATAAGTCGTGCTCGTCTTATGTCTTTCAAAACGATGTCTTGGTGTTCTTATGCAGACCGAAACAGCTATTCTGTGACCCAAATTGTATATTTATTTTACCAAAATATTTCAATTCAAAACAATTATGCAACTATGATTAACCAAACACATTAAACAATTAAACAACCTCCATGCAACAAAGAGAAAAGAGGAAACAAAAAGCATAAAAAATCTAAGAACCAAATAAGCATCATCAACGAAGACATAAACCAACATAAAAATCAAACATCTAAAAGGAATATCAAACAACGTTTAGTATACAAATATATACAGCTAATACAACCATAATCCGGGTGGTTAGTTCTCATAGCAGCGGAAGTCTCTACAACTAACCTTTATAAACAAACGCGCATACCCTTTGGGCTACGAGTACTACATCGTACAATCAATTAATTAAATACATATTTGAGAAGTAAAACAGAAAGAGTCTACAACAATATTAAGACTCGATTAATAAATTTCGTCGAGCAGGTTATAGGTGTAAAGATAAGAGTAATAGTCGGGTGCTACATTAAAAATAAGGTTGGATTTCGATTATAAGAAACGACATGTGTGAAACCCTCCATGAAACAAAGAGAGAAGAGGAAACAAAAAGCATAAAAAATCTAAGAACCAAAACAACATCATCAACGAAGACATAAACCAACATAAAAACCAAACATCTAAAAGGAATATCAAACAACGTTTACTACACAAATATGTACAGCTTATACAACCACAATCAGGGTGGTTAGTTCTCAGAACAGCGGAAGTCTCTACAACCAAACCTTTATAAACAAATGCGCATACCTTTTGGGCTACGAGTACTGCATCGCACAATCGCTTAATTAAATACATATTTGAGAAGTAAAACAGAAAGATTCTACAATAATATTAAGACTCGAGTAATAAATTTCGTCCAGCATGTTATATGTGTAAAGATAAGAGTAATAATGGGGTGCTACATTGAAAATAAGGTTGGATTTGAATTATAAGAACCGACCTATGTGAAAACTATATAAAGATAGATGGAAGGATACCGATATCGTTCAAGAGAAGATTGGAAATATGAAAAACATGAGTGCTGAAGAGGTTGCTTCAACTTCCATCCGGACCTCTTCTTCCTCATAGAGTGCTCTACTAGCAAATACGGTAGCCTCGTCAGCATTCATGTTTTTCTTAGTTTTAAGCACCTCTAGAACAACATCAATGACCTTCTCTTTATTCTTCAAGGGTCCATATAGTGTTCACTAAAAAATAATGATATAATCTGGGACCAGGAGAGGATCTTTACGGTAGGACATGTTCAGATCAGGCCACTTGCAATTTTTCTTATTTACTAATACTGGATTGGCCGCCCAAAAAGGGTATTATGATTCACGGATGTAGCCCACTTTTGTCAAACGGTCTACCTCTGCCATTATCGCTTCAGTTTTCTCTTGAAAAAAATCTTCTCTTTTGAATGATCGAACGAACACTGTTCTGTATAGCTAACCTGTAAGAGATGATATCTGCTGGGACCCGTGTGCCTTCTTCTGTGCACCAAGCAAACAAATGTAATTTTGTAGAAATAAATTTGAGTAAACTTTATTTTACCTCTTGAGGTAGCCTTGTTCCAATCTTGAGACTTTTACCAGGGAAAAACACATGATCCTCGAAGCTTTCATCACCATGAACCTAGGGGACTCCCTCGGATCGTCAACAGGATTGGAATTCGCGGGAGACCCCTCTGATTGCTATTTTTTTCGGTCCGACCCCCTTCATCTGCTTGGGGGCCAATGCCGCTTTGTAGCATTATCTGGCCATGTTTTGACTACTTCTAACCGTTCCCACATTACTGCCCACCACATATTTCAAACACTGATGAAGAGTAGACGGTACAACATGCATCTTAGACAACCCTGCCTTCCGAAGATAGCATTGTATGACGTGGGGGCATCTACCACTATGAATAGTACCGTGACTATCTTCTTGAATGGCCCTCGGCCCAACTATACCATTCCCTCGAATTCTCCGACTTTGTCGGTGGTCGCACCTATGAAACTCACTATTGTTTGGTCAGATCGTAGGATTGTTGGTGGGTTTATTATCTGGTTGTAGGTGGACATAAACATTATGTCAGCGGAGCTCCCTCTATAAATCATAAAGTTTCTCATCTCATTTCCTACTATCTCTGCTCCGATCACCACTGCGTCCTCATGTGGACCAGCTACATCTCTTATGTTATCATCCTGGAAGAAAAGAATTGGTGATGGGTTTTAGTATAGGTCTGATGAGGCTCCTGTTTGTAACTATGTAGCCAGACTCATAATATGCCTCATTCGAGAATAGTTTGATATACCTGCTACTGTATCTTCTCTGAAGATGGTTAGTGATTCAAAAAATGCGCATAATTCACTAACCTTTCCTCTAGCGATCGGCTCTTCCACCATGTTCACACTATTTCTGCCCATCTTCAGATCAAGGTACTCTGCAGCTATATCGAACGCATCAATAAATTCTTTTTCAACCGCTTCGGATATTATCATGGTGCCCTCTTCCTTTGGAGAAACTTCTTGCTTTGGTGCAACTGTGGTATTCTTTTTCACAAATCAACTAACTTCCCATTATCTATCAGATATTGGACTTCGTTCTTTAATTCCACGCAATCTTTCGTGTGATGCCAGATATCGTCACGAAAATGACAATATTTATTCTTCATATGCTCCCTCGGAGTCTGCAACACGAAAGGCTTGCGAAAATGCACATTTCCACGTGCCTTCTCAAAAATGGTTGACACAGAGTCAGTCAACTCAGCATAATGAGCAGGTCGGACCGACCGATTGGACACGGGTCTAACATACTGCTGCGTTGCGAAAATTGTAGCTGGCTGTCAAGCTTGTGTTCAGACATTCACCGTTGTTGTACTGGTCATTACTAAGGTCGGATCCTGATAGCTCCGAGGCTATTGTTTTTTTAAGTAAGATCATTTTCTCTATCTGATCCAACAGAGCTCCGAATGTCATGGCACGTATCTCCGCGACATTGTCTTTCATTACCGTCGGAAGAAGACCCATTCAGAAAGGAGCCAATGCTACTTTTTCTTCACAAAATTCCATGTCCGTCTTGACCTGAATAAAGAGTTTCGTGTAATCTTTCAAGCTGTTTCCAAATTTGTGTCTACAATAAATGATGGTATCCCCATTTACATGATATTTCTTGCTTCCGACAAAGTGTTGTCGGAACATACTCCAAAACGTGCCAAAGTGTTTTATGCACCCTTGAGGTAGACGATTATACCATTTGGATACAACGTTCTTGAATGTTTGGGAGAATGATCTACACAACAACTTGTCGTCATCATCTTAATTGATCATAAAGTTCTTGAACTACTCAATATGGTTGTCTGGATCTTGAGTCAAGTCAAATATTTCCAGCTTGGAAATATCTAACCACTTGGGAAGATGTCCGTAGAGGATCTCCGCGGAGAGAGGGGATGACGTTCAGTCGTGTTCGACCTTATAAGCGCTCCCCCCGGACCATCATTGGTTATCATATACAATCTTTCTTTGGTCGAAGAAGTAGACTGATTACTGACTTGGTAATCTTGATGATAACTATCGGATTGAGGCTGTATCTGAGTAGTGACATATTTGAGTGGAACATTTCCAGTTTCCTGCTCCTCGAAGTACATTTTTTCTTTTACCAGGATCGACTTTCTTTCTTGACTCGTTCTTTCTCAGACTAGTCCAATGGGTATTTTTGTGTGTCTTCAAATCTGTTTGTATGCGATCTGATTTGTATTTGGCAAGAACAACGTGATGAGTTATGAGGGAAGATCGAGAAATTAAATTTCCAAACGGAAGCAATAATAGCCCCTCTGGCTAAGGCTCTATCAGAAGTCTCTAAAATCAAACTACAAGAGGGCTCCGACGAAGAAGTTTTCGACTCAGATGATCTGCACAATCCAGGAAGATACCGAGAAGGTGGATCATGTAAAAGCTATCATTCTTCAAGGAGGGAGTGTACGACCAAGTATCACTATAGTCCTTCAAATTCTAGCAAACACTTTGTTTATGATTTTGATGATTCGTCGTCCTTTCCAAATAGGGATTATCATTGTTAAAATAGAAGAAATCATGATGATAATAACTATTCAAAGAAACATTATTATCGACATCATAACCAAGAGCGGGAGCAAAGCTTGATCAAACAATGTACTTCCTTGTATAAACGAGCACATCAAACTGATAAAGAAAGCATAGAAACCAAATGAATGATAGAAAATTTGAGGAACTAAAGTCTTGATTATCAAGTGAATAATAGGTTTTCGCGACAGCTGATGAGGGTCACCAATATAGTTAGAGACATCATTAGAGGCAGTCTTTCATTTATTGTAGAAACTCTTTGGACATTTACCAAAGTGTTTTGACATATCGAAGATGGAAATTATTGATGGGTGTAAAGATATAAATCACCATCTCTATCAATTCAAAATATTTATGATGCATTACGATGATGATCATAAGTTGTTGTGTCGGGCTTTCTCCTAAACATTCAAATGTAGCATTTTAAATTAGTATAATCAGATTTCACAAAGGTCTATCAAGCGTTTTAATATGGCTTAGACAACTTTCTGAAAGATTTTGAATGAGGAAAGTTTGATTGATTACACCAAATTCTTCGTACAAACTAAGAATAATTTGGATAAATATTTTGACCAAGTGCTCATATATTATTTTACACAACGAATTCTTCTGACCAACCCTAAAGATGGTAGTATTGTTTTGGAAGGGTTGAGTGCATGAAGGGTGTTATGGCCTTTTAATCTCTTTTATGAGTAAATGTTTTATTAGTGTAAAACATGTATGATGGTTAATAGCATTGATTCATTATCCATAACAACCCGCGCTTTCGAATTACACAAAACTCTCTAAAACTTATCCTAAAGAACTCTCTGAAACTTATCATAAACAACTCTGGGAACCTCATTTAATACAACTCCCTGTATCTAAGTAAAAAAATAACTCTCAAGATAATAATAGACAAACAACACGCTCTAGTTGTGTACATACCAATGTTGGCCTTTCAATTACAAATAACTCTCAAGACAGTAGTATCCAAACAACTCGCAAAGCAAAACAAACATATTATCTTTACCAATAACTCGCCAATGATCGTGACTAATATAGAGGGAAGACTCATGGGAAGGACGTACAAAAAACTCACATTTTCTCAACGGTAACTACACAATCCGCAATATGAATAGTAACAACTCGCAATGATATTTTTAATATACATAGAACACTAATTATCTCAATATTCAAACAACTCTTATTTTCACATTGTAATGTAAACCACTCGCAAATTTTTGTAGTAAACAACTCGCATTGATAAAAACAAAGAACTCGTAACTATGGCAGATTAATATACCAAACAGATCGATCTTTAAATTGGACAGGTCCTCCTGTTATGACCTGCTTTCGAACAACTCCCACACCTCAAGTGTTTGGGTATTGCTTCACCTCTAGACGGGATTCATTTTTTCTTAAGACTTTTGGGTCATCTTTGCACATTGGGAGGCAGAAGTTCTGGCTCCGACGGATCGTTAGAGCTTGATCCTTCGACGAAATTCGTTATCACTGTTATACTGAAAGTGTAACTTGACCTGGAATTCTTAACTATGAAGAAAGACTCTATTATCGTAAGAGGATCTTGCTAGTTAGACTATACGGTCGCTAATGCATGAGAACATGGGAAAAACCCTTGTTGTGCTGCAACGTAAGAACATTTGAAATCCAACATATTAACAACCATTACAGGTTCGGAAAAGACTTGGAACACGACTGTAGAAGACTTGCGGACTATCCAAGTTCGGTATTTTTTCAAAAATTTTCTTTAGCTTCTTTTCATACTTAGTGCACAATTTAGTACTCTAGCTTAACGCCTCATTCTATCGTTGTGAAACTTGAGTCATAACCAAGACTCTAATCCGGTCTATGGATTCAACAATGGGTAGCCCGCAATATTTTTTGATCTGCGCGTTAAAATATTCGACTGCAATAGAAGTCATAGCCTGGTATCATTTCCGTTTAACAAATGGCTGAGCGTACTTATCCGGAGGTAAATTGTCATGGAAATTTTTAATTTTGTCACCACCTTACATAGAAAATCTGACTATATCATTAACAACCTCTTAAGTAGGAGCATAAGCAAGAAGATAGAAGAAACTTAACATACTAGACATATAGTCTCTGTTAGTGTGATCCAGAGCAGTTCTCACATTCTGAACAAGATGAAAATAACAGTACGCATGAAAACAGTTTAGATACAAGACAAAAACAGAATTTATGATACTAATATGACGGTCTAAAATAAATTTGATTTGTTGTTCCAACAAATGAGGTTTCAAGAAGTTCAAACACCATACCTAATTATCAGAATACTCAGTACTAACGGTTGTAAATCCAATAGGGAATAGTCCTGAAATAAAAGACAAGCATGGTCAAATGGTTTACACAAACCACAATGTCAATTGTAAAAGAACTCGCGGTAACTTTAATCAACAATATGTGTTATCAAACAACTTGCAATGCGTGTTACAAAGAAACGTGCAATATGTGTTACAACGCAACTCGCGTTCCGTTGTATTACACTAGCATGTGCATACTAACCAAAATATAACTCAGACAACTCACACCTGTATAGTATACTAAACAACTCGTACCTGTATGTAGAATATACGACATTTTCATAATATAAGTCAAACAACTAGATGACTAAATTATATGGGAACAACTCGCAATCGATCAAACAACTCTCATTGAGTTAACAAACAACTCGTGGTTACATGCATAATATATTTTCAAAAACAACTCGCAGAACATTAATCAACTCGCGGTTAGTTACCAAATAATGCGCGATTGTATATTATAAGTTTAAAAAATTATCGAAATCCATTACATTATAAAAAAATCATGAAACTAAATGTCCATGTCGTCCTTTACTACGACATGAAGCAATACACCCATATATTTACCGCTTAAGTGGGTTCCGTCGACATACAACATCGGACGGTACGACCTTGAAGACATGAACCGAATGCTATAAAACAACGGTTGAAGACGTTTCCAACTGATAATTCCAAGTGACAGTCGGTAATAATATCACAGCTCTTCAATCATTTGAATTACCCACTTAGTAAACTAAAAGAACTTGAACTATCTCCAGAAACTCCACTTATTGCCTTCTCTAAAGCATTCCATGATAGACGGTATGAGATATCTAAACCTTAGTCTTATTTGACAGACGATTGTATAGTTTTGGCTTTCAACGAATGGCATGTCTAGATAAAATCATGAATGTCCTCCGCAATCAAATCCGATGTCAAATTCCTAATCCTCTTATTTTTTGGGAGTAAACGAAACTTAAAGTATGGTGCAAAACATAACTTTTAATCATCGTTAACCTAGGGATTAAACTCGGTGGTGACAACTATGCCCTATGGGCAAACCTGATGAAGAAAGCAATTGTTTTCACATGGATTATCCAGAATCTTGAATCCAACTTGGTGAACAATGTCTCGCAATATCCCAGTGTGAAAGCCCTCTAGGATGGGTTAGCCACCACATACAGTTCTAGTATAGATTCGTTACAGGTGTTTGACCTTCATAAGAGGGCTAATTCATTAAGGCAAGGGTTCGATACACTAGAAGACTTGTGGAACAAACTACAGGACATCTGGATTCCTATAGATAGGCGAGATCCGAACCCTATGAAAGACCCTGAAGACATTCAGATCTACAATAAGAAGACTCGAGAACACGGACTCTATCAATTGCTAATGCGATTAATGACAAACTGGAACCAGTCAAGAGAGATATCCTGAAAAAGGATCCACTTCCTTCCGTGGAAACAGCATATGCTACAATACGAAGGGAAGTGGCGGGCTTAATATACTAAAATCAAGTTCTTCTGATAATGACTCGAATTAAATTGGAATGGGTTTGGCTGCTAAAGATTATGCATACATGTTTAAGTTACGATCCAAAGAGAAAGAAGATAAATCCAAGTTGTCTTGCACTCGTTGTGGGATGAAGAAACACACTTAGGAGACATGTTTCCAGCTAGTTGGCTATCCAGAATGGTGGGAGAACGGTCATAAGGAGAAAAATAACCAGCCTTTCAGATCTAATGTCAAACGGGCTTCGTCTACAAGTGGCGGTGAATATCCGATTAAAATTGAGCGAGGAACTGGCACTGGTTTTGGAGGAATAGGGGCGAACTCCTATAAAAAACTTGGATGTAAAGGGTTTGAGAAATCAATGAATTGAAGCATTGATTGCGGGGCTACGGACACCATGCCTTATGATCCTAAAGATTTTGGTGACATGCCATCTCCAAAGAATCCCATATTGAGACTGCTAGTGGAGAAATTTGTGAAGTCAAAGGGGGAGGTTCAATTATTTTTTCGGAAAAAATAGAAATTAAAAATTTGCCTCTACATTCCTTCACTATCCTTAAAGTTATTATATGTTAGTCAAGTGACAAAATAACTCAACTGTGTGGTTCTTATGTCTCTATTTTTTTGCAGTTTACATGACATTCGTACGAAGGAGATCATTGGGCGTGGTACTGAACAAGGAGGCCTCTATTATGTTGATGAGGTAGTTTATAAGGGACATGCCATGCTTTCTCACGGAACAACCGAAAGGCAACTTTTGTTATGGCACCGGTGACTTGGTCATCCTTCTTTTAGCTATCTTAAAAGTTTGTTTCGTAGTCTTTTTTTGAATAATTCCATTCATGCGAAATGTGAAACATGCATTTTTGCAAAAAACGAAGAGTCTCATTTAATCAAAGTAAGACTAGAGTTGATTATGCTTTTCGCTAATCAATTCTGATGTTTGGGGTCCAGCACCAAATTCCACTAACAATCAAATCAGATACTTTGTTTTATTTGTCGATGGTTTCTCAAGAATGACTTGGATATACTTCATGAAACATAAATCGGAAGTACCATAAATATTTGTTTGTTTTTACAAAATGATTTTGACTCAATTTGAAAAAAAAAACAGATTCTCCATTCTGATAATGGAACAGAGTTTGTCAACCAAACAATGCATAATTTCTTCAAAACAAATGGTCTTATCCATCAAACCACTTGTCCAAACACACCTTAACAAAACGGTACTTCAGAACGAAAAAATCGTACTTTACTTGAAAAAACTTGTGCTATTATGATTGAATCTAGAGTTCCTGATTCTTTTTGGCCATAAATCTCTTGCTACAACCACATATCTTGCAAATCGTCTACCAACCCGATTTCTAGGAAATAAAACTCCATTACAAGTGCTTGCCACCCAAGTTACAATTCCATCTGTTATGACCTTGCCACCTCGTGTCTTTGGTTGTTCGATGTTTGTTCATATCCCTAAAACAAGTCGAAACAAACTTAATCCGTGTGCTGAAAACTGTGTATTCGTTGGGTATGGTGTCCATCAAATGGGCTATCGGTCTTACAATCTGGTTACACGTCGAATCCGTTTCACCATGGACTGTGACTTCTTAGAATCCGATTATTTTTTTGACCACCAGTCTCGTGCTCAGGGGGAGAAAGTAAGTGAATCACTCGACTGGTTGCTATATGAAAGTTACTTTGAGGATGTGTCACCTCTTCCAACATAAAGAAGACTGGCGAGGCAATCCTTACCACCAATGATTCTCCCGAAGACAATGTCCAACAATAAAAAAATGACATGGATACTACAAGCGAATCAGCCGAAGAAAATGACCATCAAGAGGTAAACAATTTACAATGTCATAATTCAAAAAATTCTACTAGCCATGACATTTCAGAAAGTTCATTTGTTAAAACTCAAACTCTGGTTCTTCCCCCAAGGAAAAATAGAGGGGTTCCTCCTGACCGGTATTCACCGGAACACGTTCTTCGTACTTCCACATATCTGGTAAAAACGGACAGGAAAGGAATGACGAAGATTGCAAAGGCATTTTCAGCTACTATTCTCTCTGAACAAATCCCTAAAACAGCTCAAGAAGTTAAGAAGATGACTGAATGGCATGAGGCAATGAATACCGAAATGGAAGCTCTAAAAAGGAATGGTACATGGGATAATTGTGTTTTACTACAAGGGAAGAAAGCAGTCGGGTGTAGATGGGTGTTTAATATAAAATAAAAATCCAATGACACCATTGAGCGACACAAGGCAAGATTGGTTGCCACAGGATATACACAAACATATAGAATAGACTACTCTGAAAAGTTCTCTTTCGGTTGCAAAGATTGACACTATCAGAGTTTTGCTTTCAATAGCCGCGAATAAAGATTAGCCTCTTCATCAATTTGATGTAAAGAATGCTTTCTTACATGGAGACTTGGAAGAAGAGGTATATATGGAACCCCCACCAGGGTTCTCTGATGGTTTTCAAGAAAATGAGGTACGTAAACTGAAAAAGGCATTATATGGGCTCAAACAGTCACCTTGTGCTTGGTTTGGGAGATTTACAATGGCAATGAAGCAGTATAGCTACAAACAGAGTAATGGGTATCATACCTTGTTTTACAAAAAAAGAGGAGAATTAGTTACTTGACTTATAATATATGTCGACGATATGATTATAACGGGGAATGACGAAGAAGATATTAGCTCTCTTAGGAAAAACGTCTTCAAGGATATCGAAATGAAAGACTCTGGGGGATTGAAGTATTTCCTAGGAATCAAGGTTCTTAGGTCAAGAAGAGGGATTTATATCTCCCAACGGAAATATATATTGGATTTATTAGCTTAAGTTGGCATGGTGGATTGCAGACCAAATGACACTCCTATGGTTGTGAATCAAAAACTAAAAAATATTTAAGGGGCCAGACCAGCGAGTAAAGAAAGGTACCAAAGGTTGGTGGGAAAATTGATTTACCTGGCTCACACTCGACTCGACATTGCATACGCGGTGGGAGTAGTTAGCCACTTCATACATCATCCTCAGGAACGCCATATGGAGGAAGTAATGAGGATTATTCGATATCTCAAAGGCACACCAGGAAGAGGTATAATATTTAAGAAAAATGGACACCTTGATGTTGAAGTATTCACAGATGCTAATTGGGGAGGGAATCCTAACGACAAACGATCAACTACTGGCTACTTTACTCTTCTTAGAGGTAACTTGGTGACTTGGAGGAGTAAGAAACATAAAGTAGTATCACTGTCAAGTGCTGAATCAGAATTTAGAGGAATCGTTAAGGGGATTACCGAGATACTATGGTTAAAGAAAATAATGAAAGAAATGGGATCCCCTATGAAGTGTCCAACTCAGTTAATGTGCGATAATAAAGCTGCGATTAAGATTTCAGAGAACCCGGTACAGCACGATAGAACAAAGCACGTTGAAATAGATATGCACTTTATAAAAGAAAAGATTGAAGATGGGACAGTCGAATTTCCGTTTGTTAGATCCGAAGACCAACTGGCAAACATCCTGACAAAAGCGGTTGCTACAAGAACATTCGAATCACTTTTATCCAAGTTGGGTATTGGTGATCCCACTACACAACTTGAGGGGGAGTGTTAGAATATTCAGTATATTAAGTTTTCTTGTGTAGGCCTCTAAGTTCTCTATATATTGAGAGCCTTACTTGGGTTTGCATTATAAAAAAATATTTCAATACAAAAAGGAACATTTTCTAATAAACACAAAACTCTAGCCGCTTCCTGGCGGCTACTTCTCTCTTTGTTTTTTTTTAACAGAGGTTGATGAGGAAGAAGAGTGATTGTCTCTTAAGAGGCGTAAAAGCTCATGTATTTCATGCAATTTTACGTCATATTTATTCGAAGTAAATATAACTTACTTTTTTATAATTATGTACACATATTCCAAGTCATCTAAAAATAATGCTCGAACTCCATAATTCGAGGTATTCCAAAACAAGTTAGAATCATGCGTTGATGTATGAAGTCACGTATCTCTTGAGATCCCATTTGGTGAAATAATCGACCGCGCCAACAGGAACTGTCTTTTTCTTGTGGCTATGGACAAATGACCTACAAGATCAACCCCATTTGTCGAGTGGGCAAGAAATGAGGTTGGTGACCATGGACTCACTTGGAAGATGTCCAATGCTGAACGATTTTCTCTGCCACAAAATTAACAAGTTGGCTTATTTGGGGTGTATCTCTGGCCATCTTTTTTTATACTTTCTCTTTCAAGCTTAAATCAGGCAATTTGGGTCATTTAGCCTCTATATTGACCTATAAAGTAACCACTTATTTTTTTACCTCTAACATTAAACTGGTTGGTGCTATGTTATCGGTTTTTTTTGTTATTGAGTTGGTGGTGGAAAATCTTAAATTACCCATAGAATTGAGATAACTTTTTTAGTTGTTCTAGCCTACTCGTAAGGGAAGAGAGTGACTTGGAAGTTCATCCAGTATTTGACCTCTTTGTGACCTAGATTAAGGGTCATATATGAACTAAACATTATAAATGTTTGTTTTTTTAAATATTAGACCTAATGGTATATTATGTTGAGATAAAGTTATTTTCATAGCTAATTAAATAGTTCATATTGGCATTGATTGCAAATAGATAAACTCAAACCATAAAGAGAAGATAAAAATTAAATTTCATAAATTTATCATTTTATTAAAAAAATTAATTAGTTATAACAATAAAGAACAGGCTTAGCAGGTAGGGATGGTGACACCACATTTAACAGCAACCTCTTTGGCTTTAGGGATATATGGAACGAGTGCAGGTTCTTTCAGATACTGGCAAATGCATGGTTCGGCCGCTTTCATTTGGTTACAACAGTCTCGTGTTGGTGCAGCTGGACCGGTAACTGCAGGTAAACAAGGGGTCAGCTGCTTAACATCACAGACGGCCTCTGCTACTAACATTCCACTGGCTACAAAAATTAGGACTAGAAAAGCAAAAGATGAAACACCCTTCTTCATTTTCCACTATATATGTTTGTTTTCTTAATGTTTGAGTTGGGGAAGAGATGGTTTGCTAAAGACATGCTTTGGGTCAATTTATAGGGGGTTTGCATTCCATTTTCTATAATCAAAATGGGCAAATGACAAAATAAAGTTATAATTGTTTTTTTTCTCATTTCAAGTAAGCCTTTAATTATATATAATTTTTTCTTCAAATATACCTTCATAAATGCCTTAAAATTATATATTATATTTAATTTAACAAGCATGCATTTACTTCTATCCTCTGGATTCTTTCAACATTTAGTCAAAACATTATTATCAAAGTCCAATAAAAATGAAACAATCTTATTTGTTTATTTTATGGTAAGTCTTTTATTATATATAATTATCTCTTCAAATATACCTTCATAAATGCCTTCTAAATAACAATATGTGTTGTATATACAATAAAACTCAAGGGCTATTTTAGAATTGAGCATAAAATATTAGTATCTACTTCATGGTTTTTTACACTTCAACTTATAAATTATAATTAATAAAATCAACATGCATTTACTTATATCCAATGGGTTCTTTCAGCATTTACTGAAAATATGATTGTCAGTCCAATAAAAATGAAACAATTTTAACTTTTTATTTTAATGAGTCTTATAGCTATACATAATTACTTTTTACTGGTTTGGAGTTCTAAAATTTAAATTTATTGTAAAAAACACTCAATATTTCTTTAATTTATTTCAAAACTAGTATATCCACAAATCCCATAGTCAGTTTTCTTATTAACAAAAGCGATTAAGGAATAAAAGCGATCGAGGAATATATTTTTAAATTTTAATTCTTTTATAATTCGGGATAAAAGGGACTGAGGAATATATTTTTATAATGATCATGTGGAATAGCTCACTTTTATATCGATAAATCGCGGGTGACGTGTTTTGAGGTTGGGGACAAAAATTCAAAACAATTTACGTTGCGCTTAATATTAGAGCTCTCAATAAATCATCACTTAAACTTGTTCTCAATCGCATTATGCTCTCGCGTAATGCTTGTTCTTAAGAAATTATCACTTAAACTTGTTCTCAATTGTATCATCACTTAAAAATGCTTGACACACAGTTAGTCAACTCAGCATAATGAGCTGGTCGGACCGACCGATTGGACACATGTATAACATACTGCTGCGTTGCTTGTCCTATCGGTACATATTGCTGATTTTGTAGTTCTCGTTAAAGAGTTTGGTTTGTTTCTTGTACTTGGGCTCGTGGTCCAAAAATTGTAGCTGGCTGTGAAGCTTGTGTTCATACATTCACCGTTGTTGTACTGGTCCTTACTAAGGTCAGATCCTGATAGAATTGAGACATGGAATCTATCTCTAAGGCCATAGTTTCTTTAACTAAGATCCTTTTCTCTATCTGATCCAACAGAGCTCCGAATGTCATAGCACGTGTCTCTGCGACATTGTCTTTCATTACCGCCGGAAGAAGACCCATTCAGAAAGCAGCCAATGCTACTTTTTCTTCACAAAATTCCATGTCCGTCTTGACCTGAATAAAGAGTCCGTGTAATCTTTCAAGCTTTTTCCAAATTTTTTTCTACAATAAATGATGGTATCCCCATTTGCATGATATTTCTTGTTTCTGACAAAGTGTTGTCGGAACATACTCCAAAACATGCCAAAGTTTTTTATGCACCCTTGAGGTAGAGGATTATACCATTTGGATACAACGTTCTTGAATGTTTGGGATAATGATCTACACAACAACTTGTCGTCATCATCTTAATTCATCATAAAGTTCTTGAACTGCTCAATATGGTTGTCTGGATCCTGAGTCGCGTCGAATGTTTCCAGCTTGGAAATATCGAACCACTTGGGAAGATGTCCGGAGATGATCTCCGTAGAGAGAGGGGATGGCGTCCAGTTGTGTTCGACCTTATAAGCGCTCCCCCTGGACAATCATTGGTTATCATATACAATCTTTCTTCGGTCGAAGAAGTAGACTTATTACTGACAACTATCGGATTGAGGCCGTATCCGAGGAGTGACATATTTGATTGGAACATTCCCAATTTCCTGCTCCTCGAAGTACATTTTTCTTTTATCAGGATCGACTTTCTTTCTTGACTCGTTCTTTCTCAGACTAGTCCAATGGGCATGTTTGTGTGTCTTCAAATCTCTTTGTATGCGATCTGATTTGTATCTGGCAAGAACAACGTGATGAGTTATGAGGGAAGATCGAGAAATTAAATTTCCAAACGGAAGCAATAATAGCCCCTCTGGCTAAGGTTCTATCAGAAGTCTCTAAAATCGAACTACAAGAGGGCTCTGACGAAGAAGTTTTCGACTCAGATGCTCTGCACAATCCAGTCAGTTTTCTTATTAACAAAAGCGATTCAGGAAAAAAGCGATTGAGGAATATATTTTTAAATTTTAATTCTTTTATAATTCGGGATAAAATCGAGTGAGGAATATATTTTTATAATGACCATATTAATCGCTCACTTATATAATGATAAATCGCGGGTGATGTGTTTTGAGGTTGGGGATAAAAATTTAAAACAATTCACGTTGCGTTTAATATTAGAGCTCTCAAGAAATCATCACTTAAACTTGTTCCCAATCGTATTATGCTCTCGCGTAATGATTTTCGTAACGAGGGGGATAAAATTTACATTGAATTTGTAGGCCCTGTATTGTTCAGGGTAACATAATGATATACTCGATTTTATGCTTCTCGTGTGTATTTCATTTTTACTCTCTAAGATTATTGGAAAAGAAAAGTTTGGTTTCAATAGGATAGAGGAATTCATGATTGTATTTTATTAGCTCAAGAAATCGAACATGATCTTAATAAGAAGATAAAAGCTGTAACTTGGATTAGTAAAAGTAGATATGAAGAAAGCTTATGAACGATTGTCTTGGGAGTTCTTATATGCTACTTTTCGGAATTTTGGTTTCAATAATAAAGCCATAAAGATGGTTTCAAAATTTATTAATAAGTGTTAGTATTTCCTGGATGTAAAAGACAAGTAATATGGGTTCTTCAAATCTATGAAATGGGTAAGATAAGAAGATCTCATGTATCCTTCCATTTTCTAAGATAGGCATTACACAGTTGTTTGAAGAGATATAAAATGATGTTCGAAACTAAAGAAGTCATGCCTTACAGGTGCATCAAATAAAAAATTTAAGTTTCTCATCTTTACAATGAAAATGATGTTCTTTTATTTTGGAATGGAGGATATTTTACTATCAAAGCAATAAAGACATTGTTAAAGACAGTGCTAAAGACATATTAGTGTTAGTAGATTGAAAGGTTAATAAAGCAAAATATTTATATTTGTTGGTAAATCCATCGCTCATCAAAATAAAGAAAACATCATTCATCCTACCAATATGAATACTATATTTTTCCAATAGATTACTTAGGTTCCCCTCTATTTAAAGATCAAGCAAAAAAAATTAAACGTTGATTATGATGGACTAAGATATAACTTATTTGAGTCCTTGGCATTCCAACATTGAAAATAGTAAGAAACATGAGTGAACGATTGCCATTATATTGTAAGTGTGGTGATCATAATCAATATCAGCATGGAGCATTCCAATTGCAACATTTATCTTCATATGAGGAGGTCTCCCAAGAAGTATTCCTTAAACTTTTATGATGTAAGACCTCTTAAGGATTTTGAACCCAAAATAAACAAAGTCAAATTCCATATCATAGACTATTTTTTAATGTCCAAACGATCCGCATTCTAAAAGGAAAAAAACATATCACAAACTATAAAGTTTAGTGCATGTTTTTAATCCTATAAAAACTAAAAAAAATACACCTGACCTACATGATATAATATTTATGAATAATAGTCGAGGCATAAGTCGTGCTCGTCTTATGTCTTTCAAAACGATGTCTTGGTGTTCTTATGCAGACCGAAACAGCTATTCTGTGACCCAAATTGTATATTTATTTTACCAAAATATTTCAATTCAAAACAATTATGCAACTATGATTAACCAAACACATCAAACAATTAAACAACCTCCATGCAACAAAGAGAAAAGAGGAAACAAAAAGCATAAAAAATCTAAGAACCAAATAAGCATCATCAACGAAGACATAAACCAACATAAAAATCAAACATCTAAAAGGAATATCAAACAACGTTTAGTATACAAATATATACAGTTAATACAACCATAATTCGGGTGGTTAGTTCTCATAGCAGCGGAAGTCTCTACAACTAACCTTTATAAACAAACGCGCATACCCTTTGGGCTACGAATACTACATCGTACAATCACTTAATTAAATACATATTTGAGAAGTAAAACAGAAAGAGTCTACAACAATATTAAGAATCGATTAATAAATTTCGTGGAGCAGGTTATAGGTGTAAAGATAAGAGTAATAGTCGGGTGCTACATTAAAAATAAGGTTGGATTTGGATTATAAGAACCGACATGTGTGAAACCCTCCATGCAACCAAGAGAGAAGAGGAAACAAAAAGCATAAAAAATCTAAGAACCAAAACAACATCATCAACGAAGACATAAACCAACATAAAAACCAAACATCTAAAAGGAATATCAAACAACGTTTACTACACAAATATGTACAGCTTATACAACCACAATCAGGGTGGTTAGTTCTCATAACAGCGGAAGTCTCTACAACCAACCCTTTATAAACAAATGCGCATACCTTTTGGGCTACGAGTACTGCATCGCACAATCGCTTAATTAAATACATATTTGAGAAGTAAAACAAAAGATTCTACAATAATATTAAGACTCGAGTAATAAATTTCGTCGAGCATGTTATATGTGTAAAGATAAGAGTAATAGTGGGGTGCTACATTGAAAATAAGGTTGGATTTGAATTATAAGAACGACCTATGTGAAAACTATATAAAGATAGATGGAAGGATACCGATATCGTTCAAGAGAAGATTGGAAATATGAAAAACATGAGTGCTGAAGAGGTTGCCTCAACTTCCATCCGGACCTCTTCTTCCTCATAGAGTGCTCTACTAGTAAATACGGTAGCCTCTTCACCATTCATGTTTTTCTTAGTTTTAAGCACCTCTAGAACAACATCAATGACCTTCTCTTTATTCTTCAAGGGTCCATATAGTGTTCACTAAAAAATAATGATATAATCTGGGACCAGGAGAGGATCTTTACGGTAGGACATGTTCAGATCAGGCCACTTGCAATTTTTCTTATTTACTAATACTGGATTGGCCGCCCAAAAAGGGTATTATGATTCACGGATGTTGCCCACTTTTGTCAAACGGTCTACCTCTGCCATTATAGCTTCAGTTTTCTCTTGAAAAAAATCTTCTCTTTGAATGATCGAACGAACACTGTTCTGTATAGCTAACCTGTGAGAGATGATATCTGCTGGGACCCGTGTGCCTTCTTCTGTGCACCAAGCAAACAAATGTCATTTTGTAGAAATAAATTTGAGTAAACTTTATTTTACCTCTTGAGGTAGCCTTGTTCCAATCTTGAGACTTTTACCAGGGAGAAACACATGATCCTCGAAGCTTTCATCACGAACCATGAACCTAGGGGACTCCCTCGGATCGTCAACAGGATTGGAATTCGCGGGAGACCCCTCTGATTGCTATTTTTTCGGTCCGACCCCCTTCATCTGCTTGGGGGCCAATGCCGCTTTATAGCATTATCTGGCCATGTTTTGACTACTTCTAACCGTTCCCACATTACTGCCCACCACATATTTCAAACACTGATGAAGAGTAGACGGTACAACATGCATCTTAGACAACCCTCCCTTCCGAAGATAGCATTGTATGACGTCGGGGCATCTACCACTATGAATAGTACCCTGACTATCTTCTTGAATGGCCCTCAGCCCAACTATACCATTCCCTCGAATTCTCCGACTTTGTCGGTGGTTGCACCTGTGAAACTCACTATTGTTTGGTCAGATCGTAGGATTGTTGGTGGGTTTATTATCTGGTTGTAGGTAGACATAAACATTATGTCAGCGGAGCTCCCTCTATAAATCATAAAGTTTCTTATCCCATTTCCTACTATCTCTGCTCCGATCACCACTGCGTCCTCATGTGGACCAGCTACATCTCTTATGTTATCATCCTGGAAGAAAAGAATTGGTGATGGTTTTAGTATAGGTCTGATGAGGCTCCTGTTTGTAACTATGTAGCCAGACTCATAATATGCCTCATTCGAGAATAGTTTGATATACCTGCTACTGTATCTTCTCCGAAGATGGTTGGTGATTCAAAAAATGCGCATAATTCACTAACCTTTCCTCTAGCGATCGGCTCTTCCACCATGTTCACACTATTTCTGCCCATCTTCAGATCAAGGTACTCTGCAGCTATATCGAACGCATCAATAAATTCTTTTTCAAGCGCTTCGGATATTATCATGGTGCCCTCTTCCTTTGG
Organism: Limnanthes douglasii subsp. nivea; assembly: GCA_036936605.1. Taxonomy (NCBI): domain Eukaryota; kingdom Viridiplantae; phylum Streptophyta; class Magnoliopsida; order Brassicales; family Limnanthaceae; genus Limnanthes; species Limnanthes douglasii. The sequence continues at coordinate 280,904,202 of JAUPFV010000004.1, forward strand.
AGAAACTTCTTGCTTCGGTGCAACTGTGGTATTATTTTTCACAAATCAACTAACTTAACATTATCTATCAGATATTGGACTTCGTTCTTTAATGCCAAGCAATCTTTCGTGTGATACCAGATATCGTCACGAAAATGAAAATATTTATTCTTCCTATGCTCCCTCGGAGTCTGCAACAAGAAAGGCTTGCGAAAATGCACATTTGCACGTGCCTTCTCAAAAATGGTTGACACAGAGTCAGTCAACTCAGCATAATGAGCTGGTCGGACCGACCGATTGGACACGGGTCTAATATACTGCTGCGTTGCTTGTCCTGTCGGTACATATTGCTGGTTTTGTAGTTCTCGTTAAAGAGTTTGGTTTGTTTCTTGTACTTTTCCTCGTGGTCCGAAAATTGTAGCTGGGTGTGAAGCTTGTGTTCAGACATTCACCATTGTTGTACTGGTCATTACTAAGGTCGGATCCTGATAGAATTGAGACATGGAATCTATCTCTGAGGCTATTGTTTCTTTAACTAAGATCATTTTCTCTATCTGATCCAACAGAGCTCCGAATATCATGGCACGTATCTCCGCGGCATTGTCTTTCATTACCGTCGGAAGAAGACCCATTCAGAAAGCAGCCAATGCTACTTTTTCTTCACAAAATTCCCTGTCCGTCTTGACCTGAATAAAGAGTTTCGTGTAATCTTTCAAGCTTTTTCCAAATTTTTGTCTACAATAAATGATGGTATCCCCGTTTACATGATATTTCTTGCTTCCGACAAAGTGTTGTCGGAACATACTCCAAAACGTGCCAAATTTTTTTATGCACCCTTGAGGTAGACGATTATACCATTTGGATACAACGTTCTTGAATGTTTGGGAGAATGATCTACACAACAACTTGTCGTCATCATCTTAATTGATCATAAAGTTCTTGAACTACTCAATATGGTTGTCTGGATCTTGAGTCACGTCAAATATTTCCAGCTTGGAAATATCTAACCACTTGGGAAGATGTCCGTAGAGTATCTCCGCGGAGAGAGGGGATGACGTCCAGTCGTGTTCGACCTTATAAGCGCTCCCCCCGGACCATCATTGGTTATCATATACAATCTTTCTTTGGTCGAAGAAGTAGACGTATTACTGACTTGGTAATCTTGATGATAACTATCGGATTGAGGCTGTATCTGAGTAGTGACATATTTGACTGGAACATTTCCAGTTTCCTGCTCCTCGAAGTACATTTTTCTTTTACCAGGATCGACTTTCTTTCTTGACTCGTTCTTTCTCAGACTAGTCCAATGGGTATTTTTGTGTGTCTTTAAATCTGTTTGTATGCGATCTGATTTGTATTTGGCAAGAACAACGTGATGAGTTATGAGGGAAGATCGAGAAATTAAATTTCCAAACGGAAGCAATAATAGCCCCTTTGGCTAAGGCTCTATCAGAAGTCTCTAAAATCAAACTACAAGAGGGCTCCGACGAAGAAGTTTTCGACTCAGATGATCTGCACAATCCAGGAAGATACCGAGAAGGTGGATCATGTAAAAGCTATCATTCTTCAAGGAGGGAGTGTACGACCAAGTATCACTATAGTCCTTCAAATTCTAGCAAACACTTTGTTTATGATTTTGATGAGTCGTCGTCCTTTCGAAATAGGGATTATCATTGTTAAAATAGAAGAAATCATGATGATAATAACTATTCAAAGAAATATTATTATCGACATCATAACCAAGAGCGGGAGCAAAGCTTGATCAAACAATGTACTTCCTTGTATAAACGAGCACATCAAACTGATAAAGAAAGCATAGAAACCAAATGAATGATAGAAAATTTGAGGAACTAAAGTCTTGATTATCAAGTGAATAATAGGTTTTCGCGACAGCTGATGAGGGTCACCAATATAGTTAGAGACATAATTAGAGGCAGTCTTTCATTTATTGTAGAAACTCTTTGGACATTTACCAAAGTGTTTTGACATATCGAAGATGGAAATTATTGATGGGTGTAAAGATATAAATCACCATCTCTATCAATTCAAAATATTTATGATGAATTACGATGATGATCATAAGTTGTTGTGTCGGGCTTTCTCCTAAACATTCAAATGTAGCATTTTAAATTAGTATAATCAGATTTCACAAAGGTCTATCAAGCATTTTAATATGGCTTAGACAACTTTCTGAAAGATTTTGAATGAGGAAAGTTTGATTGATTACACCAAATTCTTCATACAAACTAAGAATAATTTGGATAAATATTTTGACCAAGTGCCCATATATTATTTTACACAACGAATTCTTCTGACCAACCCTAAAGATGGTAGTATTGTTTTGGAAGGGTTGAGTGCATGAAGGGTGTTATGGCCTTTTAATCTCTTTTATGAGTAAATGTTTTATTAGTGTAAAACATTTATGATGGTTAATAGCATTGATTCATTATCTATAACAACCCGCGCTTTCGAATTACACAAAACTCTCTAAAACTTATCCTAAAGTACTCTCTGAAACTTATCATAAACAACTCTGGGAACCCCATTTAATACAACTCTCTGTATCTAATTAAAAAAAAATAACTCTGAGGATAATAATAGACAAACAACACGCTCTAGTTGTGTACACACCAATGTTGGCCTTTCAATTACAAATAACTCTCAAGACAGTAGTATCCAAACAACTCGCAAAGCAAAACAAACATATTATCTTTACCAATAACTCGCCAATGATCGTGACTAATATACAGGGAAGACTCATGGGAAGGACGTACAAAAAACTCACATTTTCTCAACGGTAACTACACAATCCGCAATATGAATAGTAACAACTCGCAATGATATTTTTAATATACATAGAACACTAATTATCTCAATATTCAAACAACTCTCATTTTCACATTGTAATGTAAACCACTCGCAAATTTTTGTAGTAAACAACTCGCATTGATAAAAACAAAGAACTCGTAACTATGGCAGATTAATATACCAAACAGATCGATCTTTAAATTGGACAGGTCCTCCTGTTATGACCTGCTTTCGAACAACTCCCACACCTCAAGTGTTTGGTTATTGCTTCACCTCTAGACGGGATTCATTTTTTCTTAAGACTTTCGGGTCATCTTTGCACATTGGGAGGCAGAAGTTCTGGCTCCGACGGATCGTTAGAGCTTGATCCTTCGACGAAATTCGTTATCACTGTTATACTGAAAGTGTAACTTGACCTGGAATTCTTAACTATGAAGAAAGACTCTATTATCGTAAGAGGATCTTGCTAGTTAGACTATACGGTCGCTAATGCATGAGAACATGGGAAAAACCCTTGCTGTGCTGCAACGTAAGAACATTTGAAATCCAACATATTAACAACCATTACAGGTTCGGAAAAGACTTGGAACACGGCTGTAGAAGACTTACGGACTATCCAAGTTCGGTATTTTTTCAAAAATTTTCTTTAGCTTCTTTTCATACTTAGTGCACAATTTAGTACTCTAGCTTAACGCCTCATTCTATCGTTGTGAAACTTGAGTCATAACCAAGACTCTAATCCGGTCTATGGATTCAACAATGGGTAGCCCGCAATATTTTTTGATCTGCGCGTTAAAATATTCGACTGCAATAGAAGTCATAGCCTGGTATCATTTCCGTTTAACAAATGGCTGAGCGTACTTATCCGGAGGTAAATTGTCATGGAAATTTTTAATTTTGTCACCACCTTACATAGAAAATCTGACTATATCATTAACAACCTCTTAAGTAGGAGCATAAGCAAGAAGATAGAAGAAACTTAACATACTGGACTTATAGTCTCTGTTAGTGTGCTCCAGAGCAGTTCTCACATTCTGAACAAGATGAAAATAACAGTAGGCATGAAAACAGTTTAGATACAAGACAAAAACATAATTTATGATACTAATATGACGGTCTAAAATAAATTTGATTTGTTGTTCCAACAAATGAGGTTTCAAGAAGTTCAAACACCATAGCCAATTATCAGAATCCTCAGTACTAACGGTTGTAAATCCAATAGGGAATAGTCCTGAAATAAAAGACCAGCATGGTCAAATGGTTTACACAAACCACAATGTCAATTGTAAAAGAACTCGCGATAACTTTAGTCAACAATATGTGTTATCAAACAACTTGCAATGCGTGTTACAAAGAAACGTGCAATATCTGTTACAAGCCAACTCGCAATATGTGTTACAACGCAACTCGCGTTCCGTTGTATTACACTAGCATGTGCATACTAACCAAAATATAACTCAGACAACTCACACCTGTATAGTATACTAAACAACTCGTACCTGTATGTAGAATATACGACATTTGCATAATATAAGTCAAACAACTAGATGACTAAATTATATGGGAACAACTCGCAATCGATCAAACAACTCTCACTGAGTTAACAAACAACTCGTGGTTACATGCATAATATATTTTCAAAAACAACTCGCAGAACATTAATCAACTCGCGGTTAGTTACCAAATAATGCGTGATTGTATATTATAAGTTTAAAAAATTATCGAAATCCATTACATTATAAAAAAATCACGAAACTAAATGTTCATGTCGTCCTTTACTACGACATGAAGCAATACACCCATATATTTACCGCTTAAGTGGGTTCCGTCGACATACAACATCGGACGGTACGACCTTGAAGACATGAACCGAATGCTATAAAACAACGGTTGAAGACGTTTCCAACTGATAATTCCAAGTGACAGTCGGTAATAATATCACAGCTCTTCAATCATTTGAATTACCCACTTAGTAAACTAAAAGAATTTGAACTATCTCCAGAAACTCCACTTATTGCCTTCTCTAAAGCATTCCATGACAGACGGTATGAGATATCTAAACCTTAGTCTTGTTTGACAGACGATTGTATAGTTTTGGCTTTCAACGAATGGCATGTCTAGATAAAATCATGAATATCCTCCGCAATCAAATCCGATGTCAAATTCCTAATCCTCTTATTTTTTTTGGGAGTAAACGAAACTTAAAGTATGGTGCAAAACATAACTTTTAATCATCATTAGCCTAGGGATTAAACTCGGTGGTGACAACTATGCCCTATGGGCAAACCTGATGAAGAAAGCAATTGTTTTCACATGGATTATCCAGAATCTTGAATCCAACTTGGTGAACAATGTCTCGCAATATCCCACTGTGAAAGCCCTCTAGGATGGGTTAGCCACCACATACAGTTCTGGTATAGATTCGTTACAGGTGTTTGACCTTCATAAGAGGGGTAATTCATTAAGGCAAGGGTTCGATACACTAGAAGACTTGTGGAACAAACTACAAGACATCTGGATTCCTATAGATAGGCGAGATCCGAACCCTATGAAAGACCCTGAAGACATTCAGATCTACAATAAGAAGACTCGAGAACACGGACTCTATCAATTGCTAATGCGATTAATGACAAGCTGGAACCAGTCAAGAGAGATATCCTGAAAAAAGGATCCACTTCCTTCCGTGGAAACAGCATATGCTACAATACGAAGGGAAGTGGCGGGCTTAATATACTAAAATCAAGTTATTCGGATAGTGACTCGATTGAAATTGGAATGGGTTTGGCTGCTAAAGATTATGCATACATGTTTAAGTTACGATCCAAAGAGAAAGAAGATAAATCCAAGTTGTCCTGCACTCGTTGTGGGATGAAGAAACACACTTAGGAGACATGTTTCCAGCTAGTTGGCTATCCATAATGGTGGGAGGACGGTCATAAGGAGAAAAATAACCAGCCTTTCAGATCTAATGTCAAACGGGCTTCGTCTACAAGTGGCGGTGAATATCCGATTAAAATTGAGCAAGGAACTGACACTGGTTTTGGAGGAACGGGGGCGAACTCCTCTGAAAAACTTGGATGTAAAGGGTTTGAGAAATCAATGAATTGAATCATTGATTGCGGGGCTACGGACACCATGTCTTATGATCCTAAAGATTTTGGTGACATGCCATCTCCAAAGAATCCCATATTGAGACTGCTAGTGGAGAAATTTGTGAAGTCAAAGGGGGAGGTTCAATTATTTTTTCGGAAAAAATGGAAATTAAAAATTTGCCTCTACATTCCTTCACTATCCTTAAAGTTATTATATGTTAGTCAAGTGACAAAACAACTCAACTGTGTGGTTCTTATGTATCTATTTTTTTGCAGTTTACATGACATTCGTACGAAGGAGATCATTGGGCGTGGTACTGAACAAGGAGGCATGTATTATGTTGATGAGGTAGTTTATAAGGGACATGCCATGCTTTCTCACGGAACAACCGAAAGGCAACTTTAGTTATGGCACCGGTGACTTGGTCATCCTTCTTTTTGCTATCTTAAAAGTTTGTTTCGTAGTCTTTTTTTGAATAATTCCATTCATGCGAAATGTGAAACATGCATTTTTGCAAAAAATCGAAGAGTCTCATTTAATCAAAGTAAGACTAGAGTTGATTATGCTTTTCGCTAATCAATTCTGATGTTTGGGGTCCAGCACCAAATTCCACTAACAATCAAATCAGATACTTTGTTTTATTTGTCGATGGTTTCTCAAGAATGACTTGGATATACTTCATGAAACATAAATCGGAAGTACCATAAATATTTGTTTGTTTTTACAAAATGATTTTGACTCAATTTGAAAAAAAAAACAGATTCTCCATTCTGATAATGGAACAGAGTTTGTCAACCAAACAATACATAATTTCTTCAAAACAAATGGTCTTATCCATAAAACCATTTGTCCAAACACACCTTAACAAAACGGTACTTCAGAACGAAAAAATTGTACTTTACTTGAAAAAACTCGTGCTATTATGATTGAATCTAGAGTTCCTGATTCTTTTTGGCCAGAAATCTCTTGCTACAGCCACATATCTTGCAAATCGTCTACCAACCCGATTTCTAGGAAATAAAACTCCATTACAAGTGCTTGCCACCCAAGTTACAATTCCATCTGTTATGACCTTGCCACCTCGTGTCTTTGGTTGTTCGATGTTTGTTCATATCCCTAAAACAAGTCGAAACAAACTTAATCCGTGTGCTGAAAACTGTGTATTCGTTGGGTATGGTGTCCATCAAATGGGCTATCGGTGTTACAATCTGGTTACACGTCGAATCTGTGTCACCATGGACTGTGACTTCTTAGAATCCGATTATTTTTTTGACCACCAGTCTCGTGCTCAGGGGGAGAAAGTAAGTGAATCACTCGACTGGTTGCTATATGAAAGTTACTTTGAGGATGTGTCACCTCTTCCAACATAAAGAAGACTGGCGAGGCAATCCTTACCACCAATGATTCTCCCGAAGACAATGTCCAACAATAAATAAATGACATGGATACTACAAGCGAATCAGCCGAAGAAAATATCCATCAAGAGGTAAACAATTTACAATGTCATAATTCAAAAAATTCTACTGGCCATGACATTTTAGAAAGTTCATTTGTTAAAACTCAAACTCTGGTTCTTCTCCCAAGGAAAAATAGAGGGGTTCCTCCTGACCGGTATTCACCGGAACACGTTCTTCGTACTTCCACATATCTGGTAAAAACGGACAGGAAAGGAATGACGAAGATTGCAAAGGCATTTTCAGCTACTATTCTCTCTGAACAAATCCCTAAAACAGCTCAAGAAGTTAAGAAGATGACTGAATGGCATGAGGCAATGAATACCGAAATGGAAGCTCTAAAAAGGAATGGTACATGGGATAATTGTGTTTTACTACAAGGGAAGAAAGCAGTCGGGTGTAGATGGGTGTTTAATATAAAATATAAATCCAATGACACCATTGAGCGACACAAGGCAAGATTGGTTGCCACAGGATATACACAAACATATAGAATAGACTACTCTGAAAAGTTCTCTTTCGGTTGCAAAGATTGAAACTATCAGAGTTTTACTTTCAATAGCCGCGAATAAAGATTAGCCTCTTCATCAATTTGATGTAAAGAATGCTTTCTTACATGGAGACTTGGAAGAAGAGGTATATATGGAACCCCCACCAGGGTTCTCTGATGGTTTTCAAGAAAATGAGGTACATAAACTGAAAAAGGCATTATATGGGCTCAAACAGTCACCTTGTGCTTGGTTTGGGAGATTTACAATGGCAATGAAGCAGTATAGCTACAAACAGAGTAATGGGTATCATACCTTGTTTTACAAAAAAAGAGGAGAATTAGTCACTTGTCTTATAATATATGTCGACGATATGATTATAACGGGGAATGACGAAGAATATATTAGCTCTCTTAGGAAAAACCTCTTCAAGGAGATCGAAATGAAAGACTTTGGGGGATTGAAGTATTTCCTAGGAATCGAGGTTCTTAGGTCAAGAAGAGGGATTTATATCTCCCAACGGAAATATATATTGGATTTATTAGCTTAAGTTGGCATGGTGGATTGCAGACCAAATGACACTCCTATGGTTGTGAATCAAAAACTAAAAAATATTTAAGGGGCCAGACCAGCGAGTAAAGAAAGGTACCAAAGGTTGGTGGGAAAATTGATTTACCTGGCTCACACTCGACTCGACATTGCATACGCGGCGGGAGTAGTTAGCCACTTCATGCATCATCCTCAGGAACGCCATATGGAGGAAGTAATGAGGATTGTTCGATATGTCAAAGGCACACCAGGAAGAGGCATAATATTTAAGAAAAATGGACACCTTGATGTTGAAGTATTCACAGATGCTAATTGGGGAGGGAATCCTAACGACAAACGATCAACCACTGGCTACTTTACTCTTCTTAGAGGTAACTTGGTGACTTGGAGGAGTAAGAAACATAAAGTAGTATCACTGTCAAGTGCTGAATCAGAATTTAGAGGAATCGTTAAGGGGATTACCGAGATACTATGGTTAAAGAAAATAATGAAAGAAATGGGATCCCTTATAAAGTGTCCAACTCAGTTAATCTGCGATAATAAAGTTGCGATTAAGATTTCAGAGAACCCGGTACAGCACGATAGAACAAAGCACGTTGAAATAGATATGCACTTTATAAAAGAAAAGATTGAACATGGGACAGTCGAACTTCCGTTTGTTAGATCCGAAGACCAACTGGCAAACATCCTGACAAAAGCGGTTGCTACAAGAACATTCGAATCAGTTTTATCCAAGTTGGGTATTGGTGATCCCACTACACAACTTGAGGGAGAGTGTTAGAATATTCAGTATATTAAGTTTTCTTGTGTAGGCCTCTAAGTTCTCTATATATTGAGAGCCTTACTTGGGTTTGCATTATAACAAATATTTCAATACAAAAAGGAACATTTTCTAATAAACACAAAACTCTAGCCGCTTCGTGGCGGCTACTTCTCTCTTTGTTTTTTTTTTAACAGAGGTTGATGAGGAAGAAGAGTGATTGTCTCTTAAGAGGCGTAAAAGCTCATGTATTTCATGCAATTTTACGTCATATTTATTCGAAGTAAATATAACTTACTTTTTTATAATTATGTACACATGTTCCAAGTCATCTAAAAATAATGCTTGAACTCCATAATTCGAGGGATTCCAAAACAAGTTAGAATCATACGTTGATGTATGAAGTCACGTATCTCTTGAGATCCCATTTGGTGAAATAATCGACCGCGCCAACAGGAACTGTCTTTTTCTTGTGGCTATGGACAAATGACCTACAAGATCGACCCCATTTGTCGAGTGGGCAAGAAATGAGGTTGGTGACCATGGATTCACTTGGGAGATGTCCAATGCTGAACGATTTTCTCTGCTACAAAATTAACAAGTTGGCTTATTTGGGGTGTATCTCTGGCCATCTTTTTTTATACTTTCTCTTTCAAGCTTAAATCAGGCAATTTGGGTCATTTAGCCTCTATATTGACCTATAAAGTAACCACTTATTTTTTTACCTCTAAGATTAAACTGGTTGGTGCTATGTTATCAGTTTTTTTTGTTATTGAGTTGGTGGTGGAAAATCTTAAATTACCCATAGAATTGAGATAACTTTTTTAGTTGTTCTAGCCTACTCGTAAGGGAAGAGAGTGACTTGGAAGTTCATCCAGTATTTGACCTCTTTGTGACCTAGATTAAGGGTCATATATGAACTAAACATTATAAATGTTTGTTTTTTTAAATATTAGACCTAATGGTATATTATGTTGAGATAATGTTATTTTCATAGCTAATTAAATAGTTCATATTGGCATTGATTGCAAATAGATAAACTCAAACCATAAAGAGAAGATAAAAATTAAATTTCATAAATTTATCATTTTATTAAAAAAATTAATTAGTTATAACAATAAAGAACAGGCTTAGCAGGTAGGGATGGTGACACCACATTTAACAGCAACCTCTTTGGCTTTAGGGATATATGGAACGAGTGCAGGTTCTTTCAGATACTGGCAAATGCATGGTTCCGCCGCTTTCATTTGGTTACAACAGTCTGGTGTTGGTGCAGCTGGACCGGTAACTGCAGGTAAACAAGGGGTCAGCTGCTTAACATCACAGACGGCCTCTGCTACTAACATTCCACTGGCTACAAAAATTAGGACTAGAAAAGCAAAAGATGAAACACCCTTCTTCATTTTCCACTATATATGTTTGTTTTCTTAATGTTTGAGTTGGGGAAGAGATGGTTTGCTAAAGACATGCTTTGGGTCAATTTATAGGGGGTTTGCATTCCATTTTCTATAATCAAAATGGGCAAATGACAAAATAAAGTTATAATTGTTTTTTTTCTCATTTCAAGTAAGCCTTTAATTATATATAATTTTTTCTTCAAATATACCTTCATAAATGCCTTAAAATTATATATTATATTTAATTTAACAAGCATGCATTTACTTCTATCCTCTGGATTCTTTCAACATTTAGTCAAAACATTATTATCAAAGTCCAATAAAAATGAAACAATCTTATTTGTTTATTTTATGGTAAGTCTTTTATTATATATAATTATCTCTTCAAATATACCTTCATAAATGCCTTCTAAATAACAATATGTGTTGTATATACAATAAAACTCAAGGGCTATTTTAGAATTGAGCATAAAATATTAGTATCTACTTCATGGTTTTTTACACTTCAACTTATAAATTATAATTAATAAAATCAACATGCATTTACTTATATCCAATGGGTTCTTTCAACATTTACTGAAAATATGATTGTCAGTCCAATAAAAATGAAACAATTTTAACTTTTTATTTTAATGTCTTATAGCTATACATAATTACTTTTTACTGGTTTGGAGTTCTAAAATTTAAATCTATTGTAAAAAACACTCAATATTTCTTTAATTTATTTCAAAACTAGTATATCCACAAATCCCATAGTCAGTTTTCTTATTAACAAAAGCGATTAAGGAATAAAAGCGATCGAGGAATATATTTTTAAATTTTAATTCTTTTATACTTCGGGATAAAAGGGACCGAGGAATATATTTTTATAATGATCATGTGGAATAGCTCACTTTTATATCGATAAATCGCGGGTGACGTGTTTTGAGGTTGGGGACAAAAATTCAAAACAATTTACGTTGCGCTTAATATTAGAGCTCTCAATAAATCATCACTTAAACTTGTTCTCAATCGCATTATGCTCTCGCGTAATGCTTGTTCTTAAGAAATTATCACTTAAACTTGTTCTCAATTGTATCATCACTTAAAAATGCTTGACACACAGTTAGTCAACTCAGCATAATGAGCTGGTCGGACCGACCGATTGGACACATGTCCAACATACTGCTGCGTTGCTTGTCCTATCGGTACATATTGCTGATTTTGTAGTTCTCGTTAAAGAGTTTGGTTTGTTTCTTGTACTTGGGCTCGTGGTCCGAAAATTGTAGCTGGCTGTGAAGCTTGTGTTCATACATTCACCGTTGTTGTACTGGTCCTTACTAAGGTCAGATCCTGATAGAATTGAGACATGAAATCTATCTCTAAGGCCATACTCTTTAACTAAGATCCTTTTCTCTATCTGATCCAACAGAGCTCCGAATGTCATAGCACGTGTCTCTGCGACATTGTCTTTCATTACCGCCGGAAGAAGACCCATTCAGAAAGCAGCCAATGCTACTTTTTCTTCACAAAATTCCATGTCCGTCTTGACCTGAATAAAGAGTCCGTGTAATCTTTCAAGCTTTTTCCAACTTTTTGTCTACAATAAATGATGGTATCCCCATTTGCATGATATTTCTTGTTTCTGACAAAGTGTTGTCGGAACATACTCCAAAACATGCCAAAGTTTTTTATGCACCCTTGAGGTAGAGGATTATACCATTTGGATACAACGTTCTTGAATGTTTGGGAGAATGATCTACACAACAACTTGTCGTCATCATCTTAATTGATCATAAATTTCTTGAACTGCTCAATATGGTTGTCTGGATCCTGAGTCGCGTCGAATGTTTCTAGCTTGGAAATATCGAACCACTTGGGAAGATGTCCGGAGAGGATCTCCGTAGAGAGAGGGGATGGCGTCCAGTTGTGTTCGACCTTATAAGCGCTCCCCCCGGACAATCATTGGTTATCATATACAATCTTTCTTCGGTCTAAGAAGTAGACTTATTACTGACAACTATCAGATTGAGGCTGTATCCGAGGAGTGACATATTTGACTGGAACATTTCCAATTTTCTGCTCCTCGAAGTACATTTTTCTTTTACCAGGATCGACTTTCTTTCTTGACTCGTTCTTTCTCAGACTAGTCCAATGGGCATGTTTGTGTGTCTTCAAATCTCTTTGTATGCGATCTGATTTGTATCTGGCAAGAACAACGTGATGAGTTATGAGGGAAGATCGAGAAATTAAATTTCCAAACGGAAGCAATAATAGCCCCTCTGGCTAAGGTTCTATCAGAAGTCTCTAAAATCGAACTACAAGAGGTCTCCGACGAAGAAGTTTTCGACTCAGATGCTCTGCACAATCCAGTCAGTTTTCTTATTAACAAAAGCGATTCAGGAAAAAAGCGATTGAGGAATATATTTTTAAATTTTAATTCTTTTATAATTTGGGATAAAATCGATTGAGGAATATATTTTTATAATGACCATATTAATCGCTCACTTATATATCGATAAATCGCGGGTGATGTGTTTTGAGGTTGGGGATAAAAATTTAAAACAATTCACGTTGCGCTTAATATTAGAGCTCTCAAGAAATCATCACTTAAACTTGTTCCCAATCGTATTATGCTCTCGCGTAATGATTTTCGTAACGAGGGGGATAAAATTTACATTGAATTTGTAGGCCCTGTATTGTTAAGGGTAACATAATGATATACTCGATTTTATGCTTCTTGTGTGTATTTCATTTTTACTCTCTAAGATTATTGGGAAATAAAAGTTTGGTTTCAATAGGATAGAGGAATTCATGACTGTATTTTATTAGCTCAAGAAATCGAACATGATCTTAATAAGAAGATAAAAGCTGTAACTTTGATTAGTAAAAGTAGATATGAAGAAAGCTTATGAACGATTGTCTTGGGAGTTCTTATATGCTACTTTTCGGAATTTTGGTTTCAATAATAAAGCCATAAAGATGGTTTCAAAATTTATTAATAAGTGTTAGTATTTCCTGGATGTAAAAGACAAGTAATATGGGTTCTTCAAATCTATGAAAGGGGTAAGATAAGGAGATCTCATGTATCCTTCCATTTTCTAAGATAGGCATTAGAAAGTTGTTTGAAGAGATATAAAATGATGTTCGAAACTAAAGAAGTCATTCCTTACAGGTGCATCAAATAAAAAATTTAAGTTTCTCATCTTTACAATGAAAATGATGTTCTTTTATTTTTGAATGGAGGATATTTTACTATCAAAGCAATAAAGACATTGTTAAAGACATTGCTAAAGACATATTAGTGTTAGTAGGTTGAAAGGTTAATAAAGAAAAATATTTATATTTGTTGGTAAATCCATCGCTCATCAAAATAAAGAAAACATCATTCATCCTACCAATATGAATGCTATACTTTTCCAATAGATTACTTAGGTTCCCCTCTATTTAAAGATCAAGCAAAAAAATTAAACGTTGATTATGATGGACTAAGATATAACTTAGTTGAGTCCTTGGCATTCCAACATTGAAAATAGTAAGGAACATGAGTGAACGATTGCCATTATATTGTAAGTGTGGTGATCATAATCAATACCAGCATGGAGCATTCCAATTGCAACCTTCATCTTCATATGAAGAGGTCTCCCAAGAAGTATTCCTTAAACTTTTATGATGTAAGACCTCTTAAGGATTTTGAACCCAAAATAAACAAAGTCAAATTCCATATCATAGACTATTTTTTAATGTCCAAACGATCCGCATTCTAAAAGGAAAAAAACATATCACAAACTATAAAGTTTAGTGCATGTTTTTAATCCTATAAAAACTAAAAAAATACACCTGACCTACATGATATAATATTTATGAATAATAGTCGAGGCATAAGTCGTGCTCGTCTTATGTCTTTCAAAACGATGTCTTGGTGTTCTTATGCAGACCGAAACAGCTATTCTGAGACCCAAATTGTATATTTATTTTACCAAAATATTTCAATTCAAAACAATTATGCAACTATGATTAACCAAACACATTAAACAATTAAACAACCTCCATGCAACAAAGAGAAAAGAGGAAACAAAAAGCATAAAAAATCTAAGAACCAAATAAGCATCATCAACGAAGACATAAACCAACATAAAAATCAAACATCTAAAAGAAATATCAAACAACGTTTAGTATACAAATATATACAGCTAATACAACCATAATCCGGGTGGTTAGTTCTCATAGCAGCGGAAGTCTCTACAACTAACCTTTATAAACAAACGCGCATACCCTTTGGGCTACGAGTACTACATCGTACAATCACTTAATTAAATACATATTTGAGAAGTAAAACAGAAAGAGTCTACAACAATATTAAGACTCGATTAATAAATTTCGTCGAGCAGGTTATAGGTGTAAAGATAAGAGTAATAGTCGGGTGCTACATTAAAAATAAGGTTGGATTTGGATTATAAGAACCGACATGTGTGAAACCCTCCATGAAACAAAGAGAGAAGAGGAAACAAAAAGCATAAAAAATCTAAGAACCAAAACAACATCATCAACGAAGACATAAACCAACATAAAAACCAAACATCTAAAAAGAATATCAAACAACGTTTACTACACAAATATGTACAGCTTATACAACCACAATCAGGGTGGTTAGTTCTCATAACAGCGGAAGTCTCTACAACCAAACCTTTATAAACAAATGCGCATACCTTTTGGGCTACGAGTACTGCATCGCACAATCGCTTAATTAAATACATATTTGAGAAGTAAAACAGAAAGATTCTACAATAATATTAAGACCCGAGTAATAAATTTCGTCGAGCATGTTATATGTGTAAAGATAAGAGTAATAGTGGGGTGCTACATTGAAAATAAGGTTGGATTTGAATTATAAGAACCGACCTATGTGAAAACTATATAAAGATAGATGGAAGGATACCGATATTGTTCAAGAGAAGATTGGAAATATGAAAAACATGAGTGCTGAAGAGGTTGCCTCAACTTCCATCCGGACCTCTTCTTCCTCATAGAGTGCTCTACTAGCAAATACGGTAGCCTCGTCAGCATTCATGTTTTTCTTAGTTTTAAGCACCTCTAGAACAACATCAATGACCTTCTCTTTATTCTTCAAGGGTCCATATAGTGTTCACTAAAAAATAATGATATAATCTGGGACCAGGAGAGGATCTTTACGGTAGGACATGTTCAGATCAGGCCACTTGCAATTTTTCTTATTTACTAATACTGGATTGGCCGCCCAAAAAGGGTATTATGATTCATGGATGTGGCCCACTTTTGTCAAACGGTCTACCTCTGCCATTATGGCTTCAGTTTTCTCTTGAAAAAAATATTCTCTTTTGAATAATCGAACGAACACTGTTCTGTATAGCTAACCTGTGAGAGATGATATCTGCTGGGACCCGTGTGCCTTCTTCTGTGCACCAAGCAAACAAATGTAATTTTGTAGAAATAAATTTGAGTAAACTTTATTTTACCTCTTGAGGTAGCCTTGTTCCAATCTTGAGACTTTTACCAGGGAAAAACACATGATCCTCGAAGCTTTCATCACGAACCATGAACCTAGGGGACTCCCTCGGATCGTCAACAGGATTGGAATTCGCGGGAGACCCCTCTGATTGCTATTTTTTTCGGCCCGACCCCCTTCATCTGCTTGGGGGCCAATGCCGCTTTGTAGCATTATCTGGCCATGTTTTGACTACTTCTAACCGTTCCCACATTACTGCCCACCACATATTTCAAACACTGATGAAGAGTAAACGGTACAACATGCATCTTAGACAACCCTGCCTTCCGAAGATAGCATTGTATGACGTGGGGGCATCTACCACTATGAATAGTACCGTGACTATCTTCTTGAATGGCCCTCGGCCCAACTATACCATTCCCTCGAATTCTCCGACTTTGTCGGTGGTCGCACCTGTGAAACTCACTATTGTTCGGTCAGATCGTAGGATTGTTGGTGGGTTTATTATCTGGTTGTAGGTAGACATAAACATTATGTCAGCGGAGCTCCCTCTATAAATCATAAAGTTTCTTATCTCATTTCCTACTATCTCTGCTCCGATCACCACTGCGTCCTCATGTGGACCAGCTACATCTCTTATGTTATCATCCTGGAAGAAAAGAATTGGTGATGGGTTTTAGTATAGGTCTGAGGAGGCTCCTGTTTGTCACTATGTAGCCAGACTCATAATATGCCTCATTCGAGAATAGTTTGATATACCTACTACTGTATCTTCTCCGAAGATGGTTAGTGATTCAAAAAATGCGCATAATTCACTAACATTTCCTCTAGCGATCGGCTCTTCCACCATGTTCACACTATTTCTGCCCATCTTCAGATCAAGGTACTATGCAGCTATATCGAACGCATCAATAAATTCTTTTTCAACCGCTTCAGATATTATCATGGTGCCCTCTTCCTTTGGAGAAAATTCTTGCTTTGGTGCAACTATGGTATTCTTTTTCACAAATCAACTAACTTCCCATTATCTATCAGATATTGGACTTCGTTCTTTAATGCCACGCAATCTTTCGTGTGATGCCAGATATCGTCACGAATATGACAATATTTATTCTTCCTATGCTCCGTCGGAGTCTGCAACAAGAAAGGCTTGCGAAAATGCACATTTGCACGTGCCTTCTCAAAAATGGTTGACACAGAGTCAGTCAACTCAGCATAATGAGCTGGTCGGACCGACCGATTGGACACGGGTCTAACATACTGCTGCGTTGCTTGTCCTGTCGGTACATATTGCTGGTTTTGTAGTTCTCGTTAAAGAGTTTGGTTTGTTTCTTGTACTTTTCCTCGTGGTCCGAAAATTGTAGCTGGCTGTGAAGCTTGTGTTCAGACATTTACCGTTGTTGTACTGGTCATTACTAAGGTCGGATCCTGATAGAATTGAGACATGGAATCTATCTCCGAGGCTATTGTTTCTTTAACTAAGATCATTTTCTCTATCTGATCCAACAGAGCTCCGAATGTCATGGCACGTATCTCCGCGGAATTGTCTTTCATTACCGTCGGAAGAAGACCCATTCAGAAAGCAGCCAATGCTACTTTTTCTTAACAAAATTCCATGTCCGTCTTGACCTTAATAAAGAGTTTCGTGTAATCTTTCAAGCTTTTTGCAAATTTTTGTCTACAATAAATGATGGTATCCCCGTTTACATGATATTTCTTGCTTCCGACAAAGTGTTGTCGGAACATACTCCAAAACGTGCCAAAGTTTTTTATGCACCCTTGAGGTAGACGATTATACCATTTGGATACAACGTTCTTGAATGTTTGGGAGAATGATCTACACAACAACTTGTCGTCATCATCTTAATTGATCATAAAGTTCTTGAACTGCTCAATATGGTTGTCTGGATCTTGAGTCACGTCGAATATTTCCAGCTTGGAAATATCTAACCACTTGGGAAGATGTCCGTAGAGGATCTCCGCGGAGAGAGGGGATGACGTCCAGTCGTGTTCGACCTTATAAGCGCTCCCCCCGGACCATCATTGGTTAGCATATACAATCTTTCTTTGGTCGAAGAAGTAGACTGATTACTGACTTGGTAATCTTGATGATAACTATCGGATTGAGGCTGTATCTGAGTAGTGACATATTTGACTGGAACATTTCCAGTTTCCTGCTCCTCGAAGTACATTTTTCTTTTACCAGGATCGACTTTCTTTCTTGACTCGTTCTTTCTCAGACTAGTCCAATGGGCATTTTTGTGTGTCTTCAAATCTCTTTGTATGCGATCTGATTTGTATTTGGAAAGAACAACGTGATGAGTTATGAGGGAAGATCGAGAAATTAAATTTCCAAACAGAAGCAATAATAGCCCCTCTGGCTAAGGTTCTATCAGAAGTCTCTAAAATCAAAGTACAAGAGTGCTCCGACGAAGAAGTTTTCGACTCAGATGATATGCACAATCCAGGAAGATACCGAGAAGGTGGATCATGTAAAACTATCATTCTTCAAGGAGGGAGTGTACGACCAAGTATTACTATAGTCCTTCAAATTCTAGCAAATACTTTGTTTATGATTTTGATGAGTCGTCGTCCTTTCCAAATAGGGATTATCATTGTTAAAATAGAAGAAATCATGATGATAATAACTATTCAAAGAAACATTATTATCGACATCATAACCAAGAGCGGGAGCAAAGCTTGATCAAACAATGTACTTCCTTGAATAAACGAGCACATAAAGAAAGCATAGAAACCAAATGAATGATAGAAAATTTGAGGAACTAAAGTCTTGATTATCAAGTGAATAATAGGTTTTCGCGACAGCTGATGAGGGTCACCAATATAGTTAGAGACATAATTAGAGGCAGTCTTTCATTTATTGTAGAAACTCTTTGGACATTTACCAAAGTGTTTTGACATATCGAAGATGGAAATGATTGATGGGTGTAAAGATATAAATCACCATCTTTATCAATTCAAAATATTTATAATGAATTACGATGATGATCATAAGTTGTTGTGTCGGGCTTTCTCCTAAACATTCAAATGTAGCATTTTAAATTAGTATAATCAGATTTCACAAAGGTCTATCAAGCGTTTTAATATGGCTTAGACAACTTTCTGAAAGATTTTGAATGAGGAAAGTTTGATTGATTACACCAAATTCTTCGTACAAACTAAGAATAATTTGGATAAATGTTTTGACCAAGTGCCCATATATTATTTTACACAACGAATTCTTCTGACCAACCCTAAAGATGGTAGTATTGTTTTGGAAGGGTTGAGTGCATGAAGGGTGTTATGGCCTTTTAATCTCTTTTATGAGTAAATGTTTTATTGGTGTAAAACGTTTATGATGGTTAATAGCATTGATTCATTATCCATAACAACCCGCGCTTTCGAATTACACAAAACTCTCTAAAACTTAACCTAAAGAACTCTCTGAAACTTATCATAAACAACTCTGGGAACCTCATTTAATACAACTCCCTGTATCTAATTAAAAAAAAAACTCTCAGGATAATAATAGACAAACAACACGCTCTAGTTGTGTACATACCAATGTTGGCCTTTCAATTACAAATAACTCTCAAGACAGTAGTATCCAAACAACTCGCAAAGCAAAACAAACATATTATCTTTACCAATAACTCGCCAATGATCGTGAGTAATATACAGGGAAGACTCATGGGAAGGACGTACAAAAAACTCACATTTTCTCAACGGTAACTACACAATCCGCAATATGAATAGTAACAACTCGCAATGATATTTTTAATATACATAGAACACTAATTATCTCAATATTCAAACAACTCTCATTTTCACATTGTAATGTAAACCACTCGCAAATTTTTGTAGTAAACAACTCGCATTGATAAAAACAAAGAACTCGTAACTATGGCAGATTAATATACCAAACAGATCGATCTTTAAATTGGACAGGTCCTCCTGTTATGACCTGCTTTCGAACAACTCCCACACCTCAAGTGTTTGGTTATTGCTTCACCTCTAGACGGGATTCATTTTTTCTTAAGACTTTCGGGTCATCTTTGCACATTGGGAGGCAGAAGTTCTGGCTCCGACGGATCGTTAGAGCTTGATCCTTCGACGAAATTCGTTATCACTGTTATACTGAAAGTGTAACTTGACCTGGAATTCTTAACTATGAAGAAAGACTCTATTATCGTAAGAGGATCTTGCTAGTTAGACTATACGGTCGCTAATGCATGAGAACATGGGAAAAACCCTTGTTGTGCTGCAACGCAAGAACATTTGAAATCCAACATATTAACAACCATTACAGGTTCGGAAAAGACTTCGAACACGGCTGTAGAAGACTTACGGACTATCAAAGTTCGGTATTTTTTCAAAAAAATTCTTTAGCTTCTTTTCATACTTAGTGCACAAATTAGTACTCTAGCTTAACGCCTCATTCTATCGTTGTGAAACTTGAGTCATAACCAAGACTCTAATCCGGTCTATGGATTCAACAATGGGTAGCCCGCAATATTTTTTGATCTGTGCGTTAAAATATTCGACTGCAACAGAAGTCATAGCCTGGTATCATTTCCGTTTAACAAATGGCTAAGCGTACTTATCCGGAGGTAAATTGTCATGGAAATTTTTGATTCTTTCACCACCTTACATAGAAAATCTGACTATATCATTAACAACCTCTTAAGTAGGAGCATAAGCAAGAAGATAGAAGAAACTTAACATACTAGACTTATAGTCTCTGTTAGTGTGCTCCAGAGCAGTTCTCACATTCTGAACAAGATGAAAATAACAGTACGCATGAAAACAGTTTAGATACAAGACAAAAACAGAATTTATGATACTAATATGACGGTCTACAATAAATTTGATTTGTTGTTCCAACAAATGAGGTTTCAAGAAGTTCAAACACCATAGCCAATTATCAGAATCCTCAGTACTAACGGTTGTAAATCCAATAGGGAATAGTCCTGAAATAAAAGACAAGCATGGTCAAATGGTTTACACAAACCACAATGTCAATTGTAAAAGAACTCGCGGTAACTTTAATCAACAATATGTGTTATCAAACAACTTGCAATGCGTGTTACAAAGAAACGTGCAATATCTGTTACAAGCCAACTCGCAATATGTGTTACAATGCAACTCGCGTTCCGTTGTATTACACTAGCATGTGCATACTAACCAAAATATAACTCAGACAACTCACACCTGTATAGTATACTAAACAACTCGTACCTGTATGTAGAATATACGAAATTTGCATAATATAAGTTAAACAACTAGATGACTAAATTATATGGGAACAACTCGCAATCGATCAAACAACTCTCACTGAGTTAACAAACAACTCGTGGTTACATGCATAATATATTTTCAAAAACAACTCGCAGAATATTAAACAACTCGCGGTTAGTTACCAAATAATGCGCGATTGTATATTATAAGTTTAAAAAATTATCGAAATCCATTACATTATAAAAAAATCATGAAACTAAATGTTCATTTCGTCCTTTACTACGACATGAAGCAATACACCCATATATTTACCGCTTAAGTGGGTTCCGTCGACATGCAACATCGGACGGTACGACCTTGAAGACATGAACCGAATGCTATAAAACAACGGTTGAAGACGTTTCCAACTGATAATTCCAAGTGACAGTCGGTAATAATATCACATCTCTTCAATTGTTTGAATGACCCACTTAGTAAACTAAAAGAACTTGAACTATCTCCAGAAAATCCACTTATTGCCTTCTCTAAAGCATTCCATGACAGACGGTATGAGATATCTTAACCTTAGTCTTGTTTGATAGACGATTGTATAGTTTTGGCTTTAAACGAATTGCATGTCTAGATAAAATCATGAATGTCCTCCGCAATCAAATCCGATGTCAAATGCCTACTCCTCTTATTTTTTTTGGGAGTAAACGAAACTTAAAGTATGGTGCAAAACATAACTTTTAATCATCGTTAACCTGGTGCCGGAATCAACTGATGCATAAAGTCTCCAGTTGCACCTGCTTGTTAAATTATTGTCACCATAACAGTGATCTTGTTTGGTGTATTATGTATGTATTTGAAAGAAAAACCAATCTCTAAAGCGTATCGGCATAAAGATAACCCTAAAGGTGCAACACCTTCTTAAAAAGTTTGACCAACACATGTGATAGCATCAGCCCAACCAGTAGTAGCAAGTTTTTTTTTTCTCTAATTAGAATTAACTAAACCATTACTACTCTCCAAGTTCGTTAGTTGATTTTGAGAGGGTTTTCCCAAACTTATACTCGGCTGTTTACGCTTTTGACCAGAACCCTTATGACTATAAATTTTATCAATAACTTGCTGTTCTATGATAAAACTAACCTGTTCTAAACGCTCCAAATCAAGATATAATACTAAACCAACAAAATCTTTCTCATTATTAAAGAAACAATTCTTGTGATGCCATGATGAGTAGGTAATAATGTGGTTACCTCTGACCAGCTTCTCCCATCTGCTCTCGACGTACTCTTGGATATTTTGAAAGCTTTCAAACTCCGTAAAAGGCACAATTGCTGTTTGGTGACCATGTGTGAAATACAAACTCGTGGTTTAGACATACTTTACCCAACATTGAACAATTACAAAGCAGTCACGTGGTATAAATATTAATAAATAAGTTAGTAATAATAAAATAGCTCATAAATAACGCAAATTAATAACTCTCAATACACTAATATACACTAATTCGATATATAACTCGGATTATCAGATGTGATTAATTCAATGTACACAACCCGCATTATTGATATCATACAATCCCAAATTCAACATACAACTTGCAATATCAGATGTCATCAATGCAACTCTCACTTCTCTAAATAAAATATTCACAACTCGCATTGTTGATATTATACAAAGAACACACAATAGTATATACAACTATAAGTTCTATTTTGTTTAGCCATATAACTCGCATTATCAAATTTTATCAAATTTTATGGATTAAACTCCCAATTTCTCAATTTAATGTACACCACTGGCATCACAAATATTATATAACTCGCAATATCAAGTGTTATCATCCAACTACCAGTTTCTTAATATAATTTACACAACTCGCATTGTAGTAGTGTATAAAGAACACAAACTATTATACACAACCCCCAGTTTCCAATTTTTATTACCCATACAAGTCGCGAAACGGTAAAACAAACAGCTCGCATTCCCATATTGCAAGTAACACACATCTTCTACATGTAAAAAATCCAAATAGTTCGCATCTTCATACAAAAAATTCGCATCTTCTACATATTAAAATTTTATAACAATTCGCTTCCTCTCCCAAATAAAATTGTGACCGTTGTCAGGCATGCATGGACACTAATAACTCTTAGTATATATATATATATATTTATGCTAAAAAAACATTGAATCAATTAAATAAAATTATATAACTAATTAAACAACGATTAAGGCTTTGGATTATGGAATAAACATTCGATCGAAAAAAAAACCCGAAAAGCAGAGATAATAGTGGACTAGGCTATACTAGATCACAAACCAGTAAATAAAGACATACCTCACACAGAAAATCACCAAACCTCGCAATTAGTAGTTATCCACCAATAACTACAAGAAACACCTAAAATTAAAAAATACAGACGAAGAAAACCACCATAAACGTATGATAAACTATTATATGTAGAAAACGGTACTTAGAAGCATATTATATCGAAATTACGTAAATATACTGACTTTAAACTGGCCGATCACATGAAAATTTTGGATTTTTGGTGGTTTGTGCTGGTTTTTGTTGGCCAACGTTAGGCTGTTAGAAAATGGTTTCAAATTTTCAAATCTATAAAACAAAAAAAAGAAGAAAATGAAAAATTATCTTTATATAGTAAGTAAAAGGTAGTGCTGATATTAAAAAATGTTGGTCATTAAATGTGAATTAAATATTTAAAATGTGTATTAAATAATAATAATAAATACTTAGATATTAGATAACCTGAAAACAATTTCCTTTATATAGTGTTATTCAAATTTTCTAAATATTTGAATACTTAATAGTTCATGAACCAACGCAATTATCAACAGACAACAGCTATCTAAGTAACCATAAAAAATTAATTATTTTGTAACAAAAGAAGTCAAACAAGAAAAAGAGAGGAATATTGGAATCTTACCTTACCATAAACGAGAGTGGTTGTTTTATTGGACTTTGCCAATAATATTTTGACTAAATGTTAAAATAATCCATACAAAGTAAATGCAGGCTTATATTCATTAAAACCTATTTTGTCATTTGTCCATTTTATTACAGAATGCGGAGTGCAAACTCTCCTATAAATTGACCCAAACCATCTCTTTAGCAAACCATCCCAACTCCAACAATAACAAAAGAAACATATATAATAGAAAATGAAGAAGGGTGCTTCATGTTTTGCTTTTCTGGTCCTAATTTTTGTAGGCAGTGAGATGTTAGTAGCAGAGGCCGAGTGTGATGTAAAGCAGCTGATGCCTTGTTTACCTGCAATTGTCCGTTCAGATCCACCAACAACTCAATGCTGTATGAATTTGAAAGCGGCGGAACCATGCGTTTGCCAGTATTTGAAAGAACCTGCGCTCGTTCCATATATCCCTAAAGCCAAAGAGGTTGCTGCTAAATGTGATGTCACCATCCCTGCATGTTGAACGTGTTCTTGATTTTTATTAATTTTTAATAAAATCATTAGCTAAATGAAATTTAGTTTTTATCTTCTCTTCATGGTTTGATGTATAATTTTGCAACAAATATCAATATAAACTATTTAATTAGTTATGGGAATCATCATTCGTATACCATTAGATCTAATATAAATGAGAAATACAAAGAAAATTTATTTATAATGTTTGTTTCACTATAACCATATTTAATCTAAATAGTAATGTTGGCGTTGAGATTTATCTTTTTGAAAAATCATACACTTCAAACTATATTTAATGAATGAAAAAAAGGTTATAAATAACCTCCGGAAAATACTAAATCTATTATTAATAATTAAATCTATTATTAATAGTTTGGATTCCCATAAAGTAATGCAGAAGGGGATCCGACATCGCGGTCGTAGGAGAAGAAACGACAACTGCAGGAATGGTATGGAGGGGAAGCTCTGGACTAAGTATGATCCCTAAATGAATTTATCAGTCTTCGTCTTCTTCTTTTTTTATCATTACCATGTTTATCTTTTTTGTCTCTTTTTTTTTTGTAATAGAAGATTCCGACCATATTTTACCCTCTTTAACAGTGGCATCAAGAATATCTAACAAGGTTGCATCAATCTGGTGCGCCTCATTTCTTATTTTTACAACTAAATGTGATAGGCTCTCCTTGTTCTTTAAGTTGTTGTCTCTTGTTATATACTGATGATTATTTTTGATAAAAATGTTACTTCATAAAATTTGGTGTTTATTTTTTTATTGATTGATTTTATCCACATGCAATCAATTCTCATATGAACTATCTAATTAATTACGGGAATTATCATATTTCAATATATACCATTTATCTGATATACATGAGAAACAAAACAAAACATTGATATGTTTGGATCACTATACTTATAATTTACACGAGTAGTTATACTGTAGTTTCAGAGTTATGTTTTTCAAATATTATAAACCCAAATTTATATTAGAAATATGTATAAACGGTTTGGTTTCAAAGAATAATTGTATTCAATACTTTTTAAAAATGTGTTAAATAAAGGGGTGATGCAAATTTTATATAAAAATTTAAGATTATTGTATTTGAAAAAATAAATAAGTAAAATATAATACTTTAAAATCATCATATGGTGTTAGGAAAAAGACCACCCACTGAATCCTATATCTATAATTTTAGTAAATTGATGGATTAAATTTATAAAATTTGTAATGCAGTTAGATTTAATAAATTTTACCAATTATATACATCCCCAAAAAATAAAATTTATATATTCTAAAATAGCATATGTTAATAAATATTTTGATAAAATTTTAATTTTAAGTGTTTGAATATGAATAGAATTATTAAATGACCATAAATATTGTTTTATAACCGCTGGCGAATTAAAAAAAGTCCAATATAGAAATAATGGAAAGTACATGTCCAATAAGAGCATCACTCTATTTTTTAGATAAATATGGATTATATTGAAGTAATGTAAATTTATATATTAAGTTTTTGTTCCAACAGATAGTCTATAATTAAGGTAGTTACTAATTCCTAAAATAATGGAAGAAAAATAAAAGGAATAAATATAGAGAGTCTTTTAGAGTATTTGTTGGAAAGAAAAAAATCCTATATAATAGCTAAATTTATAATTAACCGTAAAATAGCGTATCTGTTGGGATGCTCTAAACAACTTCTAAAAGGAAACGGATCAAAGAAAGTAACCGAAAAAGAAACCCACAAGACGAAACAATCCGTGCGTCCAATTTTTCTATTCCAGAACCGAAGTATTCCACTAGCGAACGACTTTTTATAATTATTCTACATGGAGTTATGATTTTACTAGTGGGGTAACTGAAGTCTGATATTAGTTTGATTTTGTTAAAATCGGGTATATCCATATCAACGTGATTAGAAAGATGTACGACATAGTGTGACAATGTATAAAGCCGAACCGATAAAACGTAAAGTAACCGAAGAGCAGAGTTGATATTGAAGCATCAAATAAACCGAGCTCAAAAACTTGAGCGGATAAAAAGCGAAGTCGAGACGAACAAAATCAAGTCAAACTTATAATGAGTCTGAACAGGAATAACTGGCAGCGCCGGACAGATGCCTCCACCAAACAGCAGAGGTTCCGATCCAGAACACCGTGCAGTCCAATCGCGTTCCAGAAATAATGGGAATAAAAATTATTAATAAAATCAGACATATTTATGAGTTAACTATCACGATCAATAAGTGTCAAATGAGTGGCCGTTAATTTAGGATCATTAACATTAATAATGGTCAAGTATGGATCCTAAACATGTAAAAGTATATTCTTCCCCAATCAATAAAAGTTATTATTTTAGAAAAATATTTGTAAAGATTTTCCGTTAAAACTTTTTACGCCGTCTCTAGAAATTAGGAAAAAAAAACACTCATCTATGTTCCAGCACCAATGATACTGACTAGATCCGTGATTAAAATGGAACCTACGAAGAAACGTATCACCATGAAAAACCCAGATCAAATAGTGGAACGGTTCAACTGACCAAGCACTATTCCATCGTGGGCTGCAAACATCCATGAAGTTCATCCACATGGATTGGTGGAAATTATGCCATGAATCTTCCAAAGAGCCGTTAACCTACCATTAGCACCGGTTTTCGCGAAGGTCATAGTTCATCTAACTGACCCGCCCGCGAGAGCTAATAATATAGATGAGGCGACATAAGTTAGACGGCTCGAGCAACAGATCTAGTAAATACAAAAGGCTCAACATAAAGTAGATCGGGATCATGAGGTAAAGGATCAGGCTGCCAAAGCAGCGTTAGCAGAAATAAATGGTGCGATCATTACACTGACGGTAAAACTTCATGATCCAGGCTAGCCGGGCAGCGAGACGAGACGGATCATCCAAGCGTAATAAGTATGGCGAAGGAACATGGGAGAGCAGCGCCCAGAAGGGGAAAGGACACTATAAGGAAGAAAAGCACGCTTCCCGTAAGAAAACAAAGACGGTGTAGCTAAGCAATATGATCAAGTGCGCCTTACAATGGCAGCATATGTGCTCAATGAATTTCCATTTGTAGAAAAACAATTCTAGCTTCGAAGCTCCCGAGGAAGTTCGACCCTTTCCGTTTAAAAGCGTATGACGGTACATACGACCTGGAAAAACACCCGAACGACGTCGTGATATACCGGGCTTTGTCCATGACCCGTAATGACAATGCCATGGATTGGTTCAGTAGCTTATCCAAAGGGCTTATCCACGATTTTGCAGGGCTATAGAGTGCGTTTAGAAATAGACTTGTTGCCAAAAAAGAAGTAAGACTAGACACGTACTCTATTATGGATCTTTACAAAAGAAAGGGAGAGTCCTTGGAAGGCTATGTCAAGCGATTCGTTCACACCATGAATAACGTTCCTGATTTAACAGAAACCATGGCGGTGGCATGTTTGAAAAGAGGGCTCGACATGCAATACAAGTTGTACGCCGACCTGGTAAGGTTCCCATGTAATAAAATGAGGGATCTCCTTGCATGGACTGATAATTTTATTAAAGAGGACGATGCAACCAAAATCAACTCCCCCGAAAAAATCGTGTAGGAACCTAAAACATCCACGTATAATAAAGGGAAGCTCGACGATGGACCCCGCTACAAAACCCCGAGGGGTGCAAACAATCAATGCCTTGCGGTTTATGAAAATTAAGCTCGACATTCACATAACTCAGGGAAACAATCTCTTCTATATACGACCGAACCAAAGATAGGGTACAATACCAGTCTCCCCGAGTTATATCTTCCCCAGGTTACAA
The DNA here is from genome assembly GCA_036936605.1 of Limnanthes douglasii subsp. nivea. Classification (NCBI taxonomy): domain Eukaryota; kingdom Viridiplantae; phylum Streptophyta; class Magnoliopsida; order Brassicales; family Limnanthaceae; genus Limnanthes; species Limnanthes douglasii. The sequence goes on from JAUPFV010000004.1 coordinate 280,932,682, forward strand.
GTGATGGACTAGCCATTTTTGTTCTTACCTCAACGACCATGGCCCACAACTGATAATTGTTGGAAATTGAAAGAGGAAATTCATATATTAGTAGACACTAGTGAATTGATCCAATTCATCCAACAACCAGAATGCCACCATCAGAGCGACAAAAGGGAAGAGCCTTTCCAAAATGTGAAGGAGCCTCGATAGGAGGATAGAAGAGTCGACATAGGACATCAACAATGGTTTTTACAATATCCAGAAGAGGCAACTTAACCGAGGCCGGCCGAAAATACAAAAAGTGGGTGAGGGCATACCAACATGTACATACAGTGGATGGTCCCTCGTATAAACCTTATACAGATCTAGTGGCCACAATCTCTTTCAATGACGACGATCTGAGAGGAATTGTCACCCCCATGAAGATGTGTTGAGCGTGTACCTAGATATTGGAGGTGTGATGGTAACCAAGGTGTTAGTAGATTGAGGTTTCTCGGCCAATAATATTTTTAAAGCAAGCTCTGACCAAGCTCCAGTCAAGCCATCATCAAAAGTCGTGGTTGCATCAGATGGAAGAAACCACACATATTCCGTCAATGCATCAAATACCCCTTCAATAATGTCGTGGGCATCATACGAGAAAGTCAGCGCACCACCCAAAAATGATATTCTGTTTTAAAAGGTGAGGGGGAACCGAACAGGAAACTTAAAATTCCACACTCGCCTGAACCGATAGATGATCCTCTAGAAGATGCACATTAGGGAAATAATCTAGAGGAAGCTTCGGAAGACTCTGTAACAGCCGGACCCACCCTCTTTATCTGTACTTCTTTCGATCCAGGTTTCAAAACTTCTCTAGTCCTATTTTGCATAAGTATATTTTGCACGGTACAATCCTTAATGATTTGCATAAGTATCCAGGGACGTAACACGATACAATCCTTAGTGATTTGACATGAGCTAACAATTGATAGATAAGCCAAATTTATTTGACAAAGGTATATAATTTGTTTCCGTTGAAAAACAGGATGCAATAAACAATAAGGTGACTAAAGTTTTTTATCTCGGGCATATTCGTCGAGCTCGATATACAGTGTGGATAATAAACCCCATTTTGGTAAAAAAGAAGGGAGGACAGTGGCGCATTTTCTTTGACTTTACGCAATAACGGTCATACTGTGCCATATTTAGACATGATCTAGTCAGAGAAGTTCACAAATAAGACAAATAGATCCTATAACTACACATAGTAGAGCTTTCACATTGTTAAACATAAATTCTATAACACAACCAATACAATAAAATCCCTTATCAATACAAACAAGCATCACACATTCCTTAACTATTGACCTACCCTTTGATAATTCTAACCATCATTCTAAAACACATACCTTACCTAATAGCCATCATATGATCACTAGAGCTAAAGGAGGTATATTTAAACTGAAGGTTGTATACTCAGGTTTTACCATTATTCCGACTACGGACAATGAACCTACTAAATTCTATGAGGCTATAGTTGTTCAACATTAGGCTTAGGCTATGTAGACTAGATATGATGTTGTAATCGAAAATCATACATCGTGTTTGGTCCCATAGATTAATGAGATGAGTCTAGCATGCTACATGTGGGTTTATAAACTAAAATACAACCCTGATGGATCTGCTCGACGTTACAAGGCTAGCCTTGTTGCTAAGGGGTTTGATTCAGACACCTCACATTGATTTTACTAGGACCATTAGTCCAGTAATCAAAGCATCTACTACAAGACTTGTTCTGATTTTGGATGTTTATAAAGGATGGGATATAATGCAATTGGATATTAACAATTCCTTCCTAAATGGTGTTCTAAATGAACATGTGTATATGGTACAAATTGAAGGGTTTGTGGATACTAAATATCCTTCTCATGTGTGTCATTTTTTCACAAGTCATTTTATGGCTTAAAGTAGGCTCCTCATGCATCGTATAATAAGCTGAAGGACACCTTGCTTCAGTGGGGTTTTCAGAACTCAAATGAAGATTTCTCTATGTTCAATCTAAGGACTAAACATATTTCTCTTATTCTATTAGTTTTTATTAATGAAATTATAGTGACTGGAAATACAACTTCCTACTTGAAAATGTTGCTTCAGAGACTAAAATCTGAATTTTCATTTAATGACATGGGTTGTCTTAGGCTTTTCTTAAGTATTCAGGTTTACAGAGATAAATCCGGCATGTATGTAACTCAACCAAATTACATAAAAAAAACTTATTTGATGGAGAAGGGCTCTCTATCAAGGTAGTTGAAGATGAGACTGTTAAAGATGAGACTGTTAAGGAGGCAGGTGAATCGCAAAATCCACCAAGGCCCCCTAAAAAAGACCGAAAGAGGGGAGCAAGCAGCGATGAGAGGACTGATAAGAAGAAAAAGGTTACCTTAGGGGTAGAAGTAATCCTTCGCCCTTCGGAGCCTCTACCTCCAGCAGACCCAACTGATCCCACCTTAGCAGAGAAGATTCCCACCGATCTACAATCCGGGGAAGGTAACGAAGGAGAGATTAATGGAGTAGACATTAGTGCCTTCCAAAATATTGATCTTTATTTCAATGATTTTGAGAAAGATGACTTCGCTGGCCCATACCGTCCTTCAAGCTCTTCTAATATGGTGACTTACAATGGCAAGTCCTACACCGTCTCCAGGGAGAATGATGTGGTGGCTCATTCTCTTCTGGGTCATATTCAACCAGTACTTAACTTGGAAAGGAAAGTGAAAAATGAGTCCACCTTCATCAACACCCTCAACACAGACAAAGAGACTCTATCAATTAACCTCATCAAGGCTAACCAGAGCATTGAGGCACTGAACAAGGATCTTGAAGAGTTGAAGAAGGACAAAGAAGATCTGTCAACCAGGCTGACCAATTCGGAGAAAGCTAATATACTGCTGCGTTGCTTGTCCTGTCGGTACATATTGCTGGTTTTGTAGTTCTCGTTAAAGAGTTTGGTTTGTTTCTTGTACTTTTCCTCGTGGTCCGAAAATTGTAGCTGGGTGTGAAGCTTGTGTTCAGACATTCACCATTGTTGTACTGGTCATTACTAAGGTCGGATCCTGATAGAATTGAGACATGGAATCTATCTCTGAGGCTATTGTTTCTTTAACTAAGATCATTTTCTCTATCTGATCCAACAGAGCTCCGAATGTCATGGCACGTATCTCCGCGGCATTGTCTTTCATTACCGTCGGAAGAAGACCCATTCAGAAAGCAGCCAATGCTACTTTTTCTTCACAAAATTCCCTGTCCGTCTTGACCTGAATAAAGAGTTTCGTGTAATCTTTCAAGCTTTTTCCAAATTTTTGTCTACAATAAATGATGGTATCCCCGTTTACATGATATTTCTTGCTTCCGACAAAGTGTTGTCGGAACATACTCCAAAACGTGCCAAATTTTTTTATGCACCCTTGAGGTAGACGATTATACCATTTGGATACAACGTTCTTGAATGTTTGGGAGAATGATCTACACAACAACTTGTCGTCATCATCTTAATTGATCATAAAGTTCTTGAACTACTCAATATGGTTGTCTGGATCTTGAGTCACGTCAAATATTTCCAGCTTGGAAATATCTAACCACTTGGGAAGATGTCCGTAGAGTATCTCCGCGGAGAGAGGGGATGACGTCCAGTCGTGTTCGACCTTATAAGCGCTCCCCCCGGACCATCATTGGTTATCATATACAATCTTTCTTTGGTCGAAGAAGTAGACGTATTACTGACTTGGTAATCTTGATGATAACTATCGGATTGAGGCTGTATCTGAGTAGTGACATATTTGACTGGAACATTTCCAGTTTCCTGCTCCTCGAAGTACATTTTTCTTTTACCAGGATCGACTTTCTTTCTTGACTCGTTCTTTCTCAGACTAGTCCAATGGGTATTTTTGTGTGTCTTTAAATCTGTTTGTATGCGATCTGATTTGTATTTGGAAAGAACAACGTGATGAGTTATGAGGGAAGATTGAGAAATTAAATTTCCAAACGGAAGCAATAATAGCCCCTTTGGCTAAGGCTCTATCAGAAGTCTCTAAAATCAAACTACAAGAGGGCTCCGACGAAGAAGTTTTCGACTCAGATGATCTGCACAATCCAGGAAGATACCGAGAAGGTGGATCATGTAAAAGCTATCATTCTTCAAGGAGGGAGTGTACGACCAAGTATCACTATAGTCCTTCAAATTCTAGCAAACACTTTGTTTATGATTTTGATGAGTCGTCGTCCTTTCGAAATAGGGATTATCATTGTTAAAATAGAAGAAATCATGATGATAATAACTATTCAAAGAAACATTATTATCGACATCATAACCAAGAGCGGGAGCAAAGCTTGATCAAACAATGTACTTCCTTGTATAAACGAGCACATCAAACTGATAAAGAAAGCATAGAAACCAAATGAATGATAGAAAATTTGAGGAACTAAAGTCTTGATTATCAAGTGAATAATAGGTTTTCGCGACAGCTGATGAGGGTCACCAATATAGTTAGAGACATAATTAGAGGCAGTCTTTCATTTATTGTAGAAACTCTTTGGACATTTACCAAAGTGTTTTGACATATCGAAGATGGAAATTATTGATGGGTGTAAAGATATAAATCACCATCTCTATCAATTCAAAATATTTATGATGAATTACGATGATGATCATAAGTTGTTGTGTCGGGCTTTCTCCTAAACATTCAAATGTAGCATTTTAAATTAGTATAATCAGATTTCACAAAGGTCTATCAAGCATTTTAATATGGCTTAGACAACTTTCTGAAAGATTTTGAATGAGGAAAGTTTGATTGATTACACCAAATTCTTCATACAAACTAAGAATAATTTGGATAAATATTTTGACCAAGTGCCCATATATTATTTTACACAACGAATTCTTCTGACCAACCCTAAAGATGGTAGTATTGTTTTGGAAGGGTTGAGTGCATGAAGGGTGTTATGGCCTTTTAATCTCTTTTATGAGTAAATGTTTTATTAGTGTAAAACATTTATGATGATTAATAGCATTGATTCATTATCCATAACAACCCGCGCTTTCGAATTACACAAAACTCTCTAAAACTTATCCTAAAGTACTCTCTGAAACTTATCATAAACAACTCTGGAAACCTCATTTAATACAACTCCCTGCATCTAATTAAAAAAAAAATAACTCTGAGGATAATAATAGACAAACAACACGCTCTAGTTGTGTACATACCAATGTTGGCCTTTCAATTACAAATAACTCTCAAGACAGTAGTATCCAAACAACTCGCAAAGCAAAACAAACATATTATCTTTACCAATAACTCGCCAATGATCGTGACTAATATACAAGGAAGACTCATGGGAAGGACGTACAAAAAACTCACATTTTCTCAACGGTAACTACACAATCCGCAATATGAATAGTAACAACTCGCAATGATATTTTTAATATACATAGAACACTAATTATCTCAATATTCAAACAACTCTCATTTTCACATTGTAATGTAAACCACTCGCAAATTTTTGTAGTAAACAACTCGCATTGATAAAAACAAAGAACTCGTAACTATGGCAGATTAATATACCAAACAGATCGATCTTTAAATTGGACAGGTCCTCCTGTTATGACCTGCTTTCGAACAACTCCCACACCTCAAGTGTTTGGTTATTGCTTCACCTCTAGACGGGATTCATTTTTTCTTAAGACTTTCGGGTCATCTTTGCACATTGGGAGGCAGAAGTTCTGGCTCCGACGGATCGTTAGAGCTTGATCCTTCGACGAAATTCGTTATCACTGTTATACTGAAAGTGTAACTTGACCTGGAATTCTTAACTATGAAGAAAGACTCTATTATCGTAAGAGGATCTTGCTAGTTAGACTATACGGTCGCTAATGCATGAGAACATGGGAAAAACCCTTGCTGTGCTGCAACGTAAGAATATTTGAAATCCAACATATTAACAACCATTACAGGTTCGGAAAAGACTTGGAACACGGCTGTAGAAGACTTACGGACTATCCAAGTTCGGTATTTTTTCAAAAATTTTCTTTAGCTTCTTTTCATACTTAGTGCACAATTTAGTACTCTAGCTTAACGCCTCATTCTATCGTTGTGAAACTTGAGTCATAACCAAGACTCTAATCCGGTCTATGGATTCAACAATGGGTAGCCCGCAATATTTTTTGATCTGCGCGTTAAAATATTCGACTGCAATAGAAGTCATAGCCTGGTATCATTTCCGTTTAACAAATGGCTGAGCGTACTTATCCGGAGGTAAATTGTCATGGAAATTTTTAATTTTGTCACCACCTTACATAGAAAATCTGACTATATCATTAACAACCTCTTAAGTAGGAGCATAAGCAAGAAGATAGAAGAAACTTAACATACTGGACTTATAGTCTCTGTTAGTGTGCTCCAGAGCAGTTCTCACATTCTGAACAAGATGAAAATAACAGTAGGCATGAAAACAGTTTAGATACAAGACAAAAACATAATTTATGATACTAATATGACGGTCTAAAATAAATTTGATTTGTTGTTCCAACAAATGAGGTTTCAAGAAGTTCAAACACCATAGCCAATTATCAGAATCCTCAGTACTAACGGTTGTAAATCCAATAGGGAATAGTCCTGAAATAAAAGACCAGCATGGTCAAATGGTTTACACAAACCACAATGTCAATTGTAAAAGAACTCGCGATAACTTTATCAACAATATGTGTTATCAAACAACTTGCAATGCGTGTTACAAAGAAACGTGCAATATCTGTTACAAGCCAACTCGCAATATGTGTTACAACGCAACTCGCGTTCCGTTGTATTACACTAGCATGTGCATACTAACCAAAATATAACTCAGACAACTCACACCTGTATAGTATACTAAACAACTCGTACCTGTATGTAGAATATACGACATTTGCATAATATAAGTCAAACAACTAGATGACTAAATTATATGGGAACAACTCGCAATCGATCAAACAACTCTCACTGAGTTAACAAACAACTCGTGGTTACATGCATAATATATTTTCAAAAACAACTCGCAGAACATTAATCAACTCGCGGTTAGTTACCAAATAATGCGTGATTGTATATTATAAGTTTAAAAAATTATCGAAATCCATTACATTATAAAAAAATCACGAAACTAAATGTTCATGTCGTCCTTTACTACGACATGAAGCAATACACCCATATATTTACCGCTTAAGTGGGTTCCGTCGACATACAACATCGGACGGTACGACCTTGAAGACATGAACCGAATGCTATAAAACAACGGTTGAAGACGTTTCCAAGTGATAATTCCAAGTGACAGTCGGTAATAATATCACAGCTCTTCAATCATTTGAATTACCCACTTAGTAAACTAAAAGAATTTGAACTATCTCCAGAAACTCCACTTATTGCCTTCTCTAAAGCATTCCATGACAGACGGTATGAGATATCTAAACCTTAGTCTTGTTTGACAGACGATTGTATAGTTTTGGATTTCAACGAATGGCATGTCTAGATAAAATCATGAATATCCTCCGCAATCAAATCCGATGTCAAATTCCTAATCCTCTTATTTTTTTTGAGAGTAAACGAAACTTAAAGTATGGTGCAAAACATAACTTTTAATCATCATTAGCCTAGGGATTAAACTCGGTGGTGACAACTATGCCCTATGGGCAAACCTGATGAAGAAAGCAATTGTTTTCACATGGATTATCCAGAATCTTGAATCCAACTTGGTGAACAATGTCTCGCAATATCCCACTGTGAAAGCCCTCTAGGATGGGTTAGCCACCACATACAGTTCTGGTATAGATTCGTTACAGGTGTTTGACCTTCATAAGAGGGGTAATTCATTAAGGCAAGGGTTCGATACACTAGAAGACTTGTGGAACAAACTACAAGACATCTGGATTCCTATAGATAGGCGAGATCCGAACCCTATGAAAGACCCTGAAGACATTCAGATCTACAATAAGAAGACTCGAGAACACGGACTCTATCAATTGCTAATGCGATTAATGACAAGCTGGAACCAGTCAAGAGAGATATCCTGAAAAAAGGATCCACTTCCTTCCGTGGAAACAGCATATGCTACAATACGAAGGGAAGTGGCGGGCTTAATATACTAAAATCAAGTTATTCGGATAGTGACTCGATTGAAATTGGAATGGGTTTGGCTGCTAAAGATTATGCATACATGTTTAAGTTACGATCCAAAGAGAAAGAAGATAAATCCAAGTTGTCCTGCACTCGTTGTGGGATGAAGAAACACACTTAGGAGACATGTTTCCAGCTAGTTGGCTATCCATAATGGTGGGAGGACGGTCATAAGGAGAAAAATAACCAGCCTTTCAGATCTAATGTCAAACGGGCTTCGTCTACAAGTGGCGGTGAATATCCGATTAAAATTGAGCAAGGAACTGACACTGGTTTTGGAGGAACGGGGGCGAACTCCTCTGAAAAACTTGGATGTAAAGGGTTTGAGAAATCAATGAATTGAATCATTGATTGCGGGGCTACGGACACCATGTCTTATGATCCTAAAGATTTTGGTGACATGCCATCTCCAAAGAATCCCATATTGAGACTGCTAGTGGAGAAATTTGTGAAGTCAAAGGGGGAGGTTCAATTATTTTTTCGGAAAAAATGGAAATTAAAAATTTGCCTCTACATTCCTTCACTATCCTTAAAGTTATTATATGTTAGTCAAGTGACAAAACAACTCAACTGTGTGGTTCTTATGTATCTATTTTTTTGCAGTTTACATGACATTCGTACGAAGGAGATCATTGGGCGTGGTACTGAACAAGGAGGCATGTATTATGTTGATGAGGTAGTTTATAAGGGACATGCCATGCTTTCTCACGGAACAACCGAAAGGCAACTTTAGTTATGGCACCGGTGACTTGGTCATCCTTCTTTTTGCTATCTTAAAAGTTTGTTTCGTAGTCTTTTTTTGAATAATTCCATTCATGCGAAATGTGAAACATGCATTTTTGCAAAAAATCGAAGAGTCTCATTTAATCAAAGTAAGACTAGAGTTGATTATGCTTTTCGCTAATCAATTCTGATGTTTGGGGTCCAGCACCAAATTCCACTAACAATCAAATCAGATACTTTGTTTTATTTGTCGATGGTTTCTCAAGAATGACTTGGATATACTTCATGAAACATAAATCGGAAGTACCATAAATATTTGTTTGTTTTTACAAAATGATTTTGACTCAATTTGAAAAAAAAACAGATTCTCCATTCTGATAATGGAACAGAGTTTGTCAACCAAACAATACATAATTTCTTCAAAACAAATGGTCTTATCCATAAAACCATTTGTCCAAACACACCTTAACAAAACGGTACTTCAGAACGAAAAAATTGTACTTTACTTGAAAAAACTCGTGCTATTATGATTGAATCTAGAGTTCCTGATTCTTTTTGGCCAGAAATCTCTTGCTACAGCCACATATCTTGCAAATCGTCTACCAACCCGATTTCTAGGAAATAAAACTCCATTACAAGTGCTTGCCACCCAAGTTACAATTCCATCTGTTATGACCTTGCCACCTCGTGTCTTTGGTTGTTCGATGTTTGTTCATATCCCTAAAACAAGTCGAAACAAACTTAATCCGTGTGCTGAAAACTGTGTATTCGTTGGGTATGGTGTCCATCAAATGGGCTATCGGTGTTACAATCTGGTTACACGTCGAATCCGTGTCACCATGGACTGTGACTTCTTAGAATCCGATTATTTTTTTGACCACCAGTCTCGTGCTCAGGGGGAGAAAGTAAGTGAATCACTCGACTGGTTGCTATATGAAAGTTACTTTGAGGATGTGTCACCTCTTCCAACATAAAGAAGACTGGCGAGGCAATCCTTACCACCAATGATTCTCCCGAAGACAATGTCCAACAATAAATAAATGACATGGATACTACAAGCGAATCAGCCGAAGAAAATATCCATCAAGAGGTAAACAATTTACAATGTCATAATTCAAAAAATTCTACTGGCCATGACATTTTAGAAAGTTCATTTGTTAAAACTCAAACTCTGGTTCTTCTCCCAAGGAAAAATAGAGGGGTTCCTCCTGACCGGTATTCACCGGAACACGTTCTTCGTACTTCCACATATCTGGTAAAAACGGACAGGAAAGGAATGACGAAGATTGCAAAGGCATTTTCAGCTACTATTCTCTCTGAACAAATCCCTAAAACAGCTCAAGAAGTTAAAAGATAACTGAATGGCATGAGGCAATGAATACCGAAATGGAAGCTCTAAAAAGGAATGGTACATGGGATAATTGTGTTTTACTACAAGGGAAGAAAGCAGTCGGGTGTAGATGGGTGTTTAATATAAAATATAAATCCAATGACACCATTGAGCGACACAAGGCAAGATTGGTTGCCACAGGATATACACAAACATATAGAATAGACTACTCTGAAAAGTTCTCTTTCGGTTGCAAAGATTGAAACTATCAGAGTTTTACTTTCAATAGCCGCGAATAAAGATTAGCCTCTTCATCAATTTGATGTAAAGAATGCTTTCTTACATGGAGACTTGGAAGAAGAGGTATATATGGAACCCCCACCAGGGTTCTCTGATGGTTTTCAAGAAAATGAGGTACATAAACTGAAAAAGGCATTATATGGGCTCAAACAGTCACCTTGTGCTTGGTTTGGGAGATTTAAAATGGCAATGAAGCAGTATAGCTACAAACAGAGTAATGGGTATCATACCTTGTTTTACAAAAAAAGAGGAGAATTAGTCACTTGTCTTATAATATATGTCGACGATATGATTATAACGGGGAATGACGAAGAATATATTAGCTCTCTTAGGAAAAACCTCTTCAAGGAGATCGAAATGAAAGACTTTGGGGGATTGAAGTATTTCCTAGGAATCGAGGTTCTTAGGTCAAGAAGAGGGATTTATATCTCCCAACGGAAATATATATTGGATTTATTAGCTTAAGTTGGCATGGTGGATTGCAGACCAAATGACACTCCTATGGTTGTGAATCAAAAACTAAAAAATATTTAAGGGGCCAGACCAGCGAGTAAAGAAAGGTACCAAAGGTTGGTGGGAAAATTGATTTACCTGGCTCACACTCGACTCGACATTGCATACGCGGCGGGAGTAGTTAGCCACTTCATGCATCATCCTCAGGAACGCCATATGGAGGAAGTAATGAGGATTGTTCGATATGTCAAAGGCACACCAGGAAGAGGCATAATATTTAAGAAAAATGGACACCTTGATGTTGAAGTATTCACAGATGCTAATTGGGGAGGGAATCCTAACGACAAACGATCAACCACTGGCTACTTTACTCTTCTTAGAGGTAACTTGGTGACTTGGAGGAGTAAGAAACATAAAGTAGTATCACTGTCAAGTGCTGAATCAGAATTTAGAGGAATCGTTAAGGGGATTACCGAGATACTATGGTTAAAGAAAATAATGAAAGAAATGGGATCCCTTATAAAGTGTCCAACTCAGTTAATGTGCGATAATAAAGTTGCGATTAAGATTTCAGAGAACCCGGTACAGCACGATAGAACAAAGCACGTTGAAATAGATATGCACTTTATAAAAGAAAAGATTGAACATGGGACAGTCGAACTTCCGTTTGTTAGATCCGAAGACCAACTGGCAAACATCCTGACAAAAGCGGTTGCTACAAGAACATTCGAATCAGTTTTATCCAAGTTGGGTATTGGTGATCCCACTACACAACTTGAGGGAGAGTGTTAGAATATTCAGTATATTAAGTTTTCTTGTGTAGGCCTCTAAGTTCTCTATATATTGAGAGCCTTACTTGGGTTTGCATTATAAAAAATATTTCAATACAAAAAGGAACATTTTCTAATAAACACAAAACTCTAGCCGCTTCGTGGCGGCTACTTCTCTCTTTGTTTTTTTTTTAACAGAGGTTGATGAGGAAGAAGAGTGATTGTCTCTTAAGAGGCGTAAAAGCTCATGTATTTCATGCAATTTTACGTCATATTTATTCGAAGTAAATATAACTTACTTTTTTATAATTATGTACACATGTTCCAAGTCATCTAAAAATAATGCTTGAACTCCATAATTCGAGGGATTCCAAAACAAGTTAGAATCATGCGTTGATGTATGAAGTCACGTATCTCTTGAGATCCCATTTGGTGAAATAATCGACCGCGCCAACAGGAACTGTCTTTTTCTTGTGGCTATGGACAAATGACCTACAAGATCGACCCCATTTGTCGAGTGGGCAAGAAATGAGGTTGGTGACCATGGATTCACTTGGGAGATGTCCAATGCTGAACGATTTTCTCTGCTACAAAATTAACAAGTTGGCTTATTTGGGGTGTATCTCTGGCCATCTTTTTTTATACTTTCTCTTTCAAGCTTAAAACAGGCAATTTGGGTCATTTAGCCTCTATATTGACCTATAAAGTAACCACTTATTTTTTTACCTCTAAGATTAAACTGGTTGGTGCTATGTTATCAGTTTTTTTTTTATTGAGTTGGTGGTGGAAAATCTTAAATTACCCATAGAATTGAGATAACTTTTTTAGTTGTTCTAGCCTACTCGTAAGGGAAGAGAGTGACTTGGAAGTTCATCCAGTATTTGACCTCTTTGTGACCTAGATTAAGGGTCATATATGAACTAAACATTATAAATGTTTGTTTTTTTAAATATTAGACCTAATGGTATATTATGTTGAGATAATGTTATTTTCATAGCTAATTAAATAGTTCATATTGGCATTGATTGCAAATAGATAAACTCAAACCATAAAGAGAAGATAAAAATTAAATTTCATAAATTTATCATTTTATTAAAAAAATTAATTAGTTATAACAATAAAGAACAGGCTTAGCAGGTAGGGATGGTGACACCACATTTAACAGCAACCTCTTTGGCTTTAGGGATATATGGAACGAGTGCAGGTTCTTTCAGATACTGGCAAATGCATGGTTCCGCCGCTTTCATTTGGTTACAACAGTCTGGTGTTGGTGCAGCTGGACCGGTAACTGCAGGTAAACAAGGGGTCAGCTGCTTAACATCACAGACGGCCTCTGCTACTAACATTCCACTGGCTACAAAAATTAGGACTAGAAAAGCAAAAGATGAAACACCCTTCTTCATTTTCCACTATATATGTTTGTTTTCTTAATGTTTGAGTTGGGGAAGAGATGGTTTGCTAAAGACATGCTTTGGGTCAATTTATAGGGGGTTTGCATTCCATTTTCTATAATCAAAATGGGCAAATGACAAAATAAAGTTATAATTGTTTTTTTTCTCATTTCAAGTAAGCCTTTAATTATATATAATTTTTTCTTCAAATATACCTTCATAAATGCCTTAAAATTATATATTATATTTAATTTAACAAGCATGCATTTACTTCTATCCTCTGGATTCTTTCAACATTTAGTCAAAACATTATTATCAAAGTCCAATAAAAATGAAACAATCTTATTTGTTTATTTTATGGTAAGTCTTTTATTATATATAATTATCTCTTCAAATATACCTTCATAAATGCCTTCTAAATAACAATATGTGTTGTATATACAATAAAACTCAAGGGCTATTTTAGAATTGAGCATAAAATATTAGTATCTACTTCATGGTTTTTTACACTTCAACTTATAAATTATAATTAATAAAATCAACATGCATTTACTTATATCCAATGGGTTCTTTCAACATTTACTGAAAATATGATTGTCAGTCCAATAAAAATGAAACAATTTTAACTTTTTATTTTAATGTCTTATAGCTATACATAATTACTTTTTACTGGTTTGGAGTTCTAAAATTTAAATCTATTGTAAAAAACACTCAATATTTCTTTAATTTATTTCAAAACTAGTATATCCACAAATCCCATAGTCAGTTTTCTTATTAACAAAAGCGATTAAGGAATAAAAGCGATCGAGGAATATATTTTTAAATTTTAATTCTTTTATACTTCGGGATAAAAGGGACTGAGGAATATATTTTTATAATGATCATGTGGAATAGCTCACTTTTATATCGATAAATCGCGGGTGACGTGTTTTGAGGTTGGGGACAAAAATTCAAAACAATTTACGTTGCGCTTAATATTAGAGCTCTCAATAAATCATCACTTAAACTTGTTCTCAATCGCATTATGCTCTCGCGTAATGCTTGTTCTTAAGAAATTATCACTTAAACTTGTTCTCAATTGTATCATCACTTAAAAATGCTTGACACACAGTTAGTCAACTCAGCATAATGAGCTGGTCGGACCGACCGATTGGACACATGTCTAACATACTGCTGCGTTGCTTGTCCTATCGGTACATATTGCTGATTTTGTAGTTCTCGTTAAAGAGTTTGGTTTGTTTCTTGTACTTGGGCTCGTGGTCCGAAAATTGTAGCTGGCTGTGAAGCTTGTGTTCATACATTCACCGTTGTTGTACTGGTCCTTACTAAGGTCAGATCCTGATAGAATTGAGACATGAAATCTATCTCTAAGGCCATACTCTTTAACTAAGATCCTTTTCTCTATCTGATCCAACAGAGCTCCGAATGTCATAGCACGTGTCTCTGCGACATTGTCTTTCATTACCGCCGGAAGAAGACCCATTCAGAAAGCAGCCAATGCTACTTTTTCTTCACAAAATTCCATGTCCGTCTTGACCTGAATAAAGAGTCCGTGTAATCTTTCAAGCTTTTTCCAACTTTTTGTCTACAATAAATGATGGTATCCCCATTTGCATGATATTTCTTGTTTCTGACAAAGTGTTGTCGGAACATACTCCAAAACATGCCAAAGTTTTTTATGCACCCTTGAGGTAGAGGATTATACCATTTGGATACAACGTTCTTGAATGTTTGGGAGAATGATCTACACAACAACTTGTCGTCATCATCTTAATTGATCATAAATTTCTTGAACTGCTCAATATGGTTGTCTGGATCCTGAGTCGCGTCGAATGTTTCTAGCTTGGAAATATCGAACCACTTGGGAAGATGTCCGGAGAGGATCTCCGTAGAGAAAGGGGATGGCGTCCAGTTGTGTTCGACCTTATAAGCGCTCCCCCCGGACAATCATTGGTTATCATATACAATCTTTCTTCGGTCTAAGAAGTAGACTTATTACTGACAACTATCAGATTGAGGCTGTATCCGAGGAGTGACATATTTGACTGGAACATTTCCAATTTTCTGCTCCTCGAAGTACATTTTTCTTTTACCAGGATCGACTTTATTTCTTGACTCGTTCTTTCTCAGACTAGTCCAATGGGCATGTTTGTGTGTCTTCAAATCTCTTTGTATGCGATCTGATTTGTATCTGGCAAGAACAACGTGATGAGTTATGAGGGAAGATCGAGAAATTAAATTTCCAAACGGAAGCAATAATAGCCCCTCTGGCTAAGGTTCTATCAGAAGTCTCTAAAATCGAACTACAAGAGGTCTCCGACGAAGAAGTTTTCGACTCAGATGCTCTGCACAATCCAGTCAGTTTTCTTATTAACAAAAGCGATTCAGGAAAAAAGCGATTGAGGAATATATTTTTAAATTTTAATTCTTTTATAATTTGGGATAAAATCGATTGAGGAATATATTTTTATAATGACCATATTAATCGCTCACTTATATATCGATAAATCGCGGGTGATGTGTTTTGAGGTTGGGGATAAAAATTTAAAACAATTCACGTTGCGCTTAATATTAGAGCTCTCAAGAAATCATCACTTAAACTTGTTCCCAATCGTATTATGCTCTCGCGTAATGATTTTCGTAACGAGGGGGATAAAATTTACATTGAATTTGTAGGCCCTGTATTGTTCAGGGTAACATAATGATATACTCGATTTTATGCTTCTTGTGTGTATTTCATTTTTACTCTCTAAGATTATTGGGAAATAAAAGTTTGGTTTCAATAGGATAGAGGAATTCATGACTGTATTTTATTAGCTCAAGAAATCGAACATGATCTTAATAAGAAGATAAAAGCTGTAACTTTGATTAGTAAAAGTAGATATGAAGAAAGCTTATGAACGATTGTCTTGGGAGTTCTTATATGCTACTTTTCGGAATTTTGGTTTCAATAATAAAGCCATAAAGATGGTTTCAAAATTTATTAATAAGTGTTAGTATTACCTGGATGTAAAAGACAAGTAATATGGGTTCTTCAAATCTATGAAAGGGGTAAGATAAGGAGATCTCATGTATCCTTCCATTTTCTAAGATAGGCATTAGAAAGTTGTTTGAAGAGATATAAAATGATGTTCGAAACTAAAGAAGTCATTCCTTACAGGTGCATCAAATAAAAAATTTAAGTTTCTCATCTTTACAATGAAAATGATGTTCTTTTATTTTTGAATGGAGGATATTTTACTATCAAAGCAATAAAGACATTGTTAAAGACATTGCTAAAGACATATTAGTGTTAGTAGGTTGAAAGGTTAATAAAGAAAAATATTTATATTTGTTGGTAAATCCATCGCTCATCAAAATAAAGAAAACATCATTCATCCTACCAATATGAATGCTATATTTTTCCAATAGATTACTTAGGTTCCCCTCTATTTAAAGATCAAGCAAAAAAATTAAACGTTGATTATGATGGACTAAGATATAACTTAGTTGAGTCCTTGGCATTCCAACATTGAAAATAGTAAGGAACATGAGTGAACGATTGCCATTATATTGTAAGTGTGGTGATCATAATCAATATCAGCATGGAGCATTCCAATTGCAACCTTCATCTTCATATGAAGAGGTCTCCCAAGAAGTATTCCTTAAACTTTTATGATGTAAGACCTCTTAAGGATTTTGAACCCAAAATAAACAAAGTCAAATTCCATATCATAGACTATTTTTTAATGTCCAAACGATCCGCATTCTAAAAGGAAAAAAACATATCACAAACTATAAAGTTTAGTGCATGTTTTTAATCCTATAAAAACTAAAAAAATACACCTGACCTACATGATATAATATTTATGAATAATAGTCGAGGCATAAGTCGTGCTCGTCTTATGTCTTTCAAAACGATGTCTTGGTGTTCTTATGCAGACCGAAACAGCTATTCTGTGACCCAAATTGTATATTTATTTTACCAAAATATTTCAATTCAAAACAATTATGCAACTATGATTAACCAAACACATTAAACAATTAAACAACCTCCATGCAACAAAGAGAAAAGAGGAAACAAAAAGCATAAAAAATCTAAGAACCAAATAAGCATCATCAACGAAGACATAAACCAACATAAAAATCAAACATCTAAAAGAAATATCAAACAACGTTTAGTATACAAATATATACAGCTAATACAACCATAATCCGGGTGGTTAGTTCTCATAGCAGCGGAAGTCTCTACAACTAACCTTTATAAACAAACGCGCATACCCTTTGGGCTACGAGTACTACATCGTACAATCACTTAATTAAATACATATTTGAGAAGTAAAACAGAAAGAGTCTACAACAATATTAAGACTCGATTAATAAATTTCGTCGAGCAGGTTATAGGTGTAAAGATAAGAGTAATAGTCGGGTGCTACATTAAAAATAAGGTTGGATTTGGATTATAAGAACCGACATGTGTGAAACCCTCCATGAAACAAAGAGAGAAGAGGAAACAAAAAGCATAAAAAATCTAAGAACCAAAACAACATCATCAACGAAGACATAAACCAACATAAAAACCAAACATCTAAAAAGAATATCAAACAACGTTTACTACACAAATATGTACAGCTTATACAACCACAATCAGGGTGGTTAGTTCTCATAACAGCGGAAGTCTCTACAACCAAACCTTTATAAACAAATGCGCATACCTTTTGGGCTACGAGTACTGCATCGTACAATCGCTTAATTAAATACATATTTGAGAAGTAAAACAGAAAGATTCTACAATAATATTAAGACCCGAGTAATAAATTTCGTCGAGCATGTTATATGTGTAAAGATAAGAGTAATAGTGGGGTGCTACATTGAAAATAAGGTTGGATTTGAATTATAAGAACCGACCTATGTGAAAACTATATAAAGATAGATGGAAGGATACCGATATTGTTCAAGAGAAGATTGGAAATATGAAAAACATGAGTGCTGAAGAGGTTGCCTCAACTTCCATCCGGACCTCTTCTTCCTCATAGAGTGCTCTACTAGCAAATACGGTAGCCTCGTCAGCATTCATGTTTTTCTTAGTTTTAAGCACCTCTAGAACAACATCAATGACCTTCTCTTTATTCTTCAAGGGTCCATATAGTGTTCACTAAAAAATAATGATATAATCTGGGACCAGGAGAGGATCTTTACGGTAGGACATGTTCAGATCAGGCCACTTGCAATTTTTCTTATTTACTAATACTGGATTGGCCGCCCAAAAAGGGTATTATGATTCATGGATGTGGCCCACTTTTGTCAAACGGTCTACCTCTGCCATTATCGCTTCAGTTTTCTCTTGAAAAAAATATTCTCTTTTGAATGATCGAACGAACACTGTTCTGTATAGCTAACCTGTGAGAGATGATATCTGCTGGGACCCGTGTGCCTTCTTCTGTGCACCAAGCAAACAAATGTAATTTTGTAGAAATAAATTTGAGTAAACTTTATTTTACCTCTTGAGGTAGCCTTGTTCCAATCTTGAGACTTTTACCAGGGAAAAACACATGATCCTCGAAGCTTTCATCACGAACCATGAACCTAGGGGACTCCCTCGGATCGTCAACAGGATTGGAATTCGCGGGAGACCCCTCTGATTGCTATTTTTTTCGGCCCGACCCCCTTCATCTGCTTGGGGGCCAATGCCGCTTTGTAGCATTATCTGGCCATGTTTTGACTACTTCTAACCGTTCCCACATTACTGCCCACCACATATTTCAAACACTGATGAAGAGTAAACGGTACAACATGCATCTTAGACAACCCTGCCTTCCGAAGATAGCATTGTATGACGTGGGGGCATCTACCACTATGAATAGTACCGTGACTATCTTCTTGAATGGCCCTCGGCCCAACTATACCATTCCCTCGAATTCTCCGACTTTGTCGGTGGTCGCACCTGTGAAACTCACTATTGTTCGGTCAGATCGTAGGATTGTTGGTGGGTTTATTATCTGGTTGTAGGTAGACATAAACATTATGTCAGCGGAGCTCCCTCTATAAATCATAAAGTTTCTTATCTCATTTCCTACTATCTCTGCTCCGATCACCACTGCGTCCTCATGTGGACCAGCTACATCTCTTATGTTATCATCCTGGAAGAAAAGAATTGGTGATGGGTTTTAGTATAGGTCTGAGGAGGCTCCTGTTTGTCACTATGTAGCCAGACTCATAATATGCCTCATTCGAGAATAGTTTGATATACCTGCTACTGTATCTTCTCCGAAGATGGTTAGTGATTCAAAAAATGCGCATAATTCACTAATCTTTCCTCTAGCGATCGGCTCTTCCACCATGTTCACACTATTTCTGCCCATCTTCAGATCAAGGTACTATGCAGCTATATCGAACGCATCAATAAATTCTTTTTCAACCGCTTCAGATATTATCATGGTGCCCTCTTCCTTTGGAGAAACTTCTTGCTTTGGTGCAACTGTGGTATTCTTTTTCACAAATCAACTAACTTCCCATTATCTATCAGATATTGGACTTCGTTCTTTAATGCCACGCAATCTTTCGTGTGATGCCAGATATCGTCACGAATATGACAATATTTATTCTTCCTATGCTCCGTCGGAGTCTGCAACAAGAAAGGCTTGCGAAAATGCACATTTGCACGTGCCTTCTCAAAAATGGTTGACACAGAGTCAGTCAACTCAGCATAATGAGCTGGTCGGACCGACCGATTGGACACGGGTCTAACATACTGCTGCGTTGCTTGTCCTGTCGGTACATATTGCTGGTTTTGTAGTTCTCGTTAAAGAGTTTGGTTTGTTTCTTGTACTTTTCCTCGTGGTCCGAAAATTGTAGCTGGCTGTGAAGCTTGTGTTCAGACATTTACCGTTGTTGTACTGGTCATTACTAAGGTCGGATCCTGATAGAATTGAGACATGGAATCTATCTCCGAGGCTATTGTTTCTTTAACTAAGATCATTTTCTCTATCTGATCCAACAGAGCTCCGAATGTCATGGCACGTATCTCCGCGGAATTGTCTTTCATTACCGTCGGAAGAAGACCCATTCAGAAAGCAGCCAATGCTACTTTTTCTTAACAAAATTCCATGTCCGTCTTGACCTGAATAAAGAGTTTCGTGTAATCTTTCAAGCTTTTTGCAAATTTTTGTCTACAATAAATGATGGTATCCCCGTTTACATGATATTTCTTGCTTCCGACAAAGTGTTGTCGGAACATACTCCAAAACGTGCCAAAGTTTTTTATGCACCCTTGAGGTAGACGATTATACCATTTGGATACAACGTTCTTGAATGTTTGGGAGAATGATCTACACAACAACTTGTCGTCATCATCTTAATTGATCATAAAGTTCTTGAACTGCTCAATATGGTTGTCTGGATCTTGAGTCACGTCGAATATTTCCAGCTTGGAAATATCTAACCACTTGGGAAGATGTCCGTAGAGGATCTCCGCGGAGAGAGGGGATGACGTCCAGTCGTGTTCGACCTTATAAGCGCTCCCCCCGGACCATCATTGGTTAGCATATACAATCTTTCTTTGGTCGAAGAAGTAGACTGATTACTGACTTGGTAATCTTGATGATAACTATCGGATTGAGGCTGTATCTGAGTAGTGACATATTTGACTGGAACATTTCCAGTTTCCTGCTCCTCGAAGTACATTTTTCTTTTACCAGGATCGACTTTCTTTCTTGACTCGTTCTTTCTCAGACTAGTCCAATGGGCATTTTTGTGTGTCTTCAAATCTCTTTGTATGCGATCTGATTTGTATTTGGAAAGAACAACGTGATGAGTTATGAGGGAAGATCGAGAAATTAAATTTCCAAACAGAAGCAATAATAGCCCCTCTGGCTAAGGTTCTATCAGAAGTCTCTAAAATCAAAGTACAAGAGTGCTCCGACGAAGAAGTTTTCGACTTAGATGATATGCACAATCCAGGAAGATACCGAGAAGGTGGATCATGTAAAACTATCATTCTTCAAGGAGGGAGTGTACGACCAAGTATTACTATAGTCCTTCAAATTCTAGCAAATACTTTGTTTATGATTTTGATGAGTCGTCGTCCTTTCCAAATAGGGATTATCATTGTTAAAATAGAAGAAATCATGATGATAATAACTATTCAAAGAAACATTATTATCGACATCATAACCAAGAGCGGGAGCAAAGCTTGATCAAACAATGTACTTCCTTGAATAAACGAGCACATAAAGAAAGCATAGAAACCAAATGAATGATAGAAAATTTGAGGAACTAAAGTCTTGATTATCAAGTGAATAATAGGTTTTCGCGACAGCTGATGAGGGTCACCAATATAGTTAGAGACATAATTAGAGGCAGTCTTTCATTTATTGTAGAAACTCTTTGGACATTTACCAAAGTGCTTTGACATATCGAAGATGGAAATGATTGATGGGTGTAAAGATATAAATCACCATCTTTATCAATTCAAAATATTTATGATGAATTACGATGATGATCATAAGTTGTTGTGTCGGGCTTTCTCCTAAACATTCAAATGTAGCATTTTAAATTAGTATAATCAGATTTCACAAAGGTCTATCAAGCGTTTTAATATGGCTTAGACAACTTTCTGAAAGATTTTGAATGAGGAAAGTTTGATTGATTACACCAAATTCTTCGTACAAACTAAGAATAATTTGGATAAATGTTTTGACCAAGTGCCCATATATTATTTTACACAACGAATTCTTCTGACCAACCCTAAAGATGGTAGTATTGTTTTGGAAGGGTTGAGTGCATGAAGGGTGTTATGGCCTTTTAATCTCTTTTATGAGTAAATGTTTTATTGGTGTAAAACGTTTATGATGGTTAATAGCATTGATTCATTATCCATAACAACCCGCGCTTTCGAATTACACAAAACTCTCTAAAACTTAACCTAAAGAACTCTCTGAAACTTATCATAAACAACTCTGGGAACCTCATTTAATACAACTCCCTGTATCTAATTAAAAAAATAACTCTCAGGATAATAATAGACAAACAACACGCTCTAGTTGTGTACATACCAATGTTGGCCTTTCAATTACAAATAACTCTCAAGACAGTAGTATCCAAACAACTCGCAAAGCAAAACAAACATATTATCTTTACCAATAACTCGCCAATGATCGTGAGTAATATACAGGGAAGACTCATGGGAAGGACGTACAAAAAACTCACATTTTCTCAACGGTAACTACACAATCCGCAATATGAATAGTAACAACTCGCAATGATATTTTTAATATACATAGAACACTAATTATCTCAATATTCAAACAACTCTCATTTTCACATTGTAATGTAAACCACTCGCAAATTTTTGTAGTAAACAACTCGCATTGATAAAAACAAAGAACTCGTAACTATGGCAGATTAATATACCAAACAGATCGATCTTTAAATTGGACAGGTCCTCCTGTTATGACCTGCTTTCGAACAACTCCCACACCTCAAGTGTTTGGTTATTGCTTCACCTCTAGACGGGATTCATTTTTTCTTAAGACTTTCGGGTCATCTTTGCACATTGGGAGGCAGAAGTTCTGGCTCCGACGGATCGTTAGAGCTTGATCCTTCGACGAAATTCGTTATCACTGTTATACTGAAAGTGTAACTTGACCTGGAATTCTTAACTATGAAGAAAGACTCTATTATCGTAAGAGGATCTTGCTAGTTAGACTATACGGTCGCTAATGCATGAGAACATGGGAAAAACCCTTGTTGTGCTGCAACGCAAGAACATTTGAAATCCAACATATTAACAACCATTACAGGTTCGGAAAAGACTTCGAACACGGCTGTAGAAGACTTACGGACTATCAAAGTTCGGTATTTTTTCAAAAAAATTCTTTAGCTTCTTTTCATACTTAGTGCACAAATTAGTACTCTAGCTTAACGCCTCATTCTATCGTTGTGAAACTTGAGTCATAACCAAGACTCTAATCCGGTCTATGGATTCAACAATGGGTAGCCCGCAATATTTTTTGATCTGTGCGTTAAAATATTCGACTGCAACAGAAGTCATAGCCTGGTATCATTTCCGTTTAAGAAATGGCTAAGCGTACTTATCCGGAGGTAAATTGTCATGGAAATTTTTGATTCTTTCACCACCTTACATAGAAAATCTGACTATATCATTAACAACCTCTTAAGTAGGAGCATAAGCAAGAAGATAGAAGAAACTTAACATACTAGACTTATAGTCTCTGTTAGTGTGCTCCAGAGCAGTTCTCACATTCTGAACAAGATGAAAATAACAGTACGCATGAAAACAGTTTAGATACAAGACAAAAACAGAATTTATGATACTAATATGACGGTCTACAATAAATTTGATTTGTTGTTCCAACAAATGAGGTTTCAAGAAGTTCAAACACCATAGCCAATTATCAGAATCCTCAGTACTAACGGTTGTAAATCCAATAGGGAATAGTCCTGAAATAAAAGACAAGCATGGTCAAATGGTTTACACAAACCACAATGTCAATTGTAAAAGAACTCGCGGTAACTTTAATCAACAATATGTGTTATCAAACAACTTGCAATGCGTGTTACAAAGAAACGTGCAATATCTGTTACAAGCCAACTCGCAATATGTGTTACAATGCAACTCGCGTTCCGTTGTATTACACTAGCATGTGCATACTAACCAAAATATAACTCAGACAACTCACACCTGTATAGTATATTAAACAACTCGTACCTGTATGTAGAATATACGAAATTTGCATAATATAAGTTAAACAACTAGATGACTAAATTATATGGGAACAACTCGCAATCGATCAAACAACTCTCACTGAGTTAACAAACAACTCGTGGTTACATGCATAATATATTTTCAAAAACAACTCGCAGAATATTAAACAACTCGCGGTTAGTTACCAAATAATGCGCGATTGTATATTATAAGTTTAAAAAATTATCGAAATCCATTACATTATAAAAAAATCATGAAACTAAATGTTCATTTCGTCCTTTACTACGACATGAAGCAATACACCCATATATTTACCGCTTAAGTGGGTTCCGTCGACATGCAACATCGGACGGTACGACCTTGAAGACATGAACCGAATGCTATAAAACAACGGTTGAAGACGTTTCCAACTGATAATTCCAAGTGACAGTCGGTAATAATATCACATCTCTTCAATTGTTTGAATGACCCACTTAGTAAACTAAAAGAACTTGAACTATCTCCAGAAAATCCACTTATTGCCTTCTCTAAAGCATTCCATGACAGACGGTATGAGATATCTTAACCTTAGTCTTGTTTGATAGACGATTGTATAGTTTTGGCTTTAAACGAATTGCATGTCTAGATAAAATCATGAATGTCCTCCGCAATCAAATCCGATGTCAAATGCCTACTCCTCTTTTTTTTTTTGGGAGTAAACGAAACTTAAAGTATGGTGCAAAACATAACTTTTAATCATCGTTAACCTGGTGCCGGAATCAACTGATGCATAAAGTCTCCAGTTGCACCTGCTTGTTAAATTATTGTCACCATAACAGTGATCTTGTTTGGTGTATTATGTATGTATTTGAAAGAAAAACCAATCTCTAAAGCGTATCGGCATAAAGATAACCCTAAAGGTGCAACACCTTCTTAAAAAGTTTGACCAACACATGTGATAGCATCAGCCCAACCAGTAGTAGCAAGTTTTTTTTTTCTCTAATTAGAATTAACTAAACCATTACTACTCTCCAAGTTCGTTAGTTGATTTTGAGAGGGTTTTCCCAAACTTATACTCGGCTGTTTACGCTTTTGATCAGAACCCTTATGACTATAAATTTTATCAATAACTTGCTGTTCTATGATAAAACTAACCTGTTCTAAACGCTCCAAATCAAGATATAATACTAAACCAACAAAATCTTTCTCATTATTAAAGAAACAATTCTTGTGATGCCATGATGAGTAGGTAATAATGTGGTTACCTCTGACCAGCTTCTCCCATCTGCTCTCGACGTACTCTTGGATATTTTGAAAGCTTTCAAACTCCGTAAAAGGCACAATTGCTGTTTGGTGACCATGTGTGAAATACAAACTCGTGGTTTAGACATACTTTACCCAACATTGAACAATTACAAAGCAGTCACGTGGTATAAATATTAATAAATAAGTTAGTAATAATAAAATAGCTCATAAATAACGCAAATTAATAACTCTCAATACACTAATATACACTAATTCGATATATAACTCGGATTATCAGATGTGATTAATTCAATGTACACAACCCGCATTATTGATATCACACAATCCCAAATTCAACATACAACTTGCAATATCAGATGTCATCAATGCAACTCTCACTTCTCTAAATAAAATATTCACAACTCGCATTGTTGATATTATACAAAGAACACACAATAGTATATACAACTATAAGTTCTATTTTGTTTAGCCATATAACTCGCATTATCAAATTTTATCAAATTTTATGGATTAAACTCCCAATTTCTCAATTTAATGTACACCACTGGCATCACAAATATTATATAACTCGCAATATCAAGTGTTATCATCCAACTACCAGTTTCTTAATATAATTTACACAACTCGCATTGTAGTAGTGTATAAAGAACACAAACTATTATACACAACCCCCAGTTTCCAATTTTTATTACCCATACAAGTCGCGAAACGGTAAAACAAACAGCTCGCATTCCCATATTGCAAGTAACACACATCTTCTACATGTAAAAAATCCAAATAGTTCGCATCTTCATACAAAAAATTCGCATCTTCTACATATTAAAATTTTATAACAATTCGCTTCCTCTCCCAAATAAAATTGTGACCGTTGTCAGGCATGCATGGACACTAATAACTCTTAGTATATATATATATATATATATATATATATATATATATATATATATTTATTTATTTATGCTAAAAAACATTGAATCAATTAAATAAAATTATATAACTAATTAAACAACGATTAAGGCTTTGGATTATGGAATAAACATTCGATCGAAAAAAAAACCCGAAAAGCAGAGATAATAGTGGACTAGGCTATACTAGATCACAAACCAGTAAATAAAGACATACCTCACACAGAAAATCACCAAACCTCGCAATTAGTAGTTATCCACCAATAACTACAAGAAACACCTAAAATTAAAAAATACAGACGAAGAAAACCACCATAAACGTATGATAAACTATTATATGTAGAAAACGGTACTTAGAAGCATATTATATCGAAATTACGTAAATATACTGACTTTAAACTGGCCGATCACATGAAAATTTTGGATTTTTGGTGGTTTGTGCTGGTTTTTGTTGGCCAACGTTAGGCTGTTAGAAAATGGTTTCAAATTTTCAAATCTATAAAACAAAAAAAAGAAGAAAATGAAAAATTATCTTTATATAGTAAGTAAAAGGTAGTGCTGATATTAAAAAATGTTGGTCATTAAATGTGAATTAAATATTTAAAATGTGTATTAAATAATAATAATAAATACTTAGATATTAGATAACCTGAAAACAATTTCCTTTATATAGTGTTATTCAAATTTTCAAAATATTTGAATACTTAATAGTTCATGAACCAACGCAATTATCAACAGACAACAGCTATCTAAGTAACCATAAAAAATTAATTATTTTGTAACAAAAGAAGTCAAACAAGAAAAAGAGAGGAATATTGGAATCTTACCTTACCATAAACGAGAGTGGTTGTTTTATTGGACTTTGCCAATAATATTTTGACTAAATGTTAAAAGAATCCATACAAAGTAAATGCAGGCTTATATTCATTAAAACCTATTTTGTCATTTGTCCATTTTATTACAGAATGCGGAGTGCAAACTCTCCTATAAATTGACCCAAACCATCTCTTTAGCAAACCATCCCAACTCCAACAATAACAAAAGAAACATATATAATAGAAAATGAAGAAGGGTGTTTCATGTTTTGCTTTTCTGGTCCTAATTTTTCTAGGCAGTGAGATGTTAGTAGCAGAGGCCGAGTGTGATGTAAAGCAGCTGATGCCTTGTTTACCTGCAATTGTCCGTTCGGATCCACCAACAACTGAATGCTGTATGAATTTGAAAGCGGCGGAACCATGCGTGTGCCAGTATTTGAGAGAACCTGCGCTCGTTCCATATATCCCTAAAGCCAAAGAGGTTGCTGCTAAATGTGATGTCACCGTCCCTGCATGTTGAACGTGTTCTTGATTTTTATTAATTTTTAATAAAATCATTAGCTGAATGAAATTTAGTGTTTATCTTCTCTTTATGGTTTGATGTATAATTTTGCAACAAATATCAATATAAACTATTTAATTAGTTATGGGAATCTCATTCATATACCATTAGATCTAATATAAATGAGAAATACAAAAAAAATTATTTATAATGTTTGTTTCACTATAACCATATTTAATCTAAATAGGAATGTTGTCATTGAGATTTATCTTTTTGAAAAATCATAAACTTCAAACTATATTTAATGAATAAAAAAAGGGTTATAAATAACCTCCGCAACATATTAAATCTATTATTAATAGTTTGGATTCCCATAAAGTAATGCACAAGGAGAAGAAACGACAACTGCTGGAATGGTATGGAGGGGAAGTTCTGGACTAAGTATGATCCCTGAATGAATTGATCAGTCTTCGTCCTTTTTTTTTTATCGTTACCATGTTTATCCTTTTTGTCTTTTTTTTTTTTTTTTTTGTAATGGAAGATTCTGACCTTATTTTACCCTCTTTAACAGTGGCATCAAGAATATCTAACAAGGTTGCATCAATCTGGTGAGCCTCATTTCTTATTTTTACAACCAAATGTGATAGGCTCTCCTTGTTCTTTAAGTTCTTCTCTCTTGTTATATTAGAAATATGTATAAACGGTTTGGTTTCAAAGAATAATTGTATTCAATACTTTTTAAAAATGTGTTAAATAAA
Source organism: Limnanthes douglasii subsp. nivea (assembly GCA_036936605.1). NCBI lineage: Eukaryota > Viridiplantae > Streptophyta > Magnoliopsida > Brassicales > Limnanthaceae > Limnanthes > Limnanthes douglasii. The sequence goes on from JAUPFV010000004.1 coordinate 280,960,744, forward strand.
GGGGTGATGCAAATTTTATATAAAAATTTAAGATTATTGTATTTGAAAAAATAAATAAGTAAAATTAAATACTTTAAAATCATCATATGGTGTTAGGAAAAAGACCACCCACTGAATCCTATATTTATCTATTTATATACATCCCGCACAATAAAATTAATTTATATATTTTTAAATAGTATATGTTAATAAATATTTTGATAAAATTATAATTTTAAGTGTTTGAATATGAATAGAATTACTAAATGACCATAAATATTGTTTTGTAACAGCTGGCGAATTAAAAAATGTCCAATATAGAAATAGTGGAAAGTAGATGTCCAATAAACAACTTCTAAAAGGAAAGAGATCAAAGAAAGTAACCGAAAAAGAAACCCACAAGACGAAACATTTTCTTATTAACATGCAAGAATCCGTGCGTCCAATTTTTCTAATCTAGAAACCGACGTATTCCACTAGCGAACGACTTTTTATAATTATACTATATGGAGTTATGATTTTACATGTGGGGTAACTGAAGTCTGATATTAGTTTGATTTTGATAAAGTCGGGTATATCCATGTCAACGTGATTAGAAAGATGTACGAGATAGTGTGACAAAGTATAAAGTCGAGCGGATAACACATAAAGTAACTGAAGAGCAGCGTTGATATCGAAGCATCAAATAAACCGAGCTCAGAAATTTGAACGGATAAAAAGCAAAGTGGAGCCGAATTGAATCAATTCGAACTTATAATATTAAACGACGACGTCGAACCGAGCAGAAATGAGTCTGAACAGGAATAACTGAGCTCGAACAACGCCGGACAGACGCCTCGACCAAATAAAAGAGGTTCCGATCCAGAACAGTACCGTGCAGCCCAATTGCGTTTCAGGAATAATGGAAATAAAAATTATTAATAAAATCAGATATATTTATGAGTCAACTATTACGATCAATAAGTGTCAAATTAGTAGCCGTTAATTTAGGATCATTAACATTAATAATGGTCTACGTGCAAAACTAATAAACCACGTAATAGATCGCCACATTATAACTATTATGAAAAGTATAAGTATGGATCCTAAACATGTAAAAGTATATTCTTCCCCAATCAATAAAAGTTATTATTTTGGTAATATATTTGTTAAGATTCTCCGTTAAATTTTTTGGCGACGTCTCTAGGAATTAGGAAAAAAAACACTCATCTATCTTCCAGCACTAATGTAGTGACTAGATTCGCGATTGAAATGGATCCTACGGAGAGACGTATCTGTCAGAAATATTTCCACCAACTAATGTGATATTGTACGCTTTGGGCAATTAGTCCTGCACGGTTTTTCTCTTGGTTCTGCTCATGTTTAACCGATGTGAGATGTATTCTTAACTATCTGCTCACACCGTGCCACTCCTTGATCAAACCACCTGCTTGATGAGCTAGGCCCTCCATCTTTAGATGAATCTGCGTCGCTCCTTGATCAAGCCAAGCCACCTGCTTGATAAGCTATCTTGGCGCTCCATCTACCGATGACTCATGACTTCTGGTATGCTGTAGAAATATCTCCACCAACTAATGTGATATTGTCCGCTTTGGGCGATTAGTCCCGCATGGTTTTGCTCTTGGTTCACTTCCAAAAGGCCTCACATTAGTTGAGATATTTCATTCACTTATATATTGTAAGTACTTGCTCAGCCTAAGCGATGTGGGATAAAGGATCAAGTCTACTCACTTTTAACACTCTCCCTTAAAGTTGATCCGCGGAATGGCATATACACTCTATGCATTCCGCCTCACTCAATACACCCATTGCATGGCCTTGAACACAAGTTTCAACCTTGCTCTGATACCATGTTAGAAATATCTCCACAAACTAATGTGATATTGTCCGGTTTGGGCAATTAGTCCCGCACGGTTTTGCTCTCGGTTCACTCCCAAAAGGCCTCACATTCATATATTGAAGTACTTGTTCAGTACAAGCGATGTGGGATAAATGATCAAGTTTACTCACTCTTAACAGTATCACCATGACAAACCCGGATCAAATAGTGGAACAAGTCAACTGACCAAGCACTATTCCATCGCGGGCTGCAATCATCCATGAAGTTCATCCCCATGGATTAGTGGAAGTTATGCCATGAATCTCCCCAACAACCGTTAACCCACCACTAGCACCGGTTGTCGTGATGGTCATAGTTTGTCTAACTAACCCGCCCGCAAGAGCTAATAATATAGATGAGGCGACATAAGTTAGGCGGCTTGAACAGCTGATCTAGTAAATACATCAGGCTCAACATAAATTAGATCGGGATCATGAGGTAAAGGATCAGGCTGCCAAAGCAGCGTTAGCAGAAATAAATGGTGCGATCATTGCACTAACGACAAAACTTCATGATCCAGGCTAGCCGAGCAGTGAGACGAGAGGGATCATCCAAGCGCGATAAGTACGACGAAGGAACAGGGGAGAGCAGCGGCCTGAAGCGCCAGAAGGGGAAAGAACACTCTAAGGAAGAAAAGTACGCGTCTCCGTAAGAAAACAAAGAGGGTATAGCTAAGCAATATGATCAAGTGCGCCTTACAATGGCAGCATATGTGCTCACTGAATTTCCAATTGTATATAAAATTCTAGCTGCGACGCTCCCGAGGAAATTCGGGAGAGTCGCATAAAAACCTCCCCGCGCCACCGGGGTAGGAAAGAGTATGCCCCATAATATTTACATGTACTTTAAACAAGTAAATATTTACACAACTTTCATTCCAGATATAACCGGAGGTGTTCAATATTCCATGAGTGCTTTAGGATTCTTCCATCTTTGTCTTGAAGCCTATATGTCCCAGGCATAAGCTTTTCGGGGACCTCATAAGGGCCTACCCAGTTCGGAGCTAGTTTGCCGAACTGCTTTTCCTTAGTATGGAAGAAAACCTTTCTTAATACTTTATCTCCTGGCTGAAAATCCCTTCTCTTGATTCTGGAAGCAAATCTGCTTCTCATCAAACATTGGTAATGGGTGGTTCTATGATGAGCCTTAACTCTTCTTTCTTCTGTTAAGTTCAACTAACTTCTAATTGCCAATTCATTGGCCTGTTCGGAATAGTTGTGGACTCTGTATGATGGCAGAGTTGCTGGTATAGGACTAATTACATCCATCACATATACCAATGCAAAAGGAGACTCTTGTGTAGCAGTTCCAGGAGTAGTCCAGTACGCCCACAATACTTCTTGCAAATAGCTGGGCCACTTTCCTGCACCCTTTCTAAATTTATTTTCAAACTGGACAGAATAATCCTGTTTGCCACTTCAACTTGACCATTCTCTTGTGGGTGGAAAGGAGAAGAGAATCAACGTTAAATGCCCCTAGAGGCACATAAACTCTCCATATCCTTGTTATTAAATTGTGGCCCATTATTTGTGGTTATCTTTTGTGGAACTCCAAATCTGCAACAAATGTTAGAGAATATAAATTTTATAACAACTTTCGAACTAGTTCCTGCCAAGGCCTCTACTTCTATCCACTTTTAGAAATAATCAATGGCTACAATAATAGTCCTACACCCTCCGGCCACCATTGGTAGAGGCCAAACTAAATCCTGTCCCCAAGGAGCAAAAAGCATTGGCTTAGAAATTGGCTCAGAAATTGGCTCCATAGGAACAGTTAGGATATGAATTTCGTTACCATATCTTTGGCATGTGTCACATTTCTTTTAACAATTCCGTATCATCTGCCATTATGGACGACCAATAGTATCCGGTCAACAAAACCCTCCGGGTGAGAGCTCTATAGCCACAGTGTGCTGACCCCTCTCCATCATGTAGTTTGGATAAAAGAATTGGGATTCCTTAGCCCCTAAACAACGTAGGAGAGGCATATTGTATGACTTCGTATAAAGAATCTCTCTTATGATCAAGAAACCACGAGCCGCGCGTTTCATTTTCCTTGCCAAAGCCTTTTCCGGAGGCAAAATTCTATCAGATATGTATTGAAAAATGGGAAATCTCCAGTTTTGGGTTGAACCATCTGTACATTTAAACTCTCATCCTCTTCCTTGCTTTGATTTGGTTGTATGGATGGACATTCTTGTACATGAATCCATGGGTAGGACTCAGAGTATGCTATGGTGGCTAAGGAGTCGGCCATTGCCTTTCCCGATCTGGGAATATGCTTATAGCTAACATTTTTGAAGTTGGCTGCTACCTCTCTAAGAATGAACAAGTATTTGATAAACTGCTCCTTCTTGGATTCGGACTGACCTTGAGCATGGTGGATAACAAGCTGAGAATCACTCATTAACTTAACTCTTTTAGCCCACACAGAAAAGCTAACTTTAGACCAGCTATAACTGCCTGATATTCAGACTCATTGTTAGAAGCCCTGGAAGCAAAGCATATAGCATGGTATAACTTATCACCGTACATAGAGGTTAAACAAATCCCAGGCCCACAATCCATTGTGCTTGATCCACCATCTGTCCAGACAACCCACTTTGTTTTAGTTTTCTCTTCTGTAGCTTGTTTAGTATTCATGTTCGAATAAAATTCTACAAAGAGATCAGCAACAGACTGAGCTTTAATTGCAGTTCGTGGGGAAAAATCAATGTCATAATCACCCTACTCTACTGACCATTTGGTCATCTTGCTTGATACGTCTTCGTTCTGAAGCACATTCTTCAAAGGAAAAGATGTGCGACAATGATGGAATAAGATTGAAAATATGGCCTCATTTTTCTCCCAGCAATTACTAGGGCTAGTGCCAGCTTTTCAAGATTTTGGTACCTATTTTCAGCATCTATCAGACTATTTGCTGATCTGACCAAAACCGCACTTATAGAACATTCTGACACAGCCAAGTATACATATAGTGTTTCTCTGTCAACAGGTTTAATAGAGTTTTGGGAGAAGACAAATGCTTCTTTATTTCATCAAACTCCTAGTCACACTGTGGAGACTAGTTGAAGTCTTTAACACCCTTAAACGTCTGAAAAAACAGAGCACATTTATAGAAGACCTCGAAATGAAACGATTCAAAGCAGCCAACCTTCATGTTAGCCTCTACACTTCTTTAATATTTCGAGGAGAGTCCATTTTTAACAGAGCATCAAGCTGATCTGGATCCGGTTGTATCCATTTTTCACTTATTACATAACGCAAGAATTTTCCGGACCGCATCCCCAAACACACACTTCTCTGGATTCAATTTTAAATTAACCTTTTTCAAGTTGGCACATTTTCTTGAAGATCAGTCAGGTGCAACTCTTCTCCTAAACTTTTAACCATCATATCATCGATATATACTTTCATATTTCTTCCAATCTGATCAACAAATGCTTTTTTTACCAATCTTTGATAAGTAGCCCCAGTGTTTTTCAACCCAAAAGGCATCACCTTATAATAATAGAGACCCATATCTGTGACAAAGGGAGTGTGTTCATGGTTATTCAGATCCACCTGTATCTTGTTATAATTGGAGAAGGCATCCATGAACGATAATAGCTTGTTTTCCAGACGTGGAATAATCATTCTCCATTTCCCATTCTTTTTCTTAACTAGCACTGGATTGGCAGTCCATAAAGGATATTGAGACTCCTTTGTGTGCCCGATATTGGTAAGCCGATCAACTTCTTGTACTATTACATCAACCTTTTCCTTAGAAAAGGCTCTCCTTTTTTGCATAACAGGTGCCACATCACTACAGAGAGACAGCTTATGTGATATAACACCTGTTGGTACTCCGGTCACACGAGCATTGCACCAAGTCAAAACGTGCTGGTGATCTGCTAAAAAGGATAACAATTCTTTCTTTAATTCTGGTGCCATCTTGGAGCCAACTTTAACAGTCCTTCCTTCAGCCAGAGAGTGAGTTTCAACTTCTTCGATCGGTATCAAAACAACATGGGTCTGTTTGGGGTCATCAATTTCAACCTTACCCCCATAGGGCCCCAACAACTGCTAATCTTCATTAATCCGAACTGCCCCCAGAGTTCTAGGAGCAAGTGCAGTTGCGTAACACTATGTTGATATCTTTTGGCTACTCCGGACAACTCTCAATTGTCCTTGAACAATATACTTTAAACATTTATGGACTGTTGAAGCCACAACATGCATCCTAGAGAGCAAGGACCTCCCAAATATTGCATTGTAAGGGTAATCCACCACAACGAATAATACCCTTACCATCTTCTTGAAAGGGCCTTTGCCCAACAGTACCTCCTCCTCGAATTCTCCGATTATATCCGGAGAGCTTCCTGTGAAGCCCATAATGGATCGGTTCGAACGCTTAATCACCGATGGATTCTTCATCTGTTTCTAAGAACTTAAAAAGAGAATATTGGCTGAGCTACCAGTGTCAATTAGGATTCGCTTGATGTCGTTACCCCAATTGAAGCTCCTATCACCACTGCATCCTCATGAGGCCCATCTATATTTCTTAGATCATCTTCATAAAAAATAAGGGAAAAGGAATTTAGGATTGATAAGAAGACATGTCTCTCTCTAACTGAGTAGCTAGAGTGTGAACATGACTCTTCCTTGAAGAAGGAGTTGGCGCGGTCATAGTGTCCCCTCCATATATAGTGAGTGACTCAAAAAAGCTTATGAGTCCGGCCACTGTCTTAGTTTGTTCTGTTATAACCCACGCTTTATTCCAGGTTAGATCAGGATCCAAATACTCCGGTTCGACATCAAATATTTCAAGAATTACCATTTCCCATTCTAGAGTGGATGTCCCCGCATTGTTCGTTGGGCCAGTCCGGTGAGCATTGCCAGTCCTGTTTCCACTCCTTCTCTTGACATAAGCTCTCAGCTTCCCCTTTTTAAGAAGATTCTACACTTCTTGTTTCAAAGCGATGCAGTCTTTGGTGTTGTGACCAATATCATGATGATTTTGGCAAAAACAAGTATTGCCACGTTCTCTTTTAATTCTGCAAATCATTCCTCTTGGACCCAAGGTCATCATTTATATATGGACTGCTGGATCTGAGCTGTATTTGGGTGGGATTGAGTTTCTTTGGCCCTATTGAGCCCTTGTCCGGTTTCTTTGGCCTTGTATCCAGACTGGTTCTGGTTTGGAGCAGGTGGGGCATACCTCACTTGCATGTGTAACCTAGTCTTCTTTATTTCATCTACGTTGATTTGCTTCCTCATCTGATTCAGAAAACCGCCCCACGTCATGTCCTTCTTCCTGGTTACCGAATCAGCCAGATTCCCAGGGTTTAACCCTTGTTTCAATAAGCTATTTCTACATGCTCAAAGTAATCGGTCAACCCATTCTTAGTATTTACGAACTGGTTTATATAGTTTTTCAGTGACACATTTGGCTCTTGTGGACAATGGATAATAGTATCTCAATTTCCCTTCACCTCCTTACTCCCCACAAACTGCCTTTGAAAGGCCACCCAAAACGTATCAAAGGTTCCAATACAACCTTGTGGCAAACTGTTGTACCATTTTAAAGCACTTCCCGTAAAAGATTGGGAGAATGATCTACAAAGAAGTTTGTCATCATCATCAAAATTCATCATAAATTTTTTAAACTATTCCAGATGGTTGTCCGGATCTTTGCGCCCATCATACTTCTCCATTTTAGTACTGGCAAACCTCTTAGGAAGGTTTCTGGACAGTATCTTGGATGACAATGGCGATTGCCTCCAATTGAAACTACGACTAAACACTGTGTCATCATTAGGTGTTGCAAAAATACCTGGCCCATCATGGAAAGCAAAAGGATGCATCAGCAGCTAATCCAGATGCCTGTGACTATGGTTGTGGCTGTGAGATGACCCTTTTCCCAGATGCCTCTTTCGTCTCCCACGCCTATCTTTCTTTCTTGAATAATTTTTCACCAACTTTTGTTTTTTTATGGACCTCGCCTCATCACTACTTGATGACAAAGACTCCTCAAGCTCATCCTCATTCGAGGAGCTACTGGAGGACTCAGATTCTGAGCTCTCCACCGGCTTGGACCGGTGAGATTTGTTGGAGTTGACATGGTCTTTTTTATGCTCAAATGAGTCTTTGCCGATGGGTCTTTCTCCCTTGGGTTGTTAGTATGGTGAATGGCTGGCGCTTTTGACTTTCCTTTAACCTCATCTCTGCCTTTCTAGTGGCCATTATTGGTTCTATTTCAGCTTTCAATTTGTCTCGCTCTTGGTTCGTGTACTCATTCTTTTCTCCCACCACCTCCACCAAAGGTGGTGGAATTGCTTGCTCATCCGAATTCATCCCAACTGGTTTTTCTTGCTGGTTTTGAATGCTAGATTGAGGCACCTTCTTTCTCCCACTATGGTCGCCAATTTGGTGTGGTTTATTTTACGTTGAAGGTAATTTGGTCAAGTGTTTTGAACAATGTATCTAATTGCATGGTATTAGCTTGGATCTCTTTTTCATAATGATGTAACCTAAAAGGTTTCTGAGTCACACTCGAGTAAATCACCATCATTCTTTTGTAGTGAGAGATTTAAGCTGTGTGGTTGTATTAAATGTTCATTACCATCATTAATGAAGTTGAGGTATTTATACCCTTAATTATGGACCCATGGGCTTTCGGGTCAATTTATGAAACAGATTAACACCGAGCTTAGTCAAAAATGTGTTTGGTTATTTTATGCTTTTGTTTTGTCCGGATAGTTCAGTGGGCATTTTATGTCCCAATTGTCCTTGTCTGGATATCTGTGGGTGCAGTGGTTAAGGTATCCGAACTCATCAGTACTAAGTGAATGTTATACATTTTCTTTGAATGGAACACAATATTGGCTGCCTTTACTTCTATAAAGAAATAAAATACACATTTGTCCTAACGAGAGCAATGACTCTAATCCACAAAGCATCGCAAGAAAAAAACCATCAGTCAGGGCTACGAGCTTCATAATTACACGATCAGAAGAGGAAGAAGAACCATCACCATCTTCACGACATGTTAAAAAATTTGAGCATTATTTTCTAGATGACCTGGAACATGATCAGGAGTAGGAGAAACGTATTATATATCCACTCTATAACAGATGTGTACATAATCTTTTACGCCTCTTAAGAGACAATCACTCTTCTTCCACTCAACCTCATATACTTTAAAATAGAAGCAATCACACAGGTGATCTAAAAAGAATAATGGGTGAACTGGGTGATGCATTCGTTAAAGTACGTACCTTAGATTTACTACGAAGATTCTCCGAGAAGAAAAAAATGTAATCTTCATTCATGAGGTAATTGGTTGTGTGTACATGTCCTTTTAGTAGGCTTGACAATCGTATCCTAATTCAGAAAAGAAACAACAAAAAATGTTACTTTTGGTTTCCTCGTTGGACCATAATTTAGAATATGAAAATTATTCATACCCCAATATAGAATAACAAGAACGCAAAATGTTTATTGAAAATGGGATATTGCTAAAAGGACGTGAAAAACAGAAAACGTACTTAGTAATAGTAAAAATATAAAAAAAAAATTGGAGAAAATAAATACTCACAATTAGCATTCTAAAAAAGATTGATAGTCATAGATATTCTCAATATTGGTGGTCCAATTTCGACGAACATAAACAAAACTAATTTTTGATTCCCCGATAACATTAATAAAATAGTTAACGATCTACGAAAAGGTAGACAAACTAACCTAAAAGAAAAGAAGTATTCTTTCGACCCACAAACATAATAATGGTTAACAAATATTCTATGAAAAGTTGTGAAAATAACGGTCTTGACAAAATGAAAATCGAGAGTAAAAAAGCCAAATTTGGGAACCAATTGATTCGTGTAAAATTGGTCATACGAAAAAAATTAACAATATCAAAATCTGGAAAACGAAGCCTTGGTAAAAAAGATAGGAACATAAAACAACTTCAAATGCACCAAAATTAGTGGGAGGCTACCTATTTTTTGGGAGATTATAGACGAATGGCTTCATTGATACACAAGTCTTCAAATTTATATAAAATCTTATTTTTATGATATATATATATATATTATCAAATCAATATGTTGGTCTTGATTTAAGACATCAACCATTGATTTGGGTTCAACACAACTGCGAGAAAAGTTTTCGTTACGAGAGTGATTGTGTCAAAGAAATAATAAAACTTTAGATGAGTCAGAGAGAGATAATTGAGCGGGTTAGTAAGATTTTAGAGAGATGCTCTGACAAGTAATTAGAAATTAAATTATTTTCTCATATCTCATTTAATTTCATCAAGGCTATTTAGAATAAAGTGGGTTCAGTGGGTTTACATGGTCTATATGCATATTTTTGTAACAAAAGTTCATATATAACTGAAGCCCATTTTCATGGAAAACACTCCACTTATGATAATTTATTACATAATTATAAAATGAACTTTAGCTTACTAATTCATTGGTACGATTTTCCCTTCAGAGAATGCGGTCTTTATTAGTAGCGCCCTTAGTTCTCGTGAAAAAACTTCGAGCGGACTTATGTATGAAATATTTTAAGATTTGAGCTTCGAACCTATTTGGATTAAAATGTAAATACTTGGCAATTTGTATAAATTCTGGTTGACCCAAACACGTCTTGAAGAAATAATCTTCAACTGAATTATGAAGTCGTTCGAAGAAGGTTATTCCGATATACTCATGGAAACGTTCGGTCCACGAACTTCTTTAGATAAACAATAAATAAAATCAGTTTAACCCAACTGAACAATTAAAATCCAGCCAGTGTATGAATCAACTCATATGAAAAACTGAATGAATTCAAGCAAACAATATCATGACTGAGGACGTATAAAAAAAAGAAAACGCATAAAAAAAACAAGTTACCACCACGTGAGAATCATTTTAACACAATTTAACATCACACAATTTCAAGGTTATGTGAAAAATGAAAACAAACTCCACAATTCCAAAAGAATAGTTCTTTGGGAGTAAAAATAAGTGTCATTTATTCATTTTAGTACACAAATAATTTCTTCATAATTTTACTCCGCCAAAATTAGTAATAATTTGCTTCGCCTGAATATATAAAGGTAACCAAATTTTCTAACACACAACTTCCATGTTTGCGGACGACGCAAAGAGTTACTTACAGATTAGTTCAAAAATAAAAGAATAGATTCATCCAAAAAAAGAAAGAAAATAATAGTATTCATTCATGAATCTTTCGTTAAAGGGCTAGAGGAGTTATTGGAAGACCTATGTAAGTACGGTGAAAAATAAAATATAACACAACAAATGAGTGATTCAAGCATCGTCAACAAAAAATCAACTATTTTTAAAGTAGTTCCAAATTCAAACACCAAATATCATCCTAACAAGCAAAACAATAAAAAGATAATGGATATTTCGACAAAAACAAAAAAAAGTTTTGGGATAAGAGATTGATGTTTCAACAAAGACTAAAAAATGCTTTGGCCAATAACTCTTCGGACAACAGTAATCTAGTATTCTTTCGTTCAAAAACTGAGGATGGATAAAATTAAAATTCTTCCATCCTAAATTTATCGGTCCATAAACTTATCCATATATATATATATATATATATATATATATATATATATATATTTGTAAAACATTAGTCGAAAATACACTTGATTAGAATAATATAAAAAATTATTTGATAACGATTTAATAATCCACAGTGGAAAAAAATAACAAATTTTCTTAGTTATTTTTTTAATTTACTCCAAATCCGTTAAGCATAACAATTCAAAACTCTATGGACATGAGTAAAATTTGATAAATTATAACTAAAAAATTTATTATTTGTTTGTTGTAACTACACTAATCGGTTTACATTCTTATCCTTATTTAAATATTAAAATCAAGTTGCTATCAACAAAAATAATGTTCTGTTGAAACTATAATTTAAAAGAAATAAGAGTAATAGTTAACAGATAACGGTAAATGTCGTTATGTTTCTGTCAATATCTTATGGTTTATGATTCAACAAGGATCATTTTCAGACATCATTGAATACTACTTATACCGGAAGTCATAATTTTATTATAAAATATAAGTTATTACAATTTACAATAGAGAACAAGCTCAACATCTAGGGATGGCAACACGACATTTGGCAGCAACCTGTTTGGCTTTAGGGATGTATTTGACGAGTGCAGGGTTTCTGAGATACTCACAAATGCATGGTTTGGCCTGACGCGCCCTCATACAGCACAAAGGTGTTGGGGCAGTTGGACCCGTAATAGCTGGTACGCAAGGAGATAGCTGCCTTACATCACATACTGCCTCGGCTATCAGCGTTTCACTGACTAGAACAATTACGACAATAAAAGCAATCAATGAAACTCCCTTTTTCATTTTGTTCTTGTTTTTGGTTTCCTGTAGTTTAAGTTTTTAGTCAGGAAATGATGGTTTGCTAAGGAGATGTTTAGCATCTATTTATATAGGAGTAGGAGTTTGTATTTATTATTCAATACCTTTTATGGTTGGGAATTTGGTAGTTATAAAATGTTAATATTAATATCAAATATATCCTTATTTAAATATATTAATAACTATTAATATTTAATTAGTCATATATATGATTAACTGATAGTATATTTGTAGGTAGGGTTATCTTTTAATAAAATAACAAAAACTGTAACCTTTTCAATAAAATACGGTATTTATTATTTTTTATATATATACAACGATATATAGAAAAATAATTTATTTTTTCTTATTAAATTTATTCTTTATTATATTTGTTTTTCTTATTTTAAACTATAAAAATTAGTTCTAGGTTGGATCAACCTAAAAATTCCTCATCATAAACTGATCTTTACTATTATACATATGTGTGTGTTTAGAAGTGGAAACAAAACAAATAGCTGATTTTATTAGTATATCTTCAATGTCCTTCAAATATTTTGTTTGATAATACAAAAACAAAAGCTACGTTAGCCAATGGAAAACTTATTTATGTCAGTTGCAGTCTCGGGAAAAATGAGGATATTCAAAGAAGAAATACGTGGCCATTGTAATAGATCCAAACATACCATATTTTAATATCGGACCCTTAAAATTTAACTTTTGCATATTGTGATAAGATGGATCATACATATGATAGATGCCAATAAAAAAATGAAAACAATAATAAAACGGACAAATCTAAGTACAATAATCCTAAGTGTTTTTGTAATAATTTTCCGACGAATACGACATAATCTCAATAAATAAAAAATTTAATTTTTTCTTATTACATTGTGATTTCTAAGGTCCTCATAAAGTTCCTTCATATACTTTTTAACATTAAGTCCTTACAATTATTGAAGATTGGGGGATTATATTTTAACAGTTGTTTATTTAATCAACATTGTTCCTACTTATTTCCTATAAAATAAATCATCACTCATGTCCTAGCGCGTTTTTTGTTGTTCATGATATCTAACCAGTATTTATCCCAAACATAAATTTGATTCTTGTGCATCATTTTGTGTCTTTTTGGGTACCACGAGTCTATAAAGTTCTTGATTTATATACATATAAAGTTTTAATAAGCCACGATGTCTAGTTTAAGAAGAATTTATTCCTTCCACCCCGTCTCCACTTTTCTCTTTTCCAAACCAATCATCATATATTTCAATCAAACACTAAACTAATCATGAATTCCCGTTCTCAATCCTACACCCTATAACTCAAAGCCTCAGCATTTATCTCGATCTTTCATCTTCATCTAATCCTATAAATCTCACACCTCAGTCTCGACCTCTCTTACATCCCCATAAGCAGCTATGAATTCATCATCCTCACTCATCATCACTTCGTTATAACCTTCTGAGCCACGAATACCTTACGTTTCATCACCTTCTTCAACCACAAATTTTTCTCATTCCATTTCTAAAAATATTTGGGTTCGTTGTTCCACCCACCACATTTAGCCTCTCACTTGGCACTAATACTATGATATGTCTACCGAGATTACTCAATATTTAACGCAATCAAGTTTTCAATAATTTACAAGGTATCCTCTCTCTCCTCATACTTCAGTTTTATATTTTTCACCTAGCCATCATGTTTTCTTATATTTCTTAACAAGACAAACATAACCTTCATCTTTTAAACATCCTGACAATGATCCACTGTGCAGCCAAGTCATATCCACTGAACTTTATTTTTTAGCAATTAACAACACTTGACAGATGGTTCCCTTTCCTCTGGGGCACACACATATTAGATTTCACTAGGTTTATGAGTTTAATTACAACTCCGATCGAACCATCGAGCAATATAAATCCTATTTGATGGCAATATAAACCTAAGTTGAAGGTATTCACGATCAAGTGATATATTCTCCAACTTCCAAACTCACCATTATTTGATGTTTGTTGACTGTTGCAGCCTCCAAAAATTGGTATGCTTATCAACTTCATGTCCATAATATCTTCTTCAGGGAAATCTAAACGAGGGTGTATATACTCCACCTTCGGGGATATCCCTACATACGGATATTTAGTAGGTCGACTTGGGAAGACTATATATGATTTGAAACAAGTTTCCAAAAATTGGTTCTTCACTTTTCAGCTACTATCAGAATTGTAGATTATATACAATCAAAAGCGAATTACTCAATTTTTTATTAAATCTCAAGGTAACCATTTCACTACTATTCTTATTAATGTAGTTGGTATCATATTAATTAGACATAACTTGCATGAAATCAAATTGTTGAGGAATAATCAACTTCAACATATTCACATTAAATATATTACCAATTTTTAAAATATTCTAGGTATTGAATTTTCTCGATCTAAGAGAGGAATCTTTATGTCTCAATGTATATATGCATCGATGAGTTTCCAATAGAGTAGACCTGAAAAGTTTCCAATAGAGTAGAAGTTAAAATTAACATATAAAGACGATGATCTACTTCATGATCCGAAAAGATTTTATAGACTAGTTGATTGGTTAATATATTTAACAATGGTCAGACCTAATATTATATATTTTGTGTATACATTGAGTTGATTTATAGGATCACCTAGGCAATGACACTCAAAAACAATGTTAAGAGCGCCCTATTACAAAAAAAAATCACTAGGTTTGGATATTTTCTTTCCATCAAAAAATAATCTTAACACTCACTACCTTTTGTGATTTTGATTTGGATGGATGTCGTATGTGAAGATGGTTTACTTCCCCTTAATGCATTTTTTAGATCATCATTGAAATCATGGACATGAACGAGACAGATTAATGTTTCGCGATCATCTACATAAGCAAAGTATGGATCAAAGGTGAATACTTGTTTAAAGTTAACCTGGTTGAGATACCCACTTAAAGAGTTGAAGCTTAACATAGACAAACCGACATCATTATTTTGTGATAATCAAATGACTTTACATATTGCGGCTAATCTAGTTTTTCTAGATCGTACTAAACATATTGACATTAATTGTCATATAATTCGAAAAACGTTCATGCCAGTATAATTTGCACATTCTACATTTTTACAAAGATGTAATTGGCAGAAATATTTACTATAGCACTCGTAAAAGATCAAATTGAATATTTGTTTACCAAATTGAAAGGACCATATTAAATTAACTTCGTATTTGTTATAAAGTAATTGTAGATATTGGAGTAGGTGGATGGGTTATAGCTAGGTGTGTAATATTAATATTAAATCAACTAAATAACTAAAATTTATGAATATTAAAATTCAGTTCGCTCTATGATATAGAAATTCGCACACTGTGTTTTATGATTGGATATTTTTTACATTAATTCTTTTTACATGTAAAATAAAACTTGAATAATATATTTTATCCATTTTTATTACAAAACATATATATTATCCTGATATTACAAATTGTTTCTACTTTTTTAGTTTTGACAACCAATATTATTCTCATATTTAGCTATTTAGATTTTTGAGTTTGATTGATTTTTTATAATTTTTTGTATTTCGAATTTCTAAATAAAAATGTTAGATTTAATACTTCTTTTGTATGTTATTTAATCATTGTTTACCCTTTGAACCATATTTTATATTTTCTATTTCTAGAAAAAAAAATTACGTTTCATCATTATTCCAAATTTCATTTTTATTTGGTATTACATTTAAGTTTTATTTTTATATTTTGCATTTCAATTTTAATTTTTTATTTTACATTTATTTTAAAGTATATTTTGTCCTTATTTTAATTTTACAATTCATTAATTTTCATTTTGTATTTTCAGTTTAAAATTGTATGTTTAAAACCTATTTAATATTTCATATTTTACAATTAAACGGTCCGCATTTGATATTTCTAAAACATCCCCACAAACCAAGTGTAACTGAAACCGACATAAAACTATTCCTATAATCAATAATCAAAATCAATCTGTTAGTATAATTAAAAGAGAGAAATAAAAGAAATACCTGCAAAAATAAATACTTAACCCAAAAAAAAAGGGAAAAAACAAATAGCATGGAAATAAGACAAAATAATGATATCTGAATCAAACAGGAGTTGTCATATCCAAACTGCTAATCTATTTCTAGCGAACATTCTACCTATGGCCCTTATGATAAATCCGATCCAATTTTCATTCTTAGCTTCCAATTATTTCCAACCCTATCACATATTCCTCATAGCTCTCTCGGAAACATTTTGAAACATTTTGAGACAACTAACTGACATATATTCGAACGACTTCTGATAGGTTTATTTTAGAACGATTACTCTCCAAAGATCACAACTTTAAAATAGTTGTTTTTTGACACACGTGGTAACGTTTTATTGGACCCACAACTTTGTTTTACCTTAGGTAAAACCGTTTAATCAAATGAGATAAACAATTACACTCCTCTAGAGCCTCCTAGCTACCGTTGTCGATTTTCATTCTCATAGTAAGGCACTTTAACGCTTTTTAGTCTTTATATAAACTTCTTTCATTTTTTAATGTTGGTATATCTAGATTGAGAAACAACTTACATCCTAATACTAGATAGAGAACTTGTTTTCCTTAAACTCTCAATTCATTTCCGGGTATATTTTCTTTCCTCGCCACATTAGCCACCGTAAATCACCTATACTTGTATCTTTTAGGGTTTGTATATTTACAGCTACGAACACTCTAACGGAAGGCGGTTAACTAAGTTTATCCTAGGCAGAGGAAGAGAAAAAGAAAGTAAGAGCCACCGCTAGGTTACCTGCCTCTCACGTTAGAATTGTTGTAACTGAATATACTGAGTACAAAGGGGTTTACTTTGAAACATGCACCAATTCATTATCACAAGGGGCTACTAGCCTTCGAAATTCTACCTCCAAAGTTATGGGATCAGACAACCATGAGAATCCTCCACGTACAGTTACTAGGATTTCTATAACCAAAAACAAATACCATGAGTTCTTAACATAGAAGAAGAACTACTGCCCTCGCAATTGAACTTTCATTAGAACAAAATATGAAATATGAGGGAAAACCTTGCAACTTTAGCAACTAAGTCTTCTCGACCTGAAGAATAAAACATTAAGGCTCAACCCACCGGGCCTTCAGAGTCTAGACCACATGCTATGGATGCAAATATATATGACAATGATGGAGATTCCCCTCTTAAGACATATGGTCATACTGGGGAAACTCTAACTCCATCAGAGAAGCAAAATCTAAAGGAGTCAGAAAATGGTGATAACCAAGGCAAAAACAAAGGCAAAGCTTAAGTAGTAGAATTCAAATCTCTTCTTTCCTCTCTCGTAGTTCGCGTCGGATCTAACTTTGCCAAGGTTAGTGTCAAATACTTCCTAGCTTCTCATAAAATTTATTATGTCTATTTCCACGAGTTTGAACTAGAGAGAATTCGAGCCAAATGAGGATTCATTGATTCAGTTAGAGTGAGGATGCCTCAACTTGGAAATACTCCAATGGACAGTGGGGCTATAGAGTCGATGGTTTACACCAATGAGCTAGACTAGGGCCTTTAGTTTCCGTTGGACCCTGATACATTGAGGTACTTCCGTTTGGTCAAGTTGTTTCCAAGCAAACCTAGACCAAATAGTTGGTTCTCACTAATGGCGTGCATCATAGCCTCAAGGCTTAGTAAAATTCTATTGCCAATGGAGCAACTAGTTGTTGTAGCCGGTCTATCTCGCAATATTTATATTCCCTCTTATTATTTTAATATCGGGATACATAGTGGTAGATGACTTCTTCGAAGTTGACAATATCTAAAAATACCTAATTCTTATTTGTCTTTGATCATTCGGAAAATGACACGAAGATGGCCTCTAAATGGAATTTCAGCAAGCTTACAAGGAATTAGAAGAACAAAGGTAAGTCTCTTTGTCACGTGTCCTTTATTTCTAATCAAACTTCGTTTTCTATCAGTCATTTCGAAACCCTTCCTACAACATTTGGATGATGCAAAAGTGACCTTCGGGAAGCTGAATCCCTTAGACCTTGAGATATTGAGGTAATTCAGTTTGGTCAGGTTGTGCCCACGCCAAGCTACACCAAATTCTTGGTTCTCACTGATGCGGTTCATCGTAGACTCAAGGAATTCAATTTTTTTGATGCCAATGGAGCAATTGGCTGTTGTAGCGTGTCTATTTGGCAATGTTTGTATTCCCTCTTATTATTTTAATATGCAGAATAATTACAAAGTGGTAGATGACCTGCTGGAAGCAGAGAAGATATGGAAAAACTCAATTCCTATTCATCTATGGTCATCATGAAACAAAATGAAGATTACCTCTAAAGGGAGTCTCCCTAACACATGTAAATCTTTTTGTAGTTATTTCACATTCCTATTATTATTTTGCCACGTGTCCTTTATTTCTAATAAATAAAATTATATCAATCATTATGAAATCCTTCCTACAACATGTGGATGATGCAAAAATGATCTTCGGGAAGCTGAATTAATGAGCTAATAGAAAATGATCAAATGAATTCCACAATTGTTTTACCCATAACAATTTTTTCAGATCTCATTTTTGGAGGACCGACCCTGTTCAAGAACTGTTGTCGGAGCAATTCACCATTCGTCCTCGAGCTACTGAAATTTTTAAAAGGACTGAAGCAGCCGATGACAAGTTATTTCAATGACCAAGAATAGAGCTCCTAGCGACAGGAATAAGAACAAAAAGAGCAACAAAAAACCATCATATTTTGTTGTAAAAATAGTCAAATGAGATTGACGCAACCTTATTAGATATTAAAGATGGTAAAACAAAAAAGGTAAGCATAGTAATGATAAAAGAAGAAGAATACGACTTCAATTGATTCGGAGATCATACTTCGTCTAGAACTTCCCCTTTCTTCCATTCCAGCTGGTGTTCTCCTACGGCCACAATGTTCGATCCCTCTTCCCTATTACTTCCCCTTTTGGAAGGTCAATTTTTTTCATCGGAATCCAAACCAGTAATAGTAGTTTTATCTTTTACGGACGTTGTGTAGCTTTTTATTCATTAAATATAGTTTGAAGTTTATGATTTTTCAAAAAGATGAATCTCAAAGCCAACATTGCTATTTAGATTAAATATGGCTACAGTGAACAAAGCATTATAAATAAGTTTTCTTTGTGTTTCTCATTTATATTTGTTAGGGTGGCGACCAAAGTCCCACATCCCACATCGGTTAAACATGGGAAAGATCAGTGGTATATAAGTAAGAACATACCTCAACTAGTATGAGGCCTTTTGGTAGTGGACCAAATGCAAAGCCGTGAGGGCCTTCGGGTGCCAAAGCGGACAATATCATACTAGTGTCGAGATCGGTTGTGTTCTTACTTATATACGGAGGCGGAATATGCGGACCAGACCCCCATATTCCCAACACGTGGTATCAGAGCGTCAGGCCCAGACGGAACGCGATGGTAGTGAAATTCTCGGAGGTCGAACATGATGAACCAGTAGCCATATGATCAAGGTGATCTGCTCTAGAGATCCTAGTTCGGAGTGCTCGTGGCTCATCAAGCAGTGTGGCTTGATTGGAGTGGCGCTAAGGAACAAGACATTGTGGTCTAAGAGGAGGTGAGCAGTAACATCCGTAGTGCCTCTATGGTCAGGTAGTCTCCAACCTGATTAGAGTGGGCGGATGAAAGTCAATTGAGAAGAGACTCAGTGGTACTTTGTTCGAGAGGAGGATTTGTTAGGGTGGCGACCAAAGTCCCACATCCCACATCGGTTAAACATGGGAAAGATCAGTGGTATATAAGTAAGAACATACCTCAACTAGTATGAGGCCTTTTGGTAGTGGACCAAATGCAAAGCCGTGAGGGCCTTCGGGTGCCAAAGCGGACAATATCATAATAGTGTTGAGATCGGTTCATTGAAATAATGATGATTCCCATAACTAACTTATTTATTAAATAAGTTATATTGGCATTGATCTTTAGGGATATATGGAATAAGAGCAGGTTCGCATTGATCTTTAGGGATATATGGAATAAGAGCCAGTTCTTTCAAATACTGGCAAACGCATGGTTCCGCCGCTTTCAAATTCATACAGCATTCAGTTGTTGGTGGATCTGAATGGACAATTGCAGGTAAACAAGGCATCAGCTGCTTTACATCACACTCGGCCTCTGCTACTAACATCTCACTGCCTACAAAAATTAGGACCAAAAAAGCAAAACACGAAACACCCTTCTTCATTTTCTATTATATATGTTTCTTTTGTTATTGTTGGAGTTGGGATGGTTTGCTAAAGATATGGTTTGGGTCAATTTATAGTAGAGTTTGCACTCCACATTCTGTAATAAAATGGACAAATGACAAAATAGGTTTGAATGAATATAAGCCTAAGCCTGCCTTTACTTCTATGGATGCTTTGCATTTACTTCTATGGATTCTTTTAACATTTAGTCAAAATATTATTGGCAAAGTCCAATAAAACAACCACTCTCGTTTATGGTAAGGTAAGATTCGAATATTCCTCTCTTTTTCATGTTTTACCTCTCTTCTTACAAAATATGCTTTGATAATTGCGTTTGGTCGCTATTCAAATATTTAGAAAATTTGACTAACAATATATAAAAAGAAGTTGTATTCACTCATCTAAAATCTAAGTTTTTTTTAATACTATTTAATACACATCTTAACTATTTAATTAACATTTAATGGTCAACATTTTTTTTAATACCAACACTACCCTCTACTTACTATATAAAGATAATTTCTCTTTTCTTCCCTCTTTGTGGCTTTTAAAGATTTAAAAATTTGAAACCGCTTTCTAACCACCTAACTCTAACCAACAAAAACCACACAAACCACCAAGAATCTTCAGGTGATCGACGAGTTTAAGGTCAGTATATTTACGTAATCTCGATATAATAAGCTTCTAACTACTATTTTGTACGTATAATAGTTGATCATACGTTCATGGTGGTTTTCTTAGTTTGCATTTTTTCATTTTAGGTGTTTCTTATAGTTATTAGTGCATAACTACTGATTGCGAGGTTTTTTTGGTGATTTTCCGTGTTGAGGTATGTCTTTATTTACTGGTTTCTGAACTAGTAGAGCCTAGTCCACTATTTTCTCTGCTTTTCGGTTTTTCTTTTTTTCGATCGAATGTTTACTCCATAATCCAAAGCGTTAATCGTTAATTAATTAGTTATATAATTTTATTTAGTTGATTCAATGTTTTTTAGCATAAAAATATATATATACTAGGAGTTATTGGTGTCCATGCATGCCTGACAGCGGTCGCGATTCGTTTTGGGAGAGGATGTGAATTGTTTGAAATTTTAAGACTTTGCAGATGAGAGTTGTTTGTATGAAGATGTGAACTGTTTGGAATTTTTACATGTAGAAGATGTGTGTTACTTGCAATATGGGAATGCGAGCTGTTTGTTTTACCGTTTCACGAGTATTATGGCTAATACAAATTGGAAAATGCGGGTTGTGTATAATAGCGTGTGTTCTTTATACAATACTACAATGCGAGTTGTGTAAATTATATTAAGAAACTGGGAGTTGGATGATAACACCTGATATTGCGAGTTATATAATATTAGTAATGTGAGTGGTATACATTAAATTGAGAAATTGGGTGTTTATTTGATAACATTTGATAATGCGAGGTATATGGCTAAACAAAATCTAACTTATAGTTGTATATATTATTGTTTGTTCTTTGTATAATATCAACAATGCGAGTTGTAAATATTTTATTTAGAGAACTTAGAGTTGCATTAATGTCATCTGATATTGCAAGTTGTATGTCGAATTGAGGATTGTGTGATATCAATAATACGGGTTGTGTACATTGAATTAATCATATCTGATAATGCGAGTTGTTCAATTAGTGTATTGAGAGTTATTAATTTGCGTTACTTGTGAGTTATTTTTTCATTACTAACTTATTTATTGATATTTTAATAACACGTGACTGCTTTGTAATTGTTCAATGATGGGTAAAGTATGTCTAAACCATTAGTTTTTATTTTCACACATGGTTACCAAACAACAATTGTGCCTTTCATAGAGTTTGAAAGCTTTCAAAATATCCAAGAGTACGTGGAGAGTAGATGGGACAAGCTGGTCAAAGGTAACTATATTATTACCTATTTATTATGGGATCACAAGAATTGTTTCTTTAATAATGAGAAAGATGTTGTTAGCTTCGTATTATATCTTGATTTGGAGCGTTTAGAAAGGGTTAGTTTTGCCATAGAACAACAAATTATTGATAAAAGTTCTAGTCATAAGGGTTATGGTCAAAAGCGTAAACAGCCGAATATAAGTTTCGGAAAACCCTCTCAAAATCAACTAACGAACTGGGAGAGTAATAATGGTTTAGTTAATTCTAATAAGAGAAAAAAACAATTTGCTACTACTGGTTGGGCTGATGCTATCACATGTGTTGGTCAAACTTATGAAGAAGGTGCTGCACCTCTAGGGTTATCTTTATGATGATACGCTTTAGAGCTTGGTTTTTCTCTGAAATACATACATAATACAGCAAACAAGATCACTCTTTATGGTGAAAATAATTTAACAAGCAGGTGCAACTGGAGACTTTATGCACCAATTGATTCCGGCACCAGCTTAATGATGATTAAAAGGTATGTTTTGCATCATACTTTCAGTTCCGTTTACTCCCAAAAAAATAAGAGGCGTGAGCATTTGAAATCGGATTTGATTGCGGAGGAGATTCATGGAATGCTTTAGAGAACGCAAGAAGTGGAGTTTTTGGAGATAGTTCAAGTTCGTTTAGTTTACTAAGTGGGTATTTCAAACGATTGAAGATTCGTGATATTAGTACCTACTGTCAGTTGGAATTATCAGTTAGAAACCTCTTCAACCGTTGTTTTATAACATTCGGTTCGTGTCTTCAAGGTTGTGTCATCCGATGTTGTATGTCGACGGAACCCACTTAACCGACAAGTATATGGGTGTATTACTCTATGTTGTAGTAAATGACGGAAAGAACGGTTAATTTCATGCTTTTTTATAATTTAATGGATTTCGAGAATTTTTTAAAATTATAATATACAATCGCGAATTATTTAGTAACTAACTGCGAGTTGATTAATGTTTTGCGAGTTATTTTCGCAAATATATTTATGCATGTAACCACGAGTTGTTTGTTAACTCAGTGAGAGTTGTTTGATTGATTGCGAGTTGTTCACATATAATTTAGCCATGCTAGTTGTTTGACTTATAGCATGCAAATGTCGTATATTCTACATATAGGTACAAGTTGTTTAGTATACTATACAGGTGTGAGTTGTTTGAGTTATATTTTGGTTAGTATGCACATGCTAGTGTAATACAACATAATGCGAGTTGCGTTGTAACATATATTGCGAGTTGGGCTGTAAGAGATATTGCACGTTTGTTTGTAACACGCATTGTGAGTTGTTTGATAACACATATTGTTGATTAATTTACCGCGAGTTCTTTTACAATTGGCATTGTGGTTTGTATAAGCTATTTGACCATGCTTGTCTTTTATTTCAGGACTATTCCTTATTGGATTTACAATCGTGAGAACTGAGGATTCTGATAATTGGCTATGGTTTTTGAACTTCTTGAAACCTCATTTGTTGGAATGGCAAATCACATTTATTTTGGACCGTCATATTAGTATCATAAATTCTGTTTTTGTTTACTATCCAAACTGTTTTCATGCGTACTGTTATTTCCATCTTGTTCAGAATGTGAGAACTGCTATGGAGGATACTAACAGAGACTATATGTCTAGTATGTTTAGTTTCTTCTATCTTCTTGCTTATGCTCCCGCTTAAGAGGTTGTTAATGATATACTCAGATTTTCTTTGTGAAGGTGGTGACAGAATTAAAAATTTCCATGACAATTTACCTCCGGATAAGTACGCTCAGACATTTGTTAAACGGAAATAATGAGGGGCTATGACTTCTACTGCGGCCAAATTTTTTAACGCGTAGATCAAAAAATATTACGGGCTACCCATTGTTGAAGCCATAGACCGGATTAGAGTCTTGCTCATGACTCAAGTTTCACGACGATACAAAGATGCGTTAAGCTAGAGTACTAATTTATACACTAAGTATGAAAAGAAGCTAAAGGAAAATTTTGAAAAAATACCAAACTTGGATAGTCCGTAAGCCTTCTGCAATCGTGTTCGAAGTCTTTTCCGAACCTGTAATGGTTGTTAATATGCTGGATCTCAAATGTTCTTGCGGTGCATCACACCAATATTGTTTCCCATGTTCTCACGTATTAGCGACCGTATACTCTACCTAGCTAGATCCTCTTACGATTATAGAGTCGTTCTTCACAGTTTAAGGATTCCAGGTCAAGTTACTCTTTCATCATAACAGTGATAACGGACTTTGACGAAGGATCAAGCTCTAACGATCCGTTAGAGCCAGAAATTCTGCCTCCCAATGTGAAAAGATGCCCCGAAAGGCATAAGAAAAAATGAATCCCGTCTAGAGGTGAAGCGATAACCAAACACTTGAGGTGTGGCAGTTGTTCGAAAACAGGTCATAACAGGAGGACCTGTCCAATTTAAAGATACATCTATTTGGTATATTAATCTGCCATAGTTGCGAGGTGCTTGTTTTTATCAATGCGAGTTGTTTACTATAAACAATTGCGAGTTGTTTACTACAAACATTTGCGAGCTGTTTACATTACGATGTGAAAATGAGAGTTGTTTGAATATTGAGATAATTAATGTTCTATGTATATTAAGAATATCATTTGCGAGTTGTTACTATTCATATTGCGGATTGTGTAGTTACCATTAAGAAAATAGGAGTTTTTTGTATGTCCTTCCCATGAGTCTTCCCTCTGTATTAGTCATGATCATTGGCGAGTTATTTGTAAAGATAATATGTTTGTTTTGCTTTGCAAGTTGTTTGGCTACTACTGTCCTAAGATTTATTTGAAATTGAAACGCTAATATTGGTATGTACACAACTAGAGCGTGTTGTTTGTATATTATTATCCTGTGAGTTGTTTTTTTAATTAGATACAATGAATTGTATTAAATGAGGTTCCCAGAGTTGTTTAGGATAAGTTTCAGAGAGTTCTTTAGGATAATATTAAGAGAGTTTTGTGTAATTCGAAAGCGCGGATTGTTATGGATAATGAACCAGTGATATTAACCATCATAAACTTTTTAAACTAATAAAACATTTACACATAAAAGATATTAAAAGACCATAACACCCTTCATGCACTCAACCCTTCCAAAACAATACTACCATCTTTAGGGTTGGTTAGAAGAATTTGCTGTGTAAAAGAAGACATGGGCAATTGGTCAAAACATTCATCCAAATTATTCTTAGTTTGTACGAAGAATTTGGTGTAATCTTTAAAACTTTCCTCATTCAAACTCTTTCATAAAGTTGTCTAAGACATATTAAAACGCTTGATAGACCTTTGCGAAATCTGATTATACTATTTTAAAATGCTACATTTGAAGGTTTAGGAGAAAGCTCGACATAATTGTTTTGAATTGCTAGAGGTGGTTGATATTGGTTTTACTCGTCCACGATTTACATGGCGTAATATTCGTTTATTAGAGGCTCGACCTTATTGTAGATTGGATAAAGTGTTACTAAATTATACATGAGTATGTCTCTTATTTATCTAGAAAGCATTTATAGGAACAACCTTGTTTTGGGTCCCTATGCTTTATTTATAGATCAAAATCAGAATGCTCTGTAGATGTTTGAAATATTTGAACTTTAAAGTTTATGGGAATGATTTCAAACAATTAATAGAAATTAAATTTAAAAATTGAAACTCAAGAGGAGCGTGAGGATGTTTTGGACGATGAGGAAGTTGGGTCGTTTTATTCTTGTTGGAACTTGCATATAACCCTTCTTATGCAGTAGGAAGCGTTTTAGATAGATAAATCGCGGGTGGGAACAAAAATCTCAAAAAAAATCACGTTACGCTTAATGTTAGAGCTTTCAAGAAATCGTCACTTAAACTTGTTCTCAGTGGTATTATACTCTTGCGTAATGATTTCTGTAGTGAGGGGGTAAATTTTATTTTCAATTTGTAGGCCATCTATCGTTCAGGGTAAAACTAATGATATAACCGATTTTATGCTTCACGTTTGTATTTCATTTTTACTCTCTAACATTATTGGGAAAGAAAATTTTGGTTTCAATAGGATAGAGGACTTCATGACTATATTTTATTAGCTCAAGAAATCGAACATGATCTTAATAAGAAAATAAAAGCTTTAAATTTGATTAGAAAACTAGACATGAAGAAAGCTTATGAACGGTTGTCTTGGGAGTTTTTGTATGCTACTTTTCAAAATTTTGGTTTCAATAATAAAGCCATAAAGATGGTTTCAACATGTATTAATAAGTGTTAGTATTTCCTGAATATAAAAGACAAGCAATATGGGTTCTTCAAATCGATGAAAAGGGTAAGGTATGGAGATCTGATATATCCTCCTTTTTTAAAATAAGAATTATAGAGTTTTTTAAAGAGATACAAAATGATGTTCGAAACTAAAGACGTCATACCTTACAGGTGCATCAAATAAAAAATACATGTTTCTCAGCTTATGAAAATGATGTTGTTTTATGTTTGAATGGAGGATATTCTACTATTAAAGAAATAAAAACATTAGTGAAGACATACTAGTGTTACAAGGTTGAAAGTTTAATAATAGAAAAAACTTTATATTTTTTGGGAGATCCATCGCTCATCAAAATAAGGAAAACACCATTCGTCTTATCAATATGAAAACTATAATTTTCCAATAGATTACTTGGGTTCCCCTCTGTTTAAAGATCAACAAAAAACAATAACACATAGATTGTGGTGGATCAAGATATAACTTAGTTGAGTCCTTGACATTTTAGCATTGAAAAGACTAGGGGAAGCATGGGTGAACCATTTCCATTATATTGTAAGTGCGATGATCATAATCATATCAGCATGGAGCATTCCAGCTGCAACCCTCATATTTCATATGAGGAGGTCTCTCAAGAATTATTCCTTGAACTTTTAAGATGTAAGACCTATCAAAGATTTTGAATCCAAAATAAACACAGTTAAATTCCATATCGTAGATTGTTTTACTGTCCAAACGATCTCAATTCTAAAAGGAAAAACATATCATAAAGTTAAAAGTTTAGTGCATATCTTTCATCCTCTAAAGATAAAAAAAACTACACCTGATTTACATTATATAATATTTATGAATAATGGTCCATATGTAGGCTAAGTCGTGTTGGTCTTATGTCTCTAAAACACTGTCTTGGTTTTATGCCAGATCAAAATAACTATTCTCTCAGCCAACTTCACCATTTCTATAATACATAAAATATCTTTAAATTGTATATGTATATTAAAAAAATATTTCAATTCAAAACATTTTAGCAACTATGATTAATCAAACATATCAAACAATTAAACAAACCTCCATGCAACAAAGAGAGAAGAAGAAACAAAAATCATAAAAAATATAAGAACCAAGTCAACATCATCAACGAATACGTACATTAACACAAAAATTAAACATCTAAAAATAATATGAAACAACATTAAGTATACAAATATATACAACTTATACAAACATAATCAGGATGGTTAGTTCTCAAAAGAGCGAAAGTCGCTTCAACCAATCCTTTTGGGATATAGTACTACATCGCACAATCGTTTAATCAAATACATGATTGAGGAGCAAAACAGAAGCAGTCTACAATAATATTAACACTTGGGTAACGAATTATGTGGACAAGGTTATCTTTATGCAGATAAAAGTAATAGTGGGGTGCTACATTGAAAATATGGTTGGATTTTAGATTATAAGAACCGACATGTGTAAAGTTACTTCAAACCTTAGAACAAAATATATTTGACCCCGTCTATCAAAATCAAAACATTAACTAAACGAGAATATTAAAATCAAAGAGAAAGCAAACTAAATCAAAACCTAAATAATAATAGATAAAATTAGTTACTCACCCATATTTTCTCACTACCATCTCTAAACACACACAACGATAGATATTTAGAGAAAAAAAAGTAAAACTAAAAGTAGAAACAATGGAGGAAAAAATAAAGGAAAGAAAGAAAAAGGAAAGGGAAAAACTCATATAAATAATTAATATCAATGGTTGGTTAATTGATTTATCACATGATATATATTTCTGTATGAGTAGAATATTAATGAAAATTTGATTATATAGTCTCAATGTTACATTGATTGAAAATACTATATACCATTTATTTCACATGTTTTGCTCAGTTTCGATCCACATATAGGCATCATGTTTTAATAAATTTCGACATGATATAAAATACTATTTTTGTTTGTTCGATGTTTCACACGTACTATCATTTAACACATTATATTAGTCTAAGTGGTATCTTAATTTTATATTGAAATCTATCTTTATATGTTTAGGATAAATGGAAGGTTACTAATGTTGTTCGAGAGAACATTGAAAATATGAAAAACATGAGTGCTGAAGAGGCTGCCTATGCTTCCCTCCGGACCTCTTCGGCCTCCCAGAGTGTTCTAGTAACAAATGCGGCAGACTCTTCAGTATTCATGTTTTGCTAATTTTTAAGCTCTTTTTTAACAACATCAATAACCTCGTCTTTATCCAACAAAGGTGTATATAGTATTCACTAAAAATATAACGATATAATTTTGAGTAATTACATGTGTCAAGTGAAACTACATGTCAAAACATTCATTAAACTCGAACATCCCAAAATTTATGAAAATTGTATGCCTATATGCCCATTGGAAACGAGCAAAGATATGTGGAATAAGTGGTATATAGAATTTTCTATGACAAACATTAAGTTTATATAAGCATACTTTATATTATATTCATACAAATATAAATACATGTGATAAAGCAATTTATCAGTCATAGACATTGATATGAAAATTAGTTTTTAGGATTTAATTTATAAACAATGTAAATTTAGGGACTTGATTGTAACTAGTATAAGTTTTGTATTTAATTTCTGAGTAATGAAAGTTTTAGGAAGCTATTATGACTTTACATAATTTGTAAGAACTAAATAGCAATTAACCCATTTTTGTAACGGATTCAGTTATTTAACTAAGTCTTGGTCCTCTATATAAAGGACCAGACAAATCTGATACAGAGGTTGAACACTTTTTACTTGAAACTCATTTTGTACTTGTGTTTTCTCTCTTTAAAAAATTTAAAGTACTTTCTCTCTCTAAGATTTCTCTCTAGCAATTTAAAAAAGCAAATCAAAACCTTATCAAATTGGCGACTTCACTGGGGACTAATAGAAAAATTAGTAGTTTATTGGTTTGGTGATATTCTTTAAGTCAAACTCATTAGATGAATCCTGAAAATAATAATAATCCTACGCTTCAATCGGCTTTAGAAACAGTGAGAGGTGATTTGGAAAAGAATGGGACTGATGGGAATAGAACTTATGGATAGTCTTTGGTCCAAGTTCGATCTGATGTTGAGGCACGAATGAATCAACTTCTTGATAAAATCAATGCGTTGAATGAAAAATATGAGTGAAGGGAACAAGAAATACTCTCTGCTAGGATCTAATCTGAAGTTAGGCAGGAATTGGAAAAGACCGATGTTGAAGGTGAGTCAGCTCAATCTTTCGATGATAGACATGCTAAGTCTGAGCATAAAAAAGCACATTTTATGTCTCCTAAAGATATATATTCATCTCAAAAGGATAAGAAAGATAAGCAAAAGTTGATAACATCCAATAATGAGGAAGTAGAAAGCTCAGCTTCAGGATTTAAGAGGCATAGAGGTTCGTCGAAGGGAGAATCAGAAAGAGATTATTCGAGGAGGTATAAAAAGAAGAGGAAATCTAAGAATGCTCATCGGTCAACTTGGCATGAAAGAAATCATTCGAATCAATATGCTGAAACCGACAAGAATTTGTATGTTACAATGGGGACCGATGATCAATTTGTTCAAGGTTTTGATTGGAGGAATTCCCCATTAATAGATGAAATTCGCTATATGACGCTTCTGAAGCGTTTTGATATATCGAAGGTTGAAAAGTTCGATGGGATGCAAGATCCCGATGATCATATCGAACTTTTCAAAAATTATATGATGAATTTCGAGGATGACGATCGGCTTGTGTGTCGTGCTTTCTCTCAAAATTTTAAAGGAACAACTCTCAAGTGGTACAACAGGATTCCGAAGGGATCCATTTCAAATTTCAGGGATTTTTATACTGCTTCCCAAAGGCAGTTCGTTGGAAGCAAGGAAATGAGAGCTAATGGTAATACAATTATCCAGTGCAAGCAAGCGCCATGAGAAAAATTGAAGGATTATTCTAAGAGGTTTGTGTTAACTAAAGCAAGCTTAGACAATTGTGAAGAGAATGTGGCAATGACCGTTTTTCGTCAGGGTTTGTTGCCAGGGGATCTGGCTAATGAGACAACAAAGAGAATAGATTTGACTTTTGAATAATTGATGGCTCAAGTCGAAGACCAAATACTTTGAAGAGTCCGAGGGGCTCCAGTTAATACTTCGAAGAATTGGGGACATGCAACCTATAATCAGGGGCAGACCTCGAATGGAAACAACAATGAAAATGGAAATAATCAGCAGTCGAGGCAGAAGAACAACAATTTGCCTCCTCGGGGTGGTGGATATTAAAACCACACTCCATCCAACAATTATAAGAGACCATGGCCGAATACTTGTGTTAGGCCGGAGTACTATGCTCATTTAAGAGAGAGTTTTTCTGTTATTTGGGACAACAATAAGAATTCTGTGAACTTTAGGAAACCAGCTCCTATCAGCAGACCGAAGGAAGAAAGGAATAATAAATTTTGTAGGTATCATGATGACATTGGGCATGATACAAATAACTGTGTTGCTTTGAAAAAAGAAATCCAATATTTGATTGAGAATGGGAAGCTCTTGAATTATGTGAAGTCACGTGGAAGTGCATCGAAGATTAATGGTGCATCTGATAAGGAAAGATATTCCTTAGGGACTAAAGTGATAAATTCTGTAATTATAGGATTAAATTAGGCTTTAGGAGAAACCGAAGGGTTAAATTATAAATATGTCAATATGTAACCGTTTCTCTAACTAACTCACCTTGCCTATTTAAAGAGGCTGAAGGAGTTATTTTGACCTATGAAATATTCAGAAGTACTTTTCACTACTTGAAACTCTCACTGTAGACTTTCTGTTCTTAATTCACTCACTACAACTTTAATTCACACCAAATTGGCGCTAGAAGGAGGGGCGAGGATACCTTGATCAACAGATCAAAAATCGACGTTCGAGTTCTCGTTTTTTAAAGTTTTTCGGTCGAATTTTCATATTTCGTTTGATTTTTCGCTGTTTGAAGATGAATCCAGAGGAAGGTGACAATCCATCCGTTCGCAAGGCGATGGAAACGCTGAAATCCGATCTGCAAGAGGCAAGTAAATCTGTTCCAATTCAATCAGTCCAATTTGACTTTGAAGGAAAAATGAATGAGATGATTAGGAAGGTGGCTGAGCTTGATGAATTGGTAAAAAAGAAGAGAAATAATGATGGTGCTAGGCTTAGGTCTAAGATAGCTGGTGGCGATCAGAATGATCAGTCGGATCAGTCGATGGACGATGGCGATGATCACTATGAGCAGCGTAAAGCACGTTCTGAGCAAAAAAAAGAATATAGCGGGATAAAGAGGAAAGAAAAGTTACAAAGGCGACTGTATGAAAACTCTAGTGATGAAGAGGACTTCGAAAATTCTGAGTCTGATGAGACGCCGAGGTACGAACGCTCTCGAGGCCGTTCAAGAGGAGCAGAGCGTGAGCTCCGGCCAGCTAAGGTGTATAAGGAAGGAAGAAAAAAGAAAGAAAGGCGAGTATACTCACCTCGGAAATACTCGCCTCAGAGGTGTTCGCCTCGGAAATATGAAGGTGAGTCCAGCTTATATGCAACTGTGGGGATGAGAAATGAGGACCAGTATGTCCAGGGGGTTGACTGGAGGGACTCACCACTGGTCAGGGAGATCAGATCTGTGCCGCTACCGAGGCGGTTTGATATTTCCAAAGTTGATAAGTTTGATGGGACTCAAGATCCCGATGATCACATAGAACAATTTAAAAACTACATGACTAATTTCGAAGATGATGATAGATTGGTGTGTAGAGCTTTTTCTCAAACGTTTAAGGGAACTGCGCTAAAATGGTTCAATAAGATTCCTAAGGAATCGATTGCAAATTTTAGAAGTTTTTACACTGCTTTTCGGAGACAGTTTGTGGGAAGCAAGGAAATGAGAGCCAATGGAGACACGATAATACAGTGCAAGCAGGCTGTGGGAGAGAAGTTGAAGGATTATACCAAGAGGTTTGTGTCAACAAAGGCTGAATTGGATGACTGTGAAGAAAGTGTGGCTATGGCAGCGTTCAGGCAAGGGCTGTTGCCTGGGGATTTAGCCGATGAGACTACGAGGCGCAGGGCGTTAACATTTGGAGCTCTTATGGCTCAGGTTGTGGACCAGATTAAGGTTGAAGAGTCGACGAGGGTTCGAGGAAGTGTTAGTACTGTTCAGAAGGGGAGTGGACAATCTAACGTCTCAAACAACAATCCCTCGCGTCCGAAGAACAATCAAAATGTTTCTAACCGAGGAACCTCGAACTCGTATCAGGGGGGATATAATCAACATAATTCTAACAATCAGCAGCAGTTTAGATCCAGGTCGAATGTGTGGGTAAGGCCAGATTACTATCAGAGCGTGGCTTCAATATATGAAAAAACAAGGGGAACAATCAATTTTAGAAAGCCACCAGCTATCAACAGGCCAAGAGAGGAGCGCAATAATAAATTCTGTAGGTATCATGAAGACATCGGCCATGATACGAATGATTGCATTGCTTTGAAGAAGGAGATGCAAATTCTAATCGAAAATGGAAAGTTGTTGGAATATGTCAGGAAGAATGCCAAGGCAACAGCTCCTAAAGGAGGTAATCCCAATTCTAAGCAGGAAACTGCGTTAATGATTTTAGATGTTGCAGGTGAGGCAGATGGCTTCGATGTAGCCTCGGAATATGTCGAACCAGACCCCAGTCGACTTTTGTTAATGTCGATAGATGAGCCGATGCATCAGGGACGTGTTCGAGACCTGTGTGCCTTTTTCGAATCACTAACCATATTTGGAGGGGATTCGATGACCAATAACACCAATAATTCGAGGAAAAGGCATATAGTAAACTTAACGCGACAAATTGAGGGAGGCGCATCGGCACATCTAAGCAGCAGAAAGGATGTGCCCTTTATAATTTTCGACGGGGATGATTTGAGGGGGATTACTGGGCCACATGAGGATGCGGTGGTCATTGGAGCAGAAGTATGCGGGGTGGAGATTCGACGAGTGCTAATTGATACAGGAAGCTCTGCTAATGTGCTTTTCAAGTCAACGTATGAGAGATTGACTGCTCCGCCTCGAATAGAAAGATCAGAAAGGACTATCATAGGGTTTACTGGCGCAACAGAAAATGTGATAGGAGAATTCGAGGGAGAAGTTTCTTTGGGAAAGGGGCCTTTCAAGAAGAAAGTACAAGTACTTTTTGTGGTGGTAGATTGTCCATCAAGTTACAATGCTATTTTTGGGAGGTCGTGGTTGGCAAAGATGTATGCTGTAGTTTCCACAGTTCATCAGTGTTTGAAGTATGTAATTGAGGACCGGGTCGGTGTAGTTCGAAGTGATCAAAAGGTAGCAAGAGAATGTTATGCTCCTGCATTTAGACTACGGGGCAAAATTTCTGATGATCTGATGGAGAATTAGCAATTTGGGGGGTTGTCTTCTGATGGAACAGATGAGGGAATTGATGATCCGAGGTCAACCCCGAGTTCTGTGGTGGTCAATGAAGAAATAGAGGAATATATTTTTAATAATGGCAGGATACTTCGAATTGGCACTCTGTTATCTTTGTCGATGCGAGAAAAGTTGTTGACTTTTTTGTCTGAAAATTTGGATGTGTTTGCGTGGAGATCCGAAGACGTAGTGGGGGTCCCAAGTAACATCATATGTCATAGCCTAGCGGTGGATCCGAAGGTCAAACCGATTATCCAAAAAAGAAGGGATTTTTCGTTGGAGAAATCCGAGGCCATAGTTGCCGAAGTGGATCGGTTATATAAGATGGGGCACATTAGGGAGGCCAATTATCCGAGGTGGACGGCTAATCCGGTGGTAGTAAAAAAGAAGAACGGAAAATGGCGGATGTGTGTGGACTTCACAGATTTGAATAGAGCCTGTCCAAAAGATCCTTTTCCGGTGCCTCGAATAGATCAGTTAGTGGATTCCACTTCGGGAAATAAAATTTTGACTTTCATGGATGCATTTTCGGGGTATAATCAAATTCGAATGAATCCAGATGATGAAGAAAGCACGACTTTTATTACTGATAAAGGTTTGCATTGCTATAAAGTAATGCCATTTGGATTGAAAAATGCTGGGTCAACATATCAGAGGCTGATGAATAAGGCGTTTGCTTCACAGATTGGGAGAAATATTGAAGTGTACATCGATGACATGCTTGTTAAAAGCAAAAGTGATGATGAACATATTGATGATTTAGAAGAGACGTTTTTGAATCTTAGAGCCATTCAATTGAAGTTGAACCCAGAAAAATGCACATTTGGAGTCCGATCTGGCAAATTTTTGGGGTATATGATTAGTGAAAGAGGAATCGAGGTGGATCCAGAACAGTTGAAGGCTCTGATATCGATGTCTTCACCTCGGAATATCAAAGAAGTGCAAATGTTAACATGCAGGTTAGCAGCTCTGAACAGATTCATTTCTCGTTTTTCAGATAAGTGCTTGCCTTTTTTCCAGGTGCTGCGTAAACCCAATAATTTCGAGTGGACTTCGGATTGTGAAGAAGCCTTTTTGAAGATAAAAAATCTTTTATCCTCTCCTGAAATATTATCAAAGCCTCGGAAAGGTGAGCAGTTATTTTTGTATATAGCAGTGTCAGATTATGCAGTGAGCGCAGTTTTGATCAGTGAGGACACAAAAATTTCGAAGCCTGTTTATTATGTCAGCAAAAGTTTGGTTGATGCTGAGAAACGTTACTTGAAGCTCGAAAAATTGGCACTGTGTATAGTAGTGGCAGCTAGAAAAATGCGCCCTTACTTCCAGGCACATACGATTGTAGTTCGAACTTCATATCCATTAAAAAAATGTTTTGCAAAAACCAGACATTTCAGGAAGAATGACCAAGTGGTCTGTAGAATTGGGAGATTTCGATGTGCTATTTTCTCCTCGAACAGCTATCAAAGCTCAAGCTTTAGCAGATTTTCTGGTGGAGTTTCACTCAAGCAGATCTGAAGAGAAAGATGCTGAAAAGGTGAATGAGAATCCGACGTGGACAATACGAACTGATGGGGGATCCAGTAGTAAATGGTCAAGTGCAGGAGTTGAGTTGGTGGCACCAACAGGGGAATTTATGTTTCAAGCTATAAAATTTGTCTTTCATGCTTCAAATAACGAAGCTGAATATGAGGCTGTGCTAGCAGGGTTGCGGTTGGCGAAGATTTGTGGAGCAATGTTTGTACGCTTGGAAACAGATTCACAGTTGGTAGTTAACCACGTTAAAGGGGTGTCAGAAGCTAAAAAGGAGCGTTTGGTTTTGTATCTACAAGAACTTCGGGGGATGATGGCGCAGTTTGAAAATGTCGAAGTGGAGCATATTCGAAGAGGAAACAACACTATGGCTGATTCTTTGGCAACGATGGCTTACTCAGAAGAATACCCATGGATTGTAACACAACCATCGCCTTCGATCATATCGAATTCTGAGCAATGTGAAGTTGTTGATGAGGTGGTAAATAATCCGACGTGCGCTCGAGGAGATTGGAGGTTTGACTTGTTAAACTTTATTTCAAATGGAATATTACCTATGGATAAACACTTGCTCAAGAAAATAAAGTACAAATCCCTTGGCTATGTGGTACTGGATGGAGTATTGTACAAAAGGTCTGCTTCGAAACCTTTACTACGATGTTTAAGCAAGCATGAGTCTCAGAACATTCTGTCTGAACTGCATGATGGGGAGGGGTCAGCTCATTGTGGGTTTAGAGCTTTAACGCGTAGGGTATTGTTGGCAGGGTATTATTGGCCTACCATTTTGCAAGATGCCAAGTCATTAGTTCGAAGTTGTGACACATGCCAAAGGTATGCAAATTTAATACACAAACCAGCTGTACCCCTAATGACAATTTCAGAGGCGGTTCCTTTCGATAGGTGGGGAATTGACTTAGTGGGACCATTACCTATGGCTTCTGGTGGAAGATAAATGATTATTGTCTGGTTGATTATTTTTCGAAGTGGGCAGAAGCAGAACCCTTAGCTGGGACAAAAGCTAAGGATGTAATCAAGTTTATTCAAAGTAACATTTCCTACCGTTTTGGAGTACCTCGGAAAATAACAACTGATAATGGTCCTCAATTTAATAACAAGGAAATGGACTCTTTTTGCTCTTTGAAAGGGATACAGCAATGTTTTTCCACTCCTTTTCACCCCCAGGAAAATGGACAGGTAGAAGTTACAAATAGATCTATTTTGGATGGCTTGAAGAAAAATTTGGCAGGAGCAGCAGGGAAATGGCCAAATTTTCTTCAAGAAGTATTATGGGCATATAGAACAACCCCTAGAGAGGCTACAAAAGAGACCCCTTTTTCATTAGTATATGGGATGGACGCTGTGTGCCCTGCTGAATCTACATTGCCCTCCTATAGACTACTACAATATTCCGATGCAGATAACGATGAGGCTAGAAGGGTGGAACTTGATTTGTTGGAAGAAAAAAGGGTCAAGGCACATTTGAATGTGATCCATTATCAAACATTAATGAGAAGCAGGTACGCTGCTAAAGTTAAGAGAAGGGAATTCAAAATTGGCGATCTAGTGTTACGAAAAGTATTTCTTCACACCAAGGATAAACACCTCGGAAAATTGGCCCCGAATTGGGAAGGTCCTTACGAAGTTAAAATGAGGGTCAAACCAGGTTCCTACAGGTTATCGGATCGAGAAGGGAGGATGCTCAAGCACCCTTGGAACATAGAGCACTTGAAATTGTACTGTGAGTAAAACTGAACTTCGAATTTTTGTAAAATAGACATACTATTTCCTTATCTGTTGGCCCAGAAAGGTTTTAACGAGGTGTCTGATTAATATTGAATTTTTTAATAAAATTTCTTTTGGCCATTGGTTGTTTGTTATGATGTGTGATTTATTATTTTGGTAATTTGGCAAATATTGATCATCTTTGAAAGTTGACCAAGAATAATTTTCCGAAGCAATAGCTTTGAAGAAACAACCAAATTTTTCGAGGTGCCACGTCTTATGAGTGCATCTATTTTTCGAGGTGCCACGTCTTATGAGTGCATCTATTTTTCGAGGTGCCACGTCTTATGAGTGCATCTATTTTTCGAGGTGCCACGTCTTATGAGTGCATCTATTTTTCGAGGTGCCATGACTTATGCATTTATGTTTAAGAATAACCAGTTCAAACAAGTATACCAGAAATTTAAGATATAAAAAAAAAGATAAGTGATTTCCTCGTGGAATAAAATACGAAGTTTACAAAAAGCCAAGGGGGGAGTACTTAATCACATACACAAAAAACAAAAACAAATTGCCTAGCCTATTAGGCATCATCTTCTTCTCCTTCTGATGATTCCTCTTCGGAACTATTTCCTTCTTCTGAGGAGGAGCTTGGTGGCGCTTCGAAAGCTTCCTTGGGACGTTGCTCTTCTGGAATTCGTTTCCAAAGGTCTGATAAGTCTAGTCTTGGACAAGCAGCATGAACTTCTCGAAGAAGTTGAATAGATGTATCAATTTGAGTTTTCTTCATGCCTTCGAGCATCACAGAACTAACTTTGGTTTCAGCCTTTTTGACTGCAGCTTTCTTTTCTTCTTCGAATCCTGTTCGAAGTGTAGTAATCTCACTTTGGCTTTTTTCCAGTTTATCTTTCGTTTCTTTAACAAGTGCCGTAGCATCGGAGATAGCAGTAGAATGTTCAGCCTTTAAATCTTCAAGAGCCTGCAGATGAGTAGTTTTAAGAGCTTCGACTTCTTCCTTGTGTTTTTTAAGAAGCTGTTCTTTCTCAGCTTCGAATTTCTGGAGTGCTTCGTTTTTCGAAGTCTTTTCAGAGGCTGTTTCTTTTCTACTCTTAGCTAACTCTTGCGCGAGGCGCTCCAATTGGCTTTGAGATTTGCTCACCTCTTCGTATAACTTTGAGACTGCAACAATTAAATTTGGAAAAGGTTGGAGAATTGAAGTTACCTCATCGGAGTTTTCTGAGTGAGGAAAGACTAATGGTTGATGAACAGGAGCGATAGTGTTAGATGTCGAAGCTGTTCCAGCCCCAGTAAAAATTGGTGGAACAACATTGGTAGTCTGAGAACCAGAAAACACAAAATCTCCACTTGAGTTGAAGTCTTCGAAGTTCAAGTAATCATCTATCTGTTTATCTCCAAGTGTTATTTCTCCTTCAGGGTTTTCCTCAACAAAAGTTTTACCCTGCGCCTCGGAAGCTAGCACAGCCTCTAGCATATCAGCTTCGTTCTTTTCTTTTGGCTTGCTAGACTTATTCTTTTTCTTTTTTGGAGAAGTGTCTTTTTTCTTTTTCAGGGTAGGTTGATCTTCTTCGGATATAGTGGGAAGTGAAGGTGCTGATGTTTTTCTTTTCCCTGCACTCTTCGAAGTCTTGGAAGGCTTAGCCCTGCTTGTGCTGGCTTTCTTCTGGGTCAGTTTTCTTTTCTTCTTCAAAGGAAGATGGCTGTCACTTCGATTCCGAAGAGGAAGATAGCATTTCCCATCTGGTGCAAGTATCCTCTCAACTGCTAGAAGGGGATCTGGTGGCGTCATCGGATCCTGAGGGAAGTCGGCCCCTAAAGATATACGCCAGAGATGGCTATTAACGAAGTTAATGGGCTCGAATGCTGAATGAAAGCCATTTCCCCGAGATTTTTCAGCCCACTCAGCCATCTTTTGGAAGATAAGCTTGGCTTCTTTTCGACGACCCTTAAACCGCCTCGGAATTTCTAAAGAGAGAAAAATAGTTAGTTAAGTAGATTGATTCAAGAATAACTAGATAAATAAGGGAAGGTATCACTTACTACTGTCTCTCCAAGTAAGGGTGAGTCTGGAAGGATTGGCATCGGAAATTTCTTTGCCATTTTCCTAAGCACCTGACAGAAAGACGAACCTTTGTTTCCAGAACTTATCGGCTTCGAGGAGGTCGTCGATAATT
Organism: Limnanthes douglasii subsp. nivea; assembly: GCA_036936605.1. NCBI lineage: Eukaryota > Viridiplantae > Streptophyta > Magnoliopsida > Brassicales > Limnanthaceae > Limnanthes > Limnanthes douglasii. The sequence continues at coordinate 281,000,306 of JAUPFV010000004.1, forward strand.
TTAAAATCATATTCAAGGGTTAAGTAATAAAATGGCAGAACAGGGCCATTTGAGACTTTGGTTACTGAGATGAAGTCCTCGATTTCGAGGGGAATACCTCCAAGCCTTGATACCATAATTGCTGAGAACAAAGTGAAGAGCAAGTTGGGAGTAACTTGTGTTGGGCACAGTCTGTGGATTTCGAAGAACTTCACTATCATCGGATCAAGGGGAAACCGAAGTCCCCAGTTGAAGAGTTCAGGGTACACTACCAGCTCATCTTTTTGACAGTTCAAGGGTGTCTCTCCTTCAACTCGTAATCGAAGCGTCATATTGTCAGTTAACCCCCATAGCTTTCTGAGGTGCTCTTTCTCTGATTCGAGGTAGTAGCTGTAAGATACATTCTTTAAGGCAAGAATGTACCAAGCAGAAAGAGGCTTGAGATTTTCTTGAACTAAGGAGGCAACGTTCTCAGGCAGTGTAATAAGAGCTTTTTTCCCTCGAGTCTTCTTTGGAGGAGCTACACCATCAGCCTCGGATTCCTCCTCGGCATCAGACTCAGTAGCTTCTGAATCTTCTTTTTTGTGACCTTCATCGGAGTGACTTCGAATTTGAGTCTCCTGTTGAGTCACAGGAATTGGCTGACTACACTCGGGTGTAGTATCATCCACTTCTTGTGGGGGAGGAGGAGAGTGTTGAGGAGGAGAAGAGTTTTTTGCTTCTTCACCCATTACTAAGAAAGGTGATTTTTTGGCACGTTTAGCTCTGATAGCCTCGAATTGAGGAGGAAGTGTTTTCGATTGAAGGTTTTTTGTCTCTTCGACTTGAAGGACATGTGATTTGAGTTGTGATTTGTTATCAGTGGGTGGCTTGTCTAAAGTAACTACTTTAGATTTTCGATGAGGTCTTAGTAATGAAGATTTGGCTGGATTTTGGAGAGGAGAGGCTGTTGAGCTATTTTCTGGGTTAGAAGCTAAAGGTGAAGACGAAGTGGCAAGGTTAGGATTGAAGTTGCCGTATTTAAAAGTGGTGCAGGAAGAGTGAGGACCGTTGTAGATTAACCCAGCAGCTTTGTATTCTTTGGCTCTTCGAGAAATACAAAGATAATCGTAGGCTCCGAATACTTGGTTACTGGAACCAGGAAAAAGATTTTTCTTTGATCTTACTGGTCTTCTGGGTTTAAATCTATTGTATCTAGGGTATCTTCTCATACAATGGGTTTTGGTATGAGAGATTGCTTGGGTAGACAAGAAAAGATGAAGAGGTTGAAGATGAAGAACAGGTTGAAGATGAACAGGTTGAAGATGAACAGGTTGAAGATGAAGAACAAATTGAAGATGGTTCAAAAGGCGGATTCTCTAAAAAGTTCTTACTGAATGAATAGCTGAGTATTTATAGGGTAAAGAATAACGTCGAGAATGTGAAAGTGTGGAACAAGTAATCTGTTTTCATTGGGAGGAATATGAAACGAAAAGGAAACTAGTGATGTCACAGGTCTATTACTAGAAGTCTAATCAATCCATCAAGTAGGGTTCAGAGATTTCGAAGTGTTATTAAACTATGTTTGAAGTAATAATGTTCGAAGAAAAGGCAAAGCCATACCACAAGAAGTCAAATTCGACGAGGAGTTAAATTCGAGGCAGTTGAGAAATTCGTTTGCACTTACTCACAAATTCGAAGAAAGTCTTAGACCATTGAGTTTAATCATAATAAAGATGCAAAATGATGCTGATCCGAGGAAGAATTCGAAGAGCTAATAGTTCTTATACATTAATGTATAAGAACTAGGGGGGCTACTGATAAGGAAAGATATTCCTTAGGGACTAAAGTGATAAATTCTGTAATTATAGGATTAAATTAGGCTTTAGGAGAAACCGAAGGGTTAAATTGTAAATATGTCAATATGTAACCGTTTCTCTAACTAACTCACCTTGCCTATTTAAAGAGGCTGAAGGAGTTATTTTGACCTATGAAATATTCAGAAGTACTTTTCACTACTTGAAACTCTCACTGTAGACTTTATGTTCTTAATTCACTCACTACAACTTTAATTCACACCAGCATCAACTTCGAAGGCTGCGCACCCAGCTGAGAACTTGATGATTATGGATTCATAGATTGAGTCATTCAAAGCTTTTGATGAATATGTTGAGAAGGATTCGAACAAGTTCCTTCTGATGGAAGTCGAGGAGCCTGTTGAGGTTGTTTTTTTATAGAAAAGGGACGTGTTCGGGAACTATGTAATTTTTTTGAATCGTTAGAAAATTTTGGGGGCGATTCGATGACTGGAAATTCAGGGAGCTCAAAGAAAAGGCATGTTGTCAATTTGATAACTCAAATTGAAGGGAGGATGTCAACGCATTTGTATGGAAAGAAAGACATTTCCTTCAGTTTGTTTGATGAATATGATTTGAGAGGGATTGCAGAACCACTTGAGGATGCAGTGGTAATTGGAGTTGAAGTGGATGGCGTCGAAATTTGACGTGTGCTGATAGACACTAGCAGTTCTGCCAATGTTCTTTTTAAGTCCACCTATGATAGGATGACAAACCCTCCTCGGATTACTCAATTAGATCGTACAATCATTGAATTTACGGGTGTAACAACTCGTGTTGTTGGGGAATTCGAGGGAGAAGTTAGTTTGGGGAAAGGACCATTCAAGAAGAAAGTTTAAGTACATTTTATAGTGGTGGACTGTCCCACAAGTTATAATGCTATTTTTGGCAGATCATGGCTTTTAATAATGTATGGGTGGTGTCAACAATCCATCAATGTTTTAAGTACGTGGTTGGAGACAGAGTTGGACTGGTTTGGGGCGATTAAAAGGTTGTCAGAGAATGATATGCCACTGCGCTTCGGGCCCGATGATCCAGCAGTGGAGATTTGGTGCAAGAATAGTAGTTAGAAGGGGTTCCCTCAGAGTTGAAAGAAAGAGTTGATGATCCGAGGGAAACTCCGGGGTCTTTAAGAGTGAGCAAAAATATAGAGGAGTTTACTTTTTCAGAAGGAAAAGTCCTTCGGATTGGAACTTTATTGACCCCTAATCTACGTCAACGACTGCTTAATTGTTTGTCCCAAAATGTGGATGTATTCGCTTGGAAGACGGAAGATGTAACGGGAGTACCTATTAAAGAAATCCGACATAGCTTGGCCATATATCTGAAGGTTAAGCTAGTAATTCAAAAAAGAAGAGCATTTTCATCGAAAAAAACTGAAGAAATTGTTGCAGAAGTGGATCGGTTGTTTAAGGTTGGACACATAAGGGAGTCTCAATATCCTTAATGGATTGTGAATCTGGTAGAGGTTAAAAATATGAATGGGAAATGGAGGATGTGTGTGGATTTTAGAGATTTAAATAGAGCTTGCCCCAAAGATCCATTTCTCATTCCTCGAATTGACCACTTGATTGATTCCACTTCAGGCAATAATAGTTTGACTTTTATGGATGCTTTTGCAGGATATAATCAGATCAAGATGGATACAAAGGATCAAGAGTGCACGACTTTTATAACAGATAGAGGCCTCCATTGTTATAGGATGATACCCTTTGGATTGAAAAATTCTGGGGCCACTTATTAGAGATTAATGAACAAAGATTTTGCTACACAGATCGGAAAGAATATTGAGGTATACATAGACGATATGGTAGTGAAAAGTTCAAGGGATGAAGTGCATCTTGATGACTTAGAAGAAGCTTTTTTGAATCTAAGAGCAATCAGATTAAAGCTAAATCCGGAAAAATATACCTTCGGAGTTCAATCAGGGAAGTTCTTGGGTTTTATTATCAGCGAAAAAGGAATAGAAGCTGACCCAAAACAATTGAAGGCTTTGATAACGATGAATTGACCTCGATCAGTTAAAGAAGTGCAAATATTGACAGGAAGGTTAGCAGCACTTAATCGATTTATTTCACGATTCTCTGATAAATGCTGTCCTTTATTTCAAGTGTTGCGAGGACCTAACTGGTTCGAATGGACGTAGGAATGCGAAGCAGAGTTCACAAGTATTAAAAATATGTTGTCATCACCAGAAATATTAACAAAGCCTCGAAATGGGGAGAAATTATTCTTGTACATCGCCGTATTGGATTTTGCACTCAGCGCAGTGTTAATTAGCGAAGATTCAGGAATTCCGAAGCCGGTATATTATGTTAGTAAAAGTCTTGTGGCAGCATAAAAAGGTATATGAAGTTGGATAAGTTGGCTTTAGCATTAGTGATTGCTGCTAGGAAGATGCGTCCATATTTTCAAGCTCATACTATAGAAGTCTGAAATTCATTCCCTTTGAAAAATGTAAGCCAACGACCAGATATTTCAGGGAGGATGACTAAATGGTAGTGGACTTGGGAGACTATGATATTTTATTTACACCTCGAACGACAATCAAGGCACATGCATTGGCTGATTTTTTGGTTGAATTTCACTCAAATAGATCGGATGAGAAGGAAAGCTCAAAACAATTTCCTACTGATTCGAGGTGGGTTATTAGAACAGATGGAGGATCCAATATTTCAGGGTGTAGTCATGGAGTTCAATTGATAGCTCTGACGGGGGAAACAATGATCGAATCGATTAAATTTGGTTTTCATGCTTCAAACAATGAAGCTGAATACGAAGCTGCTTTGGCTGGATTGAGATTAGCAAAGATTTGCGGAGCGACTTCGGTACGTCTGGAAACGGATTCTCAATTACTAGCAAATCAAGTATCTGGTTTTTCCGAGGAAAAGAAGGATCGTTTGATCTAATATCTTCGGGAGCTTCGAAATTTAATGTTTCTGTTTGACAATGTGGTTGTAGAATATATCAGGAAAGGAAGTAACATGGTGGCTGATTCTTTGGCAAATGTTGCTTACAAGGAAGAATATCCTTGGATTTTGCTACAGGAGAATCCTTCAATTGTTGCTCAACCTAGCCAATGTGAAATTATAGAGGAATTGTGTGCTGATAATGAAAGCCGACGCGATGGGTGATCGGATATTCTTAATTTCTTTACCAAGGATTACTGCCAGATTATTCTCAACTGGCTAAAACGTTAAGGGGAAAAGCCTTTGGATATATAATTCTGGATCAAATTCTATATAAAAAGACATTAAGCAGACCATTGTTACGATGTTTAGGCAAGCAAGAATCACAAGAGGTATTATCAAAGTTGCATGATGGAGAAAGGTCAACTCATTGTGGGTTTAAAGCTTTATCTCGTAGAGTATTACGTGCAGGGTTTTACTGGCCTAAAATCATGAACGATGCTAAAAATTTAGTCTGAGGTTGTGATACTTGTCAAAGAGTTGCTAATGCTATTCATAGACCAGCTGTGCCACTTATGTCTATATCTAAGGCAATACCGTTTGATATATGAGGACTTGATCTGGTAGGACCTTTGCCTATGGCTTCTGGGGGAAGGCAAATGATAATCGTGGCTGTGGATTATTTAACAAAATGGGCAGAACCAGAACCACTATCATGAACAAAGGAAAATGATGTTATCAAATTCATTGTGCATAACATCTGTTGCCGTTTTGGGGTTCCTCGGAGAATTACAATAGATAATGGTCCTCAATTTAACAATAGGGAAATGGATGCATTTTGTACTTCTAAAGGGATTCAACAATGTTTTTCGACACCCTTTCATCCTCAAGCTAATGGACAAGTGAAAGTGACAAATTGAACAATCTTAGATGGCTTGAAGAAGAATCTATCGGGGGCAGCAGGAAAATGACCAAATTATTTGCAAGAAGTGCTTTGGGCTTATTGAACAACTCCAAGGGAGGCTACCGAAGAAACTCCTTTTGCTTTGGCATATGGTATGGATGCGATTAGTCCTATTGAATCTACAATGTAATCTTTTAGAATATCTCAATATTCTGAAAGATTTAATGATGAAATTCGAAGGGCAGACGTAGATTTGATTGAAGAGAAAAGGGTCTGAGGTTATTGAATACCATACATTATCAACAAATATGTCCAAGCACGAATATGTCCAAGCACGAAGATTAGTAAACAATTAAAACTTTTTTTTTACTCTAAAATATAATAGGTAGATCAATAGACACGAATCTAAGTTAGGCGTGAATCCAAACAAAATAACATTTATTACGAAACCCATTCAACTGTTATTTTTATAACTAGTCAATGCGATTATAATTTTATTAATGAGAAATATAAATTGGAAACCAAAGATGGAATTGGTCCAAAGCCCCTCAGAAGAATTCTAAAAAATCGGACATGAACTTTCTATATTTTCAACATACCACTCGCGTAGACTATGTAAAATATAAAAATTAATGGGAAGACTAACACAATAATAGTTGGAGTATAAAAAATGATAGATATGTAAATAAAGACATAATAATCCAAAAAACCAAGAATAAAGTAAAGCGAGGAGAGATCAAGGTTTGATCCTCCATAGACGATTGCATGAAATGAAAGTGAATTTGAACATCTACATTGCATGAACCGAAATACATAACATAAAATTTTAAATTATCTTCTTTACACGGGATAAAATCACATGTGAACAAGTGAAAACCCTATTTCTTGTAAATGAAATCAAATATGATAACAAAGAATATTAAACATTTTGAAAATATCCCAAATATTATTAATCATTCAATATACAACTTTTTAGCTCACCATCATCAATAGAAAAAAATAATCATATCCTGAAGGATTCTATGTTCTCATTTAGCAAACCAATCAACAAAATCATTAGCTTCTCTACCAACATGTGTAAATTGAGATCCAAAACTAAGTTGCTGAATATAAAAAAAATTCCTTAGAACCCAAAACTTGGAATCAGATTTTGTAACATTAATCACAAGTTTAGAACCCCCCCCCCCTCTTAATAAAATTAGTGAACATAGATAAATAGTAAGTATTTTGCAACCCCAAAAGTAAAGCATAACATCCAGCCCACAAAGCATTTCAATTTCCTATAAATTAAGTAAAAGCAAAAATCATGTCCACATTCCTATTGCGTTTAATTCTTCAAACTAGTACATGTGTCGTTGCAACACAAACCATCAAAATTAAATTTTAAAATTCCTTCTGGAGGTTTAATCTTTCACACTCATTTATCCATTTTACTCGTAGGTTGAACAATTGGTAGTTTAATTAAGTGAAATCAAGATTCTTACAAAGTGAAAAATAGGAGTATCAATCACCTTCATTCTATTACATATATCAATCAACATCGTTCGTATTAAATTTATCACATGTTGATTTGACCAAATGTTTCTCATATTATTTATTGATTGATTACCCCAAGAAAAGAACTAGTGATCCTAGAAAGCCGTCGTAGACTATTATTTGTATCGCTATAGAATCTGAATAGTTATAAAACTGGAGAAAATATCGGGCGTTGTAACCAATACGCAAAATAATTGAAGAATAGGTGTCCATAATCTGCTATAATTCACAAAAATTATCGGATTTCAAGGTTCACCCGTAATTGAAGATGTAGAAAACTCCACGTGAAAACCCAAAGTCTATATTAACGTAGATACATGATGTAAATGGCTTGGAATATGTGACAGACATTGTTGTAATTTAGACAGGTCACTTAAAAATATCTTTGACCAAATCATCTTTAAAAGGATTGTTCTCTTCACATTTTAATTTAATACAACCATTAAGAATGCCAAAATGATATATGGCATTTCCCCAAATGTCAACCCGAAAACTCATATACTTTATCAACTTGATTAACTATTATGTGAGTGTGTTTAGATATGCCAAAATACGAAGCCAAATCTCAAATTTCATTTTAGTTCTCATAATTCGGTGTTTAGACCTCCACCTTTCTAGAATTTCCATGCCATCTTACATTGCAAAGCTTCCATCCTGTCGAACAAAAAAATAATACTATGTCCACTTTTTTTTTATCGAAAGAATTGACAATTTATTGCATCATCGTTGTATTGCAATGCCTCATTGTTGAACTACTAGAAATTTATTTATAAATTCCTTATTGGAATAAATATTTTTTTAATATTAAAAAGAATATTTTTTTTTGTAATTAATTACATTTATTTTATTGTAAGACAATTTTTTAAAACTATTTGAATACTTGAATGGCCGATGAACCCGCGCTATATCAATAACTATCAAACTACTAACCATGAAAAATTAATTAACAAGGTCAAACATAAAAAAAAAGGGATTATTTGCCTTTTGAATCTTACCATAAACGAGAGTGGTTGTTTTATTGGACTTTGTTAAAGGAATCCATAGAAGTAAATGGAGGCTTATAATCATTATTGTATATTTTGTCATTTTTCCATTTTGATTATAGAAAGTGACTCTTCCCCAACTCAAACAATAACAAAAGAAACATTTATCATAAGACATGAAGAAGGGTGTTTCATGTTTTGCTTTTCTGGTCCTAATTTTTGTAGGCAGTGAGATGTTAGTAGCAGAGTCCGAGTGTGATATAAAGCAGCTCATGCCTTGTTTACCTGCAATTGTCCGTTCAGATCCACCAACAACTGAATGCTGTATGAATTTGAAAGCTGCGGAACCATGCATTTGTCAGTACTTGATGTAGGGAAAAGGTCCCTAAAATAAAACAGCAGATAGTACTTGATGTAGGGAAAAGGTCCCTAAAATAAAACAGCAGATAAAAATACAGACACGCAAGTATGGAAATGATGCAAGTGTCATTTCAAAGATCAATGTACACGGTTTTATATAGAAGATACAAACAAACGGTTTGATCTTATCTAAATAACTAACATAACAACTGATATAAACACGTGTTTAAGTTCAATATTTATCCAACATTCTCCCCCTTAACATTAAACTTGAAAGTTGTTTTCTTTGTCGTCTTCCTAGTCTTCCTCTTTATCCGAAGAGTTCTTGAAGATCTTGAAGATCTTGTTGGTTCTTCCTTTGTCGTCTGCTTCTCTGAAATTGCCACCTATATAATCTTATGCAGTTTCCATTTAACACCTCTATGCGTGCCTTCTTGACGCTATCTTCACCAACCCACATCTCCCTGAGTGCGTCCCAAGCCTCTTTTGCCGTCTGCTTCGGCTTGAGAAATGGCTATCACCAACCCTGCATCTCCCTGAGTGCGTCCCAAGCCTCTTTTCACGCCTGCTTCGGCTTGAGAAATGGCTACCATGGCTATCAGATGGTTCCCCTTCCTCTCCATTGGAAATCTATTTCAATGCCTATAATTTTTTAAACATTGCTAATCTCTTCAATGTCAAAATGTTGGAGTTGATTATTCCACAATAGTTTGATTTCATGCAAGTTATTCTCAATTAATCGGATATTATATACATTAATAAGAATAGTAATGAAATTATTACGTCGAGATTTAGTTGAAAATGAGCAGTTCTCTTTTGATTGTATATAATGTCTGATTTTATTAGTAGCTGAAAAGTGAAGAACCAATTTCAGGGTACATGTTTCAAATCATACATAGTACTCTTCCCCAACCAACCCACATACCAAATACCCTTATGTAGGCATATCCCACAAGGTGGAGAGATATATACCTCCTCCTTTAGAGTTTCATAAAAAATATATTATTCACATTAAGTTGATGAGTATAACAATTTTTGGAGCCTGCTACAGTCAACAAACATTAAATAATGGTGAGTTTAGAAGTTGGAGAAAATGTAAGATAGTCAATACCTTCGACTTAGGTTTAATTTTTAGCCATTAAACATGATTTATATCACTTAATGGTTCCATCAGAGTTTTATTTCATCTTATAAACGTAGTAAAATCTGATAAGTTTGTTCCCCGAAGGAAGGGGAACCATCTGCCAAGTGTTGTTAAGTTCTAGAGCCGGAAGTTCAGTGGATATGGTTTGGCCGCAGAGTGGATTATTGTTAGCATGTTCGAAATATGAATGTTATATTTATCATGGTAAGAAATATAAGAAAACACGATGGCCGGGTGAAAAAAGTAAAATCGAAGTATTGGAGGGGATACCTTGTGAGGGAGAGAGATCAATTATATAAGACCTCAAATGAGGATTTATTTGATAGTAAATAAGTAGGAATATGGCTGACTAAATAAACGGTTGTTAAAAAATAATCCCCTGATCATCAATAATTGTAAGGAAATAATGTCAACAAGTATGATATGTCGCATTCGTCAAAAAATTATTACTAAAGACCGAAGATTATTGTCCTAAGATTTGTCTTGTTTTGTTATAGTTTCCATTTTTTAATTGGCATATACATATGTTGGAGAAAACTTATCGTCGCTTTTGTTTTTGTATTATCAAACAAAATATTTGAAGGACATTGAAGATATACTAATAAAATCAGCTATTTGTTTTGTTTCCACTTCTAAACACACACATATATATAATAGTAAAGATCAGTTTATGATGAGGAATTTTTAGGTTGATCCAACCTAGAACTAATTTTTATAGTTTAAAATAAGAAAAACAAATATAATAAAGAATAAATTTAATAAGAAAAAATAAATTATTTTTCTATATATCGTTGTATATATATAAAAAATAATAAATACCGTATTTTATTGAAAAGGTTACAGTTTTTGTTATTTTATTAAAAGATAACCCTACCTACAAATATACTATCAGTTAATCATATATATGACTAATTAAATATTAATAGTTATTAATATATTTAAATAAGGATATATTTGATATTAATATTAACATTTTATAACTACCAAATTCCCAACCATAAAAGGTATTGAATAATAAATACAAACTCCTACTCCTATATAAATAGATGCTAAACATCTCCTTAGCAAACCATCATTTCCTGACTAAAAACTTAAACTACAGGAAACCAAAAACAAGAACAAAATGAAAAAGGGAGTTTCATTGATTGCATTTATTGTCGTAATTGTTCTAGTCAGTGAAACGCTGATAGCCGAGGCAGTATGTGATGTAAGGCAGCTATCTCCTTGCGTACCAGCAATTACGGGTCCAACTGCCCCAACACCTTTGTGCTGTATGAGGGCGCGTCAGGCCAAACCATGCATTTGTGAGTATCTCAGAAACCCTGCACTCGTCAAATACATCCCTAAAGCCAAACAGGTTGCTGCCAAATGTCGTGTTGCCATCCCTAGATGTTGAGCTTGTTCTCTATTGTAAATTGTAATAACTTATATTTTATAATAAAATTATGACTTCCGGTATAAGTATTCAATGATGTCTGAAAATGATCCTTGTTGAATCATAAACCATAAGATATTGACAGAAACATAACGACATTTACCGTTATCTGTTAACTATTACTCTTATTTCTTTTAAATTATAGTTTCAACAGAACATTATTTTTGTTGATAACAACAAGATTTTAATATTTAAATAAGGATAAGAATGTAAACCGATTAGTGTAGTTACAACAAACAAATAATAATTTTTTTAGTTATAATTTATCAAATTTTACTTATGTCCATAGAGTTTTGAATTGTTATGCTTAACGGATTTGGAGTAAATTAAAAAAATAACTAAGAAAATTTGTTATTTTTTTCCACTGTGGATTATTAAATCGTTATCAAATAATTGTTTATATTAATCTAATCAAGTGTATTTTCGACTAATGTTTTACAAATATATATATATATATATATATATATATATATGGACCGATAAATTTAGGACGGAAGAATTTTAATTTTATCCGTCCTCAGTTTTTGAACGAAGGAATACTAGACTAGTGTTGTCCGAAGAGTTATTGGCCAAAGCATTTCTTAGTCTTTGTTGAAACATCAATCTCTTCTCCCAAAACTTTTTTTTGTAGATCTGAAGAACCCATATTACTTGTCTTTTACATTCAGGAAATACTTACACTTATTAATAAATTTTGATACTATCACTCTAAGCTTTCTTCATGTCTAGTTTCCTAGTCAAATTTACAACTTTTATCTTCTTATTAGGATCATGTTTGATTTCTTGAGCTAATAAAATACAGTTATGAATTCCTTTATCCTATTGAAACCAATATATTCTTTCCCAATAATCTTAGGGAGCAAAAATAAAATACAGATGTGAAGCATAAAATTGGTTATATCATTATTGTTACCCCGAACGATAAAGGGCCTAAAAATTCCATGTAAAACTTAGCCTCGTGCTCGCCAAAATCACTACGCGCGAGCATAATTACATTGAGAACAAATTTAAGTGATGATTTATTGAAAGCTCTAATATTAAGTGTAGCGTGATTTTTTTCTCAATTTTTATCCCCACCTTCCAAACACATCACCCACGATTTAGCAATATAAGACGCTTCATACTTCCTAAAAGAGTTATATGCACGTTCCACCAATAACAAAGCAACCCAACTTCCATTTGATTATAATTATTTGATTACTTTTGTTAGATATTTTAGCGTAGGTTTTAAAACTATAATTATTTGATTACTTTTGTTAGATATTTTAGCGTAATCAGAATGATTAGTCAATCAGCTTACTAATATTATATTATTTCCTAAGTTGGCTTACTAATATTATATTATTTCCTAAGTTGGAGAGTGTGGTTCACATGCTTGTTAAATTATATTGTGTGTAGCGAGGTGTGTCAAAGGGTGTAGTCCTTGCTGGGGTCGAAATATTTTATTTGGAATGTTGTTGCTATTTTGAAAATTCATTTGATTTTGAGTTCCTCATTTTAGCCGTTTTTTTACCATTTGAAAGCAATCCGGATTCGAATACGCATGCATCCAAACAATTGGTATAGTTTGTTTAGGATATATATATTCGTTTGGTGGTTTTGGTCAAAGTATCAAAAACATTGCACTGTTTTTTAAAAGTATATAAGACATATATCATTATATAATTCTACGAAAATACTAGGACTCTGTTCGTTTTAAGTTTTCAAGAGAACTACAAAAATATTTTTAATCTGAAATTTATTACGAGAATTCAAAAAATATACAAAACTCAAACATTATTTTACTATTTTACAGTCGTAATTTTGTTCCAGTAAATGTTTCTTTCACAGAGTTCTTTTGACGAGTTCTTTATTACTCAAAGTTCTTTTGACGAGTTATTTATTACTCAGAGTTCGTTTAACAAGTCAACTAATCACTTAACTAAATAATGTTACGCCCAGGACACAACACAAGATGTTTTGGATGCCCATAATGCTGCTCAATTCGCAGTGGGCATCCCACAAATGACTTGGGATACTACTCTTGAAGCATATGCGCAAAACTATGCTGACCAGCAAGTCGGAGGAAGCTGTCTCAATCTAGTCCATTCCAAAGGGCGCTATGGTGAAAATCTGGCGGGAAGTCCCGGAGAGATGTCGGGGACGGAGGCAGTTAAGATGTGGGTTGATGAGCAAGTTAATTACGATTATGACTCAAATACTTGTGATGCAGGAAAAATGTGTGGTCATTATACTCAAACTTGGTCTCCTCGATTTTTCTCGAGATATATTGTATAATTTTTTCTATTTCGACAATAAATTTTGATATAAAAATTCTAAACCTGATAAACGCTAGTCAATAAGATTTCAAATCTTATAAACAAGTAGCAATACCAAGTTGTAACAATTGAAGTGATGTTGTTTTTAAAAATGTAAAAGTAGCTATATTTTGGTATATCATTGAAGTGTTCAACTATATTACAGTTTTTTTCGGCTTATTGGAAAGATAAATAAATGGTGTAATGATGGACCATAAGGAACCGTTAAAAAATAAATCTTTGAGATGAGCAACAAACAAAATGACAAATGTTGATATATAGAAAGTCAGGATAATTAGGAGGTTAACGAATATTCCGACTCATATTTAGTAGGTTGTGTAGATACATTTGGTATAATATTAGGCACCATATATAGATTAGTTAGAGAAACAATAATTTGGAAAAGTATAAAGTAACACTAGTTATATCATCTCTATAATTGTGGATTTTTTTGAATGTTTTAATGTCTCGAACCATTCACTATGGTTAAAGAATTAAGTAACTATACAAAAAAAGAAATAAAGTTCCTTAAGGTCGTGGTGTGAGAATAATTATGCACATAAGTAACATGATAGTATTTAAGGACAAACATATAAATATAAAGTTCATGGGTTTTAAAGAGAGTTCGGAGTAGTCAAATATGTAGAGAGCATATTAGAGTATACTTCACCAAAATCATTACTAAAGTATTCTTACATACAATTTTTAGCGAAAATAACATTTGGATGGTGTTGTTGGTTTAAATATCATTGATTTACGTAGGAGTTTTTTAATATTTGTCTTAGTTAATGGTCTTCGATTTCTCTATTTCATTAAATAGATCTCCAATTCAGTGAAAACATTTAAAACTATACATCCCCAGTTATATTTTGTATTATTTATATGTTGCACACCATAATTGATCCATGTAATTGATTGATGATGATAACATGAAAATTATTTTGTCTAGTTCCTCGCATTGTGAAGAAGAGGTCTTTAGCCATTTTTCATTCATCGTTATGGACGTGACTGTTCAATTCTCCTATTGACAATGGAATCAAGATACCTATAATGTACATATATCCTGGACTAGGAAATGACGATCCAAATCCGACAATGTTGAAAACTTATGGACGGTATGCTACTCATATATTTAGTAAATGTTATTAGAATTTCCAAATAATAAGTAATTGGATTAATTATATAAATATAATTAAATGTCAATTTGATTAATATGTTAATTTTAATTATCGGTCTATAGGTATAGATATCAAGTTGGAATTTTTCAATTTAAAAGTACCCAAATATCAATATTTAAGACCAAACTAATAAGTTAGAAGACAAAATTAATAAAAATCAATTTAGTAAATAATGGTCATTGATCAAAAGTTAGTATATGGAAATAATGTAATTAGGTTATATTTTCTACCTAATTACATTATACTATATGAGTTTGACTATTATAATAATTTTCTTCACTATTTCAGACATTCAATGTGTTACTTTTTTTTATTAGATTAACATCTCAAATCCTATATTTATTTCTTTTTGTTTATTCGAAATTTTAATGTACTTCTTTCAAAAAAAATAAGAAACAAAAGCTTCATTAAGGAACTAAAACCGAAAAGAAAATCGATACGATACAAGAAAACAAAACGGGTTGTTCAATTACAAAGGGGTAATTTGTCAGTAAATTTTGTTCGATATATATACATGTATATATTCAAAAAGCACTTTTGAATTTTGTCGATCTATTCTTATAACAATATTTTTATAAAAAATGGAGTGTTCGAAAAATAATGCTTGAAAATATTTAATAATTTAAAATTGATGAATTTATAAGAGAGAACCATTAAATAGTCACCGAAAGAAATATCAAAAGCTAAAAGATATCACTGAAAACTTCTAATGTATTTTGTGCTTTTGTAATTTTTTGTTATTGCTCGATTTATAAATTGAGATTTATTTCATGTAGGTGCAGGATTTCTGTATAATGTGAATCAAGTAAATATGATGTTATTTTATTTATTTTTATGTTAATATTTTATATTTATAGGAACATACCTGCTAATATTATTTGTCGAAGTCAGATGCAGATTTGAAAGTTGATTCCAAAAAGACTTTCGAACTAACTATAAATACGTAAAACACATCCATGACATAATAAAACATTTTCCTATCAAACATTTTAATTTATTTTAAACGTCATTTTAAATATTGAAAATTTTATTTTTACTCTATATTAATCTTTTCCTCTAAGTAGCCTACCATTTTACGATTGAAAAATAACTTAATCTGATAATGTTATCAACAACATTTAGGAAAAAATACAATAATTTAAATTGAAGTAAAATAAATCTTCTCTAATAGATGCATTAGCAAAACTTCAAACATATGCATTACATTAATTTCAAAACGAACTAAAATGAGTATTCTCAAATACTTACTTAACAATATTTCAAAATTTACAATAGTTGAAAATGAAGTAAAGAAATTCAATTCCAGTAGTTTTTTTAACGACTCTTTAACATAAAATAGTCAGAAACAAACTATAATGTATGTTTTCATATAATTTCATTAACAACACTTCAATAAGTATACATTATTAATACCAAATAGCTTATCTAACTATATACCCAACCACTAAAACCAAATTTAGATTTTTTCTCTAGTCACACTTAAAATTATCATTTTGAGGACACACGCATGTCAAATCACGAATATTCGTAAACAATTAAAACATTTGTATGCTCTAAAAATGTAATTGGTAGATCAATAGACATGAATGTAAGTTAGGTGTGAATTGAAACAAAATAACAAATATAAAATACAAACCAAAGAGGGGATTAGTCCAAAACCTCTCAACAATATCTAAAAAATCGGACATGAACTTTATATAATTTTAACATCCCACCTACAAGAGACAATATAATTACTTGCAAACACATTCGCATATACTCCGTAAAATATGAAAATAAATGGTTAGAATAACACAATAATAGTTGGATTCTTAAAAGCGATAGATATGTAAAATAGGGACGTAACAATCCAAAAACCAACAATAAAGTAAAGTGCAAAGAATTCAAGGCGTGATCCTCCTCAGACGATTGCATGAAGTGAAAGTAAATTTGAACATCGGCATTGCATGAACCGAAATACATAACATGATACATGTTCCATTGCAGCAAAAACCATCAAAATTAAATTTCAAAAATTCTTATGGAGGTTTAATCCATCACACTTATTTACTCATTTTACTCGTAGGTTAAACTATTGGTAGTTTAAGTGAAAGCAAGATTATTTCAAAGTGGAAAATATGAGTATTAATCACCTTCTTTCCATTAGATATATCAATCAAAATCGTTCGTATTAAATTTATCACATGTTGATTTTACCAAATGTTTCTAATATTATTTCTTCATTGATTACTCCCTTTCCAAACATACCACAAAATAACCCGAAAGAAAGAACAAATGATCCTAGAAAAGGTGGCATAAACTATTATTTTTGTCGCAATAAAATGTGAATAATTTTAAACCAGAGTAAATGTTGGGTGTTGTAACCAATAAGAAAAGTAATTGAAGAATAGGGTGTCCATATTTTATTATAATTCACAAAAAAGAATTGGGTGTTGTAACCAATAAGAAAAGTAATTGAAGAATATGGTGTCCATATTTTATTATAATTCACAAAAAATATCAGATTTCAAGGTTCACTCGTGATTGAACCTAAAGTCTATATTAACGTATCTTCATGATGTAAATGGCTTATAATATGTGATAGATCTTGTTGTAATTTAGACGGGTCGCTTAAAAATATATTTGACCAAATCATCTTGAAAAGGACTGTCCTCTTTACATTTTAATTTAGAAGACAACAATCTAGAATTCCAAAATGATATCTCACCTTTACTCAAATGTCAACGTGAAAACTCAGATACTTTATCAACTTGATTAAGTATTATGTGGTTGTGTTTAGATATGCCAAATACAAAGCCAAATCTCACATTCTAATTTAGTTCTCATAGATTCATTGTATAGATCTCGAACTTTCATAAATTTGTACTCCATCTTACAATATAAAGCTTCAATCATGTAAAACAAAGAAGTAATACCAAGTCAATCTTTATTTTTAAGATTTGTCATCGTGGCCCATGATTCGATTATGACTGTTATTACCAGGCTTCAATAAAAAAATCTTCACGATTTTTAAAAAAGATTTCAAAATACTTTTGGGCACAGGAAGAACCGAGAACGTATGAATAGGGATTAATGATAAAATAGATTTGTTAAGAATTAATGCATCGACCATTTTAGTAACTATCAAACTTAAGTTGTCTACCAACACTATAAATCTACACTAGTCTTATCTTTATGTTCTATAATTACAACCATATGTAAATTATATCTATATATACACGTTTTAAGTAGGGAATTTTAAATTTAGTTTTGATACCTCTTGCATTCTAAATGATCTAGCTAACTATTAAGACTCAAAAATGAATTATAAAACCTTTCGTAAGCTTATGAATCATATATTGAAGCAAACCATATGATAATCAGAGATTCCAAATATTAAAATAATTGAATCATATTATTGAGCTTCTATTCACAGTATATATTCCATCTCTTAACATTAATTTCAGAATTCAACGCATAACCTATTGGTGTATTAAATATCATGACAATAAGGAAGTACAACCTTAATATATTCATAGGATTACTGGATGAATACGAAGGTGATGTAGAACTTGTACGAATCTATAGAAAGAGTAGAACACTCATTACTACTAAAATAATTTAGCTTCTTTAGCATCGGTAAGGGTGACATTATGGTGCATATCCTATTGAAACCAAACTTTTCTTTTCCAATAATCTTAGAGAGTAAAATAAAATACAAACGTGAGGCATAAAATCAATTATATCATTAGTGATGATTTATTCACAACTCTAATATTAAGCGTAATGTTAATTTTTTTGAATTTATATCCCCACCTTCCAAACACATCACTTGTGATTTATCTATATAAAAGTGAGCGATTGATCACTATAAAAAGATATTTCCCAATCCCTTTTATCCTGAATTATAAAAGAAATAAAATTTAAGATGGTAATATTGAAACTCTGCATATATTTTATAAAAATTAGTTCTTTATTAGTGTCATAAGGTTTTTTTACGTTGATGTTCCTTTAAGCTGATGAATAATAGATACAATGAAGTGACCCAAATTTTTTCAAAAGTACTATGCCTACTTCCAACGCAGAACATTTTCCTCTAGAACCATTTTAAACAAATATTGGCGTTCTAGAGAGAAACTCTCTTCTCTCTCTAGAAACGCTAATTATGGATTGCATTTATCCTCTTACTCCACCTCATCTATTTTCTTCTCTACACCAGCCCCATTCTCAAACATTGCAGTTTCTTCTCGCAAATCGCTGGCCATTCTTAATTCAGAATTACCATATTAAATGTAATTTAGGTGTGAATCGAGACAAAATAACATTTGTTACGAAACCCATTTAACTATTTTTTCTATAACTCATAGATGCAATTCTAATGTTATTAAGAAATATACAATACAAACAAAAGAGGGGATTAGTCCAAAACCTCTCAACAATATCTCAAAAATCGGATATGAACTTTTTATATTTTTAACATACCCACCTACAAGAGACAATATAATTACTTGCAAACACATTCGCATAGACTCCGTAAAATACGAAAATAAATGCTCAGAATAGCACAATAATAGTTGGATTCTAAAAAGCGATAAATATGTAAAATGGGGACATAATAAACCAAAAACCAACAATAAAGTAAAGTGCAGAGAAGTCAATGTGTGATCCTCCTCAGACGATTGCATGAAGTGAAAATGAATTCAAACATCGGGATTGCATGAACCGAAATACATAACATGATTTTTTTAAAGTCGTCTTCTTTACTCAAGATAAAATCACATGTGAACAAGTGAAAAGCCTATCGCTTGCAAATCAAATCAAATCAAATATGATAACCAGGAATATTAGATATTTTGAAAATATCCCAAACCCTATGAATCATTCCATATACAGCTTATTAGCTCAATATCATCAATATAAAAAAATAACTCTATCATGAAGGATTTTATGTCCTGATTTAGCCAACCAGTAAACTAATTCATTAGCATGTTTACCAATACGTCTAAACTGAGCCCTAAAACTAAGATCCTTAATATCAAAACAATAATTTCTTAGAACGTAAGACTTGGAATGAGATATTTCAGCATTAATCACACGCTGAGAACCCCCCCCCCCTTTAAAATCAACGAACATAGACAAATAACAAGTATTTATGTGTCCTATAAATTAAGTAAAAACAAAAACTATGTCCTAATTTGCATCACGTCTAATTCTTCAAACGAATACATGTTCCATTGCAGCGAAAACCATCATAATTAAGTTTCAAAAATCCGTCTGAAGGTTTAATTTAGCACACTTATTTACTCATTTTACTCGTAGGTTGAACTATTGGTCGTTTAAGTGAAAACAAGATTATTTCAGAGTGAGAAATATGAGTATCAATCACCTTCATTCCATTAGATATATCAATCAACATGGTTCGTATTAAATTTATCACATGTTGATTTTACAAAATGTTTATAATATTATTTTTTCATTGACTACTCCATTTCCAAACATACCACAAAATAACCCCAAGGAAAGAACGAGTGATCCTAGAAAAGCTGGCATATACTATTATTTTTATCGCACTGAAATGTGAATAATTTAAAAACTGGAGTAAATTTTGGGTGTTGTAACCAATAAGTAAAGTAAATTTTGGGTGTTGATATAATTCGTAAAAATTATCGGATTTGAAGGTTTACCCGTAATTGAACCCAAAGTCGATATTAACGTATCTTCATGATGTAAATGGCTTCAAATATGTGATAGAACTTGTTGTAATTTAGACCGGTCACTTAAAATATATTTGAAATCATCGAGAATGTCAAAATGATATCTCACCTTTACCCAAATATTAACCCGAAAACTCAGATAATTTACTCTTTCGATATTTATTGAATAATTGGTTTGTGATTTTGTGGAAATAAAGCGCCTTAAAATCTATGATGTACAATAATTACGCATGTAAGTAACATGAAAGCATTTAAGGACAAACATATAAATAGTAAGTTCATAGTTATTAAAGACAGTTCGAAGTTGTCAAATATGCATAGAGCATATTAGAATATACTTCATTAAAATAGACCATCTTACTCAAGTATTATTTCATACAGGTTTTAGAGAAATACAAGTTTTAGAGAAAAAAACCTTAGAATGGTGTTGTTTGTTTAAAATATCATTGATTTACGTGGGAGTATTTCAATATTTATCTTAGTTAAAGGTCATTAATTTCTCTCTTTCATTAAATAGATCTCCAATTTAGTAGAAACATTTAAAATATTATTAATTTCTCTCTTTCATTAAATATCATTGACCATGGTGTATGTTTGTGATAATATACATCATAATTGAGATTATATATATATATATATATATTCAAGCAACACTTGTGAATTTTTTCGATCTATTATTAGAATAATATTTTTATATAAAAAAGAGTGTTCAAGAAAATAATGCTTCAAGAAATTCAATAATTTTGAAGTTGATGAATTATTAAAAGAGAACCATTGAAAGGTCACTAAAAGTAATATGGAGAGCTAAGAGATACGAGAGAAAACTTGTAATTTATTGTAAAAAAAAACTCAAGAATTTTGTATTTACCTTTATTTTGTGTTCTTGTAATTTTTTGTAATTGCTCCACATATAAATTAAAATATATTTCATACAGATGTATGATTTCCAACTAAATATTATGTTATTTATTTATTTTTTATTTTAATATTTTATATTGATAGGACCCGAACCACTAACACTATTTGTCAAAGTCATATGTAGATTTGAAATTTTACTCCCAAAAACATTTACAAACCTTATATTAATGAAGACATTACAACTAGCTATAAATACGTAAACCACATCAATGCAATAAATAAACATTTTCTTATGAAACATTCTTCAGTTTTTTTTATAAGCATCATTTTATTTATTTTAAACATCATTTTAAATTTTTAAATTTATATTTTTACCCTATTTTATTCTTTTTATCTAAGTAGCCTATCAATTTTATAGTTGAACAATGACTAAATCTACAAATATTATTAACAGACAATTCGCAAAAATACAATAATTTAAATCGATTTAAAATAAATCTTCTCTAATAGGTTTATTAACAACACTTTAAAAATATGCATTACAATAATTTCAAAATGAATAACAGTGAGTATTTGATGAAACTTACATAATAATATTTCAAAATATATAATAGTTGAGAATGACATAAAAGAGTCATTTCAAATAGTTTCGTTAACGACACTTCAACAAATAAAATAATTATAAACAAGCTAAAATAGATATTCTCGTATAATTTCACTGACAACACTTCAAAAAATATACATTATGAATACCCAAGATCTTCGTTAACTCTAATTAGAAACTTACGGCCCAAGTTTGGCTAGAACATATGCTAGAACTAAAACAAAATTTAGATTTTTTTCTAGTCACTTAAAATTATAATTTTGACGACACAAGCATGTCCAAGCACAAATATTAGTAAATAATTAAATATTTTTATGATCTAAAATATAATAGATAGATCACTAGACATGAATGTAAGTTAGGTGTGAGTCCATACAAAATAAGATTCGTTACGAAACCCATTCAACTATTTTTTTTATAACTCGTCCATGCGATTATAATTTTATTAATACGAAATATAAATTATAAACGAAGAGGGGATTCGTCCAAAGCATCTCAAATGGATTCTAAAAATCGGACATGAACTTTTTATATTCTCAACATACCCGTCTAAGAGAGATAATATAATTATTTGCAATCATATTCGCATAGACTCCGTAAAATATGAAAATAAATGGCTAGAATAACACAATAATAGTTGGAGTCTAAAAAGCGACAGATATGTAAAATAGGGACATAACAATCTAAAAACCAATAATAAAGTAAAGTGAGGAGAAGTCAAGGTCTTATCCTCCATAAACAATTGCATGAAGTGAGAGTGAATTTGAACAAAGCGGAACCCAAGTAATTTGTTGGAGAAATTAATTTTTTCATACTAGTAACATGAAAAATGTTTTTCTTATTTTGATGAGTGATGGATTAGCCGAAAAATATAGAGTTTTTTTTATCAAACGTTTCACTTGCTAACAGCTTATACGTCTCCAGCAATGTATTTATTACTTTAAGACCAGGATATCAATTATTGAAAAATAAAATAGGATTACATGTCTAAAAAATATAAGAAATATGTATTTTTTTATTTAACGCACTTGTAAGGCATGATCTATTTAATTTCAAACAACATTTTTTATCTCCTTGAAAAACTTTCTAGTGCCAAGAAAAACGAGAAGGATATATGAGATATCTGTATCCTACCCCTCTAGTAGATTTAAATAACCCATATTCTTTATTTTTTACAACCAATGAACAACAATGATTATTAATACATTTTGAAACCATCTTTATGGGTTGATTATTGAAACCAAAATTCTAAAGAGAAGCATATAAGAACTTCCAAAATAATCGATCATAAGCTTGCTACATGTCTAGTTTCATAATCAAATTTCCACCTTTTTCTTCTTATCCTGATTATGTGTTATTTCATAACCTGATGAAATACAGTCTACAATTTCTTTTCTTAATGAAACTGAACTGTTCTTTTTGAAAAATCTTACGGAGCAAAAATGACAACTTATCATTTACATTTTTTGAAATAATATCTTATGAAAAGTCACATAAGCTTATTATACGCATATTATTAAAGAAATCTTCATGAACTGCGACCACCACATCTACCCCAACCATCAACCAAACTTTGTAAAAAAACAGACTCTTAAACCCATATGGACCCGGAGAACTTGATATCTTTGTGTTTTTAATTGTTTCACAAATTTTATATATCGTAGGTATGTGAAAGAGATTAATAGTCTCCTGATTAGAAATATAACACCTAATAAGCATGAAATATTTAAATTATTAGTGTTATCATGAAGGAGAGAAGGATCCAAAAATTTATAGTCAAAGTTAGCCCCCTTATTACCTGAATTGGCAGGAGAGAGAATAACACAATTTACAACAGAATTAAGTGATTATTTTTTCAGATATCTAACTTTAAGGGAAACGTGATTTTTTTTTAGTTTTTATCCAACCTTCAAACCACATCAGAGTTTCCTCCCGCCTAAGAAGAATTGTATGAAAGTCCAAACAATAATAAAGTGATCTTACTTCCATATCATCCAACACATCCTCACGCTCCTTTAGAATTTGGATATTAAATTCAACTTCTTCCAATTGTTTGAAAACATTCCCAATAAACGTTCCGATTTCAATCTTATAAACATCCGCAAAGTATTTTGAGTTTGATCTGCAAACAAAACACATGGGACCTAAAAGAAGGTTGTACCCATGAATGTTTAATAGTATACATAAACGATTTATGCTCAAGCCACATGGAAATAAATTTGAAACTACAACATTTTTTAATAATATGAATACATTGAATAAACAAATGAAGTGGTGATTTTGTTTTTTAGATGAATTAGAGGTACGAATATTAGGCATTGTAGCAAACCATGTATAATTCAACAAGACTACATTCAATCTCCAATAGGTTCTAACCTCTCCTAAACTATTATTACACGACGTAAACCATGGACCTGTAAAGCCAACATTAACCAAGGCAACACCGTATTCCCATCTATATGCAAAAGCTCATGCCATAAAAGTTTTTTCAAATCACTATGACATTTTAAATCAGAAAAATACTTTCATTATCCCTATATTAAACATGTTATTCGCTGTGAAGAAATATCATATCACACTTTCTTATGGAACTATCCCGTAAAATCCATATGTAAGAATTAATGTATCCACCATCTAAGTAACTATCAAACTTAAGTTGTCTACCTATTAATTTTTATATTATGTAAAACTTGAAACATAAAAAAAATGGTTGTCGACCTCTACTTTGAATAACAATTTGATGGAAAAATACTCTAAACAATTAAATAAGTATATTACATTCGAATTTTCACATTATAAATTGGAAATTATGTTATTAAAAAAATGACTATGGGATTTGTGTTTAAAGATTTGAAATAAATATTGAATTTATTTTACAATAAATTTAAATTTTGAAACCTGAAACAAGCCAAATTTTTTTTTTATAATTACATGACTCCATAAAATTAAAAAAAAAGGAGATTTTTTCATTTTTATTGGACTTTGATAATAATGTTTTGACTAAATGCTGAAAGAATCCATAGGATAGAATTGAATTCATGCTGATTCTATTAATTATAATTTATAACTTGAAAATAATTTATAATTTATAATTTGAAGTGTAAAAACTGTTGAAGTTGTTTAGATTGCCGTTCACTGGTTGAATATCTTTAATTTCCTATTGGTTAATCCTGCTGAAAATTTGTGTGAAATCTGCAGGTCTTTTTTGTGTCTTTTATGACAAAATCAGAGTTTAAACCCTCTGCCACACGTTTATTTTACTTGTATCTTTTATTTAACTTGCGTCAATCACTTAACGTGTGTTAGTGACCTTTTGTATGTATTTAAACAAGCATTTTCTATTGAATGAATTAAGTCCTTTTCTTTTCACATTCCAGTAACTCCTCTGCCTCTCTCATTTTCATTTACTCTCACCTTAAACCTTTGTCTTCTGCACTAACAAAGTGGTACCAGAGCCCTATTCTTAAGGGACTTGTGAGGTTAAAATGGAAAGAGAATTTTCAATCGCTGCACCACCAGTCTTCGATGGAGACAATTATCAAATGTGGGCAGTTCGTATGGAGACTTACTTGGAAGCTTTAGATCTTTGGGAAGCAATAGAAGAGGATTACGAAATCCCTCAGCTTCCAGCAAACCCTACTATGGCACAGATCAAAGCACATAAGGAAAAGAAGACGAGAAAATCAAAAGCAAAAGCTTGTCTATTTGCAGCAGTATCTCAAATGATTTTCACACGAATTATGTCCCTCAAAACAGCCAAAGAAATTTGGGATTACCTCAAGGCTGAGTACGAAGGAGATGAAAGGATTCGTGGAATGAAGGTCCTTAATTTAATTAGGGATTTTGAGTTGCAGAAGATGAAGGAGTCTGAGTGCGTGAAAGAGTATTCAGACAGACTTCTCAGCATTGCCAACAAGGTGAGATTGCTTGGGTCTGAATTAAAAGACTCCAGGATTGTTGAAAAGATATTGGTGACGGTTCCAGAGAGGTTTGAAGCAACCATTACTACTTTGGAGAACACCAAAGATCTGTCAAATATCTCTCTTACAGAACTCTTAAATGCCTTGCAAGCACAAGAGCAGAGAAGGTCTATGAGGCAAGAAGAGGTGATTGAAGGTGCAATACCTGCAAAGCATCAAGACAACAACAGGTATAAAAAGAATAAAACGTTCAAGTCAATGAGTGAGGATTCATCTAGAAATTTTCAAAACAGAAAAGAATCAGATGTGAGAAACTCCTACCCACCTTGCCGCCATTGTAAAGTTAAAGGTCATCCACCATACAGGTGTTGGAGGAGACCTGATGCTAAATGCTCAAATTGTAATCAACTCGGACATGAAGCTGTAATCTGCAAAGCCAAGGATCAGATGCAGATGCAAGAAGCAGATGCACAAGTAGCTGATCAAGAAGAAGATATGTTGTTTGTAGTCACTTGTCTTCCGGGTAGAGAATCGAGTGAAAGTTGGTTGATTGATAGTGGGTGCACAAATCATATGACATATGATAAAGATCTCTTTGAGGAATTAAAAGACAGCGAAGTCAAGAGAGTGAAGATCGGAAACGGTGAACACTTGGAAGTCAAGGGAAAAGGTACAGTAGCTATTACAAGCTATGAAGGTACAAAATTTATTTCAGATGTTTTATTTGTACCAAAAATTGATCAAAATCTGTTAAGTGTTGGTCAATTACTTGATAAAGGTTACAAAGTGTTGTTTGAGAAGAAGCAGTGTTTGATCAAAGATGCTACTGACAAAGACTTGTTCAAGGTCAAAATGCAAGGGAAAAGGTTTGCTCTAAATCCAATGGAGAAACGAGAATTACTTTCTCATGATATGTCGGAACATCCTTCTAAGCTGTGTTTTAGTGAGCCATCTTATGGTGCTACTGATATTCATGTAGAGGAAAGTATCAGGTTAACCAACCTGCCTCAAGAAGTCCATAATGCTAGGTATGGTTCTAATTTTGAGTCCTCATTGTATCTATCTAATCAGATGTTTGGGAACTGTAGTCATCAAGCAAGTCACGGGTCATTACTTCGAGATCAAATTGATGAGATTCATCTAAAGGAGTCTTATTTACAGTTTAACCAAATATCGTCAAGTATTTGGAAAGTCGGTGACAGTGTCAATGCTTTGAAAGATGTTGGTATTAAAAATAAAAATCATGCTCTACTTCTATCTTCGGAAGCCGTTGAAAATGGAAGTTTAATTGACAAACATGAGATTGGTGTAGAAGTTCAGTTTGAGCTTGAAAGAAAGCTTTTGGTTGAAAGACAGACAGTAGCAAAAATTGTTGATGCTAGTGAAAGGGGCAAAAAATCGAAGAAGAAGAAAAGAAGACCAAAAAAAAAATCTAAACAGCATCTAAACAAGGAGGAGTGTTGAAGTTGTTTAGATTGCCGTTCACTGGTTGAATATCTTTAATTTCCTATTGGTTAATCCTGCTGAAAATTTGTGTGAAATCTGCAGGTCTTTTTTGTGTCTTTTATGACAAAATCAGAGTTTAAACCCTCTGCCACACGTTTATTTTACTTGTATCTTTTATTTAACTTGCGTCAATCACTTAACGTGTGTTAGTGACCTTTTGTATGTATTTAAACAAGCATTTTCTATTGAATGAATTAAGTCCTTTTCTTTTCACATTCCAGTAACTCCTCTGCCTCTCTCATTTTCATTTACTCTCACCTTAAACCTTTGTCTTCTGCACTAACAAAAACCCAGAAGTAGATACTAATATTTTATCCTCAATTCAGAAATAGCCCTTGAGTTCTGTTGTATACACAATAATTATATATAATCAGAGACTTACTTGAAATTAAAAAAACAATTATATATAACTTTATTTCAATAATTACATATAATTAAAGACTTACTTGAAATAAAAAAACAATTATATATAACTTTATTTTGTCATTTGTCCATTTTGATTATAGAAAGTGAATGCAAACTCTCCTATAAATTGACCCAAAGCATGTGTTTAGCAAACCATCTCTTCCCCCACTCGAACAAGAACAAAGGAAACATATATAATAGAAAATGAAGAAGGGTGTCTCATCTTTTGCTTTCCTGGTCCTAATTTTGGTAGCCAGTGGAATGCTAGTAGCAGAGGCCGTCTGTGATGTAAAGCAGCTGACGCCTTGTTTACCTGCAGTTACCGGTCCAGCTGCACCAACACCTGAGTGCTGTAACCAAATGAAAGCGGCGGAACCATGCATTTGCCAGTATCTGAAAGAACCTGCGCTCGTTCCATATATCCCTAAAGCCAAAGAGGTTGCTGTTAAATGTGGTGTCACCATCCCTACATGTTGAGCCTGTTCTTCATTGTTATAATTACTAATTATAATTTTTAATAAAATGATCAGTTTAAGAAATTTAGTGTTTATCTTCTCTTTACGGTTTGACTTTATTATTTGTAATCAATGCCAATATGAAGTATTTAATTAGCTATGAGAATCAACATTATTTTAACATAATATACGAATACATCTAATATAAATAAAAACAAATATTTATATCGTTTGGTTACTTTATAGGTCAATATAGAGGCTATTTTAATATGTAAAAAAGAAAGTATAAAAGTGGAAAGGCGAGGGATACACCCCAAATAAGCCAACTGGCTAACTTTGTGGTAAGTATGACCATACCTACTATACATATAAACAATCCAGCATTGACCATGACCATTATAGTATCCACGGGCTCGCATATCCACTACTCAATCAACATTTATCCTATGACCGATAGCGGAAACAAGGAATTAGAAAAAATAAAACCATCTATTATGGTTTTGCAACTACATAAAAAAATTATCATGAGATCTTAAAAAGCACTATGAAACCATTACTAATCCCATTTTGATTGGAGTTATGCATATTAAATATGAAACTTTAATAAGAAACCAGACTTGGTCACTTATTCCTTAATATTCTACACGGAATCTAGTTGGTTATACATGTGCTTATAAAGTAAAATATGATGGTTTTGTCAACGCTACAAAGCCAGGTTAGTGCCTCAAGGTTTTTATCAGATCCTTTGGGTTGATTTTCTGAGACATTTAGTCTAACAATCAAGACATCCACTATTAGACTAGTTCTCATCCACACAACTTGAGAAATTTTTAAGATCTAGAGACTGTGAAGAGAATCATACCCTATTTATCTGGGAGTTTGTCTTTGGGTCTACAAATTAAGCCTTGTAATGATGTTCATATAAATGGTTTCGCCGATAACGATGGAGATGTTTCACCAGATGATCGTTGTTCAATTGGATGCTATTATGTTTTCTTTGATGATGTTCATATAACTGATCTCGCTCGACCATTAACTCTGATAAGGTGTTGTTCACCTGAGGTAAATTGCTAGAGAGAAATGCAAGACAGAGAAAGTATTTTAAAGTTTTGAGAGAGAAAACACAAGTACAAATGAGTTTCAAGTAAAAAGTATTCAACCCGTTTATTAGAACAATCAGGTCCTTTATATAGAGGAGCCAAGACTTAGTCTCAAACTGAACCTGTTACAAATATAGACTAATTGCTATTTAGTCCTTACAAATTATGCAAAGTCATAATAACTTCCTAAACATACATCACTCACAAATTAAAGACAAAACTTAAACTAATTACAATCAAGTCCCTGAATTTACATTGTTTACAAACTAATTCTTAAAAACTCATTTCCATATCAGAAGCCCCCCTAGTTCTCATGTCAGTAAATGAATGAGAACTAAAAATTCTGCAAAACTGCTTATCTTCGAATCATCAACCTGCCACAAATCAAATAAAACAATCTATTCGAAGCCATTGTCTTTGAATTACCAACCTATCATCATAATAATAACTATTCGAAGCTGTTAGCTTAAACTATTATTCGAACTATATATCTGACATCAAAATTATAAACTCTTAAAAACCATTATTCGAACTGATCTTAATAATATATTCGAAGCCATGGACAAATAACCTTTGAATAATAACCAAAGAAGTGGATGTAATCACTTAAAATAAAAATTTCCATTAACATATTGTGTAAGTGTTCATTCCTCGAAAGTAACGGTTACATGCGTAACGGTTACATTCATCTGTGATGTAGACCTAACAAGTGTCGAACATACAACCCACCCAACGATTCGTATTCCAACCTATCACCAAATGGATGTGTCCATCTTCACACGTCTTCACCTACTTCAGTATAAATACCATTCATTTCTTATTTCACCTCTTTAGGATTTTGAATCCAAAATAAATACAGTCAAATTCCATATCATAGACTATTTGTTATTGTCCCAACGAATTGTATAAGGAAACAAACATATAATAAATTAGAAAGTTTAGTGCATGTCTTTAATCATGTAGACACTAAAAAAATTACACCTGATTTACATGATATAATATTTATGAATAATAGTCCATATGTGGGATAAGTCGTGTTGGTCTTATGTTTCTGAAAACAATTCTTGGTGTTCTTATGTAGATCGAAACAACTATTTTGTCAGCCAACATGACCATCTCTATTATACACAACATATCTTCAAATTATATATTTATATTACCAAGATATTTGAATTCAAATAATTTAGCAATTATGATTAACCAAACACATCAAACAGTTAAACGAACCTCCATGCAACCAAGAGAGAAGAGGAAACAAAAATCATAAAAAATCTACGAACCAAAACGAAATCATCAGAGAAGACATAAACCAACATAAAAATCAAATATCTAAAACGAATATCAAACAACATTAAATATAAAAATATATACAACTTATACAACCATAATCAGGGTGGTTAGTTCTCATAACAGTGGAAGTCTCTACAACCACACCTTTACAACCAAACGTGCATACCTTTTGGGCTACGAGTACTGCATCGCATAATCGCTTAATCAAATACATATTTGAGGAGTAAACGAGAAAGAGTCTACAATAATATTAACATTCGGGTAATGAATTTCATCGAGCAGGTTATATGTATAAAGATAAGAGCAATAACGGGGTGCTACATTGAAAATAGGGTTGGATTTTGGATTATAAAAACCGACATGTGTTGAGTTATATCTTAACAAATAATCGAGAAATTTGAAGCTTCTTGGACATGTGGTTTTAATAAACTTGGACATGATATAAAGTAGTATATGTGTTTGTTGAATGTTTCACAAGTACTATCATGTAACACACATCATTAGTCTAAGTGTTATCGTTAATTTTATAGTGAAATTTGTCTGTATATTTTTAGGATAAATTGAAGACTACTAATGTCGTTCATGAGAAGATTGAAAATATGAAAAGCATGAGTGCTGAAGAGGTTGCATCAACTTTCCTCCGGGCCTCTTGGAGTGCTCTAGTAGATAATACAAAAGCCTCTTCAACATTCATTATTTTCGGTATTTTTAAGCTCCTCTTAAACAATATCAATAACCTTATTTTCATCATACAATGGCGCATATAATGTTCATTAGAAAAATAATGATATAATTTTGAGTAATGCAGTGTGTCAAATGATACTTACATGTCAAAACATTCAACAAGCTCGATTATCCTATAGTACTTTTAGCATTCCAAAATTTATTTATTTCCCCCAAGGGGTAGCCGAGTTGGTTGAGTATGACATTCTTATGACCAAAAGGTCATGAGTTCGAGTCCCTCTACATACGCTTTCTCGGCTGAGCCCGTCACCTTGTGTGGTTTACCTTCTGGCGTTGGTTTGCAGGCTATCGCGTCAGACTGAGGGTTTACCCTGGGCGCACTCATTGCACTCTGAGTAGCGGCTGCGGGTTCCCTCCGAAAAAAAAAATCCAAAATTTATTAAAACAGTATGCCTATATGCGTATTTAAAATGAGCAAAGACATTTCAAATCAGTGGTATATAGAGTATTCATACATATACTGATACATAATACATGCGATAAAGAAATTAATCGGTCATAGACATCAATTCTTTAATTTTCATAATATAAACTTACGGACCTATTAAAAGTGTATACTTATATCTTTATTTTATAAATAATGAATCACATGCTGAATCCATGGTAAAATCATATACACCACCATGTCAGTCTTACCGTTGTCAAAGAAGCTAAATTATTTTAGCTTCTACGACTGCTCTACTCTTTCTGCAGATTCATCCAAGTTCTACATCACCTTCATATTCATCCATTAATATTACAAATATGTTATAACTATCTCATAATCAAGCAAGTCACAGCCGAACCACAAACCCAAAATTCTATAAAAATCAAAGGAGTAAAACTAAAATTGATATCGAACCCTTGAACTTTGAGACATATACGCCATGCCTAAGCCATGCTTTTCAACATGTATTTCAAATAAAAAAAAGTAGTAATTGAATGAGTTGAAAACACATATTCCGAACTTTTTGATAAATAGACTGTCACGCCAATCGTACCTCGAAACTTCAATGTAGTGTCAAGAAGATAGTTCATGGTTTCAATCCATAAACTTCAAACATCGAGCATAAATTACTTCAAAAAGACGACAAAAAGAATTATCAAATAATTGCAGTCGGAAAAGCGTATAAAAAATCTATAAAATCAACAACCACCTGTGACTAAATTTATAAAAAAGGATCCACTCCTTATTAAAAACTTTATAAGATATGTAGTTTCAAAAATAGTACCTATCTTAAGAAACCTGATGTATAGATCTACAAAAACTAACTAGAATCCAAACTGAGAAATAGTAAAAAATGAAAAAAATACAATTAAATAGGTATTATTTAATGTTATTTTGGGTCATACTGAGAAGGAGGAAATTGGATTTGATATTAAAAAGCTTCAGTCAAGTAGAGAAAAACCAAAATTATTGAACAAATTATTGTGCCATGAAGGGTAATCCTCTATAGAAAAAGAGTAAACTTTTTTTTATAAATTAAATAAATTCTAAAATTGTACAGATTCTTAAGGGTATTCATATTAAACCTTGAAATAGACAAAATAAACCACAAAGATACATTTCTAAGCTACTAACTCCAGATTAAAGGTTGAACAGACCTAAAAAACTGAAGAAACCACAAAGATACATTTCTAAGCTACTAACTCTAGATTAAAGGTTGAACAAACGTAAAAACAAATTGAAAATACTAAAACTGCGTCAGATTTTCAGGGAAATTGTAACATAGATCTAAAACGTTTAGAAACAAGATAATAAAAGATAAACTGAAATACAAAATAGATATGAAATATATCATATTATTTATACCATACATAAGAGCATCCAAGTGAGAGATAGAGTCCCTCGAAAGAAAAACTCTTAATAATCACAAAATGATATTCTAATCGAAGGAGAGGCGAAAGATAATTAACCAAAAAGCTTCAAAAGACATGGAGTTAACTATTGAGATCCATTGAGATCCATCAAACCATGTCGTTTACTCAGATCTTACTCAGTTCTTACTTAGCCATCGATTCTCAGTTCATATATATTCCATAATACTTTGTTCAGATTTAACACATGATTCTCAGTAACCATTTAACTATTGGTGTTTAACATAATATTCGTGTTTAACCCTCGATCCTCATTTGTATTTAACCCATGAGTCTCAATTCGCATTTAACTAAGGATTCTCGGTTTGCGTTTAACATATGGTTCCCAGTGTTAAGAATATAAAGCCCATATAAAGCCCAAGCCCGTTAGCTTTCTTTTATTATAAATAAGAGCATATGCTGTACTAATTTATATACTTCTGAATAATACAAAAAACCATAGCAGTCTAGCGGTTTGTTCCTTTTGTTCTTTTATTAACATAGTATCAGAGGCAGAAGTAAACTGATCGCGTAAATGTAACAATCAGATTTATCAGGTATTTTATTTCGTATTAGATCCGATTGATAAAATTATCAGGTATTTTATTTCGTATTAGATCCGATTGATAAAATTATCAGGTATTTGATTTCGTATTAGATCCGATTGATAAAATTATCAGGTATTTGATTTTGTATTAGATCCGATTGATAAAATTGTAAGTGGAACGTATTGGTGAAATTGGGGCTTAGAAGGAATCGAAATTGCAAAAGTATTGGTTAAGAATATTTTTTTGGGAAAATTGCACTGTGTAAATTATTGGTAAAATTGCATAAAAGCATTGTTCGGCGAGAGTAGCGTCTGAGATTATTGTGTTTTGGTAAAATTGCACTCGATAAATTTCAGGTATAATTGCACAAAAGTATTGTTTGGCAAAAAACAGTTTTCTCCGATAAATTTGGTTTATTGAAGTAGTGGTAAAATTGCACAAAAGTCCGATGAAATTGCAGAAGAGTTATTATTGAATTATTAGTAAAATTTCTAATAAATAGATATAGTTTTCGGTTTTCAGATCTGATGTGTGCAGCTCCAATAAAACGGTCCGATCGAAAGGAAAACGAAGTCCGTTTTTGCTGAATTTTGGAGAGCATGTTTGGGACATCCGGCCCTTCAATATGACCGGTCGGATTTTGATTCGGTGCTATAGTTTGGGAGAGATTGCAACTGGAACAATGGAGTAGTTTTGTTGTGATTGTGGATCTTATTACGAACATGATAGGAAAAGATGATAAGAAGAACTTTATTACATCTGCATACCATTCGGGTATGTCCTCGTCTTCCACTTCAGGTATTGATTCATCATTGTGGATTTTGGATTCGGGTGCGTCTCATCCTATGTCACCTCACATGTCGAAGTTTGTTTTGTCGTCTCATGTTTCACCCATATCTGTTTTGTCTGCTAGTGCTACACCAATGTCAGTAGAGGGTATTGGCTCTGTTTGTACACCTCATATATCGTTATCTGATGTTTACTACGTTCCAACCCTTGCTTTGAATCTTGTTTCGGTTAGTCAATTGTGTAATTCTGGTTATTGTGTCTTATTTTCCGATTCTGTTTGTGCTATACAAAATCAACAGACCCAAAGAGTGATTGGGACAGGTCGTAAAATAAGGGAACTCTATGTTTTGGAGAAACTCGAAGTAACAGATATGGATGTCTATGGTGTTGATAGTGAAAAAACATACTTGACTGA
The DNA here is from genome assembly GCA_036936605.1 of Limnanthes douglasii subsp. nivea. NCBI lineage: Eukaryota > Viridiplantae > Streptophyta > Magnoliopsida > Brassicales > Limnanthaceae > Limnanthes > Limnanthes douglasii. The sequence continues at coordinate 281,035,029 of JAUPFV010000004.1, forward strand.
TATTGCTGCCTCTGGTGTTGATTTGTCTTCGTTTCGTTTGAATCCTTCATCGTCTAAGTTTTATCTTTGGCATTCTCGTCTTGGACATGTATCTACATCGTGTTTAAAGTTTTTAGTCTCTACAGGTGCTTTAGGTCAGCTAAACACTTGTAATATCTCGGATTGCAGTGGTTGTAAACTTGCAAAAGTTTACGCGTTACCATTTAATGAAAGTATTTCTTCCTCTATTGCTTCGTTTGATATTATTCATTCTGATGTCTGGGGTCCATCTCCTGTCTCCACAAAGAGTGGTTCATCCTACTATGTTTCTTTCATCGATGATTATACTCGATATACTTGGGTTTACCTTATGAAACGGAGATCAGATTTCCTTGGAATTTATAGAGAATTTCGGGCACTTGTTAAGACTCAACACTCTGCTGTAATAAAATGTTTCAGGTGTGACTTGGAGGGTTAATATACATCCAATGATTTTACTCAGTTACTTGCATGTGATGGTACTATACATCAGTCTTCTTGCACTGACACCCCTCAGTAGAATGGTGTTGCAGAAAGCTAATGGGCTTGGGCTTTATATGGGCTTTATATTCTTAACACCCAGTTCATATTTAACTCATGATTCTCAAGTCAGATTTCACACACAATTTTTAAATTATATTTAACTTTTGATTATTAGTTTCTTATTTAATATTTGATTCTCATTTTAGAGTCAACACATGATTCATCATTCGTGTTTAAATCATGATGCTCAATTTGGATTTAACACATGATTTTTAGCTCATATATAACCTCTGATTCTTAATTTACATTAACCCATTATTTGAAATTTGCATCTTACTATTGATTATCAAATTTGAAGTAACATATTTTTCTCAATTCGAATTTAAACATTGATTTTTAGTTCATATTTAACATATCATTCTTATTTCGCAATTAACCCTTGTTTTCAGTTTGTATTTACCACATGTTTCTTAATTTGTATATAATCATTAATTTTTAGTTTAGATTTAATAAATGATTTATGATTAAAGTTTAACCCAATATAATTAATTTAGATATAACACATGATTAACATTTTGAATTCAACTCATGATTTCTAGTTTGCATTTAATTAATGATTCTCAATTCGAATTTTACACACAATTTTTAGTTCGTATTTAACCTTTGATTTTTAATAAAAATTTATCACTTGATTCATGATTCATATTTGACCCATTATTTACGATTCATATTAGACCCATGACTTTCAATTTTCATTTAACAATAAGTTAAATACGAATTTAAAATGATGTGTTAAGTCCAAATAGAGTGCAATGCATTAAAGGTGAATAACAAATCAAGTGTTAAATCCAAACTAAAAATCAAAAGCTAAATACAAACTGTGAATCATGTGTTAAATCTGAACTGATAATTAATGGTAAGTTGTTAATTACGAATAATGGGTTATCCATGAACTAAGAATCATGTCTTATATCTAAATTAAAAATCACTTGTTAATCATGAGTTGAGTATTATGAATTAAACATGAATCATGTATCAAATGTTATATCTGAACTGAGAACCAAATGGTAATTGCAAACTGAGAATCGTGTATGAAGTTCGAATTGAGAATCATGAACTAAATGCCAACTAAGAATCATATGTCAAATGCGAATTGAAAATCGTGTTTTAAATATGAACTAATAATTACGTGTTAAATCCAAATTAAGAATCATTAGTTAAATGTGAATTACGAACCATTTATAAAACCCGAATTGAGAATCAAAGGTAAAATGTGAACTGAGAGTAATGTGTTAAATCTGAACAGAGAATCAAGGGTTAAATGCGAACTGAGAATCATGTGTTAGATCCAAACTGAGAATCAAGAGTTGAATATGTATCGTGAACAATTCATTAAATACGAATTAGAATCAACGGTGGCATGTGAATCATTAATAACAGTTTACACCCACAAATACCTTCCAAAAATCTCTGATGCTATCAAACTGGAAGGTTAATTCTAATTTTAAAATCCTGGGCGAAACCCAAACTAAGAATCACGAGTTAGGTGTGAACTAAGAATCATGAGTTAAATCAAAACTAAAAGTTACGTGTTAATACATTAACTAAGAATCATGTGTTAAATCAAAATAGAGAAAAACGTGAATCACAAATGATGGATTCTCTATTGCGCTTTAACAAATGTTACTCATATCGGATGTAATCATTAATTCTCTATTTGGATTTGATACATGAGATATGATTCATATTTAACCTATGAGTCTCAATTTAGATATAACAAATAATCTGTCATTCGCCTTTAACCCATGATTTGTGATTCATATTTCACCATTGATTCTCCATTCGGTTTAGATAAATGATCCGCGATTCTTGTTTAACCAACAATTCTCATTTGATATTTAATAAATAATTCTCAGTTCAGATTTAATACATGATTTTCGATTTGCATTTGACCCATGATTCACAGTTCGCATTTAACTCATGATTTTCTGTTTGAATTTTATGTAGAATTATAAGGCCATACACGAGTTTGAGTTCCTATATAACCCTTGATTATAATTTTGGCATTAACACTTGATTCGTGATTTGCATTTGACAAATCTTACTCGAGTCAGATTTAACTCATTAGTTAAATGTGAATTACAAATTATAAGTTTGACCCATGGTTCACAGTTGACATTTAACTCATGAATCTCAGTTTAATTTCATACACGATTATAAGGTCATACATGATTCTCAGTTCTTATATAATCATTGATTTTTAGTTTAGGTTTAACAATTGATTCGTGATTCGCATTTAACAAATGATACGATTATTTGTTCAGATTTAACACATGACTTGTGATTCGCATTTGACCAATTATTGTCAGTTAAGATATAACAAATGACCCACAATTCGCGTTTAACCTATGATTTGTGATTCATATTGAACCATTGATCTAAATTCAATTTTTTTAAGCAATTCGCTATTCACGTTTAACAAATATTCTTAGTTTACATTTAACATATGATTTTGATTTCAGATTTAACAGATGATTTTGAATTTGTATTTAACCTATAATTCTTAGTTCGCATTTAACTTATGGTTTCCAGTTTGAATTTCATACACTGTTCATTATTCATACACGATTCTTAGTTCTTATATAATCATTGATTCTTAGTTTGGATTTAACACTTGATTCACGAATCATATTTAACGAATAATACTCGGATTTAACACTTTGTTCATGATTCGCATTTAACAAATGATAGTCAGATTAGATTTAACCTTTGAATTTCATACAGGCTTCACTCTTCATATACGATTCTTAGTTCGTATATAAAACTTGATTCTAATTTTGGATTTAACACTTGATTCGCTATTCGCATTTAATAAACAATACTCGGATCAGATTTAACTCTTGATTATCTACTCGGTTATAACACTTGTCTTATGATTCACATTTAACTTATGAATCTCAATTTAGATATAACAAGTGAAATGCCATCCGCGTTTAACTCGTGATTTGTGATTCATATTTAACAATTGATCTCAATTCGGAAATAATAAATGATTCACGATTCACGTTTAACCAATAATTCTGAGCTCATATATAATAAATGATTCCTAGTTCAAATTTAACAGATGATTTTCAATTCATATTTGACCCATGATTCTCGGTTCACATTTGACTCGTGATTTTCACTACTTGTTATTCGTATTTAGCATGTAATTTCTCACCTTAGATATAACAATTATTCGGATTCAATTTTACTAATATATATTAGTTATTAAGGTTGACCGACTTTGTTGTTATAACACACTATCTAATGAAATAAAATATAATTCACATGGAGAAAAGTATTTCATTATTGTCACCTTTTACTTGTGTTTTATATGTATGTTTGAAGTTCGGTTTGTGAGAGAAGTGAAGTTGGGATAAGTGAATTTTTGGTACAGAGTAGAACGCAAAAGAAGCTAGATAGAGGGATAAACCCTAATTTTATTTAATAAAAAATTCTATTAATCAAAGTCTGAAAACAAAAGTAGGGTTTGAAGCGCCTTAAATAGGAATCGCCCAAATCCCTAACATAAATATGGAAACAAAAATAAACGTAATAAAATATTATCCTATTAAAACTGAATGTAATCAGATTTAATTTGTTATCTTAAATAAATTCGTAAAATATAAAAATTAAAATAAAACTAAAACTAAAATATTTAAATAAACTTTGGTTGAAGCATTCCGCCTACATCATCCTGCCCCGGTGGAGAAGAATTCGACCTCGAATTGGAAATGCCGATACAATGAAATAACTATTTGTTCAAAAAGAAATTTCAATCGTCTTTGACTTGTTATCCTTCTTACAAAGATATCTTTTACATAATTTCCTCTACCAACTGCTGTCTTAATCCTTATAACGGATCGAGTGTTGATGTTTGTCATGTCTTCGATTCTTACGTCTTTGATTCCCCTGGACATTTCGCTGCTTAATGGACCGCCTGCACTGTCTGGGGAAATGCAAGTTACTCTTCTGATCAGGAGTTGTTGTTTTGGCATTCCAACTTTGATCTCGTACTGATCCCACCCACTTTTAACTGCGATGCAGTCGTCACCCACTGTCTTATGGTGGGTTTGGCGAATCTGGAAATGACAAAGACCCGTCGGCCGGTTAAGGGCATGGTTGTGGGCAAACTCTGACTGCGGTAGGCGCTGATCCCATGCCTTCGGGAGATCACCCACCAGGCTGCACAACAAATTAGCGAGGGAACGATTAACCACTTCTGTCTGACCATCAGTCTGGGGGTGGCAGGTACTACTAAAATGGAGCTGCGTATTCACCATGCGCCATAAGCTACGCCAGAAATGACTCACAAACAGGAAACAAATCTGGAAACACATTAGTCCCAACAATGCTAGCAACAGGAAACACATCTGCAAACACATCACAACAGGGCTAGCAACGGGAAGCATATCTGCAAACACATCAGTCACAACAGGGCTAGCATCAGGAAACACATCTTCAAACACATCAATCACAACAGGGCTAGCAACAGGAAACATATCTGCAAACACATTAGTCACAACATGGCTAGCAACGGGAAACACATCTAGAAACACATCAGTCACAACAGGGCTAGCAACAGGAAACACATCTGCAAACACATTTGTCATAACATGGCTAACAACAGGAAACGCATCATTCCGCAACCAATCACTCTGATCAGGATCACGAGGGGAAAGAAAAGTGCGTCGTACCATCAAATACTATGCCAAAATGATATCTCACCTTTACCCAAATGTCAACCCGAAAACTCAGATACTTTATCAACTTGATTAAGTATTATGTGGTTGTGTTTAGATATGCCAAATACGAAGCCAAATCTCACATTCTAATTTAGTTCTCATAGATTCACTATATAGACCTCGACCTTTCATGAATTTCCCCTCCATCTTACAATGTAAAGCTTCAATCACGTCAAACAAAGAAGTAATACCAAGTCTACCTTCATTTTTAAGATTTGTCACCGTGGCCTATGATTTGAGTATGACTGTTATTACCAGGCTTCCATAAAAAAAATTCATGATTTTTACAAAATATTTCAAAATACTTTTGGACACAGGAAAAACCGAGAGAGTATGAATATGGATTAATGATAAAATAGATTGGTTAACAATTAATGCATCGACCATTTAAGTAACTATCAAACTTAAGTTGTCTACCAACAATATAAATCTAGTCTAACTTATCTTTATGTTCTATAATTACAATCATATGTAAATTATATATATATATATATATATACACGGTTTAAGTAGGGAAATTTAAATTTAGTTTTGATACCTCTTGCATTCCAAATTATCTAGATAACCATTAAGACTCGAAAATAAATTAATAAAACATTTGGTAAGCTTATGAATTATATATTGAAGCAAACCATGTGATAATCAGAGATTCCAAAATATTAAAACAATTTAATCATATTATTGAGCTTCTATTCACAGCCTATATTCTATCTCTTAACAATACTTTCAGAGTTCAACGCATAACCTGTTGGAGGATTAAATATCATGACAATAAGGAAATACAACCTTAATATATTCATAGGATTCGTGGATGAATACGAAGGTGATGTAGAACTTGTAGGAATCTATAGAAAGAGTAGAACACTCATTACTACTAAAATAATTTAGCTTCTTTAGTATCGGTTCTTTAGTATCGGTAAGGCTGACATGATGGTGCATATCATATTGGTAAGAGTAACATGATGGTGTATATCATATTAAAACCAAACTTTTATTTTCCAATAACCTTAGAGAGTAGAAATAACCAAACTTTTCTTTTCTAATAATCTTAGAGAGTAGAAATGAAATACAAACGTGAGGCATGAAATCGGTTATATCATTAGTGTTAACTTGAACGATATAGGGCCTACAAAAACTAACTAAAATTTAGCCGCCTCATTACCAAAATCGTTACGCGAGAGCATAATACTATTGAAAACAAGTTTAAGTGATGATTTATTCATAACTCTAATATTAGGTGTAATGTGATTTTTTTTTTTGAATTTTTATCCCCACCTTCCAAACATATCACATGCGATTTATCTATATAGAAGTTAGTGATTGATAATTATAAAAAATATATTTCCCAATCCTTTTTATCCTGATTTATAAAAGAAATAAAATTTAAGATGGGGATATTGAAACTATTAATATATTTTATAAAAAAAATTAGTTATGTATTAGTGTTATAAGGTTTTTTACCTTGATGTTCCCTTAGTGACCCGAATTTTTTCGACAAATACTATGTCTACTTCTAGCGCGGAACAATTTCCTCTAGAACCATTTTAAACAAATGTTGGCGTTCTAGAGAGAGAAACTCTCTCTTCTCTCTTTAGAAACCCTAATTAGGGATTGCATTTATCTTCTTACTCCCATCCGTTTTCTTCTCTACACAAGCCCATTCCCAAACATTGCAGTTTCTCCCCTCAACTCGCTAGCCTTTCTTAATTCAAAATCACCATATTAAATGTAAGTGAGGTGTGAATCAATTCAAAATAACATTTGTTACGAAACCCATTTAACTATTTTTTCTATAACTCATCAATACGATTCTAATGTTATTAAGAAATATAAAATACAACCCAAAGAGACTATTAGTCCAAAACCTCTCAACAATATCTAAAAAATCAAATATGAACTTTTTATATTTTTAACATACCCTTCTACAAGAGACAATATAATTACTTGCGAACACATTCGTATAGACTCCGTAAAATATGAAAATAAATGGTCAAAATAACACAATAATAGTTGGATTCTAAAAAGTGATAGATATGTAAAATGGGGACATAACAACCCAAAAACCAACAATAAAGTAAAGTGCAGAGAAGTCAAGGTGTGATCCTCCTCAGACGATTGCATGAAGTGAAAGTGAATTTGAACATCAGCATTGCATGACCGAAATACATAACATGATTTTGTTAAAGTCATCTTCTTTACTCAAGATAAAATAACATGTGAACAAGTGGAAAGCCTATCGATTGCAAATCAAATCAAATGAAATATGATAACAAGGAATATTAGACATTTTGAAAATATCCCAAACCCCATGAATCATTCCATATACAACTTATTAGCTCAACATCATCAATATAAAAAATAACTCTATCTAGAAGGATTCTATGTCCCCATTTAGCCAACCAATCAACAAATTAATTAGCATATTTACCAATACATCTAAAATCAGCCCCAAAACTAAGATCTTGAATATCAAAACAATAATTTGATAGAACCCAAGACTTGGAATGACATATTTTAGCATTAATTACACGTTGAGAACCCCCCCCCCCCTTTTTAATAAAATCAACGAACATAGACAAATAGCAAGTATTTACATGTCCTATAAATTAAGTAAAAGCAAAAACTATGTCCTAGTTTGCATCACATCTAATTCTTCAAACGAATACATGTTCCATTGCAACGAAAACCATCACAATTAAATTTCAAAAATCCTTATGGAGGTTTAATTTAGCACACTTATTTACTCATTTTACTCGTAGGTTGAACTGTTGGTCGTTTAAGTGAAAGCAAGATTCTTTCAGAGTGAAAAATATGAGTATCAATCACTTTCATTCCATTAGATATATCAATCAACATCGTTCCTATTAAATTTATCACATGTTGATTTTTCCAAATGTTTCTAATATTATTTCTTCATTGATTACTCATTTTCCAAACATACCATAAAATAACCCCAAGGAAAGAACTAGTGATCCTAGAAAAGCTGGCATATACTATTATTTTTGTCGCAATGAAATGTGAATAATTTTGAAACTAGAGTAAATTTTGGGTGTTGTAACCAATAAGAAAAGTAATTGAAGAATAGGTGTCCATATTTTATTATAATTCACAAAAATTATCGGATTTCAAGGTTTACCCGTAATTGAACCCAAAGTCGATATTAATGCATCTTCATGATTTAAATGGTTTAGAATATGTGATAGAACTTGTTGTAATTTAGACGGGTCACTTAAAATATATTTGACCAAATCATCCCGAAAAAGACTGTCATCCTTACATTTTTATTTAGCAGACAATCATCTTGAATGCCAAAATGATATCTCACCTTTACCCAAATGTTAACCCGAAAACTCAGATACTTTACTCTTTCGATATTTGTTGAATAATTGGTTTGTGCTTTTTTGGAAATAAAGTGCCTTAAAATCTATGATGTACAATAATTACGCATGTAAGTAACATGAAAGTATTTAAAGACAAACATATAAATATTAAGTTCATGGTTATTAAAGACAGTTTGAAGTTGTCAAATATGTATGGAGCATATTAGAATATACTTCATTAAAAAAGACCATCTTACTAAAGTATTATTTCATACAGGTTTTCGAGAAAACGACCTTAGGATGGTGTTGTTTGTTTAAAATATCATTGATTTACGTGGGAGTATTTCAATATTTATCTTAGTTAAAGGTCATTAATTTCTCTCTTTCATTAAATAGATCTCCAATTTAGTAGAAGCATTTAAAATATCATTAATTTCTCTCTTATATTAAATATCATTGACCATGCTGTATGTGTGTGATAATATACATCGTAATCGAGATTATATATATATATATATATTCAAGCAACACTTGTGAATTTTGTCGATCTATTATTAGAATAATATTTTTATAAAAAAAGGAGTGTTCAAGAAAATAATGTTTCAAGAAATTCAATAATTTTGAAGTTGATAAATTTTTAAGAGAGAACAATTGAAAAGTCACTAAAAGTAATATGAAGAGCTAAGACATACCAGAGAAAATTTGTAATTTATTGTAAAAAAACTCAAGAATTTTGTATTTACTTTTATTTTGTGCTCTTATAATTTTTTGTAATTGCTCCACATATAAATTAAAATATATTTCATACAGATGTACGATTTCTCCATGATTCGAACCAATTAAATATTATGTTTTTTATTTATTTTTTATTTTAATATTTTATATTGATAGGAACCCAACCGCTAACACTATTTTTCGAAGTCATGTGTAGATTTGAAATTTTACTCCCAAAAACACTTCCAAACCTTATATTAATGAAGACATTGATAAGGAAATAGATTCATAAGGGACTTAAATGTAATTAATAAGGACTTGAATGATAAGTTCTATTAATAAAGAATAAGATTAAAACTTTATAAGAAGAATAGGGACTGAACTGTAAATAAATCTTTTATGTAACCGAATTTGTAACTAACTCACTAGGCTTATTTAAAGAGGTCGAGGAGACTGATAACACCTATGAAAAAATAAGAGGAGAAATATTATATTCACCATCTAAAAATCTCTGCAGATTCTTAGTCAATATTTTCTATTCTCACCAAATTGGACCTAGAAAGAGGGGTCGAAGATACCTTGATCGATAGATCAAAAATCGAGTCTCGAATCTTTTCGTTTTTTGAAGCATGTCGTTTGTATTTTCGTTGATCGGATATGAATTCGGAGGAAGGAGATAATCCGTCTATTCGAAGGGCTTTGGAGACATTGATATCTGATCTGCAAGAGAAAGAAGCAGATAAATCAGTTCCGATTCGATCAAGCCAATTTGATATGGCAGAGCTTGATAAATTTGCTCAAAAGAAACAAGATAATAATGACGCTAGACTTAGATCTGAAATAGCAAGAGGTAATCGGGATGATCAGTCGGATCCATCGAATGACGTCGGCGATGATCAAGATGTTCAACGTAAAATACATTTTGAGCGCAAGAAGGAGCATAGTGGAACGAGAAAAAAGGAAAAGTTGCAAAAGCGACGGTATGTGGATTCTAGTGAAGAAGATTTTGAAAATTCGGAATCAGATGAAACACCAAGATATAAGCATTGTCGAAGTAATTCAAAAGAAGGAGGATATAAATTTTGGCCAGCTAAAATGTATAAGGAAGGAAGGCGAAAGAAAGAAAAACAAGTGTATTCTCTTCGGAAATTTGTAGAAGGCGAACCAAGTTTGTATGCTACTGTGGCAATGAGGAACGAAGATCAGTTTGTTCAAGGAGTAGATTGGAGGGATTCACCGTTGATTAGTGTGATTAGATCTGTACCACTTCCGAGGCGGTTCGACATTTCTAAAATTGACAAGTTTGATGGAACTCAAGATCCATATGATCATATAGAGCAATTCAAGAATTATGTGACTAATTTCGAGGATGATGATAAATTGGTTTGTAGGGAATTCTCTCAGACATTCAAAGGAACTGCATTAAAATGGTATAATAAGATCCCTAAGGAGTCCATTGTAAATTTTAGAGGCTTTTACACAGCTTTTCGAAGACAGTTTGTGGGAAGCAAAGAAATGAGAGCTAACGAAGATACGATAATACAATGTAAGCAAGCTGTGGGAGAAAAGTTGAAGGATTATACTAAAAGATTTGTGTCAACAAAAGCAGGATTAGATGATTGTGAGGAAGTGGTAGCTATGGAAGCGTTCCGACAAGGATTGTTGCCAGGAGATTTAGCTGATGAAACAACAAGGCGTAGGTAATTAACGTTTGGAGCTCTCATGGCTCAGGTTGAAGATCAGATCAAAGTCGAAGAGTCTACTCGAGTTCGAGGAGTAAATAATGGTGTTCAGAAAGGGAATAGTCAAGTGGGAAATAACCAAGTGAACGCTTCGAATAATAACTCGTCACGGGCGAGGGGTAGTCAAAATGTTTCTAATCGAGGAGGTTCGAACTCATATCAAGGGGGTTCTAATCAGTACAATTTTAATAATCAACACCAATTCAGACCAAGATCGAATGTGTGGGTAAAACCAAAATATTATGCGAATTTGACTGAAAATATGGCATCGATTTATGAAAAAACCAAGCGAACATCGAATTTTAGAAAGCCGGCACCAATTAATAGACCAAGAGAGGAACGCAATAACAAGTTCTGTAGTTATCATAATGATGTTGGTCATGATACAGCTGATTGTATTGCTTTGAAGAAGGAAATGCAGATTTTGATAGAGAATGGAAAATTGTTGGAGTATGTCAAAAGGAACGCTAAAGACATAACTCAAAAGGTAAGTAATCCTAACTCTAAGCATGAAAGTGCATTGATGATTTTAGATGTTGCAGAGGATGAATTTAACGTGGCTTCGGAATATGTCGACCCAGACCCCAGTCGATTGTTGTTGATGTCAGTTGATGAGCCAATGTGTAAGGGACGTGTTCGAGATTTATGTGCGTTCTTTGAGTCATTGGAAATATTTGGGGGAGACTCAATGACTAATGATACTAATAATTCGAGGAAAAGACATATAGTAAATTTAACTCATCAAATTGAAGGAGGAGCATCAGCACATTTATACAATAAGAATGTCCCATTTATAATTTTCGATGGAGATGATTTGAGAGGAATTACAAGACCACATGAAGAGGCAGTAGTCATTGGAGCAGAAGTGTGTGGGGTAGAAGTTCGACGAGTATTGATTGATACTGGAAGTTCTGCTAATGTGTTGTTCAAATCAACATATGATAGATTAAACGCTCCGCCTCGGATAGAAAGGTCAGAAAGAACTATAATTGGGTTTACTGGCGCAACAGCGAATGTAGTAGGGGAATTTGAAGGTGAAATTTCTCTAGGAAAATGGCCTTTTAAAAAGAAAGTACAAGTACTTTTTATGGTGGTAGATTGTCCGACGAGCTATAATGCTATCTTTGGAAGGTCATGGCTGGCAAAAATGTATGCTATAGTTTCTACAGTTCATCAATGTTTGAAATATGTAGTCGGGGATCGAATTGGTGTAGTTCGAAGTGATCAAAAAGTAGCTAGAGAGTGTTATGCTGCTGCATTTAGACTACGTGATAAAAGTACCGATGATCCAATAGAGAAATAGCAATTTGGGGGGTTGCCTTCTGGTAGTAAAGATGAAGGAATTGATGATCCGAGGTCAACCCCGAGTTCTGTGATAGTAAGTGAAGTAATAGAGGAATACGTCTTCGATAATAACAGAGTACTTCGAATTGGGACTTTATTGTCTTTATTAGTGCGAGAAAGGTTATTGAATTTTTTGTCTAAAAACTTGGATATGTTTGCTTGGAAGTCTGAGGATGTAGTGGGGGTCCCAATTGATATTATATGTCATAGTTTGGCTGTGGATTCGAAGATCAAGCCAATAATACAAAAAAGGAGAGCTTTTTCTTCGGAAAAATCTGAGGCCATAATTGCTGAAGTAGATAGATTGTATAAAATGGGGCATATTAGGGAGTCCAAATATCCGAAGTGGACAGCTAATCCTGTAGTGGTGAAAAAGAAGAATGGAAAATGGAGAATGTGTGTAGACTTCACAGATTTAAACAGAGCTTGCCCAAAGGATCCTTTTCCAGTACCTCGAATTGATCAATTAGTGGATTCTACTTCTGGAAACAAAATTCTAACATTTATGGATGCATTTTCAGGATATAATCAAATTCGAATGAATCCAGGGGATGAAGAAAGCACAACCTTTATTACTGATCGAGGTTTACATTGTTATAGAGTGATGCCGTTTGGATTGAAAAAAGCTGGGTCTACATATCAAAGGTTGATGAATAAGGCATTTGCTTCGCAAATAGGGAGGAATATCGAGGTATACATCGATGATATGCTAGTTAAGAGCAAAAGTGATGCTGATCATATTGATGATTTAGAAGAGACGTTTCTAAATCTTAGAGCAATACAGTTAAAGTTGAACCCAGAAAAATGCACGTTTGGAGTCCGATCTGGTAAATTTATGGGATATGTGATAAGTGAAAGAGGAATTGAAGTGGATCCAGAAAAGTTGAAGGCTTTGATATCAATGTCTTCGCCTTGGAATATCAAAGAAGTGCAAATATTAACAGGCAGGTTAGCAGCTCTGAACATATTCATTTCTCGTTTTTCAGATAAATGTTTGCCTTTTTTCCAGGTGTTACGTCGACCGAAATTTTTTGAGTGGACTTCGGATTGTGAAGAAGCTTTTGTTAAGATCAAAAATCTTTTGTCCTCTCCTGAAATATTATCAAAGCCTCGAGAAGGTGAACAACTGTTTTTGTATATAGCAGTATCGGATTATGCAGTGAGTGCAGTTCTGATAAGTGAAGACACGGGAGTTTCGAAGCCCGTTTATTATCTCAGTAAAAGTTTGGTTCATGCTGAAAAACGTTACTTAAAGCTTGAAAAATTGGCATTGTGCATAATAGTGGCGGCGAGAAAAATGCGTCCTTACTTCCAAGCACATACAATTGTGGTTCGAACTTCTTATCCATTGAAAAATGTATTGCAAAAGCCAGACATCTAAGGAAGAATGACTAAGTGGTCTGTAGAATTGGTAGATTTCGATGTGTTATTCTCTCCACGAACGGCTGTCAAAGCTCAGGCCTTAGTAGATTTCTTTGTTGAGTTTCATTCGAGTAGGTCCGAAGAAAAAGAAGATGAAAAAATACACACGAATTCGGTGTGGACGGTACGAACTGATGGAGGATCTAGTAATAAAGGGTCGAGTGCGGGGGTAGAATTGGTGGCACCGACAGGGGAGTATATGTTTCAAGCTATAAGATTTGGATTTCATGCTTCGAATAATGAAGCTGAATATGAAGCAGTGTTAGCAGGATTGCGGTTAGAAAAAATTTGTGGAGCAATATTCGTGCACTTAGAGACAGATTCGCAGTTAGTAGTTAACTATGTTAAAGGAATATCAAAAGCTAAAAAAGACCGTTTAGTTTTGTATTTGCAAGAACTTCGAAGTATGATGACACAATTTGAAAATGTTGAAGTGAAGCATATTCGAAGAGGAAATAACACAATGGTTGATTCTTTAGCAACAATGGCTTACTCTGAAGAATATCCATGGATCGTAACACAACCACTGCCTTCGATTATATTAAGCTCTGAGCAATGTGAATTTGTTGAGGAGGTAGTAAATGATTCGGCGCGCATTCGGGATGATTGGAGAACTGACTTGTTAAATTTTCTTACAAAGGGAATACTACCTCTTGATAAACACTTACTCATGAAAATAAGGAATAAAGCTCTTGGTTATGTGGTGTTGGATGGGGTATTGTATAAGAGGTCTGTGTCGAGGCCTTTATTACGATGTTTGAGCAAACAATAATCTCAAAACATTTTATCTGAATTACATGATGGAGATGGATCAGCTCATTGTGGTTTCAAAGTTTTAACACGTAGGGTGTTGTTGGCAGGATATAATTGGCCTACTATATTGCAGGATGCCAAGTTATTAGTTCGAAGTTGTGATACTTGTCAAAGGTATGCACATTTGATACATAAACCAGCGACACCTCTAATGACAATCTCTGAGGCGGTTCCTTTTGATAGATGGGGGATTGATTTAGTTGGACCATTGCCTATGGCTTCAGGTGGAAGACAGACGATTATTGTCGCAGTTGATTATTTTTCGAAGTGGGCAGAAGCAGAGCCTTTAGCTGGAACAAAAGCTAAGGATGTGATCAAGTTTATTCTAAGTAACATCTGCTACCGTTTTGGAGTTCCTCGAAAGATAACAACAGACAACGGTCCCCAATTTAACAACAAGGAAATGGACTCTTTTTGCTCCTCGAACGTAATACAGCAATGCTTTTCTACTCCTTTCCACCCACAAGCAAATGGGCAAGTGGAAGTTACAAATAGATCTATTTTGGAGGGTTTGAAGAAAAATTTGGCGGGAGCAGCGGGGAAATGGCCAAATTATCTTCAAGAGGTGTTGTGGGCATATCGTACAACTCCTAGAGAGGCCACAAAAGAGACTCCTTTTTCTTTGGTGTATGGAATGGATGCTGTATGCCCTGCTGAATCTATATTACCTTCTTATAGGCTATTGCATTATTCCGTAGTAGATAATGATGAAGCTAGAAAGATTGAGCTTGATTTGTTAGAGAAAAAGAGGGTTAAAGCACATTTGAATGTGGTTCATTATCAACCTTAATGAGAAGCAGGTACGATGCTAAGGTTAAGAAGAGGGAATTCAAAGTTGGTGATAAAGTGTTGCGAAAAGTATTTCTTCATACCAAGGATAAACACCTCGGAAAATTGGCTCCGAATTGGGAGGGTCCTTATGAAGTCAAAATGAAGGTCAAGCCAGGGTCATATAGGTTGTCTGATTGTGAGGGGAGGATGCTTAAACACCCTTTGAATATAGAACATTTGAAATTGTATTGTGAATAAAATCGAACTTATAATTTTTATAAAAGACAGACATACTCTTTCCTTATCTGTTGGCCCAGAAAGGTTTTAATGAGGTGTCTGGTAAAAATTCAAGTTCATAATAAAATTTCTTTTGGCCATTGGTTATTTAATATGATGAAAGATTTATTATTTTGGTAACTTGGCAGAGACTGATCATCTTTGAAAGTTGACCAAGAGTACTTTTCCAAAGCAATAGCTTTGAAGAAACAACCTATTTCGAGGTGCCACGTTTTATGAGTGCATCAAATTTTCGAGGTGCCACGTTTTATGAGTGCATCAAATTTTCGAGGTGCCACGTTTTATGAGCGCATCAAATTTTCGAGGTGCCACGTTTTATGAGCGCATCAAATTTTCGAGGTGCCACGTTTTATGAGTGCACCAAATTTTTGAAGTGCCACGTTTATTGAGTGCACCAGAACTTTGAAATATTAAGTAGAGAGATTCATAAAGTTTAAATATGCTTGTTTCATCGGATAAAGCTTGAAGCTTACAAAAAGGAGAATGCTTGATGCAACCTCGAATGCTTCGACTGGGCGATCTTCCTCGGGAATTTGTTTCCAAAATTATATTAAATTTAACCTTGGATAGGCGGCATGAATTTCTCGAAGAAGATTGATAGCTGTTTGGGTTTGAGCCTTCTTGATACCATCAAGCATCAAAGAACCAACCGCAGCTTCGGCTTTCTTGATGGCGTCCTTCTTTTCCTGCTCGAATCCTGTTTGAAGCGTAGTCAACTGAGTTTGACAATTTTGCAGGCTTTCTTGAGTTTTCTTAACAAGTTCTTCAGCCTGGGCAGATTTTTTCTTTTCACTAGAAATGGCAATAGAATGTTGAGAATTTATATTTTTAAGAACCAGACGATGAGAAGTCTCCATAGCTTTGATTTTTTCTTTATGCTCGTTAAGAAGTTTTCTTTTTCAGCTTCGAAATTTTGAAGTGCTTTATCTTTCGAAGCTTTTTCAGATTCTTTTTCCTTTTTGCTCTTGATTAATTCTTGTGCAAGGAGTTCCAATTGTGTATGTGAATTGCTTACTTCTTCACACAATTTTTTTGCTGCAGCACCTAAGTTAGTAAAGGGTCGAAGGATTGAAGTTACCTCATCGGATCTTTCAGGATTGGGCAAGTTTGATGGGCGATGGACAGGAATAATTGCGTTAGATATTGAAGTTATGGCAGCCCCGGTAGAAGATGATGGAATGGTGTTGGTAGGCTGAGAATCTTCACAGGTGACTACAAAATCTCCACTCGAGTTGAAATCATCGAGGTTAAGATATTCGTTTTCCTGGCTATCTCCTAGTGCCAATCCTCCTTGAGGATTTTCTTCAATAAAGGTTTTCTCATGGACCTCGGAAGCCAATACATCTTCGAGCATTTCAACTTCGTTCTTTTTCTTACTCCTCGGGGTAGTGGACTTGTTATTTTTCTTCTTTGAAGCATTATCTTCTTTCTTTTTCCTTTTAAGGATAGGTTCGCTTTCTTCGGATATTGGGGGAAGTTGAGATGCAGGCGTTTTTCGTTTCCTTGTAGGCTTCGAATTTTTAGAAGGCTAGGATTACTTGTGTTGGACTTTTTGAGGGCCAGTTTTCCCTTCTTTTTTGGTGGCAGGTGACTGTCAGAGCGGTTCCTCGTGGGAAGATAAGTTTTCCCACCTGGTTCGAGTATTCTTTTGACCGCGTCAATGGGATCTGGGGGGAGCATCAGGTTTTCAGGGAAGTCAGCTCCCAAGGTTATGCGCCAGAGATGGCTGTTGACGAAGTTGATTGGTTGAAAGGCGGAGTGAAAGCCATTTCCCCAGGCTTTCTCAGCCCATTCATCCATTCTCATGAAGATAGTCTTTGCAGTCTTCCGACGACCTTTGAATCGCCTCGAAATTTCTGGGAAAAGAGTATACAATTAGATAAGCAAGCCTGGTTAGTTTGACTAGGCTCAATAAGTTGGGAAGAAAGTATTAACAATAATAACCATGATTTACTTACTGTTATCTCTCCAGATGAGAGTAAGTTTTGAGGGGTTGTCATCGGAAATTTCTTTACCATTTTCCCAGGCGCCTAATAAAAAAACAAACCTTTGCTTCCAAAACTTGTCAGCCTCGAGGAAGTCATCGATAATCTTCAGATCATCCTCCAAAGTTAGGTAGTAGAATGGTAAAACTGGCCCCTTTGAGAGTTTGGTAAGTGAAATGAAGTCCTCTATTTCGAGGGGGATGTCTCCTAGCCTCGACACCATAATGACGGAGAATAAAGTGAACAATTTGTTTGGAGTGACTTGTGTTGGGCACAACCCAAGAATTTCGAAGTACTCTACAATCATTGGATCGAGAGGAAATCGAAGTCCCCAGTTGAAAAGTTCAGGGTAAACTACCAATTCGTTTTTCTGACAACTCAAAGGTGTTTCTCCTTCTATTG
Organism: Limnanthes douglasii subsp. nivea; assembly: GCA_036936605.1. Lineage (NCBI taxonomy): Eukaryota > Viridiplantae > Streptophyta > Magnoliopsida > Brassicales > Limnanthaceae > Limnanthes > Limnanthes douglasii. Next base: position 281,053,127 of record JAUPFV010000004.1, read on the forward strand.
GAAGACGGAGAACGATGTTGTCTGTTAATCCCCATTGTTTCTTAATATTTTCTTTTTCTGATTCGGGGTAGTAAGTATAGGGTACGTTTTTTAGGGCTAGAATGTACCGAGGATAAAGTGGTTTTAGGTTTTCCTGAACCAAGGCGGCAACATCTTCGGGGAGGGTAATAGGAGGTTTCTTTCCTCGAATATTCCTTGAAGGGATTACTTCCGCCTCGGATTCGGCTTCGGTATTGTATTCAGTGGCTTTAGAATCATTTTCTTCATCAGTAACTTCATCGCGAAGACTGTGAGTTTGAGTCTCAGTTTGGGATTGTTTTTCATTTTCCATAAGAACTGGTTGACTATTTTCTGGAGTAACGTCAACCATTTCTTATGGGGGAGGAGACGAGGTTTCTGCATCGTCACCCATGGCTAGGAAGGTTGGTTTTTTGTGAAATTTAACTTTAACTGCTTCGGATTGTAGGATAGGTGATTTGGCTTGTAGTTTTTTAAGAGTTGGAGATTTGTCAGAATTTACAGGCTTAGGTTTTCGATGTGGTCTTAGTGATGGAAAAGTGGATTGATTTTGAGGAGGAGAAGATTGATGGTTAGATCCTGGGTTTGATGCTAGGGGCGAAGACGAATTAACAAGGTTGGAATTGAAGTTACCGTATTTGATGGTGGTAGAGGAGAAGTGGGAACCGTTGTAGATTAATCCAGGAGCTCTGTATTCCTCATCTCTTTATCCAATACAGAAATAATCATAAGCGCCAAATACTTGATTGCCAAGCTTAGGAATGAGGGATTTCTGTGTTTTTCTGGGTTTTGTGAATTTATATTTTCTGTATTTAGGGTACTTTTTCATACAGAGAACATAGATTCGAGTAGTAGAGTTGTTTGAAGGTAGCTTAGAATGATGAAGGTTTGGTTGAAGGTAGCTTAGAATGATGAAGATTTGGTTGAAGGTAGCCAAGTGAGTTGAAGGGGGTGGATAAGAATAGGCTAAGAAGGATAATGTGTTTAAAAGGCTTTCAGTAAGAAAGGAACCAAGTATTTATACTAATAAAAAAGACGTTGAGAATTTGAAGAGGCAAAACCAGTAAATTGTTCTTATTGGGTGGAATATAAAACGTGGAGAAAAACTTGCTGTGTCATAGACCTATCAAGAAGGGTCCAATTAATATATACTTCATTTGTAAGAGCTAACCATCCGTGAGAAAAATAAAAAAAATAATCATCTGTAACAAAATAATAAATTATAACTATATATTCACATTTAATTAAAAAATAATTAATGGCTAAATCGTGTATTCTAGGTTATGTTGTGTGCGAGGAATGCTAAAATACAACAAAAATAAAATCATTAATAAATTTGGAAATAAAAACATCATAATTTGGCAAAACAACCAAAATTGGGCATTTCCTGTTTTTTTGAAATTGAGCTTGCAATTTCACCACTCCTGGAAGTGCAAAATCGCGAACAAGTACCTCGCGATTTTGCACGGGTTGCGAGGTGCTTGTTCGCGATTTTGCACTTCCAGCAGCCCCCAAACCCTAGATCTGAAATCGAACCCAAAACCCACAACCACAACCCAAATTCAACAAAAATGGTACCAAACGTTCATAATGCATCGACTAACACAAATCTACAACTATTTTTTCAAAAAAACAACAACATATACATGAAAATTGGACTTTTAACGCAGAACCCTAAACTCTAAATATCACTAAAAATACTAAAGTAAATTGCTTAAAAATTACATGAATAGGTAAAAGATTCGTACCTTAACGTGTTTGTAATGTCGGATTTGAGAAATCTTGCCCTTTTTCGGGATTTTGAGAGATTTTGCTAGAGAGAAGAGAGAAGAAGAGAGAAAAAAGGCTTTTGGGCTGAAAATACAGCTTTTATATCAGGGGTAAATGAGTCTTTTTCGGGGTCTCATTATACCCAAATGAGGTCTCATTATAGAAGGGTCTCATTATAGCCAAACGGGGTCTCAATTTAGCCTTCCCCTAACTAATTATGTGCGGTAAAGTAAAAGAAAATATACATACCTATTGGTTGCAAAAGAAAAAAATCTTTATGGGCTATATCAACACTCATATCCCGTGTTACACATCTTTCACGCAATTACCAATCCTACAATTTTGCACGAGGTGCAATTACACGCTACTTTTACTTCTTATTTTTTATTTTTTTCTAACCAATTAATTGTTATTTTTACTCCTTATTTTTCTAACCAACTACTTCTGCCAACAAATATATATTACTTAAAAGTGTGAATTAAATGAAACACTATTTTACTTTTTTCTGTTTTTGGATTTTTCTTTTTTTTAATGAGGATTTATATTGGATTAAAAGAAAGTTCAAGCCTTATTAGGCAATATTACAAAAATTTGAAACAGAACCAGAGACCATCGTCTTCTTCCCTACTACCAAAGCGACCCAAACAGCCCCAATTCGAAGATAAACCCTAATTTGAAAAACGTAAATACCCCAAATTGAGGCTTTCCAACAAAACAATTGCCTTTAATTTCGGAGGAGCATCATTACCATCAAAATCAACATTCGATTGAACCCTCAAAGCCTCCTTGACAACCATTTCAGACCTGATTAACTTCCTACAGCAGTTTAACAAAGGCTCTAGATACCAAACAAAGCTTCCATAAAGTAACAGATTAACCAAAACCAACGAATCAATCTCCACATCCACCTTGTTCAAACCCAGAGTATTACACAGCCTCAAACCATCAAACAAAGCACGACACTCAACTATGAATGGAGAAGATTTGCCGTACAATCTGCCAATGCCAATGATCATACTACCATTACTACTTCTGATTAAAGCACCACCTCCAGATTCATGACTGAAGGTACACGCTCCATCTATGTTAATTTTGTATCTACCCTGCTTAGGATTCTTCCACTTCAAAAACAGTGGCTTATTCGAAGCTGTAATCTGATGCACACAACCAATCTGAGCAGCTTCTCTATCATAACCTCCCCAATGCTTCTTGTTAAGAATCTTCGCATGATCTAGACTGGTTAAGATATAGATAATATGTCTAATTATAGTAGCAGAATTAGTACCTTCATTGTTAAGCTTCTTTCTATTTCGACCTGACCAAATTGACCAAACGATTATTGCAGGCAGAATTGTGAATATATCACAGCTTCTTTGAGCAGCCCAATACCACTTCATGATGATATGCGAGAGCGTCATATAAGGATGAATCTGAACTTTGAAGATAACACTAAAGTGCAGCCAGACAGACCAAACCTGAGGACACTGGACCACATCATGGTAAGTAGATTCAGTATTATTGCAATGAACACACTTAGAAGCTAGCTGAAAGACTTTAGATTGCATCACAGCATCAGTAGGTAACCAATTATGCAGAGCTCTCCATAATAAGAATGAGCATTTATTAGGAGTAACTACATTCCATGTCTTAGCATAAATTCTTGTTACATTACCCTTGCATCTAATGTGATTCAAAGTATCTCTAGCACTAAATGACCCATCCTTTGAAAGAGACCAAAGCAAAGCATCTTTTTTATCTGAAATCCGAACCTCCTTGATCTTACTAATCTCTGTATTAGTCACTTTAGAGTTAAGCCTTCCCCAATCCTAGGAATCATTCAACTAGAAGTCTTTGACAGAATCATTGCCACTGTCCCAAAGAGTTCTTCTGTGATTATCATTAACCACTTTGATGAAAGGCCTATCAGAACACCATTTATCATACCAAAAACTCATGTTTCCATGACCATGAAGCCAAAATAAATAGTTCTCAGCCTTCTCTCTAGCCATAATGATACGAGTCTAAGATTTAGACTTCTTGTTAGGAGATATAGCTAAAGTAGGATGAATGCTACCCTTGCAATAAATGGATAACATGAATTTAGCCCAAAGAGACTGTTGCATCCTGAAGTTAAGCCATAGTTTCATTGCATACACATTTTGCACATCTTTAAGCCTTTTAAGATTAAGACCTCCTTCATTTAAAGGCTTGCATAACCTCTCCCATGTAGCCCAACTAATAGCTCTCTTGTCATCTTTGCTTCCCCACAGGAACTTACTAAACACGATCTCCATCCTATTGATGATACCAACAGGAAATTTTGAATGCTGCAAGTAATAATTAGGAAAGGCAACAAGAACAATCTGTATCAACAACAAACGGCCAGCAAACGAAAGGTGTAACTTGTCCCAATCCATTATTCTACTTCTGACTTTGTAAATCAATTCTTCAAAGTGAACAATTCTTGAATTGATAGCAATTGTAGAGCCAAGATAACTGAATGGAAAATGTGTATGCTTGATATTCCATAAAGTTTCAATAATAGTAATCTGTTGAGGAAGCATCTTGTTAGAAACAATAAGCTTGGATTTAGTAGTATTTATTTCTTGACCAGAAACACACTGATAATGATCCAAAACAGACTTAATAGCAATCATTGAATCAGCATCACCATTTGCAAAGACCATGAAGTCATCAGCAAAAGCTAGACAAGCAATGTTCTGATTGCTTCTAGACTTGTATCTAAACCTGGCATTACCATTAGATGTTTGCTTAATACTCCTTATCAGGTCCTCTTCAGCCAGAATAAAAAGACTCGGGGAAAGAGGATCCCCTTGTCTTAGGCCATGAGAGTTAGCAAAGTAACCAGTCAGCTCACCATTAACCAAGATAGAAGAGCAGACCCTGTTAATACAATTACCAATAAGAGCAGAAACGTTAGTGCTAAAACCAAATAACTTTAGAATACTAAAGAGAAACTCATGATTCAGCTTATCAAAAGTTTTAGTCATGTTAGTCTTGATGACGACATTCCCCATCTTTCTGTTGATATTAATGTCAAAACATAGCTCCTGAGCTATCAGAATAGAATCCTGAATACATCTGCCCTTCACAAACCCACCTTGCTCCTCAGATACAAGTTTAGGCAGGATATTCGCAAGCCTGTTGTTGATTAATTTCCCCACAATCCTTGAGAACATTGTGGTTAAACTGAGAGGACGAAAATCTCTCCACTTGTTAGGATTATCGAGCTTAGGAATCAAGCAAATCGTTGTAGCCTTCACACCCTTAGGCAGATCAAAACCTTTAAAGAAACCCTTAACAGCATTACACAGATCATTCCCAACAATTCCCCAACACTTCTTATAAAACTCTCTATTGAAGCCATCAGGGCGAGCAGCTGATTCATAGTTTAAAGATTTAATAACCCCATATATCTCCTCAATCTCAAGTATACAAGAAATACTAGTGTTATCCTCTTTATTAACCAAAGATGGAATTACTCCCATTAGAACAGAATCAGTCTCAACACTACTAGCAGGAGTAAGCAATGATAAGAAGCTCCTGAAACTCTACATAGAAGGTTTACCCGTGGCAAATTTTGCGATTAATGTGCTTTGACATCTTTATTAACTTCTCCTTATCCCCAACATTGAATTTGATTATCTTTTCAAATTGTTTACACTATCTTCTATTTTTGGATTTTTCAAGTTCTAAACAAAAGTTATTTTCAGTTTTATTATTTTATCATGGTCAATTTGAATGGTGTAAAAACAAATCTCGGAATATTTTGTAATCATACTCAAAAGAAAAAAATGTGGCCACGTTCTATACCAATATTTTGGCCAAATCATATTGTTAATATAAATTTATATGTGATAAATTAGAATTTTATTTTTATATTTAAATATATATATATATATATATATATATATATATATATATATATAATTTTATTATAAATATTATATTGGGTTATGTATTTTGGGTAAAAAAACACCTGGTTTAAATTCAAAATCATTTCAATTTCAAATTGATATCGATTTTAAAATTTCAACATAAAATAAAGATTATATTACCATAATTGAGATAAAATCTTTTATTTTAAATGTAATATGATCAGTTTATAAATTTGAATTTTTTTATTTATAAGTTTTTTGAAAACCCTTAATTATTATGATTAGATATTAATTATATTTGTTATATTATATATGATTCAACATGTTAAAAAATATTTATTAGAATTAAGTTAATATTCTAATTATGTAATAAAAATATTTAAATAGTGGATGATAAATAAAATTACATGACAAAACAAGTGTGTTATATCTGAAACGAGAATCATGTAATAAATCCAAAAAGTAGGTTGGATTAAACACGAATCACAAATATAGGGTTAACTATCAATGGTTAATTACGAGTCATAAATGAGAATCTTTTTGTTAAATTTAAACTAAAAAATTTGGGTTAAATATGAATAGTAAGTTAAATACGAACTAATAGTCATAGTTTAAAACGTGAATCACAAATATGTGTTAAATATAAATTAAAAATTATGGGTCAATTTTGATTTAATAATCATACCTTAAATACGAAATTAAAATCATGTATTAAGTCTGAATTAAGAATCAAAGGCTACCTATTAAGTAAGAATCATATCTTACATTTGAACTTGGAATCTTATATTAAATATACATTAGACATCATGGTTTAAACATGATCGTGAATGATTTATTAAATCCAAATTGAGAATATTAGGTTAAACGTGAATCATTAATTATGGTTTTTATGCGAACTGATAAACATATGTTAAATTGGAAAAAACAATCAGGTGTTAAACCAAACTCAGAATATGGGGTTAAAAGCAAAGGTTAAAAGCAAATCGTGAATACTATGTTAAACCTTAACTTAGAATCAATGAGTTATGTAAATCGTGAATCATGTCAAATGCAAACTTAAAATCATGTATTAAATTTGAACCAAGAATCATGTGTTAAAACAAATTGAGAATAAGGGCTAAAAGTGAATCATGACTAATGTGTCAAATCCGAACTAAGAATCAAGGGTTAAATGTGAATCACAAATCATGAATTAAACACGAATCGTGACTTAATTATTAAAACTTAATTGAGAATCTTGGGTTAAAACTTAATTGAGAATCTTGAGTTAAACCCAAATAGTGAATCATGTGTTAATGACTAAATGCAAACTGAGAATCATTGATAAATGCGCATTAAGTTCCATGAATTAAATAAGACCAAATAATTATGAGTTAAACACGAACCATGAATCATTTATTAAACCTGAACTGGGAATATTGGATTAAACCAATAATTAAGAATCTTGTGTTTTATAATCACGGGTTAAATTTGAACCACCAATCATGTGTTAAATCGAACTAACCCGAGGTGAAAAACAAATCGTGAATAATGTGTTAAATCTGAACTTAGAATTTATGATTAATATGAATCATAAATTACATGTTTAATGAGAAATTAGAGTTATGTATTAAATGAGAACTAAGTATTATGTATTAAAACGAATAGAGAATTATAGGCTAAAAGTGAATCATGTGTCAAATCAGAACTGATAACCAAATGTTAAATGTGAAGCGCAAATCACGGACGAAGCATAAATTATGAATAATTCGCTAAATTTGAATTAAGAATCTTGGGTTGAATGCGAATCATGAATCATGTGTTAAATCCGAATTGAGAATCAACAACTAAATGAGAACTCGAAATCATGGGTTAAATGCGTATTAAGAATCATGGATTAAATACAAACTGATAATCATGGGTTAAAACGTGAATCGTGAATCATTTTTTAAACCCGAACCGAGAATATTGAATTAAACACAAATCATGAATCATGTTTTTTATTCGAACTAATAGTTATGTGTTAAATTCAAACCAATAAGCATGTGTTAAACCGAACTAAGAATTTCGGTTTAAAACCAATAATGTATGAAAATGATCCTAAGATCTTGACAGAAACATAAAGTGTTGAGAGATTACGTAATTAGTGGCTATTGTTTAGGAGTGTTTAATGTCAGGCTCTGATACCATGAAAAGACATGGCTCAAAGAAAAACCCTAACAGAAAATTGGAGTGAACTAGATTGTAAAGCAATGAGATGCCTCGATTGATTCACTTTCTGTGTTTATATAATAACTTACACCAATCTAATTAAGGTAACGTCTCCTAAATAAACGAAACGACTCCTAAACAATAGCCACTAATTACGGAGTTACATTAAACACTCCTAAACAATAGCCACTAATTACGTAATCTCTCAACATAAAGACATTTACTGTACCATCGATCGGTTCAGTACGTAGTTCCTCAATCATGACTCTTTTTGTTTGAATTCATTCAATTTTCATTATGGTTGATTCAAACAATTGATTAAGAAAAGATTTGTGGCTAGATTTTAATTTTCCAGCTGGGTAAAAATAACATGATTAATTGTTTATATAAAGAAGTTCATTGACCTAATGTTTTTGTGACGCGTGTATATGAATATATTTGAATGATCATCCTCAAATCACTGGAAGTTTATTTTATAATTATGTAATAAATTTTTATAATTCGGCTGTTTTACGTGAAAATGGGTTTCGGTTATAGATGTGTTTGGGTTGCAAAAATATGCACGTGGACCATGTAAATCCATTGGATCCATTTTATCATATTAGTTGTGATGGAAATAAATGAGCTATGAGAAAAGAATTTACTTTCTAAAAATTTGTCATAGCATATCTCAAATCTCAATTATTTCTCTACAACTCATCCAAAATTTAATTATTTTTTTACACAAAATATCTTCCAAAAATAGTTGACACGATCACTCGTAACGGAAATTTTTTTTGTAGTTGTAATGAACCCAAATCAGTGGTTGATGTATTAAATGAAGCCAACGTATTAATTTGATAGTGCATTCATATATAGAAAATGAAATTTTATATAAATTTGAAGATTTTGGTATCCATGAAAATGTTCGTCTCTGATTTTATAGATAGAGGGAAAACTCTCACTAATGCTCATGTACATGTAGATAAGGTTGTTTTATGTTCATGTCTTTTTACCATGAGTTCCACTATTAGATGTTGACATTTTTAAGTTTTTGATATCATCAAACTTTCACAAGTCAATTGGTTTCCAAATTTTCGATTTATTACTCTTGACTATCGTTTTATCAAGACAATTATTTTCATGGAAGATTTATTGGCTCGGTATTAATTTTACGGGTCGAAATAATACTTTTTTTTTAATGTTAGTCTCTCTATTTTTTTTGTAGATTGTTAACTATTGTATTAGTATTGTGGAGGAATCAAAAATTAGTTTTGTCTATATTGGTGGAAATTAGGGCAACATGATGGAGAATATCCACGATTTTATCAACCTTTTTTAGAATGCTAATGATTCATTTCTTTAGTCTTTTTACTTTTTTAATATTATTATGTATGTTTTTTGTTTCGAGGTCCTTTTATGAATATCCCATATTAAATGAAGTTTTTGCTTTCGTATTCTTATATATTGGGGCATTAATAAGTTTGATTGTCTAAATTATGCTCCAACGAGGATACTGAAAGTGTTTTTTCTGTTGTTTCTTTTCTGAATTATGATACGATTGTACGGAAATGACCGGTACATACAACCAATTCCATCGTGAGTGAAGATTAATTTTTTTTTCTGAGAGGATCTTCGTAGTAAATCTAAGTTACGTGATGAATGCATCATCCTGTTCACCCCTTATCGTTTTTGGAGAACTTGTGTGATTTATTGTATTTCAAAGCATATGAGGCTGATGAGGAATGAGACTGGTTGTCTTTTAAGAGACGCAAAAGCTGATGTATTTTATGGAATTTTGGGTCATATTCTACAATTATTCGAAGTAAATTTAATCTAGTTTTTTAAGTTAAGTATAGTGAGGTTTATTTTCGTTTGAGGGTAATTTTGTCCAGAGTTTTGTTGTATTTTGAAGGTATTTAATGTTTGGATAGAATATGGAAGGAGAATTGAGCTGCCTGGTTGTATTTAATTTTCATTACCCTCATTAAATGAAAGTGATTGGGTATTTATACCCTTAATTATGGGCCACATTGCCTTTCGGATTGACTTATGGATTCAGGTCGAGTTTATAGACCCATTTAGTTTTAATCAGGTAGTTAATCAGCTTAGTCATAAAGTGGTTAAGTTTTTAGTACATTAGTTCTGTCCGGACGGTTCAATGGGTGGATGTTGTCCGAATTGCCCTGTCCGGTTCTCATAAAGAGTGACAACAAATTCCGGACTCATCAGTAACCCCCTTTTCAGGTTGTGTTCGAAGGCCTTCGACAAGACCTAAAAAATAGCTCAAGTGTAATTATAACTTTGTCCGGACATCTCGAAAATGTGTAACAACTTTATCCGGACAGAGTGAAACCCTTAGAAGCTGAGCAGTTTCATCAGAGATCGTAGGACACGTGTCCTCCTCTGATTCGTCACACCGGCTGTTTTTCTCCTAGAATGGCGTTCCCACTTGCTTCAAAAACCCACTTCTTCATTTAATGTGAATGACATCAGCGCCGTCTTTAATCATTACATCTACCCTTTCGAATCCTCCTAGGTATCGAAGCATCATTTTCCTGGTTAATATAAATCAGTTCTCTTTTTAATATTTCATTATCTCTAATCTCTCAAACTCCAAGACTTTCATCTCTCAAAAAACCTTTCTTTTGATGTGAGTTTATGTTCACAGCAAGAAACGCTTTGGTAAATGGTGGGTGGCTCCATTTGTCGGAGTTAGAAAAGGCTCAAAAGGTTAAACGAGAAAGGCGCATCGCTGCAGGCCTCCCTGTTTCCCCTGTTGGTAAACCAGAAACACCAAACACAGAGCCTGATCGGGGGTCTTCTTCAACTAAGAGTGCTAATCCTAGGAGGTTGTTCCAGTCCAACCTTTCACCAATCGCTTCGGGCTTATTAGTCTAGGAGTCAGAGCCTGTTGTTGAACCAGGACAAGCAGTCACAAGTTTCAAGAAACCTTCCCCATTTATTGTCATGGGGTTAGATGCTGATAACTCCCTAGAGAAGCTGGTAGATAGACGAAGGGGTCGTCTGGTTAAAGGGCAGGCTGCTGGCACATAGCCTAAATCAAAATCCACGCCTTCGAAATCTGTGGCAAAAGGTAAAACCACAGGGTCAGAAGCGCCCATCAAAATTTCCAAGGACAAGCTCTCTGGACCGGAGGCAACGAGCTTAAGCTTTCAAAAAGAGACCTTCGGGTCCAAGCCCCAACCGGACTCTAGAACCCTAGAGAGAAAAGTTGCTCAACAATCCGAAGAGCCTACTGAGCCAATCTCTAGCCCCCCTCTTCCTAAGACAACTGATAGCCCCTCCATGGTGATGGAGGATATAATGGAAGATAGCATTAAAGAAGCCCCTTTCGAGACCGACGTCTTCTGGCAAACAAGTGAAACTGCCATAGCTAGGAAGAGAAAAGGCAACGAAAAAGTTTGTCTAAAGCATCCGGACCTGCCGAAGTGCTCTGGGGGAAAGGTGGGGCCTTGTTTTCACAAGGTAAACGCTAAATACTTGCTGGCCAAGTAGAAAATTAAGTATGCTTTCATTCACACAGCGGAACTTGGCCGGATAAGGACAAAGTGAGGTATTCCGGAGAATGTCAAAGTAAGGATCCCAATCGATCCAAAGACGCCCATGGATTGTAAGCTTAATGAGATTGTCTTTTATACCGAGTTGTTCAAATGGGGACTAAGATTTCCCTTGGACCCAGAAATAGTCAGATATTTCCATCTGATTAAGCTGTGCCCAAGCCAGCTAAGCCCCAATGCATGGTTCATACTTATGGCATGTATCATGGCTTCAAGTCTCTCAGGAATTCCTCTTCCGATGGAGCAATTTGCTGCCGTGGCAAGCCTCTGCAGAAATCATCTCATCCCTTTCTATCACTTCAATATGGGTGATAATTACAAGGTGGTGGATGACTTGCTTGAGTCAGATAAAGGTTGGAATACTCAATTTCAATTCATCAGCGGTGTCAATACAAGCATGCTCACCAGCAAGTGGCGAAGTGATGGTAATAATCTCATCAGATACTTCTACTTTTACTTATAAAAGTTTTTTTATCTAACTCTCTTTCCTTTTGCTTTTTGGTAGTGCTGCCCAAGGATTTCAACGATTATCTAGAGGCCGGGCAGACTACTTGTGCCAAGCTGAATGCTTGGGCAGCTGAAAAATGGGCAAACCGCTTCCACAACTGCTTTACTGGAGGCAACTTAGCCAGATCTTATCTGTGGAATACAACGGACCAGAGGGATCTGTCTTGGGAGGAGTTAACTACTCCACCCCCTCCGGGAGTGATCCTCCGGAAGACAGAGGGAAAAGATGGAAAACTGATCTTGCCGGGCATAGCTAAAGCCCCAAGGAAGATGAAGGGAAAAAATGCTAAGGCCGGGCGAGGTGTGGCAGAGGCCAATCTTACTGAGATGGAGGAACTTCTCCCAACAAATCCCGAGGGACAAGGTCAAGGGAAAATTGATGATTCATTTACTACGGGTGGTGGAACACGAGAGCACTAAGGAGGCTGCTCCGTCTTCAGAGCTTCAAAAGGTCCTTGAAAAGGACAAAAAGCGAGGGGCAGAAGTTGGAGGCCGGGATGCCAAGAGAAAGAAAACTTCCAAAGGAGATGAGGTTTCACTCCTGGATCTGGAGCCACTACCTTCCATTGACCCTACTGATCCTACGAAAGGAGAAAAGATCCCTGGTGACTTTCGAACCGAAGAGGGAGGACGAGGGGATATTAGTATTGATGGTGTCGACATCACCGGGCTTGAAGGGATCGGTCTCTATTTTGAAGGCCTCCCCAGAGATGATTTCGATGGGCCCTATCACCCTCCAAGCTCTTCGAACACCGTCACTTTCAACGATAAGTCTTTTTCTGTCTCGAGCGAAAGGGATGTCATTGCCCACTCCATTCTGAGCAATGTCCAGCCAGTTCTTATCTTGGAAAAGCAAGTACGCAATCAGTCAGCCATCATTAACACCCTCAATTCTGACAAAAAGAAGCTGTCTAACGATCTTCTTAGTGCCAACCAAAATACTGAGGCATTGAGGAAAGAGAATGAAGAGTTGAAGAAACGTCAGGAGGACTTGGCCAAGAGGTTAGCCACTTCGGAAGGAGTTGTCAAAAAACTCCAACTAAAACAATCTGTCCTAGAAAGAGACCTCTAGACGTCAAAGGAAGAGGTGAAGGCCAAAGATAACACCATTCAGGCCTTAACTAACCACAAGGTCTCTCTTGAGAATAGTGTGTCCAAGGCTGAGCAAGAAAAGACTAACTTGTTGAGGGATCAGGAGAAAACAATCCATGCTAGGATAGATGCTTACACTAATGAGGTGATAGATTCTCAAGAGGCAAGGTATGCTGAGGTTAGGTCAGATATGGTTCTAATGTTTCATGAAAAATTTCTGAAGAAGACCTTGGGAGATTTATGGCGATTCGTGGAGTACGGAGACATTCCTCACCATACCATGTCTGTTGGTGATAAGTACAACTACTCCAGTGAGGACACTAGTGATGAAGATGAAGAAACCGGGGAAAGTCCGGATGATGAGAGTCCGGATGATGACCCAAAGAGGAGTAGGAAAGAGTATGCCCCCAAATATTTACATGAACTGTTAAGCAAGTAAATATTTACATAGTTTCTATTCCAAGTACAACCGGAGATTTTCAATGTTCCATGGGTGATTCAAAATCCTTCCACCTTTGTCTTGGAGCCGATATGTCCCAGGCCTAAGCTTTTCAATAACCACATAGGGTCCTTCCCAATTTGGAGCCAACTTACCGAACTACCTCTCTTTAGTATGCAGGAAAACGTTTCTCAATACCTTATCCCCTAGCTGAAAATATCTTCTCTTAACTTTAGAAGCAAACCTGCTCCTCATCAAACCTTGATAGTGTGCAGCTCTAAGGTGAGTCTTAACTCTTCTTTATTTTATTAAGTCAAGCTGGCCTCTGATTGCCACCTCGTTAGTGTGTTCGGAAAAATTATGAACTCGAAATGAAGGGAGAGTAGTCCGGTAAGCCCACAAAACTTCTTGCAAATAACTACGCCATTTTCCTGGAGCCCCTTATAAATTCTTCTTCAGACGGGATAGTATTGTCCTGTTGGCCACCTCGACCTGACCATTTTCTTGCGGGTGGAAATGGAAAGAAAAACAATGTTGTATGCCTCTAGAGGCGCATAAACTCTCCATTTGTTTGTTTTCGAACTATGACCCATTGTCTGTTGTTATCTTTTGTGGAATTCCAAATCTGCAACAGATGTTGGATAAAATGAATTTTATAACAGCTTTTGATGTCGTACCTGCCAATGGAGCTGCTTCGATCCATTTCGAAAAATAATCCATAGCAACGATTATAGTTTTGCGGCCCCGGGATGCCATGGGTAGAGGTGCCACTAGATCCAACCCCCATCGAGCGAAAGGTATTGGCTCAGAAATCGACTCTAAAGGGATGGCTGGGATATGAATTTCATTGCTATATCTCTGGCATGGGTCACACTTTCTCACCAACTCCCTAGTATCTTGCATTATGGAGGGCCAATAGTACCCAGCTAATAAAACTCTTCTTGTTAGAGCTCTTAATCCACAGTGAGATGATCCTTCACCATCATGTAACTCGAAGAGAACTATTTGAGACTCGTCGACCCCCAAGCATCATAAGAGGGGTTTACTATAAGACTTCTTATACAGAATATCTCTTAGGATGACAAAACCATGAGCCTTGTACTTTACTTTTCTTGCTACTGATTTTTCCGGAGGCAAGATGCCATCTGAGAGATATTGAAGGAGAGGAAATCTCCAATCCTGAGGCTGTTTTATCTGTATATTAAAACTTTCTTCTTCCTTATCCGGAGTGACTCGAATGGATGGGCACTCTAGCACATGAATCCAAGGGTAGGACTCAGTATAGGCTATGGTTGCCAAGGAGTCTGCCAGTATATTTTCTGTTCGGGGTATGTGCTCATAAATGATGCTCTTGAAATTAAGTGCCACTTCTTTAATAAGAAGTAAGTATTTAACAAACTGCTTCTTTTTTGCTTCAGATTGACCTTCTGCATGATGGATAAGAAGCTGAGAATCGCTCATTAACTTGACCCTTTTGGCTCCACAAATAAGAGCTAATTTCAAACCACCTATAGCAGCTTCATATTCGGACTCATTATTAGATGCCCTCAAAGCAAAACATATAGCTTGGTACATTATGTCACTGTACAGAGAGGTCAAACATACCCCAGCACCACATCCCATGGTACTTGATCAACCATTAGTCCGGATGACCCAGACTTTTTTGTCTTTCATATCAGTTGTTTGCTTAGTATCCCTATCGGAGTGAAATTCAACTAAGAAATCTGCAACAGCTTGGGCTTTGATTGCCGTCCGGGGGGTAAAATCAATTTCGAAGTCTCCCAATTCTACGGACCACTTAGTCATTCTACTTGAAATGTCGGCTTTTTGGGGAATGTTTTTTAAGGGAAAAGACGTTCGGACAACAATGAGATGAGCCTGAAAATAAGGTCTCATCTTCCTCGCAACAATCACCAGGGCTAGTGCTAATTTCTCAAGCTTGAAATAGTGATTTTCTGTATCAATAAAACTCTTGCTAATGTAATATACCGGAAGGGGCAATTATCTACCTCCCTAATCAACACTGCACTTACGGCACAACTAGAGACTGCCAAGTCTTGGGGGAGGGCAAATGCTTTTTGATTTCATCGAAGGCCTCATCACACTGTGGGGACCAATCAAAATCCTTTGCACCTTTCAAAGATTGAAAAAACAGGGCACACCTATCGGAGGACCTTGAAATGAATCGATTTAATGCAGCCAACCTCAGTCAATTGTTGTACTTCCTTGACATTCCGAGGAGGCTCCATTTGCAGTAAAGCATTAAGCTGGTCTGGATCAGGCTGTACCCCTTGCTCACTTATTACCTACCCCAGGAATTTCCCGAACTGCACTCCAAACACACACTTTTCTGGGTTTAATTTCAAGTTTACTATCACTAAGTTAGTAAAAGTTTCTTGGAGATCTGCCAAGTGTAGTTCTTCGTCTAGACTTTTCACTATCATGTCGTCGATGTAAACTTCCATGTTTCTTCCAATTGGATCAGCAAAAGCCTTGTTTACCAACCTGTGATAAGTAGCCCCAACATTATTTAACCCAAATGGCATCACTTTGTAACAATGAAGGCCCCTATCACTAACAAACGTAGTATGCTCCTGATCTTTCGGATTCACTTGAATCTGATTGTACCCGGAGAAGGAATCCATAAAAGATAGTAGCTTGTTTCCGGATGTGAAATCCACCAACTGATCAATCCGGGGGACTGGGTATAAATCCTTTGGCCAAGATCTGTTGAGATCTGTGAAATCGATACACATACGCCAGTTGCCACTTTTCTTTTTTACAAACACCGCGTTGGCTGTCCATAAAGGATACTGAGACTCCTTTATGTGCCCCATTTTAGTTAGCCGATCGACCTCTTGAACTATGACATCAACGTTTTCCTTAGAAAAAGCCCATCAGACCCATAACTTGTTCCAAAATTATCCTCAAGTACATTAATGTCCCAGCTTCTTCAATTACGACCCCAAATTTATTAATATTATCACAATTTACCCGCGGCACAACTCCAAACCTTTACTACAAATTTTCTTTGGAACATAAGGCCTAGTGGTGCAGGTAAAGGAACCAACATTTTCTTGCGATGCAAAATAAAATGAAATATTAAAATCATTGGATCGTAATCGAAATAATGAACAGTTCTTATCGAAATATCTCAAGACTACTGTCACTTATATGCATGCCTTTATACTGAAATAAAATGAAGGTTACGAACATAAATAATAGTCAATCTAGCCATAAAAATGTTAAAGGGAAAATAAAACATATAAAATTATAAATTATTAAGAACATTATGAGCATTCTATTCCCAAAAAATTTATACTGTTTGCATATTGTTATACCTACGAGAATGAATGAAAAACACGTTGAAACACAACAAAAACTTATTAACTGGCGACGATTTTAAGAATAATGAAAGCGTAATAAGTGACATGAAATGCACATATCAAACACCCCCAAACTTAAACGGTTGCTTGTCCTCACGCAATGCAAAACAGGTTTAACAATTGATGCATAAATGCAATTGAAGTTAAATGAATGCAAGAATACAATGATCACAAACGAGTAACTGTAACTAATTCAGCATAAATGCTTCAACGAATGTAATGACCTCGGAATGCGAAATAACTAGGTACTCAAATGCTAGTAAAGAATTGATGTCTACGATTGATAAATTGTTTTATCACATATATAAATGAATACAATATAAAGTCTGCTTATATAGAATTAATGTTTGTCATTGAAAATTCTTGTTTATTTCCAATGAATATATAGGCATACCATTTTCATAAATTTTGGGATGTTGGAACTTTTTCAATGTTATGACATGTAGTATCATTTGACACATTGCATTGCTCAAAATTATATAAGTGAACACTATATACACCCTGGTACGATAAAGAGAAGGTTATTGATGTTGTTAAAAAAGAGATTAAAAATAACCAAAACATGGATACTGAAGAGTCTGCCGTATTTGCTACTAAAACACTACGGGAAGCGGAAGAGGCCCGAAGGAAAGCTTAGGCAGCCTCTTCAGCACTCATGTTTTTCATATTTTCAATATTCTATTGAACAACATTAGTAACCTTCCATTTATCTTAAAAATATAGAGATAGTTTTCAATATAAAATTAACGATAACACTTAAACCAATGCTGTGTGTTAAATGACAGTACCTGTGAAACATCCAACAAACACTTATAGTATTTTATATTATGCCGAATTTTATTAAAACATGATGCTTTTATGTGTATCGAAAATGAGCAAATCATTGTATATATTAATGTCAATCATAAACATTGACACTATTTGAGATAAATTCTATTAATATTCTATTCATATCGAGATATATAATATGCGATAAATCAATTAGCCAATCCTAGACATCAATTATTTTATATCAGTTTTTTCCTTTTCCCTCTTCTTCTTTTTCTTTTTCTTATATCATTTCCATTTTTTAGTTTTACTTTTTTTTCTCTAAATATCTATCGAGGGTGTGTTTAGAGACAAAAGTGAGAAATTTAGGTATGCGTGTTTGTTTATAAAAGTTTGGTTGTAGCGACTTCCGTTGCTATGAGAACTGACCACCCTGATTATGCTTGTATAAGTTGTATATATTTGTAGACTTAATGTTTTTTTATATTATTTTTAGATATTTGGTTTTTATGTTCGTTGGTGATGTTGATCTGGTTCATATATTTTTTATGATTTTTTTTCCTCTTCTCTCTTGGTTGCATGGAGGTTTGTTTAATTGATTGATATGTTTGATTAATCATAGTTGCTAAATTGATTTGAATAGAAATGGTGAAGTTGGCAGAGAGAATAGTTGTTACGACCTACATAAGACCAAGACAGTGTTTTCTGAGACATAAGACCAACACGACTTAGCCTACATATGGACCATTATTCATAAATATTATATCATGTAAATCAGGTGTAATTTTTTTATCTTTAAAGGATGCAAAACATACACTAAACGTTCTAGTTTATGATATGTTTTTTTCCTTTTAGAATGCAGATCACTTGGACAGTAAAACAATCTATGATATGGAATTTGATTGTGTTTATTTTGCGTTCGAATTCTTTGAGAGGTCTTACATCTTAAAAGTTCATAGAATACTTCTCGAGAGACCTCATATGAAATATGAGGGTTACAGTTGGAATGCTTCATGTTGAAATTGATTATGATCAACGCACTTATCATATAATGGACATGGCTCACTCATTTTTTCCCTAATATTATCAATGCTAGAATGTCAAGGACTCAACTAAATTATATCTTTGTGCACCATAATCAAGGTGTCATTATTTTTGTTTGATCTTTAAATAGAGGGGAACCCAAATAATTTATTGGAAAATTATCGTTTTCATATTGGTAAGACGAATGATATTTTTGTTATTTTGATTAGTGATGGATCTGCCAAAAAATATAAATCTTTTGCTATTATTAACCTTACAACCTGCTAACACTGATTTGTCTTTAGCAATGTCTTTATTGTTTTAATCGTAGAATATACTCCATTAAAAAATAAATGAACATCATTTTCATAACAAGGATAAGAAACATGTATTTTTATATTTGATGCACCTGTAAGACATGAACTCTTTAGTTTCAAACGTCATTTTTATCTCGTAAAACAACTCTCTAATTCCTAGATAAAAAGGGAAGGATATATCGGATCTCCCTATCTTACACCTTTCGTAGATCTGAAGAACCCATATTACTTGTCTTTTACATTCAGGAAATACTTACACTTATTAATAAATTTTGATACCATCATTCTAAGCTTTCTTCATGTCTAGTTTCCTAATCAAATTTACAACTTTTATCTTCTTATTAGGATCATGTTTGATTTTTTGAGCTAATAAAATACAGTTATGAATTCCTCTATCCTATTGAAACCAATATATTCTTTCCCATTAATCTTAGGGAGCAAAAATAAAATACAGATGTGAAGCATAAAATTGGCTATATCATTATTGTTACCCCGAACGATAAAGGGCCTAAAAATTCCATGTAAAACTTAGCCCCCTGCTCGCCAAAATCACTACGCGCGAGCATAATTACATTGAGAACAAATTTAAGTGATGATTTATTGAAAACTCTAATATTAGGTGTAGCGTGATGTTTTTTCAATTTGTATCCTCACCTTCCAAACACATCACCCACGATTTATCTATATAAAAGGCTTCATACTTCCTAAAAGAGTTATATGCACGCTCCAACAATAACAAAGCAACCCAACTTCCATATCGTCCAACACATCCTCACACTCCACTTGAGTTTCGATTTTAAATTTGATTTTTTCCAATTATTTGAAATCATTCCCAGAAATATTCAAACTAAAATCTTTTAAAAATCTACGGAGCATTCCGATTTTGATCTACAAACAAAACATAAGGATCCAAAACAAGGTTGTTCGCATTAATGTTTTCTAGATAAATAAGAGACATTCCCATGTATAATTTAGTAACACTTTATCCAATGTACAATAAGTTTGACCCTCTCATAAACAACTATTACACCATGGAACTCGTGGACAAGTATAACCAGCATCAACCAAGCTAACTTGGACCATAAATTCAACAAATTCATCAACATTCGCTATAGAAATCCTAAACTTACTTTTGTTTTCTCCAATACTTTAAAAAAAACATTAAAATCTTTATATATCAACCAAGGAAACAATTTATTCCCACATATATGCAAAACCTCTCGCCACAACAGTTTTCCCAAATCTCTATCACATTTTTCATAATCATAAGTAGGCACGAAATTCTTTCTTGTCCCCTCTGTTAAACATGCAATCATAGCTTATTTGATTGTATTCTTGTGATTTTTAAAGTTTATTTCAAGATTTGTCGATATACGTTTCCATCAATTCGGTTCACCTATGGATTATTCTTTTGAAGATAAGTTGTGTGGTTGAAACTACATATTTTATAAAGTTTATAAATAACTAATGGGATCTTTTTTAATTCACTCTTTTGCAGTAAATTATTTATTTTATCCATCATCGTGAGCTTTATTTTTATCTGAATTTATACACAATAGACCTAACAAATTGATGATAAATATTTTTTAAGATAAGATGTAGACTATAAGTTTTAAGACTATAATTATTTGATTACTTTTGTTAGATATTTTACCGTAATCAGAATGATTAGTCGATCAACTTACTAATATTATATTATTTCCTAAGTTAGAGAGTGTGGTTCACATGCTTGTTAAATTATATTGTGTGTAGCAAGGTGTGTCAAAGGGTGTAGCCCTTGCTGGGGTCGAAATATTTTATTTGGAATGTTGTTGCTATTCTGAAAATTCATTTGATTTTGAGTTCCTCATTTTAGTCGGTTTTTTACCATTTGAAAGTAATCCGGATTCGAATACGCATGCATCCAAACAATTTGTATAGTTTGTTTAGGATATATATATTGGTTTGGTGGTTTTGGTCAAAGTATGAGAAACATTGAGCTGTTTTTTTAAAAGTATATAAGACATATATCATTATCTAATTCTAAGAAAATACTAGGACTCTGTTCGTTTTAAGTTTTCAAGAGAACTACAAAAATATTTTCAATCTTAAATTTATTACGAGAATTCAAAAAATATACAAATCCCAAACATTATTTTTACTATTTTACACTCGTAATTTTGTTCCTGTAAATGTTTCTTTCACAAAGTTCTTTTGACGAGTTGTTTATTACTCAGAGTTCGTTTGACAAGTCAACTAATCACTTAAGTAAATAATGTTATGAGTTATGTGGATGCTGAAGTTTTCTAATACCAAACTTGGTCTCCTCGATTTTTCCCGAGATATATTGTATAATTTTTTCTATTTCTACAATAAATTTTGATATAAAAATTCTAAACCTGATAAATGATAGTCAATAAGATTACAAATCTTATAAACAAGTAGCAATACCAAGTTGTAACAATTGAAGTGATGTTGTTTTTAAAAATTTAAAAGTAGCTATATTTTGGTATATCATTGAAGTGTTCAACTATATTACAGTTTTTTTCGGCTTATTGGAAAGATAAATAAATGGTGTAATGATGGACCATGAGGAACCATTAAAAAATAAATCTTTGAGATGAGCAACAAACAAAATGACAAATGTTGATATATAGAAAGTCTGGATAATTAGGAGGTCAACGAATATTCCGACTTATATTTAGTAGGTTGTGTAGATACATTTGGTATAATATTAGGCACCATATAAAGATTAGTTAGAGAAACAATACTTTGGAAAATTATAAAGTAACACTAGTTATATCATCTCTATAATTGTGGATTTTTTTGAATGTTTTAATGTCTCGAACCATTCACTATGGTTAAAGAATTAAGTAACTATAGAAAAAAGGAAATAAAATTCCTTAAGGCCGTGGTGTGAGAATAATTATGCACATAAGTAACATGATAGTATTTAAGGACAAACATATAAATATCAAGTTCATGGGTTTTAAAGAGAGTTCGGAGTTGTCAAATATGTAGAGAGCATATTAGAGTATACTTCACTAAAATCATTGCTAAAGTATTCTTACATACAATTTTTAGCGAAAATAACATTTAGATGGTGTTGTTGGTTTAAATATCATTGATTTACGTAGGAGTTTTTTAATATTTGTCTTAGTTAATGGTCTTTGATTTCTCTATTTCATTAAATAGATCTCCAATTCAGTGCAAACAGTTAAAACTATACATCCTCAGTTATATTTTGTATTATTTATATGTTGCACACCATAATTGATCCATGTAATTGATTGATGATGATAACATGATTATTATTTTGTCTAGTTCCTCGCATTGTGAAGAAGAGGTCTTTAGCCATTTTTCATTCATCGTTATGGACGTGACTGTTCAATTCTCCTATTGACAATGGAATCAAGATACCTATAATGTACATATATCCTCGACTAGGAAATGACGATCCAAATCCGACAATGTTGAAAACTTATGGACGGTATGCTACTCATATATTTAGTCAATGTTATTAGAGTTTCTATATAATAAGTAATTGGATTAATTATATAAATATAATTAAATGTCAATTTGATTAATATGTTCATTTTAATTATCGGTCTATAGGTATAGATATCATGTTGGAATTTTTCAATTTAAAAGTACCCAAATATCAATATTTAAGACCAAACTAATAAGTTGGGAGACAAAATTAATAGAAATCAATTTAGTAAATAATGGTCATTGATCAAAAGTTAGTATATGGAAATAATGTAATTAGGTTATATTTTCTACCTAATTGACTATTATAATAATTTTCTTCACTATTTCATGTGTTACTTTTTTATTAGATTAACATCTCAAATCCTATATTTATTTCTTTTTGTTTATTCGAAATTTTAATGTACTTCTTTCAGAAACATAAGAAACAAGAGCTTCATTAAGGAACTAAAACCAAAAAGAAAATCGATACGATACAAGAAAACAAGATGGGTTGTTCAATTACAAAAGGATAATTTGTCAGTAAATTTTGTTATATATATATATATATATTCAAGATGCACTTTTGAATTATGTCGATCTATTCTTATAACAATATTTTTATAAAAAATGGAATGTTCGAGAAAATAATGCTTGAAAATATTTAATAATTTAAAAATATTGATGAATTTATAAGAGAGAACCATTAAATAGTCACCGAAAGAAATATCGAAAGCTAAAAGATATCACTAAAAACTTCTAATGTATTTTGTGCTTTTGTAATTTTTTGTTATTGCTCGATTTATAAATTGAAATTTATTTCATGTAGGTGCAGGATTTCTGTATAATCTGAATCAAGTAAATATTATGTTATTTTATTTATTTTTATGTTAATATTTTATATTTATAGGAACATACCTGCTAATATTATTTGTCGAAGTCATATGCAGATTTGAAAGTTGATTCCAAAAAGACTTTCGAACTAACTATAAATACGTAAAACACATCCATGACATAATAAAACATTTTCCTATCAAACATTTTAATTTATTTTAAACGTCATTTTAAATATTGAAAATTTTATTTTTACTCTATATTATTATTTTCCTCTAAGTAGCCTATACGATTGAAAAATAACTTAATCTGATCATGTTATCAACAACATTTAGGAAAAAATACAATAATTTAAATTGAAGTAAAATAAATCTTCTCTAATAGATGCATTAGCAAAACTTCAAACATATGCATTACATTAATTTCAAAACGAACTAAAATGAGTATTCTCAAATACTTACTTAACAATATTTCAAAATTTACAATACTTGAAAATGAAGTAAAGAAATTCAATTCCAGTAGTTTCTTTAACGACTCTTTAACATAAAATAGTCAGAATATAATGGATGTTTTCATATAATTTCATTAACAACACTTCAATAAGTATACATTATTAATACCAAATAGCTTATCTAACTATATACCCAACAACTAAAACCAAATTTAGATTTTTTCTCTAGTCACACTTAAAATTATCATTTTGAGGACACACGCATGTCAAATCACGAATATTAGTAAACAATTAAAACATTTTTATGCTCTAAAATGTAATTTGTAGATCAATAGACATGAATGTAAGTTAGGTGTGAATCGAGACAAAATAACATTTGTTACGAAACCATTTAACTATTTTTTCTAGAACTCATCAATGCGATTCTAATGTTATTACCAAATATAAAATACAAACCAAAGAGGGGATTAGTCCAAAACCTCTCAACAGTATCTAAAAAATCGGACATGAACTTTTTATATTTTTAACATCCCACCTACAAGAGACAATATAATTACTTGCAAACACATTCGCATATACTCCGTAAAATATGAAAATAAATTGTCAGAATAACACAATAATAGTTGGATTCTTTAAAGCGATAGATATGTAAAATAGAGACATAACAATCAAAAAACCAACAATAAAGTAAAGTGCAAAGAATTCAAGGTGTGATCCTCCTCAGACGATTGCATGAAGTGAAAGCAAATTTGAACATCGGCATTGCATGAACCGAAATACATAACATGATACATGTTCCATTGCAGCAAAAACCATCAAAATTAAATTTCAAAAATTCTTATGGAGGTTTAATCCATCACATTTATTTACTCATTTTACTTGTAGGTTAAACTATTGGTAGTTTAAGTGAAAGCAAGATTATTTCAAAGTGGAAAATATGAGTATTAATCACCTTCTTTCCATTAGATATATCAATCAAAATCGTTCGTATTAAATTTATCACATGTTGATTTTACCAAATGTTTCTAATATTATTTCTTCATTGATTACTCCATTTCCAAACATACCACAAAATAACCCCAAAGAAAGAACCAATGATCCTAGAAAAGGTGGCATAAACTATTATTTTTGTCGCAATAAAATGTGAATAATTTTAAACCAGAGTAAATGTTGGGTGTTGTAACCAATAAGAAAAGTAATTAAAGAATAGGGTGTCCATATTTTATTATAATTCACAAAAATTATCAGATTTCAAGGTTCACCCGTGATTGAACCTAAAGTCTATATTAACGTATCTTCATGATGTAAATGGCTTGTAATATGTGATAGTTCTTGTTGTAATTTAGACGGGTCACTTAAAAATATATTTGACGAAATCATCCTGAAAAGGACTGTCCTCTTTACATTTTAATTTAGAAGACAACCACCGAGAATTCCAAAATGATATCTCACCTTTACTCAAATGTCAACCTGAAAACTCAGATACTTTATCAACTTGATTAAGTATTATGTGGTTGTGTTTAGATATGCCAAATACAAAGCCAAATCTCACATTCTAATTTAGTTCTCATAGATTCATTGTATAGATCTCGAACTTTCATAAATTTCCACTCCATCTTACAATATAAAACTTCAATCATGTAAAACAAAGAAGTAATACCAAGTCAATCTTCATTTTTAAGATTTGTCATCGTGGCGCATGATTCGATTATGACTGTTATTACCAGGATTCCATAAAAAAATCTTCATGATTTTTAAAAAAGATTTCAAAATACTTTTGGGCACAGGAAAAACCGAGAGAGTATGAATAGGGATTAATGATAAAATAGATTTGTCAAGAATTAATGCATCGACCATTTTAGTAACTATCAAACTTAAGTTGTCTACCAACACTATAAATCTACTCAATCTTATCTTTATGTTCTATAATTACAACCATATGTAAATTTTATATATATATACACGTTTTAAGTAGGGAATTTTAAATTTAGTTTTGATACCTCTTGCATTCCAAATGATCTAGCTGACTATTAAGACTCGAAAATGAATTATAAAACCTTTCGTAAGCTTATGAATCATATATTGAAGCAAACAATTTGATAATTATAGATTCCAAATATTAAAATAATTGAATCATATTATTGAACTTCTATTCACAGTATATATTCCATCTCTTAACATTAATTTCAGAATTCAACGCATAACCTGTTGGAGTATTAAATATCATGACAATAAGGAAGTATAACCTTAATATATTCATAGGATTACTGGATGAATACGAAGGTGATGTAGAACTTGTACGAATCTATAGAAAGAGTAGAACACTCATTACTACTAAAATAGTTTAGCTTCTTTAGCATCGTTAAGGGTGACATGATGGTGCATATCCTATTGAAACCAAACTTTTCTTTTCCAATAATCTTAGAGAGTAAAAATAAAATACAAACGTGAGGCATAAAATCAATTATATCATTAGTGATGATTTATTCACAACTCTAATATTAAGCGCAATGTGGATTTTTTTGAATTTTTATCTCCACCTTCCAAACACATCACCCGTGATTTATCTATATAAAAGTGAGCGATTGATCACTATAAAAAGATATTTCCCAATCCTTTTTATCCTCAATTATAAAAGAAATAAAATTTAAGATGGTGATATTGAAACTCTGCATATATTTTATAAAAATTAGTTCTTTATTAGTGTCATAAGGTTTTTTTAGGTTGAAGTTCCCTTAAGCTGATGAATAATAGATACAATGAAGTGACCCGAATTTTTTCAAAAAGTACTATGCCTACTTCCAACGCGGAACATTTTCCTCTAGAACCATTTTAAACAAATATTGGCGTTCTAGAGAGAGAGAGTTTCTTCTCTCTCTAGAAACGCTAATTATGGATTGCATTTATCTTCTTACTCCACCTCATCCATTTTCTTCTCTACACCAGCCCCATTGCCAAACATTGCAGTTTCTTCTCGTAACCCGCTGGCCTTTTTTAATTCAAAATTACCATATTAAATGTAATTTAGGTGTGAATCGAGACACAAATAACATTTGTTATGAAACCCATTTAACTATTTTTTCTATAACTTATAGATGCAATTCTAATGTTATTAAGAAATATACAATACAAACAAAAGAGGGGATTAGTCCAAAACCTCTCAACAATATCTCAAAAATCGGATATGAACTTTTTATATTTTTAACATACCCACCTACAAGAGACAATATAATTACTTGCAAACACATTCGCATAGACTACGTAAAATACGAAAATAAATGCTCAAAATAACACAATAATAGTTGGATTCTAAAACGTGATAAATATGTAAAATGGGGACATAACAACCCAAAACCAACAATAAAGTAAAGTGCAGAGAAGTCAATGTGTGATCCTCCTCAGACGATTGCATGAAGTGAAAGTGACTTCGAACATCGGGATTGCATGAACCGAAATACATAACATGATTTTTTTAAAGTCGTCTTCTTTACTCAAGATAAAATAACATGTGAACAAGTGAAAAGCCTATCGCTTGCAAATCAAATCAAATAAAATATGATAACCAAGAATATTAGATATTTTGAAAATATCTCAAACCCCATGAATCATTCCATATAAAGCTTATTAGCTCGATATCATCAATATAAAAAAATAACTCTAGCATGAAGGATTTTATGTCCCGATTTAGCCAACCAATCAACTAATTCATTAGCCTCTTTACCAATACGTCTAAACTGAGCCCTAAAACTAAGATCCTTAATATCAAAACAATAATTTCTTAGAACCTAAGACTTTGAATGAGATATTTCAGCATTAATCACACGCTGAGAACCCCCCCCCCCTAATAAAATCAACGAACATAGACAAATAACAAGTATTTACGTGTCCTATAAATTAAGTAAAAACAAAAAATATGTCCTAATTTGCATCACATTTAATTCTTCAAACGAATACATGTTCCGTTGCAGCGAAAACCATCGTAATTAAGTTTCAAAAATCCTTCTGAAGGTTTAATTTAGCACACTTATTTACTCATTTTACTCGTAGGTTGAACTATTGGTCGTTTAAGTGAAAATAAGATTCTTTCAGAGTGAGAAATATGATTATCAATCACCTTCATTCCATTAGATCTATCAATCAACATGGTTCGTATTAAATTTATCACATGTTGATTTTACAAAATGTTTATAATATTATTTCTTCATTGACTACTCCATTTCCAAACATACCACAAAATAACCCCAAGGAAAGAACTAGTGATCCTAGAAAAGCGGGCATATACTATTATTTTTATCGCAATAAAATGTGAATAATTTTAAAACTGGAGTAAATTTTGGGTGTTGTAACCAATAAGTAAAGTAATTGAAGAACAGGTGTGCATATTTTATTATAATTCGTAAAAATTATCGGATTTCAAGGTTTACCCGTAATTGAACCCAAAGTTGATATTAACGTATCTTCATGATGTAAATGGCTTGAAATATGTGATAGAACTTGTTGTAATTTAGACCGGTCACTTAAAATATATTTGAAATCATCGAGAATGTCAAAATGATATCTCACCTTTACCCAAATATTAACCCGAAAACTCAGATAATTTACTCTTTCGATATTTATTGAATAATTGGTTTGTGCTTTTGTGGAAATAAAGTGCTTTAAAATCTATGATGTACAATAATTACGCATCTAAGTAACATGAAAGCATTTAAGGGCAAACATATAAATATTAAGTTCAGGGTTATTAAAGACAGTTCGAAGTTGTCAAATATGCATAGAGCATATTAGAATATACTTCATTAAAATAGACCATCTTACTAAAGTATTATTTCATACAGGTTTTAGAGAAATACAGGTTTTAGAGAAAAAAACCTTAGAATGGTGTTGTTTGTTTAAAATATCATTGATTTACGTGGGAGTATTTCAATATTTATCTTAGTTAAAGGTCATTAATTTCTCTCTTTCACTAAATAGATCTCCAATTTAGTAGAAACATTTAAAATATCATTAATTTCTCTCCTTCATTAAATATCATTGACCATAGTGTATGTTTGTGATAATATACATCCTAATTGAGATTATATATATATATATATATTCAAGCAACACTTGTGAATTTTTTCGATCTATTATTAGAATAATATTTTTATAAAAAAAGGAGTGTTCAAGAAAATAATGCTTCAAGAAATTCAATAATTTTGAAGTTGATGAATTATTAAAAGAGAACCATTGAAAGGTCACTAAAAGTAATATGGAGAGCTAAGAGATACGAGAGAAAACTTGTAATTTATTGTAAAAAAAAATCAAGAATTTTGTATTTACTTTTATTTTGTGTTCTTGTAATTTTTTGTAATTGCTCCACATATAAATTAAAATATATTTCATACAGATGTATGATTTCCAACTAAATATTATGTTTATTTATTTATTTTTTATTTTAATATTTTATATTGATAGGACCCGAACCACTAACACTATTTGTCAAAGTCATATGTAGATTAGAAATTTTACTCCCAAAAACATTTACAAACCTTATATTAATGAAGACATTACAACTAGCTATAAATACGTAAACCACATCAATGCCATAAATAAACATTTTCTTACGAAACATTCTTCAGATTTTTTTACAAGCATCATTTTATTTGTTTTAAACATCATTTCAATTTTTTTAATTTATATTTTTACCCTATTTTATTCTTTTCATCTAAGTAGCCTATCAAATTTATAGTTGAACAATGACTAAATCTACAAATGTTATTAACAGACACTTCGGAAAAATACAATAATTTAAATCGATTTAAAATAAATCTTCTCTAATAGGTTCATTAAGAACACTTCAAAATTATGCATTACAATAATTTCAAAATGAATAACAGTGAGTATTTGATGAAACTTACATAATAACATTTCAAAATATATAATAGTTGAGAATGACATAAAAGAGTCATTTCAAATAGTTTCGTTAACCACACTTCAACAAATAAAATAATTATAAACAACGTAAAATAGATCTTCTCGTATAATTTCACTGACAACACTTCAAAAAATATACATTATGAATACCCAAGATCTTCGTTAACTCTAATTAGAAACTTACGGCCCAAGTTTGGCTAGAACATATGCTAGAACTAAAACAAAATTTAGATTTTTTTCTAGTCACTTAAAATTATAATTTTGACGACACAAGCATGTCCAAGCACAAATATTAGTAAATAATTAATTATTTTTATGATCTAAAATATAATAGGTAGATCACTAGACATGAATGTAAGCTAGGTGTGAGTCCATACAAAATAAGATTCGTTACGAAACCCATTCAACTATTTTTTTTATAACTCGTCCATGCGATTATAATTTTATTAATAAGAAATATAAATTACAAACGAAGAGGGGATTCGTCCAAAGCATCTCAAATGGATTCTAAAAATCGGACATGAACTTTTTATATTCTCAACATACCCGCCTAAGAGAGATAATATAATTATTTGCAATCATATTCGCATAGACTCCGTAAAATATGAAAATAAATGGCTAGAATAACACAATAATAGTTGGAGTCTAAAAAGCGACAGATATGTAAAATAGGGACATAACAACCTAAAAATCAACTATAAAGTAAAATGAGGAGAAGTCAAGGTCTTATCCTCCATAAACGATTGCATGAAGTGAGAGTGAATTTGAACAAAGCGGAACCCAAGTAATTTGTTGGAGAAATCAATTTTTTCATACTAGTAACATGAAGAATGTTTTTCTTATTTTGATGAGTGATGGATTAGCGGAAAAATATAGAGTTTTTTTTATGAAACGTTTCACTTGCTAACAGCTTATACATCTCTAGCAATGTATTTATTACTTTAAGACCATGATATCAATTATTGAAAAATAAAATAGGATTACATGTATAACAAATATAAGAAAGGTGTATTTTTTTATTTAACGCACTTGTAAGGCATGATCTATTTAATTTCAAACAACATTTTGTATCTCCTTGAAAAACTTTCTAGTGCCTAGAAAAACGAGAAGGATATATGAGATATCCGTATCCTACCCCTCTAGTAGATTTAAATAACCCATATTCTTTATTTTTTACAGCCAATGAACAACAATGATTATTAATACATTTTGAAACCATCTCTATGGGTTGATTATTGAAACCAAAATTCTAAAGAGAAGCATATAAGAACTTCCAAAATAATCGATCATAAGCTTGCTACATGTTTAGTTTCATAATCAAATTTCCACCTTTATCTTCTTATCCTGATTATGTGTTATTTCATAAGCTGATGAAATACAGTCTACAATTTCTTTTCTTAATGAAACTGAACTGTTCTTTCTGAAAAATCTTACGGAGCAAAAAGGAAAACTTATCATTTACATTTTTTGAAATAATATCTTATGAAAAGTCACATAAGCTTATTATACGCATATTATTAAAGAAATCTTCATGAACTGCGACCACCACATCTACCCCAACCATCAACCAACCTTTGTAAAAAAACAGACTCTTAAACCCATATGGACCCGGAGAACTTGATATCTTTGTGTTTTTAATTGTTTCACAAATTTTATATATCGTAGGTATGTGAAAGAGATTAATAGTCTCCTGATTAGAAATATAACACCTAATAAGCATGAAATATT
This sequence comes from Limnanthes douglasii subsp. nivea, assembly GCA_036936605.1. Classification (NCBI taxonomy): domain Eukaryota; kingdom Viridiplantae; phylum Streptophyta; class Magnoliopsida; order Brassicales; family Limnanthaceae; genus Limnanthes; species Limnanthes douglasii. Next base: position 281,084,469 of record JAUPFV010000004.1, read on the forward strand.
TAAATTATTAGTGTTATCATGAAGGAGAGAAGGATCCAAAAATTTATAGTCAAAGTTAGCCCCCTTATTACCTGAATTGGCAGGAGAGAGAATAACACAATTTACAACAGAATTAAGTGATTATTTTTTCAGATATCTAACTTTAAGGGAAACATGATTTTTTTTTTAGTTTTTATCCAACCTTCAAACCACATCAGAGTTTCCTTCCGCCTAAGAAGAATTGTATGAAAGTCCAAACAATAATAAAGTGATCTTACTTCCATATCATCCAACACATCCTCACGCTCCTTTAGAATTTGGATATTAAATTCAACTTCTTCCAATTGTTTGAAAACATTCCCAAAAACGTTCCGATTTCAATCTTATAAACATCCGCAAAGTTTTTTGAGTTTGATCTGCAAACAAAACACATAGGACCTAAAAGAAGGTTGTACCCATGAATGTTTAATAGTATACATAAACGATTTATGCTCAAGCCACATGGAAATAAATTTGAAACTACAACATTTTTTAATAATATGAATACATTGAATAAACAAATGAAGTGGTGATATTGTTTTTTAGATGAATTAGAGGTGCGAATATTAGGCATTGTAGCAAACCATGTATAATTCAACAAGACTACATCCAATCTCCAATAGGTTCTAACCTCTCCTAAACCATTATTACACGACGTAAACCATGGACCAGTAAAGCCAACATTAACCAAGGCAACACCGTATTCCCATCTATATGCAAAAGCTCATGCCATAAAAGTTTTCTCAAATCACTATGACATTTTAAATCAGAAAAATACTTTCATTATCCCTATATTAAACATGTTATTCGCTGTGAAGAAACATCATATCACAATTTCTTATGGAACTATCCCGTAAAATCCATATGTAAGAATTAATGCCTCCACCATCTATAGATAAAAGTGTTTCGTTTCCGGATAATCTCTGAAGTCTTGTAAACAATTTCTTATTGAAATATTTTTGGGGTTCTCCAAAAATTTCAATTGGATAAAATCAGAGATATATACTTTGAACAGAGAGGATGAAAAATGATATGATCTTCTTTTCAACAGAACCTATATTTATAATTTCGACCAACCAAAAACAGTTTGGAAGTTAGGGCAGTTAGGGTATCTTAACTGATTTTGTAATAAAACGGCTATAATTTGAAATTTGAATAAAACGGTCAAATTTTAAATTTCGAAATTCTGTTGACTTGCAACAATAGCCGATTTAACCAAAATAAAATTTTTCCAAGCTGACCTGTCAGCTCGACCCCAGCCAGGGGCTCCGCCCCTTCGACCCCGCAAGGGGCTCCGCCCCTTGACCCCGCTAATCGTGATATAATCTAACAAGCGTGCACTCCGCACTCTACAACTTGTTTGATAATATATCATGATTAAATTGGTCGACTAGTCGATCCAATTACACTAAAATAAATAACAATCTTCCCCCATTTTAGTGTAATTCATGATCTACTAAACACAATCATATCAAAATATCAAATTCATGCATAAATGAAATATCGTAACGATTGAATTTCACATTAGTATATTACACATTCCAAATATTCGAATTTCAAGGTATCACTAAGGATTGAACCTTTACTATTCACAATGAATACATGAAGATAATATACACATAAATTTACATTCTCACTTGTTCTTACTTGACACTATATTTTACTAGCCTTGTGTCCTTATCCTTCTTAAGCATATCAAAGCCAAGTCCTAGCTTCTTGAAGCGGCTAAACTTCATGCTCAAATAGGTAGTTCTTTTCATCTTGCACCTGCATATGCAATTTTTCAAAAGAGCTATTAAGAAGATAATCTTCAACCTTCACAACTTGCAGTTCTGAACACATACCTTGGGATGATATACAAATGTGTTCCAATATCTTGATGTTAAGCTTTCCACATTGAATTCAACACCTAATGTCATATTAGATGGGAATTGGGTATCTCAACATGAGAGATTTCAAATGGACTTTAATCCCATCCCAATAGCCGATTTGTGCACAAGATCTCTATTTAACCCCTTGGTTAAATGATCGGCTAAGTTATATTGAGTTCTCACAAACTCTACTGAAATAACATCATGCGTGATACGCTCACGAATCATACTGTGTCTAACACCTAAGTGTCTAGACGTGCCTTTGTAAACTTGTCTATAAACATTGGCCAAGGCAGCCTCACTATCACATCTGATAGATATAGGTGATATCGGTTTGGGCCACAACGGAATTTCATACATTAAATTTCTTAGCCACTCAGCTTCTTTACTCGCTGCTGCTAATGCCACAAACTCTGATTCCATTGTTGAATCAGTAATACAAGTTTGTTTCTTAGAAGCCCAAGAGATAGCACCTCCCCCAAGTAGAAATACCCATCCACTTGTGGAAGAATGATCTTCCATATTGGAAATATAACTCGCGTCTGAATATCCTTCAAGTATAGAAGGAAATCCGGTATAAGTTAAACCATAATTCATGGTTCCTTTCAAATACTTGAATACTCGATTTAAAGCTTGCCAATGATGCGAACTAGGATTGCTAGTATACCTACTAAGTTTTCCAACAGCAAAGGCAATATCCGGCCTAGTGCTAGTCATGGCATACATAAGACACCCGATGGCTCTTGAGTATTCAAGTTGAGATACAGCAATACCTTTATTAGGTAGAAGCTTAAGACTAGGATCTATAGGTGTGCTTACCGGAGAACAATCTTTAAAATTAAATTTATTTAATATCTTCTCAATATAGTGAGATTGAGAAATCGATATACTATTGTTCTTTCGCTTGATTCTTATACCAAGAATCATTTCAGCTTCCCCCAAATCCTTCATCTCAAAGTTAGATGATAAAAAATTCTTCGTTTCATTAACTTGATTTTGGTCAGTACCAAAAATCAACATATCATCCACATATAGACAAATCATAACTCCTTTACCAGAATTATCAAATTTGCTATATACACACTTGTCTGCTTGGTTAAGAATAAACCCATTAGACAATATCACATTATCAAATTTTTGATGCCAATCTTTTGGTGCTTGTTTCAAACCATACAAAGACTTTTTCAACTTGCATACCTTGTTTTCACAACCAGGCATCACAAACCCTTCCGGTTGTTTCATATAAATCTCCTCATCTAAATCACCATTCAAGAATGCTGTTTTAACATCCATTTGATGAATTACAAGATTGTATACAGATGCAAGTGCAATCAACAATCTAATAGTGGAAATCCTAGCAACCGGAGCATAAGTATCAAAGAAGTCAATGCCTTCTCTTTGTCTAAATCCCTGGATAACCAATCTAGCTTTATACCTTTCAATAGTACCATCTACTTTCATTTTTCGTTTAAATATCCATCTATTTCCCAATGATTTGCACCCAGGAGGTAAATCAGCCAACTCCCATGTATTATTATGCATGATAGACTCTATTTCATCCTGGATAGCTTCTTTCCAGAATGCAGCATCCCTTGATGCCATAGCATCACTAAAAGTCCGTGGATCATCTTCAATAACAAAACAGTATTGATATTGATAGTCAATCTTATCTCTTGACCCTTCAACTAAATATAGTTGAAAATCAGATCCGTACGACTTAGCTTTTCTGGCTCTAGTACTTCTCCTTGGTTCAGAAGGTCCAGGTACACAATTGGTACCACTTGATATATTTTCAATTTCACTTGAGTTCCTATTCAAAGAGTTTTGAATCAAATCTCTAGGTCTAGGTATAGAAGTAAATCTCTCTTCATCAAATATTGCATCTCTTGACTCGATAACTGTGTTTACCGACACATAGTCATTAGATTCTAATACATAGAACCTATATGCAATGGAATGCTCAGCATACCCAATGAAGATACAATCTATACCTCTTTCACCCAAATTTTTCCTTTTAGGTTCAGTGAGTCTTACAACAGCTCTACAACCCCAAACTCTCAAATAATTTAGTGTTGGAGGCTTCTTAAACCAAAGCTCATACGGGGTCATCTTATTCCTTTTAGTAGGAACACGATTCAATAAATAACAGGCTGTTAACATAGCCTCACCCCAGAATCCTTCACTCAAACCCGAATAGGACAACATGGAATTAACCATTTCTTTCAAAGTCCTATTCTTCCTTTCAGCTATACCATTTTGTTGTGGTGTATAAGGAGCCGTGGTTTGATGAATTATACCCGTAGACTGAAAATATATAGGATCATAATATTCACCTCCTCTATCCGTACGTAGATTTTTAATCAAATCATTCTTATGTAGCTCAACTTCTTCCTTATAGATTTTAAACTTATCAAGAGCTTCATTTTTAGCATGCAACAAATAAATGTAGCAATATCTAGATGCATCATCAATAAAAGTAATAACATACTTTTTATTTCCTAATGAAGGTGTAGCATGGAAATCACATAAATCACTATGTACTAGTTCCAATATTTTGGAAACTCGGTTAACGTTATTGAAAGGTTTTCTAGTTATCTTAGTTAACATGCAAGTTTTACATTTTTCATTATTTGCATCAACAGGAGGAATAAGGCTCATTTTAGACATGTCTTTTATTCTTTCATAATGAACATGTCCTAATCTAGCATGCCATAATTCTGTTTTATTTATATTTCTACACACACTAGTAGAAGTCATGCAAACAGAATCATTTTCGAACGAAACATTAATATTTAACATAAACATACCATTACATAAATATCCGAATCCCATAAATACACCATGTTTTGACAAAACATATTTGCCACTTTCGTACACTTGTTTGAAACCACAATTATTTAAAACAACACCAGACAGAAGATTCTTTCGAATCCTAGGAACATACAATACATTGTTCAATAATATGTACTTTCCAGAAGTAAATAGTAATTTAACATTTCCTAGTCCTTTGATTGGTTCGGTAGCAACATTTCCCATCTTAAGTGAAGGTCCATCTTCAATCGGTTGAAAATTACTAAACCATCGAAGATCTTTACATACATGACTTGTTGCTCCCGAATCAACCCACCAAGCAACATCATCATCCTGCACATAAAATGCTTCAGATATTAGAGATATATAATTTTGACCAGAATTAGAATTCTGAAATAAAATCTGACCTTGTTGCTTTTCAGGATCCTTAGATCCACTTGAACCAGCATTGTGTCCACTTGAACCAGCATTGTTCCCACTTGGACCAACATTATTTTTGCCTTTTCCAACTCGACAATCCCTTCTAAAGTGACCAGGTTTGCCACATTTCCAGCATGCTATTTTAGGCTTTTTGCTGTTAAAATTACTGTTTTTGTTGTTTCCTTTAAACTTCCGTTTATTCCCCTTATCTGTATTTCCATTCTTAAAGAATCCGCTGCTTTCAGCCATATTTACAGATGAGTTTCCCACTTGGTTTTTACCCTTGGGATTACTTAATTCATCTTGAGCCCTTAGAGACTCTTCAATCTTAAAATGACTACCAAGTTCGACTAGAGTCATTTCTTCCTTGTTGTGTTTCAATGTGTGTTTAAAATCCTTCCACGAAGGAGGCAATTTGTCAATAACAGAAGAAACCGAAATACATTCGTCCATTTTCATATTGTGTTGAACAAATTGACCCAGAATTCTTAGTAGTTCATTATACTGTTCCATTACAGGTCTAGAGTCAACCATTTTGTAATTTATAAAATTACTAACGAGGAACTTCCTACTAGAAGCATCTTCTGCCATGTATTTTGATTCTATAGAATCCCATAATTCTTTTGCAGATTCGACATTTTGGTATACATCAAACAAAGTATCAGACATACCGTTTAATATATGGCCTCGGCAAATGTAGTCATCATTCTCCCACTTGCTGCGCCTCCTCGTTTGTTCCAATGTTTCATTCTCGGTGATCTCTGGCCAGGGGGTACTCAAGACATACACAACCTTGAGTGTAGTCAACAGAAAATGCATCTTTTTCTGCCATCGTCTGAAATCATGTCCTTCGAACTTGTCCAACTTAGCGAATTTACTTGTCATCTCCTTCGCAGATTCTCCTCCGTTCGTCATCTCTATCTTCATCAACAAGACCAGAATATTTCAATAAAATATAGATAAAAGTGTTTCGTTTCCGGATAATCTCTGAAGTCTTGTAAACAATTTCTTATTGAAATATTTTTGGGGTTCTCCAAAAATTTCAATTGGATAAAATCAGAGATATATACTTTGAACAGAGAGGATGAAAAATGATATGATCTTCTTTTCAACAGAACCTATATTTATAATTTCGACCAACCAAAAACAGTTTGGAAGTTAGGGCAGTTAGGGTATCTTAACTGATTTTGTAATAAAACGGCTATAATTAGGGGCTCCGCCCCTTGACCCTCATCTCCTTTTCTTTTAACAAACAACAAAACGTGGCTCGCTCAACCATTGACTCCAAATATTACTTCAATGACACCCATGTTTATTTCACAACCCCAGTCAACTACATTTTCACCCCAAAATATTTCTAGTTCAAATACGATTCACAACCATTTTTAGATAAGATAACTAGTAAATGATACAATAATATTCTTTTGCCACCCAAAGTAAAAAGGCTACCACATCACACGTACAATCTTTGAAAGAAATAGACAAATTGTATAGATCATTTCTAGGACTAAATTTATTAGAGAAAGAAATCAGCATTAAAGTAAGAAAGCATTGAAAATTTGATTGATTTAAAAAATCATTTAAAAATCACAATTAATATATACTTAAAGCTAAGAGATATCACAAAATCATGTACTCTATTTTAACATGTTTTAAAAAGTGCATATTGCTTGTATTTTGGTCTTTTATAAGTTTTTATAATTTTTCCATCCATATGTATGACTCTTCCATAATCAAAACCATGTAAATATTTTATTGTTTGATTTTTGGGTCTCAGTAATATTTTAATTTAGGGGAACCGAACTGAGAATATTATTTATTTCCTTGTCATTCGATTTGAAAGTTTATTTCATCTAAGTTAGTGATTTATTCTTAATAATACTTCCATAATTCATATTAATAAACTGGTTAAAAAAATTGAGTGATTTTAAAAATAATTAATTTTTTAAAAGATAATCATTCAAAGATTAATGAGAGAAATACTAAGAGTCTAGAGATACCACAAATAAAATTTATTCTATTTTAAGACATTTTAGAAAATTTGTATTGGATGTATTTTATATTTTTGTAATTGTTTGATTCATAAAATCAGATCTATTCACAGCGGACGTGTTTCAAAATCTAAACCACATAAATATTATATTTTTATCTTTTATTTATGTTAATTATCGAATGCGTAGGAACAAAATAAATTTCCAAAAACTTTTATTTGTGAAAATTTTAGAAGTGAAATATGTCCATCATATTTACCACATAAAACCAAAATATTTATCAAACAATTTACCAAAACAATTCGCTATATACATGATTATATTTGTTAGATATACGATTTTAAATTCCCAAAATATGTTATTCACTTTTTTTTTTGAATTGCGTACAAAATTTATAAATGATAATCATTTATTATTATTTTAAATTTATCGTCATCCAGAAACACCTACTTAAACTTAACTAAATCCAGAATGAATTTATTATTATTTTAAATTTATCGTCATCCAGAAACACCAACTTAAACTTAACTAAATCCAAAATGAATTAATTCTAATAAGTTTCTTAAAAAAATAAAAAAAAACTCCTACAACAATGTATAAATGTTTTTAATTATTTAGTCAAAATAGAAGATAGGTATTCTTGAGTTTGTAGCTTAGCGATCTATCTCTCTAGTTTTTTTAGTCTCTTTTGGGTTTAAAGGAAATGCTCCTAAAAATTCGTATTATTTAACAATTTATTTAATATTATAAAAATAAAGTTTGGTCTTTTTTACAGAGCATTGTCCTTCATGGTGCAATAATTTTGGTTTTGCTGTGCTTGACCAAAGCTTTTTTCTCTATATATGTTGTATCAGTGCCTCTTGTATATCTTGTATCTGCATAATGTTGGATAAACATTGAACTTAAACATCTGTTAATATAAGTTAATTTGTTAGTTATTTAGATAAGATCAAACCATTTGTTTGTATCTTATATGTAAGAAACAAAACTGTGTACATTAATTTTTTAATTGACAGTTATATCATTTCCATACTTGCTATTCTGTATCTGGCTTTTTATATTAGGGACCTCAACCCTACATCATTTCTAGATTTAAATGGCCAGGTACGGGTTCATTCCATGTAATTCTAGTTCTCTTGAATGGATATATATATATACAGAAACAACATGGTCCTAAAAAAAGCCTCAAATTTTTAATCAGGATTCTCATTAGTTTTGTAGATCCATACTTTAGGTTTTTGAAGAGAAGTACTTCTACATATCTTACAAAGTTATTAATCAATAGTGGATATTTTTTGTACACATTTAGTCACAGTCACACTTTCGTTTTTTTATGCGCTTTTCCGACTACAATTATTTGATAATTTTTGTTCTGTCGTTATTTTAAAGTAATTTTTGCTCTTATATATATATATATATATATATATATATATATATATATATATATATATATATATATTACAACGAAGACCATGGAGTTTGTGGAGGGAAACCATGAACTATCTTCTTGACACTACAACACAGTTTTGAGGTACCTTGTGACTTTTTTTTATCTTAAATACAGGTTGAAAAGCATGGCTGAGGCCGTACATGTCTCAAAGTTCCATATGAAAGTTGGTTTTACTCTTTGCGTATTTATTGAATTTTGGATTTGCGTTTTATTTGTGACTTGTTTGACTGTGAGATAGTTATAATATATCTATGCGATTAATGGATGAATATGAATATGATGTAGAACTTGGAGGAATCTACCGAAAGAGTAGAACACTTGTTACTGCTAAAATAATTTAATTTTTTAGGATTGGTAAAACCGTAAAAGTGATATAGTGGTACATACAATTTTACCATGTATTCGGCATGTAAAGTAAATATATAAACATTTTGTTTTTATAGATCCCTAAGTTTATATTATGAAGATTACAGAATTGATGTCTTCGACTTATCACATAAATTTATATGTGTATGAATACAAATAGTCATAATGTTTATCATTCTTATATAGTTATAAAAATTATCATTGAAAATTCTATATACCCCTGATCTTTGCTCAATTTCAATAGACATACCGTTTTAATAAATTTTGGTATGGTAAAAAGTACTATTGATAATTGAGCTTATTGAATGTTTTGACATGTAGAATAATTTGATAGACCGAATAATTTGATAGACCGCATTACTCTAAATTATATTATTATTTTTTAGCGAACACTATATGAAACCTTGTAGAATACAGAGAATGACATTGATATTGTTGCAGAAGAACTAAATAATAAGAAAAATATGAACGCAAGAGGCTGTCGTATTGTCTACTAAAGCATAATGGGAGGCAGAAGAGGTCCCGAGGGAAGTTGAGGCAGCGTCTTCGGCACTCATGTTGACACTCATGTTTTTAATATTTTTCAATTTTCTCTTGAACGACATGGGTAACCTTCCATCTATCCTAAAAATATAAAGATAGTTTTCACTATAAAATTAACGATAACATTTAGACTAATACATTGTGTTAAATGATAGTACTATGAAACATTCAACAAACACGTATAGTATTGTATATCATGTCGAAGTTTATCAAAATAGGAATGACACATGAAATCGATCGTAGACATTGTTTATTCTATATAATTTTCATTTTCCATTGTTTTTTCCTCTCTAAATATCTATTCGTGTTGTTTACAGATGACAGTGAGAAATCTGGATGAGTAACTAATTTTATTTATTATTGTTTTAGGTTTTGATTTAGTTTGCTATGTCTTTTGAATTTGATATAACTCGTTTATTTATGACTTTGATGGACCGGGTCAAATATATTTTGTTCTACATTTTGAAACTTTGAACTTCTTGATTCTTTTATGAGATGTAACTTCACACATGTCGATTCTTTTATGAGAGGTAAATTCGAAGGAATTGATTATCCAAGTGTTAATATTATTTAAGACTCTTTTTCTTTTACTCCTTAAATATTTATTTGATTAAGCGAGTGTGCGATGTAGTACTCGTAGTCCAAAAAGTATGCGCGTTTGTTTATAAAGGGTTTGTTGTAGAGACTATGAGAACTAACCAGCCTGATTATGGTTGTATAAATTGTATATATTTGTATACATGACGTTGTTTGATATTATTTTTAGATGTTTCATTTTTGTGTTGGTTTATGTCTTTGTTGATAATGTTGTTTGGGTTCTTCGATTTTTTATGATTTTTGTTTCCTCTTCTCTCTAGGTTGTATGGGGTTTGTTTAATTGTTTTTATATGTTTCGTTAATCACAATTGCTAAATGGTTTTGAATTAAAATATTTTGGTAATATAAATATATATTTTGTGTATAATAAAGATGGTAAATTTGGCTCACATAATAGATATTTCGATGTGCATAAGAACACCAAGATATTGTTTTCAAAGACATAAGATGAGCACGACTTATCACTGGCCCGCTATTCATAAATATTATATCATGTAGATCTGGTGAATTTTTTTAGTGCTTACAGGATTAAAGACATGCACTAAACTTTATAGTTTAGAGTATGTTTTTTTCCTTTTAGAAATAATTTGACTGTGTTTACTTCGGTACTTGGCTTCAAAATCCTTAAGAGGTCTTACATTTTAATTTTTTTTGGAATACTTCTTGAGAGACCTCCTCGATGAGGGTTGCAATTGGAATGCTATATGCTGATATTGATTATGATCATGCCATTTACAATATAATGGTAATGGTTCATTCATGCTTTCCGTACTTTTTTCAATACTTGGATGCTAAGGACTCAACTCTCTCATTCCTATTCTAAAAAGAAAAGGATACATCAGATGTCTTTATCTTACTCCTTTCGTAGATTTGAAGAACTCATATTACTTGTCTTTTACATCCAGGAAATACTAACACTTATTAATAAATTTTGAAACAATCTTTATGGCTTTATCGTTGAAACAAATATTCCTAAAAGTAGCATATGAGAACTTCCAAGAAAATCAAGCTTTCTTTATGTCCAGTGTCCTAATCAAATTTACAACTTATATCTTCTTATTAAGATCATGTCTGATTTCTTGAGCTAATAAAATATAATCATAATTACTCTATCCTATTAAAACCAAACTTTTCTTTCTTAATAATCCTAGAGAGTAAAAATGAAATACAAACGTGAAGCATAAAATATGTTATATCATTAGTGTTAACCTAAACAATAGAGGCCTACAAATTCAAAGTAAAATTTAGTCCCCTCGTTACCAAAATTGTTACGCGAGAGCATAATACCATTGATAACAAGTTTATGTGATGATTTCTTGAGAGCTCTAATATTAAGCACAACGTGAATTTTTTTAATTTTTGTCCCCACTTTTCAAACACATCACCCGGAGTTTATCTGTATAAAAGTGAGCGATTCATATGGTCATTATAAAAATATATTTCCAAATCGCTTTTATCCCGAATTATAGAAGAATTAAAATTTAAAATGGTGATTTTGAAACTATGTATGTATTTTATAAAGAATTTAAATCTCCAGTCCATTTTATTTGTTTTTTTTTCTCTTTAGTGGTAGTTCTTTATTAGTGTTATAAGCTTTGTTACCTTGATGCTCCCTTAAGTTGATGAATAAGAGATCCAATGGAAATCTCCACAGTCATTTCCAGATATGAATGTGCATTTCTAGATGTAAATAGCGAAGTAAGGGTTCATTTCATGTAATTCTAGTTGATGTGCATTTCTAGATGTAAATAGCGAAGTAAGGGTTCATTTCATGTAATTCTAGTTGCTTGAATGGATACATACACAGAAACCAGCATGGTCCAAAAAACCTTAAATAATACCCTATTTGATTGTAGTTTTTTCAATTTTTAGATTATTTCAAAACTGTAATTTGGTTGTCATTAGTTTTGTAGATCTATACTTCAGGTTTTTGAAGAGAAATAATCCTATCCAAACTACATATCTTACAAAGTTTTTAATTGGAGTTGATCCTTTTTGTACACATTTAGTCACAGTTCCTTATTTTTCTCTCCTATATATATATATATATATATATATTGCAATGATGACCATGAAGTTTGTGAATGGAACCCCTGAACTTATCTTCTTGATAGTTCATTGCAGTTTTGTGGTATACCAATTTATTTATTAAAAGTTTGGAATTTGTGGCTTGAACTCATTCAAGATGCTTTTTTTATTTGAAATACAGGTTGAAAAGCATGCCTTAAGCATGACGTACATGTCTCGAAGTTCCAGAGTTCGATATCAAGGTTACTTTTATTCTTTCGATTTTTATTGAATTTTGAGTTCGCATTTTGGTTTTGGCTTGTTTTATTGTGGAATAAGTATAATATAACTATAGGATTAATGAATGAATATTAATGTGAGGTAGAACTTGAAGAAATCTGCAGAAAGAGTAGAACACTCTGTTACTACTAATATAATTTAGCTTCTTTAGCATCGGTAAAAGTGACATCGTGGTGCATAGCATTTTATCATGGAAATAAAAATATAAGGCTACAGTTTTAATAGGTCCTTAAGGTTATATTATAAAAATTAAAGAATTGATGTCTACAATTGATAAATTGCTTTATCAGATCCATCTGGATCTGATTATATCCAGCAAAAGCATCCATAAAAGTCAAAATTTTATTTCCTGAAGTGGAATAAATCAACTGGTCAATTCGAGGAACATGAAACGTATCTTTGGGGTAAGCACTATTTAAATCTGTAAAATCCACACACATCCTCAATTTCTCATTCATCTTTTTAACCACTACCAGATTCGCAGTCCACAAAGGATATTGAGAATCCCTTAGGTGTCCGACCTTAGACAACCGATCCACTTCTGCAACAATTGCTTCTGCTTTTTCCGATCAAAATGCTCTTCTTTTTTGAATTACTGGCTTAACCTTCGGATCTCTGGCCAAGTTATGTCGCATTACTTCAATAGGTACTTCCATTACATCTTCTGTCTTCCAAGCGAAGACATCCAAATTCTGAGACGAAAAATTAAGCAGTTATTGACGTAGATTAAGGGTCAATAAAGTTCCAATCCGAAGCACTTTTCCTTCTGAAAAAGTAAACTCCTCTATCTTTTCTCTCACTATTAAAGACCCCCGAAGTTTCCATCAGATCATCAACTTTTTCTTCCAACTCCGAGGGAATGCCTTCTAACTGCTATTCTCGCATCAAATCTCCACTGCTGGATCCTCAGACCCAAAGGCAGTGGCATAGCATTCTCTGGCAACCTTTTGATCGCCGCAAACCAGTCCAACTCTTTCTCCAACCTCGTACTTAAAACATTGATGGACTGTTGACACCACCCCATACATTCTTGAAACCCATGATCTTCTAAAAATAACATTATAACTTATGGGACAGTCCACCACTACAAAAAGTACTTGAACTTTATTTTTGAATGGTCCTTTCCCCAAACTAACTTCTCCCTAGAATTCCGCAACAACACTAGCTGTTACACCCGTAAATCCAATGATTGTACGATCCAATTGAGTAATCTGAGGCGAGTTTGTCATCCTATCATAGGTGGACTTAAAAAGAACATTGCCAGAACTGCCAGTGTCTATCAGCACAAGTCAAATTTTGAAGCTACCCACCTCATCTCTATTTACCACTGCATCTTCATGTGGTCCTGCAGTCCATCTCAAATCATCTTCATAAAAAAAATGAAGGGAATATCTTTCTTTTCATATGAATGCGTTGACATCCTCCTTTCAATTTGAGTTATCAAATTGACAACATGCCTTTTCCTTGAGCTGTCTGAATTTCTAGTCATCGAATCAACCCCAAAACTTGCTAACGATTCAAAAACTTTGCACAATTCCCGAACACATCCCTTTTCTATCGAATCAACCTCAACTGGCTCCTCGACTGTCATCAGAAGCAACCTGTTCGAATATTTACTAATCTCAATCCAGCCAAAGCAACTTCGTATTCAGCTTTATTGTTTGAAGCATGCAAACCAAATTTAATCGATTGCATGTGCCTTGATTGCCGTTCAATGTGTAAATAAAATATCATAGTCTACCAACTCCACTGACCATTTAGTCATCCTCCTTGAAATATCTGGTCGTTCCAATGCATATTTCAAAGGGAATGAAGTTCAGACTTCTATAGTATGAGATTGAAAATATGGACGCATCTTCCTAGCAGCAATCACCAATGCTAAAGCCAGCTTTTCCAACTTCTTATACCTTTTTATGCTGCCACCAGCCTTTTACTAATATAATATACCGGCTTCGGAATTCCTGAATCTTCACTAATTAACACTGCACTAAGTGCAAAATCTGATACGACGATGTACAAGAATAATTTCTCCTCATTTCGAGGCTTTGTTAATATTTCTGGTGATGACAACATATTTTTAATACTTGTGAATGCTGCTTCGCATTCCTACGTCGATTCGACCTGTTAGGTCCTCGCAACACTTGAAAGAAAGGAAAGCATTTATCAGAGAATCGTCAAATAAATCGATTAAGTGCTGCTAACCTTCCTGTCAATATTTGTACTTCTTTAACTGATCGAGGTCAAGTAATCTTTATCAAAGCCTTCAATTGTTCCGGGTCACCTTCTATTCCTTTTTCGCTAATAATAAAACCCAAGAACTTCCCCGATCGAACTCTGAAATTATATTTTTCCGGATTTAGCTTTAATCTGATTGCTCTTAGATTCAAAAAAGCTTCTTCTAAGTCATCAAGATGCACTTCATCCCTTCAACTTTTCACTACTATATTATCTATGTATACCTCCATATTACTTCCGATCTGTGTAGCAAAAGCTTTGTTCATTAATCTGTGATAAGTGGCCCCAACATTTTTCAATCCAAAGGGTATCCCTTATAACAATGGAGGCCTCTATCAGCTATAAAAGTCGTGCACTCTTGATCCTTCGGATCCATCTGGATCTGATTATATCCTGCAAAAGCATCCATAAAAGTTAAAATTTTATTGCCTGAAGTGGAATCAATCAACTGGTCAATTCGAGGAACAGAAAATGGATCTTTGGGGCAAGCTCTATTTAAATCTCTAAAATCCTCACATCCTCTATTTCCCATTCATCTTTTTAACCACTACCGGATTCGCAATCCACAAAGGATATTGAGACTCCCTTATGTGTCCAACCTTAAACAACCGATCCAGTTCTTTAACAATTGCTTCCGTTTTTTCTCATGAAAATGCTATTCTTTTTTTAATTACTGGCTTAACCTTCAGATATATAGCCAAGCTACGTCGGATTACTTTAATAGGTACTCCCGTTACATCTTCCGTCTTCCAAGCGAATACATCCACATTTTGGGACAAAAAATTAAGCAATCGTTGACGTAGATTAGAGGTCAATAAAGTTCCAATCCGAAGGACTTTTCCTTCTGAAAAAGTAAACTCCTTTGTATTTTCTCTCACTGTTAAAGACCCCGGAGTTTCCCTCGGATCATCAACTCTTTCTTCCAACTCCGCGGGAACCCCTTCTAGTGGTTATTCTTGCACCACATTTCCACTGCTGGATCCTTGGGCCCGTAGCGCAGTGGCATATCATTCTATGACAAACTTTTGATCGCCCCAAACCAGTCCAACTCTGTCTCCCACCACGTACTTAAAAAATTGATGGACTGTTGACACCACCCCATACATTCGTGAAAGCCATGATCTGCCAAAAATAGCATTATACCTTATGGGACAGTCCACCACTATAAAAAGTACTTAAAATTTCTTCTTGAATGGGCATTTCCCCAAACTAACTTCTCCCTCAAATTCCCCACCAACACGAGCTATTACACCCATAAATTCAATGATTGTATGATCTAAATGAGTAATCCGAGGAGGGTTTGTCGTCCTATCATAGGTGGACTTAAAAAGAACATTGGCCGAACTGTCAGTGTCTATCAGCACATTAAGATATTCGACGCCATCCACCTCAACTCCAATTACCACTGCATCCTCAAGTGGTCATGCAGTCCCTCTCAAATCATATTCATCAAACAAACTAAAGGGAATGTCTTTCTTTCCATACAAATGCGTTGACATCCTCCCTTCAATTTGAGTTGTCAAATTGACAACATGCCTTTTCCTTGAGCTGTCTGAATTTCCAGTCATCGAATCGCCCCCAAAAATTGCTAACGATTCAAAAAAATTGCATAGTTCCCGAACACGTCCCTTTTCTATAAAAACAACCTCAACAGGCTCCTCGACTGCCATCAGAAGCAACCTGTTCGAATCCTTTTCAACATATTCATCAAAAGCATCGAATGACTCAATCTGTGAATCCATAATCATCAAGTTCTCAGCTGGGTGCGCAGCCTTCGAAGTCGATGCACCATTAATCTTCGATGCACTTCCATGTGACTTCACATAAGTCAAGAGCTTCCCATTCTCAATCAAATATTGGATTTGTTTACTCAAATAAATAAAATTATTTGTATCATGCGCAATGTCATCATGATACCTACAAAATTTATTATTCCTTTCTTCCTTCGGTCTTTTGATAGGAGCTGGTTTCCTATAGTTCACAGAATTCTTAGTTTTGTCCCAAATAACAGAAACACTCTCTGTTAAATCAGCATTACTCTGGCCTAACCCAAGTATTCGGCCTTGGTCTCTTATAATTGTTGGATGGAGTGTGGTTTGAATATCCACCACTCCGAGGAGGCAAATTGTTGTTCTTATGCCTCGACTACTGATTATTTCCATTTCCATTGTTGTTTCCATTCGAGGGCTGCCCCTAATTGTAGGTTGTATGTCCCCAATTCTTCAAAGTATTAACTGGAGCCCCTCAGACTCTTCAAAGTATTTGGTCTTCGACTTGAGCCATCAATGCTTCAAAAGTCAAAGCTCTTCTCTTTGTTGTCTCATTAGCCAGATCCCCTGGCAACAAACCCTGACGAAAAGCGGCCATTGCCACATTCTCTTCACAATTATCTAAGCTTGCTTTAGTTAATACAAACCTCTTAGAAATCTTAGAATAATCCTTCAATTTTTCTCCTAGTGCTTGCTTGCACTGGATAATTGTATTACCATTAGCTCTCATTTCCTTGCTTCCAACGAACTGCCTTCGGGAAACAGTATAAAAATCCCTCAAATTTGAAATGGATCCCCTCAGAATCCTATTGTACCACTTGAGAGCTGTTCCTTTAAAAGTTTGAGAGAAAACACGACACATAATTCGGTCGTCATCCTCGAAATTCATCATATAATTTTTGAAAAGTTCGATATGATCATCGGGATCTTGCATCCCATCGAACTTTTCAACCTTCGAAATATCAAAACGCTTCAAAAGCGTCATAGAGTGAATTTCATCTGTTAATGGGGAATTCCTCCAATGAAAACCTTGAACAAATTGATCATCGGTCCCCATTGTAACATACAAATTCTTGTCGGTTTCAGCATATTGATTCGAAGGATTTCCTTCATGCCAAATTGACCGAGGAGAATACTTAGATTTCCTCTCCTTTTTATACCTCCTCGAATAATCTCTTTCCGATTATCCCTTCGAAGAACCTCTATGCCTCTTAAATCCTGAAGCTGAGCTTTCTACTTCCTCATTATTGGATGTCATCAACTTTTGCTTATATTTCTTATCCTTTCGAGATGAATATCTCTCTTTGGGAGACACAAAACATGTTTTTTTATGCTCAGACTTAGCATTTCTATCATCGAAATATTGATCTGACTCACCTTCAACATCGGTCTTTTCCAATTCCTGCCTAACTTCAGATTAGATCCTAGCAGAGAGTATTTCTTGTTCCCTTCACTCATATTTTTCATTTAACGCATTGATTTTATCAAGAAGTTGATTCATTCTTGTCTCAACATCAGATCGAACTTGGACCAAAGACTATCCATCAGTTCTATTCCCATCAGTCCGATTATTTTGCAAATCATCTCTCACTGTTTCTAAAGCCGATTGAAGCGTAGGATTATTATTATTTTCAGGATTCATCTTATGAGTTTAACTGAAAGAATATCACCAAACGAATAAGCTACTGATGTTTCTGTTAGTCCCCAATGAAGTCGCCAATTTGTTAAGGTTTTGATTTGCTTTGTTAAATTGCTAGAGAATAATCTTAGAGAGAGAAAGTACTTTAGAGTTTTTAGAGAGAGAAAACACAAGTAAAAAATGAGTTTCAAGTAAAAAGTTTTCAACCTCTGTATTAGATCTGTCTGGTCCTTTATAGACTGGAGCCAAGACTTAGTTAAATAACTGAATCTGTTACAAAAACGGGTTAATTGCTATTTAGTTCTTACAAATTATGTAAAGTCACAATAGCTTCCTAAAACTTTCATTACTCACAAATTAAATACAAAACTTATACTAATTACAATCAAGTCCCTAAATTTACATTGTTTATAAATTAAATCCTAAAAACTCATTTTCATATCAATCTCTATGACTGATAAATTCCTTTATCACATGTATTTATATTTGTATGAATATAATATAAAGTCTGCTTATATAAACTTAATGTTTGTCATAGAAAATTTTATATACCACTTATTCCACATATCTTTGCTCATTTCCAATGGGCATATAGGTATACAATTTTGATAGATTTTGGGATGTTCGAGCTTATTAAATGTTTTCACATGTAGTTTCATTTGACACATGTAATTACTCAAAATTATATCATTATATTTTTAGTGAATACTATATACACCTTTGTTAGATAAAGACAAGGTTATTGATGTTGTTAAAAAAAGACCTTAAAAATAAGAAAAGAAAATACTGAAGAGTCTGCCGCATTTGTTACTAGAACACTCCGGGAGGCGGAAGAGGTCCGGAGAGAAGCATAGGCAGCCTCTTCAGCACTCATGTTTATCATATTTTCAATGTTCTCTCGAACAACATTAGTAACCTTCCATTTATCCTAAACATATAAAGATAGATTTCAATATAAAATTACGATAACACTTAGACTAATATAATATGTTAAATGATAGTACCTGTGAAACATCGAACAAACAAAAATAGTATTTTATATCATGTCCAAATTTATTAAAACATGATGTCGATATGTGGATCGAAAATGAGCAAGACATGTGAAATAAATGGTATACAGTATTTTCAATCATAAACATTCAGACTATATGATCAATTTTTCATTAATATTCTATTCATATAGAGATATATATCATGTCATAAATCAATTAACCAATCATTGACATTAATTATTTATATGAGTTTTTTCCTTTCCCTTTTCTTTCTTTCCTTTATTTTTTCTTGGATTGTTTCTATTTTTAGTTTTACTTTTTTTCTCTAAATATTTATCGGTGTGTGTGCTTAGAGATGGCAGTGAGAAAATCTGGGTGAGTAACTAATTTTATCTATTATTGTTTTAGGTTTTGATTTAGTTTGCTTTCTCTTTGATTTTAATATTCTCGTTTTGTTAATGTTTTGATTTTGATAGATTGGGTCAAATATATTATGTTCTACAGTTTGAAGCAACTTCACACATGTCGGTTCTTATAATCTAAAATCCAACCGTATTTTGAATGTAGCACCCCACTATTACTTTTATCTGTATAAACATAACCTTGTCGACGCAATTCGCTACCCGAGTGTTAATATTATTGTAGACTCTTTCTGTTTTACTCCTCAAATATATATTTGATTAAGAAATTGTGCGATGTAGTACTGTATCCCAAAAGGTATGCGCGTTTGTTTATAAAGGATTGGTTGAAGCGACTTTCGCTCCTTTGAGAACTAACCATCCTGATTAGGCTTGAATAAGTTGTATATATTTGTATACTTAATGTTGTTTCATATTATTTTTAGATGTTTAATTTTTGTGTTGATGTACGTGTTCGTTGATGATGTTGATTTGGTTCTTATAGTTTTTTATGATTTTTGTTTCCTCGTATCCCTTTGTTGCATAGAGGTTTGTTTAATTGTTTGATATGTTTGATTAATCATAGTTGCTAAAATGTTTTGAATTGAAATATTTTTTTAATATACATATACAATTTAAAGATATTTTGTGTATTATAGAAATGGTGAAGTTGGCTGATAGAATAGTTATTTCGATCTGCATAAAACCAAGACAGTATTTCAGAGACATAAGACCGACACGACTTAGCCTACATATGGACCATTATTCATCAATATTATATAATGTAAATCAGGTGTATTTTTTTTATCTTTAGAGGATGATAGACATGCACTAAACATTTAACTTTATGATATGTGTTTTCCTTTTAGAATTGAGATTGTTTGGACAGTAAAACAATCTACGATATGGAATTTGACTGTGTTTATTTTGGATTCAAAATACCACTGAGAACAAGTTTAAGTGACGATTTCTCGAAAGCTCTAATATTAAGCACAACGTGAATTTTTTTGAATTTGTGTTCCCACCTTCCAAACACATCACCCGCGATTTATCTATATAAAACGCTTCATATTGTATAAGAAGTGTTATATGCAAGTTCCAACAAGAATAAAGCGACCCAACTTCCTCATCGTCCAAAAATCCTCACGCTCCTCTTGAGTTTATGTTTTAAATTTAATTTATTTTAATTGTTTGAAATCATTCCCATAAACTTTAAAGTTCAAATCTTTCAAACATCTACAGAGCATTATGATTTTGATCTACAAATAAAGCATAGGGACCCAAAACAAGGTTGTTCCTACGAATGCTTTCTAGCTAAATAAGAGACATACTCATGTATGATTTACTAACACTTTATCCAATCTACAATAAGGTCGAGCCTCTAATAAACGAATATTACGCCATGTAAATCGTGGACGAGTAAAACCAACATCAACCACCTCTAGCAATTCAAAAAAATTATGTCGAGCTTTCTCCTAAACCTTCAAATGTAGCATTTTAAAATGGTATAATCAAATTTCGCAAAGGTCTATCAAGTGTTTTAATATGTCTTAGACAACTTTCTGAAAGAGTTTGAATGAGGAAAGTTTGAAAGATTACACCAAACTCTTCGTACAAACTAAGAATAATTTGGATGAATGTTTTGACCAAGTGCCCATGTCTTATTTTACACAGCAAATTCTTCTAACCAACCCTAAATATGGTAGTATTGTTTCAAAAGGGTGTTATGGTCTTTTAATATCTTTTATGTGTAAATGTTTTATTAGTGTAAAAAGTTTATGATGTTTAATACCACTGGTTCATTATCCACAACAACCTGCGCTTTCGAATTACATAGAACTCTCTTAATCTTATCCTAAAGAACTCTCTGAAACTTATCCTAAACAACTGTGGGAACCTCATTTAATACAACCCGTTGTATCTAATTAAAAAAACAACTCACATGATAATAATATACAAACAACACGCTTTAGTTGTGTACATACCAGTGTTAGCGTTTCAATTTCAAATAAATCTTAGGACAGTAGTATCCAAACAACTTGCAAAGCAAAACAAACATATTATCTTTACAAATAACTCGCCAATGATCGTGACTAATACAGAGGGACGACTCATTGGAAGGACATACAAAAAACTCATATTTTCTCAACCGTAACTACACAATCCGCAATATGAATAGTAACAACTCGCAAATGATATTGTTAATATACATAGAACACTAATTATCTCAATATTCCAACAACTTTCATTTTCACATCGTAATGTAAACAACTCGCAAATGTTTGTAGTAAACAACTCGCATTGATAAAAACAAACACCTCGCAACTATTGCATATTAATTTACCAAACAGATGTATCTTTAAATTGGACCGGTCCTCCTGCTATGACCTGTTTTCAAACAACTGCCACACCTCAAGTGCTTGGTTATCGCTTCACCTCGAGATGGTTCATATTTTCTTATGCCTTTCAAGGCGTCTTTTCACATTGGGAGGTAGAATTTCTGGCTCCAACGGATCGTTAGAGCTTGATCCTTCGTCGAAATCCGTTATCCCTGTTATGGTGAAAGAGTAACTTGACCTAGAATTCTTAAACTATAAAAAACGACTCTATAATCGTAAGAGGATCTTGCTAGGTAGAGTATACGGTCGCTAATGCGTGAGAACATGGGAAAAAATATTGTTGTGATGCACCGCAAGAACATTTGAGATCCAGCATATTTGGTGAGAATAGAAAATATTGACTAAGAATCTGCAGAGATTTTTAGATGGTGATCAGTCTCCTCGACCTCTTTAAATAGGCCCAGTGAGTTAGTTACAAATTCGATTACATAAAAGATTTATTTACAGTTCAGTCCCTATTCTTCTTATAAAGCTTTAATCGTATTCCTTATTAATAGAACTTATCATTCAAGTCCTTATTAATTACATGTAAGTCCCTTATGAATCTATTTCCTTATCAGTAGCCCCCTTAGTTCTTATAAAGATAATTTTATGAGAACTATTCAGTCTTCGAACATTACCCCAAATGAATAAAGCTTCTTTCCTCTAGCCCCTTTATCATGACCAAGCCCAGTGACTTGCAACTTCACTTCGAATGTAAGAATGAGTGCAAATAAGCTCCCCACTCACTTCGAATTTACCAACTAGAACTACAACTCTACTTCGACCTCGAATCTTCTGTCTTTAACACTTTTCAACTAACATACCCCTACTTGAAAAATTGATTAGACCCTTCTTGATAGGTCTATGACATGACAAGTTTTTATCCACGTTTTATATTACACCCAATAAGAATAATTTACTGGTTTTGCCTCTTCAAATTCTCAACGTCATCTTTTCCTAAGTATAAATACTTAGCTCCATCTTACTAAGAACTTTTTAGAAAAATCATCGTTCCTAAGCTATCTTCATCTGGTTCTTCTTCAACCTTCAACCTCATTAGCTACCTTCAAATACTTCTTCAGTCACAAAAAACAATTCCCCAGATTAACGTCTATTGTATGAGAAGATATCCCAAATACAAAAGATCTAAACCCAAAAAACCAAGAAAACCAAAGAAATCTCTCTTCCCTGGTCTTAGCAATCAAGTGTTTGGCGCTTATGACTATCTCTGTATTGGAGAAAGAGCTGAGGAATACAGAGCTGCTGGGTTAATCTACAACGGTCCCCGCTTCTCCTCTACCACCTTCAAATACGATAACTTCAATTCCAACCTTGTTAATTCATCTTCGCCCCTAGCATCAAACCCAGAATCTAGCCAGCAATCTTCTCCTCCTCGAAATCAATCTACTTTTCCATCACTAAGACCACATCGAAACCTAAGCCTGTCAATTCTGACAAATCTCTAATTCCTCAAAAACTACAACCCAAATCACCTATCCTACAATCTGAAGCAGTTAAAGTTAAATTTCACAAAAAACCAACCTTTCTAGCAATGGGTGACGATGCAGAAACCTCCTCTCCTCCCCCACAAGAAATGGTTGACGTTACTCCAAAAAATAGTCAACCAGTTCTTATGGAAAACGAAAAACAATCCCAAACTGAGACTCAAACTCGCAGTCTTCGCGATGAAGTTAATGATGAAGAAAATGATTCTGAAGCCACTGAATCCAATGCTGAGGCCGAATCCGAGGCGGAAGAAGAAGTAATCCCTCCAAGGAATATTCGAGGAAAGAAAGCTCCTATTACCCTCCCCGAAGATGTTGCCGCCTTGGTTCAGGAAAACCTAAAACCACTTTGTCCTCGGTACATTGTAGCCCTAAAAAACGTACCCTATACTTACTACCCCGAATCAGAAAAAAGAAATTCTTAAGAAAGAATGAGGATTAACATACAACATCGTTCTTCGTCTACCAATAGAAGGAGAAACACCTTTGAATTGTCAGAAAAACGAATTGGTAGTTTACCCTGAAATTTTCAACTGGGGACTTCGATTTCCTCTCGATCCAATGATTGTAGAGTACTTCGAAATTCTTGGGTTGTGCCCAACACAAGTCACTCCAAACCAACTGTTCACTTTATTCTCCGTCATTATGGTGTCGAGGTTAGGAAACATCCCCCTCGAAATAAAGGACTTCATTTCACTGACCAAAATCTCAAAGGGGCCAGTTTTACCATTCTACTACCTAACTTTGGAGGATGATCTGAAGATTATCGATTACTTCCTCAAGGCTAACAAGTTTTGGAAGCAAAGGTTTGTTTTTTTATCAGGAGCCTGGGAAAATGGTAAAGAAATTTCCGATGACAACCCCTCAAAACTTACTCTCATCTGGAGAGATAACAGTAAGTAAATCATGGTTATTATTGTTAATACTTTCTTCCCAACTTATTAAGCCTAGTCAAACTAACCGGGCCTACTTATCTAATTGTATACTCTTTTCCCAGAAATTTCGAGGCGATTCAAAAGTCGTCGGAAGACTGCAAAGACCATCTTCATGAGAATGGCTGAATGGGCTGAGAAAGCCTGGAGAAATGGCTTTCACTCCGCCTTTCAACCAATCAACTTCGTCAACATCCATCTCTGGCGCATAACCTTGGGAGCTGACTTCCCTGAAAACCCGATGCTCCCCCCAGATCCCATTGAAGCGGTCAAAAGAATACTCGAACCAGATGGGAAAACTTATCTTCCCACCAGGAACTGATCTGACAGTCACCTGCCACCAAAAAAGAAGAAGGAAAAACACCCTTGGAATATATTTTTGTGAGGGGAGAATGTTTAAACACCCTTAGAATATAGAACATTTGAAATTGTATTGTGAATAAAATCGAACTTAGAATTTTTGTAAAAGACAGACATACTCTTTCCTTATCTGTTGGCCCAGAAAGGTTTTAATGAGGTGTCTGGTAAAAATTGAAGTTCATAATAAAATTTCTTTTGGCCATTGGTTGTTTAATATGATGAATGATTTGTTATTTTGGTAACTTGGCAGAGACTGATCATCTTTGAAAGTTGACCAAGAGTAATTTTCCAAAGCAATTGCTTTGAAGAAACAACCTATTTCGAGGTGCCACGTTTTATGAGTGCATCAAATTTTCGAGGTGCCACGTTTTATGAGCGCATCAAATTTTCGAGGTGCCACGTTTTATGAGTGCATCAAATTTTCGAGGTGCCACGTTTTATGAGTGCATCAGATTTTCTAGGTGCCGCGTTTTATGAGTGCACTAGAACTTTGAAATATTAAGATAGTTGCTTGTTTCATCGTATAAAGCTTGAAGCTTACGAAAAGGAGAAAACTACAATGAAGGTTTTCTGGTTATCTCCTAGTGCCAATCCTCCTTGAGGATTAAGATATTCGTTTTCCTGGTTATCTCCTAGTTATTAATCTAAATCTACAAATGTTATTAATAAACACTTCGAAAAGGTACAATAATTTAAACCGATTTAAAATAAATCTTCTTTAATAGGTTCAATAACAACACTTCAAAAATATGCATTACAATAATTTCAAAATGAATAACAATGAGTATTTGATGATACTTGCATAACAATATTTCAAAATACATAATAGTTCAAAATGAAATAAAAAAGTCATTTCAAATAGTTTCATTAACGACACTTCAACAAATAAAATAATTATAAACAACCTAAAATAGATCTTCTCGTATAATTTCACTAACAACACTTCAAAAATTATACATTAGGAAAACCCAAGATCTTCGTTAACTCTACTTACAAACTTATGGCCCATGTTTGGCTAGAACATATGCTAGAACTAAAAAAAAATTTAGATTTTTTTAGTCACTTAAAATTATAATTTTGACGACACAAGCATGTCCAAGCACAAATATTAGTAAATAATTAAATATTTTTATGATCTAAAATATAATAGGTAGATCACTATATAGACATGAATGTAAGTTAGGTGTGAGTCCATAAAAAATAAGATTTGTTATGAACCCATTCAACTATTTTTTTTAACTCGTCAATGCGATTATAATTTTATTAATAAGAGATATAAATTACAAACCGAAGAGGGGTTCATCCAAAGCATCTCAAAAAGATTCTAAAAATCGGACATGAACTTTTTATATTTTCAACATACCCGCCTAAGAGAGATAATATAATTATGTTATTAAAAAAACTGACTATGGGATTTGTGTTTAAAGATTTGAAATAAATATTGCAATAAATTTAATTTTTGAAACTCCAAACAAGCCAAAAACAATTTTTTATAATTACAAGACTCCATAAAATAAAAAATAAAAAAAGGAAATTTTTCATTATTATTAGACTTTGATAATAATGTTTTGACTAAATGTTCAAAGAATCCATTGGATAGAATTGAATTCATGCTGATTCTATTAATTATAATTTATAACTTGAAAATAAATTATAATTTATAATTTGAAGTGTAAAAACCCATAAGTAGATACTAATATTTTATCCTCAATTCAAAAATAGCCTTTGAGTTCTGTTGTATACACAATAATTATGTATAATTAAAGACTTACTTGAAATTAAAAAAACAATTATATATAACTTTATTTCAATAATTACATATAATTAAAGACTTACTTGAAATGAAAAAAAACAATTATATATGACTTTATTTTGTCATTTGTCCATTTTGATTATAGAAAATGGAATGCAAACTCTCCTATAAATTGACCCAAAGCATGTGTTTAGCAAACCATCTCTTCCCCCACTCAAACAAGAACAAAAGAAACATATATAATAGAAAATGAAGAAGGGTGTCTCATCTTTTGCTTTCCTGGTCCTAATTTTGGTAGCCAGTGGAATGTTAGTGGCAGAGGGCGTGTGTGATGTAAAGCAGCTGACGCCTTGTTTACCTGCAGTTACCGGTCCAGCTGCACCAACACCTGAGTGCTGTAACCAAATGAAAGCGGCGGAGCCGTGCATTTGCCAGTATTTGAAAGAACCTGCGCTCAGTCCATATATCCCTAAAGCCAAAGAGGTTGCTGCTAAATGTGGTGTCACCATCCCTACATGTTAACCCTCTTCTTCGTTGTTCTAACCAATTATAATTTTTAATAAAATGATCAGTTTATGAAATTTAGTGTTTATCTTCTCTTTATGGTTTGACTTTATTATTTGCAATCAATGCCAATATGAAGTATTTAATTAGCTATGAGAATCAACATTATTTCAACATAATATACCAATAGATCTAATATAAATAAAATGGAATATTTATAATGTTTGGTTACTTTATAGGTCAATATAGAGGCTATTTTAATATGTACACTTAATCAAACAACTATAGATGAAAGAGAAAGTATAAAAGAGGAAGGGCTAGAAATACAGCCCAAATAAGCCAACTTGCTAACTTTGTCGCAAGTATGGCCATACCTACTATACATATAAACAATCCAGCATTGACCATTATAGTATCCGGCCTCGCGTATCCGCTGCTCAATCAACACTTATCCTATGATCAATAGAGGAAATAAGGAATTAGAAAAAAATAAAACCATCTATTACGATTTTGCAACTGCATAAAAAAAATTATCATGAGATCACTATGAGTCCATTACTAATCTCATTTTGATTCGAGTTTTGCATATTAAGTATGAAACTTTATGATGTAGCCTAGAAAGTCCAAGCAAAAGCCTTTTTAATTTTATTTTATTTTATTCAAATATCTTATATATTTAAATTAAATATAATTATATTAAGATTTTTTTTAAATATTTATTTTATTTCCTTGTATTATAATTTAGTGTTTTGAGAAGCTCTTATATAAAATCTCATATGCCTTAAGTTATTTTAAGTTTTTAGAATAATATATTTTTTATCTCTAAAATTTTTAATCTTTGTTACCCTTACATTAGGGTTTCATCATGTTACCCTTGAACTAGGGTTTCATCTATCGTTACTTCTTCTTCTATTTCCGCCTCGTTCATCAGTTTGGTATTAGAGCCTCAGTTCCTGCTATGGGGAAGCATGTTTCTAAAGCATGACTATTATGATTCAAGGTTTGAAGAAGAGAACAACACACATGGTCATGAAGACCGGGAATATCGTTTGAGTATGAGGGGGACATACCAGCCATCTCAATAACGATCGTATTGACCTGTTACTGAAGGAGTTTAAATTGGCTATCAATTTTCGAATAAAGGTAAAAATTTCTTATCGAGATGATGTATCATGCTATGAAAAAGTTTTCAAAACCATATTTTTTTCATCAACTAGACATGGGGATGTTGTCTTCAGGCTATGAAAAGGTTTTCGATTTTTGTTTCCATCAACCGGATGGATTTAATGTGACTTCGAATAAGGAACACTCGATAAGAATTTATGTTATTCCGATAAGGTCAACAATTATATTTTCCAATGTAACGATTGAATAAAATAAAATAAATAATTTAGGTTCTTGATAGTGATTGTGCTATGAATTCGAGGACGAATTCTTGTCAACCAGGAGAGGAGGAGAGGATGATGTAGCCTAGAAAGTCCAAACAAAAGCCTTTTTAATTTTATTTTATTTTATTCAAATATCTTATGTATTTAAATCAAATCTAATTATATTAAGATTTTTTTTATTTGATTTTTTATTTTATTTTAAAATATTTATTTTATTTCCTTGTATTATAATTTAGAGTTTTGAGAAGCTATTATATAAAGCCTCATATGCCTTAACTTATTTTAAGTTTTTGGAATAATATATTTTTTATCTCTGAAATTTCAATCTTTGTTACCCTTAGATTAGAGTTTCATCATGTTACCCTTGAATTAGGGTTTCATCTATCGTTACTCCTTCTTCTATTTCCGCCTCGTTCATCACTTTAATCACTTTAATGAGAAACAAGACTTGGTCACTAATTCCCTAATATTCTACAACGAATGTAGTTGGTTATATAGGTGGTGCTTGTAAAGTAAAATATAACTGTGATGGTTTTGTCAACGCTCCAAAGAAAAGGTTAGTGGCTTAGGGTTTTAATCAGACACTTTGGGTGGATTTGTCTGAGACATTTAGTCTAATAATCAAGAAATCCGTTATTAGACTAGTTCTCACCCACACAACTTGAGAAATTTTTAAGATCTACAAACTGTCAAAAGAATCATACCGTATTTAACTGGGTGTTTGTCTTTGGTCCACACATTAAGCATTGCAATGATGTTCATATAACTGGTTTAGCCCATAACGATGAGACTGCTTCGCCAGATGATCGTCGTTCAATTGGATGCTATTATGTTTTCTTTGATGAAACCCTCATCTCCTTTCCTTTTAACAAACAACAAAACGTGACTCGGTCGACCATTGACTCCAAATATTACTTCAATGATACCCATGTTTATTTCACAACCCCAGTCAACTACATTTTCACCCCAAAATATTTCTAGTTCAAATACGATTCACAACTATTTTTAGATAAGATAACTAGTAAATGATACAATAATATTCGTTTGCCACCCAAAGTAAAAAGGCTACCAAATCACACGTACAATCTTTGAAAGAAATAGACAAATTATATAGATCATTTCTAGGACTAAATTTATTAGAGAAAGAAATCAGCATTAAAGTAAGAAAGCATTGAAAATTTGATTGATTTAAAAAATCATTTAAAAATCACAATTAATAAATACTTAAAGCTAAGAGATATCACAAAATCATGTAATCTATTTTAACATGTTTTAAAAAGTGCATATTGCTTGTATTTTGGTCTTTTATAAGTTTTTATAATTTTTTCATCCATATGTATGATTCTTCCATAATAAAAACCATGTAAATATTCTACTGTTTGATTTTTTGGTTTCAGTAATATTTTAATTTATCGGAAACTAACCGACAATATTATTTATTGGAGTCATTCGATTTGAAAGTTTATTTCATCTAAGTTAGTGATTTATTCTTAATAACACTTCCATAATCCATATTAATAAACTCGTTGAAAAAATTGAGTGATTTTAAAAATAATTAATTTTTTAAAAGATAATCATTCAAAGATTAATGAGAGAAATACTAAGAGTCTAGAGATACCACAAATAAAATTTATTCTATTTTAAGACATTTTAGAAAATTTGTATTGGATGTATTTTATATTTTTGTAATTGTTTGATTCATAAAATCAGATCTATTCATAGTAGATGTAGTATTGTTTCAAAATCTAAATCACATAAATATTATATTTTTTATCTTTTATTTACGTTAATTATCTCATGCGTAGGAACAAAATAAATTCCCAAAAACTTATATTTGTGAATATTTTAAAAGTGAAATATGTCCATCATATATACCACATAAAACCGAAAGATTTATCAAATAACTTACCAAAACAATTCGCTATATACATTATTATATTTGTTAGATATATGATTTCAAATTCCTAAAATATGTTATTCACTTATTGTTTTTTTTGAATTGCGTATAAAATTTATAAATGACAATCATTTATTATTATTTTAAATTTATCGTCATCCACAAACACCTACTTAAACTTAAATAAATCCAAAATGAATTTATTAATATTTTAAATTTATCGTCATCCACAAACACCTACTTAAACTTAACTAAATCCAAAATAAATGAATTCTGATTAATTTCTTAAAAAAAACAAAAAAACTCCTAAAAATGTGTCTCTTTTACGTTTAAGGCGAATGTTCCTAAAAATTTGTATAATTTAACAATTTATTTAATATTATAAAAATAAAGTTTGGTCTTTTTTTACAGAGCATTTCCCTGTGGTGCAATAATTTTGGTTTTGCTGTGCTTGACCGAAGCTTTTTTTCTCTAGATATGTTGTATCAGTGCCTCTTGAATCTGCATAGTGTTGGATAAACATTGAACTTAAATATGTGTTAATATCAGTTAATTTGTTAGTTATTTAGATAAGACCAAACCATTTGTTTGTATCTTCTATGTAAAAAACAAAATTGTGTACATTAATCTTTGAAGTGACCATCTTTGAAGTGACAGTTATATCATTTCCATACTTGCTATTCTGTATCTGCTGTTTTATATTATGGACCTTAACCCTACATCATTTCTAGATTTAAATGGCCAGGTACGGGTTCATTCCATGTAATTCTAGTTGTCTTTAATGGATATATATACACAGATACAACATGGTCCTAAAAAAGCCTCAAATTGTTAATCAAGATTCTGATTAGTTTTGTAGATCTATACTTTAGGTTTTTGAAGAGAAGTACTTCTATATATCTTACAAAGTTATTAATCAGGAGTGAGTTTTTTTGTACACATTTAGTCAGAGTCACAGTTTCGTTTTTTATGCGCTTTTTCCAACTACAATTGTTTGATAATTTTTGTTCTGTCATTATTTTAAAGTAATTTTTTCTCTTATATATATATATATATATATATATATATATATATATATATATATATATATATATATATATATATATATATATATATATATTGCAACGAAGACCATGGAGTTTGTGGATCGAAACCATAACTATCTTCTCATATACTACCTTGTGACTTTTTTTTAATCTTAAATACAGGTTGAAAAGCATGGATGAGGGCGTACATGTCTCAAAGTTCCCAAGTTCCATATGAAAGTTGGTTTTACTCTTTCCGTATTTATTGAATTTTGGATTTGCGTTTTGTTTGTGACTTGTTTGACTGTGAGATAGATACAATATATCTATCGGGTTAATGGATGAATATGAATATGATGTAGAACTTGGAAAAATCTACCGAAAGAGTAGAGCTCTTGTTACTGCTAAAATAATTTAATTTTTTTAGCATTGGTAAAACCGTAAAACTAACATGGTGGTACATACAATTTTACCATGTATTCGGCATGTAAAGTAAATATATAAACATTTTGTTTTTATAGATCCCTAAGTTTATAGTATGAAAATTAAAGAATTGATGTCTTCGACTTATCACATATATTTATATATGTATGAATACAAATAGTCATAATGTTTATCATTCTTATATAGTCATAATAATTATCATTAAAAATTCTATATACCCCTGATTCCACAGTCTTTCGTGATTCGCATTTAAAAAATGATACGATTATATGTTAAGATTTAACACATGACTTGTGATTTACATTTCACCAATTATTCTCAATTAAGATATAACAAATGATCCATAATTCGCGTTTAACCTATGATGTGTGATTTATAAATTTTGTAACAATTGAAGTGATGTTGTTTAATTTTTTTTAATAACAACTATATTTTGGTATATCATTGAAGTGTTTATCTGGTTAAATCAACCACTAACTCTAAAAATTCATATTTAAATTATAATATAAGATATACTGTATAGATTTTATACAATTTCGGTAAAATTGATGAAATATTTGACTCAAAGGTCCGCTATGGAGTTATTAACTATTACTGCACTTATAACATCAAAGTAAAGATTATATCGAAATAAGGTTTACTATTTTAAAGTGGGAAGTGAGCATCTAAGGTCTAAGACTACTAAGAGATTCTAAGAACATGTTTATAATATTGCGTTTAGGCATACATTTCAAATATTTGCCTACTATATGGTAAATTCTAAGAACTCCCAACATGTTAACCTCTTCTTCGTTGTTCTAACCAATTATAATTTTTAATAAAATGATCAGTTTATGAAATTTAGTGTTTATCTTCTCTTTATGGTTTGACTTTATTATTTGCAATCAATGCCAATATGAAGTATTTAATTAGCTATGAGAATCAACATTATTTCAACATAATATACCAATAGATCTAATATAAATAAAATGGAATATTTATAATGTTTGGTTACTTTATAGGTCAATATAGAGGATATTTTAATATGTACACTTAATCAAACAACTATAGATGAAAGAGAGAGTATAAAAGAGGAAGGGCTAGAAATACAGCCCAAATATACCAACTTGCTAACTTTGTAGCAAGTATGGCCATACCTACTATACATATAAACAATCCAGTATTGACCATGACCATTATGACCATGAACATTTATCCTATGACCGATAGAGGAAACAAGGAATTAGAAAAAATAAAACCATCTATTATGGTTTTGCAACTACATAAAAAAATTTATGATGAGATCTTAAAAAGCACTATGAAACCATTATTAATCCCATTTTGAATGGAGTTATGCATATTAAGTATGAAACTTTAATAAGAAACCAGACTTGGTCACTAATTACTTAATATTCTACAAAGAACCTAGTTGGTTATACAGGTGCTTATAAAGTAAAATATGATGGTTTTGTCAACGCTTCAAAGCCAGGTTAGTGGCTCAAGTATTAGATCTTTTGGGTTGATTTTTCTGAGACATTTAGTCTAGCAATCAAGACATCCACTATTAGACTAGTTCTCATCCACACAACTTGAAAAAATTTTAAGATCTAAAGACTATGAAGTGAATCGTACCTTATTTATGTGGGAGTTTGTCTTTGGGTCTACAAACTAACCTTTGTAATGATGTTCATATAACTGGTTTCGCCGATCACGATGGGGCTGTTTCACCAGATGATCGTCGTTCAATTGGATGCTATTATGTTTTCTTTGATGAGACCCTCATCTCATTTTCTTTTAACAAACAACAAAATATGGCTCGCTCGACCATTAACTCTGATAAGGTGTTGATCTGCTGAGGTAAATTCCTAGAGAGAAATACAAGAGAGAGAAAGTATTTTAAGAGTTTTCAGAGAGAGAAAACACAAGTACAAGTGAGTTTCAAGTAAAAAGTATTCAACCCCTTTATTAGAACAGTCTGGTCCTTTATATAGAGGACCCAAGACTTAGTCTCAAACTGAACATGTTACAAATATAGACTAATTGCTATTTAGTCCTTACAAATTATGCAAAGTCATAATAGCTTCCTAAACTTACATCACTAACAAATTAAAGACAAAACTTAAAATAATTACAATCAAGTCCCTGAATTTAAATTGTTTACAAACTAATTCTTAAAAACCCATTTCCATATCAGAAGCCCCCTAGTTCTCATGTCAGTAAATGAATGAGAACTAAAAAGTCTTCAAAACTGTTTATCTTCAAATCATCAACCTGCCACAAATCAAATAAAACAATCTATTCGAAGCCATTGTCTTTTAATAACCAACCTCTCATCATAAAAATAACTATTCGAAGCTGTTAGCTTAAACTATAACTCAAGGTATATATATATATATATATATATATATATATATATATATATATATATATATGACATCAAAATTATAAACTCTTAAAACCATTATTCGAACTGATCTTAATAATATATTCGAAGCCATGGACAAATAACCTTTGAATAATAACCAAAGAAGTGGATGTAATCACTTAAAATAAAAATTTCCGTTAACATATTGTGTAAGTGTTCCTTCCTCGAATGTGAAGGTTACATGTGTAACGGTTACATTCATCTGTGATGTAGACCTAACAAGTGTTGAACATCCAACCCACCCAACGATTCGTATTCCAACCTATCACCAAATAGGTGTGTATCTTTACACGCCTTCACCTACTTCAGTATAAATACCATTCATATCTCATTTCAACTCTCTTTTCACACAACCATTCTAGAGACAAGTCATAGTTTTTTTGACTACTTTCAATTGCTCTTCCCATATTCCCAGAATTATCACTGCAAAACTCAAATTTTCCGATCAATCTTCATCTTCTCCGATGAACTCATTCGTGGTTTATGAGAAAGAAACCGGTAACCAAAACGTCAAAGGTCGTTTTACCCAAAACACCGAAATCTTCTGATACTGATAACAACCTGGTGTTCGGTTCTTACGACTATTTTTGCATAACACAAAGATTTGAAGAGTATCGAAGAGCAAGGTTAATTTTTGGTGGCCTAATTGGAACTATAACTGAGACATTTTACTACGGTAATTTCGATCCTACCAAATTTCCAAAGCTTTCTCCTTCTCCGAATATCGAAGAACAAATGTCATCTAAAATCTCTGGCCCTAAAACCCCTCGAACTTCTTCAACTCAAAGAAGAGTTTCTCCTCTGAAATTGAAAAAAATAACCTTTCGTCAAATAAATCTTCTTCAACCAAACCTAAAAAGACCTTCATCGCAATGGGAGATGAATCAACAATCGTTCGAACTCTATCTCCTTCCAAAACCACCATTAACGATCCTCCTCGTAGAGAAATGATAAAAGAAGTAGTTTCAACTGCTATCCCTCTTTCAGAATCAAACAATCCTACTTCTCAAGATCCTCGAGAAGGTACTTCCAAAGCCAATGAAGCTGACTCGAATGCCACAAAATCCGATGCTAAAGCTGAATCTCAAGAAGAAGCTGATGAATGTTCTATTTTCGAGGAGGAAAGAGCAAAGATTGGGAGGAATCTAAGAAACCTCGAAATCAAATATATTATCGTCTTGAAAAAGGTTCGATATATATATTACAAAGAAAACCAAGCCTCTTTCCTAAAAAATCAATTGGGAATGGGCGAAAAAATCACCATTCGACTACTAAAGGAAGGAGAAACTCCCTTAGATTGCAAGGATGGCAAATTAGTGGTTTACCCAGAAATCATCAAATGGGGTCTTCGATTTCCACTAGATCCGATGATCGTAGAGTACTTCAAAGTCCTCAGGTTGTGCCCTACCCAGGTAACTCCAAACCAATGGTTCACCCTCATGTCAGTGATCATTCCATCTCACCTATCCAAAATACTGATCAACATCAAAGACTTCATTTCACTGACTCAACTTTCAAAAGGTTTGAAGCTTCAATTCTACTACCTTACATTGATGGATGATCTTAAAATCATCGGCTATCTTTTGGAGGCTGATAAGTTCTAGAAACAAAGATTTGGTTTCATCTCTGGAGCTTGGGAGAAAGGTAAACCGATTTCCGAAGATAATCTTTCGAAGTTAACTATGGGCTGGAGAAGCAATCGTAAGTTTTCCAAAAATTTCCTTTCTATTTTTTCTTAATACATATTTTATTTTATTTGTTTATATTAGAAATTTCGAAGCGCTACTTTACTCGTGCAGAAGGTGCTAAAGTGATATTTCAAAAATTGGCTGCCTGGGCTGAAAAATAATGGAATAACGCATTCCATACCGCTTTCCAGCCCATCAACTTCCTCCAATCCCACATGTTTCCGATCACAGAAGGTGGTCTGCCTCCCAAAAATTTATCATCTGACCTAGTTGTGAAGCTCGTATGCCAACGAATTCCTTAAGCCGACTGCAAAGTCTTTCTCCCAATTCGGAACAGATCAGAGAGCCATCTGCCTAAAAAGAAAAAAGAAACAATCAGCAAAGAGTAAAAGAGAGAAAAAGGCAGTTAGCACATCTGGTGCTAAACCTTTGACACCCTTAAAATTGAAGTGTCAAAAACGCAAAGTTTTAGAACAGGTTTTTTCACCCATCGAAGAGGGAGAAAATCAAGAAAAGTCATCGAAAAAGAAGAAAATATATTCTGATTCCTTCAGAAAGAAGAAGAAACAAAGAAAAATCACTTCGTATAAATTGATTGACGAGCATGAAGATGATCCTGCTGAAAACCAACAACAACAAAACCCCCCAAATCCTCCAACCGAAGATCATTCTTCGCAAGACAATCTTGTGATTGTCATCGATGACTTTTCTCCTACCGTCTATCATCTTCCCACAAGTTTCGACTGAGATATGTTCATCAATTTTGAAAAGACAGATGCACTTGCTGGCGAAGAAGATCGTACCCTTCAAGTCATTCAAAATCACATACTTGATTTTGCGAGGCCTGCTCCAGAGAAAATTGTTCCAAAATTGACTCGTTCTTTCGAACCTGTTACATCTCTAGATATGATTGACAAGTCTGGTACCTCAGAATATCGCAGCCCTTCTCCAAATCCTGCAATTGCTATTGCTCTTCAACCATTTTCTGGTCCTAATGTTGGTGCAAAAACTCTTACCTCTCAAGACCATCTCAAACAGTTGGCCAATGATATGGTTCACTATAAGGAAGCTTATGAGTCTGAAATGAAATTCAGAGAGACCTTGCACAACAAAGTATCCGAGTAGTTTTATGCCTATGAAATACCTAGATCTGAGCTGATAAAATACGCTCTTTGTATAAATGATCACCTTTGAATCAAGCATATGGTCGGCACATAACTGCTGACAAAGTCTTATGAAGACAAAATAAAGAAACTCAAAACCGAGCATGTGACTGAATTGAACATTAAAAGGTCCAACTCTACCACACACCAAAATTTTCTAACTCTTTGCGAAGCAAAAAAATAAAGAGTTGTCCGATGAGATAAATAAATTGAAGAAGAATTTCGAAACCGAAAAAGCTGCTGTTGTAACCACTGCCAAAGCTCAGCTTTCAAAAAATATGCAGACAACTATTCAGGTCGGAAAAGAATATGCAACTATCCTTCTCCTTCGAGAACTCAATGCTGCCTATAAAAAAATCAACCTCACAAATTTTTGGAACGACATTCCCGAAGAAAAACCTCCAAGTGAGGTATTCGACCCTGTTCCCAGCTCATCATCTTCAGAAGATGAATCGTCTGAAGAAGAAGAATATCATGACTAGCTACTCTTTTAGTTTAGTTTTTTTTTGTCCTTGTCTAATCACAATATCTCTTTTTGTATTGTAACAACTCGATCTGAATGAGAAAGAGTTCTTCGTTTTTATGTCGTTGTTCTCTTACTTATTATTCGATGCCAAATACCAAATAAATGAAAAATCTTAAAAAATCACAAATATTGTTTTCTTCAAAAAGATATGAATGTGTTGTTAAGCTTGATTAGCTCATCAAAATTCTCAGTGAGTTTTAAAACATTCACTTCGAAATTCCAAACGTAAAATGGTTGTAAAACATTTGTTATCTCGAAATTCGAAATTCGAAATTCATGGTTATCTCGTTGAAAAGTGTTATAAACACTTCAGAATATACTTCCCTTAACTAATCTCAAAGGTGATCAATGTTTGATGATTTGTTAAGATAGTATCCAAATAAACGTAAAATAACCATTGACGAAAAAACGAACTTTATTGATAAAGTTGAATATGTACAAGTATATGACGCCTCATTAAAACGTGCCTGGGCCAACATGGTAGGAAAGAGTGCGCCATTAAAAACAAAAATTCCAAAGTATAAACACATGTCTACTCCCAATAAAACTTCAAATGTTTAATATTCCATGGATGCTATAACATCCTTCCCTCGAAATAACAAAGACGATAAGACCTTGGGTTAACTTTTTCAACAACTGTATAAGGCCCTTCCCAGTTCAAA
The DNA here is from genome assembly GCA_036936605.1 of Limnanthes douglasii subsp. nivea. NCBI lineage: Eukaryota > Viridiplantae > Streptophyta > Magnoliopsida > Brassicales > Limnanthaceae > Limnanthes > Limnanthes douglasii. The sequence continues at coordinate 281,122,508 of JAUPFV010000004.1, forward strand.
GCCATTTTGTCGAGGCTTTTGTCCTTTGTGTGTAGAAAAACGTTTCGCAACACTTTCTCGCCTTCTTTAAATTCTATTCTTTTTAGCTTAGAATCATATAGGGTATTCAAATAAGCCCGAACCATTTTTTCCTCATTCATATCCACATTTTCACTTCAAATTTCATCATTAAATCTTTCAGAATATTGAGATATTCTAAAAGATGATATCGTAGATTCAATAGGGCTAACTGCATCCATATCATATGCCAAAGAAAAATGAGTCTCTTTTGTAGCTTCTCTTGAAGTTGTTCGATTAGCCCAAAGAACCTCTTGGAAACAATTTGGCCATTTTCTTGCTGCCCCCGATAGATTCTTCTTCAAGCCATCTAAGATTGTTCTATTTGTCACTTCCACTTGTCCATTAGCTCGGGGATGAAAGAGCGTCAATACACATTGTTGTATCCCTTTAGAAGTACAGAATGCAGTCATTTACCTATTGTTAAATTGGGGGCCATTATCTGTTGTAATTCTTCGAGGAACCCGAAAACGACAACAGATATTATTCAAAATAAATTTGATGAGATCCTTTGCTTTGTGCCTGATAGCGGTTCTGCTTCTGCCCAATTCGTAAAATAATCCACCGCCACAATTATCATTTTCCTTCCCCTATAGGTCATCGACAAAGGTCACACCAAATCAATTCTCCGTCCATCAAATGGTATCACCTCAGATATGGGCATAACCGACACTGCTGGTTTGTGAATACCATTTGCAAATCTTTGACAAGTATCACAACCTCGGACTGAATTCTTAGCATCGTTCAAGATTGTAGGCCAGTAAAACCATGCAAGTAAAACTCTACGAGATAAAGTTTTCAACCCACAATGAGCTGACCCTTCTCCATTATGCAGCTCTGATAATACTTCTTGTGATTCTTGATTGCCAAAACATCGTAGCAATAGTCTGCTTAATGCCTTTTCATATAAAATTCCATCCAAAACTATATATTAAAAGGCTTTACCCTTTAACTTTTTAGCAATCCATAATCATCTGGCAGTAATCCTTGGGTCAAAAAATTAAGAATATATGATCGCCAATTGCGTCGGCTTTCATCAGTGGTAAAAAGTCTATAGTTTCACATTGTCCAGGTTGAGCAACAATTGAAGGATTCTCTTGTAGAAAAATCCAAAGATATTCTTGCTTGTAAGCAATATTTGCTAAAGAATAAGCCACCATGTTGCTTCCTCGCCCGATATATTCCACAACCACATTGTCAAACAGAAGTATTAAATCCCGAAGCTCCCGAATACATAAAATCAAACGATCCTTCCTTGCTTCGGAAAACCCAGATACTTGATTTTACAATAACTGAGTATCTGTTTCTAAAGATACTGAGGTCGCCCACAAATTTTTGCCAATCTCAAACCTGCCAAAGCAGCTTCGTACTCAGCTTCATTGTTTGAAGCATGAAAACCGAATTTAATTGATTGGACCGTTGTCTCCCCCGTCGGGGCTATCAATTGAACGACTGTACTACACCCCGAAATAGTGGACCCTCCATCTGTTCAAACAATCCACCTCGAATCTATAGGTAAAGCTTTTGTGCTTTCTTCCTCATCCGATCTACTTGAATGGAACTCAACAAAAAAGTCAGCCAATTCATGTGCCTTGATTACTGTTCGAGATGTAAATAAAATATCACAGTCTCCCAACTCCACTGACCATTTGTTCATCCTCCCCGAAATATCAAGTCGTTGCAATACATTTTTTAAAGGGAATGAAGTTCAGACTTCTATAGTATGAGCTTGAAAATATGGACGCATATTCCTAGCAGCAATCACAAATGCTAAATCCAACTTCACTAACTTCATAGGCCTGTTGTAATTGTTGGATGGAGTGTGGTTCGAGTATCCACCACTCCGAGGAGGAAAATTACTGTTCTTCTGCCTCGACTGCTGATTATTCCCATTAGCATTATTATTTCCATTCGAGGGTTGCCCCTGATTATTGGTTGCATGTCTCGAATTCTTTGAAGTATTAACTCGTGCACCTTGGATTTTGCTATACTCTTCAACCTTAATTTAATCCTCGACTTGATCCATCAGCGCTCCAAAAGTCAAAGCCCTTCTCTTTGTCGTCTCATTAGCTAGATCCCCTGGCAACAAACCCTGGCGAAAAGCGGCCATTGCCACATTTGCTTCACAATTATCCAAACTTGCTTTGGTTAATACAAATCTTTTAGTATCTTTCAATTTCTCTTATAGTGCTTACTTGCACTGGAGAATTTTATCACCATTAGCTCTCATCTCCTTGCTTCCAACAAACTGCCTTTGGAAAACAATATAAAAATCCCTGAAATTTGAAATGGACCCCCTCAAAATCCTGTTGTACCATTTAAGAGCTGTTCCTTTAAAAGTTTGAGAAAAATCACGACACACAAGCCGGTCGTCATCCTCGAAATTCATCATATAATTTTTGAACTGTTCGATGTGATCATTTGGATCTTGCATCCCATCGAACTTTTCAACCTTCGAAATATCAAAACATTTTGGAAGCATCACAGAACGAATTTCATTTGTTAATGGAGAGTTCCTCCAATCAACGCCTTGAACAAATTCATCATCGGTTCCATTGTAACATACAAATCCCTGTCAGTTTCAACATATTAATTTGAAGAATTTCCCTCATGCCAAGTTGATCGAGGAGCATTCTTAGACTTTCTCTCCTTTTTGTACCTCCTCAAATAATCTCTTTTTGATTCTCCCTTCGAAGAAACTCTATGCCTCCTTTCGAGACGAATATCTCTCTTTAGGGCACATAGTGCTCTTTTTATGCTCGGACTTAGTATGTCTGTCATAGAAAGATCGATCTGACTGACCTTCCATATCAGTTTTTTCCAATTCTTGCCTAACCTCTGATCTGATTCTAGCAGAAAGTATTTCTTGCTCCCTTCGCTCATATTTTTCATTCAAAGCATTAATTTTATCCAGAAGTTGATTCATTCTTATCTCAACAACAGATCAAACTTGGACCGGAGGCGATCCATCAGTTATATTCCCATCAATCCCATTCTTTTGAAAACATCTCTCACCATGTCTATCACTGATTGAAGCGTATGCTTATTATTTTCATTTCATTTTATGAATTTTAGTCCAATAATACTAATGAATAGTATCACTTTCGAACAGAATAAGCTACTTATTTTTCTTACTTATTCCCCAATGGAGTCGCCAATTTGATAAGGGGTTGATCTGCTGATGTAATTTGCTAGAGAGAAATTCTAGAGAGAGAAAGTAATTAAGAGTTTTTAGAGGGAGAAAACACAAGTACAAATGAGTGTGAAGTAAAAAGTGTTAAACCCCTTTATTAGAACAGTCTGGTCCTTTATATAGAGTAGCCAAGACTTAGTTTCAAACTGAATATGTTACAAAAATGGACTAATTGCTATTTAGTCCTTACAAATTATGCAAAATCATAATAGCTTCCTAAAACTTACATCGTTCACAAATTAAAAAAAAATACACTAATTACAATCAAGAACCTGAATTTACATTCTTTGCAAACTAATTCTTAATAACCCATTTCCATATCAGACTCCAAATATTACTTCAACGATACCCATGTTTATTTCACAACCCCAATCAACTACGTTTTCACTCCAAAATATTTCAAGTTCAAATACGAGTGTCACAACTATTTTTAGATAAGATAAGTAGTAAATGGTACAATTATATTCCTTTGTTACCCGAAGTAAAAAGACTACAAAATCACACGTACAATCTTTGAAAGAAATAGACAAATTGTGTAGATCATTTCTAGGAATAAATGTATTACAGAAAGAAATCAGCATTAAAGAAAGAAAGCTTTGAAAAATTGATTGATTTAGAAACTGATCAATTTTTTAAAAATCAAAATTAATAAATACTTAAAGCCAAGAGATATAACAAAAATCATGTACTCTATTTTAAGATGTTTTAAAAAGTGTATATTTCTTGTATTTTGGTCTTATATAATTTTTTATAATTTTTATGTCCATAAAATCTGATATATTGTTAGTAGATGTATGACTCTTCCATAATCAAAACCATGTAAATATTTTATTGTTTGATTTTTGGGTCTCAGTAATATTTTAATTTAGGGGAACCGAACTGAGAATATTATTTATTGCCTTGTCATTCGATTTGAAAGTTTATTTCATCTAAGTCAGTGGTTTATTCTTAATAACACTTCCATAATTCTTATTAATGAAATTGTTGAAGAAATTAAGTGGTTTTAAAATTAATTAACTTTTTAAAAGATAATCATTCAAAAATCAATGAGAGAAATACTAAGATTCTAGAAATACCAAAAATAAAATTTATTCAATTTTAAGACATTTTGGAAAAATTTTATTGCATGTATTTTATATTTTTGTAATATTTCTGTAATTGTTTGATTCATAAAATCAGATCTATTCGTAGCAGATGGGGTATTGTTTCAAAATCTAACTCACATAAATATTATTTTTTAATTCTTTTTATATTAATTGTCTAATGCGTAGGAACAAAATAAATTCCCAAAACCTTATATTTGTGAAAATTTTAGAAGTGAAACATGTCCATCATATATACAACATAAAACAAAAAAATTTATCAAAAAATTTACCAAAACAATTCGCTATATTGTTAGATATGTGATATCAAATTACCAAAATATGTTATTCACTTATTTTGTTTTGAATTGCGTATAAAATTTATAAATGACAATCATTTATTATTATTTTAAATTTATGGTCATCCACAAACACCTACTTAAACTTACCTAAATCCAAAATGAATGAATTCTAATCAATTTCTTAAAAAAAACAAAAAAAAGCTCCAACAACAATGTATACAAAAAATTAATTATTTAGTCAAAATAGGAGATATTTCTAGATTTAAATGGCATCGCATCGCATAGTTGTATCTTAAAAAAAACAAAAAAAAGCTCCAACAATGTTGTATCAGTTCTTCTCGCATCGCATCTGCATAGTTATTTCTAGATTTAAATGGCCAGATACGAGTTCATTCCATTTAATTCAAGTTTAAACGGATATATATATAGAAACAAACATCATGGTCCTAGAAAACCTCAAACTGTTAATCAGGATTCTCATTAGTTTTGTAGATCTATACTTTAGGTTTTTTAAGAGAAGTACTTCTACATATCTTTCAAAATTATTAATCAGGAGTGGATATTTTTTTACAAGTTTAGTCACAGTGACAGTTTCATTTTTTATGCCTTCTTCAAACTACAGTTATTTGATAATTTTTTATCTGTTATCTTAAAGTAATTTTTGCTCTGATATATATATATATGCAACGAAAATCATGGAGTTTGTGGATCGAAACCATGAACCATCTTCTTGACACTACAACACAGTTTTCAGGTTTATTTTAATAAAATTTGGAATTTGTGTTTTCAACTTATTCAGTTGTGACTTTTTATTTTATTTTAAATACAGGTTGAAAATCATGCTGAGGGCGTACATGTCTCAAAGTTCGCGAGTTCGATATGAATGTTGGTTTTACTCTTTTTGTATTTATTGAATTTTGGATTTGTGTTTTCTTTGTGGCTTGTTTGAGTGTGAGATAGTTATAATATATCTATAAGATTAATGGATGAATATGAAGATGATGTAGAACTTGGAGGAATCTACAGAAAGAGTCTAAAATAATTTATCTTATATAGTCATAATGATTATCATTGAGAAAGTCTTCTTATATATATATAGTCATAATGTTTATCATTCTTATATAGTCATAATGATTATCATTGATAATTCTATATACCCTGATTCCACATGTCTTTGCTCAATTCCAATAGGTATACCATTTTAATAAATTTTGGTACGGTAAAAAGTATTATAGGATAATCGAGCCTATTGAATGTTTTTACATGTAGAATTATTTGATACACTAGATTACTCTATATTATATCATTATTTTTTAGTGAACACTATATGCGACCTTGTAGAATAAAGAGAAGGGCATTGATGTTGTTGAAGAAGAACTCAAAAATAAGAAAAACATGAACTCAAGAGGCTATCGTATTGTCTACTAAAGCATTCTGGGAGGCAGAAGAGGTCCGGAGGGAAGTTGAGGCAGCATTTTCAGCACTCATGTTTTTCATAAAAGCATTATGGGAGGCGGAAGAGGTCTGGAATGAAGTTGAGGCAACCTCTTCAGCACTCATGTTTTTCATATTTTCAATTTTCTCTTTAACAACATCGGTAGCCTTCCATCTATCCTAAAAATATAAATATAGTTTTCACTGTAAAATTAAGGATAACATTTAGACTAATACAGTGTGTTAAATGATAGTACTATGAAACATTCAACAAACACGTATAGTATTGTATATCTTGTCCAAGTTTATCAAAACAGGATGCCTATAATGTATAAAAAAAGAGCAAGACATGTGAAATCAATGGTATATAATATTTTCAATCATAAACATTGAGACTATATGAGCAGATTTCCATTAATATTCTATTTATACCGAGATAGACATCATGTGTTAAATTAATTAATCAAAGGTAGACATTAGTCATTCTATATCAGTTTTCACTTTCCTCTCTAACTATCTATTCGTGTTGTTTAGATATGGCAGTGAGAACTCTGGGTGAGTAACTAATTTTATCTATTATTGTTTTAGGTTTTTATTTAGTTTGCTTTGTCTTTTGATTTTGATATAACTTGCTTATTTATGATTTTGATGGATCAGATTTGTTCTACAGTTTGAAACTTCGAACTTCTCAATTCTTTGTTGAGATGTAACTTCACACATGTCAGTTCTTATAATCCAACCATATTTTCAATGTAGCACCCCGCTATTACTCTTATCGTTACATACATAACCAGCTCGACATAACTTATTATCCGAGTGTTAATATTATTGTAGACTCCTCTCTTTTACTTCTTAAATATGTATTTGATTAAGCGATTATGCGATGTAGTACTAGTAATATAAAAGTTATGCGCGTTTGTTTATAAAGCGTTGGTTGTAGTGACTTTTGTAGTATAAAATGTATGCCCGTTTGTTTATAAAGGGTTGGTTGTAGTGACTTCCGTAGTATAAAAGGTATGCCCGTTTGTTTATAAAGGGTTGGTTGTAGTGACTTCCGCTGCTATGAGAACTAACCAGCCTGATTATGGTTGTATAAGTTGTATATATCTATATACTTAATGTTGTTTGATATTCTTTTTAGATGTTTGATTTTTGTGTTGGTTTATGTCTTCGTTGATAATGTGGTTTGGATTCTTCGATTTTTTATTATTTTTGTTTCCTCTTCTCTATGGGTTGCATGGGGTTTGTTTAATTGTTTTTGATGTGTTGGCTCAAATAATAGATGTTTCGATGTGTATAAGAACAACAAGATATTTTTTTCAAAGATATAAGACGAGCATGAAGTTTTCACTCGACTATTATTCATAAATATTATATCATGTAGATTAGGTGGAATTGTTTTAGTGCTTACAGGATAAAAGACATGCACTAAACTTTATAGTGTATGGTATGTTTTTTTCCTTTTATAATACAAATCATTCGGACAGTAAATAATACTCTCTCATATAGAATTTGACTGTGTTTATTTTGGTTCAAAATCCATAAGAGGTCTTACATCTTAAAAGTTTATGAAATACTTCTTGAGAGACCTCCTCGATGAGGGTTGCAATTGGAATGCTACATGTTGATATGGATTATAATCATGCTATTTACAATATAATGGTAATGGTTCAGCCATGCTTTACGTACTCTTTTCAATGGTGGAATGTCAAGGACTCAACAAAGTTATATCTTCGTCTACCATAATTAACATGTAATTGTTTTTGTGTGGTCTTTAAACAGAGGAGAATTAACGTGTCATTGTTTTTGGTTGATCTTTAAACAGAGGAGAACCCAAAATAATCGATTGAAAAATTATAGTTTTCATATTGGTAAGACGAATGATCTTTTTCTTATTTTGATGAGCGATGGATTTGCCAAAAAATATAAAGTTTTTCTATTATTAACCTTTCAACCTGCTAACTTTAATATGTCTTTAGAAATATCTTTATTGCCTTAATAGTATAATATCCTCCATTAAAAAAATAAAAGAGCATAATTTTCAATAGAAAGATGAGAAACATGTAATTATTAATTGATGTACCTGTAAGGTATGACCTTTTTAGTTTCGAACATCATTTTATATCTCTTCAAACAATTCTCTAATGCCTATTCTAAAAGGGAAATGATACATCAGATCTCCTTACATTACACAGTTCATAGATTTGAAGAACCCACATTACTTATCTTTTACATCCAGGAAATACTAACACTTATTAATAAATTTTGAAACCAGCTTTATGGCTTTATCGTTGAAACAAAAATTGCTAAAAGTAGCATATGCGAACTCCCAAAAAAATCAAGCTTTCTTCATGTCTAGTTTCCTAATCAAATTTACAACTTATATCTTCTTATTAAGATCATGTCCGATTTCTTCGGCTAATAAAATATAATCATCATTCCCCTATTCTATTAAGCCAAAATTTTCTTTCCCAATAATCTGAGAGGGTAAAAATGAAATACAAACGTGAAGCATAAAATCGGTTATATCATTAGTGTTAACGTAAACGATAGAGGGCCTACAAATTCAAAGTAAAATTTAGTCTCCTCACTACCAAAATTGTTACGCGAGATCATAATACCATTGATAACAAATTTAGGTTATGATTTATTGAGAGCTCTAATATTAAGCACAACGTGAATTTTTTTAATTTTTGTCCTCATCTTTCAAACACATCACCCTCAATTTATCTATATAAAAGTGAGTGATTCATATGGTCATTATAAAAATATATTTCCAAATCACTTTTATCGTGAATTATAAAAGAATTATAATTTAATATGGTAAAATTGAAAATGTGTATTTATTTTATAAAGAATTTAAATTGCCAGTCAATTTTATTTGTTTTTTTATCCTTAGTCGTAGTTCTTTGTTAGTGTTATAAGTTTTTTTAACTTGATGTTCCCTTAAGTTGATGAATAAGGGATCCAATGGACTGGCCATAATTTTTTCTAATGATACTATGTCAACTTCAAGAACATTTTTGTCTAGGACCATTTTAACCAAATGTTGGCCTTATAAAGAGAGAAACTTTTCCCTCTCTCTAGAACCCCTAATTATGGATTGCATTTATCTTCTCACTCTATGCCATCATTTTTCTTCTCCACCAGCCCCATTCCCAAACATTGTAGTTTTTTCTCTGAACTAGCGCTGCACTCTTGGTTCTCCCATTCACTTTTCTTGTCTGTCCTTTGTTTGTATCGGTAAGATCTGAGTAAACGACATGAATTGATGGATTTCAACCCTGTTGGTTAACTTCATGTCTTTTTTAAGTTTCTTGGGTAAATTTATCCCGCCCTTTCTTTCATTTGAATCTCATTTTGTAAGTATGTTGCTCATGCTGCACGCCTTCAAGTGAGTCTATCTCTCATTTGGATGCTCTTATGCATGGTATAAATACTAATGTATTTCAGATCTATTTTATATTTCAATTTCCCTTTTATTATCTTATTTTGAATAGTTTTAGATCTATATTATGTCCCGATTTCCTTGAAGATCTGATGTAGTTTTTGTTAGAAATACTTTTCGGATTTCTAATATACTTATTGAACCCTGAAATTAAATCATCGTGTAATAATGCGGAATAAATACTTACAGGATGTAGACATTCTTTAATCTTCAAATTCCTGACTTGAAGCGGATGATCCGTGATCCTTTGATAGGTTATCGATTCTATAAAGAGATGGCAACCAAAACACACTTTTGTAATTGATTCGAAGGAATAATCAATTTGTTTTTCTTAAAGGATTTTTTCTATCTTTATTTGATCTCTTGTCTTTTAAGAATGAGGAACTCATTCTTATATAGAACTGAAGTGAGAAAACAGTTCTTGTCTTTTAACCGTCTGTAACTTCCAGACGGTTACTTAATGAAGACCAGTCCTTATTAAATTGTCACCCTTAGGGACCATAACCCGGTATTATTTTGTTTTACAAAATAACCCCAAAACTTTTACGTTTTGCTTAATTTGTTTATTTCCGAATGCAATCCTTCACAGTATTCGGAATTAAACCTGGTATCAATACAATTACCTCTATGATACATATTTTATCTACTATTGCATTCTTTTCTTAATGATTACTTTTATTGGACTAATATTAACGATAGTTCGATACATCGATAAAACATATGACGGTCCAACTTAATAGAGAAATTCTAACAATCTCCCACTTGGATCATCATATGCTACTATAGGATGCATCCACTTAATGAACGTTCTTAATTTCTATCGTCACATAGATAACCTTAACAATCCCGTAAATGACCATTAACGACATAGGACTAAAGTCATCATCAATGCATTTCAAGCCGCAAATAGATGCATCAGTAATCACGATATCGCAACAATCAACTACATAGATCTATCATGGTGCATAGCATAAGAATAATATGAAATGTAATCTTACATATCTATTCTTAACTAGTCCCACTTAATTGGAGGTCTACTTACAGCAGATTACGAATAATCAAAGATAAGAGCACACAGAAAACTTATATATACACATGTTTGCATTAGTGACCTTAAGTTCGCGAATATCATAATACAAACAAATTTAATAGTTTAATACAAACTCCCATTGAAACTAACAGTCCTCTAAGTACACAACACCTATGTTAATGGTGTGTTAAATAAAAACTTTAGGTACCAATTCTTTCGTAAGAGGATCTGCTAACATCGAGTTTGTCCCTATGTGCTCCACACTGATTTGACCACTCTGTACTCTCTCTTTAACAGACAGGAACTTGATATCTACATGTTTGGACTTAACCGAGCTCCTGTTACTGTTTGAATACTGAACTGCCGAGTTATTGTCACAATATAATCTAAGGGGTCTTTCTATCCCCTCTACGACTCGCAGTACCGTGATAAAATTTTGCAGCCAAAGCGCCTGATTGGATGCCTCAAAACAAGCAACAAATTCTGCAGCCATAGTGGAAGATGCAATGAGTGTTTGTTTAAAACTTTTCCATGATATTGCACCTCCCGCTAAAAGGAATATAAAGCCTGAGGTTGAACGACGAGAATCCTCACATCCAGCGAAATCCGAGTCGGAATACCGTATGACCTCGAGTTTATCCGACTTCTTATATGTTAACCTGTGATGTTTTGTTTGTTGCAAATACCGGAGAACTCTTTTGACTGCTTTCCAGTGTTCCATCCCCGGATTACTTACGTATCTCCCTAACACACCCACCACAAAAGCAATATCTGGCAGTGTACAAACTTGAGCATACATCAGACTTCCAACAGCCGAAGCATATGGAACCTTTTGCATTTCCTCAATCTCAAGTTTTGTCTTTGGGCATTGGTTAAGGCTAAACGTTTCATCTTTTGATATAGGGGTTTCCTTTCCTTTGCTGTTAGCCATCCCGTAACGTTGTAACATACTCTCAATATACGCCTTTTGTGATAAACTCAAAATTCCATGGGATCGATTCCTATGAATTTGAATTCCTAACACAAATGATGTATCACCAAGATCTTTCATATCGAATTTGTCCGAAAGAAATTTCTTGGTCGTATGTAACAATTCTTTATCGTTCGTGGCCAATAATATGTCATCAACATACAACACTAGAAATATGAATTTACTCCCACTGAACTTTTGATACAGACAGTCCTCCACTGAATTTATCTCGAAACAAAATGAGACAATAACTTCAAGGAATTTGTGATACCACTGTCGAGACGCTTGCTTGAGACCATAAATAGATTTCTTCAGTTTGCATACCGTCGACTTTGGATCACCAGAGACAAAGTTTTGAGGTTGTAACATATAGATCGTTTTATCAATGTCTCCATTAAGAAAAGCGATCTTTACATCCATTTGATGGAGCTCAAGGTCGAAGTGTGCAACTAATGTCATGATTGTCCGAAATGAATTTTTCGGAGAAACTGGAGAGAAGGTTTCTTTAAAGTCAATCCCTTCACGTTGAGTAAAACCCTTAGCTACAAGTCGCGCTTTATGCCTCTCCATATTACCCTTAGAATCCCGTTTGGTTTTAAAAATCCATTTACAACCAATCGGCTTCTTTCCTTCAGGTAATGGAACAAGCTCCCATACCACTTTATCTTGCATTGATTTAAACTCTTCGTTCCTTGCTTTAATCCATAAGCGAGAATCAGAACTTTTCATGGCTTCAAGAACACTTCAAGGATCGTTTTCTGTTGAACCATAAAATTCTTCATGTTCTTGAAGATACAGTATATATTCTGAAGATATAGCGCTCTTTCTTTCTCTAGTAGATCTACACAAAGGCATAATTTCTTCATTTTGCACTTGAACTTTTTGAGGAGGTAGAGTTTGTTCTTCTTGAACAACTTCATTTTGCTCTATTGGAACAACATCCATAGGAGGAAGATTAACATAATCTTGAGTATCTATATGTTCTAACGAATCTGAAGTAATGATTGGCCTTCTAATTACCATATCATCATCTGACACTATAGTATCATTGTTAGAACCTTCATGAATCTTTATTGATTATTTCTCAAAATGAATGTTCGTTACTAAATTCTTCCCCCCAAACTCTATATCCTCAAAGAATTTCGATGTATCCGTCTCAAATATATTCTTTGTGGAAGGATCATAAAACTTAAAACCCATATTGTGCTCGGGATATCCGATGAAATAACTACTAACCGTTTTAGAGTCCAATTTCTTTTCATTTGGCCTATAAGGCTTCGCTTCAGCTGGACATCCCCAAACATGTAAATGTTTTAAACTAGGTTTACGCCCAGTCCAAAGTTCATACGGTGTCTTAGTAGTTGCTTTCGTCTGAACTTTATTAAGTAGGTAGGTCGCACATTTAATTGCTTCTCCCCAGAGTGATATAGGTAATGTTCAATGACTAATCATACTTCTTACCATATCCTTCAATGTACGGTTTCGTCTCTCAGATACTCCATTCATATTGGGCAAACCCGGCATCGTATACTGAGGGACTATGCCACACTGTTCTAGGAACTTTGCAAACGGTCCATGACGTTGTTCACCTGAACCATCATATCTACCGTAGTATTCACCACCATGGTCCGATCTGACGCACTTAATGTCTTTACCGAGTTGTTTTTCAACTTCGGTCTTAAAAACTTTGAACTTGTCAATGGCCTCTGATTTTTCGTGAATGAGATATAGATACCCATATCGTGAAAAGTCGTTAATGAAAGATACAAAATATCGTTGGCCGTTCCATGATGCTGTAGGGAACGGACCGCAGATGTCTGTATGTATCAAATCCAAGACCGCTTTCGCTCTGTATGCATCTAATCGTTTCACTTTGGTCTGTTTTCCTTTTATACATTCAACGCAAACGTTGATGTCCGAAAAATCCAGTTCACTTAATAAACCTTCTGAAACAAGCTTTTCAATTCTATTTCTAGAAATGTGACCTAATCGCTTGTGCCAAAGTTTTGCTGATTTTTCCATTTTACAATTTAGTTTTCCAGGTACATCTACATTCATTATCTCTTTGTGATCCTTTATAGTATCCAATAAATACAAGTTATCATTTGCTATTAACTTTCCAGAACCAACAACATTACCATGTAAATAAAGACATAAACTTTCCTTTCCAAATAGACAAGAATAACTTAATTTGTCCAACAACGGAAATGAAATTAGGTTCCTTCGAAAAGAAGGTACATACAATACGTCTTTTAAATACAAAAAATGTCCAATGTAAGCAACAAACGAAAATCACAAATAGAATGAACTAAACACGAACTGCCATCAGCTGTATAGATGGATGTTTCACCATCACTCAAGCTACAGTTTCTTATCATACCCTGCAAAGAAATACAAACATGAGTTGTTGTTGCTGTATCAACCCACCAAGTATTTCTCTGCCTTGAAACTAAATTGATCTGAGAACAGACCATAGAAGTGAAAATACCTTTGGCTTTCATCATAGCCCTCCATTTTTCACATTCTTTCTTAAAGTGTCCCGGTTTCTTACAATGGAAGCAACGCCCTTTACCAGACGTACCCTTATGCTTCTTTTGTCCCGAACCGGATGCATGTGCATCTGAACCTTCATACTTTCTCTTAATTCCCTTATCCACCTGAGCTTTCACCATTTGCACTTCTGGATGTTCTTGCTTCATCTTTTCCTCCTCTTGCGCTGCCTGAGAGATGAGCTCGTTGAGAGGCCATTTCTCGCGCTGACAGTTATAAGAAGTTTCAAAGTTCTTATACTGAGGAGGGAAAGAGTGAAAAGCAAAGCTTACAACAACATATTCGGGAAAGTCAATCTTAAGTGCTTTCAATTTGGAAGCGATGTTTGACATTTCCAAGATGTGCTCACGAAGCCCTTTGCCACGATATTTCATAGAGGCTAGCTTAATAAGCAGCGTCTTAATCTCTACTTTATCGTTCTTGGAAAAACATTTCTCTACCTCTTCGAGAAACATTTTCGCATTAGTGATCTCAGGTGGAACTGCACCACGGAATGCTAATGGAATTGCTTGCTTCATGATCCATAGACTTATCCTGTTCGACTTTTCCAACGCCTCTGACTCTTTTTTCTCCGTAGGAGAACTGTCATCAGTCAGAGGTTTAGGTTCATCGACCCTTAATGCTAAGTCGTAATCATGGCACATCAAGTGCAGCAACATATCTTCTTTCCACAGCTCAAAGTTTCTCCCATTAAGTATGGGTGTCTTTTTGCCTTCCGGGTTATAAAGATACGAATTTGCTAACATAAGAAACAATAATTAGCCAAAAACATCACCTAACATATAATCTCCATAGCATTTAACAAATAAACATAGCATAATAAAACAAACTCTTACAACATCAATAAGATACCTTCGGGCAAGCATATTAATTTGTATATGTATGAGTTCGAGCATAATTAATGTTGATCCTACTAATTGACTTAAGTAAGAAACTCTTATTTTGGGCCGATTTTCCTAGATCAATTTTCTCAATGACAAATTCACAAATAATTATCTCGTGTGTAAGATTAACTATGTTAAACCTTTAGCTTCCTTTGGGCCGATTGAAGTTTACATACTTGTCAATGAGAGACTTGTCAGAACTCTAAAATAATTAATTCACCGATATGGATCACTTTGGCGATATATTGGATCTTTAATTATTTATCCAAATTTGGACAACTTAAAACATGTTATATATAAATTTAACGATTTAAATTTATTATATTATAAAATATCTGTAATTATATTAGGATATAATTCTTAATATATATTATCATATAATACTTATATATATAATATGTCTTTAAATATTTATATATATAATAAACTTTAATTATATAATATAATATAATTCTGATTTATATATAACTACGCCAACTGCTCTCAGGTAATGCTTTAACTTATTATTTAACTGTAGTCCCTTCTTTTACATGTTTAACTGTGTCGTACACGACTTATGAAAGTTCTTTTACGTGTTTAACCGTCACGCCGCACAGCAATAACTAACTTTATATAGTATACAACCTTGTAATTATTCAGTTATATACGGCCGTACACGACTTCCCAAAATAAAGGAACCGTACACGACTTCCGAGATAAAGGAGGCACTTATAACTTTATATAATATAATCTTATAATTATTCACTTATAACTTTATATAATATATAACTCGAGTAATCGCTTACTGCGAACTTAATTGCAGGTAACTGAGAGATATATTTGCAGCGACTAATTATATATATATATATATAAAAGTAACTTTTAACAACGATGATATTGCAATAATATATATACACGATTTTCTGTAATAAATCCTTTTCTATTAAATGTTTCATATATAGATTCATATAAAACTTAACTCAAGCAAAGGTTTATTACGATTTGTAGATTTAACAGATTTGAACTATCTTGAATATTTATAATTCTTTCTTTCTGAAATCCGAAACTAAAATTCAAACATGTTTTGTTGATAGAGAAACATTTTTAGTTTCATAGATCATGATTTCATAATTTGAAAATTTAAGAAGATAACTTCATGGTGGCTCTGATACCACTTGTTAGAAATACTTTTCGGATTTCTAATATAGTTATTGAACAATGAAATTAAATCATCCTGTAATAATGCGGAATAAATACTTACAGGATGTAGACATTCTTTGATCTTCAGATTCCTGACTTGAAGCGGATGATCTGTGATCTTTTGCTAGGTTATCGATTCTTCTAAGAGATGGCAACCAAAACACACTTTTGTAATTGATTCGAAGGAAGAATCAATTTGTTTTTCTTAAAGGATTTTTTCTCTCTGTATTTGATCTCCTGTCTTTTAAGAATGAGGAACTCATTCTTATATAAAACTGAAGTGAGAAAACGGTTCTTCTCTTTCAACCCTCTGTAACTTCTAGACGGTTACTTAATGAAGACCAGTTCTTATTAAATTGTCACCCTTAGGGACCATAACCAGGTATTATTTTGTTTTACAAAATACCCCCAAAACTTTTTACGTTTTGCCTAAGTTGTTTATTTCCGAATCCAATCCTTCACACTATTGGGAATTAAACCTGGTATCTATACAATTACCTCCATGATACATATTTTATCTACTAGTCCATTCTTTTCTTTATGATTACTTTTATTGGACTAATATTAACGATAGTTCGATACATCGATAAAACATATGACGGTCCAACTTAATAGAGAAATTCCAACAGTTTTGGTATTTTCAGTTTGCTTTTAGGTCTATTCAACCTTTATTGTATTCCGGAGTTGTTAGCTTAGAGATGTATCTTTGTTGTTTCTTTTATCTCTTTTAGGTTTAAGAGGAATGCCCTAAAAATTTGTATAATTTTACAATTTATTTAATGTCAAAAAAATAAAGTTTCCTTTCGCGTTTTTAAGTAAGTTTTTCCTTTGTGGTATACCATTTTATTTATTAAAAGTTTGGAATTTATATCTTAAACTCATTCAATTGTTTTTTTTATATTTGAAATACAGGTTGAAAAGCATGGCTTAGGCATGACGTACATGTTTCGAAGTTACAAAATTTGATATCAAGATTACTTTTATTCTTCCGATTTTTATTGAATTTTGAGTTTGCGTTTTGGTTTTGGCTTGTTTGGTTGTGGGATACTTATAATATAAGTATAGGATTATTGGATGAATATGAAAGTGATGTAGAACTTGAAGAAATCTGCAGAAAAAGTAGAACACTCGTTACTGCTAAAATAATTTAGCTTCTTTAGCATCGGTAACTATAGGATTAATGGATGAATATGAAAGCGATGTAGAACTTGAAGAAATCTCCAGAAAGAGTAGAACACTCGTTACTGCTAAAATAATTTAGCTTCTTTAGCATCGATAGAAGTGACATCTTCTTTAACATCGATAGAAGTGACATCGTGGTGCTTAGCATTTTATCATCAAACTAAAGATATAAGCCTACAGTTTTAATGGATCCTTAAGATTATATTATGAAAATTAATGAATTTATGTCCACAACTAATAAATTTCTTTATCACATATATAAATGAATACAATATAAAGTCTGCTTATATAGACTTAATGTTTATCATTGAAAATTCTATATACCAGTTATTCCCCATATATTTGTCATTTCCAATAAGCATATAGGCATACCATTTTCATAAATTTTGGGATGTTCGAACTTATTGAATGTTATGACATGTAATATCACTTGACACACCGTATTACTCAAAATTATATAAGTGAACGTTATAAGAGAAGGTTAATAATGTTGTTAAAAAGAGCTTAAAAATAAAGAAAACATGGATACTGAAGAGTCTGCCGTATTTTCTATTAAAACACTCTGGTAGGCGGAAGAGGCCCGAGGAAAGCTTAGGCAGCCTCTTCAGCACTCATGTTTTTCATATTTTCTATTTTCTATTGAACAACATTGGTAACCTTCCATGTATCTTTATCCTAAAAATATGGAGATAGTTTTTAATATAAAATTAACGATAACACTTAAACTAATGCATTCTGTTAAGTGATAGCACATGTGAAACATCCAACAAACACATATAGTACTTTGTATTATGTCAAAGTTTATTAAAATAGGATGCCTTTATGTGAATCGAAAATGAGCAAGACATGTGAAATCAATGTATATAGTATTTTCAATCATAAAGATTGACGCTCATAATATTCTATTTATAACGAGATATATATCATGTGATAAATCAATTAACCAATCCTAGACATCAATTATTTTAGATCAATTTTTTTTCTTTTTCCCTCTTCTTCTTTTCCTTTTTCTTATATCGTTTCCATTTTTTAGTTTTACTTTTTTTTCTCTAAATATCTATCGGTGGGTGTTTTTAGAGACGGCAGTGAGAAATTTAGGTACGCGTGTTTGTTTATAAAGGTTTGGTTGTAGCGACTTACGCGGCTATGAGAACTAACCACCGTGATTATCCTTGTATAAGTTGTATATATTTGTAGACTTAATGTTTTTTCATATTATTTTTAGATGTTTTATTTTTGTGTTCGTTGATGATGTTGATTTGGTTCTTATATTTTTCATGATTGTTGTTTCCTCTTCTCTCTTGGTTGCATGGAGGTTTGTTTAATTGTTTGATATGTTTGATTATTCATAGTTACTAAATTTATTTGAATTAATTTTTTTAATATAAATATACAATTTAAAGATATTTTGTGTATAATAGAAACAGTGAAGTTGGCTCAGAGAATAGTTGTTTCGACCTGCATAAGACCAAGGCAGTGTTTTCAGAGATATAAAACCAACACGACTTAGCTTACATATGGACCATTATTCATATATATTATATCATGTGTAATTCTTTTTTATCTTTAGAGGATGAAAACATGCACTAAACTCTCTAGTTTATGATATGTTTTTTTTCCTTTTTAGAATGCAGATCGTTTGGACAGTAAACGAATTAATGATATGGAATTTGATTGTGTTTATTTTGGGTACACAATCTTTGAAAGGTCTTACATCATAAAAGTTCATAGAATACTTCTTGAGAGACCTCATATGAAATATGATGGTTGGAGTTGGAATGCTTCATGCTTAATGCTGAAATTGATTATGATCAACGCACTTATCATATAATATAATGGACATGGTTCACTCATTCTTTCCCTAATAATTTTCAATGCTAGAATGTCAAGGAGTCAAATAAATTATATCTTCGTGCACCATAATCAATGTGTCATTGTTTTTATTGGATTTTGAAGTAGAAAGGAACCCAAATAATTTATTGGGAACTTATCGTTTTCATATTGGTAAGACGAAGGATATTTTCGTTATTTTGATTAGTGGTGGATTTGACAAAAATATAAAGCTTTTGCTAGTATTAACCTTTCAATGTGCTAACATTGATATGTCTTTAGCAATGTCTTTATTGCTTTAATAGTAGAATATACTCCATTTAAAAAATCTTCATGATTTTTACAAAAGATTTTAAAATACTTTTGGGCACAGGAAGAACCGAGAGAGTATGAATAGAGATTAATGATAAAATAGATTTGTTAAGAATTAACGCATCCACCATTTGTGTAACTATCAAACTTAAGTTGTCTACCAGCAGTATAAATCTAGTCCGACTTATCTTTATGTTCTATAATTACAACCATATGTAAATTATATTTATATTTATATATATATATATATACACGTTTTAAGTAGGGAATTTTAAATTTAGTTTTGATACCTCTTGCATTCCACATGATCTAGCTAACCATTAACACTCGAAAATGATTTATAAATTTTTTGGTAAGCTTATGAATCATATATCGAAGTAAACCATGTGATAATCAAAGATTCCAAAATATTAAAATAATTAAATCATATTATTGAGCTTTTATTCACAGTTTATATTCCATCTGTTAATATTACTTTGAGAATTCAACGCATAACCGTTGGAGTATTAAATATCATGACAATAAGGAAGTATGACCTTAATATATTCATAGGATTAGTGGATGAATACTCTATACTACTAAAATAATTCATATCATTAGTGAGGTAGAACTTGTAGGAATCTATAGAAAGAGGTTCGATAAATTTCTCTTCCCATTCTTCCATTGGAATCTCATTTTGTAAGTATGTTTTTCCTGCTACAAGCGTTAAAGCGAGTTTGTCTCTCATTTGGATGCTCGTATGGGTGTTACAAATAGTATAATGTATTTCAGATCTATTTTGTAATTTAATTTGCCTTTTATTATCTTATTTTGAAGCGTTTTAGATCTATATTATGTTACCATCTCCTTAAAGATCTGATGTAGTTTTTGTATTTTCCGTTTGTTTTTTGGTGCATTCAACCTTTACAGTATTTTGGAGTTGGTAGCTTAGCGATGTGTTGTTTTTTTATTCATTTTATAGATTTTTTATGCGCTTTTCCGACTACAATTATTTGATAATTTTTTCTGTCTTTTTAGTAAAGTAATTTTTGCTCTTATATATATATATATATATATATATATATATATATATATATTGCAATGAAGACGATGAAGTTTGTGGATCGAAATCATGGATTATCTTCTTGACGGTACAACAAAGTTTTGAGGTACAATTTCTATGACAATCTATTTATAAAAAGGTTAGAATTTGTGATTTCAACTTATTCAACTGTATTTTTTTGGTTTTAAATACAGGTTGAAAAGCATGGCTCAGGACGTACATGTCTGAAATTTCAAGATTTGAATATCAAAGTTAGTTTTACTCTTTCGATATTTATTGAATTTTCGGTTTGTGTTGTTGTGGAAATAAAGTGCGTTAAAAGCTATGATGCGATAATAAATATACACGTAAGTAACATTATAGTATTTAAGGACAAACATATAAATATTAAGTTCATGGGTATTAAAGAGAGTTCGAAGTTGTCAAATATGTATAGAGCATATTAGAATATATTTCATTAAAATACACCTTCTTACTAAAGTATTATTTCATACAAGTTTTAGGGAAAACAGAGTTAGGATGGTGTTGTTTGTTTAAAATATCATTGATTTACGTGGGAGTATTTCAATATTGTCTGAGTTAAGTTTTGAGTTATAAACTATGTCGCGTGCCAATGGATTCAAGATTAAAGCTAAGCTAGATTGATGAAAATCTATTTATAGATGCAACAATGTATCGCAGTGTCATTGGGAGTTTGAGGTACTTAGTCCATCCTAGACCTGATATATCATTTGTTGTTGGCATGGCTAGCCGTTTCATGGAAAAACCCTATATAAGACATATGAGTGCTGTCAAACAAATTCCTCAATATATAAAGGGTACACTCAATTTTGGTTTGAAGTATGTTAAAAGAAATAACATATAAAGAGAACCAACTTGTAGAAAGAGATAACGAAAAGGGAGAAGCAACTTGTAGAAAGAAAGTAACCGAAAAGAAAATCGTAGAACAATACATTAAACAAATTATAAACAATACCAAATATGGGAATTTTTTTGAAATTACAAAATTAGTCTACAAATGTATAAGAGTAAAAATACATTGGCTTACAGAAAATACATAAGGGTAATTTAAGTCCATGCCCATAAAACTTAGATTGAGAGATCCGTATATCTCAGATCTGTAACATAAAATAAAAAATAAAAAATAAATCATATACAAAAATCTATAAGTAATTTAGAGTTCGGTAATGAATGAAAGACACTAAACGCTTAAATGTTAAGAAGACACAAAACATTATGGCAATATGAAATAGGGTTTACAAAAAAATATAAACACTCGCATAATTATTTGATCTATGGAAACGGAACCCGGGTGCAGTTCGACCAGATAAAAACACTACTAGCTTCTAACACCACGAGACAAACTAGAAATACAACGATGGCAGCACAAAAATAAGTTAAGAACATAATATACCATGAAAAATAAAACCATCACGTCTCCAATTCGAACAAAAAAATATATGGTTAACCATAAAAAGAATACTAATTGTTCTCAACCTGTAAATCTACAAACAAAGAATAAATTACAATCTAGGAGTATTAAACTAACAAAATGTAAAACAATGTAAAAATATGATGATGGGAGAAGTGGCTTAGCAAATATTTATTTTGATGAATGGATAGACAATGATCAATTATTTTTGGGTTGGTTGTATAGCATCATTACTCAAGAAATTATATATACTTAGGTAATAGTTCGTGTGATGTATGCTCAAATATGTGTCGGGTCAGATATTACAGTTTTTTTTCGGGTTATTGGAAAGGTAAATAAATGGTTTGAAGATAGACCACGAGGAACCATTAAAAAATAAATATTTGAGACAAGCAACGAACAAAATGACACATGTTGATATATAAAGAGTAAGGATAAGAATCTGGAAACAAACAAAAGATATGATCAAGCCGTTATTTTTTCTCTACATAGGAGACCATGTATTGATGTTTGAAGATGAAATGAAACTAACATTTCTATACTCCCTCTTTATCTCAATATATATATATATATATATATATATATATATATGTGTTTTTTCTAAGGGACTTATAACCTAAATGTATTACAAAAATAAATGAGAATTAAAGGAAGAATATTATTATGTGAATCCTCCATAATTAAAACCATATAAATATTATGTTGTTTGATTTGTTGGTTTTGGTAATATTTCATGAATTGAGGTCTTTGTCTGCTCTAGTGGAATACTTCAATCTTATTAGGATTTTCCCCTATCAAGTTGGCGCTAACATGTGGTATACACTCATGCCCTGCATCATGGCCTCCAGACTTTCTAAGACAACCTTCTCCATGGAGAAACTCATCTCCATATCAAGTGTAGCTAAGAATTCTCATTACCCATTTTATTCTCTTGGGTTTGCAAGAAAATACAAGGTGACCAAAGATTTCTTAGAGGCTGACAAAAAATGAAAGCAACGATTAATTTCTATTTCTGGGCTATGGGAGATCGGCTTTGAAGATTCCGACAACCTTCCCTATTGGTTGACTTTGAAATGGTCTAGGAAAAGTACATATCCTCATATGTAATTCTATTTGACTTATTAAAATTGATTAATTCAAGGTATTTATTTTAAACACCTATGAAGGGAATTGCTAAACCCTTTAAAAGTTATGCGAAATCTGCAAAGACAATCTTCGAGAAGTTAAGTGTCTCGGCGGGTGAAAATTGGAACTATGAATTCCATTAGAGTTTCATGCGAATGAACTTGTTAATAAGCAATCTTTGGAGATACGACCCTACTGAGAAACAATTCACGTCCCACCTCATGGCGTATTTCCCCCCAAAATGATGATATTCTCAAACGCTTGGAAGTCTTGGACAATATGGTTTACCTTCCCACTCCGGCTCGAGCTCCCAATCATCAAGATGTAAAGAAACCCGATGTGGAGGATAAATGGACCGAGGAAGATGCAGACTTGGAGAATGATGTCCCCGAGGAGCAAAGGGTTTTGAGTCTAAGGAGACCAACAAAATGAAACTCAGGAAGAAAGGTCAATAAAAGTTATACAAGGAGACGCAATTGATATCCTGGTAACCCTCGTTCTAATGTCCGAGAAGAAAACGAGAAAGATACTGATAATGAAACTTCAGTTGAAGTCAGACCAACTAGGAGAGCAGGGGCTGTGAGAAAGAGGAGGCGCGGTGCTGAGGAGAAACAAAACAAAAGTAGTTGACAGTGAAAGGGAAAATGATAACACAACTTGTTGAGGTTACCACCCATAAAGAAAGTTGTTATAGTCTACTCGGATTCTGGGGGAGAATTTTCACGTTTTCGTTATATATGTGTAATTTGATCAACTTCAATGAATTCAGAATTTCAGGAAAACAAATTCTCTTAATTTTATTTTCTTCATTTGGTATCAGAGCCAATGTCGAAAAACGATAGTTATGCGAGTGTGGTGAGAAGCGGTAGTAGCATTGAATCAACACAATCAGAAAGAAGTGTGTCACAGAAGGAAGGAAATCTATCACTTACGTATCCAATTCTCACTGACACAAACTATCAAGAATGGGCTCATGGAGTTTGGGAAGCTGTGTTGCTCGACAAACCATTTGATCTCCGTCAAGATCAAATCGCATATGGAATTCTCTCTCAAGGATTGACTGAAGGCCAATTGATGGAATTGGGTGACATCGAGACAGCACGAGAAGCATGGGAGTCTCTTCGTAAAATGAATGAACGAGCAGACGAGGTCAAAGAGGTGCGAGCGCAAGCGTTCAGATGGGAATTTGAAGGTATAAAAATGAAAAAGAATGAGAAAGTAGTAGAGTATGCGAGAAAAATGGCAAAAGTGGTTAACCAAATGAAGTCCCTTGATGTTGCCATTAAGCCAGACTATGTGAACAAGAAATTGTTAAGATCAATTTCGTCAAAGTTTACCCAAATTGCCGCGTCGATTGAACAATTTGGAGATGCAAAAAACAAGTGTTTTGAAGATGTTATTGGGGCACTAAGAGCCCACGAAGAACGTCTTAAAGGTAATGAAGAAGAAGAGCACGATGAAAAGGTGTTGTTAACAAAAGCAGAATGGGAGTCACGACTCAACTCGACATATTCTAGAGGGACCTAAGGTCGCGGTCGAGGAAGAGGCAGAGGTGGCTTTGGCTATGGGAGAGGAAGCTTTTCCTATAGAATATCAAAATCTGTTGATGGAGAAGGACATATCAAGAGAAATTCGAACTTTGATATCACAAAAGTACGATGTTATACTTGTCATAGTTTTGGGCATTTTGCTAGGGATTGCAAACTGAAGAAAGAGGAAACAATGAATCTAACAGAAGAAGTAGAAGAGAAAGATATATTGTTAGTCACGGAGACCAATCGTGTTTTTTCTAGAGAGAAAAAATTGATGTTGGCCAAAGATAAATTTGAAACAATGGAAACTAAAGGGAGTGTTGATGAAACAATGACAAGTAGATGAGTCAGGAGGAAAGGTTGTTGTAGATGGCCAAAATACCTCGAGCAGAAAATAGACTATATGCAATGAAAATGAGTCAAGCAATTTCACAATGTCTCGTATCTACCGAATATGAAAACTCTCGCTTGTGGCATGCTCGCTATGGGTATCTGCACTTTCAAGCCTTGCAAAAACTTGGACGAGATAAATTAGCTCATGGATTACCTGAGTTTAAACAAGATGGTCAGAATTGTGATGTATGTGTTCTTGGGAAACATCACAGAGGAAGATTTCCAACACAAAGTCACTATCGAGCAAATTCATTGTTAAATCTAATCCATTCAGATATTTGTGGTCCTATTTCACCAATTACCAAAGGAGGGCACAAGTATTTTATTTTGTTTGTTGATGATTTTAGCAGGTACATGTGGCTAAAACCACTGAAATAAAAAGATGAAGCACTTATTGGATTTAAGAAGTTCAAAGCAGAGGTCGAGACGCAATTGGAAAAGAAAATAAAAATGTTACAGACAGACAGAGGCGGAGAATTTCAGTCTCAAGGGTTTAAATTATTTTGTAAGCTTCATGGAATTCAAAGGCATAAACAACACCATATTCACCACAAAAAAATGGTGTGGTGGAAAGAAGAAATCAAACCATTGTCGAGATGATGAGATGTTTATGAATTTTGAGCAGAAGATGCGGTTACATCAACCTATCTTATAAATCGATGTCCCACAAGAGCTATAAGTGGAAGGACACCATATGAAGTCTACTTCGGAAAAACACCAAATGTAAGTCATTTTCGATTTTTTGGATGTATAGCTTATGTTAAAAATCTGAAATATGATGTGAAGAAGCTTTATGATCGAAGCAACAAAGTTGTTTTTCTTGGTTATGAAACTGGTTCAAAAGCCTACAGATTTGTGAATCCAAAAACAATGAAAATAATAGTGAGTCGAGATGTGTTATTTCGAGAGTCTGAGAAATGGAACTGGTCTGACACTGTAGAATCTATGGAAGTTCAACCTAGTAACTCCATTTCCATTATATATTCAACTGGAGAAGTAGAATCTATGAATCTTGATTCACCATTAATTTCTTCTCAAAGTGTATTAAATTGGGATGATACAAGATCAGATGAGGAACCTAGCAACGAGGACGATGAAACTCCAGCAAAAAAGTTTCGATCTTTACAAGAGATATATGATGAAACTAAGGAAATTGGGTTAGATTCAGATATGAGCCTTTTGTCTATTGAAAACGCAAGAAGAAGCATTCAACAATATATGAAAAACTAGACTTTTGTAACAACTCACCTGCCGAATCACTATATGGTTTTACTGAGAAAAGAAGAGAAGATGAAGTTCTGAGATTGAAGAAAGCATTATATGGTTTGAAACACACTCCAAGAGCTTGGAATGAAAAACTAGACTTTTGTTTACAGAATTTGGGTTATGAAAAATGTAGTCTCGAACATGCAGTTTACAAAAGAAGAAATGGAGGTGATTTGGAGTATGTTGGTGTTTATGTGGATGATTTAGTAATAACCGGCTCAAACTTGGTGAACCTGAGAAGTTTCAAAGCAAAGATGATAGAAATGTTTGACATGACAAATTTGGGTTTATAAAGTTTTTATGTGGGAATTGAGGTTAAGCAGAGGTCTGATCATATAACTTTAAGCCAAATAAGTTATGCAGAAAGGATTTTGGAGAAAATGGGAATGCTGAGTTGTAATCCATGTCGTGTACCAATGGATTCAAGGCTAAAGCTAAGCAAGACTGATGGAAATCCATCCGTTGATGCAACAATGTATCGCAGTGTGATTTGGAGTTTGAGGTACTTAGTCCATACTAGACCTGATATATCATTTGTTGTTGGCGTGGCTAGCCGTTTTATGGAAAAACCCTCTATAAAACATATGGGTGCTGTCAAACAAATTCTTCGATATATAAAGGGTACACTCAATTTCGGTTTGAAGTATGTTAAAAGAGAACAACAACATCCAGAGTTGATTGGGTATGCTGATAGTGATCTTGCTGGAGACATTGATGATCGGAAAAGTACCACTGGGTTGTTTTTTTTCTGGGCAGTGATCCGATTAGTTGGACTTCACAAAAACAAAAGGTTGTAGCATTGTCTTCATGTGAAGCTGAATATGTTGCTGCTTCTGTAGGAGCTTGCCAATAAATGTGGCTCAAGAGGTTGTTGGAAGAGTTATGCAAAATTAAAGTTGAAAAAGTTAGTCTGCAAGTTGATAACAAGTCTGCAATTGCTTTAGCAAAGAACCCAGTCTTCTATGGAAAAAGTAAACACATAGATATTAAGATTCATTTTTTTCGTGATTGTGTGAAACAAGGAATCCTTGATATTGCGCATGTCAACACAGAAGAACAAATTGCAGATTTGTTTACCAAGCCATTGCCGCGTGACAGTTTTGAGTTCTTAAGAGATGCAACTGGTGTGTTCAACTTGAAGCCTGAGTTACGAGATTAAGAGGGAGAAATGTTGGCATAAATAATATAATCGTGTAACTTATTTATATGTATGCAGTTATATTTTATTACTTTCCGTTATTTTATGTGCAGTTGTAACTGCCTCCGTAACTTCCGCGTTTCCATTATATATGTGTAATTTGATCAACTTGAATGAATTCAGAATTTCAGAAAAACAAATTCTCTTAATTTTATTTTCTTCAAATATTATATAGCTTGTTGCATAATTATATCCATTGTGTTAAGGTGGTTGAATGCGCTGATAGTGTAAGATTATAGGTGACCCTGAATTAACTTACTGCCTTAGTTTCTAAACAACACAATCACCCAGTTCTGTTAGATATTTAGGTGAAGCCCAACAACCCCAATAAGCCGAAGTCTCTTAATATAACTCTAGAACTTTGCGTTTTGAGTTATACTAGTTGCGAGACTTAGAAGCCCTAGCACAATATCTTATTGTCACCGTTTTCTTGAGCTCTCACCACAACTTTTCTTTTGACACGATATGTATATACTCTCCACAGATACGTTATTGGTTTGCATTCTTCATTTCGTATCAATGTAGGAAATTTATCATTACAATGTATGGAGAAATTATTTGGCTAAACCATTAGCATAAGCTGCAGAATTTCCATTATAATAACCTTAAATAATGTTTTAAAAGCCCATCTCTAGACAAGTTCATTGCTTTAACGACTCAACTTAAAAATCAACTAGTGAAGAGCCTTAAGTATATGCAGTGATACTATGAAACTTATGATGGTTAAGGTAAACAACGTCCCTTACCATTTTCTAAGTACCTAAAACGGTGTTATATAACTCCTCAAAATGTAAAGTCGGGTACGTCTAATATACAAAAATGTATATGAGAAACAATATGGTATACTTCACGATATGGTGAGAAGCATGACTCCAAATTATCTAAAAACTATAACTATAGAACGACGATATAAAAAAGATATCATACATTCTCAACAAAATTCTAACAAAGGCATTCATAAAGACCCAAAATGAGTTTGGATTGGGTGAAAACTAATTTCAAACGTTAGCCTGTTTGGGAGTTCTATTTGACGCAAAGCCTCATGAGTTGAATCTAAAAAAATTGGACAATATGTTATTTTATCAAATATTTTTACAATTTAAAGCAATTTTAATTTTATGATTCTCCCAATATAATGTTTTTGAAACGACGTTATTAAGATTCTTTAAGGATGGAAGAATCTAAGAAAGAAATTTATATTTTGACGAAGAATTTATAGACATTCATAAATGTTCCGACAAAGATAAGTACGTAATCAACCCAACATGTCGGCCCAAAGAAAGGTTGTTTGTGGATTGATGATCAACGACACTGTGGTCATAAAGCCAAGATATCGGCTAAAATGAAGTTTTTTGATGGATTGATGCGCATGTATTTTATAATTATTTTTAAAATTAGTCATTGGAGATAGGAATAATACTATATTACTTGATTGTATAGTACATCTTCCAGAACATAAAGATTCATATGGATAAATGTAAATGATTCATCATGTTTCCATAAACTCATGGAGCATTCATATTCTTGATTGTCGACCAACACTATAAAGCCCGATTCGTTATATATTAGGTTACGAAAATCAAGTGATATTCTAATGGTAATATGAAGAGACATAAAATATGACTTGTATAATAAGATATACTCAACATAAAAGGATTTACTTCAAGGAGACATTTTCTTTAATTTTATGAAGGAATTAATTCAAAACTTCACGGCACTAACAATACACATTCCCCTAGGGCTTTCTCAAATGGATATTTAGACTTTTTTTTTTAAATATATGTTATTAAGGAAAACCTTATTTATAGTGTAACCTGAGAATGTTTTAATAAGAGATTCAAAGTACATAATATCCAAGTTTAAGAAATCCATTTATGAGTTCAAACAAGATTCTCAAAACTGGCACCACGACCTCCTTGACATAATAATCATTTTTCGTTTTGGAGATAAACTCGGTTGAAGACTCCACGTATAAATGGTTAAGTAGAACTAAGTTAATAATTTTAGTATTCCCATGAATATCTCTATTGAAAAAGGAGAAAAATTAAGTCCAAGTTAATGTTAAAAGATATACTTTGATATTGACAAATGCAAAATGTTTCATATTCTTTGGCGTTCGAAAGACTCGTATCGGCTCAAAATTGTTTCAGGTCGGATCTTGTATTTGTTTATGGGTTATTAAAAAGGTACATAAATAGTCTAAAAATGGACTATTAGGAAGCATTAAAATAAATCACTAGTACAAACAATAATAAAAAACATGTGATATATAAAACGTCAAGATAATTTTCAGATCAATGAATATAGGCTCTACCGGATAAATCACTGTGTATTCTATTTTAAACGTCTCTAAAAAAATATGTATTTACTTTTATTATGTACATTTGTAACATTATTGTTGAAGTCATTATCTAGATTTCAAAATTTATTTCAACTAAGTTGTAGATTTATTCTACACAAAACTTCCAACCCTTATATTAGTGAAGACATGAGAACTAAGTGTAGATAGGTCAATTACATACACAGCATAAAGCAAATTTTTCCTATAATATGTTTTGGCAAAGTTTCATCATTATGGTTGGATACATCATTTAAAATTTGAAAAGTTTTACTTTTATTCTATGTTATTTGTTGTTTTGAAGAGTCTTAATTCTAAAATAGAAGAATAAATTAAAAAATTCCATCCTCTATAGTAGTTTTATTATTAACATTTCAAAAAGTACAATAATTGAAATTGAAATGAAAGAAATTTTCTCCTTCGTTAAAGAAATTTTAAAAACTTGGTTTGCCGTAATTTTAAAATGAACTAAAACGAACCTTCTTTTATCTTTATATAACAATATTTCAAAACATACTATAATTGGAAAGGAAGTACAGAAGTCACTTCTAGTGGTTACATTAACTACATTTCAGAAAACATAACAAAATAAAAACTAACTAAAATGAATCTTTTCTAAATATTGAATATTTAATTATGTTATCAAAATTAAGGTCTATTGTGTAAAAGAGGTTATTGATCTATTTGGACCGTGTCATCATTAGGTATTGCAAAAATATATGGCCCATCGTGGAAAGCAAAATTATCAATCAGCAGCTAATCCACATGTCTGTGACTATGGTTGTGGCTGTGAGGCGACCCCATGCCTATATTTATTTCTTGAATATTTATATATGGTACAATTTCCTTGAAGATCTGATGTAGTTTTGGTATTTTCAGTTTGCCTTTAGGTTTATTCAACCTTACAGTATTCTGGAGTTGGTAGCTTAGAGATGTATCTCAGTTGTTTCTTTTGTATTTTTTTAGTTTAAGAGGAATGCCCTGAGAATCTGTATAATTTTACAATTTATTTAATATTAAAAAGATAAAGTTTGCTGTTTTTTTACAAGGGTGGTTTTTAAGTAATTTAATATTAAAAAGATAAAGTTTGCTCTTTGCACTACAATTATTTGATCATTTTTTTATGTCGTGGTTTTTAAGTAATTTTTTCTCTCATATATATATTTTCAATGAAGATCATGAAGTTTGTGGATAGAACCCCTCAACTATCTTCTTGACAGTCCTTTGCAGTTTTGTGGTATACTAGTTTATTTATTAAAAGTTTGGAATTTGTGTCTTGAACTCATTCAATTGTTGCTTTTTTTATATTTCAAATACCCGTTGAAAAGCATTCCTCAGGCGTACATGTCTCGAAGTTCCAGAGTTCCATATCAAGGTTACTTTTACTCTTTCGATTTTTATTATATTTTGGATTTGTGTTTTGGTCCTGGCTTGTTTGATTGTGGGATACTTATAATATAACTATATGATTAATGGTTGAATATGAAAGTCATATCTGCAGAAAGAATAGAGCACTCGTTACTGCTAAAATAATTTAGCTTCTTTAGCATCGGTAAAAGTGACATCGTAGTGTATATGATTTTACCATGGAAATAAAGATATAAGCCTACGGTTTTAATAGGTCCGTAAGTTGATATTATGAAACGTAAAGAATTGATGTCCGATAAGGTTTTGATTTGCTTTGGTAAATTGCTAGAGAGAAATCTTACAGAAAGAAAGTACTATAGAGTTTTTAGAGAGAAAAAACACAAGTACAAAATGAGTCAAGTAAAAAGTGTTCAACCTCTGTATTAGATATGTCTGGTCCTTTATATAGAGGAGCCAAGACTTAGTTAAAAGACTTAGTTAAATAACTGAATCTGTTACAAAAACGAGTTAATTGCTATTTAGTCCTTACAAATTATGTAAAGTCACAATAGCTTCCTAAAACTTTCATCACTCATAAATTAAATACAAACCTTATACTAATTACAATCAAGTCCCTAAATTTACATTGTTTATAAATTAAATCCTAAAAACTCATTTCCATATCAGAATCCCCCCTAGTTCTCATGTCAGTAAATGAATGAGAACTAAAAAGTCTTCAAAGTTGTTTATCTTCGAATCATCAACCTGCCATAAATCAAAACAAGCAAACTATTCGAAGCTAATGTCTTCGAATAACAGATCAATGATCATAAAAATAAGTATTCGAAGACATTAACTTGCATTAACATTCGAAGCGCATATATGTTATACAAATTATAAACTTTTAAAACCAAATTAATTTTAAAAACATATTCAAAGTCATAGTCAAATGACCTTTGAATAATAACCAAAAGATTTGATGTAATCACTTCGAATAATTTTCAAGGCAATTTTACCTTTAACATATCGCTTAGGTGTTCCCCCTTCGAATGTAACGGTTATATATATAACGGTTACATTAATTCGATGAAGCAAATCTGACAGATGTCACACATCTAAACCACCCAGCGATTCGTATTCCAATCTATCACAAAATGGGTCTGTTCATCTTCACACGTCTCTCCCATCTTAGTATAAATACCATTCATTTTTTATTTCAACTCTCTTTACACACAACCATTCTAGAGAGAAGTCAGAGCTTTCTTAGCTACCTTAAACTGCTCCTCCCTTATTTCCAGAATTCTCACTGCAAAACCCAGATCTTCCGATCAATCTTCATCCTCTCCGATCAATCCACTCATGGTTTCTGAGAAAGAAACCAGTAACCAAAAAATCGAAGGCCATTTTACCCAAAACACTAGAATACTCTGATACTGATAGAAACCTGGTGTTTAGTTCTTACGATTACTTTTGCATAACAGAAAGAGCCGAAGAATATCGAAGGGCAGGGTTAATCTACGATGGCCTAATTGGAACTACAACTGAGACATTTCATTACGGTAACTTTGATCCTACCAAATTTCCAAAACTTTCTCCTACTACCAATATCGAAGAAAACTCATCTAAAATGTTTGGCCCTAAAACCCCTCGAACATCTTCAACTCAAAGCAAATTTTCTCCATTGAAACTAAAAACAAATAACTCTTCCTCACTAAAACCTTCTTCATCCAAGCCTAAAAAGACCTTCATTGCAATAGGAGATAAATCAACAATAATTCGAACTCCATCTCCTTCGAAAACCACCAACACTGATCCTCCTCAAAGAGAAATAACAGAAGAAGCAACTCAACCCGCAATTCCACTGTCAGAAACAAACATCCCTTCTTCTCAAGATCCTCAAGAAGGCACCTCGAAAGCCAATGAAGTTGATTTAGAGGCTACTAAATCCGATGCTAAAGCCGAATCTCAAGAGGAAGCTGATGTATGTTCTGTTTCCGAGGAGTAAAGGGCAAAGATTGGGAGGAATCTAAGAGACCTCGAGAGGAAATATATTATCGCTTTGAAAAAGGTTTGATACATATATTATAAACAAAGCCAGGCCTCTTTTCTCAAGAAACAATGGGGAATGGGAGATTACATTATCCTTCGATTACCAAAAGAATGAGAAACTCCCCTTGAGTGCAAGGATGACGAGTTGGCGCTTTATCCATAAATCAACTGGGTCTTTGATTTACACTAGATCCAACGATTGTGGAGTACTTCGAAACTCTCAGCTTGTGCCCTAGCCAAGTAACTCCAAATCAATGGTTCACTTTAATGTCAGTGATCGTGGCATCTCGCCTATCCAAAATAGCGATTAACATTAAGGACTTCATTTCACTTACTCAACTCTCCAAAGGTCTGAAGCTCTCGTTCTATTATCTTACGTTGATGGATGATCTTAAAATCACCGACGATCTTTTGGATGCTGACAAGCTCTGGAAACAAAGGTTTCTTTTCATCTCTGGAGCTTGGGAGAATGGAAAATCAATTTCTGAAGACAATCCTTCGAGGTTAACAATGATATGGAGAAGCAATCGTAAGGACTCTTAAAATTTTATTTTTTTTACCAATTTTAATTTTTTTTAATATATCTTTATGTTCCTTTACTTAACACTTTATTTTGTTTGCTTATACCAGAAATTTCGAAACGCTACACCACTAGTCGAAAAGCAGCTAAAGTGCGCTATTAAAAACAAACATTCCAAAGTATAAACACATGTCTATTCCCAATAAAGCTTCAGATTTTTAATATTCCATGGGTGCTGTAGCATTCTCCCTTCGAAATCACAAAGACGATAAGACCCTGGCTTAACTCTTGCAACCATTGTATAAGGCCCTTCCCAATTCAGAGCCATTTTTCCAAAGCTCTTATTCTTCGTGTGTAGAAAAACTTTTCACAACACTTTATTGCCCTCTTTAAATCCTCTTCTTCTTAGCTTAGAATCATATCTACTTCTCATGAGAGTTTGATAATGTATGGTATTCAAATAACCTCGGACCCTTTTCTCTTCGATCAAATCTACGTTTGCCCTTCGAATTTCATCATTAAATCTTTCAAAATATTGAGATATTCTAAAAGATGACATTGTAGATTCAATAGGAATAATCGCATCCATACCATATGCCAAAGCAAAAGGAGTTTCTTTGGTAGCCTCCCTTGGAGTTGTTCAATAAGGCCAAAGCACTTCTTGCAAATAATTTGGCCATTTTCCTGCTGCCCCCGATACATTCTTCTTCAAGCCATCTAAGATTGTTCTATTTGTCACTTCCACTTATCCATTAGCTTGAGGATGAAAGGGCGTCGAAAAAAATTGTTGAATCCCTTTAGAAGTACAAAATGCATCCATTTCCATATTGTTAAATTGAGAACCATTATCTATTGTAATTCTCCGAGGAACCCCAAAACGACAACAGATGTTATTCACAATGAATTTGATAACATCCTTTGCCTATGTTCCTGATAGTGGTTCTGCTTCTGCCAATTTTGTAAAATAATCCAGAGCCACAATTATCATTTTCCTTCCCCCAGAAGCCATAGGCAAAGGTCCCACCAGATCAAGTCCCTATCTATCAAACGGTATTGCCTCAGATATAGACACAAGTGGCACAGCTGGTCTGTGAATAGCATTAGCAACTCTTTGACAAGTATCACAACCTCAGACTAATTTTTTTAGCATCGTTCATTATTGTAGGCCAGTAAAATCCTACACATAAAACTCTACGAGATAAATCTTTAAACCCACAATGAGCTGACGCTTCTCCATCATGCAAGTCTGATAATACCTATTGTGATTCTTGCTTGTCTAAACATCATAGCAATGCTCTGCTTAATGTATTTTTATATAAAATTCCATCCAGAATTATATATCCAAAGGGTTTTCCCCTTAACTTTTTAGCCAGTTGAGAATAATCTAGGAGTAATCCTTGGTAAAGAAATTAAGAATATCCGATCACCAATCGCGTCGGCTTTCATTATCAGCAGACAATTCCTCTATAATTTCACATTGGCTAGGTTGAGCAACAATTGAAGGATTCTCTTGTAGCAAAATCCAAGGATATTCTTCCTTGTAAGCAACATTTTCCAAAGAATCAGCCACCATGTTACTTCCTTGCCTAATATATTCTACAACCACATTGTCAAACAGAAACATTAAATTTCGAAGCTCCCGAAGATATAAGGTCAAACAATCCTTCCTTGCTTCGGAAAACCCAGATACTTGTTTTGCTTGTAATTGAGAATCCGTTTCCAGATGTACCGAAGTCGCTCCGCAAATCTTTGCTAATCTCAATCCAGCCAAAGCAACTTCGTATTCAGCTTTATTGTTTGAAGCATGAAAACCAAATTTAATCGATTGCATGTGCCTTGATTGCCGTTCGAGGTGTAAATAAAATATCATAGTCTCCCAACTCCACTGACCATTTAGTCATCCTCCTTGAAATATCTGGTCGTTGTAATACATTTTTGAAAGGGAACGAAGTTCAGAAATCTATAGTATGAGATTGAAAATATGGACGCATCTTCCTAGCAGCAATCACCAATGCTAAAGCCAGCTTTTCCAACTTCCTATATCTTTTTATGCTACCACCAGACTTTTACTAACATAATATACCGGCTTCGGAATTCCTGAATCTTCACTAATTAACACTGCACTAAGTGCAAAATCTGATACGGCGATGTACACGAATAATTTCTCCCCATTTCGAGGCTTTGTTAATATTTCTGGTGATGACAACATATTTTTAATACTTGTGAATGATGCTTCGCATTCCTACGTCCATTCGAACCTGTTAGGTCCTCGCAACACTTGAAAGAAAGGAAAGCATTTATCAGAGAATCGTCAAATAAATCGATTAAGTGCTGCTAACCTTCCTGTCAATATTTGTACTTCTTTAACTGATCGAGGTCAATTCATCGTTATCAAAGCCTTCAATTGTTCCGGGTCACCTTCTATTCCTTTTTCGCTAATAATAAAACCCAAGAACTTCCCTGATCGAACTCTGAAGGTACATTTTTCCGGATTTAGCTTTAATCTGATTTCTCTTAGATTCAAAAAAGCTTCTTCTAAGTCATCAAGATGCACTTCATCCCTTCAACTTTTCACTACTATATTGTCTATGTATACCTCCATATTCCTTCCGATCTGTGTAGCAAAAGCTTTGTTCATTAATCTGTGATAAGTGGCCCCATCATTTTCCAATCCAAAGGGTATCCCCTTATAACAATGGAGGCCTCTATCAGATATAAAAGTCGTGCACTCTTGATCCTTCGGATCCATCTGCATCTGATTATATCCTGCAAAAGCATCCATAAAAGTTAAAATTTTATTGCCTGAAGTGGAATCAATCAACTGGTCAATTCGAGGAACAGGAAATGGATCTTTGGGGCAAGCTCTATTTAAATCTCTAAAATCCTCACATCCTCCATTTCCCATTCATCTTTTTAACCACTACCGGATTCACAATCCACAAAGGATATTGAGACTCCCTTATGTGTCCAACCTTAAACAACCGATCCACTTCTGCAACAATTGCTTCCGTTTTTTTTGATGAAAATGCTATTCTTTTTTGAATTACTGGCTTAACCTTCAGATGTATGGCCAAGCTACGTCGGATTACTTTAATAAGTACTCCAGTTACACCTTCCGTCTTCCAAGCGAATACATCCACATTTTGGGACAAAAAATTAAACAATCGTTGACGTAGATTAGAGGTCAATAAAGTTCTAATCCGAAGGACTTTTCCTTCTGAAAAAGTAAACTCCTTTGTATTTTCTCTCACTGTTAAAGACCCCGGAGTTTCTCTCGGATCATCAACTCTTTCTTCCAACTCTGCGGGAACCCCTTCTAGTTGTTATTCTTGCACCACATTTCCACTGCTAGATCCTCGGGCCCGTAGCGCAGTGGCATATCATTCTATGACAAACTTTTGATCGCCCCAAACCAGTCCAGCTCTGTCTCCCACCACGTACTTTAAAAATTGATGGACTGTTGACACCACCCCATACATTCATGAAAGCCATGATCTGCCAAAAATAGCATTATAACTTATGGGACAGTCCACCACTATAAAAAGTACTTAAACTTTCTTCTTGAATGGTCATTTACCCACACTAACTTCTCCCTCGAATTCCCCAACAAAACGAGCTATTACACCCATAAATTCAATGATTGTATGATATAAATGAGTAATCCGAGGAGGGTTTGTCGTCCTATCATAGGTGGACTTAAAAAGAACATTGGCAGAACTGTCAGTGTCTATCAGCACACGTCGAATTTCGATGCCATCCACCTCAACTCCAATTACCACTGCATCCTCAAGTGGTCATGCAGTCCCTCTCAAATTATATTCATCAAACAAACTAAAGGGAATGTCTTTCTTTCCATACAAATGTGTTGACATCCTCCCTTCAATTTGAGTTGTCAAATTGAAAAACATGCCTTTTCCTTGAGTTGTCTGAATTTCCAGTCATCGAATCGCCCCCAAAAATTGCTAACGATTCGAAAAAATTGCATAGTTCCCGAACACGTCCCTTTTCTATAAAAACAACCTCAACAGGCTCCTCGACTGCCATCAGAAGCAACCTGTTCGAATCCTTTTCAACATATTCATCAAAAGCATGGAATAACTCAATATGTGAATCCATAATCATCAAGTTCTCAGCTGGGTGCGCAGCCTTCGAAGTTGATGCACCATTAATCTTTGATGCACTTCCATGTGACTTCACATAAGTCAAGAGCTTCCCATTCTCAATCAAATATTGGATTTATTTACTCAAATAAATAAAATTATTTGTATCATGCGCAATGTCATCATGATACCTACAAAATTTATTATTCCTTTCTTCCTTCGGGCTTCTGATAGGAGCTGGTTTCCTATAGTTCAAAGAAATCTTAGTTTTGTCCCAAATAACAGAAACACTCTATGTTAAATCAGCATAGTACTCTGGCCTAACCCAAGTATTCGTCCTTGGTCTCTTATAATTGTTGGATGGAGTGTGGTTTGAATATCCACCACTCCGAGGAGGCAAATTGTTGTTCTTATGCCTCGACTGCTGATTATTTCCATTTCCATTGTTGTTTCCATTCGAGGGCTGCCCCTAATTATAGGTTGTATGTCCCCAATTCTTCAAAGTATTAACTGGAGCCCCTCAGACTCTTCAAAGTATTTGGTCTTTGACTTGAGCCATCAATGCTTTAAAAGTCAAAGCTCTTCTCTTTGTTGTCTCATTAGCCAGATCCCCTGGCAACAAACCCTGACGAAAAGCGGCCATTGCCACGTTCTCTTCACAATTATCTAAGCTTGCTTTAGTTAATACAAACCTCTTAGAAATCTTAGAATAATCCTTCAATTTTTCTCCTGGTGCTTGCTTGCACTGGATAATTGTATTATTATTAGCTCTCATTTCCTTGCTTCCAACGAACTGCCTTCGGGAAGCAGAATAAAAATCCCTGAAATTTGAAATGGATCCCCTCAGAATCCTGTTGTACCACTTGAGAGCTGTTCCTTTAAAAGTTTGAGAGAAAACACGACACATAATTCGGTCGTCATCCTCGAAATTCGTCATATAATTTTTGAAAAGCTCGATATGATCATCGGGATCTTGCATCCCATCGAACTTTTCAACCTTCGAAATATCAAAACGCTTCAAAAGCGTCATAGAGTGAATTTCATCTGTTAATGGGGAATTGATCATCGGTCCCTATTGTAACATACAAATTCTTGTCGGTTTCAGCATATTGATTTGAAGGATTTCGTTCATGCCAAGTTGACCGAGGAGCATTCTTAGATTTCCTCTCCTTTTTATACCTCCTTGAATAATCTCTTTTTGATTATCCCTTCGAAGAACCTCTATGCCTCTTAAATCCTGAAGCTGAGCTTTCTACTTCCTCATTATTGGATGTCATCAACTTTTGCTTATATTTCTTATCCTTTCGAGATGAATATCTCTCTTTGGGAGACACAAAACGTGCTTTTTTATGCTCAGACTTAGCATGTCTATCATCGAAATATTGATCTGACTCACCTTCAACATCGGTCTTTTCCAATTCTTGCCGAACTTCAGATTAGATCCTAGCAGAGAGTATTTCTTGTTCCCTTCACTCATATTTTTCATTCAGCGCATTGATTTTATCAAGAAGTTGATTCATCTTGTCTCAACATCAGATCGAACTTGGACCAAAGACTATCCATCAATTCTATTCCCATCAGTCCGATTATTTTGCAAATCATCTCTCACTGTTTCTAAAGCCGATTGAAGCGTACGATTATTATTATTTTCAGGATTCATCTTATGAGTTTAACTGAAAGAATATCACCAAACGAATAAGCTACCGATTTTTATGTTAGTCCCCAGTGAAGTCGCCAATTTGTTAAGGTTTTGATTTGCTTTGTTAAATTGCTAGAGAATAATCTTAGAGAGAGAAAGTACTTTAGAGTTTTTAGAGAGAGAAAACACAAGTACAAAATGAGTTTCAAGTAAAAAGTTTTCAACCTCTGTATTAGATCTGTCTGGTCCTTTATATACAGGAGCCAAGACTTAGTTAAATAACTGAATCTGTTACAAAAACGGGTTAATTGCTATTTAGTTCTTACAAATATGTAAAGTCACAATAGCTTCCTAAAACTTTCATTACTCACAAATTAAATACAAAACTTATACTAATTACAATCAAGTCTCTAAATTTACATTGTTTATAAATTAAATCCTAAAAACTCATTTTCATATCAATCTATGACTGATAAATTCCTTTATCACATGTATTTATATTTGTATGAATATAATATAAAGTCTGCTTATATAAACTTAATGTTTGTCATAGAAAATTTTATATACCACTTATTCCACATATATTTGCTCATTTCCAATGGGCATATAGGCATACAATTTTGATAAATTTTGGGATGTTCGAGCTTATTGAATGTTTTCACATGTAGTTTCATTTGACACATGTAATTACTCAAAATTATATCATTATATTTTTAGTGAATACTATATACACCTTTGTTAGATAAAGACAAGGTTATTGATGTTGTTAAAAAGAGCTTAAAAATAAGCAAAACATGAATACCGAAGAGTCTGTCGCATTTGTTACTAGAACACTCCGGGAGGCGGAAGAGGTCCGGAGAGAAGCATAGACACCCTCTTCAGCACTCATGTTTTTCATATTTTCAATGTTCTCTCGAACAACATTAGTAACCTTCCATTTATCCTAAACATGTAAAGATTAGATTTCAATATAAAATTACGATAACACTTAGACTAATATAATATGTTAAATGATAGTACCTGTGAAACATCGAACAAACAAAAATTGTATTTTATATCATGTCCAAATTTATTAAAACATGATGTCGATATGTGGATCGAAAATGAGCAAGACATGTGAAATAAATGGTATATAGTATTTTCAATCATAAACATTGAGACTATATGATCAATTTTTCATTAATATTATATTCATATAGAGATATATATCATGTCATAAATCAATTAACCAATCATTGACATTAATTATTTATATGAGTTTTTCCCTTTCCCTTTTCTTTCTTTCCTTTATTTTTTCTTGGATTGTTTCTACTTTTAGGTTCTGATTTAGTTTGCTTTCTCTTTGATTTTAATATTCTCGTTTTGTTAATGTTTTGATTTTGATAGATTGGGTCAAATATATTTTGTTCTACGGTTTGAAGCAACTTCACACATGTCGGTTCTTATAATCTAAAATTCAACCCTATTTTCAATGTAGCACCCCACTATTACTTTTATCTGTATAAACATAACCTTGTTGACGCAATTCGCTACCCGAGTGTTAATCTTATTGTAGACTCTTTCTGTTTTACTCCTCAAATATGTATTTGATTAAGAAATTGTGCGATGTAGTACTGTATCCCAAAAGGTATGCGTGTTTGTTTATAAAGGATTGGTTGAAGCGACTTTCGCTCCTTTGAGAACTAACCATCCTGAGTATGCTTGAATAAGTTGTATATATTTGTATACTTAATGTTGTTTCATATTATTTTTAGATGTTTAATTTTTGTGTTGATGTACGTGTTCGTTGATGATGTTGATTTGGTTCTTATAGTTTTTTATGATTTTTGTTTCCTCGTATCTCTTTGTTGCATAGAGGTTTGTTTAATTGTTTGATATGTTTGATTAATCATAAATGCTAAAATGTTACGAATTGAAATATTTTTTTAATATACATATACAATTTAAAGATATTTTGTGTATTATAGAAATGGTGAAGTTGGCTGATAGAATAGTTATTTCGATCTGCATAAAACCAAGACAGTATTTCAGAGACATAAGACCAACACGACTTAGCCTACATATGGACCATTATTCATCAATATTATATAATGTAAATAAGGTGTATTTTTTAATCTTTAGAGGATGATAGACATGCACTAAACAATTAACTTTATGATATGTTTTTTCCTTTTAGAATTGAGATCGTTTGGACAGTAAAACAATCTACGATATGGAATTTGACTATGTTTATTTTGGATTCAAAATACCATTGAGAACAAGTTTAAGTGACAATTACTCGAAAGCTCTAATATTAAGCGCAACATGATTTTTTTTGAATTTGAGTTCCCACCTTCCAAACACACCACCCGCGATTTATCTATATAAAACGCTTCATACTGCATAAGAAGTGTTATATGCAAGTTCCAACAAGAATAAAGCGACCCAACATCCTCATCGTCCAAAACATCCTCACGCTCCTCTTGAGGTTATGTTTTAAATTTAATTTCTTTCAGTTGTTTGAAATCATTCCCATAAACTTTAAAGTTCAAATCTTTCAAACATCTACAGAGCATTATGATTTTGATCTACAAATAAAGCATAGGAACCCAAAACAAGACGAGTGACGAATTTTTTTTTATAACTCACATGATAATAATATACAAACAACTCACATGATAATAATATACAAACAACACGCTTTAGTTGTGTACATACCAGTGTTAGCGTTTCAATTTCAAATAAATCTTAGGACAGTAGTATCAAACAACTTGCAAAGTAAAACAAACATATTATCTTTACGAATAACTCGCCAATGAGAGTGACTAATACAGAGGGACGACTCATTGGAAGGACATACAAAAAACTCCTATTTTCTCAACCGTAACTACACAATCCGCAATATAAATAGTAACAACTCGCAAATGATATTGTTAATATACATAGAACACTAATTATCTCAATATTCCAACAACTCTCATTTTCACATCGTAATGTAAACAACTCGCAAATGTTTGTAGTAAACAACTCGCATTGATAAAAACAAACACCTCGCAACTATGGCAGATTAATTTACCAAACAGATGTATCTTTAAATTGGACAGGTCCTCCTGCTATGACCTGTTTTCGAACAACTGCCACACCTCAAGTGCTTGGTTATCGCTTCACCTCGAGATGGTTCATTTTTTCTTATGCCTTTCAGGGCGTCTTTTCACATTGGGAGGTAGAATTTCTGGCTCCAACGGATTGTTAGAGCTTGATCCTTCGTCGAAATCTGTTATCCCTGTTATGGTGAAAGAGTAACTTGACCTAGAATTCTTAAACTATGAAAAACGACTCTATAATCGTAAGAGGATCTTGCTAGGTAGAGTATACGGTCACTAATGCGTGAGAACATGGGAAAAAATATTGTTGTGATGCACCGCAAGAACATTTGAGATCCAGCATATTAACAACCATTACAGGTTCGGAAAAGACTTCGAACATGACTCCAGAAGGCTTACGAACTATCCAAGTTCGGTAATTTTTCAAAATTTTCCTTTCGCTTCTTTTCATACTTAGTGTATAAATTAGTACTCTAGCTTAACGCATCTTTGTATCGTCGTGAAACTTAAGTCATAAGCAAGACTCTAATCCGGTCTATAGCTTCAACAATGGGTAGCCCGTAGTATTTTTTGATCTACGCGTTAAAATATTTGGCCGTAGTAGAAGTCATAGCCCCTTATTATTTCCGTTTAACAAATACCTGAGCGTGCTTATCCGGAGGTAGATTGTCATGGAAATTTTTGATTCTGTCACCACCTTCAAATAGAGAATCTGAGTATATCATTAACAAGCTCTTAAGCGGGAGCATAAGCAAGAAGATAGAAGAAACTAAACATACTAGACATATAGTCTCTGTTAGTGTCCTCCATAACGAATCTCACATTCTGAACAAGATGGAAATAACAGTACGGATGAAAATAGTTTGGATAGTAAACAAAAACATAATTTACGATACTAATATTACGGTCCAAAATAAATGTGATTTGCCGTTCCAACAAATGAGGTTTCAAGAAGTTCAAAAATGATAGCCAATTATCAGAATCCTCAGTTCTCACGATTGTAAATCCAACATGGAATTGTCCTGACATAAAGACAAGCATGGTCAAATGGTTTACACAAACCACAATGTCAATTGTAAAAGAACGCGCGGTAAGTTAATCAACAATATGTGTTATCAAACAACTCGCAATGTGTGTTACAAACAAACGTGCAATATCTCTTACAGCCCAACTCGCAATATGTGTTACAACGCAACTCGCGTTCTGTTGTATTACACTAGCATGAGCATACTAACCAAAATATAACTCAAACAACTCACACCTGTATAGTATACTAAACAACTCGTACCTGTATGTAGAATATACGACATTTGCATGCTATAAGTCAAACAACTAGCATGACTAAATTATATGGGAACAACTTGCAATCAATCAAACAACTCTCACTGAGTTAACAAACAACTCGTGGTTACATGCATAAATATATTTGCGAAAATAACTTGCAGAACATTAATCAACTCGCAATTAGTTACTAAATATTTTGCGATTTTATATTATAATTTTAAAAAATTCTCGAAATCCATTAAATTATAAAAAAACCATGAAGCTAACCGTTATTTCCGTCATTTACTACGGCATAAAGTAATACACCCATATACTTGCCGGTTAAGTGGGTTCCGTTGACAAGAACCGAATGTTATAAAACAACGGTTGAAGAGGTTTCTAACTGATAATTCCAACTGACAGTCGGTACTAATATCACGACTCTTCAATCGTTTGAATTACCCACTTAGTAAACTAAGCAAACTTCAATTATCTCCAAAAACTCCACTTCTTGCCTTATCTAAAGCCTTCCATGAATCTCCTTCGCAATCAAATCCGATTTCAAATGCGTGCGCCTCTTATTTTTTTGGCAGTAAACGGAACTGAAAGTATGATGCAAAACATACCTTTTAATCATCATTAAGTTGGTGCCGGAATCAATTGATGCATAAAGTCTCCAGTTTCACCTGCTTGTTAAATTATTTTCACCATATATAGTGATCTTGTTTGCTGTATTATGTATGTATTTCAAAGAAAAACCAAGCTCTAAAGCGTATCGGCATAAAGATAACCCTAGAGGTGCAACACCTTCTTCATAAGTTTGACCAACACATGTGATAGCATCAGCCCAACCAGTAGTAGCAAGTTGTTTTTTCTCTTATTAGAATTAAGTAACTCATTATTACTCTCCCAGTTCGTTAGTTGATTTTGAGAGGGTTTTCCCAAACTTATACTCAGCTGTTTACGCTTTTGACCAGAACCCTTATGACTAGAACTTTTATCAATGATTTGGGTTGAAATTTTCTAGTTGCTTCGAATTGTGGGATAGGCGATTTGAGTTGTGGATTTTTATCAGTTGATGGTT
Source organism: Limnanthes douglasii subsp. nivea (assembly GCA_036936605.1). Classification (NCBI taxonomy): domain Eukaryota; kingdom Viridiplantae; phylum Streptophyta; class Magnoliopsida; order Brassicales; family Limnanthaceae; genus Limnanthes; species Limnanthes douglasii. Next base: position 281,167,372 of record JAUPFV010000004.1, read on the forward strand.
TATCAGAAGTGGCACCCTTAGATTTTCGATGAGGCCTTAATGGTGGAGAAGTGGGTTGATTTCAAAGAGGAAAAAGTTCTTGGCTAGATTATGGGTTTGAAGCTAAGGATGAAGACGAAGTAGCAAGATTGGGATCGAAGTTATCGTATTTAAAGGTGGTAAGGGAAGAATGAGGACCGTTGTAGATTAACCCAGCAGCTTTGTATTCTTTAGCTCTTTGAGAAATGCAAAGATAATCGTAAGCTCCAAATACTTGATTGCTAGAACCAGGAAAGAGAGGTTTCTTTGCTTTTACTGGTTTTCTGGGTTTGGATTTTTTGTATTTGGGATATCTTCTCATACAATAGATATTGATCTGAGAAGTTGAAGATGGCTTGAAGGTTTATGAAGAACAGGATGAAGATGGCTTGAAGGTTGATAAAGAACAGGATGAAGATGAAGAACATGATGGAGATGGTCTAGAAGTGATTTCTCTAAAAGTTCTCAGTGAATGAAGAGCTGGGTATTTATAGTTTAAAGAAGTGACGTTGAGAATCTGAAGAGGCAAAACCAGTGAGTTGCTCTCATTGGGTGGAATGTGAAACGAAAAGGAAACGTGCAGTGTCATAGGTCTACCAATAAAGGTCTAGTCAATCTATCAAGTAGGGATCAGAAAATTCAAAGCATCAGCAAAACTATGTCTTTAGTAACAATATTCGAAGTAGAGGCAAGGTTATATTTCAAGTTGGTAAGTTCGAAGTGATTGGGAAATTTGTTTGCACTTATTGATAAATTCGAAGAGAAATCGCAAGTCATTGAGTTTAATCATAATGAAGAGGCGAAGTGAAGAAAGTTGTATTTACTTGGAGTAAAGTTCGAAGAGCGAATAGTTCTTATAAATTGTTTGTATAAGAACTAGGGGGGCTACTGATAAGGAAAGATATTCTATGAGGACCTAAATGTAATTAGTAAGGACTAAATTGATAAGTTCTACAAATATAAGGTGAGATTAAGCTTTTATAAGAGATATAGGGACTAAGTTATAAATATTCACTTATGTAACCGCTCTTGTAACTGATTCACCTGGCCTATTTATAGAGGCTGAGGAAGACGATTACACTTATGAAATAATCAGAAGCATAATACTACTTTCACTACCAAAAACTCTCTCTGTGAAGACTTGTGTTCTTGATTCTCTCAATCCAACTTTAATTCACACCAACAAGAACCCCATAAATCACAACAAATTAATAATAAAATGTTATATATACGAACTAAGAATCAAGGGTTATATATACGAACTGAGAATCATGGGTTATTTACGAATTAAGAATCATGTATGACCTTAGAATTATATATTAAATTTTTGACTGATAATCATAAGTTAAATATGAATTGAGAATCATGGGTCAAATGCGAATTGAAAATTATGTGTTAAATTTGAACTGATAATCATTTCTTAAATCCAAACTGTAGTTTTTTGGATTAAGAATCACAAATAATTCACTAAATCCGAATTGAGAATCAATGGTTAAATTTGAATCACATATCAGGGTTAAAGACGAGTGACGAATTTTTTTTTATATTTAAATTGAGAATCTAATATTAAATGTGAATCATAAGTCAAGTGGTAAATATGAACAAATATTTTTCGAATGTAATTGTGGTTCACATGTAACCCATTATTAACGATTCACACGCTACCATTGATTCTAGTTTGTATTTAGCCAATTGTTCGCGATACATATTCAAATCTTGGTTCTCGGTTTGGCTTTAACACATGATTCTCAGTTCGCATTTAACCCTTGATTCTGAGTTCGGATATAACACATTACTTTGAGTTCACATTTAACCTTTGATTCTAAATTCGAATTTAATAAATGATTCGTGATTCATATTTAACTAATGCTTCTTAATTCGTATTTAACACATGATTCGACTCACATTTGACCTATGATTCTTAATTGACATTTAGCTTATGATTCTTAATTGAAATTTAGCTTATGATTCTCCGTTTTCATAGCTTACCATTAATTATTAGCTCAGATTTAAAACATGATTCTCAACTTGTATTTAACCTTTAATTCTTAGTTCGGAGTTAACACTTCATTTTTATTCACGTTTAACCTATGATACTCCGTTTAGATTTAACAAATGATTCTCAATTTAACCTATGATACTCCGTTAGTTCGTATTTAACTCATGGTTAAATATAGACGGAGAGTCTGGGGTAGAATGCGAATTGTTAATAAAGGGTTAAATATGAACCATGAATCAAATAATAAATTTATACTAAGAATTAAGGGTTAAATGTGAATTGATAATCGTGTGATAGGCTCAACCAAGAAATAGTTTGTAGAGGGGTTCGAACTCATGACCTTTGGTCACAAGCATGACCTTTGGTCACAAGCATGACCTTTGGTCACAAGCATGACCTTTGGTCACAAGCATAACTTACTCCACCAACTCGGCTACCGTTTTTGGAGCACATGTGTAATATATGTACTAAGTATCTTGGGTTTAAATCTAATAGTAAATTATTTATTAAATCAAAACTAATAATTAATTATTATTATATACGAACTAAGAAACATGTGGTAAATATAAACTGGAAAACAAGGGTTAATTGTGAAATGATAATCATATATTAATTATAAACTAAAAATCAATGACTAAATACAAACTGAGAAACATGTGTCAATTCCAATTTGAGAAGCAATGGTAAAATGCAAATTGCAAATAATAGGTTAAATATGAATTAAAAATCAAAGGTTAAATATAGGGTAAGAATCATGTGTTAAATTCGAACTGAGCATCATGAGTTAAATACAAATGACGAATCATGTGTTGAATCGGAAATGTGGATCAAATGTTAAAATAAGAAAATAAGAATCAGGGTGAAATATGAATTGAGAATCGTGTGTGAAATCCAAACTAAGAATCATGTATAAAATGTGAAATGAGAATCATGTGTTAAATGCAAACTGAGAGTCCAGAGTTAAATGCAAATTGAGACTCATGTGCTAAATACAAATTGATAATCAGAGGTTAAACACGAATAGATGTGTTCGACGCCAATGGTTAAATACTTACTGTTAATCATGTGTTAAATCTGAACAAAGTATTACGAGATATATATGAACTAAGAATCAAGGGCTAAGTACAAACTGATAATCAAGGGCTAAATACAAATTGAAAAGAAAAGGCCTAATCCGAACTGAGAATCACATAATTTTAGAATCATGTGTTAAATCTAAACGAAAAATCAATAGTTAAATGCAAATTGAGAATCATGGCTTAAATTTGAACTAAGAATAATATTTAGGAATCAATGAATAAAAAGAAACTCATGATTATGGTTTAAGCGAGAATCATGTATTTAGTCGAAATTGAGATGATACTTTAGTCAATTGAAATTTATTACGACTAAAACCATTGTTTTCATCACTTAAATATATATAAATAAAGATATTACGGATTGAAGTCTATGAAATAGTTTTTAGTTAGTTTAAGAGTTTTTAGAGAATGTGCTAGTTGGATTTAAGATTATAGGATTAATTATGTGTTTTTTAGTAAAGGTATTTTGGGTAATTCAACTTTTTAAGGAAAACATCACTCCAAGTCGAAATCCACCAAATAAGTGTTGAGATATAGTTTTTCCTTCATTTTATTTACTTTAATCTACAACAAAATGTCTTTTTTTATTAATACATACATTATATATAAAACTATTATGGTAACAAATTATTTAATTTATTATTATTATTTATATATTAAAAATAATTGTAAAACTATCTAAAATAAAATTAGTAAATTAAATAATATCAAATTCAATCTTTAAATATTTTAGATGGTGTATAGATTTAAACCATTAATTTTGAACAATGAAAATTAAAAACTAATTATTAAGTTTATAATTATCTTGCAACTGTCTGAAATACTTATTTCAGATTTAATACTAATTTGAGTTTATAACTTTTTTATTAATTTTTTATATTATTCATAGATAATTGAATTGTAGTATCTATTAGTTATAGATTTTTTTAAATTAATTAGATGAGAACAAAGAAGCGAAATTTAAAATAGAATTGAATTTTCTGTATATTAGTAAGAGATTATTGAAATGCACGATAAATTTTATAATATTTTTTAAAAATTAATTAGATGTCAGTAGTTTTATGAGTTAAAATTAACAAATACATGAAATTTGAAACAATTCATACAATTTTAATCAATTATTATATTATATTATATTATCCAATTGTAATACGCTATCAATCGACTAAATAATAGTTTTATGATTTAGAAAAGGATGAAATCTAAAACTGAATTGAATTTATGATTTTATTTTTATTTTGTTATTTGTATATATAAGTCAAACATTATTAAATGTGTTATTTATTATTTAATTAAGTAACTGTAAAACATTTTTTTGAATTAAATGGATGACGATAGTTTCCTGCGCTATGAATTTATACAAAATTTTTAAATTATTTTAATTTGTATATAGTCAAAGATTGTTGAGATTGATTATTAAATAGCTGTAGAGTATTTTAATCGAAATTAATTAGATGACGTAGTTTTATGATGTTAAAAAAGATAAATTTTAAACCCAATTGAATTTATAACTTAATTTGTATATATTAATAAGAAAATATTGAAATGAATTACTTAGTTATGGTCGTATTTTTTAAATTAATTGGATAACGGTAGTTTTGCGAGTTAAAAAAAGCACTAAATTTAAAAGTGAATTAATTTCTTTTAATTTGAATATATATATATATATATATATTAGTAAATTATTATTAAAATACAATATGAAATAATTTTATAGTTTTTTTTAAAAATTAATTGAATGACGGTAGTTCATGAATTAAGAAAATTAAAGCGAAATTTAAAACCGATTGATTCATAATTTTTTTATAATTAATTTATATATATTAGTATATTTTTTAAATGTAGTATCCATTAAATGTAGAGTATTTGTTTTCAAAATTAATGGTATAGAGCATTAATTTTAAAAAATACGAAATTCAAAATTAAATTGAGTTTATAACTTTTTTTTTATATTACTTTGTATATATTAGCTAAAATTAGTAAAGTGTAGAATATTTTTTAAATGTTAAATGGATAACTATAATTGTATGGGTAAAAAGAAAAACAAAACAAAGTTTAATACCAAATTTATTTATTAATATTTTATATTAAAATTTATATGTATTAGTTAAAAGATATTAAATGTATTAAATGTATTTTGTAGAAATGAAATAAAAAGGGCACTTCCATACATTAGAAAAAAAGCGTTTTAAAATTTAATTGAAAACTATTTAATTATTAAGCGGTAAGTAAAAATATTTGGGGGGAAGAATATAAATTTCATAAATACGCTTTAATTTTTATTTCACCCTATCGGTTTTCCCTTTCCCTCTTCTTTCCTTTTTAGTCTCCCCCTTTAAGCTTTACTTTTTCATTTCTCTCCATATATCTACGGGTGTTCAGCGATGACACTAATCACACTAATGGGTTTTTCCCTTTCCCTCTTCTTCCTTTGTTTTTTTCTTCTCTTTTTAGGTTTTACATTTTCCTTTCTCTCTCTCGTATATCCGTCGGTGTTTAGCAATGGTAGTAAGAAATTTGGGTGAATAACTAATTTTATCTATTATTGTTTTAGGTTTTAATTTGATTATAGGGTTTAATTGTGATAGATTGTGATAGATTTTGATAGATTGTTATTTTGATTCAGTTAGTGTTATGATTTTGATTTTGATAGATTGTTATTTTTTTTCTACAGTTTGAAGCTTTAAACTTCTCCCTTCGCTGCTGAGAAGTAATTTCACACAAGTGTGTTCTGATAACCCAAAACCCAAACCTATATTATGTGTAGGAGCCTAGCAACCGTCACTCTTATCTTTGCCCACAAAACCTGCTCGACGAAATTCCGCTAGTATTATTGTAGAGTGTCTTCGAAGATGTATCTCATTAAGAGAGATGTGAAGAAAGAACAAGTTCATCGGTGATGTGGTGGTCAGCCCAAAAGGTCTGCCGGATTGTTTATAAAGATGTTACAACTAGTCGGCTGTAATGAGTTGGCTAGATTATGCTTCTGTAAGTTGTATATATTTATATACTTTATGTTGTTAGATATTCTTTTCAGATGTTTGAGTTTTGTGTTTTACTGTGCTTGTTGATAATGTTGTTTGGGTTTCTTAGGAAATTTCTTTGAATTGGAAGATTTTGATTATTTGAACTTATTTTGTGTCTAATTGAACCCGTGCAGTTGGCTACCAGAATAGGCTGCAAGATTAGCTGTTTCGATTTGCATAAGAACACTAAGGAAATGTTTTACCTCTTAATATTTCAAGGAGTTGCTGCAGAGAGACCTCACTGTATGCTGACGATATTGATTCTATTCATCAAATTTATCATATGATGTTGATGGTTCACCCATCCTTCCCCTAATCTTTTTAATGCTGGATCTCCAAAAGTAAGTTGGATATTCCTGTATTATAATGCAGCATGTTATTGTTTTTAAAGCTTATGATTGGATTTTGTTACATAGTAGTCTCTGTAAATGAATTTGACAGTTCAGTAGCTACTTTCTGCTATGTATGGAAGATAATAGCATTGAGGGCATATATCATACTCCAATAGAGTGTGCTATTATCATCAAATCCGCTGGAGTAATTGGATAATGGTTAACATATGTATATTCTTTATAGTCTCTACAAAGTGATTTCTGTAAATTTTCATTAATGTGCTTTGTAAATTTTCATTAATGTGCTTCTGACTCTGATAAACTAGGTTTATGGTTAACATAGTATTTTATTTATTTCAGGATTCTTGTAACAGAAAGAGCAACCATCAATCTGGGTACCATTCAATCTTCAATTCTGTGCATTCAATCTTCGAGTACACTAGTTGCCCGAAGACTGCAGAGATTGCATCTATTGCTTTACCACGCTTGTTCAAGGAGACGGTGAGTAACTTTGATTTGGATATTGAGTATTAGTTATTGTTTCAGTCATGGTTTAATTTTACATATTTCTCTCTGTCAACAGGGGTTCCAATCGAAGTTCATCCATTGAACCTTGGAGGGAGCAGAGAATCAAAGAACCATTACTTTGCTTCTCTTTATACAAGAAGTGTATTTTGATTCTTAATCGTACTTTAATTACTGTCATTTTAAACTACAAAAGGGTGAAATATGAGGCATAGGCACATTGGTATTAGAGTGTAAGGTCTTGCAGATGAATTAATCTTACTTGGCATGCTGATTCAGAAGAGGTAATTTGTAGTTCCCTTTGTTTTATTTTCATTCAGTTTGAATCATTTGTGTCTGATCTTTTGCGATTGCAGCTAAAGATGGCCCTTATAATCTCAAAGTTATTTGAGTCTTGAGAGGTAATTTGTAGTTCCCTTCGTGTTTATCTGCATTCAGTTTGAATCACTTGTGTCTGATTTTTTGCCATTGCAGCTATAATGATGGTCCTTATAATGTCAAAGTCATTCCAATGTCTAGATGTAATTTGTAGTTCCCTTGTGTTTTTTTTGCATTCAGTTTGAGGTCACTTATGTCTGATCTTTTGCGATTGCAGCTAAGGAGGGCCCTTATAATCTTAAAGTCATTCCAATGGAAAGTACCTCCCTATATCCTTATAAGGTGCGCATAAGTTTTCGCCTTTATTGGACAACTCAGTTTTATTATGACGAAGGTACTTGATGTTATGAAAAGTCTGTGCTCAGCTGTCTCTCACGACGACTGCATCAAGCAACTAATCTAAGTACCTCAGCTCTGTCTCTCACAACGACTGCATCAAGCAACTAATCTAAGTACTTTTATGGTGACCATTATGACTAACGGGACTACGAAGAATGAGAAGCTTGGCTGGAACCGAGGTCGGCTGGATTATTTTTACTGGCTAGTGCCAATTCTCGGCATTCTCTATTTCCTGGTTAATCTTTGATATCTAAGTAGTTTATTTACCAGAAGACTACGCCTTGCTACAATAGAATGAAATAATGTTTAGATAGTTCAAGGCCCTTCAAACAAAAACTGAAAGGTTTATATTTAGTTTCTTATTATTCTTTGCTAGTAGGACTTGTATTTTCTGTTTGAAATTCGAAAGTGTTTCATAAAGTGTGCATTATACAAGGTTCAATTATTTACGTTATATGTATTTTTTCATTCCATATCTATTAGTTTGCATTTAAATTTGGTATAAAAGAATAGATTTTTGAATAATTAAAAATACTAATTTATAACTAAAATTTATTATTATGAAAGATTATTTGTAAATATTAAATTTATAAATAAAAATATTAAAATTAAAATTATTATTTAGCAAAAATGTATTTTGTTGCATATATTTACATTTGGAAAAAAATATTTTGGGGTTAATATGTTGCAATTATGATTTTTTTGCAATTAATATAAACTTATTGCAATTACAATTTCATACAATGAAAAATAAAATTATTGCCACTACTAAGTTTTTAAAACAAAAAATGGAATTATTGCAAATTCATAATTTTTATAGCGAAACATAATATCATTGCAATTACATATTTTTTACAGCGAAACATAATATAATTGCAATTACAGATTTTTTGCAGCGAAAAACAAAATTATTGCAATTAAGGATTTTTTACAACGAGAAATATATTTGTCGTTTCTAAGGACTTTAAGCGTCCAACCTAAAGCAGCAAATCTTTTGGAACAAATTTTTTATTGCTAAAAGGTTTTACCAACGAATAATCGTTTTTTGCAGCAAATTTTTTTCGTTGCTTATACCAAATTTTCTTGTAGTGCTACTTAAACTTAACTAAATCCAAAATGAATTTATTATTATTATTATTATCGTCATCCACAAACACCTACTTAAACTTAACTAAATCCAAAATGTATGAATTCTGATCAATTTCTTAAAAAAACAAAACAACTCCTACAATTTAGTCAAAATAGAAGATAAGTATTTTGGATTTTGTAGCTTAGCGATGTATCTCTCTAGTTTTTTTTGTCTCTTTTAGGTTTAAGGGAAATGCTCCTAAAAATTTGTATAATTTAACTATTTATTTAATATTATAAAAATAAAGTTTGGTCTTTTTCTATAGAACATTGCCCTTCATGGTGCAATAATTTTGGTTTTGTTGTGCTTGACCAAGTTTTTTTTCTCTAGATATGTTGTATCAGTGCCTCTTGTATGTGCATAGTATTGGATAAACATTGAACTTAAACATGTGTTAATATCAGTTAATTTGTTAGTTATTTAGACAAGATCAAACCATTTGTTTGTATCTTCTATGTAAGAAGCAAAACTGTGTACATTAATCTTTAAAGTGACAATCTTTGATGTGACAGTTATATCATTTCCATACTTGCTATTCTGTATCTGCTGTTTTATATTAGGGACCTTAACCCTACATCATTTCTAGATTTAAATGACTAGGTACGGGTTCATTCCATGTAATTCTAGTTGTCTTGAATAGATATATATACAAAATCAACATGGTCCTAAGAAAGCCTCAAATTGTTAATCAGGATTCTCATTAGTTTTGTAGATCTATACTTTAGGTTTTTGAAGAGAAGTACTTCTACATATCTTACAAAGTTATTAATTAGGAGTGGATCTTTTTTGTACACATTTAGTCACAGTCAGTTTCGTTTTTTATTTGCTTTTCCGACTACTATTATTTGATAATTTTTGTTATGTGGTTATTTTAAAGTAATTTTTGCTCTCATATTGAAACCATGAACTATCTTCTTGACACTACAACACAATTTGGAGGTACCATGTGACTTTTTGTTATCTCAAATACAGGTTGAAAAGCATGGCTGAGGGCGTACATGTCTCAAAGTTCCCGAGTTCCATATGAAAGTTGGTTTTACTCTTTCGGTATTTATTGAATTTGGGATTTTGTGTTTGGTTTGTGGCTTTTTTGATTGTGAGATAGTTATAATTTATCTATAGGATTAATGGATGAATATGAATATGATGTAGAACTTGGAGGAATCTACCGAAAGAGTAGAGCACTTGTTATTGCTAAAATAGTTTAATTTTTTTAGCATTGGTAAAACTGTTGTTGGGAATATGGGTGTTGTGAATTAGGGGTCCGGTCCGCATATTCCGCCTATGTATATAAGTAAGAACACAACCGGTCTCGACAATAGTATGATATTGTCCGCTTTGGCACCCGAAGGCCCTCACGGCTTTGCATTTGGTCCACTACCAAAAGGCCTCATACTAGTTGAGGTATGTTCTTACTTTATATACCACTGATCCTTACCATATTTAACCGACGTGGGATGTGGGACTTTGGTCGCCACCCTAACAAATCCTCCTCTCGAACAAAGTACCACCTTAGCCTCCTCTCAATTGACTTTCATCCGCCCACTCTAATCAGGTTGGAGACTACCCGACCATAGAGGCACTACGGATGTTACTGCTCACCTCCTCTTAGACCACACTGTCTTGTTCCTTAGCGCCACTCCAATCAAGCCACACTGCTTGATGAGCCACGGGCACTCCGAACTAGGATCTCTAGAGCAGATCACCTTGATCATATGGCTACTGGTTCATCATGTTCGACCTCCAAGAATTTCACCACCATCGCGTTCTGTCTTGGGCCTGACGCTCTGATACCACGTGTTGGGAATATGGGTGTTGTGAATTAGGGGTCCGGTCCGCATATTCCGCCTCTGTATATAAGTAAGAACACAACCGGTCTCGACACTAGTATGATATTGTCCGCTTTGGCACCCGAAGGCCCTCACGGCTTTACATTTGGTCCACTACCAGAAGGCCTCATACTAGTTGAGGTATGTTCTTACTTTATATACCACTGATCCTTCCCATGTTTAACTGACGTGGGATGTGGGACTTTGGTCGCCACCCTAACAACCGTAAAAGTGACATGGTGGTACATACAATTTTACAATGTATTCGGCATGTAAAGTAAATATATAAACATTTTGTTTTTATAGATCCCTAATTTTAAATTATGAAAATTAAAGAATTGATGTCTTGGACTTATTACATGTATTTGTATATGTATGAATACAAATAGTCATAATGTTTATCATTCTTATATAGTCATAATAATTATCATTGAAAATTCTGTATACCCCTGATTCTACATGTCTTTGCTCAGTTCCAATAGACATACCGTTTTAATAAATTTTGGTATGGTAAAAAGTACTATGGGATAATTGAGCTTATTGAATGTTTTGACATGTATAATAATTTGATACGCCGCATTACTCTAAATTATATCATTATTTTTTGTAAACTCTATATGCAACCTTGTAGAATAAAGAGAAGGACATTGATGTTGTTGCAGATGAACTAAAAGTAAGACAAATATGAACGCAACAGGCTGACGTATTTTGTTCTACAGTTTGAAACTTCAAAATTCTCGATTCTTTTTTGATATGTAACTTCACACATGTCGGTTCTTATAATCTAACTCTATTTTCCATGTAGCACCCTACTATTACTCTTATCGTTTACATACATAACCTGCTCCAAGGAATTTATTATCCAAGTGTTAATATTATTTTTGACTCTTTCTCTTTTACTCCTTAAATATGTATTTGATTAAGCGATTGTTCGATGTAGTACTCGTAGTCCAAAAAGTATGCGCGTTTGTTTATAAAGGGTTGGTTGTAGAGACTTTCGCTGCTTATGAGAACAACCAGCCTGATTATGGTTGTATAAATTGTATATATTTGTATACTTAACGTTGTTTGATATTATTTTTAGATGTTTTATTTTTGTGTTGGTTTATGTCTTCGTTGATAATGTTGTTTGGGTTCTTCGATTTTTTATGATTTTTGTTTCCTCTTCTCTCTAGGTTGCATGGGGTTTGTTTAATTGTTTTTTATATGTTTGGTTAATCACAGCTAAATTGTTTTGAATTTAAATATTTTGGTAATATAAATATATATTTTGTGTATAATAAAGATGATAAAGTTGGCTAACATAATAGATGCTTTGATGTGTATAAGAATACCAAGATATTGTTTTCAAAGACATAAGATGAGCACGACTTATCATTGGATTATTATTCATAAATATTATATTATGTAGATCTAGTGAATTTTTTTTAGTGCTTACAGGATTAAAGACAAGCACTAAACTTTATAGTTTAGAGTATGTTTTTTTCTATTTAGTATACAGATCGTTCAGACAGTAAAAAATAGTATATGATATAGAATTTGAATGTGTTTACTTCGGTTCAAAATCCTTAATAGGTCTTGCATATTAAAAGTTTATGGAATACTTCTTGAGAGACCTCCTCGATGAGGGTTGCAATTGGAATGCTACATACTGATATTGATTATGATCATGCCATTTACAATATAATGGTAATGGTTCATTCATGTTTTCCGTACTTTTTTCAATATTGGAATTCTAAGGACTCAACTAAGTTATATCTTCGTCGACCATAATTAACGTGTCATTGTTTTTGTTTGATCTTTCAATAGATGAGAATTAACGTGTCATTGTTTTTGCTTGATCTTTAAACAAAGGAGAACCCAAATAATTGATTGGAAATTATAGTTTTCATATTCGTAAAGAGAATGATCTTTTTGTTATTTTGATGAGCGATGTATTTGCCAAAAATATAAAGTTTTTGCTATTATTAACCTTTCAAGATGTTAACTCTAATATGTCTTTAGAAATGTCTTTATTACTTTAATAGTATAATATCCTCCACTAAAAAACAAAATAACATCATTTTCATAAGAAAGATGAGAAACTTGTAATTTTTATTTGATGCAACTGTAAGGCATGACATTTTTAGTTTCGAAAATCATTTTATACCTCTTTAAACAACTCTCTAAGGCCTATTCTAAAAAGGAAAGGATGCATCGGATGTCTTTATCTTACCCCTTTCGTAGATTTGAAGAACCCATATCACTTGTCTTTTACATCCAGGAAATACTAACACTTATTAATAAATTTTGAAACCATCTTTATGGCTTTTATGGTGGAAACAAAAATTCCTAAAATTAGCATATGAGAACTCCGAAGATAATCAAGCTTTCTTCATGTCCAGTTTCCTAATCAAATTTACAACTTATATCTTCTTATTAAGATCATGTCTGATTTCTTGAACTAATAAAATATAATCATAATTCCTCTGTCCTATGAAAACCAAAGTTTCCTTTCCCAATAATCATGGAGAGTAAAAATGAAATACAAACGTGGATCATTAAATCAATTATAAGAGCTCTAATATTAAGGACAACGTGATTTTTTTTTTTAATTTTTACCCCCACCTTTCAAACACATCACCCGCAATCTTATCTATATGAGAGATTCATATGGTCATTATAAAAATATATTTTCAAATACCATTTATCCTGAATTATGAAAGAATTAAAATTTAATATGGTGATACTGAAACTATGTACGTATTTTATAAATAATTTAAAGGCCAATCCATTTTATCTGTCTTTTTTACATAGTCTTAGTTCTTTATTAGAGTTATAAGCTTTTTTACCTTAATGTTCCCTTAAGTTGATGGATAAGAGATCCAATGGACTGACCAGAATATTTTCTAAAAATACTATGTCTACTTGGAGGACAGAACATTTTTCTCTACAACCATTTCAAACAAATGTTGGCATTGTAGAGAGAGAAACACTTTCCTCTCTCTCTAAAAACCCTAATTAGGGATTGTATTTATCCTCTCACTCTATGCCATCATTTTTATTCCATACGCCAGCCCCATTCCCAAACATTGCAGTTTCTTCTCTCAACTCACGCTGCACTCTTGGTTCTCCCATTCACCTTTCTTGTCTGTCCTTTGTTTGTATCGGTAAGATCTGAGTAAACGACATGGATTGATGGATTTCAACCGAGTATATTGGTTAATTTCATGTATTTTTTAAATTTCTTGGGTAAATTTCTCTCGCCCCTTCTTCCATTGGAATCTCATTTTGTAAGTATGTTGTTCCTGCTACAAGCCTTCAAGCGAATCTATCTCTCATTTGGATGCTCTTATGCATGGTATAAATACTAATGTATTTCAGATCTTATTTTGTATTCCAGAGTTTGATATCAAGGTTATTTTTATTCTTCCGATTTTAATGGAATTTTGAGTTTGCCTTTTTGTTTTGGCTTGTTTGATTGGGAGATACTTAAAATATAACTATAGGATTAATGGATGAATATGAAAGTGTTGTATAACTTGAAGAAATCTTTTGAAGGTGCATAACATTTTATCATGGACATAAAGATATAAGGCTATAGTTTTAATAGGTCCTTAAGTTTATATTATGAAAATTAAAGAATTGATGTCTACGACTGATTAATTGCTTTATTACATATATAGATGAATACAATATAAAATCTGCTTATATATAGAATGTTTATCATTGGAAATTCTATATATTGGTGAGAATAGAAAATATTTACTAAGAATCTGCAGAGATTTTTAGATGGTGAATACAATCTTTCTCCTCTTATTATTTCATAGGTGTTATCAATCTCCTCGGCCTCTTTAAAAAGGCCAAGTGAGTTAGTTACAAATTCGGTTACATAAAAGATTAATTTACAGTTCAGTCCCTATTCTTCTTATAAAGCTTTAATCGTATTCCTTATTAATATAACTTATCATTCAAGCCCTTATTAATTACATTTAATTCCCTTATGAATCTATTTCCTTATCAGTAGCCCCCTTAGTTCTTATAAAGATAATTTTATGAGAACTATTCAGTCTTCGAACATTACCCCAAGTGAATAAAGCTTCTTTCCTCTAGCCCATTTATCATGACTGCGCCCAGTGACTTACAACTTCACTTCGAATGTAAGAATGAGTGCAAATAAGCTCCCCACTCACTTCGAATTTACCAACTAGAAATACAACTCTACTTCGACCTCGAATCTTCTGTCTTTAACACTTTTCAACTAACATACCCCTACATGAAAAATTGATTGGACCCTTCTTGATAGGTCTATGACACGACAAGCTTTTCTCCACGTTTTATATTCCACCCAATAAGAACAATTTACTGGTTTTGCCTCTTCAAATTCTCAACATCCTTTTTATTAGTATAAATACTTGGTTCCTTTATTCCTGAAAGCCTTTTAAACACATTATCCTTCTTAGCATATTCTTATCCATCCCCTTACATTCACTTGGCTATCTTCAACCAAACCTTCAACATTCTAAGCTACCTTCTACCAAACCTTCATCATTCTAAGCTACCTTCAACCAAACCTTCATCATTTTAAGCTATCTTCAAACAACTCGACTACTCGAATCTATGTTCTCTGTATGAAAAAGTACCCTAAATACAGAAAATATAAATTCACAAAACCCAGAAAAACACAGAAATCCCTCCTTCCTAAGCCTGGCAATCAAGTGTTTGGCGCTTATGATTATTTCTGTATTGGAGAAAGAGCTGAGGAATACAAAGCTGCTGGATTAATCTACAACGGTTCCCGCTTCTCCTCTACCACCATCAAATACGGTAACTTCAATTCCAACCTTGTTAATTCGTCTTCGCCCCTAGCATCAAACCCATGATCTAACCAGCAATCTTCTCCTCCTCAAAATCAATCCACTTTTCCATCACTAAGACCACATCGAAAACCTAAACCTGTCAATTCTGACAAATCTCCAACTCCTAAAAAATTACAACCCAAATCACCTATCCTACAATCCGAAGCAATTAAAGTTAAATTTCACAAAAAACCAA
The DNA here is from genome assembly GCA_036936605.1 of Limnanthes douglasii subsp. nivea. Taxonomy (NCBI): domain Eukaryota; kingdom Viridiplantae; phylum Streptophyta; class Magnoliopsida; order Brassicales; family Limnanthaceae; genus Limnanthes; species Limnanthes douglasii. The sequence continues at coordinate 281,183,060 of JAUPFV010000004.1, forward strand.
CCTTCCTAGCAATGAATGACGATGCATAAACCTCCTCTCCTCCCCCACAAGAAATGGTTGACGTTACTCCAAAAAATAGTCAACCAGTTCTTATGGAAAACGAAAAACAATCCCAAACTGAGACTCAAACTCGCAGTCTTCGCGATGAAGTTACTGATGAAGAAAATGATTCTGAAGCCACTAAATCCAATGCTGAGGCCGAATCCGAGGCGGAAGAAGAAGTAATCCCTCCAAGGAATATTCGAGGAAAGAAAGTTCCTATTACCTTCCCCGAGGATGTTGTCGCCTTGGTTCAGGAAAACCTAAAACTACTTTGTGCTCGGTACATTCTAGCCCTAAAAAACGTACCCTATACTTACTACCCCGAATCAGAAAAAGAAATTCTTAAGAAAGAATGGGGATTAACAGACAACATCGTTCTTCGTCTACCAATAGAAGGAGAAACACCTTTGAATTGTCAGAAAAACGAATTGGTAGTTTACCCTGAACTTTTCAACTGGGGACTTCGATTTCCTCTCGATCCAATGATTGTAGAGTACTTCGAAATTCTTGGGTTGTGCCCAACACAAGTCACTCCAAACCAACTGTTCACTTTATTCTCCGTCATTATGGTGTCGAAGCTAGGAAACATCCCCCTCGAAATAGAGGACTTCATTTCACTGACCAAAATCTCAAAGGGGCCAGTTTTACCTTTCTACTACCTAACTTTGGAAGATGATCTGAAGATTATCAATGACTTCCTCGAGGCTGACAAATTTTGGAAGCAAAGGTTTGTTTTTTTATCAGGAGCCTGGGAAAATGGTAAAGAAATTTCCGATGACAACCCCTCAAAACTTACTCTCATCTGGAGAGATAACAGTAAGTAAATCATGGTTATTATTGTTAATACTTTCTTCCCAACTTATTAAGCCTAGTCAAACTAATCGGGCCTACTTATCTAATTGTATACTCTTTTCCAGAAATTTCGAGGCGATTCAAAAGTCGTCGGAAGACTGCAAAGACCATCTTCATGAGAATGGCTGAATGGGCTGAGAAAGCCTGGGGAAATGGCTTTCACTCCGCCTTTCAACCAATCAACTTCGTCAACAGCCATCTCTGGCGCATAACCTTGGGAGCTGACTTCCCTGAAAACCCGATGCTCCCCCCAAATCCCATTGAAGCGGTCAAAAGAATACTCGAACCAGATGGGAAAACTTATCTTCCCACCAGGAACCGATCTGACAGTCACCTGCCACCAAAAAAAAGAAGGGAAAACTGGCCCTCAAAAAGTCCAACACAAGTAATCCTAGCCCTTCTAAAAATTCGAAGCCTACAAGGAAACAAAAAACGCATGCATCTCAACTTTCCCCAATATCCGAAGAAAGCGAACCTATCCTCAAAAGGAAAAAGAAAGAAGATGATGCTTCAAAGAAGAAAAATAACAAGTCCACTACCCCGAGGAGTAAGAAAAAGAACGAAGCTGAAATGCTCGAAGATGTATTGGCTTCCGAGGTCCATGAGAAAACCTGCATTGAAGAAAATCCTCAAGGATGATTGGCACTAGGAGATAGCCAGGAAAACGAATATCTTAACCTCGACGATTTCAACTCGAGTGGGGATTTTGTAGTCACCTGTGAAGATTCTCAGCCTACCAACACCATTCCATCATCTTCTACCGGGGCCGCCATAACTTCAACATCTAACGCAATTATTCCTATCCATCGCCCATCAAACTTGCCCAATCCTGAAAGATCCGATGAGGTAACTTCAATCCTTCGACCCTTTACTAACTTAGGTGCTGCAGCCAAAACATTGTATGAAGAAGTAAGAAATTCACATACACAATTGGAGCTCTTTGCACAAGAATTAATAAAGAGCAAAAAAGAAACAGAATATGAAAAAGCTTCGAAAGATAAAGCACTTCAAAATTTCGAAGCTGAAAAAAGAAAACTTCTTATCGAGCATAAAGAAAAAATTGAAGCTATGGAGACTTCTCATCGTCTGGCTCTTGAAAATATAAATTCTCAACATTCTATTGCCATTTCTGGTGAAAAGAAAAAATCTACCGATGCTGAAGAACTTGTTAAGAAAACTCAAGAAAGCCTGGAAAATTGTCAAACTCAATTGACTACGCTTCAAACAGGATTCGAGCAGGAAAAGAAGGACGTCATCAAGAAAGTCGAAGCTGCTGTTGGTTCTTTGATGCTTGATGGTATCAAGAAGGCTCAAACCCAAACACCTATCGATCTTCTTCGAGAAATTCATGCCGCCTATCCAAGGTTAAATTTAACAGAATTTTGGAAACAAATTCCCGAGGAAGATCGCCCAAAAGAAGCATTTGAGGTTGCATCAAGTTCTTCAGAAGAAGATGACGTTTCTGAAGAGTCATCGGAAGACGACTAAACAATATATTATATATGTCATGTGTTTATTGTTGTTGTTTTTTAAAGTAGTTTTCTCCTTTTTGTAAGCTTCAAGCTTTATCCAATGAAACAAGCAACTATCTTAATATTTCAAAGTTCTGGTGCACTCATAAAACGTGGCACCTCGAAAATTTGATGCGCGCATAAAACGTGGCACCTCGAAAATTTGATGCGCTCATAAAACGTGGCACCTCAAAAATTCGATGCGCTCATAAAACGTGGCACCTCGAAAATTTGATGCCCTCATAAAACGTGGCACCTCGAAAATTTGATGCGCTCATAAAACGTGGGATCTCGAAATAGCTTGTTTGTACAAAGCTATTGCTTTGGAAAATTACTCTTGGTCAACTTTCAAAGATGATCAGTCTCTGCCACGTTACCAAAATAACAAATCATTCATCATATTAAACAACCAATGGCCAAAAGAAATTTTATTATGAACTTCAATTTTTACCAGACACCTCATTAAAACCTTTCTGGGCCAACAGATAAGGAAAGAGTATGTCTGTCTTTTACAAAAATTCTAAGTTCGATTTTATTCACAATACAATTTCAAATGTTCTATATTCCAATGGTGTTTAAGAATCCTCCCCTCACAATCAGACAACCTATATGTCCTTGGCTTGACCTTCATTTTGACTTCATAAGGACCCTCCCAATTCGGAGCCAATTTTCCGAGGTGTTTATCCTTGGTATGAAGAAATACTTTTCGCAACACTTTATCACCAACTTTGAACTCCCTCTTCTTAACCTTAGCATCGTACCTGCTTCTCATTAAGGTTTGATAGTGAACCACATTCAAATGTGCTTTAACCCTCTTTTCCTCTAACAAATCAAGCTCAATCCTTCTAGCTTCATCATTATCTACTTCGGAATAATGCAATAGCCTATAGGAAGGTAATGTAGATTCAGCAGGGCATACAGCATCCATTCCATACACCAAAGTAAAAGGAGTCTCTTTTGTGGCCTCTCTAGGAGTTGTACGATATGCCCACAACACCTCTTGAAGATAATTTGGCCATTTCCCCGCTGCTCCCGCCAAATTTTTCTTCAAACCCTCTAAAATATATCTATTTGTAACTTCCACTTGCCCAATTGCTTGTGGGTGAAAAGGAGTAGAAAAGCATTGCTGTATTCCTTTCGAGGAGCAGAAAGAGTCCATTTCCTTGTTATTAAATTGGGGACCATTGTCTGTTGTTATCTTTCGAGGAACTCCAAAACGGTAGCAGATGCTACTTAGAATAAACTTGATCACATCCTTAGCTTTTGTTCCAGCTAAAGGCTCTGCTTCTGCCCACTTCGAAAAATAATCAACTGCGACAATAATCATCTGCCTTCCTCCTGAAGCCATAGGCAATGGTCCTACTAAATCAATCCCCCATCTATCAAAAGGAACCGCCTCAGAGATTATCATTAGAGGTGTCGCTGGTTTATGTATCAAATGTGCATACCTTTGACAAGTATCACAACTTCGAACTAATAACTTGGCATCCTGCAATATAGTAGGCCAATAATATCCTGCCAACAATACCCTACGTGTTAAAGCTTTGAAACCACAATGAGCTGATCCATCTCCATCATGTAATTCAGATAAAATGTTTTGAGATTCTTGCTTACTCAAACATCGTAATAAAGGCCTCGACACAGACCTCTTATACAATACCCCATCCAACACCACATAACCAAGAGCTTTATTCCTTATTTTCTTCAGCAAGTGCTTATCAAGAGGTAGTATTCCCTTTGTAAGAAAATTTAACAAGTCAGTTCTCCAATCACTCCGAATGCGCGCCGAATTATTTACTACCTCCTCAACAAATTTACATTGCTCAGAGATTAATATAATCGAAGGCAGTGGTTGCGTTACTATCCATGGATATTCTTCAGAGTAAGCCATTGTTCCTACAGAATCAGCCATTGTGTTATTTCCTCTTCGAATATGCTCAACCTCAACATTTTCAAATTGTGCCATCATACTTCAAAGTTCTTGCAAATACAAAACTAAACGGTCTTTTTTAGCTTCTCATATTCCTTTAACATGGTTAACTACTAACTGCGAATCTCTTTCTAAGTGCACGAATATTGCTCTACGAATCTGTTTCAAAATCTGCATTTCCTTCTTCAAAGCAATACAGTCAGCTGTATCATGTCCAACATCATTATGATAACTACAGAATCTGTTATTGCGTTCCTCTCTTGGCCTATTAATTGCTGCCGGCTTTCTAAAATTTACTGTTCCCTTGGTTTTCTCACAAATCGATGCCACATTTTCAGTCAAATTCGCATAATATTCTAGATTTACCCACACATTCGATCTTGGTCTGAATTGGTGTTGATTATTAAAATTGTGCTGATTAAAACCCCCTTGATATGAGTTCGAACCTCCTCGATTGGAAACATTTTGACTACCCCTCGCCCGTGACGAGTTATTATTTGAAGCGTTCACTTGGTTATTTTCCACTTGACTATTCCCTTTCTGAACACCATTATTTCCTCCTCGAACTCGAGTAGACTCTTCGACTTTGATCTGATCTTCAACCTGAGCCATGAGAGCTCCAAACGTTAAAGCCCTACGCCTTGTTGTTTCATCAGTTAAATCTCCTGGCAACAATCCTTGTCGGAACGTTGCCATAGCTACCACTTCCACACAATCATCTAATCCTGCTTTTTTTGAAACAAATCTTTTAGTATAATCCTTCAACATTTCTCCCACAGCTGGCTTAGATTGTATTATCGTATCTCCGTTAGCTCTCATTTCTTTACTTCCCACAAACTGTCTTCGAAAAGCTGTGTAAAAGCCTCTAAATTTTACAATAGACTCCTTAGGGATCTTATTATACCATTTTAATGCAGTTCCTTTGAATGTCTGAGAGAATGCCCTACAAACCAATTTATTATCATCCTCGAAATTAGTCATATAATTCTTGAATTACTCTATATGATCATCTGGATCTTGAGTTCCATCAAACTTGTCAATTTTAGAAATGTCGAACCGCCTCGGAAGTGGTGCAGATCTAATCGCACTAATCAACGGTGAATCCCTCCAATCTACTCCTTGAACAAACTGATCTTCGTTCCTCATTCCCACAGTAGCATACAAACTTGGTTTGCCTTCTACAAATTTCCGAGGAGAATACACTTGTTTTTCCTTCTTTCGCCTTCCTTCCTTATAAATTTTAGCTGGCCAAAATTCATATCCTCCTTCTTTTGAATGACTTCGAAAATGCTTATATCTTGGTGTTTCATCTGATTCCGAATTTTCAAAATCTTCTTCACTAGAATCCACATACCGTCGCTTCTGCAACTTTTCCTTTTTTCTCGTTCCACTATGCTCCTTCTTGCGCTCAAAATGTATTTTACGTTGAACATCTTGATCATCGCCGACGGCATTCGATGGATCCGACTGATCATCCCGATTACCTCTTGCTATTTCAGATCTAAGTCTAGCGCCATTATTATCTTGTTTCTTTTGAGTAAATCTATCAAACTCTGCCACTTTTCTTAACAACTCATTCACTTTAGCTTCCATATCAAATTGGCTTGATCAAATCGGAACTGATTCATCTGCTTCTTTCTCTTGCAGATCAGATCTCAATGTCTCCAAAGCCCTTCAAATTGACGGATTATCTCCTTCCTCCGAATTCATCTCCGATCAACGAAAATACAAACGAAATTCTTCAAAAAACGAAAAGATTCGAGACTCGATTTTTGATCTAACGATTAAGGTATCTTCGCCCCTCTTTCTAGCGCCAATTTGGTGAGAATAGAAAATATTTACTAAGAATCTGCAGAGATTTTTAGATGGTGAATATAATCTTTCTCCTCTTATTATTTCATAGGCGTTATCAATCTCCTCGACCTCTTTAAATAGGCCCGGTGAGTTAGTTACAAATTCGGTTACATAAAAGATTTATTTACAGTTCAGTCCATATTCTTCTTATAAAGCTTTAATCTTATTCCTTATTAATAGAACTTATCATGCAAGCCCTTATTAATTACATATAAGTCCCTTATGAATCTATTTCCTTATCATATACCACTTATTTCATATATATTTGCTCATTACCAATGAGCATATAGGTATATTGTTTTCATAAATGTTGGGATGTTCGAACTTATTGAATGTTATGACATGTAGTATCACTTGACACATTGCATTACTCAAAATTATATAAGTGAACACTATAAGAGAAGGTTATTGATGTTGTTAAAAAGAGCTTAAAAATAAGCAAAACATGGACACTGAAGAGTCTGCCGTATTTGCTACTAAAACACTCTGGGAGGCGGAAGTGGCCCGGATGAAAGCTTAGGTAGCCTTTTCAGTACTCATGTTTTTCATATTTTCAATACTCTATTGAACAACATTAGAAACCTTCCATTTATCCTACAAATATAGAGATAGTTTTCAATATAAAATTAACTATAAAAATTAAACTAATGCAGTGTGTTAAATGATAGTACCTGTGAAACATCCAACAAACACATATAGTACTTTATATATTATGTCGTAGTTTATTAAAACAGGATGCCTTTATGTGTATCGAAAATGAACAAGACATGGGAAATCAATGTATATAGTATTTATAATCATAAACATTGACACTATATGAGCAAAATTATATTAATATTCTATTTATACCGAGATATATATCATGTCATAAATCAATTAACCAATACTCGACATCAATTATTTCATATCAGTTTTTTCCTTTTCCCTCTTCTTCTTTTCCTTTTTCTTATATCATTTCAATTTTTTAGCTTTACTTTTTTTTTCTCTAAATATTTATCGTTGGGTGTGTTTAGAGACTGTAGTGAGAAATTTAGGTACACGTGTTTGTTTATAAAGGTTTGGTTGTAGCGACTTCCGCTATTACGAGAACTAACCACCGTGATTATGCTTGTATAAGTTGTATATATTTGTAGACTTAATGTTTTTTATATTAATTTTAGATGTTTGATTTTTGTGTTTGTTGACGATGTTGATTTGGTTCTTATATTTTTTATTATTTTTGTTTCATCTTCTCTCTTGGTTGCATGGAGGTTTGATTTTTTTAATATAAATATACAATTTAAAGATATTTTTTGTATAATAGAAATGGTGAAGTTGGCTCATAGAATAGTGGTTTGGATATGCATAAGACCAAGACAGTGTTTTCAGAGACAGAAGACCAACATTACGTAGCCTACATATGGACCATTATTCATAAATATTATATTATGTAAATCGGGTGTAATTGTTTTTAATCTTTAGAGGATAAAAACATGCACTAAACTTTCTAATTTATGATATGTTTTTTTCCTATTAGAATGCAAATCATTTGGACAGTAAAACAATCTATGATATGAAATTTGACTGTGTTTATTTTGGGTTCGAAATCTTTGAGAGGTCTTACATCTTAAAAGTTCATAGAATACTTCTTTAGAGACCTTATATGAAATATGAGGGTTGCAGTTGGAATGCTTCATGCTGAAATTGATTATGATCAACTAAAATATTAGGGTGCGCACTTATCATATAATAGACATGGTTCACTCATTCTTTCCTTAATATTTTCAACGCTAGAATGTCAAAGATTCAACTAAATTATATCTTCGTGCACCATAATCAACGTGTCATTTTTTATCGAATCTTTAAGTAGAGGGGAACCCAAATAATTTATTGGAAAATTATCGTTTTCATATTGGTAAAACGAATGGTATTTTCGTTGTTTTGATCAGTGATGGATCTCCAAAAAATATAAAGTTTTTGCTATAATAAAAATATGTCTTTAGCAATGTCTTTATTGCTTTAATAGTAGAATATACTTCATTCAAAAATAAAAGGACACCATTTGCATAACAAAGATGAGAAACATGTATTTTTTATTTGATGCACCTGTAAGACATAAACTCTTTAGTTTCAAATATCATTTTCCATCTCTTAAAACAACTCTCTAATGGCTAGATAAAACGGGAAAGATATATCGGATCTCCTTATCTTACACCTTTCGTAGATTTGAAGAACCCATATTACTTGTCTTTTACATCCACGAAATACTAACACTTATTAATAAATTCTGAAACCACCTTTATGGCTTTATTATTGAAACCAAAAGTCTGAAAAGTATCATATAAGAACTCTCAAGACAATCATTCTAAGCTTTCTTCATATCTAGTTTCCTAATCAAATTTACACCTTTTATCTTCTTAATACGATCTCGTTTGATTTCTTGAGCTAATAAAAATTCCTATATCCTATTGAAACCAATATTTTCTTTCCCAATAAGCTTAGGGAGCAAAAATAAAATACAGACGTAAAGCACAAAATTGGTTATATACTTATTGTTACCCTGAACGATAAAGGGCCCAAAAATTCTAAGTAAAATTTAGCTCCCTCATCGCCAAATCATTATGCGCGAGCATAATTACATTGAGAACAAGTTTAAGTGATGGTTTATTGACAGCTCTAATATTAAGTGTAGCGTGATTTTTTTTGAATGTTTACCCCCACCTTGGAAACACATCACCCGCGATTTATCTATATAAAAGGCTTCATACTTCCTAAAGGAGTATATGCACGTTCCAACAATAACAAAGCGACCCAACTTCCATATCGTCCAACACATCCTCACGCTCTTCTTAAGTTTCGATTTTAAATTTGATTTCTTCCAATTATTTGAAATTATTCCCATAAATATTCAAACTCAAATCTTTCAAATATCTATGAAGCATTTTGCTTTTGATCTACAAACACAGCATAAGGACCCAAAACAAGGTTGTTCGCATGAATGTTTTCTAGATAAATAAGATACATGCCCATGTATGATTTAGTAACATTTTATCCAATCTACAATAAGTTTGACCATCTCATAAACGACTATTACACCATGAAACTCGTGGACAAGTATAACCAACATCAACCAAGCTAACTTGGACCATAAATTCAATAAATTCATCAACGTTTGCTATAGAAATCCTACACTTACTCTTTTTTCTACAATACTTTGAAAACAACATTAAAATCTCTCTCAATCAACCAAGCAAACACTTTATTCCCACCGATATGCAAAACCTCTCGCCCTAATAGTTTTCCCAAATCTCTATCACATTTTGCATAATCATAAGTAGCCACAAAAGTCTTTCTTGTCCGCGTTGTTAAACATGCAATCATAACTTATTTTATTGTATTCTTATGATTTTTAAAGTTTATTTCAAGATTTGTCGATATAGGTTTTCTTCAATTCAATAAACCTATGGATTATTCTTTTGAAGAGAAGTGGTGTGGTTGAAACTACATATTTTATTAAGTTCATAAATAACTAATGGATCCTTTTTTAATTCACTTATTTGCAGTAAATTATTTATTTTATCCATCATCGTGAGATTTATTTTTATCTGAATTTATAAACAAGACAGCTAACAAATTGATGATAAATAATTTTTAAGAAATGATGTAGACTATAAGTTTTAAGACTAGAATTATCGGATTATTTTTGTTAGATATTTTAACGTAATAAGATTGATTAGTCGATGAGTTTACTAATATTATATTATTGACTAAGTTGGAGAGTGTGGTGCGGATCCTTGTTAGATTATATTATGACTAGCGAGTGTAGCAAGGTGTGTCAAATGGCGTAACTTTTGCTGGGGTCGAAATATTTTATTTGGAATATTGTTGTTATTTTAAAAATTCATTTGATTTTGAATTCCTCATTTTAGCCGGTTCTTTACTACCTGAAAGCAATCTGGGTTCGGATATGCATGCATGCAAACAATTGTTATAGTTGATATGTATATTGGTTTGGTAGTTTTGGTCAAAGTATGAGAATCATTGCTCTATTTTTTTAAAAGTATATAAGACATATATCATTCTCTAATTCTTCGAAAACACTAGAACTAGGTTCGTTTGAAGTTTTCAAGAGAATTGACAAAATATTTTCAATCTGATATTTATTACGAGAATTCAAAAAAATATACAAAACACAAACATTATTTTTCTATTGTTACTCTCGTAATTTTGTTTGAGTAAATGTTTCTTTCAATTTTAATATATATATATATATATATATATAAGTCAATCAGTTATTTAAGTTTAATTCAAGCTTCTTGTATATAAAAATGGACGATTATGATGTTGTAACACTATTTGGTAAAACAAAATATAATTCGCTTCATTAAAAATATCTGATTATCGTGAGACTTGGATTTGTGTTTTTATGTATGTTTTAAGTCCATTTTCTGAAAAGTGTTGCATTTGGTTATGGAGCAATCATTTTCAGAGTTATTTTGAGGAGTCAATTAAGCACTTAATTAAATAATGTTGTGAGTTCTGTGGATGTTGAAGTTTTCTAATACCAAAATTGGTCTCCTCGATTTTCCTCGAGATATATTGTTCTTCTAGTTCTACCATAAATTTTAATATGAAAATTCCAAACCTGATAAATACTAGTCAGTAAGATTTCATATCTCATAAACAAGTAGCAATACCAAGTTGTTGTTTCAAAAAAATTAAAAGCAACTGTATTTTTGTATATCATTGAAGTGTTAAACTATATTACAGTTTTTTTCGTCTTATTGGAAAGATAAAGAAATGGTCTAACGATGGACCACCAGAAACCGTTAAAAAATAAATCGTTGAGACAAGTAACATACAAAATGACAAATGTTGGTATAAAAAAAGTTAGGATAATTCGGAGATCAACGGATATTCCGACTGATATTTAGTAGGTTATGTAGTTACATTTGGTAGAATATTAGACACATTATTCTTATTAGTTAAAGAAACAATATTTTGGAAAAGTATAAAGTAAAACTAGCTATATCATCTCTATAATAGTGGAATTTTTTTCATGTTTTAATGTCTCGAACCATTCACTATGCTTAAAGAATCAATTAACTGTAAAAAAGGGAAATAAAGTTCCTTAAGGCTATCGTGTGAGAATAATTATGCAGGTAAGTAACATGATAGTATTTAAGGACAAACATATAAATATCAAGTTCATTGGTATTAAAGAGAGTTCGGAGTTGTCAAATATGTAGAGAGCATATTAGAGTATACTTCACTAAAATAATTACTAAAATATTATTACATACAGTTTTTAGTGAAAATAATATTTTGATGGTGTTGTTTATTTAAATATCATTGATTTACCTAGGGGGGTTTTATTATTTGTCTTAGTTAATGGTCTTTGATTTCTCTATTTCATTAAATAGATCTTCAATGCAAACAGTTTAAATTATACATCCGCAATTATATTTTGTATTATTTATATGTTGCACACCATAATTGATTCATGTAATTGATTGATGATGATAATATGATTATTGTTTTGTCCAGTTCCTCACTTGTGAAGAAGAGGTCTTTAACCCTTTTCCGTTCATTGTCATGGACGTGACTGTTCAATTCTCCTATTGACAATGGAATCAAGCTACCTATAATGTACATGTATCCTGGACTAGCAAATGATGATCCAAATCCGAGAATGTTGAAAGCTTATGGACGGTATGCTACTGATATATTTGGTTGATATATTTGGTCAACGTTATTATAATGTCCAAATAATAAGTAATTTGATTAATTATATAAAAATAATTAAATATTAATTTGATAAATTTGTTAATTTTAATTATCGGCGTATAAGTATAGATATCAGGTTGGATTTTTCAATTTAAAAGTATCCAAATATGAATATTTAAGACCAAACTAATAGGTTGGGAGACAAAATTAATAGAAATCAATTTAGTAACTAATGGTGATTGATCAAAAGTCAAGTATATAGAAATAATGTAATTAGGTTATATTTTCTACCTAATTACATTATATTATATGAGTGTGACTATTATAGAAATATGATTTTAACATCAATTCATACTCTTTGTTCAAATATAATATCTCTCGTTTTATCCAATTGAAATTTTTGGAGAACCCCAAAAATATTTCAATAAGAAATTGTTTACAAGACTTCAGAGATTATACAGAATCAAAACACTGTTTTCTACGAATTATTGAAATATTCTGGTCTTGTTCATGAAGATAGAGATGACGAACGGGGGAGAATCATCGAAGGAGATGACAAGCAAATTCGCTAAAGTTGACAAGTTTGAAAGACATGATTTCAGGCGCTGGCAGAAAAAGATGCATTTTCTGTTGACTACCCTCAAGGTTGTGTATGTCTTGAGTACCCCCTGTCCCGAGATCATGGAGAATGAAACATTGGAACAAACAAGGAGGCGCATCAAGTGGGAGAATGATGACTACATTTGTCGTGGCCACATATTAAACGGTATGTCTGATACTCTGTTTGATGTATACCAAAATGTTGAATCTGCACCTTCATAAGATAGCAGAAGATGGCAGAAGATGCTTCTAGTAGGAAGTTCCTGGTTAATAATTTCATAAATTACAAAATAGTTGAATCTATACCTGTAATGGAACAATATAATGAACTACTAAGAATTCGGGGTCAATTCGTTCAACACAATATGAAAATGGACGAATATATTTCGGTGTCTTCTGTTATTGACAAATTTCCTCTTTCATGGAAGGCTTTTAAACACTCACTGAAACACACCAAAGAAGAAATGACTTTAGTCGAACTTGGTAGTCATTTTGAGAGTGAAGAGTCTCTAAGGGCTCAAGATGAATTAGTAATCCTAAGGGTAATAACCAAGTGGGAAACTTATCTGTAAATATGACTGAAAGCAGCGGATTCTTTAAGAATGGAAATACAGATAAGGGGAATAAACGTAAGTTTAAAGGAAACAATAAAAACAACCATTTTTCAAGCAAAAAGCCTAAAATGGCATGCTGGAAATGTGGCAAACCAGGTCACTTTAGGAGGGATTGTTGATTTGGAAAATGAAATAATAATGCTGGTCCAAGTGGGAACAATGCTGGTTCAAGTGGAAACATAAATGGTTCAAGTGGATTTAAGGATCCTGAAAAGCAACAAGGTGAGAATTTAATTCAAAATTTTAATTCTTGACAGACCTATATATCTCTAAAATCTGAGGCATTTTATGTGCAGGATGACGATGTTGCTTGGTGGATTTATTCGGGAGCAACAAGTCATGTATGTAAGGATCTCCGATGGTTCAATAACTTTCAACCAATTGAAGATGGATCTTCACTTAAGATGGGAAATGTTGAAACCGAACCAATTAAAGGACTAGGAAATATTAAATTACTATTTACTTCTTAAAAATACATATTATTAAACAATGTATTGTATGTTCCTGAGATTCGAAAGAATACTTTGTTTGATGTTGTTTAAAAAAATTGTGGTTTCAAACAAGTGTACGAAAGTGGCAAATATGTATTGTCAAAACATAGTATTTTTATAGGATTTAGATATTTGTGTAATGGTATGTTTATGTTAAATATTAATGTTTCGGTCTGTTTGTATGACTTCTACTAGTATGTGGAGAAATTTGATTAAAACAGAATTATGGCATGCTAGACTAAGACATGTTCATTATGGAAGAATAAAAGACGTGTCGAAAATGAGCCTTATTCGTCCTGGTGATGCAAACGACAAAAAATGTAAAACTTGCATGTTAACTAAGATAACTAGAAAACCTTTCAATAATGTTAACCGAGTTTCCAAAATATTGGAACTAGTACACAGTTACTTATGTGATTTTAATACTACACCTTCGTTAGGAAATAAAAATTATGTTATTACTTTTATTGATGATGCATCTAGATATTGCTACATTTATTTGTTTCATGCTAAAAATGAAGTTATTTATTAGTTTAAAATGTATAAGGAAGAAGTAGAGCTACATAAGAATGATTTGATTAAAAATCTACATACGGATAGAGGAGGTAAATATTATGATCATATATATTTTTCAGTCTACGGGTATAATTCATCAAACCACGGATTGTTATACACCACAATAAAATTGTATAGCTGAGAGGAAGAATAGGACTTTCAAAGAAATGGTCAACTCCATGTTGTCATATTTTGGTTTGAGTGAAGGATTCTGGGGTGAGGCTATGTTAATAGCCTGTTATTTATTGAATCATGTTCTTACTAAAAGGAATAAGATGACCCCGTATGAGCTTTGGTTTAAGAAGCCTCCAACACTGAATTATCTGACACTTTGGGGTTGTAGAGTAGTTGTAAGACTTACTGAACCTAAAAGGAAAAATGTGGATGAAAGAGGTATAGATTGTATCTTCATTGGGTATGCTGAGCATTCAATTGCATATAGGTTCTATGTGTTAGAATCAAATGACTATGTGTCGATGAACACATTTATCGAGTCAAGAGATGCAATATTTGATGAAGAGTGATTTACTTCTATACCTAGACCTAGAGATTTCATTCAAAACTTTTTGAATAGGAACTCAAGTGAAATTTAAAATATATCAAGTGGTAGAATTGTGAAACTGAACCTTCTAAACCAAGGAGAAGTACTAGAGCCAGAAAAGTTAAGTCGTTCGGATATGATTTTCAACTGTATTTAGTTGAAGGGTCAAAAGATAAGATTGACTATCAATATAAATATTGTATTGTTATCGAAGATGATCCAAAGACTTTTAGTGATGCTATGACATCAAGGGATGTTGCATTTTGGAAAGAAGCTATCCAAGATGAGATAAAGTCTATCATGCATAACAATACATGGGAATTGGCTAATTTATCTCTTGGGTAAAAAATATTAGGAAATAGATGGATCTTTAAACGAGAAAATGAAAGTAGATGGTACTATTGAAAGGTATAGAGTTATATTGGCCATAGAGGGATTTAGACAAAGAGAATGAATTGACTTCTTTGATACTTATGCTCCGGTTGCTAGGATTTCCACCATTAGATTGTTGATTGCACTTGCATCTGTATACGGTCTTGTAATTCATCAAATGGATGTTAAAACTGCATTCTTGAATGGTGATTTGGATGAGGACATTTATATAAAACAACCTGAAGGGTTTGTCATGTCTCGTTATGAAAACAAGGTATCCAAGTTTAAAAAAAATTATGGTTTAAAACAAACACCAAAAGATTGTATAAAAAATTTGATAATGTGATGTTGTCTAATGGGTTTATTTTTAATCAAGCAGACAAGTGTGTATATAGTAAGTTTGATATTTCTGGTAAAGGATTTTTTATTTGTCTATATGTGTATGATATGTTGATTTTTGGTACTGACCAAAATCAGGTTGATGAAACAAAGAAATTCTTATTATCTAATTTTGAGATGAAGGATTTAGGGGAAGCTGAAATGATTCTTGGTATAAGAATCAAGCGAAAGAACAGTAATATATCGATTTCTCAATCTCACTATATTGAGAATCTATTCAATAAAATTAATTTTAAACATTGTTCTCAGGTAAGCACACCTATAGATCCTAGTCTTAAGCTTCTACCTAATAAATGTATTGCTATATCTCAACTTGAATACTCGAGAGCCATCAAGTGTCTTATGTATGCCATGACTAGCAGTAGGCCGGATATTTCCTTTTATGTTGGAAAACTTAGTAGGTATACTAGCAATCCTAGTTTGTATCATTGGCAAGCTTTAAATCGAGTATTCAAGTATTTCAAAGGAACCATGAATTATGGTTTAACTTAAACCGGATTTCCTTCTGTACTTGACGGATATTCAGACGCGAGTTACATTTCTAATATGGAAGATCATTCTATCACTTTGAACCTCCTCAGGTGTCATATTCTGAACAAAAACTGTGGGACTTCTGCTCAAGATGTGAATACTACCATTTACTGCATCAGGCCAAAAATATTTTGGTATTCTTTCTCTTGTCAACAAGTTGCTCACCATATTGAGGATGGTTGTGTTTTTCCTCTCTTATACGCCATTTGATTTTATATTATTTTGGTATTTTTCATTTACTATTTTATTTTCAATACATCCCATTAAGCTTTTGTAAAAGTAGACCCAAGTTTTTCGAGCATAATCATCAATGAGGTTAATTAAGTATATTTTACCTCCATTAGAAAATATTGTTATCTGGACACAAATATCGAATTGAATTAGCTCCAAAGACTCATTTTGCTCGTTATAACCTCTCTCGTATAAATTCAGAACGATGTTCTTCACAAAATTGGGAAGGAATACTACTATAAAGAAGATCTGTCATCATATTTTTATCTTCGAAGGTTTCAATTCACCAAAACTAAAGTGACTATGATGAGAATATCACAACCAAGAAGGATCTTTTAATTCAACAACCAAACAAGATTGCACATTTTCAATCTTTAATGGAAATATTTGTTTGAACTCATTTGCATAATAGAAATAACTCATCTAGTATGAGCATAAATCTCACAAACACCAGTTTGAATAGTGATTATACACCTTTTTTCTAGCAATTGACCAACACTTAACAAATTACTTTTCAAGTCAATAACATAAAAAAACATTAGAGATTATTTCGACAAAACCATTATTTGTTCTTTTCTTAATATTTCCCTTTCTCATCTCTTCATAGTGGAACAATCACCAAAACTTAATTTAGAATGAAAGCCTTCATTTAAATAAGAATTACTTCCACACATGTGGCTGATGTAGCTTGTATCCCCATACCTAACATCACACTATTCAGCAAAGTTTCATTCCTCTTCTTTTTCTTTGTTATTAGAAAGCTTAGTATAACATTCATAACGATAATGATCAAATTTATGAAATCTAAAATAATATAGCTTAGATTTATCAAAATGTTGATCTCATCATATGCCTTTGCCTGAAAATAGATCATGCCCTTTCATCATTTGAATACATGTTGACATCATTATTTCTCTAAGCTCTCTTTTCTTTACATATTCCTCCACCCCTTCCTATAGAGTTTGAGAAACGAGTAAATATAGAAACCTTAAAACCTTGTTCCTCTTAGTCGTGATAAGGGTATAAAATGCAAAGATTAATAAGGGGTCCAATTGATAATGTATCAATCTATAGGGGCCTACTTTTAAGGATAAAAAATCTAAGACGTAAATGTATATACGAGGGCTGACATGTAATTAGATTAAACATAGCATGTGACAGTGGAGCCCACCACTGCCACTATATAAGGAAAGATCCCTTTTTGGGAAAATGGTACTTTCTAATCATTGATACTTTATTTTGACTACTTTATCTATCAAGAACTTTGTATTTGTTCGCCTGATACCCTTCCACAATACACATTACCCGATAATCCACCCTAGATGTTCTGAGACTTATAATTGGTGTCGTCCGTGGGAACAAGTGATACCCGGAGATAAAGTTCTCAAAAATCTCGACCTTAATAAAATTCTAAAATTCGAGGAATGAATACAGAGGCTAGGAAGGAAAAGGCAAATGAGAGAGGTTCTGACAATGAGATGTCTTATTCAGAGGGTCGGTAC
Organism: Limnanthes douglasii subsp. nivea; assembly: GCA_036936605.1. Lineage (NCBI taxonomy): Eukaryota > Viridiplantae > Streptophyta > Magnoliopsida > Brassicales > Limnanthaceae > Limnanthes > Limnanthes douglasii. The sequence continues at coordinate 281,200,791 of JAUPFV010000004.1, forward strand.
TTTGAGAAGCTGTTTTGTGATGACGACCAGGGTAATCAGGGTCGAAGCAAGAGGTCGACCCTAATCATGACCATACAATAGTTGTTGGACGACATTGCTAAGCTAAATGCTGGAAAAAAAAATAGTTTTGGCAGAGTACCGAAGCGCTTTGATATCTCGAAGCTTGAAAAATACGACGGAAAAAAAGACCATGACAACCACATGGAAGCTTTCAATAATTTTATTCTAAGCTTCGACAACGACGACAAGTTGATTTTTCGAGCATTTTTTATGCCATTTAAAGACCGAGCATCAAAATCGTACAATCGATTACTGCGAGGATGGATTAAAAACCTCAGTATATTCTGAATGATGTTCAGGCAGCAGTTTGTAGGAAGTAAGAACTTCCGAGCCAATGGAGATACAATCGTGAATTGCTGACAAAAGGTCGGAGAAACTATGAGGGATTATACTAGACGCTTTATAGAGGCAAAGAGCGATCTTGACTATTGCGATGATATTGTGGCTCTGACTGGTTATAGATTAGGCTTGTTGTCTAGTCTGATGAAACAAGTGGTAACGAAGAAGCAAGATTTTACTTTTCCTTCCTTCTTAGCTCAAGTAGAAAAGCAGATCTAGATCGAAGAAACTGAAACGTCGGAGTTGACAGCACAAATCCAGCAAACTACGCAAGATTTGGTTATGACGCATCAAAAGACTCCGCCAAAAATAGCTACGGTTCCTCAGCCACAACCGGTAACTACTATGGCACCAACAACACAACAGTGAAATTGAAAAGGATCATGGAATCAGACTCAGAGGCTACAAAATAATTACCAGGAAAATTCCAACCGACCGATATCGAATAAATAGGTTCGACTTGATTCGTACGCTGATTTGACTGAATGTGTCGTAACTATCTTCAACAAGTAAAGAAAAAATATACACTTCCAAAAATCATTTTCGTCTGCAACTCCTTGTGAGGGCCGAAACAACCGTTACTGCAGGTATCAAGAGGATGTAGGCACACGACACAAAAGAAACAAGTCCAGCAAAGCGGAGCGGCCAAACAGATTGTACCAGTTTCGGAACAGGAAATTTATTTATTGATCTCTGAGGTCACTGATTCATTTGTTGTGTCGACTAAGTATTTAGACCCGGACAAAAAATAGGAATGTGATCAGAGTGATTGAGGAAGTGCTACCTGTGGCACGAGAGAATATGAGCTACTTATGTCAGTTCTTGAAGTCTCTAACTATTTTCGGGGGTGACTCAATGGGAGGTATCACCAATTCTTCTCGGAATAGGCACATTGTTAATCTGGCTTCAAAGTTAAAGGAAAGGACTTCACCACATTTATATCAGAATCTATCTCTCATCATGTGCTTCGATGATGATGACATGACAGACATTGTTGGTCCTCATGAAGACGCGATCGTAATTATAGGACCCATTGCTAGTCAGGAGGTTCAAAGAATATTGGTGGATACTAGGAGTTCAGCAAACATCGTTTTTTTATCACCTTTCTCAGGATTTAGGAATAAACCGGTAATTGTAAATTTTGATCAAACTATTATTGGTTTTACGGGAGCGTCGCCAGAGGTAGTCGGTAAGTTCGAAGTAGTGGTCTAGCTCAGACGAGGAACTTTTAAAAATGATGTAACAGTTATGTTTATAGTAGTGGATGCTCCTACGTCACACAATGCAATTTTTGGAATATCTTGGTTATCGAAGATGCATGTCGTAACCTCTACGATTCATCAGTGCTTGAAGTATGTGCTCGAGAATAATGTTGGTGTTGTCCGAAGCAGCCAAAAGACAACGGCCGAATGTGACCGAGCAGCATTGGTAACAAAATTGGATAAGAAAATGGTCGATGTAAGGGATTAGCAATTAGTGTGGTCGACAGATGATCCTAGGGAGACCCTAGGGTTATTTCTTACCAACGAGAATTATGAAAGCTACGAATTTTCCAAAGGAAAAGTTTTGAAGATTGGTGTAAATCTATCCCCCTCTTTTCGTAAAAAAATTATTAATTTTTGGGCAGAAGTTACATTTGTTTGCCTGGTGCTTTGAGGATGTTACAGGGGTTAGTGAGAGTGTTATCTATCACCAATTGTCCATAAATCAATTGTTCGACCTATAACGCTAAAACGCCGAGCTTTCTCCCAAGAAAAGGCAGAGGCAATTATTTCAGAGGTTGAAAGGTTAACAAGGGTAGGACATATCAAGGAGTCCCAATATCTGCGCTGGACAGTAAAATAAGTTTTGGTAAAAAAGAAGAGAGGAATTCGGAGAATGTGTGTGGACTTTACAGACCTTAACAGAGGGTATCTTAAGGACCCATTTCCCATGCCTAGGATTGACCAACTAGTAGATACGAAATCGGGGAACAAGTTATTATTGTTAATGGACGCCTATGCAGGGTACAACCAGACAAAGTTGGATCCAAGATATCAAGAAAGAACTACATTTATCACAGGGAGGGGTTTATACTGTTACAAGGTTATGTCATTCGGTCTGAAGAATGTAGGGGCCACTTATCAGAGGCTTGTGAATACGGTCTTCAAGGAACAGACTGGGCGAAACGTTGAGGTTTATATTGATGACATGTTAGTCAAGAGTGTCACTGATGAAAGTCATTTTTCCGACCTTGAGGAAACATTCAAGAACCTCGGGAAGGTGAAACTCAAATTGAATCCAAAGAAGTTCTCGTCTGGGGTTCGGTCGAGAAAATTTCTAGGGTTTATGATCAGTGAGAAAGGGATAAAGGCAGACCCGATCCAGTTAGGCATCCTGAATAGTATGGCACCCCCAAGGAATGTTAAAGAGGTACAGATTTTAACCGGATGGCTTGCAACACTAAACGAATTCATCTCACAATCTTCTGACAAATGCGCACCTTTGTTACAAGTGTTGAGGAATGTTAATAATTTCAGTTGGTCACTTGAATGTACGGAGGATTTCTCAATATAAAAAACTACATATCCTCCCCAACGATGTTGATAAAACCACAACCCCGAGAAATATTGTTTCTATATATAGAAGTTTTAGAGCATGCGGTAAGAGCGGTTTTAATTCAAGGACAGAATATGGTCCCTAAACATGTCTACTATATGAGTAAGAGTTTACTTGACCCTGAAAAACGGTATCCAAAGCTCGAAAAACTAGCATTGGCTCTTGTAACAACTTCTAAGAAAATGCGACCATATTTTCAACGTCATTCTATTATAGTTTTCGAACATCATTTCCCCTAAAAAATGTATTGCAGCGACCAGATATTTCTGGCCCTATGTCAAAATGGTCGGTAGAATTGTGCGATATTGATATTGATTTCGAACCAACAACGGTTATTAAAAGGCAAGTTAAAGGAGACTGTTTAGTAGAGTTCCATTCCAGCAGCCAGATGAAGTAACAACCAAACCAGAGGTAAATTTGGATGAGTGGATAGTCAGACTCGACGATGGTTCGAGCATCAACGGATGTGGGGATGGTGTTCAGATTTCTACACCATCAGGAATCGCGATGCAAGAAGCGATTCGTTTTGGTTTCAAGGCTTTGAACAACGACGCCGAATACGAGGCAGCACCGGCGGGCTTAAAGTTGGAGCACATTTGCCGAGTTAGAAATGTTCGGTTGATAAGCGATTCATAGCTATTGATTAATCACGCAACAGGACAGTCCGAGGCAACAAAAGAGTAATTAGTACAACACTTAGTGGCCTTAAGAATTTTGGCTTCCTTCTTTAAAAAGATTACTTATGAGCATGTTTGAAGAGAAGATAATACAATTTCCAATTCATTAGTAACCATAACATATATTGGTGAAAACCCTTGGATTTTTACTTAGGAGTATCCATCTATTCTGAAGCGGAAAGATCTTCAAAGCCGACCGGATATGGCCTATCAAATTTCAACAGTTTTGAATGCGGACTAGATGAGCAACATTCTGAAGTTTTTGGCTGAGGGAGTTTTGCCGATGATAAGACCTTGGCAAAAAGCGTTCGGCATAAAAAGTCAGTGAGCAGACTTTTGTTAATATGCCTTAGGCGCGAAGAATTATAGATGGTGTTGTCAGAGTTACAATATAGTGAAGGGTTGACACATTGTTGCTCTAAGACACTAGTTAAGATAGTCATGTTGTTATGTTTTTATTGGCCTACGCTAGTTGTTGACGCCAAGGAGTTGGTCAAAAGATGTGATACATGCCAGAAGGTTGCCAATTTAATCCACACCCCAGCAGTTCCTCTCGAGTCCATTTCTTAAGGTCTGCCATCTGGTTGGACCACTTCTGTTATCACTTGGAGGAAGACATACTATCGTGGTTGCAGTGCTTTTCAGCTCTATTTCATCCTCGAGCTAATGGACAGGTCGAAATAACAAACAGAACAATAATTAGCGGACTGAAGAGGATTTTAGATGGAACGGCCAGAAAGTGGCCGAATTTGTTACGAGATGTACTGTAGACATACTGGAACTGCGACACAAGAATCACCTTATGCCCAAGTATATGGCATGGACGCGGTAATCCATGCAGAAACAATGTCCCCTTCTTTCAGGATCGAACATTATGAGGAAAGTGCTAATGATGAAAATCATGCCTTGGCTTTAGATTTAATAGAGGAAAAGTGAGCTAAGGCTCACCTAAGCTCCTTGCATTATTAGACCCTGATGAGGAGTAGGTACGCTTCAAAATTTCGAAGAAGACACTTTAAAGTTGGGGAAAAGGTTATGCGAAACATTTTCCTCCATACAAAAGACAAGCATCTCGGGAAGTTGGCACCCAATTGGGAAGGCCCATACCAAGTGATAGAAAAAGTAAAGTCAGGAACTTATCGGTTGAAAGATAAATTCGGTCGACCTCTAAGCCTCTCCTGGAATATCGAAAACCTTAAATTGTACTTAGAAGGATATGTAATTTTTATCGTTTGCACTTTCATTGTAAGACAACTTTAGTCGGGGGCACACTTTTTCCTACCGTGGTGGCGCGGGGAGGTTCTTTTGAGGTGTCTACCTAAACCAACCCATTTAGTAAATTTTTATAGCCTTAACACAAGTCTATATTCGTTATAATGTCAAACATGGTAAAGGGTTTTTCAACTTTAAAGTTCATCAACAATGACGACCCTGTTAAAGGGTTTTTCAACTTTAAAGTTGATCAACAATGTCAAACATGTTTAAGTGTTTTTCAACTTTAAAAGTTGATCAACAAATGTCGAAACTATTAAAAGGTTTTTTCAACTTTAAAGTTCATCCACAATGTTGAACATGTTAAAGGTAATTTCAACTTTAAAAGTTGATAACCAAATTTCGAACATGTTCTAAGGTTTTTTCAATGTTAAAGTTGATCAAAAAATTTGAACCTATTAAAGGGTTTTTCAACATTAACGTTGATCAACAAAGTCAAGATTTTGACAAGGCCTTTTTCAGCTATAATTTGATCTAGAAATTCAAGCATAATAAAACTTGTTAATTTTGGCATCAGAAACTAATCACTTTTGATTGCAAAAAGGGGTCGGATGATGAACATAGTTTTTTAAAAAAACAGGTGCAAGTGAAAGATCACAATAGACAAACAAGTCAAGTCTTGTTACACAAAAAAGAAACATAAACAAGCAGATCCCAGCTGCAGAGTTCAAGCATCAGAGGATTCTTCGGAAGGTGCGGTATCTTCAAATTATGGGTCGATACAATCAACGCCTTCAGGACGGTCTTCTTCATGGACATGTAACCACATTGACCCAAGCGGCATTCGAGACCACTGAGCGTGAAAATTCAGAACATAACTATCCCTTGCATTGGCGACTTCCTTTTCCATAACCTTTTTGCACTTATGGAAAAGTGGTGGTTTCCTTCTTTGCTTCAGTTGAGGGACATTCGAAGCTCCTGAATTTTCACGCTTCGGCAGTGTCAGCTCATTGGTTGGCAATATCAATTAAGTCTTGTGATTCTTTGGCGTTGATCGAAGTACCTGACAATTTCGGCATCAAGGGGAAGTCGTACACCCCAATTAAAAATCTCGGTGAAAAACACTACTTCTCGAGCTTGTATGGATAAGGGAGTCTCACTAGGCTTGGGAAAGCGGACTTTAAGCCACTCACGAATCCCTAGATTCTCTTCAAACCGGCTTCGACATTGGGAGAATAGTATAGGTATTTCGCGTTGAAAAGAGATATAATATATTCGTTGGTCAGACGAATATGGTAGCCAGTTATAGCACCGACGGTTTGAGGAGGCAAGGACTCTCTTTCAACATCACCAGCGGCGAGAGTGTTTTGAGTCTTTGGATTTGTTGGAGCGTCTGGTTCAGCATTTTCGTCCCCAACTGTTGCTGGCCTAGGTTCCAGGATAGGCGCGTTTTCAATTCTCGCTGACGCAGATGCCTTAGAGGTTTTTTTTCTAGTCTTCTCAACGTTTTTACTTCCGACCTTCGTCGATATAGAAGCCTTGGTTAATGGTTTATGTGTAGCCTTTTCAGTAGGTTTATCCTCAATCTTTGTCGATGCAGCGACCTTAGTGGAGGGCTTATGAATAGCTTTTTCAGCAGCCTTATCTTCGACCCCTTTCGACGTAGAGCCCTTGGACGATTTAAGAGTTGGTTTCACACCTTCAGCATTTTCACTCTGCGGGCAGGGATTTATCAGCAGATGTCAATCCATGGGAGGAAGGAGTTGCAAGGACCACACTTGAGCTGTTGTTGACCCGAACGTGGTCAGGCGTTAAGACTCCAGTGTTTTTGGAACTGGCTTCGTCGCGCTTCCTTCTTTCCTCATCTTGTTGGACCACCCACTTCAGAGTAGTCGCGGTGTTATGGCTGGTCTGATATCCTACGATAGTTGGGGTCAGTTGAACATATTCTGGAGGGGTGTGTGAGAAGCTAGAGTCACTCATAGTAAAAAATAGATGTTTGGGTCGGTCGATGGTCTCTCGATGCTTTGAAGGAGCATGCAGATTTTCAGCGTCGGATTTCTGGTTGATAAGGTAGAAGAATGAGCAGCAACGACGGGCTTTTTTGACGAAGAGGCCTTGGGATGGTCAGAAGGTTCGCGTTGAGGGAAAGGTTCGAGGGGCTTGGGTATTTGGGTTTTGGGAAGATCAACGGTTCCGAGCTCAGTGGTGATATAGGACCCTTATGAATTAACCAGGCAGCTCGATATTCTTTTGCACGATCGGTGATGCTAAGATAGTCGATGAAACCAAAGACTCGCTTCTCGGGAGAATCGTTTTTCTTCTTGGGTTTCTTCTTGCGAGACGGGGGTTTTCTCATAAAATAAATCGGAGTTTCTCTCTCTAGAATGGGAGGAGTAACCAGAGTTTATCTCTCTAAAAACTTAGTTAAAATGCTAGAATGAAGGAATGAAACTATTTATACGAAATCAAGTGTGGCAATGGTTTGCTCCATGAAGAAGGGCAATCGAATACAGCGTCGGGAATATCAAGAGTCACTTAACCAAAATACTAGTTAAAGGCTGGCCCAGTTATCACAACACGTTTCCAACCGGGCGGCTACAGCAGACCTAAGGGGCTAGATTTATGACACACGCGTAAGTGACCAAGTAATGAATAACACGTGGACAAACTGAAGAGGGACACGTTAACGGGCCGTTATGCGGGATCTATGGGAGAGTAAAGTGGGCTTTTGAAAAATTATCTCGACACGAAGATTACAGCATCGATACTGAGAGGGTCGACTGAGAAGCCAACGAATAATCCCGACCCAATAGTTCGACACTACTTTTTACTCGACTCTCCGCAAAACTAGGGGTTACTAATAAGAGCATAAAATGCCATGATTAATAAAAGATCCAATTGAAATTGTATAAATCTATAGAGACCTACTCGTAAGAATAGAAAATATAAGACATAAATATAAATATGCAGACTAACATGTAATTAGAGTAAACAATGTTTACTAGAGGTTGCCAAATTAATACTATATATTAACGCTTACTTTACAAAAGAATATATTTTTATTTTCTTAATATTAAAAAATATATCTAAAAACAATCTTAAATTTAACAAATAGATATTTAACCAAGTATCGATAAATTATATATGTATCTATTTACTCAATTTTTTCATTTTTGTCGATCTACAAAAATAATAAGTATATTAGATAGGAATTTCAACAATATTTTTAAATTATAAATTTTCTTATTAAAAAAGTGAGTATAGGATTTGCGTTTATAGATTTGAAATAAGTTGACGAAATATTCAATATTTTTTACAATAAATGTAAATTTTAAAACTCTAAACGAGTGAAAATTAATACATCCGAGAGAATTAAATGCATGCTTATTAGATAGAAGAAAAACTTAAAACTGTTTCATTTTGGTTGGACTGCTAATATTATTTTGACTAAATGATGAAAGAATCCATTTGAGAGAAGTAAATGCATGCTTATTATATTAATTATAATTTATAATTATAAGTGTAAAAAACCAAGAAGTAGATACTAATATTTTATCCTCAATTCTAAATTAGCTCTTCAGTTTTATTGTATATACAAAACATATTATAGACTTACTTGAAATGTATATTTGAACAAAAAAATATATATAATTAAAGACTTACTTGAAATGTATATTTGAACAAAAAAATATATATAATTAAAGACTTACTTGAAATGACAAAAACCATTATAACTTTATTTTGTCATTTGTCCATTTTGATTACAGAAAGTGGAATGCAAACCCCCTATAAATTGACCCAAAGCAGGTCTTTAGCAAACCATCTCTTCCCCAACTCAAACAATACGAGAAGAAACATATATTGTGGAAAATGAAGAAGGGTGTTTCATCTTTTGCTTTTCTGGTCCTAATTTTGGTAGCCAGTGGAATGTTAGTAGCAGAGGGCGTCTGTGATGTAAAGCAGCTGACGCCTTGTTTACCTGCAGTTACCGGTCCAGCTGCACCAACACCTGAGTGCTGTAACCAAATGAAAGCCGCGGAGCCATGCATTTGCCAGTATCTGAAAGAACCTGCTCTCAGTCCATATATCCCTAAAGCCAAAGAGGTCGCTGCTAAATGTGGTGTCACCATCCCTACATGTTGAGCCTCTTTTTCATTGTTATAATTACTAATTATAATTTTTAATAAAATTTTCAGGTTATGAAATTTAGTGTTTATGGTTTGATTTTATCCATTTGCAATCAATGCCAACATGAACTATCTAATTAGTTAGGGGAATTATCATCATTTCAACATATACCATTAGATCTAATATAAATGTTTGGTTCAGGCTCATAGTTCGTCTAATGGTAATCTTGTCATTCAGATTCATTTTTTTGAATAATAAATAATTTGAAATTTCAAGTTTATCAATAAACAGATGTTACATAAATCTATCAACTTTATTGTTAGACGGTAAAGACAAAAAACTCAAAACCTATTAGGTTTTGAGTAGAATCCGAAACATTTCTCTTGTTAATACATCATCCTGTGTTAATTTAAGATTTATGCATATTAAGATAGTGCATGTTAATAGATATTTAGATAAAAATAATAAATTAAATTGGTGTGAATATGAATAAAACTATAAAATAAAACGATGATAAATATTGGGTGCTAACAAATGGAGAAGTCTAAAAGAGTCAAATATAAAGTAGCCGAAAAGAAACTGGTAGGACAAAACATTAAATAAATTAGAAATAAAAACAAATATGGGTAGAACTGGACTATAATTTAAAATAAATACATAAATGTAATTTAAGTTTGGGCCCATTGGGCCTATAAAACTCAAATCGAGATCCGTAAGTAGTTTGTACATTGAAGTGGTTTGGAAAAAAAAGTAGAAAACAAAAATTCAGAATTCGAAAAGAAAGGAAACACTTTGAATGCTAAAAAATGGCAGGAAACAGTATATGCGACACAGTTTCCAAAAAATATGACAAATTAGAAATATGATGATAGCAACATAAAAAAAAATTAAAAAAAATCATGCAAAATAAAACCATAGCATCTCCAATTAAAAATATATATATATATGATTAACAATAAGAAGAATGATACTTATTTTCAACCTATAAAACTACAAACAAAAAAGAAATATCAAACCACGAAACCAACAAAATGTTAAAAAAATGTCAAAATCTGATAATATGAGAAGTGGCGTAGCAAGTGTAATCTGAAGTTGAACTAGACCTCAATAACCCTGTTCTTTTAAATAGTTCATTGGATCAAGTGGTCGTGCTATAGAAAAAAATTATTTTGATGAATGGATAGCCAATGATCAACTACTTTTGGGTTTTGCTATATCATCATGACCCTACAAATAGCTACCCAACTTGTGGAAGAAGAAAAATTCCAAAGTTTATAGGATTCCGTCACTAGAGTTTATGGGTCTCAAACTAGGTGTCTAGGATTAATACTTATATGTCTTAATACCAGAAGTAAAAAGACTACCCAATTACACGTGTACTCCTTTTACATACCATTTGAGATTACATACCAATTACACGTGTAATCCTTTTACATACAAGTTGAGATTATATTTCTTTTACAGTGGTACATACTACAAGAATATTTTTTTTACCTATGTCTTTGTGTAGATAATTTTTTTTAGAATAGATGTATTACAGAAAAGAAATGAACATTAAAGGAAGAAAAAGTTGAACATTTGAATGATTTTAAAACTAATGAATTTTCAAAATATAGTTATTTAAAAATTACAAAGATAAATACTGAAAGCCGAAAGATATGTCAAAAATTGTGTACTCTATTTTATGATGTTTTAAAAAGTGTATATTGTTTGTATTTTGGACTTTTGTAGTTTTTTTTTAATTTTTATATATATAAAATCCAATATATTGTCCGTAGATATATAAATCCTCCATAATCAAAACCATGTAAATATTATGTTGTTTGGTTGTTTGTTTTTGCTAATATTTCAAACCTCGCCTAGAATATTATTTGTTGAAGTGATTCGATTTGAAAGTTTATTTCATTTAAGTTGTTGGTTTATTCTCAATAACACTTCCACATTTTATATTTTGATGAACTCGTCGAAGAAATTGAGTGATTTTTTTATTGATAAATTTCTTAAAAGATAATCATTCAAAAATCAATGAGAGGAGTTTAAAGATACCGCAACTAAAATCTATTCTATTTTAAAACATGTTGATCACTCACTATATATAAACAATACAGTGATCTGTTAACCCCTTTATTGTTGTATATGTAGAAAAACGAGTATTTTGATTCTCAGTTTGAGACTGAATTGGTGTTGGTCACCTAAAATGCACAACATTCTTAGTTTATCATAAATGGTAGCCACACTCTCCCCTAGTTCGCCAAACCATTGGGGTTGCACCCATGTACCTCTTTTGGGTTTAAATTGTTGGGATTGACTTGATTGATTCTGTCTTGGCTCATGTGATCCTTGTCCGGATCTTTAGGCCTATATTTAACTGTGGCCTAAGATTGAGTACTAGTTTTTTAGATTGGCACTGCTGGAACATACCTATTTTGGCATGGTACTCTAGATTTCTTAGTCTCTTCCACTGTAATCAATTTTTCTACTTGAGTTAGCAGTCCGCCCCATGTCATCCCATTTTTCTGAGTTATTGAATCAACCAATTCACTCGGATTTAAACCTTTCCTTAGAGAAACAGTGGCTACTTGTTCAAAAAATCAGCCAATCTGTTCTTCGAATTCACAAAACGGCTGATGTATTCTTTCAAATATTTATTTGACTGTTGGGAATAATAGATGATAATGTCACCATTCCTTTCAAGCTCTTTAGTACTCCCCATGAATTGTCTATGAACTTTCATCCATGACATATTAAAGTTCTTTATTGATCCGTGTAGTAAACTATTATACTACTTGAAAGGCCTTTCTCTGAAAGTTTTTTAGAAAACCCCACAGAAACGTTTGTCATCTTCATCAAAATTCGTCATAAAATTCTTCAACTACTCGAGAGGATTATCAGGATCTTTAATCCTATCATACTTTTCATTTTTTGAACTGTCAAACCTCCTGGGCAGTTTTGCGGTGAGTATTTTTTAAGATAAGAGTGATTGTTTCCAATTACGGTTATAAAAAAATACTGTATCTTCATCGGCAAAGATACCTGGTTCAGATTGGGTAGCAAATTGATCACTCACTATATATAAACAATACAGTGATCTGTTAACCCCTTTATTTTTCTCTAATATTTATTCTTTTTCATTTTTTTTCCTATCCATTTACCTCAAATGTTTATTGTTTAACCTTATTTTCGTTTTCTAACGAATCCGCTCACTACTATAGGAAGAAAACCTCTTAAAGTCAGAAGCAGTGGTAAATAGAGTTATTAGAAGAATCCATACATTGCCCAATCTGGATGTTTTTTTGAAAATCGCTAATTTATGTCGCCGCATATTGTTTCGCGCTAATTTTTTAACAATCAAAGTGTCATGTGTTTTTCCTTTCCTTTCGAACTCTAAAGTATATTTTTCTTTATCTTTTGGGCACTATTCTATAACTAATTATAATATTTTGTATTTTTTTCCTAGGTTAATTTTAGATATTATGTTCTAAATCTTAGATATATGAATTTGATTTGGGTTTTTTCAGACAAACCTAAAATTACATTTATATATTTTTGTTTTTTCTAAGTCATGTAGTTTTAGTCCATATATTTGTAGCCTAGTTTTGTAATTTAAAAAATGCTGCATAGTTTATTTTTATTTTATTTATAATTTAATCAAAAAAAATTTCAATAAACAGAGTTATGATGGGACGTTACTAATAAAAAGTGTCGTCTTACCAGTTTTATTTTGGTTATTTTCTTTGATTTTTTGTTTTTTACATATATTTCTCGCTTTTCCTTAGATTTTTTATATTTGACTATTTGATACTTCTCCATCTGTAACCACCAAATATTTATCACCGTCTTATAATTTGATTAGACTTAGATAATGTATTAGGAAGAGGAAAAAACAGTTCAAATAATTCTAAGAAACAATTTATGGGTGAAAACTTAGTTAGTAGGTAAATTTACCTTGAAATGTGTTGAATTTCATTGTATAAATTTTTAATTTGAAAATGAATTTTAAAGGAAGAATATCCCATTAAGAAAACAATAGAAGTTTTAATTTTCTTTAGCCGAACCGCTACTCAACGATTGTGTGCAGGATAACCTTCGATCTCACGCAATAACCTACAAATTAACGCGAGAAGGTAAACCGCAAGTTCAAACCAAAAAAGCGTTGCATGGTCACGAGCTTATCTACTCTACCAAAACGGCAATCCCTAACAATATAGTTGATAGATTTATGTTTGATGTTATTATTGATAAATTTGAAAATCTGAAGTATTTATAATTAGAAAAAACTTGAATATGAATTACCAGTTTACTATTTGGATAAACTATGAGAACGAACGAAACATTTATTAACGTCTATTTGGATAAACTATGAGAACGAACGAAACATTTATTAACGTTTGTTTTCATTTATATTAAACTTAATGGTATAGGTTGAAATAATGATAATTCCCATAACCATAAGTGATTAAATAGTTTATATTGGCATTGATTGCAAATGGGTAAAATGAAACCATAAAGAGACTAAATTTCATAAACGTACTGATCATTTTATTAAAAATTGTTATTAGTTACAACAATCAAGAACAGGCTCAACATCATTGACTGGCTACAGAAATTAGGACCAGAAAAGCAAAAGATGGACACCCTTTTTCATTTCTTATAGGGCCAGGCTAGAAATGTTACACATTTTGATAGATCTCTCACCCTACTCCCTTATTTTTTGAAACTGAAAGTTGAAATTCCAAAATTACCCTTCATCTCTCTAGATTTTGACATTTATGCCATTTTGTCTCCAAATCGGCCGAAACACTTAATCTATCCGATATTACACTAGATCTACAAGCTTTGTAGTAACATCTACTAATCTAAACCCATTAATTCGAAAAAATTAGCGTTTTTTACCTAAACCCATCAAACCCACTTCGAAAAATCTTGAATCGGAGTATCTATGGACAACGAAGAGATTGGCATTTCTCTGGAAGACTTACTGAACGAGGAGGAAGCTTACCGGATGGAGGTAAGGCTCGAAATTAAGTTTTTATGATTTCAGGGCTGTAGCACGCTGTTCGTGCGATGAACAGCATCGTCATCGCACGAACAGCGCGCGACGGCTTACAAGCTCCGTCGCAGGCCCAAAATGCGACGGGCCCAAAAGACCGTCTCATTTATGGCCTGCGACGCTAGGCCAAAAATATGGCCCATATTTTGTAGCCAGAGAGCCTCTGTCGCAGGCCCAAAATGAGACGCTTTTTTGGGCCCGTCGCATTTTGGGCCTGCGACGGGACTTGAGACATGTCTCATTTTGGGCCTGCTACTGCAACTTGTATATATAAACTCATACATTTCGATTGTATATTTTGCAGGAGGAACCTGCCCAGCCTCCATTTATGGATGCCGATTACAGTAAAATATTCAACACGGATAGGTTATTCACTAAAGACGAATTAGATGCTTTCGTGGAGATTGAATCAAAGAAGATCAAGTTTGTCACAATAAGAAAACTGTACGATAGTGGGAAATGGGGAAGGACTCCTAGGTTAGAGTACGTTTGCGAGCGATACGGTGTATACGTATCAAAGGCAAAGCCGGACACTTTGAAAAAGAGGAAGACATCGACGAAGAAATGTAATTGTCCGTTTGCGCTAAAAGGTCATCCGATCGACGTACTAGCCCCGAAATGACGTTTGGAGGTGATAAACGGTACTCACAATCATGAACCCTACGTTCGCCTAGACGGTCATTCCCGCGCTTGTAGGCTAAAACTGGACGAAGAGGAACTAGTTCGTAGTTTGTCTCACCTAGGTTCGCGCCCTAGGGAGATATACAGTGGTTTGAAGCACCAATATCCGGAAAACATTTCGAACATGCGTGCAATCTACAATGTCCGCCAAAAACATCGGGACGCTGAACACGGGGGACAAACCCAAATGCAATATCTATTGACGAAGTTGAAGGAGAATGGATACTCGACGTGGGAGCGTTTGAAAGATGATACAAAGGTGATCACTGACTTTTTCTTCGCACATCCTACTAGCATAGACTTATTACGTACATTCCCGAACGTGTTATTCATGGATTGTACGTACAAGACGACATAAGATGCCGTTGTTAGAGGTTGTCGGTTTTACGTCCACTTCCATCACATTTACCATTGCGTACGTGTTTATGAGCGGAGAGAAGATTGGAAACTACGTATGGGCTCTGGAAACTCTTCGTGTTTTGATGATGGATAGCGTGTGCGCATTTCCATCCATTATTGTTACCGATCGGGAGTTAGCTCTCATGCGTGCGGTTGATAGAATTTTTCCCGGAACGCACCATTTGTTTTGTACGTGGCACATTAGTAAGAACATCCTTGGGGCGGTTCGGAAGATATTGCACGATGATGCGGTAGCGAAACAATTTTTTGAATTTTACGGCTACGCTGCGGAGGCGAACACGTTTGAGAGTTACCAAAAGAACCTGGATACACTTAAGGAGATGTTTGCATCTAAACCGGAGTGCTTTGCGTACGTTATGGACTCGTGGATAACAAAATATGCTGACAAGTTCCTTGTGTACAAAACGAACACGATTAAGCATTATGGCCAAACAACTACAAATAGGTTAGTCCTTCTATCCTACTTTTCGTTGAGTTATTTTATTAAAGTTCAAGTATGTTGATAATTTATTACTTGTACTATGTAGGGCGGAGGGTGCACACTCGTCCCTAAAAAAATATCTTGGGACGAATCAATGCAACTTTGAGACTTTTTGGGAAAAAGTTCATAACTTGTTAACGAAGCAGCATGCGGGTATCGTCGAATCATTCGAGCGAAGTAAGTTTAGATCAATTCCCGGCTTCGATGGTGTTTTGACCAAAAATCTTAAAGGTCATGTGTCACATGCGGGGCTAAAGATAATGACGGTTGCTATTGTACGTGCTCGGAATATAGGAGTAGATCGGGTGGCATGTGGAGGTTGTTTCCTTAGGAAAACTCATGGTTTACCTTGTGCATGTGAAATTGCCTTTATAGCTAGAGAAGGTAGGTGCATCCCTTTAGAAGATGTGGATATTTTTTGGAAAATATTAGATATTGTGCACAGGGATCCTACCTCTCGCGAAGAGGAATTGCAAAAAAAGATTTCCTTAATTGACAACTCCATTCGTAGTTTCCGCCCGACCAACAAGACCACATTATCAATAAAGTAATGCAAATTTTGATGCCCGAGACAAGTCATATTCAAGATCCTAAAGAAGCGGTTAGAGCTAAGGGTAGACCAAAGGGAGGCGTTGATAAATCGACTAAACGGAACCCTAGTTCGTGGGAATATCTCATTGAACAAACCGCTAGTGCTAGTACTCCGGCTAACTCGGTAGGTAGTACACCCGTAAACACGTTAGGGAGCACGGCCGCATCCAAAGTGGCTCCCATCGTACCACCCAAACCTCCATTAGCAAAAAAGAAGGTTGGAAGGCCTAAGAAAATTGTTAAGGATGGGAAGTTAACATTGTATCCGGATTGCATCCCGACCTTTCTACACACTTACATTTCAAAGTTAGTTGACGTTCTTCCGGACGGACAATGCGGATATCGTTCTGTAGCGCATTTAATATACAACAACGAAGATAGATGGGAGGATGTTAGACGCGAGTTGTTGAAGGAGTTGCGGGACAACCGTGCATGTTGGTTGGATGTATATGGTTCGGAGAAGGTGTTTGACGATTTGATACAAAGATTAGATTACTTCAAGCCGAATCCTAGTAGCCACTATTGGATGACATTTCCGGACATTGGACTGGTCATCGCGACAAGGTATCAATGCATGGTATACCATGTATCGCTCGCAGCCTCATTAACGTATCTACCAATACGTGGAAAGCCACCCGTCAACAATTCGACGATCATAGAAGTTGGGATAGCTTTCGTGCATGGATGTCACTTTGTTAATGTAAGTATATTTCGTTTCCAATCAAAATTTCTTACGCTATCACTACTAATGCATTCGTTTACGCAATTTCCTTGTAGATTACTACTCCACCCGATGGACCGTTGCCTCCATTATACCCGTGTTGGGCCGCTTACGCAACCGAAGAAGCGAATCAATGGGCGCATCCATACTACCGGCGGTTGAACAAATTTACACAGATAATGCCCGCAAGGAAAATCAACTTGAACGAAAAACCCCATGTCACAGATTTGACTAGAGACGAGGACGTTTCTAATGTTTGAAATGTTTTTGTGCGACATTTGTAGTTGAAATTAGTTAGTTCTCATAACATCTACTGTAACATATGTAATTTTGATGTACTCTGGATGTACTTTTGATGTAATTTTGATGTAATTTTGATGTAATGTAGTTTACGGTGTTTGTCGCTTTCATACAAATGTGTTTGACGATTTTAAGTTTAACGTAAGTTTCATTAGAAACACATATCACATATCCAATGTCAAAATTAGGCATGAATTCTCAAAAATAAATCATTTGTCGCAGGCCCAAATTGCGACGCCTTTTGGGCCTTGTCGTATTTTGGGCCTGCGACTGCAGGCTAAATATTTGGCCCATATTTTTCTGGCAGAAATCATTTGTCGCAGGCCCAAATTGCGACGCCTTTTGGGCCTTGTCGCATTTTGGGCCTGCGACTGCAGGCTAAATATTTGGCCCACAGTTTTCTGGCAGAAAGCAATTGTCGCAAGCCCAAAATGCGACGTCGTTTCGGCCTGGTCGCATTTTGGGCCTGCGACGGCAGGCCAAATATTTGGCCCATATTTTTTACAGGAAATCAGTGACTACAAAGATGCGAAAGAAGAAAGGAGGTTGATGAAATGGAACTGGCCTGATAGATAATTTTGCGTGTGTATTTCTGTTTGAGTGTGAGTTTCAATTTAATTATGCGTGTGTATTTCTGTTTGAGTGTGAGTTTCTGTTCGAGTATGAGTGTGTGTTTATGTTTGCGTGTGAGTTGCTGTTTAAGTATCAGTGTGTTTCATTTTAATTTCTAGTGTGTATTTCTGTTTCATTATATTTTTGAGTGTGTATATCATTCGAAAGTAATCAAACCGATGAACAGATTCCAATAAATTAAAAGCAGTCATACAATTAACCGATTACAAAAATTAAAAGCAGTCATACAATTTACCGATTACAAAAATATAGTGTTGATGTCCAAAAAGCTAACAAAGTTATTCTGAGAATAATAATCAATGCCGTCGGTACCTCTCGGCGATCCTACACATCATGAGGGCGGACTCTAGAAGATCAGGGTGATCCAAAGTAGGTAGCGTAGGAGCAAACCCAGCAATCTGCTCGTATCCTGAATAATCAGCACCACCCTGCGGCTCCACCCGAGGACCTCTCTCCGGCGCAGGACGACTGACGATGTACCATAGCCTTTTCCTCGCCCAAATGTAGTACATCGGGTCAGCAGTCGGTCCACTACCACGGTACTCTGTGCTAAAAGGAGTGAACACGTGGCTTTCCCAATTCTGCCACAAGTGATCGTCCCACTTTAAGTCTGTGACCCACTTCTTCCCTACTTTTTTCGACTTAGGAGGGCGTATATCCTTAGGAATCAGCTGTACATACCCCATCTGTCGAATGACACGGTCTGGGTAGTACGCCGCAACCACGTCGAACGAAGCAAGGTTCAACTCAACATAAGTCACCTGCTGGAACGGAAAAGGGTCCCGTAAATGTATGAACGGGAGGAACAGGACCTGTAAATAGAATAATTTAGCCCATTTATATTAACAAAAGTACTCATAATTAAAATAATTAAATTGAAAGAAAATGACTTACATCTGCTTCGGTGCAAGTCGCCAGTACGTGTCTCATCTGCATGCGCACCTCATGGGAGACACCAATCTTCCGCGGCGCATGTCGGCACATATGGGGCATGGATACGTCGTAACCCATAAAAAGTGGAGCTCGAAGCTGAACAAAGTGTGCAAAAATCCATGACTCGAGCAACGCTAGAAACCCGAAAATGCCTCCCGTACCATGGAAAGATCCCTGACTAAGGGCGTGGTACAGCTGCGCTAAAACCAACTGGCCCCAGTTGTACATATGCAAACTCTGGTACTGGTTCACAAACTGGAGGTAATCTAATGGAATGTTGTTCCCGGTTTTGTTCGCGCAAATAGTGGTACCTAACAGATATAGTATGTAGGCACGGGTGGCATGATCTACGTGGTCATCAGTGATCCTCCTATCACTATACTGAGAACTACTACAAGTAGTACGCAGCCACCCTAGGTTCACACTACCAGCATTCCTAAGGTTTTTACTCAGCTCCGATTGTCGCACACCTAGCATGGCAGCATAAGTAGCAAGCCTCTCAACATCATCGTCAAAGGGTATAGCTGTGAAGGACCTACCTACAACCGGTAGTCCAGTAATGACGTGGACATCGTCCAAGGTGACTGTCATCTCCCCGAACGAGAAATGGAAAGAAGAAGTCTCTGCATGCCACCGCTCTAAGAATACCTCCACCAAATGGAGGTTCGTATGCCAGCGGGTGAGTGCATCGACGAGTGGACCAAATATAGTCTCCATCACCCTGGCCCGTACCCTGCTCTGCTTTGTAATGTCACATCTCCGGAGACTGTCATACATAGCGAAGCATCGGAGAGTGACCCTATCCTGCAATATGTATAAAATATGTAAATTCGTAAAACAATAATAATTAAAAACATGTGTACAGAACACGTAAGAAAATTATAAAACAGTATAAAGGTGTAACACTTACATCTCCGTGATAGACGCTATAAGCCTCGTGCAGGGTGTAATCCGGGAAAAGTCCCGGAACATGCGACAGCACGGAATAAAAATCAACATCCTCACCCTCAGATGAGTGGAATGCTGCCTCTGGCGCGTGAGGTGCATCGTCCTCCGTATAGTCCGGTACATGAGATGCATCAGCCTCCATATACTGCGGTGCATCTACATCGTCATCGTACTCCTCGTCAGGGGGATGCGACGTAGAAGCTGCCCCTGTGGTACCATCAGCAGGAGTAGGAATATAATCACCGCCACGACGGAGACGTCGTATACTACGTATACCGGGAACATGTTCCTCGCTCGAAGCAGCCGCCTCGGCCTCGGCCCGCGCTCTATCCGCTGCTGTTGCCGCCTCGGCATCGACCCTAATTTTTTTGAACAGATTTTTTGCTTTAATCTTGAATCGAGGCATCCTGTAAATACAACGCAAAAAAATATGAATTAGAATGAAAAAAACAAAATGAATATAAAAAAAACAATTTGGGCCTGGTCGCAGGCCCAAAATGAGACCTCATATGGGCCTCGTCGCAGGCCCAAAATGAGACTGGGTTAAGGCCTCGTCTCATTTTGGCCGTGCGACGAAGACCCCTCTTCATCGCACGAACGGCCTGCGACGAGGCCCAACAGCAATGTCGATCCCTAATGTCAACAACCCCAAAACAGCATCATTTCTAACAAAACCAAGCACCAAAACGTAGATCCTAGCAGTACTAACAACAATATAACACTAATCTAACAAAACAACACCTAAAATCATACAAAAATCCGACTTTTTAAATCGAAACCACAAAAACTAAAAAACCTAGATTCGACAGTTTATACCGAATGAAATCAAAAACAAATTACACCATGATGTTCGTATCGTTTACCTTTACGTTTTCTTCAGTTTAGATTCTTCAAAAATCGAATTTCAGAAATGGGTCTTGAGAGGTTTCTAGAGAGAGAGGGAGAAAGAGAGGAAAAAAGTGGTGAGAGATCTATCAAACGCTTTTATAGCTAGGTTTTCTGAAAAGGGTAAAATGGTCAAAATTTAGGTGCGAGATCTATCAATTAGGTATAAGATCTAGCGGTTCTAAATCTATAAAAATGTGTATTATTTCTAGCCTGGCCCTTTCTTATAATATAATATAATATATGTTTCTTTTGTTTTTGTTTGAGTTGGGGATGAGATGGTTTGCTAAACACATGTTTTGGGTCCACATTCTATAATGAAATGGACAAATTACATAATAAAGTTATAATTGTTCTTTTCATTTGAAGTAAGTTTTAAGTTATATATAATTTTTTCTTCAAATATGCATTCATATATTCCATCTAAATAACAATATGTATTTTCAATATACAATAAAACTAAGGGCTCATTTTGAATTATCATTAACTAATTCTCTGTTTTTATACTTCTGTGGATTGTTTCTAATTTTTAGTTAAAGTTTTATTAGCAGAGTTAAACCATCTTATCCTTCTATTTTCTGATATTTTATAGTTATAAATAATTACTTTTGACGTGTTTGGAGTTTTAGAATAAAAAGTTACTATATTAAATATTTAACATATATTTTTAATTTATTTCAAGTATAAATACAAATCAATAGTTAGTTTTTTATTAAAAAACTAATTATAATTCACAAAAATTAATATGAAATTCGTATTTAATATACTTATTTCAATTTTTAGATTTTTTTAATCATTTTATATTTAAAATAGAGACCGACAACTGGGTTTTCTTATGTTTTAAACTAAAATTTTCAATTTGGGTGATCAATATTTTTAACAGGTGAAATAATCTCAAATTTAAGGAAATTAAAAAATTAAAAAATCAAACCAACAAAAATCATAAATGACATTAAATAAATAGACATATAATTTACTGATGATGGTTCATTATTTATTTATAAAATTTAGAATTCTTTTTTGATATTTTTCCATTTTAAGAACATCAAAAAAGGTTATTTGTGTAAATTTAAAGGTTAATCATATTTACTTTGTAAATCACTATGGACCCGATATCATTGACGATTCCAAACTCGAGAAGAACCTCAAAGTCTCCGAGATCATTCTCAATGGTAATTGGAATTGGTCATCTAACCTTCGATCCGCTCGAGCTGGAAGCAACGCTAATCTCAAGTAGATCAACAGGCTCCTCCTCTCCCTCTCTCCTCCTAACATCTCTCCTCATGGCTGCATTACATTCACCATCTAGGACACCTACACTGCCATTCGTAAGCCCAATCCAGCAGTAGGGTGGGCCAGGTTAGTATGGAATAAATACAACATTCCTAGACATTCTTTCATCATTTGCCTTGCTGTCCAAAACAAACTATTTACAAGGGATAAGTTGCTATGTTGGGGCTACAATACCCCGACTGATTGTGTACTTTGTAACTCTGCACTGGAAACCTCAGCTCATCTCCTCTTTGACTATAGTTTCGCTCAGAGTATTTGGACTCAAGCCAGTTCAAAATTGGGTTTTCCTTTAACTCACTCTAACTGGCACTCTTGGATTAATGAGGCGTCAAACTGGTCTCAATCTCGAAACCATCATCTCTGGCGCGCTAGTTTTGGCGCGGTTATTTACCACGTTTGGAAGGAGAGGAACTCAAGAATTTTTCGGTTCCCCTCCCTACATCGCCTCCCTGGTTTCTTACCGTAGTTACTCTTATCTTTGGTTCAGATTCCATGGTTCCAAGATTTGTTGGCCTTCGTAACTACTTACCCATAACTATCTCCTTCTTTTATTTCAAGTATTATCGATTGCCCAGACACTTTGTTTGGGACGTTACGGAGTCCTTACCTCTGGAGCTTTCATCAGGTCATCGCGGGGTCTCTGGATGCTCAGTGATATTGTTCCCACCTCTGCTCTTTTATTTCTATCTAAGTAGTTATGCCGATGTTACTACTGTTTATACCGCGGCCACCTAGTGCTTTTGTATCAGTTTCACTTAATTTTTGTATCAGTTTCACTTATCTTTTGTATCTACTCGGGGCATGCCCTAGGTATTTGTATGAACTCTCTATTTATTTAAATGTTTTGTACCCACAAAAAAAAAACCTTGTTATATCACAATAAATGTTGGAAATCATTCGTTATTTAAAAAACAAAAACACTTAAAAATGCACCATTATTTATTAAAAGAGACGCGTCTCAGAATTAGGTGCATTTTTTATATATATATATAAAACATCTGATTCTGAGATACTGTCTCGGAATCAGGTGTTTTTTTAGTTAAAAAACGCATATGATTCCTAGGTGTTCATTCAGAATCTTGTGTTTTTTCTAGAAAAAAAAAGATGATTCTTATTTGTTTTCTCAGAATTAGTTGTTTGCTGCTAAAACCTGCACAAATCGAGATTGTTGAATATATATATTTTTGGAAATATTTTTTTTACCACAAATTTTCCAATTACATGAATGTAAAACTAAAAAAACAAGATTAAATTACCTTGTTGGTTGATTTGGTGATGTTTTCCGGTGTTAAAGTTTTGGTTTGAGTGTCTTCCTCTTCCATGAGTAATCTTTAAGAATTTTTTTTTTCTTCGGGTTTAATTTTAGAAGCTAAATCATATATGTTGGATTTGATTTGTCTTAATAATGTGTTTGTTGATATAAGGATTTCATAATGGTAATGGCATCAAGTTATAAATTGAAAGGTAAAATAAGAGCAAGATAGTAAAAACAAGTCATAATTTTCTTTTTATATTTTGAAATAAGGAGGATAAAATAAAAATTGTGATGGAAAAATAGCTTTTCCTTTATATTTTTTATTCAAGTGTCCAAGTCTGTTAACATCGTTTAAGTTAAATATATAAAAAAATATTGAAATCTGAAATTAAAATATTACCATTTTAAAATAAAACATAATATAAAATAATTCTATATTTTATCAAATATGAATAATGTCAAAATTAAATTAAAATAAAATCATCAATATAAAATTCAAAAACAGCAAAATTATCAAAATAAAACCATATCAATAGCAGACTAACTCTGTAATATTAATTTATAGTTTAAAAGTATATAAAATAATACCAAATCATATATTGATATTTATTAAAATCAAAATCCGTATATCTAATTCGAATGGGATATATTTCAAAAAAATGAAAAATTTGTAATTTGGTTTAAACCCAACCGATAATATATTTTTAAAACTTACCATATATTTGACGGAAATATTAAAATTCAAATACCCTTTTTTGAGCACGACAACGTGAAGTCAAAATAAGTTCTCATTCCTAAGTAATGTCTATAAAATAACAACGAAGATGTCATAGTGAATAATAGCGGAATCAAATTTTGAAGAGAAAAATAATGAATGCGTATAGCTTTCTATTTGTATTTTATTAATATGTAATATTCTAAAATAGTGAAGAATATACAATTCAGTTTATTGCTTGTCAGAGATTAACAATATTATGTTTGGTATATAATTAATAATTTTGGGTAACTTCGTTGATTTTTTTATTCGGTAGTTTTTAGTTAATTGTTTGGGTCCATTGCACTAATGTTACCCGTTTTACATTGAAATCATGTGTCTCACAAAGTTCAAATTTATTTCTGGGAGTCTCGTTAAATCACCTCATCACGTACGAAATGAGTATCAATTTCAATATGCTTCATTCACGTGTGGAAGGTTTGGGTTGGAGCTAAAGAGGCATCCCATATTATCACACCAAATAATAAGAGGTCGAGGTAAGCGTATATGGAGCTCGCGATAGACTGGGGCTAGACGAGCTTAGATGACAGGTTAGCCAAAGCCTTGTACTATGACTCAGTACTAGAGCGAGCAAAAACCTGTTTCTTTTTAAAGACGAGATATGCACCAAGGAAGATACAATGCACATAAATAGTCTTGAACTTTCAATTATGACTCAGTAATAGAGTAGCCAATGAACTTTCAATTATGAAATCTGAACGAGCATTTCAGGGGTTGAACTTGAGGTTATATTTTTTAGTGTCTCAAATATATCGGAATAGACTTCAATATGACGATCCTCGATGTCACACTTCACGCGCATGTCCTTTTTTGTATACCTTCATGCTTTTTTCTAATAGTCTTTACGTGATTCAAGGCCTCTGTTAATTAAACAAGTATAGATTTGTTTTAGTTTTTAGACTCCAACCTTGCCTCTAGTACTCATATAACGGTTTTAAGATCTTAGGAATATTATGGTATTGGAGTTTCAAAATTTGAATTGCTTTTATGTTATTATGATGATTGTTTTACTATAAATGGAAAAACTTGGTGTTATATAAAGGAAACACACTTGAAATGATATGATTTGTCCAAACACCGTATGCCTCCTCTATGTCAAGAATACACTATGTAATGATAACTTAAAAGATATGTAATTTGATAATTCTGGTATGAATGAGGAGATATATACTAAGGCTATACTTCTTTATCGTCGTGATATCAATACTCTAACGGATTACTCGCTGAATTTTGAAAGTAATGTTAAGAGATGCAATTAATATAGAAAATGAATAGAAACTCAATAGTATGATTAATTATTTGAATATTTTTGAATCTCTTTTTACCACATTATTTGTTTCAATAAATGATTCACAAGCTAACCGAAGATATCTTCGAGTATTAATGATTATCTCGATTATTTTGGATGCACGAGGGATGAAAGGTATATATAAAATTCCCTACTTAAAATGTATTAATATATATATATATATATATATATATATATATATATATATATAATTTACATATGGTTTTAATTCTAGAACATAAAGATAAGTCGGGATAGTTCCATGAAACAATTACGATATGATGGGAATACGGTGTTGCGTTGGTTGATGCTAGTTTTATTAGTCCACGGTTTACATCGTCTACTAATTGTTTATGAGTGGCTTGATTCAAGATTTGATAGATTATTGTTGAATTACATGGTTTCCTACAATGCTTAATATTCATATCTCTGATTTATCTAGAAAGGAATCTTATCATACTCATTTGTTTATTCAATGTACTCATATTATTTAAAAAATGTTATAGGTTCACATTTATTTCCATGTGTCTTGAACATGAATAATTTATGTATACGATTAAACATTCATGGGAACAACCTTCTTTCGGGTCCCCTATGCTTTGTTTGCAGATCAAACTCAAAATACTTTGTAGATGTTTAAAAGATTGAAATTAGAAAGTTTTTGGAAATGTTTCAAAAAATTGGAAGAAGTTGAATTTAATATCAAAATTCTAAAAGAGCGTGAGGCTGTGTTGAATGATGTGAAAGTAAGATCACTTTATTCTTGTTCAAAATTACATACAACTCTTCTTAGGCGGGAGGAAGCTCTTTTTAGGGATACATCGCGTGTGATATGGTTTGAAGGTGGGGATAAAAACTCTAAACAATTTCATATTACGCTTAAAGTTAGAGCTCTCAATAAATTATCACTTACTCTTGATGTTATTCTCTCTCCTGATAATTCCGGTAATGAGGGGGTAAGTTTTACTCTGAATATTTGCATCCCTCTGTCGTTTAGGGTAACACTAATGATTTAAATAATCCATGCTTCATTGGGGTTCTATTTTTTATGAGGAGACCATTGATCTCCTTCAAATAACTATGACATATGAAGTTTGGGAAATAGTTAAAAGCAAGAAGACGTCAATAACTGTTTGGTAGATGGTTTGGGTAGATGTTGTGGTTGCGATTCGGGAAGCCTTTTCCAAGTTCTAAGTGGTCTAAAAGTTATATATAGTAACTTCTTACACTGATTCATGAGAAACATTCGCCTTCTTTTAATAATATGCGTCTAATAAGCTTATATAACTTTTCATAAATTATTATTTCAAAAAAAATAAATGATAGATTTTCATTTTTTTCCTTAAGATTATTAGGAAACAAAAGTTTAGTTTCATTCAAAATAGAGGAATTCGGGACTGTATTTCATCAGCTTATGAAATAACACATGATCTGGATAAGAAGATAAAAGGTGGAAATTTGATTATGAACTAGACGAGGAGAAAGTTGATGGAGAAAGACTTTATATGTATTTGTCTGTATCAGAGTATGTTGTAAGTGTTGTCTTAGTACGAGAAGTGGATAATTACCCTCGTTGAGTTAACTATATAAGCAAGAGTTTATTAGAAGCTTAGAAAAGGTATTTAAAATTAGAAAAATTGGCTTTAGCGTTTGTGATAGCTGCTAGAAACATGAGGCCTTACTTTCAAGCACATTCAATCGTAGTTTGAACTTTTTTTCCCTTGAAGAATGAGCTGCAAAAGGTTGACATATCGGGAAGAATGACTAAATGGTCAGTTGAGCTTGGAGATTATGACATTGATTTTACGCCTCGAACAGTAGTCAAAGATCAAGTTGTGGCTGGTTTCTTAGTAGAATTCTACTCTAAACGACCTCGTAAAGAAGCATAAGTTACTAAACTTAAAAAAGAATGGGTAGTCCGAACGGACGGTGGGTCTGGTCTGAATGGATGATATTCTAGTATTAAAGTAGTAAGGACATTTCTAGAGACGTATAAGGTGTTAGAAAGTCAAAAGGTTCATTAAAAATCTCTATATCAACTCAATTTTATCATTAATCCATATTCATACTCAATTGGGTCTTCTTGTGGTCCAAAGTATTTTGATATCTTGAAAATATTATGAATAGTTCTCCATGAAGGCGTGGTAATAACAGTCACAATTGGATCATGGGCCATATTGACAAATCTTAAAAAGGAAGGTGGAGTTGGTATTACTTATTTATTTCACATGATGGAAGCTTTGCATTGTAAGATATAGTGGAAATTAATGAAAGGTCAAGGTATATACACTGAATCTATTAGAACTAAATTAGAAATGTGAGATTTGGCTTTGTATTTTGGCATATCTAAATACAATCATATCCTACTTAATCAAGTTGATAAAGTATATGATTTTTAGGTTGAAATTTGGGTAAAGGTGAGATATCATTTTGGGATGATTTGGTCAAATATATTTTAAGTTACCCATCTAAATTAAAAAACATTCTGCCACATATTCCAAGATATTTATATCTTGAAGATACATCGATATAGACTCTGGGTCTCACGAGGAGTTTTCTACGTCTTCAATCATGGGTGAACATTGAAACCCGATAATTTTCGTGCATTAGAGTTGAATGTGGACAAATATTATTTAATTACTTTACTTATTGGTTACAACACCCAAAATTTTCTCTCGTTTTATAATTATTCAGATTTCATTGCGACAAAAATAATAGTCTACCGAGCCTTCTAGTACCACTAGTTCTTTCTTTGGGGTTATTTCCTGATATGTTTGGAAACTGAGTGATCACTCGACAAATAATATGAGAAACGTTTGGTCAAATCAATATTTATCAATTTAATATGAACGATGTTGATTGATATATGTAATGGAATGAAGGTGATTAGTACTCATATTTTTCACTCTGAAAGAATCTTGTTTTCACTACCAATAGTTCTGTTGGAAATTAATCCTTCTGTTTTTCTAGAATGTAGGATTTCATCCCTCTTTTCTTCGGAATGTATCTGCTTCTTTTGAACATATGATTTAATCTTTCTGCTTCTAGAATGTAGAATTGCGTTAAACAAACTTTTAGACAACATAGACAAAGTTTTGTGAAAGGGTTAATCTCATTTCACTAACATAATATCTTATATATTACATTATTGAATAACTGAAATATAAACGAAATAAAACGGCTTCAAACTGTTTCTGGATCAGATTTCTCAATTGTACTTATTTTTCAAAGCCATGTTTCACGTTTTTTTTCTCAAAGTTTTGACTACAAAATTTAAGCCGACATTTCTCTCCCTCAATTTTGTAGTCACTCAGTTATTCATCTCCGAATCTAATTTCTCATTTAACGGAATTATTGAAGTTTATATGTCTTTATTCTTCAATTTATTCACAATTTGTAGTAAAATGACCAAAGTTATTGTAATTGTAACATCTGACCATTCTTTGTCAAAGGTAGAATTCTGCTTCTTCTGTCTCTCACCTTCGTTGATGGAATTATTTTTGGCTCGACCATTACCCTTGTCTAGACCTCTTCTATTTTCTAGACCTCTTCCTCTGTTACCATAACTGCCTTTGTCCCTATTTTTCTCATTTGTCTTTGCGTACCAGATTTTTTGAACACCTTTCTTATCCTCAAACGTTTTCTTCTTATCTTCAAAGTCTTTTGAAGAGTATGTAATTTCTTCCAGATACTTCGAGGAGATATCACCAAACTCTTCAATAGTTGTGGCTGCTGGCATGAATTTTGATGACACTGATCTCAGCAAATTTTCGATGACATAACCGTTGTCAACATTTGCTCCAAGAGACCTTATCTTACCGACTAGCAAGGTCATCTTATTCTCAGCCATGTACAGGCTATATACTTTAACAGTACACTCAATCCAATGTAACTCTCTTTCATCGCATCTCACTCATCTTTTGCAGTGTCTTTATCCAGAACTTTATATAGTGTCTCTGTATTCAACCCTTGGTAGACAACAACGAGTAGACAGCTCCCTCGGGCAAGATCTAGTTCCATAAACTCTTGTCTGCATGCTCCCATTGCCTCTCACGACACTGGCTTAACTATCATCACATCCCACGACATTGTGGCTCTGATACCAATTGTTGGAAATTCATCCTTCTCTTTTTCTCGAATGTAGGATTTAATCTCTCTGTTCTTCAAAATGTATCTGACTTCGTCAGAACATAGGATTTAATCCTTCTGCTTCTTCTAGAATGTAGAATTGCGTTAAACAAACTTTTAGATAACATAGACAAAGTTTTGTGAAAGGGTTAATTTCATTTTACTAACATAATATCTTATATATTACATTGTACTTATTTTTCAAAGCCCTGTTTCACGTTTTTATTTTTCTAGAAGTCTTGACTACAAAATTTAATCCAACATTTTAAGTAGAGGGCAAGGCAACCCTTTCTTAAGTGGAGAAGCAGACGGCAAGGCAGCCATTTCTCAACCCGAGAAGACGACATGGAAACCATTTCTCAAGCGGAGAAGCAGACGGCAAAGGAGGATTGTGACGCACTCATGGAGATGCAGGTTGGCGGGTTGGCAAATATCACGTCAAGAAGGCACGCGTAAAGGTGCTGAAACAGAAACTGACTAAGATTACACATGTGGCAATTGCAGGGAAACAGACGGCAAAGGAAGAACCAACAAGATCTTTAAGAACTCTTCGGATAAAGAGGAAGATTAGGAAGAGGACGAAGAAGACGAGAGTCAAGTTCAATGTTAAGAGGGAGAATATTGGATAAACATTGAACTTGAACACGTGTTAATGATGTATTAGTTATAAAAGCAGTTAGTAATATAAGATCAAACCGTTAGTTATTTCTCTATTTAAGAGACAGTCTAATGATGTTTGATAAAATAAAATGAGAAGTTAACATTTTTAAGTTCTTGTCTGTCTATAAGTGTATTTGCATTGCCCTTTTATCGTAGGGACCTTATTCATACAAGTTCTACCTACGAGTAAAATGGGTAAATGAGTGTGATAGATTAGACCTCTAGAAGGACTTTTGAAATTTAAATTTGAAGGTTAGTGCTACAATGGAAAATGTAACAGTTCGAAGAATAATACTTGATGTGAATAAGGACATAGTTTTCGCTTTTACTTAATTTATAGGAAACACAAATTTTATGGGCTGAATGTCATGCTTTACTTTTTGGGTTGCAAAATACTTATTCTTTATCTATGTTCGTTAGTTTTATTAAGGGAGGGTGGAGGGTTCTAAACTTGTGATTAATGCTACAAAATCTCATTCAAAGTCTTGGGTTCTAAGGAATAAGTTTGTTTGATATTCAGGATCTTAGTTTTGGGGCTCAATTTATACATGTTGGTAGATAGGCTAATGAAGTTGTTGATTGGTTGGCTAAATTGGGACATGGAATCCTTCAAGATATGGTTTTTTGTATATTGATGATATTGAACTAAAAAGCTGTATATGGAATGATTCATGGGGTTTGGGATCTTTTTAAAATGTTTGACATTCCTTGTTATCATGTATAATTTGATTTGCAAGCGATAGGTTTTTCGCTTGTTCACATGTGATTTTATCTTGAGTAAAGAAGATGACTTTAAAAATGTATGTTATTTATTTCGGTTCATCCAATGCTGATGTTCAAATTCAGTGACTTCTCCTCACTTTACTTTATTGTTGGCTTTCAGGTCGTTATATCCATATTTGACATATCTATCGCTTGACTCCAACTATTATTGTGTTATTCTGCCTATTTATTTCTGTATATATTACTTAATCTATGTGAATGTGTATGCAAGTAATTATATTGTCTCTTGAAGGTGAGTATATTAAAAATATAAAAAGCTAATATCCGAGTTATAAAAAAAATAGTTGAATGAGTTTCGTAACAAATGCTATTTTGTTTGCATTCACACCTAACTTGCATTCATATATAGTGATCTACCTATTAAGTTTTAGAGCATAAAAAGTTTTAATTGTTTACTAATATTCGTGCTTGGACATGCTTGAGACTAGAAAAACAAATCTAAATTTTGTTTTAGTTATGGCATATCTTCTAACCAAACTTGAAGTTTTTAAATAGAGTTAAAAAAGCTCTTGGGTATTTACAATGTATATATTTTGAAGCGTTAATGTTAATGAAATTATATGAGAAGATCTACTTTAGTTTTTAGTTTGTTTCTAACTATTTTATATTTGGAGGTGTCATTAATGAAAATATTGGAAATGACTTTTTTATTTCATTTGCAAGTATTTTATATTTTGAAATATTGTTATGTAAGTATTAGAAAATACTCATCTTAATTGGTTTTGAAATTATTGTAATGCATATTTATGAAGTGTTATTAATTAATGAACCTATTACAGAAGATCTTACATTACTTCACTTTAATTTTTTATTTGTTTCTAAATTTTGTTGATAAGATTAGTAGATTTAGTAATTTTTCATTTCTAAAATTAATGGGCTACTTAGATAAAACGAATAAAATAGAGTAAAAGTAAAATTGTCAAAAATTGGAATGATGTTTAAAATAAATACAAAAAAATATCACAAAAAAACTGTCAAAATGTTTTATAGAAAAATGTTTATTTTTTGTCATGGATGTGTTTTATATATTTATAGTTAGTTCTAATGTTTTCGTTAATAAAATGTTTTGAAGTGTTCTTGGGAATAAACTTTCAAATCTACATATGACTTCAATAAATAATCTTAGCAGTTCGGTTCCTATAAATATAAAATATTAACATAAACAAAATAAACAAAACAACATAATATTTATATGGTTAAGATTATGGAGAAGTCCTATATTATGTATGAAGTAAATTTCAATTTATAGATGGAACAATTACAAAAATTTACAAGACGAGAAAATAAAAATAAATACACAATTCTTGATATTTTTACAATAAATTACAAGTATTGAATGGTAGCTCTTAGCTCTCGATATTCTTTCATTGACCTTTTAATGGTTCTCTCTTAAAAATCGTAATATTTTCTAGAACACTTATTTTTCTAGAACACTATTATAAGTATTTGACCAAATTCACAGACGTTGCTTCAAAATATATATATATATATATATATATATATATATATATATATATATATATATATATATATATATATAATCTCAATTATCCATAACGATGGTAACAATATTCAACCAAGGTTATTCTAGATTAACAACTATGGTCAACTACTATATCTGAAGTTATAACAAACTAATACTAATATTATGATAAACTATTGCGATTATTTAGTAATTTAATATTGATTTAACATATTGAATGCTGAATAAGGGTTGCACATAAAATAAAAATTATCCCTTTGTATATAATTTCGACTAAATAAAATTGTGTGAATTCTTACTTGTTAAATTACTTTCCACTAACAATATATTGCAGTAGAAATATACCTCCCCGGTGAAGCTTTTCATTCTTTATGTTTTTTAAAGAAGTGCAGTAGAAATTTAGAATAAATAAAAAAAATAAATATATGATTTGCGATGGTAGTCTAATAAAAAAAAGTAATAGATTGAATGCATGAAAGAATGACGAAAATTCTTATAGTAGACACATGCACATTCATATAATGTAATTAGGCAATAAATTCAACATAATTATTTGGGTATACTAGATTTTTGCTCAAAGAGCATTATTTACTTAAATTGATTACTATTAATTTTGTCCCTCAACTTATTAGTTTGGTCTTAAATATTAATATTTGGGTACTTTTTTAATTTGGAAAAATCCAACAAAATATTTATACTTATACACCCATAAGTAGATTTAACATATTAATCCAATTTATATTTAATTATATTTATATAATTAACGCAATTACTTTTTATTTGGACCGTCTAATGATAATGGCTAAATATATCATTAGCATACCGTCCATAAATTTTTAACAATCTCCAATTTGGATCGTCATTTGCTACTCCATGATTTATGTACATAATAGGTATCATGATTCCATTGTCAATAGGAGAATTGAATAGTCATGTACATGACGATGAATGTAAAAAGACTAAAGACCTCTTCTTCACAATGTCAGGAACTTGACACAACAATAATCAAATTATCAACATCAATCAATAACATTGATCAATTATGGTGTGTAACGTATAAATAATACAAAATCCAACTGCGAATGTATAGTTTTAATTGTTTCTACTAAACTGGAGATCCATTCCATAAAATAGAGAAATCAATGACGTTTTACTAAGACAACTATTGAAAAACTCCCACTTAAATCAATGATATTTTAAACAAACAATATTATCCTAATGTTATTTTCCGTAAAAATTATACATAAAAATACTTTAGTTAGATGATCTATTTTAATGAAGTATTTTCTAATATGCTATCTACATATTTGAAAACTGAGAACTCTTTTTAATACCCATGAACTTGATATTTATTTGTTTGTACTTAAATACTATCATCTTACTTACCTACATAACTGATTCACCTAATGCTTCATATTGAACATTAACTTACACCTAATTGGTCTACTCTTGGAATATTGGTGTTCGTGAGCTTACACCTCTGCATAGTTATGCTTTTCAATCCTCTGCATATATATAATATATAAATAAAATAACGTCAATCGGGTCTCATCAGATATGGTGCATAAATTTGTAACTTAAACCGCAGTATATGCTTAAGTAAAAAACAAATTAAGTTAACCTAATCTCCATTATAATCTCTTGAACATCACTATTAGCAGGAAAACCAAAATGACCAGAAATAATTACCTAGCATGTCTAACGTGTCTTAATGGTATGCGAAGATATATGTGTGACCATTTAGAAGTTAAGGAAAATGTGAATTGAAATTTTGTTTCATTATTGAGACATTCATAGTAAACTATAACTCATCTTACAATGTTATGTATGATGAAGATCTTTGAGAGCCATATACTGAATGTAGTGAACTTGTGTTCCTCATGAATAGAGAACAAAAAATTTCTTCAGTTCAACATGAGTAGTTTATGTCCTAAGAAAATCAAAACAAAAATCATAGATAAGAACACAAAAGTAAGACAACGATAACCAATCACAAAAAATGTAAGAAAACACATCAAGGGTAGCTTTAGCTATTTTTTATATAAACATAAAAGTGGTATCCAAATGTTTTTTAAAACTAAAACGTTAATTTAAGATATGAATATGACTGAAATTACCTTTATAGCTCCGAATTTTGGAAGAGGCATAAGTCCAACTTCATTCGCATGATAATACCACCACCATCTACAATAAACATACTCCAAAGTATAAATATTTTAAAATTACACAAAAAGAACATAGTTTCTTAAAATATGAAATATTATCTAAAACTTATAAATTTTTTGTTCATATTATCAATAATGTTATTTTTTTTTCTTTGTTTAAGCGAAATCCATCTGTTTTTATATTTTTTGATTTTTTTAATAGTAATAGAGAATAACATAAAAATGATACGTATATCTTCTGCAAACCATGAATAATTTGATATAAGTTATAATAAATCCATAAAAACGATTGAGATTAAGACTAGGATTGAAAAGAAAAGAAGAAAAAGAAAAATTATAGAAAAGTCTAATCTGAAAGGAGGAATACTGATGGCGTAGAAAAGAAAGAAGAGAGGAATACTGATAGCGTAGAAAAGAAAGAAAATGAAGAGAAGCGTTATAAAACTTTGAATTTAAGGTTTTGTATACATCTCTTAATGTCAATTGAAAGGAAGAGGCCTCTTCAATTTTTTAGGAAAGAATAGAAAGACAAAATTGAACGTGTCAGACATAATTTTTTTTAACTATTTTAAAATAATATATATATATATATATATATAATAAATATTAATGGATTATAATATAAAGGAATCGATATATCTAACTAAATAATGACTATAATAATAAGAAAATCAGTTATAATATGTTTTATATTCGATTCATAACCTATTTGTTTTCATAAATATAATTAAATTTTTTAATTTACATAAATTAAAAAAGAAAACTAGTTGTAAAATTTCATATTCATAAATTTAACCAATTTTGTAAATCAAAAATTTTAAAATACAAAAATAAAATTTAATTAATACAAATTGAAAAAAAAAACTTATTGTCTCCCCCCTCACATAGAATAATCTCCACCTACATAAACAAACAAAATTAAAAAATATTCAGTTTCCACACATAACATTAGGAGATTGAGAAAAGAAAAATCTCGAAAAATAAAATGGAAAAAAACACATACATATAAGATTTTAACAAACGGACTTGATTCAATGTTAAAATTATATTTAAATTCTACTAAATGCATAAAAAATTGAATAGTTAAGAGTGAGAGTGAATATTAAAAAAATCAAATAAGACCTTAGCAAAATATATATCAGATCTTTTGGTTTTTGATTTTCAATGGAGGTAAAACACGATGAGAAAAGATAAAAAAAAAAATATAAAAATGAGCCTTAAAAACTCATTTTATATGAAGATGCGATTTTAGTGGGCCGAGACAATATTATATCGGCTTTGAATGAATTCTAAAAATAGATAATAATTCAATGAGTCTGAAAATTTAACATAGAAAACCTAATAAATCCTGGATAATAATTCAGTGCCCTAAAAACTTTAGTATAGAAAACTTTTAGTGCTAAAGAGTAAAAAAGGGGTTACTTAGTATATATATAATTTTATTCATATTCATACCAATTTAATTTATTCTTTTTATCCAAATGTCTATTAACATACACTATCTTAATATATATATGAATCTTATATTAACACATTAGACTTGGATGATGTATTACGAAGATAAATCTTTGGGATTTTATTCTAACCTAATAGGTTTTGGTTTTCTTCTTTTTACCGCCTAACAATATAGCTGATAGATTTATGTACCATTTTGTTGTTATTGATAAACTTGAAAGTTCTAATTATTTATTATTAAAAAACAAATTGAATCTGTATGACAAGATTACTATTCGGATGAACAATGAGCATAAACCATAAACTATAAACAATGACAATTCCCATAACTAATTAAATAGTTCATACTGGGATTGATTGCTAATAGATAAAGTCGAACCATACAGATAAGATAAAAACTAAATTTCATAAACTGATCATGTTATTAAAAATTATAATTAGTTACAACAATGAAGAAGAGGCTCAACATGTAGGGATGGTGACACCACATTTAGCAGCGACCTCTTTGGCTTTAGGGATATATGGAACGAGCGCAGGTTCTTTCAGATACTGGCAAATGCATGGCTCCGCGGCTTTCATTTGGTTACAGCACTCAGGTGTGGGTGCAGCTGGACCGGTAACTGCAGGTAAACAAGGCGTCAGCTGCTTTACATCACACACGCCCTCTGCTACTAACATTCCACTGGCTACCAAAATTAGGACCACAAAAGCAAAAGATGAAACACCCTTCTTCATTTTCAACAATATATGTTTATTGTTTGAGTTGGGGAAGAGATGGTTTGCTAAAGACCTGCTTTGGGTCAATTTATAGGGGGTTTGAATTCCACTTTCTATAATCAAAATGGAAAAAAGACAAAATAAAGTTATAATTGTTTTTTCATTTCAAGTAACTCTTTAATTATATATAATTTTTTCTTCAAATATACCTTCATAAATGCCTTAAAATTATAAATTCTAATTATTATAAGAAGCATGCATTTACTTCTATCCTATGGATTCTTTCAACATTTAGTCAAAACATTATTATCAAAGTCAAATAAAAATACAACCATTTTATTTTTTATTTTATGGAGTTTTGTAGTTATAAATAATTACTTTTATCTGGTTTGGAGTTTTAAAACAAATTTATTGTAAAAAAATATTCAATATTAAATATTTTTTTAATTTATTTTAAACTTATAAATAGGAATCCCATAGTTAGTTTTTTTTAATAACAAAATTCACAGTCTAAAAATGTTAATGTGAAAATACGTATCTAGTATACTTATTTATTTATTTTAAAATATTTTTCTATCAAATTGTTATTCAAAATTGAGGTCGAAAAATATGAAAGATGGCATAAATACATACATCTATATATAATTTATCTGTGTTTCCCTTGAGACAAGAGGTATAACTAAGTCTAATTCATATGGAACCCTAGTACTAAATGAAGATGATTGTCCAAAAATTGGATCTTACAAAATGAAACAAAACATCAAGATCCAACAAGACTGTCCAAAAACTAGATATGTACAAGCATATCTATCCAATACAGCAAGAGGATGAATTTTTTTGAAATGTACCATAGTATGCAAATTTTTGAAATGTATGCCTAAACTCAATATTGTAAATAAGTTCTTGGGATCTTTTAGTAGCCTTAGATCTTATAGGTGTAGTAGGCGTTAATAACTCCTTAACATATATATATATATATATATATAACAAAAAAAAATTAAATCTATGTTTTTATTATTATAATGGAAAAAATATATTTTATTGAGAAGATGAAGACCACGAGAAAGAAATAAAAACACAAATTTTTATTTAAACATAAAATTTTATCCAATAACTAAGAACTTATTTTTAATTATTTTATCTGGTCCAGAAGTATTATAATTCCAAGAACATTGAATTTATAGTATATCTTTCAGGAGCATGATGATTTATGTGATGGAACTATAGATGATCCCTAATCTTACAAACAGGCCATGGCAAGCTCTGAATCTCAAAAGTGGATTGACGCTATGAAAGAAGAGTATAAATCAATGCAGGATAATGAGGTATGGGATCTTGTCCCATTACCTTAAGGGAAAAAGGCAATTGGTTGTAAATGAGTTTACAAAACCAAACGCGATTCCCTGGGTAATGTGGAAAGACATAAAGCACGTCTTGTAGAGAAAGGTTATACTCAGCGTGAAGGGATTGATTTTAAAGAAACCTTCGATCCAGTATCGACGAAGGATTCCTTTAGAACAATCATGGCATTAGTTGCACATTTTGACCTTGAGCTTCATCAGATGGATGTTAAGACCGCTTTTCTCAATGGTAATATTGAGGAAACAATCTATATGATGCAACCAGAACACTTTGTAGAAAGTAACTCAAAATATCTTGTTTGTGGACTTAAGAAATCCATTTATGGGCTTAAACAAACTTCTCGTCAACAGTATCACAAATTCCTTGAAGTGATAATCGGTTGAGGATTGTGTGTATCACAAGTTCAGTGGGAGTAATTTCACATTTCTTATATTATATGTGGATGGCATATTGATTGCCTCGAACAATAAGGAATTGTTACACACTACAAAAAGATTTCTATCAGACAAGTTTGATATGAAGGATCTTGGTGATGCTAGTTTTATGTTAGGAATCCAGATACATCGAGATCGTTCTCGTGGTATTCTTGGTACATAGTTGAAGTAGCGGGATAATGAGCATATCGTACTTCTAGCGTGGGTATCAGAATATGCTGATATCCAATCTAAATTTTTGGTGAAGATTCATGGAGGTTCGAATGCCCTTCAATGTATTGAATTCATTACAAATTGCTCGAGTGGTGTCCAATAGAGACCTAGCGGTTTGACTATAGTATATGAATAAGGGAACCTATCAGCCACTCGGCTAAAATGCCTGAGATGATGGGTGTTGGAAATTCGGTTGAAACCCCACAAAATGATGCTTGACATTTGGTTGTAGTGTTGCAGTATGTTGTTAGAAGTTAGGCGGAAACATGTAGGATTCGGTTGGATATTCCACTAGAGTGTTGCATGTAGAGGTGGTAAATGATTCAGGAACCGCGGTTCAAAGCTGGAGAACTGTTTATAAACCGCTGGGTAAACCATTTAGGTGGCCCATTAGGACTGCGAATCGCAAAGACAGCAAACTGTTAGGACCGCAAACCGTTACGACCGCAAACCGCCAGTATCGCATAAGGAGTAAACCACTAGTACCGCAAACCGTTAGGACCGCAAACCATTAGAACCGCAAAGACTGCAAAACCGCGGTTTATTTGTAAAAAACCGCGGTTTATTTGTAAATATTATAAGCGTTTGAATTATTTTATAACCAAAATCATATGTTAAGTTATATTTAAAAAATATTGAGATATTGCATATGATTATAA
This sequence comes from Limnanthes douglasii subsp. nivea, assembly GCA_036936605.1. Lineage (NCBI taxonomy): Eukaryota > Viridiplantae > Streptophyta > Magnoliopsida > Brassicales > Limnanthaceae > Limnanthes > Limnanthes douglasii. Next base: position 281,240,121 of record JAUPFV010000004.1, read on the forward strand.
AATTATTAATATTACATTTTCGTTAGTATTAATTTTTTTTGGTTATTAATATTTTAAGTATGGTAATTATTATATAATTCAAAATTTTAAATATTATTTATGTTATTATTATATTTTGAATATTATTATTATGTTTTGGGATCCAATAATAATAGTGTTCATATTATGTTACAAACCAAAACTATATGTTTATCATGTTAAAATATTATAAATTTTATCGTTATAATTTTAATATTACATTTTGAATTTTATTAGTGGGATTTGGTTTTAAATATTACAAGTTTTATTTATTATTTTTAAGTTATATTGTTATAATTTTAATATTACGTTTTGAATTTTATTATTGTGATTTGGTTTTAAATATTACAAGCGTTATTTATTATCTTTTAAACCAAAATCATATTTTATCATGCTAAAATATTACAAGTTATATTAAAATATTTAATTTTATAAATGCTAAAATATTACAAGTTATATTAAAATATTTAATATTACAATTGCTAAAATACATTTTTTAGTCTCTTGTCGCTAACCACTTTTTTAAGTCGCAAAACTTTCTCAGCAGTAACTCCAATTTGTAATGGATCTACCAAAACTTGTGCTCGAGTCTCACGATTAACCTTACTTAACAAAACAATAATCAAATCGATCATTTTCGTCTTCGTTCTAAGACTTTGGCTAGAAAAAACGGTCTTACTCTTTGTTATAGTCGGGTGTTTGACACTTCGTGTCACCTTGTCGACCATTTTAGAACTAAAAGTTGGTTTGGCGGTCTTACTCAAAGTCGTACGTGTAGTACTAGTAGGTTTGACGCTTCGTCTCTCCTTATCAGAAATTTTTAAACTAAAAGTTGGTTTGACGGTCTTACTCATATTCGTAGGTTCAGTGGCAGATTTGACGCGTCGTGTGATCGGATCTCTCTCGGGTGGAGGAGACATCATAAAAGAAGAAAATTCCGAAAAATCAGTTTTCAGAGTTGCTTGTCCTAACCTTGTGTTGAAGCCACAAAATGCCATTGGGAATTTGAGATAATCACAAATAATAACTAATAAAAACTAATAACAATTATTTTTCGGAAAAAAATCTAATTATTTCGTAAATAGAACTACAATATGTAAAATAAGAAAGTTGAGTTTTATAGAAAATCTAGAACAAGTATAGAGATTTATAATACATTTAGAGAGTGTGAGAGGTTGGAGTTGGGGTCTCCTCTATTTATAGGGGAGACCCAAAAAAAAATCAAAAATTCAGAAAAAAATGTCCGGACCATCCGGACGGTCAATTCGGGCCATCCGGACATTCGTCCGGATACCCCGGACCTACTACGGCTAGTTTGATTTAACTAGCCGTAGCGCTTTTGAACGTGCGGACCATCCGCACGTCTGATTGGATGCACCTGATTTTTTTTTTAAAAAAATTGTATAAAAAAATAAGGAATTCGAACTATGATTTTTTAAAATAAAAATTATATAAATACGGAATTCGAACTATTATTTAAAAAAAAAATTATAACTCTATAAATAAGGAATTCGAACTATTATTATTTTTAATAATTTTAGTACTTTTATGAAAAAGAAAATATGAAATTCTCTAGATTATTGAAAGAAATTTTATATTATTAACCCTTCGTTTTTTCTACTCTATTAAAAGAAATTTTATATTATTAACCAGTTAATTTGGATCATAATTATTCTATTGATTATCTAAAAATTAATATATGTGTGGATTCAATCTATCGATTATCTATTTTTGATAAAAATAATGTTTTTACTATTCATTTTCGATCAGAAAAGATAGTTTCTATGGTTGATAATCTTAATCTCCTAAATAAATATATTTAATTAATTATATTTAATTATGTCATCGAATATAATTCCTTATTATGAACCAAATTACACGTAGTTAATTGAAACACAATTGACATTTTTGAATTTATTTCACAACCAAATTACATGTATTTACGCAATTGGAAACATAATCCAAATTGATACCATTTTAAAAAGTTTAAATCTATACTTAATAGTTTGAAAAAATAACTGTAATATTAAATAAAACATCTTAATTACATAAACATCTTAAATATTTAGTAATATTAAATATTGAAAGTTGTAATCAAAATACAATTAGATATATATATATATATATATATATATATATATATATATATATATATATATATATATATATATATATATATATATATATATATATATTTTATTTAATATCTACCTAATATTAAATAAAATATCTTAAATACATATATATAAAAATCAAATTACAATTTTTTTAAATGTCTTGCTTGATTATAGAATTTGAATTAAATTGATAACATATTTAAATTAAAATACATTAAATAACATAATTAACTCGTTTATATTGTACATATCTCAATTATTGAAATTAGATTCAATTAACAGTTACAAATTAATTTTAAATAACATTTCAAAATATTTTGATAAACGGTTCCTAGATGGTTTTTCTGGTGGTTAAACTGGTGGTTTAACTGCAAAACTGGCCCATTAGGACTACAAACCGTTAGGACCGCAAATCGCCAGGACCGCAAACCGCCAGGACCGCAAACCGCGATTCTCTATTAAACGGTTGCGATAGTTAGCGGTTCAAATCGTTTGGCACCCCTAGTTGCATGCAGTGGCGGATCCAGGACTAAAATTTATGGTATGCCCAAAAATATTATGGATAACAAATTCAATAAAAACGCATAATATAAATATGTAAATAGTCCAGTTACAACTCAAAATGAAAATGTAGTACAGTTCAAAAGTAAAATGCATTCTCCTCTTATTCATGCCTTGAAATGTTGGATACTACGAGAAAACACTCGCTCAATCATCTAGAAATAATTCAACTATTAAACAATATACACCCCTAAGAAGTACTTGATGCTAAGAAAAATTAAAAGGAAAATTTTACAATTTAGCATGTGAACAAAATATTACAACAAACATCTGCAAATCTTCATGTTCATTAACCTGTAAGAAAATGAGCTATCATTCATGAATGAAGGATTAACAACCAGACATAACATATTTTTTTTATAGAAAAGTAAACTTTAACTAAGAAGAAATCTTACAATTTAGTAGGTGAACAAGATATTACAATAAGCATATGCAAATATTTGTGTTCATTAATCATTAACCTGCACGAAAATATACAATCAATCTAGAATGAAGGATTAACAATCAGACATATCATATAATTTTCTTATACAAAGGAAAATTAGGATTTGAAAATACCCAATTTTTTTAATGATTGTTGAATCAAAGTTGAAGTAAAACCCATTGGCAAATTTTATTACTATGTTGAATGAAAATCGAAGTAAACTCCAATAGAAAATTCATTAACTAAATCGACTTATTGTTTTCTTTTGCTAGTTCTATGTTGTTTTTCTTTGAGAGAAGTTGAGAAAGAGACGAGGTACGATTAGAGAAAAATAAAGTAAAAGAATGGTGAAATAAATAAGAACATTTGGGTAGAGGAAAATAGAGTAAACATACAAAATAAAAGAATGAAAAAAAAGAAAAAGAATGTAAAGAAAGTGAAATAAATAAGAACATTTACAAAGTAAAAGAATGAAAAAACAGAAAAAGAATGTAAAGAAAGTGGAATAAATAAGAACATTTACAAAGTAAAAGAATGAAAAAAGAAAGAAAAAGAATGTAAAGAAAGTGGAATAAATAAGAACATTTGGGTAGAGGAAAATATAGTAAAAATACAAAGTAAAAGAATGAAAACAATAAGTGAAATAAATAAGAACATTTAAGTGTCATTTTTAAAGAACTTAACCACTATACTAGATTTATTTTTATAATTGAGGGTTGTCCTGGGCATACCTATCTCCCCCTAAATCCACCCCTGGTTGCATGATTCTTTTATGGTTTAGATGGAACATCGAAAAATCCTGTTGGATATTCTGAATAAATCTTACTGGTATTGATTGAAGTTATTAGTCATTCGGTCGAAGCTGAAAGTTTTTTATTAGCCAAACATACCTTTCTTCCAGCCCATCGTTAGAGGGTCGCAACTCTTGGAGCTTCTTGGCGCTTCTCATTTTTTCATTCATCGGTAGTAAGGAAATAGGGGCCTTGCTAAGTTCTTTTATTATTTTCTTTTATTCGTGTCTTCGATATTTTAAGATTATCATCATATTCACTAATCTTTGTTCTTTTTAGTTTTATCTCCTAAGTATAACATTTTTTCCTCCTTGGTTGTTGTCTATTAGGCCTTCCTTATCATAGAGCTACTATCATCATCATATCTTCTTTCCTTATAGCCATCTGTTGGATCACAAATGCGCTTGCGGAACTTGAGTGGAAAACATAACCTGCAAAACATATGAATTATTAACATTTTCCTCACGCATATCTTAGGCCAACTGCTAGAAATCAATGCTAGGAGTTGTTGGAGTTGGTCGTAGAATGTTTGAGATCTCAAATCATGCGTCTTCTTCGATGATCGAATGACCGTCTCAGTGCGAATTCACCATTAGTTTATTTCGGGTATCATTGTTTTTTGAAACATTTTAAAAAGAAATCACCATTTGTTTCCCATACGCAACGCAAATTTGCTATGACACTATCCGATTAGAATATCTGAATGTGTAAATAGTTAAATTAAAGAATAAAATGATAAAACAATTTAAAGTTTGAAAAAGATATTTGTATTATTTAATTAGATTTTTATTACATAAAACTTCACTATTTATAGGAATGAAATATTCTGAAAATATTGAAAAAAACAAAAAAACTTACCTTCAATTATTATAATTAGGTGCATAATCGTGTATGTGATCGTGCTATTCACATGTAGTCGACTTAATTTTAATCTCTTAGCCTCTATGTTAATATTAATGATATTGTTTCTTTTAGTGGACCAAATAATTGGGTTGGACCAACTCCTTTCATATGATATCAAAATAAAATTAAAATAGTTTGGATTAAAAAAAAATCGTCTATTCCATAACAAAATATACTCGATTTTTTGTTTTCAAGTTATTTTTATATAAATAGATACAAGTAAACAAAAAATTACACACTCTTTCCCGAACCTATAAATATATGAACATACATTTTTTTTAATTTCTATTGTTTCAAAAATTAAAATTTATTTAAAAAAAAATGCTTTAATTTCTTCTTAAAGTAACATAATAGAGGAATGGTTGATAATTGAAAAAATAAAATCTCGTCTGATTACATGTGAATGAGAACAATCCTAAAGCTCTTTATTATTTTTCACTAGAATAAGTGATATGTTTATTCTAAAGGACATGGGTGATCTCTATCTATTCTTATGAATTGAGGTCATCAAAGACAAGGCATGCTTATACATTACTCAACAGCAGTACGTAAGTCACTTACTTGAAAACATTAGAATGAGCTACTCTAAACCTTGTGCTACTCCAGTGTTTGCTGGCCAATATTTATCTATCAGTAATGGTGATGGTGATTTCTTCCTTCAGCCTATAATATAACATAGTTTATTAGGCTTTTTGGAATACTTGCTAAATATAATACCATATATAGCCTTTGCAGTTAACAAGTTATTACATTTCCTAAAATCTCAACAAATACATATTTACAGAATGAAAAACGAGTTTTACATTAGTTATTTGGTACTCGAAGACTTGATATTCATCGGAAACCCTCTAGTCAACCAGGATTCACTGTGTTTTTAGATGCAGATTGAGCAAGCCGGATTGATGACATGCGCTCTATTGGTGGGTATTGTTCTTCTCTGGTGCATATATAGTCTCATGGTCCAAATACAAATAGAAAGTGATACACATTTATCATTTTCTCTTCAAAAGTTTATTATGTTATTCTCTTCAACTCCAACTATAAATATTGATACTTTACTTTAAATTAAAAATCACATTTAACATTTTTCTCTTCAAAAGTCTATTATGCTATTCTCTTGAACTCCAAGAATAAATACTCATATTTTGTTATAAAATCAAAATATCTATTCTAATCTTCGCGATCTGTCATTTGTGCTCGTATAAATCTGTTCAAATCTTCGCGCGCTTGAAGTATACTTACCTCGACCTCTTGTGATAACATCGGAGCTGCCTCCTTAGCTTCAATCAAGTCTTCCACGCATGAATGAATCATATTGAGATTGATATTCATTTCGTTCGTGACCAGGTGATGCAAAGAGCTTTGGATATTAGGTTTAGACTAACGACTGAGCAAACAACTAATCAATTCGATTTATCAATTTTGATTTTAATAAATAATATATGTTATTTTATTATTTTATATATTCTTAAACTATTTATTAACTCGTGAGATAGTAGAGTTGGAATTTATTTATAATAGTAAAATTGTTTGTTACGTGGAAGATAATATACATCTTGGGTGACTTAATGTTCTAACAAAAGTTCAATGAATGATAATGAAAATAATCATCTAATACATGCCCATCAATCCATCCAAAAAAAATTCATCAGTTTTAAAATCATTCATTTTTTTAAACGTTTTCTTCCTTTAATGCTCATTTATTTCTCTAATGCATATAGGTTATAAGTCCTTGAGAAAAAACACCAATTGCAGATAACAAATATATATATATATATACACACTGAGATAAACAACAAATATGGAAATGTTATTTTCATTTAATCTTTAAACATCAATACATGGAATGTTATCTTGGCTTTTTTATATCAACATGTGTCATTTTGTTTGTTGTTTGTCTCAAAGATTTATTTTTCAACGGTTCACTGTGGTCCATCTTCAAACCATTTATTTACCTTTCAAATAACAAAAACAACAGTAATATTTGAACCGAGATATATTTGAGCATACATCACACTTACGATTACCAAAACATATAGAACATTCTCGGGCCATGATGTTATACAACCAACCAAGTGTTCATATTTTTTGGAAACCCCTATTTCGTATCGCTATAATGGTCTATTTAACATTCAAAGTGTTTAGTGTCTTTCCTTCCTTTCCGAACTCTAAATTATTTATAGACTTGTGTATATGTTTTCTTTTCAATTTCTGATTTTATGTTATAGGTCCGACATATACGAATCTCTCAATCTGAGTTTTCTGGACCTAGACTTAAATAACCCTTACGTATTTTCTTTAAGGTGATGTACTTTTACTCTATAGATTTGTAGTCTAGTTTTGTAATTTCAAAAAACTTTCCTTTCTGTATTTGGTTTTATTTATAATTTATCTAATGTTTACTTTCTTTCTACAAGTTGCTTCTCCCTTTTCGTTATTTCTTATATTCGTCTCTTTTAGACTTCTCAATTTGTTACCATTCAATATTTATCATAATTTTATCATTCTATTCATATCCATACCGATTTAATGTATTTGTTTAATCCAAATATCTATTAGCATGCCTTATCCTAATATATATATATATATATAAATCTTACAATAAGGGTAATTGATGACCAAGATTGATTAATTGAGTTATCACATAATAAATATCCCGATATGAATAAAAATATGGAAATCCGTTCCTATAGTTTTAATGTTTATGATTGAAAATACTATATATCATTAATTCTACATGTCTTTATTCATTCCCGATACGCATACCGGCATCATGTTTTAATAAACTTCGACATGATATAAAGTACTATACGTGTTTGTTGGATGTTCCATACGTACTATCATTTAACACACTGCATTAGTCTGAGTGTTATCGTTCATTTTATATTGAAAACTATCTCTATATTCTTAGGATAAATAGAATGTTACTAATGTTATTCAAGAGAAGATTGAAAATATGAAAAACATAAACAAGGTAGAGGCTGCCTAAGCTTCCCTCCGGGCCTCTTTCGCTTCCTGGAGTGTTTTAGTAGCAAATACGGCCGACTCTTCAATATTCATGTTTTACTAATTTTTAAGCTTCTTTTGGACAACATCAAAAACCTTCTCTTTATCCTACAATGGTGTATATAGTGTTCACTAGAAATATAATGATATAATCTTGAGTAATGCAGTGTGTCAAGTGATATTACATGTCAAAACATTGCATAAGCTCGAACATCCCAAAATTTCTTAAAATGGTATGCCTAATGCCTATTGGAAATGAGCAAAGATATGTGAAATCAATGATATATAAAATTTTTAATGACGAACATTAAGTCTATATAAGCACACTTCCATATTGCATTCATATAGATATAAATACATGTGATAAAGCAATTTATCAGTCGTAGACATCAATTCTTTAATTTTTATAATATAAGCTTACGGACCTGTATTAAAACAGTATACTTGTATGATTATTTCTATGGTAAAATGATATGCACCATGATGTCACTTTTACCAATGCTAAAGAAACTAAATTAATTTAGCAGTAACTAGTGCTCAACTCTTTCTGCAAATTTATTCAATTTTTACATCACTTTCATATTCATCGATTAATCTTATAATTATATTATAATTATCCCTTAAATATCTTAACTAATGCATATTTTTTTAGATAAATCAACTTTTAATGCTTAATTCCTAGTCCTAAAATATTGGTTAATTTTTTTAAGGATAGTAAATAGTTTTTTGAAAAAGATGGACTAATGCCTAATTTTAAATAAAAAAGTTGGATAAAACTTTAAGCTAATAGGTTAACTAATTATTATTGTTAAGCTAAAGAAATGGATAGAACTTCAAGTTAAACATCTTAACTAATGCTTATTTTTAAGGAAGCTATATTTATAAATTATAGTCTTTTGTAAGTCTTTTCGGTTCTTTTATATTTTTAGTGCAATTATTTGTTCTGGTTTTATTATGGTTTAATCTTTCTCTCAAAATTTAATTTTTATTTATCTCTGTCTTCTTCTATTGTTCTAAATTACAGATTTGATTTACAGTTTCATTAAGAAGAAGATGAAAAGTCTCTTTTATCAAGGAGACGAGGAGTTATTAAAATTAAAGAAAAAAGAACATGAACCGAATTTCATCAATTCAAACTTTTCTAGGTATGGGTTTCTCTCTAATGTTTTTAACTAAATAAATTATTAATATTATAAATTATGTTTGATATAAATTACTTCGATATTATATATATGGTAATAAATTCTATTGTAGATGGAATGATAAAAAATTATACTAAAACATAGATTATGATTGATTTTATATATCGTCCATATTTATGTATCTTTTAAATATCTTTTAAATATTTAATTTGATTATGTTCTATTTTATTTGTTTAAATATATTTTAAAAATATTATATTAAGATTTATTGTTAAATATTATTTTTAGGTATAATAAAATATTTTTATTTGTAATACAATTTCTTATTTTTTTTTTGTTTTTATTCATAATAACATAGCTTGTACACAATTTAATTGTTGTAGGCTTATAATGGAGCGTTATTTTGCTAAAAACCCAAAGAATAATGTTGGTTGTTCAAGTAGCCCGAGTAATAATAATAATAAAATTCGACAAGAATTCATCTCAAAAGGACCTTGCCAATCAAAAGATCATATTTTTCCCAAAATAAAATTTGGGAAAGAAAACCGAAGTTTTCAAGTTACATGGTTTGAAAAATATCACTGGTTGGAATATAGTGTGCACAATGATGCGCCATTTTATTTTTGGTGTTAACGTTTTAAACCACGTAATGCTCGTGATGACGTGTTTGTTACAGTGAATTGGAAAAAAACACGTAAAAAATTAAAGAACATGAAGGTGATGTGAACAACGCACATAATCAAGCTAAGCATCAGTTTTTTTTGTTTAAAAATCAAATAAAAAATATTGAATACAGTTTGGGAGAATATGGGAAATAATATGAAGTTAACTATTGTGTACGTCTAACTGCATCTTTAGATGTGTCAGATTGCTTTTGTGTCATGATTAGCTTTTCGTGGACATGATGAATCATCACATTCATTAAACAAAGAATTTTTTTTAGAAATAGTTGACTCGTATCATGAGCGTAAAACAAAGGTTAAAATGATTACATTAGAGAAGGCACCTGGTAATAATCAAATGATTTATCCAACAATCCAGAAAGAGTTGACAAATTGTTGTGCTATTGAAACTACAAACGCCATATTGGAAGATACTAAGGGTCGTAATTTCTCTCTTTTGGTTGATGAAGCACGTGACGTGTCGATTAAAGAACAAATGGCTCTGGTTCTTAGATATGTTAATAATGACGGAGAGATCATGGAAAGATTTTTAAGCTTGGTTCATGTTATCGATACAACTGCAAAGTCTTTGAAAAAAAGAATAGACTTTATATTTACTAAACATAAATTATCTTTATCACGGTTGAGGGGTGAAGGTTATGACGGTGCTTCTAACATGCGAGTGAATTTAATGGCTTGAAAACACTTATATCAAATGAAAATGAATCGGCCAAATATGCTCACTGTTGCGAAAGACCATAGTGCTATTAATGATTTTTTCAGCATTATCACTATGATTGTAAACGCATGTGGAACATCTTGTAAGAGGAGGGATATACTATGACAGGTTGAACATAAAAAAATTGTTAATGCTCGTGAAACTGGTGAAACTACAAGTGGGCGAGGGAAAAACCAATAAATGAGTTTGAAACGACCAGGTGACACTCAATGGGGATCAAATTTAAATATTTTGCTACGGTTGGTGAGTATGTGGTCTTCAATAATTAAAGTACTTGAACATATATATGAAGATGGTTCTAATCGAGATAATAGAGCCATATCAAAAACATTAATTATGCGAATGGAGAGTTATGATTTCATCTTTATTTTTTATTTGATGATTAAGCTACTCGGGTCAACAGATATTTTATCACAATGTTTTCAACGGAAGGACCAAAATATTTTGCAAGTTATTTCTTTGATTGATACAATTAAAAAGACATTGCACGAGTATAGAGAGAATGGTTGGGATAAAATTTTGGACCAAGTCAATAAGTCTGTATGACTAATTCCATTGAGATTGTTAATATGAAATATACAATTATGACTCGTGTGCGTATGAAGCGAGATGGACGTGTAACTAATTAGCATCATTATAAGGTTGAGATTTATTATGAGGTAAATTGACTATGTCATTAGTTGTAATTTATGATGATAATATATCTATACGTATAATTCTAAATTCTTATTTTCTCAAATTCTACAGGTCTCGATTTACTTATTCAAGAGATGGAACATCGTTTTCTGGAATCAAATACAGAGTTGCTTATTTGCACGAATTGTCTTAGTCCAAAACATTCATTTGTTGATTTTGATGTTGACAAGTTGATTCGTCTAGCAGAACTTTATCCAAATGACTTTTCTGATTCTGAATGTACGAGGCTTAGATTCGAACTTGAAACATACATCGAATATATATTTGACAATGATGAGTTCTCCAATATTGATGATTTGGGAGATTTAGCTAAGATACTAGTTGCCACTAAAAGACATCAAAGTTTCTGATTGGTGTATCGATTGATTGAATTAAGATTAATTTTTCGGGTTGTTACAACATCAGTAGAAAGAGTATTTTCTGCAATGAAACTTGTAAAGACGGACTTGCGGAATATGATGGACGACATCTGGATGAATGATCTTTTAGTTGTATACATCAAGAGATAAATTTAAAAAACAATTGATAATGAAACCATTTTACGAAGATTCCAAGATATAAGGAGCTGTCGTTGTCAATTGTCACATATCAATCACTAAAACTTTGAATGAATTTTAGCCCCCCTAGTTTCAAATCCTGGTTCCACCACTGGCCACGCCTGAAGCATGCTTTTCAACTTGTATTTCAAATTAAAAAACAACAATTGAATGAGTTTAAAAAACAAATTCCAAACTTTTGATAAATAGACCGGTATACCTCGAAACTGCAATGTAATGTCAAGAAGATAGTTCAGGGGTTCGATCCACAAACTTTATGACTAAATGTGTAAAAAAAGGATCAACTCCTGATAATAAAACTTTATAAGATATGTAGTTTCAACAAGAGTACTTCTCTTGGAAAACCTGAAGTATAGGGTAACCAAATTGACAATTTTGAAATAATCTAAAAAAAAGTACAATGAAATAGGGTGTTGTTTGAGGTTTTTTTGGACCATATTGCTTCAGTGTATATATCCATTTAAGACAACTAGAATTACATGAAATGAACCCTTACTTGGTCATTTACATGGAATGAACCCTTACTTGAGAGGCACGAATACAACATATCTAGAGAAGGAAGAGATTTGATTTGATATCAAAATGCTTAGTCAATCGCAGAAAAACCAAAATTATTGCACCACGAAGGACAACCCTCTTGAGAAAAAGAGCAAATTTTATTTTTTTAGTATTAAATAAATTGTAAACTTATAAAGATTTTTAGGGCATTCCCCTTAAACCTAAAAGAGACAAAAGAAACAACAGATATGCATCTCTAAGTTACCAACTCAAGAATATTCTAAAGGTTGAATGGACCTAAAAACAAACTGAAAAATACCAAAACTACGTTAGCTCTTCAAAGAAATTGTAATATAATATAGAGCTAAAATGTTTCAAAAATAAGATAATAAAAGGGCAATTGAAGTACAAAGATATGAAATACATGATAATATTTATACCATGCGTAAAAGCATCCAAATGAAAGACAGAAACGCGGGCGAAACTATTGATGATGGTAGCCGGAACAACATAATGACAAAATGAGATTCCAATGGAAAAAGGGGCGAGAGAAAATTACCCAATAGACATGAAATTAACCAACAGAGTTAATAATACCTTAACGGACCGTGCAAAAATATTTCATCCATTTTACCGAAATTGCATAATGGAGAACAAACCTTATCAAACCAACACAAAAGTATACCTTGTATTGTAAATTCCATTTGTATTTTTAAAATTAATAGTTGATTTAACTAGAAAAACACATCGATTATATACTAATAAATCGAGAAATTAAAATGAACAAAAGAGAAGTACGTAAAAAACCAACACCATTTTAGTCGTTACACCTTGGTATCTTGTTTATCAGATTTAGAAATTCACTAACTAGTGTTTAATTTTAAGGGGAATGAAGCCTCGTTTCACAATGGCTATTCAAACATAGAAATTACCGTACACTCACAATGGCTATTCAAACATAGAAATTACCGTACACATAGAAGATGAAATGATACAATATATTTTGAGGAAAATTTAAGAGACCAACTTTGATATTAAAAAATTTCACCATCCAAAAAAATCATAGCATTATTTAGTTAACTGACTGGTTCAAAAGAACTCTAAAATTGTATGCATCATGAAAGATTTTTTTAACCGTATAAATGTGTTGTCCTATAAGATCATTGAATTCTCAAAATTATATATTCTCATTTGTATCGTATTTGTATTCTCTTATTATTTTAACTATCGAAGGTGCATAGTTTTTTATATGGGGATTAAACTGAACCCTTTAAGCTAGAGTTTGTGTGTTCTACTAGCTTCCTTTCATGTCAACTAAGACATAAGTGTATCTTTGGTTCATGTTCAGGTACACTAATACCAAGTTGTGTTGAGGTTGGTACATGGTTGAAGTAGCGGGATACTGAGCATATCGTACTTCTAGCGTGGGTATCAGAATATGCTGATATCCAATCTAAATTCTTGGTGAAGATTCATGGAGGTTCGAATGCCCTTCAATGTATTGAAGTCATTATTAATAGCTCGAGTGCTGTCCAATAGAGACCTAGCGGTTTGACTATAGTATATGAATAAGGGAACCTATCAGCCACTCAGCTAAAATGTCTGAGATGGCGGGTGTTGAGAATTCGGTTGAAACCCCCCAAAATGATGCTTGACATTTGGTTGTAGTGTTGCAGTATGTTGTTAGAAGTTAGGCCGAAACATGTAGGATTCGGTTGGATATTCGACTAGAGTGTTGCATGATTCTTTTTTAGGTTTAGATGGAACATCGAAAAATCCTGTTGGATATTCTGAATAAATCTTACTGGTATTGATTGAAGTTATTAGTCATTCGGTCCAAGCTGAAAGTTTTTTATTAGCCAAACATACCTTTCTTCCAGCCCATCCTTAGAGGGTCGCAACTCTTGGAGCTTCTCATTTTTTCATTCATCGGTAGTAAGGAAATAGGGCCGTTGCTAAGTTCTTTTATTATTTTCTTTTATTGGCGTCTTCAATATTTCTAGATTATCATCATATTCACTTATCTTTGTTCTTTTTAGTTTTGTCTCCTAAGTATAAGATTTTTTCCTCGTTGGCTGTTGTCTAATAGGCCTTCCTTATCATAGAGCTACTAACATCATCATATCTTCTCTCCTTATAGCCATCTGTTGGATCACAAATCCGCTTGCGGAGTTTGAGTGGAAAACATTACCTGCAAAACATATGAATTATTAACATTCTCCTCGCGCTTATCTTAGGCCAACTGCTAGAAATCAATGCGAGGAGTTGTTGGAGTTGGTCGTAGAATGTTTGAGATCTCCAATCATGCGTCTTCTTCGATGATCGTCTCAATGCGAATTTACCATTAGTTTCTTTGGGTATCATTGTTTTTTAAACATTTTTTAAAAGAAATCTTCATGATAGCCATTCATTTCCCATACAAAACGCAAATTTGGTATGACACCGTCCGATTAGAAGTATCTGAATGTGTAAATAGTTAAATTAGAGAATAAAATGATAAAACAATTTAAAGTTTGAAAAAAATATTTGTATTATTCAATTAGATTTTTATTACATAAAACTTCACTATTTATAGGAATGAAATATTCTGAAAAATATTGAAAAAACAAAAAAACTTACCTTCAATTATTATAATTAGGTGCATAATCGTGTATGTGATCGTGCTATTCACATGTAGTCGACTTGGTAATATTAATGATATTTTTTTAGTGGACCAAATAGCTGGGTTGGACCTAACTCCCTTTATATGGTATCAAAATAAAATTAAAATAGCTTGCATTAAAATTTTTTTATCATCTATTCCATAACTAATTATATTTGATTTTTTTGTTTTCAAGTTATTTTTATACAAATATATACAAGTAAGCAAAAAATTACACAAATATATAATTTTTCACTAGAATAAGTGATATGTTTTCTCGAAAGGACATGGGTGATCTCTATATGTTCTCAGGAATGGAGGTCAATAGAGACAAGGGATGTCTATACATTACTCAACATCAGTATGTAAATCACTTACTTGAAAACATTAGAATGAGCTGCTCTATCTTACTCAACATCAGTATGTAAATCACTTACTTGAAAACATTAGAATGAGCTGCTCTAAACCTTGTGCTACTCCAGTGTCTGCTGGTCAATATTTATCTATAAGTGATGGTGATTTCTTCCTTCAGCCTATAATATAGCACAGTTTATTAGGCTCTTTGCAATACTTGCTAAATACAATGCCATATATAGCCTTTGCAGTTAACAAGTTATTATGTTTCCTAAAAGCTCAAACAAATATATATTTGCAGAATGCAAAACGAGTTTTACATTAGTTATCTGGTACTCGAAGACTTGAGATTCATCTGAAACCCTCTACTCAACTAAGATTGACTTGGTTTTTAGATGCGGATTGATCTCTAGTCTCGTGGTCCAAATACAAATAGAAAGTGATACACATTTATCATTCTCTCTTCAAAAGTTTATTATGTTATTCTCTTGAACTCCAACTATAAATAGTGATACTTTACTTTAAATTAAAAATCACATTTAACATTTTTCTCTTCCAAAGTTTATTATGTTATTCTCTTGAACTCCAACAATAAATACTCATATTTTGTTTTAAAATCAAAATATATGTTCTAATCTTTGCGATCTGTCATTTGAGCTCGTATAGATCTATTCGAATCTTTGCGAGCTTGAAGTATCCTTACCTCGACCTCATGTATCCTTACCTCGACCTCATGTGATAATATCGGAGCTGCCTCCTTAGTTTCAAATCAAGTCTTCCACGCATGAATGAATCATATTAAGATTGATATTCAATTCGTTCGTGACTTGGTGATTCAAAGAGCTTTCGACATTAGGTTTAGACTAACGACTGAGCAAACAGGTGATCCATTCGATTTATCGATTTTGATTTTAATAAATAATATGTGTTGTTTTATTATTTTATATATTCTTAAAATATTTATTAATATTATAGAATTAGTTTAGGTTGTTTGTGATTTTTATATTTATAAATTTATTTTTGATAATATTATTGTTTTTTATTTTTATATTGATGATTTCATTTATATGATTTTGACATTATTCATATTTAATTAAATATAGAATTATATTTAATTTTTTTATATTTAAAAATTAAATTTTTTTATTTTAATTTTTAATTTTTAATTTTGTTTATGTTTAACTTAAAAAGTTGTTAAAACTTCTATATTTAAATAAAAAATATAATATATTCAAATTTTAAATAAATATAAAATTTTGAATAATAAATATAATTTATACTTTTGAAATAAATTAAAAATATATGTTAAATATTTGTCTTAAATTTTTTTAATTTTAAAACTCCAAGCAAGTAAAAAATATTAAGAAACAATATAAGAAAACACTAAAACAAACATAAAAACATATAATATTTTTATTATATTACGATTAGATCATTACCAGATTGGACCTCTATGATAACATATTGATTAAATAATTATACCACGATTAGTACATATTACTAACCGTAAAAAAAAACAAAAAATACTATTTATGTGTAAAGTTATACTAACCATGCAAGTTCCCTGCATACACCATAACAACATATTAACAACCTCATTTTTTATAAAAGAACTATTATGCGAGCTCTCTTTACTAATCATCAAAATTTATGTTTTAAGTGATAGACTATCACTGATATGATACCATGATTCAATTATATGTTAATGAATTCATGTTTTAAGTGATAGACTATCACTGATAGGATACCATGATTCACATATATGTTAATGAATCCACGTGGTGATGTCATTATATCTAGTAAGTATACATTATCCAAATATTTTGTGTTATACTACTATATATAACGTTACACATATTGTATCAATTGTGAATTATATAATATCGGTGTAACAATCGTATTATATAAATACTACGCTATATATTAAAGTATGTACACTATTCATGGAGTGTGTTCAACATCACATCCAATTCTACAACCAACTCCGGTATGAGGAGCATTATATTGAAAAACAAGACTTGTTTGAATAAAATAAAAATATTAAATATTTTATTATTATTGCCTAATACTTGAGGTATATAGGGATGTTATTGTTGGAATATATTTATTTAATATATTTATAGACTAACAATGATTTGGACCGACATACTAAATAAACATATTCGATTATTGTCTTAAGAAAGTCCAAATTAAAAGTAGTCGAGTTAATTATTTAATTAACTAAATTGGACTTATGGGTAAAAAGGCGTTATGGGCTCAAGTGTGGTAACCGGGTTGAATTTGGGCACTGTGATGAAGAGGGCCCAAATCTCAATACTTAAGCCTGAATTAATAAATCAGGGATATAAATTGAATTATCAATTTATTGGGTTATGGTCCAAGACACAAGGAAGTAACAGAGGATGGGCTTTACAATGTTGGGCTTCACATTGTAAAATCTATAAATAAAGGGCTAGGTTTAGGTATTTCATCACTCTAACCCCTAATTAGAAATACGGCCGCTTCCTTAGTGCCTGGAAACTTTTCCTTCTAATCTGATTCTGCAGGTCTCTTAGTTTCATAAACGGAATCGCCGGGGAACGTGGAATCGCTGAAGAACGCAAAAGAACTGAAGAGAATACTAGATGGATAGCAGCAGGCAAACCCGTAAGTATTCTTGATTTTCTGTTTCTTCTATAGATGAATCTAGCAAAAGGGTTTAACTTTTTCCGCGACTTGTTATATATTATTTGATGCGATTTCGGATAATATATAACAATTGGTATCAGAGCTAGGTTAAACCCTTTTTGGATTCAGTAGAATAATCAAATTGAGTATTGATAGATAAAAACGCATGTTTTTCTTCATTGTAAAGAATCCATGTCCTTGGGATTATATGTGAATTGAATTGGTAGGGCATGGATTTAGGGATTGTATGAAAAGCATGTTATGTGATTTATTGTATTGAAACACATGTTTTATTATCAGTAAATTACAATTTTTATAGTTTGGGGATTTTTTTCGGGTAAAATTAGGGTTTATTGATGTCTGAAATTTTTTCTCCCAAAATTAGCATCAAATCAACACTAAAATAACGAATAAAATCAAAATTATTGGGACAGTGGCTCATCGACAGCTTAACCCCTGATGTTAACGCTGATCGAAGACTGTCCGCTGATTATCACGGTAACCTGCGAAAAAAAAAGAGAATTTTTTTTTTTGAAAGTACATATTTTGTTCGGAAATATATATATATATATTGTATGTAAATTATTTCACAAGTATGTTGTGTTTGGCATGCATTTTTTTTGTATGTTTATTTGTGAATTAAATTGTGTGTGTGTGAATGATTAAATGACGATCATGATTAAGGTTTCGTAGACCGGTAGGTGAAACTAAGAAATTAATTTAATCGGCCCTCCGGAAGGTTAAAATTAATTTTCTTAAGGATCCTAGGCTTCGAAAAGTTCGGGGATTAATTTAAATTCAAATATTATCGGCCCTCCGGAAGGTTCACGTTTGGGTTTAAATTAATCATGAACGGGAGAAAATTATTGAAAATGGTCTTTGTGCTGATTTTAATATTAATTAGATGAAATCGGCCCTCCGGAAGGTTTCATCGGTACTTAAGGATAAATTAAATTCAGCCTTACGATTTTTTGATTTTAAGTAGGTGAAATCGGCCCTCCGGAAGGTTTCACCGGTACTTAAGAAAATCAAATTATGGTTATTTTAATATATGTAAATGACATCGGCCCTCCGGAAGGTCTCATTGGCAATTAGAAAATTAAAATAATGATCATAGTATTTTTCTCAAACTCATAAAATTTCATGTTAATTTGATTTGCCCTCCGGTATCTATTATCAAGGAATTTATGTTTTACATGTATTTGTCATGTTTATGCATATGTTTTCAGTTATATGTCAAGATGCTAGATGTGCTTTGTGTTGTTTGTTCTTATTATAGTATCCATGGGTTACAATTTGTTGGGGAATCGTCCACCAACGTTGGATTGTTCGGACTTCCAATTGTGGAAGGAAGAAATGTTGCTGTTTTTATCTGTACATGATTACGACTATGCATTGTTAACTCCTAAACAATCTCCCCTTAGTCCGGAAAGTACACCGGATGAAACTAAGGCTGATGAAAAGTGGGAAAGGTCAAATAAGTTATGCATGGCGCTCTTGTTACAGGGAATAGCAGTAGCATTGCGTGGGGCTGTCCCTAAAGGTGTTACCACTGCCTCGGTCTTTCTCACGGAGATTGAGAAAGCCTTTGCCAAAAATGAAAAGGTAGAGATGCAGCGTTTGCTCATCGAGCTAGCTACCAAAAAGTATAATGGCAAAGGTAAAATCCGGGAGCACATTCTGGGAATGTTGATGATTGGCCAAAAGTTAAAGGCAATCGGTTTAGACTTACCTGAGGAATGCATAGTGGGATTCACATTTCATTCGCTTCCAGACCGGTTTAAGTATTTCCAGTCCACATTTAACTGCATGCGAGAAAATTGGAATATCAATGAATTGATTTCCCACGCTGCACAGGAGGAGGAAAGACTTAAAGGCACAGCGCTTGAGGCTAATGTGATTACATCACCAAATAAGGCAGGACCTAAGCGGAAGGCATATGGCAAAGGACCGGGTCAAGGTTCGGTCAACAAGAAAGGTATAAGGCCCTGGACAAGTTCATAACTTTTAAGACCGAGATTGAGAAACAACTTGGTAAAAGCATTAAGACCGTTAGATCTGACCGTGGTGGTGAATACTATGGTAGATATGACGGATCGGGTGAACAACGTCCAGGTTCCTTTGCACAGTACCTAGAGAAGTGTGGAATAGTCCCTCAATACACTATGCCTGGTTCACCTCGCATGAACGGTGTATCTGAGAGACGGAACCGAACACTAAAAGATATGGTTAGAAGCATGATAAGTCACTCATCTCTACCATTATCTCTCTGGGGGAAGCCATGCCGCTTATATACTCAATCGAGTACCCACAAAGGCTACTGTTAGGACTCCATATGAGCTTTGGAACAGGCGTAAACCTAATTTAAAGCATCTGCATGAGTGGGGTTGTCCAGCTGAGGCGAGGCCTTACAAACCTCAAGAAAAGAAACTGGACCCAAAAAACAGTTAGTTGTTTCTTCATAGGTTATTCCGAACATTCTAGAGGGTTTAAGTTTTATGATTCTCTCACTAGTACAATATTTGAGACAGGAACGGCCAAGTTTCTAGAGGATGTTGAGTTTGGGGGGAAGAATAAGGGAACATATGTTGATTTTGAGGAATAATCCATAAAGATTCATGAAGGTTTTAATAGGGATACTAAGATATCTGAAGATTGGGCGGTAATGCCAATCATTTCGATCCCATTAAAACAAGGTAATCCTCAAATTAACACTAATGCTCCACTTGAGGGTTCTAACCATGATATAAAGATTCAGGTAGAACAACAGGAACCTCAAGATAATCTTCCACAAGGGAATCAAAATGACATCGTTCATAATGATCAAACTCTACCTCCTCAAGAAGTGCAACAGGAGGAAATAGTGCCATTAAGAAGGTCCACTAGAGAAAGGAAAATTACTATAGGTTCAGAATTTATAGTATATCTTCAGGAGCATAATGAGTTATGTGCTGGAACTGTAGATGATCCCTCATCCTACAAACAGGCCATGGCAAGCTCTGAATCTCAAAAGTGGATTGACGCTATGAAAGAAAAGTATAAATCAATGCAGGATAGTGCGGTATGGGATCTTGTCACATTACCTGAAGGGAAAAGGCAATTGGTTGTAAATGGGTTTACAAAACCAAACGCGATTCCCTGGGTAATGTGGAAAGACATAAAGCACGTCTTGTAGCAAAAGGTTATACTCAACGTGAAGGGATTGATTTTAAAGAAACTTTCTCTCCAGTATCGACGAAGGATTCCTTTAGAACAATCATGGCATTAGTTGCACATTTTGACCTTGAGCTTCATTAGATGGATGTTAAGAGCGCTTTTCTCAATGGTAATATTGAGGAAACGATCTACATGATGCAACCAGAACACTTTGTAGAAAGTAACTCAAAAGATCTGGTTTGCAGACTTAAGAAATCCATTTATGGGCTTAAACAAGCTTCTCGTCAATGGTATCACAAATTCCGTGAGGTGATAGTCGGTTATGAATTTGAGATCAACTCGGTTGAGGATTGTGTTTATCACAAGTTCAGTGAGAGTAATGTCATATTTCTTATATTATATGTGGATGACATATTGCTTGCCTCGAACAATAAGGAATTGTTACACACTACAAAAAGATTTCTATCAGACAAGTTTGATATGAAGGATCTTGGTGATGCCAGTTTTGTATTAGGAATCCAGATACATCGAGATCGTTCTCGTGGTATTCTTGGATTATCACAAAAATCATACATTAAAAGTGTGTTACAACGTTACGGATTGGCAGATTGCAAACCCCTAAGTACCCCTATAGCAAAGGGTGACAGACTTAGTCCGAGTCAATGTCCTAAGACAAAACTTGAGATTGAGGAAATGAAAATGGTCCCTTATGCTTCTGCAGTTGGGAGTTTAATGTATGCTCAAGTTTGTACTAGGCCGGACATTGACTTTGCTATAAACATGTTGGGGAGATATGTTAGTGACCCAGGAATGGATTACTGGAAAGCAGTTAAAAGAGTACTCCGATATCTGCAAGGAACAAAGGGGCACATGTTGACATATAGGAAGTCGGATAAACTGGAGATCATCGGGTATTCCGACTCGGATTTTGGTGGATGCGTAGACACATTAAAAAGCATGTCAGGCAACATATTCTTATTGGCTGGAGGTGCAATATCCTGGAAAAGTGTAAAGCAAACACTTATTGCATCGTCCACCATGGCAGCAGAATTTGTTGCATGCTTTGAGGCATCAAACCAGGCACTATGGTTGCGGAATTTTGTTACTGGATTACGCATTGTACAAGGGATAGAAATCCCTATGAGGTTATATTGCGATAACAATTCTGCAGTGCAGTACTCTAACATCAACAGGAGCGCGTCTAAATCCAAACATATAGACATAAAGTTTTTGTCTGTTAAAGAAAGAGTACAAATGGGTCAGATAAGTATAGAGCACATCGGTACAAACTCCATGATAACAGATCCCCTAAAAGACGGTTTTGCCTAAGGTTTTCCAGGGACACACCATCAATATGGGTGTAGTTGATTTAGAGGATTGTTAGTTTCAGTGGGAGAGTTTGTAATAGGATCAAATGTTATATTTTGCAGTATTGTGCACATTAAAGTTTATTGCAATATATATATATATATATGCTTGGAAATATTTATTGATATTTGTAATGTATTGGATCTCCAAAAGTAGGAACCATTTAAGAGTAGATATGTACGATTACAAGCCATATTACTCTTATGCCACGCTCCATAATTGGCCCAAGTAATTGATTGATAATAGTAATGTGATTACTGTTGCATCCTATTGTTCACATTACGAGAAAGAGGTCTTTAGTCCTTTATTGTTATCAGTCATGTACGGGGTTGTACCGTTTGTCCATTGACAATGAATATAGGGATCCCATTAAAGTTGAATATGTATTCTTGAGTAGCATATGACGGTCCAAGTGGGAGATTGTTGGAAGATATTTATTTAATATATTTATAGACTAACAATAATTTGGACCGACATACTAAATAAACATATTCGATTATTGTCTTAAGAAAGTCCAAATTAAAAGTAGTCGAGTTAATTATTTAATTAACTAAATTGGACCTATGGGTAAAAAGGCGTTATGGGCTCAAGTGTGGTAACCGGGTTGAATTTGGGCACTGTGATGAAGAGGGCCCAAATCTCAACACTTAAGCCTGAATTAATAAGTCAGGGATATAAATTGAATTATCAATTTATTGGGTTATGGTCCCGGACACAAGGAAGTAACAAAGGATGAGCTTTACAATGTTGGGCTTCACATTGTAAAATCTATAAATAAGGGGCTAGGTTTAGGTATTTCATCACTCTAAAACCTAATTAGAAATACGGCCGCTTCCTTAGTGTCTGGAAACTTTTCCTTCTAATCTGATTCTGCAGGTCTCTTAGTTTCATAAACGGAATCGCCGGGGAACGTGGAATCGCTGAAGAACGCAAAAGAACTGAAGAGAATACTAGATGGATAGCAGCAGGCAAACCCGTAAGTATTCTTGATTTTCTGTTTCTTCTATAGATGAATCTAGCAAAAGGGTTTAACTTTTTCCGCGATTTGTTATATATTATTTGATGCGATTTCGGATAATATATAACAATTATTGCCTAATACTTTAAATAAAAATATTAAAGAGATACTTGCGAATGAAGCTTTATCCAGCCCCCATGCATATCCTAATCCAACACGAGTTGGTTATGCTCTTTCCCTATCTAATGATACTTATTTACTATAGTATATAAGATACAAAAGCTTGTTATGCAATTTAGGTAGGAACAAATAAAATAAAAAACTCAAACAAGCATACAAACAACTTTTATATAGATGGAAAAAAAAGAAATATTCCAAACCACTCTTTCAACTCATAATAAAAGAGAAATACTATTTCTAACAATTAAGAAAGCTATATTGTCCCTCAATCTTTACTCTAATTTTCTTTTTAATTTTTTTGTTGATATTTGGTAGTGATTACAATGGTGGGTGACTCAACTATTTATGGGAACCTAGGATTCCAAAAGAAGCCAACAAGGTAGAGCTTAAAAAACAAACTAACAAGGTGTAACTTCCATAGTAACCCAGAAATATGTGATTTCCAAAGTAAACTAATAAGAGTGAATTCCAAAGTAAGCAAATAACATAATTTCGTCATGGGTCTTCTTGAGTATGCTTCCTTGGAATTTATTATTTGGATCAAGTTTATGATCCAAAAATATTTCTTAAACTTGATCTTGTGACCCCTAGTAATTTTCTTAATCTTTTGAAGTCTTAACTTTTCAGTGGGTTGGTAAAAATATAGGCCGTTTGATCTTGTTTATTCATGTATTCAATTTTCACGTATTGGTACTGAAAATTGATATGCGTGCCTCAATCATGAAATACTATATTCTTGACTAAAAGGATGACTGACTTATTATTGACATACACCTTAGTCGAATATTTTTATGTTAAGTCTATCTCTTTCGATATATTTCTAAACTAAATTGACCATATATTGCCTCACAAGTGGACAACGTAGCAATCAATTGATTCTTTGACATTCATGTGAAATTAAGATTTCTCATAAAAAATACAAACCAAGTAGTATGGCTTCGATTATATAGGTTTCCGCACCAATCACTATCGTTATACCCAACAAGCTTGTAATTGATGCAAATTGAATAGAGTAATCCAAATTTGATTGTACTTTTCAGATAACGAAGGATTCTCTTTGCAGTCTATAAAAGATTTGTTTCTAAAGATTCCATGTAGCGACTAACCAATCAAACTTCACTGAACTTCATAAATATTCCAAAGAATTCTGATTTATGTTTCAATAAATACCCAAGTGTTTCTTGAAAATCCTCAATTTAAATAACAAAGTAGTTATTTTACCTAGAGATATCGACTTGATTCAACCATATATATCGATATGTATAAGATCTTGAGGGTTCTTGGCTCTTGCTTCTCACTCTTTTAGAAAGCTTTTTTTAAATTACTTTCTAACTAAACAACATTTGTATAGTTGGTCAGGATGTTTGGTACATAGACATTTTACCATTTCTTTTTTGGACAATAACTCTAAACTTGTAAAGTTTAGATTCCACGACCTTGTGTTGATATTTATCTTTTCTAAAAGTTGTAGTTAGAATACATTTTGTTAAAAGTATAGTCACATCTACGATCATGATTACGACATCGTCTTCGGCCACTACCTCTGCCTCGGCCACAATGGTTTCTATCGTCCCCTACACTTGCATGCATATCTTTAAGCTCTATTTTGAGGAGTTTCTCAATGATTGCTTGCTTCTTTTTTGAGTGTTTCTTCATAAACTTGTAATGATCTTTAGAGTTCTTAAATAATAATTTCCTCCACGTTTGTATTTTCTTCAATCGTCATGACTATATGCTCAAATTTAACATCCAATAAATGAAGTATTTTCCCTATTAATCTCATATCTTCTAACTTCTCGCCATTTCATGTGTAAGGATTCAAATACACATCTTAACGTTTGGAGAAGTATATTTTTCACCTTTTCGACTCCTTTGTAGGAGATTTGTAATTTTTCCCATGTTGTCTTGGTGTAAAATACGCTTGAAATCGTTTCGAAGCCATCAACATCTAATGTTTGATAGATGAGGAAGAGATCTTTCTTGTTTTTCTTTCTTGAAAATTTGAAAAACAATTCTCTTCTTCTAGTAAAGCTAGCTTCACCTTCAGGTTCGTTGAAATATTTTTCTACGAGATCCAACACATCATGTGGGCCGAGAATAGTCTTCATCTTGATACTTCAATTTCCATAATTGTTGTTGTTGAGTGTTGAAACATGAAAATATTATACAGTACTAGCTATATGTTTCAATATTTTGAAGATTTGGAAAACCAATCGGACCATATTTTTGGCAAAAATATTATATGAAACACTTGAACAAACAAACAAATAAATTTTATATAGATGGAAAATGAACAATTCAGTATTTCAAGTCACATTACAAGAGAAATATTTTTCCTAACAGTCAAGAGAGCTAATTTTCTCTCGTAATTTCTTCTTGATATTTGATAATGAGTACAATGGTGGGGAATTCACTATTATTTTGAAGTTAATCTCCCAAAAGAAACAAACAAGGTAGATCTTCTAAAACAAGTTAACAAGATATAGCTTCCATAGTAAGCCAATAAGGTGTAACTTCCAACCTAAACTAATATGAGTGACTTCAAAACTAAGCTAAAAATGTAATTTCTTCATGGGTCTTATCTAGTTGGTTTCATTGGACTTTATTATTTGGATAAAGTATATTACCCAACACTTTATAACATCTCTTATACACTAGAGCAAATATAGCATTTGCTATTAATAAGCTTGGGCAGTTCCAACAAAATCACCCAACTTATCTGGGAGTTTGTCTTTCGGTTTTCACATTAAACCTTTTCATGATCTTCATATTACTAGTTCCACTAGTGTCGATGAGGCTGATTCACCAGATGATTCATGTCCTATTGGATTGTATTATGTTTTATTTGATGTGACCTTCTTCTCACTTTCTTTTGAAAAACGACA
Source organism: Limnanthes douglasii subsp. nivea (assembly GCA_036936605.1). Classification (NCBI taxonomy): domain Eukaryota; kingdom Viridiplantae; phylum Streptophyta; class Magnoliopsida; order Brassicales; family Limnanthaceae; genus Limnanthes; species Limnanthes douglasii. Next base: position 281,266,444 of record JAUPFV010000004.1, read on the forward strand.
CAACATGGCTCGCTCGAACAGTGTCTCCAAATATCACTTGTGTGCTACCCTGTTTTATTTCACAAGCCAAAACCACTCTATTTTCACTCTAAAATATTTGGGATTTATATATAATAATTATAACTGATATTTGGATAAGATAACTAGTACATAGTATAAGAATATTCTGTTGTGATCCAAAATTAAAAAACTACCTAATTATATGTGTAAACTTTGAAAGAAATAAACAATAAATAAATTTTCAGAAATATATTTTCAGTCTTTTATTTTGTCGTAGTCTCTTTACATACAATTTCCAATTTTATATATATTCGGGTAGCACAAGAAATTTTGTAGATTATTTCTAAGAAAAATGTTTTAGAAAAAAAACAAACACTAAAAGAATCAACTGTTGAAAATTTTGATGATTTTAAAATTGATGACTTTCATAAGACAATCATTCAAAAATCGACTAAGAACCTCGGTTAGTCATCAGACTTTGTCATGTGTATCAAAAATGCCACTGATGTTTTTTGGTTTCATTTTGCATATGTGGTCACTTTTATTTGTCTTGATTTGCATCCGTGGTCACCCGTGAGTGACTAGCCCTGAAAATGGTGTTTTGTTTAACAAAGTCCCTCGAAACCCGTTATATGACTGAAGGATCTTTATTTCAATCGATCGCAGGCTTATGCATTAGCCATCACAGAGTGCGAGTTATTAGTCGATACCACTCTACTTCTATTTGTCGGAGGTACCTCATCATGGTCAAAGGTCTAAACCTTTGGGATTATGCATTATCAAGACTCGCTCTAATCCTTTTAAACGTGAACTACTTAAAGTGTTGTTTTTTTAGAAGAGTATGATATTATTGAAAAAGGCGTTATTTAAATAACGTTAAGCATACATTTGCCGACGTCAGCCATCATCCACCACGTGTCACGGATCATATCCTTATCTATGACAAACATAATTGCTACTTGTGTGGTTAACCCAAATGTCGCTTCGTATCTTCTCTGGTGCTTAACTGGCGCACCTTTTTATTTATGTTCAGCATATAACCCATTTTTTAGGACCCTATGTTTTATTATCCTCTTATTTTCTTTTTTTAAATTGGTAAGAGTATAAATTGCAATAGACATGCTTGTGAGATTTTTTTGTTGTTTCAAATTAGTTTAGGACAAGTAATAAGATTTTGCTCACAGACCTTCTTTGTTCCCCTCTTCTCATTTTAAAAAATAGTAATAAGGTAAACAACGAATTGCCTTCCTTCTCTATTTTGTCTATATATTTTACTTTATTTTTATGGTGATTAATAGAAATGTAGTAACTTTGAGACGCACAGACGTCTTTTTTCTTAACACCTTAAATTCTGTCGACATCAAACTTCTTTATTTTCTCCCATAGTTGCCTCACAAATGAGCTTCAAAGAATGCAAAAACTGCTACTGACTCTCTCTCAGGTCTTAAACTGTTGGACAAGGTGGAAGATAGAGGATTCATTATTAATTATTTTGACCAATTGCCCGCCTTTATACATGCATGAGCCCAAAATGGCATCATAAATTTAGGATAATTTATGGTTTCTCGGATGCAAAGCGACCGAACTTACAGAGTCTTGTGAACATCCATATCACGACCGGGAGGGTGAAACTTTCCTTTATATAACTCTGTTTGATTTGGGGCTCCTATTACCTCTAACGATGTTGATTAATGAAGTCTTTTAATAAATTAGGATCTATCCATGTAGTTTACAACTAACGTTTGGGGTTTACTATTGAGAATTTTAGTTAGTTCTAAACTTTGAAACATCGAGATTAGTCTAGCTAATTTTTTATCTAGCATTGAGTTTTATAAGCTGTTGAAAACCATCTACTACAACATATCTACCCATAATGGGTGTAAGTTGTTAGTCTTTTTTTACTATAATAAACACTCAAAACATTATTTTTTCCGGCTCTAGTAACTGGAAGCATCCCATTAGACATAACAATCTTTAGTTATAACGTAGATAGATAAGTACATGTAAGCCTTAAGTTAATTATTAATATTGAATAAAGCTAGAATTGTTTCTTTCCTGATTTGTTGATCTCTTGTTGTCTTCCTTTGTACAAGGTACAAACTCATGAAAATATAAGGAATTTTGGAGAAATATTCACGGGGAGCGCGAAGTAAATCACTTAGAGAAATTATCTAGTTGCTGCATACCCCGAGTAGCAGCTCGATTACCCTCATTTCTTTATTTTTGTTAATTTCATCCTAGCTAGTTTGTGGCATATATCAGAAATCACGATGTCATATGATGGAGATGTTACTCTCATAGCCACCGAAGATTTTGCCACTACTGATGACGTGGGTGAATATTTCTTAAGCGTCTGTATGCAGGGAATCCAAAAGGTTCTTGGATAAAACTTCCCCCACTATCAATGACTGTGAGGAGACAACAGACGCAACAGTTACCAAGAAACAAATATTTAAGGACGCTGATGCATTGGAATCTAAACCAAAAAGAAAGAAAAGCGTAGCCCGTATTTTTAATACTACATTCCCTTCAGATTCTACAAGAACTGCGACCCAATTCGAGCAAAGGGGAACCGAAGGCCAATCTCGCATTGGTTTGGAAAATGTGGCAATAGTAGAGAGCGATGCGCCCTCTCTATTCATGAAAGTCTCATATCTTCCTAAGCCAACAAAGAAGGTGGCTCAAACACTGTTGTTGAAGAACATACCCCAAGAAATGGTCCTCGAATTTCACCTAATATCCCAAGAAATGGTCCTCGAATTTTTGAGCAAATAGATTCTTCTCGAATCGTTGAACAAATATATTTTTCTCAAGCTTTATTCCTTAAAAATCCCCCTCGAACTTTTACCCCAAAAATTCTCCCTCGAACTTTTGTTTGGGTTTTGATTTTCTTATTTGCAGAAGATACCCTTAGACTTTAAATGTTCTTTTAACGTCCATACCAAACGTCTTTCCACAATTTTCCTCATTTGTGACGTCATGACTTTTTTTGACACCACCAATGAAAACACCTCCCCCCCTATCAGGTGTCGATTAGGATGCCTATTGCGTGTTCTTCTTTTTAACACGTGATAGCCTTGGGGCGGCGTCACGCGTCCCTAGGCATTTATTGCACCTATCTTGGACAGTCTTCTCTTAGGCAAACAACAGTTCGTAACCTTGGGCCTTGTCATCCTTTAGAGCCAATTCCTCTCCTATAAACCCGTAGTGCCTCATCAGATAATTGGTTTATGCCAAAGAATTTTCGCATTTCAAAGTGGTTAACCATTAGTCAGAAAATCCGAAAATAGGAAACATGTCGGGTTGTACATTGAACATGAGCCCCAACCACGTGTGATTACATACTACGGTGTCTGGCCTCCTTCGAATACATCAATTGCGATCATCCCCTCGAATATCCGTTCTCAGCCCCCAATCACACTTGCCCCACAATAGACAAGAGTAACTCATTCATAGGAAATGATAAACATTTCAAAAGCTCCTCTTCGAAAAAAGGCACCATAAACAGAGTAGACACAAGCACATCAAATGTCCCAAGGGGTCACCATAAGAAATTCCTACCACTCCTTCTTCTACCCGATATGGGTCTCCTCGTCCAACAGATAAATTCCTCTCCGGAATTAACCATAGTTAACGTTGTTCAGATGACTAAGCAAAACCTTGAACCAATTCAAGATACATATTCAAACGTCTCTCCAAAACATTCTCTTGCTGTAAAATCTGAAAACAAAGACGCTAAGGAAGCTTTAACCTTAACTCTTGATGAAGAGTTAATGCCAATTAACGAGGATAAAAATATCACTACCGACTTGCCTGAGAAAAAGACTGATATTATTGCTCTTCAAATTGAGGAAACACATTCGCCTCCAAAGAAAATATTAAAGTCAAAAGAAAGCGTTACACTGCCTTCGGAGATCAATGCTTTAGGTTGGGAAAAACCTTAAAGTAGTCGAAACCTAAAATTTATTTGTCTTGCACAAAGTGCAATATAAGTACTACAACTCATTCAAGGAGGCTAAGCTAAGAGTTCGGTGAAGAATTTCTTCTATAATTTCCATATGCTTCGAGGCTGTGGCGGAGACCCCACTATGAGTCAGAGATAATGAACTAATTGTATATACGAAGCTGGTGAATTGGGGGTTGCGCTATCCTTTGGACCCTTTCTTCGTGGATTATTTTTTGATGAACAATATTTGTCCCGCCGGGCCGCACCCAACATGTGATTTACTCTTATGGCCTCTGTGATGGCCTCTAGAATTTCAGGGGCAAGTGTTTCTTTAGGGGAGTTAGTTAACCTCTCTGGTTTGGAAAAAAACCCATATTTTCCTTTTTATTCTTTAACCTTCGGTCGAGATCAGAAGGTTGTTAAAGGCCTACTTGAGGGAGACATAAAATGAAAGTAGTGCTTCCCTTCTATATTATGGCTTTCGGAGATAGGATCCAAGGCCACTAGTGACAATCCTCACAAGTTATCACTCGTCTAGACGAACATAGGTATGCTTCCCCTTTGTTTTCTTCCGAATTGTTGTTATGTCAATTCTTATACACTCTCCTTCGTAATTATAAATAGTAATCACTTTCGTTCCTAAAGCGAAAACTATCTTTACCAAGATACAATTGTCGGCCAATAATGCCTGGTCGAGCATGTTTCGACTCTATTTACTCTTACCAACCTTACCAAGAGTCGTTTGTGGAGGTTAACTCTGTTGGAATGAGTATTCTTGGAAGAACTCATGGTTCATCATTCTCAACAAGATATCTTACCTCGGTTGAAAGCAAATTACATTGTGGTTTTTCTTCCTACTATAGATAGGGCCAAGAGTCATTTAATTGATGTCGAAGATGAAGAAGAAGCTTATGGTGCTAAAACCCACAGGGATGATGAAGATGCTTAAAATTTAAAGGCTGAGAAACCCGGAGGGTCCAAAAGGTTTTCTTCCCAAGCACACGAAAAACCTCCAAGTCAGGATCCTCCGAAGAAGAAATTCCAACAAAAATTGAAGGGCATTTTAGAAGATATCCCAAAAGCTTCCAGGGTTACCCCGAAAAATAAAGTAGAGGAGCACACTAAAACCTCACCAGAACGGATAGTCATTGAATCCTCCCAACTTCCGCCAACTTATGTGATCGTCCAAGAATATCAAGACGATATTCAAAGGATGATTCCTCAACTTCGGTTCCCTTCGGCACCCTACACCTTTGCAGCCTTCTTCATTCTTTTGTTACTATTATAAAAGATGCATAATTTGAAAGACCATTAAAGTTATTACAAATCTGAAGCCTCTTCATCCAAATCCCAAGTTTATGAGCTCAAACAAAAGTATTCGACTCTCGAGAAACAAGCCGACAAGATTGTTGAAAAACTGATCGCAGTTGAGAACTATATCATGCTTTTTGAAAAGTGTTTCCAATAAGAGAGGGAGCTTTATGCAAATCAAAACGCCACTATGGATGCACTTATTGCAACTTAAAAAGAGGGACATGATAGGGCCACATACGACTTCAAGAGGTATTTGAAAGACTTCGAGAGGTTTGTAAAAGAGAAACAATTTATCTTAGCTCAGGCTAAACAAGTTAAGGGGGATCTTGTTGAGGCTTGCGCTGCTAAATGCGTACAAAAACTGAGTGTGAGGTAAGAAATTGTTACGTCTGGGTTGATCATGGAAATTCATGAACGCTACCCTAATTTAAACTTGGGTAGCTTGTAGGATCATGTGTCTGATGAAGGTAACTCTTTTGAGTCTTCAGAATAGGAAAATTATAAAAGTCCTCATGATCTTCCAGGAAATTTTGTTAAAGTCCTCATGCATTTTTGTAGAAGTCCTCATAATCTTCGAGACATTATTGTAAAAGTCCTCAAAATCTATGGGGCCTTTTTATGACAACCCTTATGATTTATGAAGTACATCGGATTTCTAATTACATTTTTACAATGCTTCAAATAATTTAGACCAACTTTCGTTGGAAAAACTTTTAGGTTCAATACTTAAATGGTTGGAGATCAACTTTTGTTGGAAGACCTTTTAGATCCAAAGTTTAATAGTTTGAAACCAACTTTCATTAAAAGACCTTTTAGATCCGAAGTTTAATAGTTTCAGACCAAATTTCGTCTGAAGACCTTTTAGATCCGATGTTTAATAGTTTGAGACCAACTTTTGTTGGAATAACTTTTAGATCTAAAGTTTGATAATTTGAGACCAACTTCCGTTAGAAGACCTTTTAGGCCCAAAATTGTAAAAAAGAGTTTTATGACAAAAACTTATATTTATAAATCAGCTAATAAGTAACCTCGTTAAAACTTCCCCCTACCCTTAGGGTAGGAAATAGTGTGCCACTAATACTTTAATCAAATATATATTTTTTTACATTAATTCTAAGTATAATTTAATATGCTCTATATTCCATGGGTGCTTGATACTTATTCCTTCTTTATCCTTGATTCGATACGTTCCGGGCTTCACAATTCATGTAATCTCATATGGGTTTTCCCAATTATGACCTAACTTTCCGAGGTGGTTTTCCTTTATATGAAGAAAAACCTTTCTTAACACTTTATCGCCCACTTTAAATTCCTTTCTTTAACCTTGGAAGAATATCTACTTCTCATAAGTGTTTGATAATGCAACAACTTTATTTCTGCTCGCGTTCTTTTATCTTCAATCAAGTCCAGCTCCACTGTTTTATTTGCATCATTAGGCTCTTCGGAATATGCCATTACACGATAAGACGGAAAACTTACCTTGGATAGTACTACTGCATACATCCTATATACTGGTGCGAATCGTGATTCTGATGTTGCTATTTGAGGATTTGATTGCTATACCCAAAAAACTTATTGTAGATTCTCATGCCACTTTCCCGTCTTCCCGTCCAAGTTTTCATTTAGCCCATCACAAATTATTCGGTTGGTGACTTCTACTTCCCCATTTTCTTGTGGGAGAAAAGGAGCTGAAAAACACTAATGTATCCCTCTAGAGTTACAAAAATTCTTCTAATATTTGTTATCAAATTGAGGCCCATTATCTGTAGTGATTTTCATTTGGAACCCCAAAACGACAACAAATATTCAAAGTGATAAATCTGATTACATCTTTAGGTTTTATATCTGCTAATGAATTTGTCTCAACCCATTTTGAAAAGTAACCTACTGCAACAATTATAGTCTGTCTTCCCCTAGAAGCTATCGGTAAAGGTCCAACAAGATCAATGCCCAAACGGTCAAACGATAGTACTTCTTATATACTTTCGAGGAGCACTCATGGCTTACAAATTATATTAGAAAACATTTGAAAAGTATCACATCTCTTAACCAAATCTTTCATATCATAAGAAATCGCAAGCCACTAGTACCCACAATACGCCGACCCTTTTCCATTATGAAATTCTTATAATATCATTTGTGATTGGTTTCTACTTACGCATCAGAGGAAATGTCTATTGAAATATTTTTTATACAAGATGCCTCCAAGGATCATATACCCATGAGATTTTAAACATAATTTTTTAGACAATGATTTGTTAACTGGTAATTCATTATTTTCCAAAAACATGATAATGTCAAGTCTCCAATCCTCCTCTTCGCAAACAGATATTTGATGGTCTTCATTTATAATCCAAATTACTTGCTCCCAATTTGAAATTATCGAAGAGCTTTCCCGTGTAATAATCCATGGATATGCCTCCGAATAAGAAGTAGTTGCTAAGGAGTCTGGCACCAAATTTTCTTATCTTTGGACATGCTCATAACTAATTTTTTCGAAGACTAAAGATAAATATTTTGCAATTTCAAATATTTATTAGAAGATCCTTTCGTTCTTCGGATTGTCCAGATGGATGATTAACGAGGAGTTGTGAATCACTAACTAGCTTAACTTGTTTTCCCCACAGATTTGTGTAAGCCTTAAACCTACTAAAGCTTCCTCGTATTCCGCTTCATTATTTGTTGCTTTAAACCCAAAACTAATGGCCTAATACATTTCTATTCCTTATGGATAAATTAATTGTACCCCAATCCCACTTCCAGATGTGCTCGACTCTCCATTTATTTGGATTACCCATTGTGCTTCAAATTTGTCTTCATCAGTGTCCATATCCGACCGCTCATAATGAAACTCTACTAAGAAATCTGCTAAGGCTTGTCGCATTCATGGGTTCAAACTTAATATCAAAATATCATAGTTCAACTAACCACTTGGTCATTCTCTCCAAAATATCAGGTCATTGAAGCATACTTTTAATAAAAAAGACATTCTTATCACGATAAAATGAGCTTGAAAATATGATCTTATTTTTCGAGTAGCAATTACTAATGCAATAGCCAATTCTTATAAGATTTTTGGAACTTTTTTTGAGTTATTTTGAAAGACATGTACTTTTAAAAGTTACAAATAACTAGTTTTTGAGAGACGTACATGGTTTTAACTTCAAATATGTTTTAAAATTTAAATTAAACTTCAAAATCCAGATGATTATACATAATTTCATAGTTATACGGACGGTTTGTTTGATAAATCTCTCAAAAAAAATTAAATAATAAATCATAAATAACCCCTCTATATGGATTTTAAATAAAAGCTAACAGTGAATAAATAGTGCATAAACACCTCTCATATTAACATATATTAAAGAACTAATTTATGTTCATAAAACTAAGACGTGTACAATATACATTTGGTATAACATTTAACAAAATCATTTAAAAAAATATATAATAATATTTTCTTAGAGAAAGCCCGAAAAGAAGCAACCTAGTTCATGGAGTATACTACCTTTAAACTTGTTCGGAGGGTAGTTTGAGGAATAATAAAAAAGAAGCACGGACTAAGTTCAAGAAGACAATTTCTATTTGAGAGAACCGAGATTGGAGAAGTTATTGCCCAAAAAAATAGGCCCAAGTGTTCATAGCCCAACCCAAATAAATCAAAGACAGACCCACTGAAACGAAAGCCCTATAAGACCCTTCCGTCAAGCAGAATCAGAAAACCCTAAACATAAATACAAAGCTCTCCTTCGTTATCAAGTGTTTACCCCTTACAGCAGCAACTTCTTTGTTACTATCTTCATTCCATAACAGTTGCCCACACCGGCTTTGCTGTTGAACCCGCACCCGCGGCGCTTCTTGTGCTGAAGCGATTGCGGGACGAGGAAGATGACCATGCACAAAAGGAATCTACCTTATCTTCCGCATCCAGTAAAGAAGTTGCGTCAGGTATTAAGATAGAATCCCTTATCCTTTTGCAAGGGCATATAAAGATTAAATATTATTATGTTTGCCGGTTTGCAAACAGAGGAACACTTATGATATAGATCGGGTTTTGATTACAAGTATATATGATTCTGGTAGTAACTATTTTGTAGAAAACAATACATGGTTAAAGTACATATTGCTCCCACAAACTTGTTCACAAAATTTGAAACTATAAATCTTCATGATGGATCAAAATGCTTCGATGAATTCGCATACAATTTATTATTAAGACCTTTGATTCACGAGTTTTTTGTTCTAAGTAAACCTTATTTAGATCAGGTGGCACCTTGTCGATTAGGAGTCGTGGCTATGGTGAAAGACTTTTCTAAACACTCTAATTCAATTGGACTATGTAGTATCCTATTTGTCGTTGCCTTTGATGATATTATTGTGGGTTGTAACTTGTATTTAGTATTTTCATTACATTTATGTCAAATGGATGCGTCAAGAGGCTATGGGTAAAAATCAAAAGAACATATTTTGCTTGACCAATGACATTGAGAGTCATACTCCGGAGTAAACATAATGATTGTAAATTGATGGTTCTATTAAACATGATGATCGTAAATTGATGGTTCTATATTGTTTTCTCTAATTTTTTTTTATAATGATTTACTAAAATTTTACCAAAGTATATAGTTTTAAAAGTAGGATTTTATACGATACAATCCCCTATATTTTATATTTGCATAACAAAAACTTTCAACAAATTAAAATCCTATAATTTTTATTACGAAAACATATATAATTTTTATTGGATGATAGTAGAAAAGTTTAGATAGTTCTTATCAAAACAAATATTTTTTTATCCTGTATAATAGGAAAAATTCTTACATTATTTCACGCTTAATTTGTGTTTCGTAATACGTTTAAAATTTTGACAAAACAAAATAAAAATAATGTTCATTTTTCGAAGTTTTTAAATGATTTTTTTGTAACTCTACATAAATGTGTATATATATACATACCCATTTATGTTATATATATATATATATACACAACTATGTAAGTTACTATGTATGTATTAAAAATATTATAATTTTACAATTTTGTTCAAGTTAATGATGATTTATCAAATTTTGGAGCGTGAAACATAAGTTATATGCATATAATGTAAGATTTTTTCTTATAATACAGAATAAATAAATAAATATCTTCTAAAAGAGAACATTAAGATTTTTGTGTTCTTAAAAATGAAATAAACATTGTAAACAGTTGTAGTGCGGTTGAAAATAATCATTTTAATTTTTTTTTAAAAACTTTTCGGTACATATTTTATCTAAGTTTCGGCACAAATCAAATTATGATCATTGGCAGGCTTCATTACTAGTTGTTCATTATTTGAAAGAGAGGAGGGAATTCTTATACCGAGTAGTTGTTATCTCACTCTGATAGGCTCGTGTGATTCCTATTGGACTAGATGTCCTAAGACTCGGCGCAATGTGAGTGGTTGTATGATGTTCTTCAGTGATTCCCATGTTTTTTGGAAGACTAATAAACAAGGTGTTGTTGCATTGTTTTCTGTTGAAGCACAGTCCTGTTCTATGACATGATTGACTTGTGAGTTGAAGTGGTTGCACGGTTTTTTCAAGGATTTTCTTGCACTCATGGGTTATGCAAGTTTTGTATGATAGTCAGTCAGTTTTACATTTGCCCACAATGTTGTGTTCCATGAGCGTTCAAAGCATATTAAAGTGGATTGTCGTTTTCTAGGTCATGTGATACTTGGTAGGGTTATTTGCGCATCTCACGTGCCCACTCAGTCTTCACGTGTAGACATCTTTAAGCACTAAACAGCAGCAGTTAGAGTTTTTACTTTGCAATTTGGGTATTCATATATTTATGCTCTAACTAGAGGGTGTTAGAGTGTAGGAATAGGATAAAATGTATATGGACCATGTAATATGAGTCTGTATATGAGCTAGTGTCTATATTAAACGTAAATTCTTGCCAAAAAAACATATATGCAATTTCACCCTCCTGCCAGTAAAAAGGGATAAAATAATAAAATATAATATTTATTGGCCGAATAAAACCAGTGACCACTCTATTGACTTCACGAATAAAGAAAATATGAATAGTGAGATAGTTTCTAGAATAAAAATATGAAAAGTGGCTTGGCAAGTTTAATTTGAAGTAGAACTAGATATGAACTCTAAATCAACACAAATAATTTATACCTAAACACAAATATGAGGTCCAAAAGGGCTACTGGACTACTTCTATAAAGATGTTTGAAGAAAATCAGAATACAACCTATTAAAGTGAAGTTGAATAAAAAACATGAAGCTCAAGCCAAAATAAAAACTTTACAAATATAAGATAACCTTCACCAATGTATAAGAGAGTAATTCAAACATTTCCAACAACAAGTCAAAGTTTTTCAAGAAATTATCAATTCACAAGCATCGCCCAAACAATAAAAAAATATAATGGATGCTTTAAAAAAGACAATAAGTATTTTGGTATAAGGGATAAGTGCCTTGGGAAATACTAAATAATGCTTCAACGAATAAAAATATTGCTTCATATAACACTAAATTAGTCTCTTCCGTTACTGCGACAAACACTGCTAAACTATTGATAAGGATGTAACTCGTCCAGTATGAACTTATAAATGCATCTAATTATCCAAATGTATAATCTATAAAACTAGCGCCATTTCTTTATTACTTCTATGCTCTTTAACAAGCAAAGTGCAATAGCTTATACTCCACTTGAGACACGATTTTCATGGAAGAAAATAATAATTGTATTAGTAAGTTCTTTTTTTTTATAATGTTAGAGCAAGTAAAGTAAAATTTTATGTTGAAACCATCAATACCATCCACACTAATGGGGCTGAGACATTGAATGACCTTAAAATTCTCAACTTCAGTTGGAAGATAAGTTAAAAAAAATACTTATCTTGGTTTGTAATCAAATTAAGGATAAAATTTTGAAAATCATAAAGATTGTTTTGAGACGTTTGAGAATTTTAAATGTTTTTAAGGTGATCAACAACAAGTTTTCTAATGATGCTTAGTCTTCAATCCAAACATCATTGTTCAAAATATCATGAATCCTAATTCTAATTTTTCTTATTTTTACAAATTTATTAAAGAAAACAACATTTTTACCACCATTTTTTGTCCAACAAAAGGCAGCTTTCTCCTGTCATAAAGCTTCAACTTTTTTAACAGGTTTAAGTGAGAGGCTTTGTCCTTTGAAAAATTGATTTTATCTTCAATGGATTTAGAGTTTTCAAAACAAGTTTCAAATAATTTAACCTATTCCTCATCATTTTGAAAATTATCAGATATATTACCAAAGGAATCCCAATTCCATTATTTAAGTCTTTGCTTTAATCTTTTAAGTTTAAACTATAAATCTTGAGATAGAGAACTAGTAATGTTAATATTTTAATTCTCTTCCATATTTTTAAAAACTGTCGATAGAGGAACCACATATTTAATAATTTAAAACTGAATTTAGGTTTACCTAAGTTCTTTGAGATGGTTATGCACAATTGTGATTTCAAAATAGTCACACCACGGGCATTATATATGGCTCTATCGAGTCTTTTCCATACTTTACTATTGATCTAAGTATAATTAGATCATGTTAAGCCAATATCTTGTAGTTGACAATCCATAATGGTATCATTAAAATCTTTTATATTATTTTGACACAAAGATAAACAAAAGAGTTGTTCATTATGAAAGACAATAACATTGAAGTCACCTAATATTAAGAATTCATGGTTAGTGTTAGATATGTCTTTGAGGGTGCTCTATAAATAAGTTCTTAAGTCTGTAGTACATTTTGCATAACATATATAAACTAAAAGTTGATTGTTAATCAAGGGTTGAGAGACAACAATATGCAAAATTGATCATTATCGACCAGGGAGGTGTTCTCCATGTTTCTTTCTCGTGTAGAGTTATGAAATCAATTCGTGCAGTTTTAACGATAGATGTATGTGTTCTTAAAGTACTTCTGTTGCAAATCCATATAGCCTTCTAGTTTAGTACTTTGAGGGTCATTTTAAAGATGAGGTTGAGTGACTACTTGACCCTTTCCTTAGAAGGTTCAACTTTGACTTAATGATATTCATCGTTGTAGTTCTCTTGAAATTTTTGGGCATAGTAATGGGTAACTATATTAGGACGGACTCAGGATTATATGTTGAAGGCTTAGCTGTATTAATTTATGTTATTTCACTGTTATTAATACATTTAGAAGATAAATTTTTATAGTTCTTCAATTCACGGTTTAAAGATTCAGTATCAGATTCCAACTTTCACGTTCATTTAAAGCACTGAACATATTTCTAACTTCAAGGGTATGAAGAGATTCTATTATTTATCCATTGTTAATGATAGTTTCAGAGTTTTCATCTTTTCCTTTAATTATAACATCCGACTCCATAATTTCAAGAGAGTGAGAGTTGTTAGTCATTAGGATTAGTGTTCTATAAGATAAGATTATTTTGAATATTTGAAATCTCTTTAGTATGGGGTTGAAAATTGATAGATTTTTGGTATTTTGTTTAGGGATCCAAATATCATTAGAAGATGAATTAACTTTTTTTTAGAATTACATGTATTAATTTTAGTATTCATTTGGGATTTGTTTGCAATCAATTGATTGACGGCCTAAATGTTTGCACTAGATACTGGTGCGAATCGTGATTCTGATGTTGCTATTTGAGGATTTGATTGCTATACCCAAAAAACTTATTGTAGATTCTCATGCCACTTTCCCGTCTTCCCGTCCAAGTTTTCATTTAGCCCATCACAAATTATTCGGTTGGTGACTTCTACTTCCCCATTTTCTTGTGGGAGAAAAGGAGCTGAAAAACACTAATGTATCCCTCTAGAGTTACAAAAATTCTTCTAATATTTGTTATCAAATTGAGGCCCATTATCTGTAGTGATTTTCATTTGGAACCCCAAAACGACAACAAATATTCAAAGTGATAAATCTGATTACATCTTTAGGTTTTATATCTGCTAATGAATTTGTCTCAACCCATTTTGAAAAGTAACCTACTGCAACAATTATAGTCTGTCTTCCCCTAGAAGCTATCGGTAAAGGTCCAACAAGATCAATGCCCAAACGGTCAAACGATAGTACTTCTTATATACTTTCGAGGAGCACTCATGGCTTACAAATTATATTAGAAAACATTTGAAAAGTATCACATCTCTTAACCAAATCTTTCATATCATAAGAAATCGCAAGCCACTAGTACCCACAATACGCCGACCCTTTTCCATTATGAAATTCTTATAATATCATTTGTGATTGGTTTCTACTTACGCATCAGAGGAAATGTCTATTGAAATATTTTTTATACAAGATGCCTCCAAGGATCATATACCCATGAGATTTTAAACATAATTTTTTAGACAATGATTTGTTAACTGGTAATTCATTATTTTCCAAAAACATGATAATGTCAAGTCTCCAATCCTCCTCTTCGCAAACAGATATTTGATGGTCTTCATTTATAATCCAAATTACTTGCTCCCAATTTGAAATTATCGAAGAGCTTTCCCGTGTAATAATCCATGGATATGCCTCCGAATAAGAAGTAGTTGCTAAGGAGTCTGGCACCAAATTTTCTTATCTTTGGACATGCTCATAACTAATTTTTTCGAAGACTAAAGATAAATATTTTGCAATTTCAAATATTTATTAGAAGATCCTTTCGTTCTTCGGATTGTCCAGATGGATGATTAACGAGGAGTTGTGAATCACTAACTAGCTTAACTTGTTTTCCCCACAGATTTGTGTAAGCCTTAAACCTACTAAAGCTTCCTCGTATTCCGCTTCATTATTTGTTGCTTTAAACCCAAAACTAATGGCCTAATACATTTCTATTCCTTATGGATAAATTAATTGTACCCCAATCCCACTTCCAGATGTGCTCGACTCTCCATTTATTTGGATTACCCATTGTGCTTCAAATTTGTCTTCATCAGTGTCCATATCCGACTGCTCATAATGAAACTCTACTAAGAAATCTGCTAAGGCTTGTCGCATTCATGGGTTCAAACTTAATATCAAAATATCATAGTTCAACTAACCACTTGGTCATTCTCTCCAAAATATCAGGTCATTGAAGCATACTTTTAATAAAAAAGACATTCTTATCACGATAAAATGAGCTTGAAAATATGATCTTATTTTTCGAGTAGCAATTACTAATGCAATAGCCAATTCTTATAAGATTTTTGGAACTTTTTTTGAGTTATTTTGAAAGACATGTACTTTTAAAAGTTACAAATAACTAGTTTTTGAGAGACGTACATGGTTTTAACTTCAAATATGTTTTAAAATTTAAATTAAACTTCAAAATCCAGATGATTATACATAATTTCATAGTTATACGGACGGTTTGTTTGATAAATCTCTCAAAAAAAATTAAATAATAAATCATAAATAACCCCTCTATATGGATTTTAAATAAAAGCTAACAGTGAATAAATAGTGCATAAACACCTCTCATATTAACATATATTAAAGAACTAATTTATGTTCATAAAACTAAGACGTGTACAATATACATTTGGTATAACATTTAACAAAATCATTTAAAAAAATATATAATAATATTTTCTTAGAGAAAGCCCGAAAAGAAGCAACCTAGTTCATGGAGTATACTACCTTTAAACTTGTTCGGAGGGTAGTTTGAGGAATAATAAAAAAGAAGCACGGACTAAGTTCAAGAAGACAATTTCTATTTGAGAGAACCGAGATTGGAGAAGTTATTGCCCAAAAAAATAGGCCCAAGTGTTCATAGCCCAACCCAAATAAATCAAAGACAGACCCACTGAAACGAAAGCCCTATAAGACCCTTCCGTCAAGCAGAATCAGAAAACCCTAAACATAAATACAAAGCTCTCCTTCGTTATCAAGTGTTTACCCCTTACAGCAGCAACTTCTTTGTTACTATCTTCATTCCATAACAGTTGCCCACACCGGCTTTGCTGTTGAACCCGCACCCGCGGCGCTTCTTGTGCTGAAGCGATTGCGGGACGAGGAAGATGACCATGCACAAAAGGAATCTACCTTATCTTCCGCATCCAGTAAAGAAGTTGCGTCAGGTATTAAGATAGAATCCCTTATCCTTTTGCAAGGGCATATAAAGATTAAATATTATTATGTTTGCCGGTTTGCAAACAGAGGAACACTTATGATATAGATCGGGTTTTGATTACAAGTATATATGATTCTGGTAGTAACTATTTTGTAGAAAACAATACATGGTTAAAGTACATATTGCTCCCACAAACTTGTTCACAAAATTTGAAACTATAAATCTTCATGATGGATCAAAATGCTTCGATGAATTCGCATACAATTTATTATTAAGACCTTTGATTCACGAGTTTTTTGTTCTAAGTAAACCTTATTTAGATCAGGTGGCACCTTGTCGATTAGGAGTCGTGGCTATGGTGAAAGACTTTTCTAAACACTCTAATTCAATTGGACTATGTAGTATCCTATTTGTCGTTGCCTTTGATGATATTATTGTGGGTTGTAACTTGTATTTAGTATTTTCATTACATTTATGTCAAATGGATGCGTCAAGAGGCTATGGGTAAAAATCAAAAGAACATATTTTGCTTGACCAATGACATTGAGAGTCATACTCCGGAGTAAACATAATGATTGTAAATTGATGGTTCTATTAAACATGATGATTGTAAATTGATGGTTCTATATTGTTTTCTCTAATTTTTTTTTATAATGATTTACTAAAATTTTACCAAAGTATATAGTTTTAAAAGTAGGATTTTATACGATACAATCCCCTATATTTTATATTTGCATAACAAAAACTTTCAACAAATTAAAATCCTATAATTTTTATTACGAAAACATATATAATTTTTATTGGATGATAGTAGAAAAGTTTAGATAGTTCTTATCAAAACAAATATTTTTTTATCCTGTATAATAGGAAAAATTCTTACATTATTTCACGCTTAATTTGTGTTTCGTAATACGTTTAAAATTTTGACAAAACAAAATAAAAATAATGTTCATTTTTCGAAGTTTTTAAATGATTTTTTTGTAACTCTACATAAATGTGTATATATATACATACCCATTTATGTTATATATATATATATATACACAACTATGTAAGTTACTATGTATGTATTAAAAATATTATAATTTTACAATTTTGTTCAAGTTAATGATGATTTATCAAATTTTGGAGCGTGAAACATAAGTTATATGCATATAATGTAAGATTTTTTCTTATAATACAGAATAAATAAATAAATATCTTCTAAAAGAGAACATTAAGATTTTTGTGTTCTTAAAAATGAAATAAACATTGTAAACAGTTGTAGTGCGGTTGAAAATAATCATTTTAATTTTTTTTTAAAAACTTTTCGGTACATATTTTATCTAAGTTTCAGCACAAATCAAATTATGATCATTGGCAGGCTTCATTACTAGTTGTTCATTATTTGAAAGAGAGGAGGGAATTCTTATACCGAGTAGTTGTTATCTCACTCTGATAGGCTCGTGTGATTCCTATTGGACTAGATGTCCTAAGACTCGGCGCAATGTGAGTGGTTGTATGATGTTCTTCAGTGATTCCCATGTTTTTTGGAAGACTAATAAACAAGGTGTTGTTGCATTGTTTTCTGTTGAAGCACAGTCCTGTTCTATGACATGATTGACTTGTGAGTTGAAGTGGTTGCACGGTTTTTTCAAGGATTTTCTTGCACTCATGGGTTATGCAAGTTTTGTATGATAGTCAGTCAGTTTTACATTTGCCCACAATGTTGTGTTCCATGAGCGTTCAAAGCATATTAAAGTGGATTGTCGTTTTCTAGGTCATGTGATACTTGGTAGGGTTATTTGCGCATCTCACGTGCCCACTCAGTCTTCACGTGTAGACATCTTTAAGCACTAAACAGCAGCAGTTAGAGTTTTTACTTTGCAATTTGGGTATTCATATATTTATGCTCTAACTAGAGGGTGTTAGAGTGTAGGAATAGGATAAAATGTATATGGACCATGTAATATGAGTCTGTATATGAGCTAGTGTCTATATTAAACGTAAATTCTTGCCAAAAAAACATATATGCAATTTCACCCTCCTGCCAGTAAAAAGGGATAAAATAATAAAATATAATATTTATTGGCCGAATAAAACCAGTGACCACTCTATTGACTTCACGAATAAAGAAAATATGAATAGTGAGATAGTTTCTAGAATAAAAATATGAAAAGTGGCTTGGCAAGTTTAATTTGAAGTAGAACTAGATATGAACTCTAAATCAACACAAATAATTTATACCTAAACACAAATATGAGGTCCAAAAGGGCTACTGGACTACTTCTATAAAGATGTTTGAAGAAAATCAGAATACAACCTATTAAAGTGAAGTTGAATAAAAAACATGAAGCTCAAGCCAAAATAAAAACTTTACAAATATAAGATAACCTTCACCAATGTATAAGAGAGTAATTCAAACATTTCCAACAACAAGTCAAAGTTTTTCAAGAAATTATCAATTCACAAGCATCGCCCAAACAATAAAAAAATATAATGGATGCTTTAAAAAAGACAATAAGTATTTTGGTATAAGGGATAAGTGCCTTGGGAAATACTAAATAATGCTTCAACGAATAAAAATATTGCTTCATATAACACTAAATTAGTCTCTTCCGTTACTGCGACAAACACTGCTAAACTATTGATAAGGATGTAACTCGTCCAGTATGAACTTATAAATGCATCTAATTATCCAAATGTATAATCTATAAAACTAGCGCCATTTCTTTATTACTTCTATGCTCTTTAACAAGCAAAGTGCAATAGCTTATACTCCACTTGAGACACGATTTTCATGGAAGAAAATAATAATTGTATTAGTAAGTTCTTTTTTTTTATAATGTTAGAGCAAGTAAAGTAAAATTTTATGTTGAAACCATCAATACCATCCACACTAATGGGGCTGAGACATTGAATGACCTTAAAATTCTCAACTTCAGTTGGAAGATAAGTTAAAAAAAATACTTATCTTGGTTTGTAATCAAATTAAGGATAAAATTTTGAAAATCATAAAGATTGTTTTGAGACGTTTGAGAATTTTAAATGTTTTTAAGGTGATCAACAACAAGTTTTCTAATGATGCTTAGTCTTCAATCCAAACATCATTGTTCAAAATATCATGAATCCTAATTCTAATTTTTCTTATTTTTACAAATTTATTAAAGAAAACAACATTTTTACCACCATTTTTTGTCCAACAAAAGGCAGCTTTCTCCTGTCATAAAGCTTCAACTTTTTTAACAGGTTTAAGTGAGAGGCTTTGTCCTTTGAAAAATTGATTTTATCTTCAATGGATTTAGAGTTTTCAAAACAAGTTTCAAATAATTTAACCTATTCCTCATCATTTTGAAAATTATCAGATATATTACCAAAGGAATCCCAATTCCATTATTTAAGTCTTTGCTTTAATCTTTTAAGTTTAAACTATAAATCTTGAGATAGAGAACTAGTAATGTTAATATTTTAATTCTCTTCCATATTTTTAAAAACTGTCGATAGAGGAACCACATATTTAATAATTTAAAACTGAATTTAGGTTTACCTAAGTTCTTTGAGATGGTTATGCACAATTGTGATTTCAAAATAGTCACACCACGGGCATTATATATGGCTCTATCGAGTCTTTTCCATACTTTACTATTGATCTAAGTATAATTAGATCATGTTAAGCCAATATCTTGTAGTTGACAATCCATAATGGTATCATTAAAATCTTTTATATTATTTTGACACAAAGATAAACAAAAGAGTTGTTCATTATGAAAGACAATAACATTGAAGTCACCTAATATTAAGAATTCATGGTTAGTGTTAGATATGTCTTTGAGGGTGCTCTATAAATAAGTTCTTAAGTCTGTAGTACATTTTGCATAACATATATAAACTAAAAGTTGATTGTTAATCAAGGGTTGAGAGACAACAATATGCAAAATTGATCATTATCGACCAGGGAGGTGTTCTCCATGTTTCTTTCTCGTGTAGAGTTATGAAATCAATTCGTGCAGTTTTAACGATAGATGTATGTGTTCTTAAAGTACTTCTGTTGCAAATCCATATAGCCTTCTAGTTTAGTACTTTGAGGGTCATTTTAAAGATGAGGTTGAGTGACTACTTGACCCTTTCCTTAGAAGGTTCAACTTTGACTTAATGATATTCATCGTTGTAGTTCTCTTGAAATTTTTGGGCATAGTAATGGGTAACTATATTAGGACGGACTCAGGATTATATGTTGAAGGCTTAGCTGTATTAATTTATGTTATTTCACTGTTATTAATACATTTAGAAGATAAATTTTTATAGTTCTTCAATTCACGGTTTAAAGATTCAGTATCAGATTCCAACTTTCACGTTCATTTAAAGCACTGAACATATTTCTAACTTCAAGGGTATGAAGAGATTCTATTATTTATCCATTGTTAATGATAGTTTCAGAGTTTTCATCTTTTCCTTTAATTATAACATCCGACTCCATAATTTCAAGAGAGTGAGAGTTGTTAGTCATTAGGATTAGTGTTCTATAAGATAAGATTATTTTGAATATTTGAAATCTCTTTAGTATGGGGTTGAAAATTGATAGATTTTTGGTATTTTGTTTAGGGATCCAAATATCATTAGAAGATGAATTAACTTTTTTTTAGAATTACATGTATTAATTTTAGTATTCATTTGGGATTTGTTTGCAATCAATTGATTGACGGCCTAAATGTTTGCACTAGATACAATAGCAGAGTTTTCACCATAGTTAATATATTTCCAAAACCCATTATCTAATCCAAATTGAATCCACACTTTTTGAGGTAATGGTTAAGAAACATCAATCTCTAACCGTGCTCTATAACAGTTGAATATGGACCTATTTATTTTCAGCGACCCAGTTACAGATGGTCTGCCTAAAGATTGAGATATATGAGAAATTATGTTATGTTGTATATATATTCGAGAAGATTGAGGTACGATACCATGATAAGAGTTACTAGGGACTCAATCCTTGGAATGAATAACAGAATCCATTTGAAAAGCCTTAAGGAATGTTGGTCAATTGACCAAACCTTCATCTTCCAAATTTTTAATACAACTTCAATTAAATCAAATTTTATGAACAAGGGAAAGGTTCGGCTGAACGGTTTTTCGGAAAGTAATCCTTTTATAGGAAAGTTGTGTTTGGTAGAGCACTCATTACTGCGAAGAGAATTTAGCTTCTTTATCATCGGTAAAAGTGACATGATGATGGATATCATTTTATCGTGGATTTAGTATATCATTCATTATTTACAAAATAAAGATATATACATACTATTTTAATAGGTCTGTAAGTTTGTATCATGAAAATTAAAGAACTGATGTCTATAGTTGATTAATTGATTTATCACATGTGTTTATTTCGGTATGAATACAATATTAATTAAATTATTCTTATATAGTCTTAATGTTTATCAATGAAGATACTACATATCACTGATTCTACATGTCTTTTCTCATTTCTAATAGGGCTATAAACATACTGTTTTAATAATTTTGGAGATCTTAAAAAGTACTATACGATAATCCAGACTAGTGAATGTTTGGACATGTATCATTTTGCACACTGCATTACTCTAAATGACATCATTGCCTTTCTACTGAACACTATATGCACTCTCGTATGATAAAGAGAAGGTTATTGATTTTGTTAAAAAAAAACTTAAAAATAAGAAAAATATGAATGCTGAAGAGGTCCTCGTATTTGTTATTATAGAACTCCGGGAGGTTGAAGATGCCCGGAGGTAAGATGAGCCAGCCTCTTCAGTATTTATATTTTTCATTTGTTCAATCTTCTCTTATACAACATCGGTAACCTTCCATTTATCCTACAAGGTTAAATATACTTTTCACTATAATTTAACGATAACACTTAGACTAATACAGTGTAAAATGGTAGTACATGTGAAACATTCAACAGAGACGTATCTGTATACTACTTTTTATTATGTCAAAGTTGATTAAAACAGGATACATATATTGGTATTGAAAATCAGCAATGGCATGTGAAATAAATGGTATATAGTATTTTCAATTATAAACATTCAGACTATATGAACAAATTGTCATATTAACATGTTGTAGTCAAGACTTGGGAAAAACAGAAATGTCAAACAAGGCTTTGAAAAATAAGTTCAGTTGAGAAAATTGATACATAAACAGTTTGAAATCGTTTTATTCAATTTATATTGTAGTTATTTTAATATGTAATATATAAGATAGTATATTATTGAAATGAAATTAAAACTTTCACAAAACTTTGTTCTCTCTTAAAATTTTGTTTTTTTCCCTCCATCTTACGTTCTAAAGAAGGGAATGATTATATCCTACATTTTACAATAGCAGTAGGATTAAAATCCTACATTCGGAAGAAGCAAAAGGATTAAAATAAAACATTTGGTATTAGAGACACAATATCAAATACGCCACGATATGATAATTGTTACACGAGTGTGGTGAGAGGCAGTGGGAACATACAAACATGAGTTTCTCGAGGAAGATCTGGCCCAAGGGAGAAATCTTTATCCTTCTAATACCCTAAATTGTCTGCTATAAACTACCAAGTATGGGATATGTAGATGAAAATTTTCATGCGCATCGAGGGAATTTGGGAAACAGTTGAGTAAACGGTTGACAGAAAGACAGACCAATTTGCACTCGTTGTTGTCTACTAAGGGCTGAATGAAGAGACACTATATGAAATTCAGGATAAAGACAACGCAAAAGGAGTGTGGGATGCGTTGAAAGAGACTCACATTGGAACAGATGGTGTTGTTAAAGTCAGAACTCAAAAGTTAAGAAGAGAACTAGACAACATGGACATGGCTGAGAATAAATCCATTGATGAGTACACCAATAACATGACCATAATCCAAAATCCAAAATCCAATCCTATTTTCTATGTAACAGCCCACTGTTACTCTTATCTTTACACATATAACATGCTCGACGAAATACATCACCCGAGTGTTAATATGATTTTAGACTCTTTATTTTTTACAAAGGTTTGGTTGTAGAGACGTATTGGCCCTGCTATGAGAACTAACCACCCTTATTATGCTTGTATAAGTTGTATATATTTATATACTCTATGTTGTCCCATATTCTTTTTAGATGTTTGAATTTTGTATTGGTTTATGTGTTCGTTGATGATGGTGTTTTGGTTTCTTAGATTTTTTATGATTTTTGTTTCATCTTCTCTTTTCGGTACATAGAGGTTTGTTTCATTGTTTATAAGTTTGATTCATCAAACTTTCTAAAAAAATTAAATTGAAATATTTTGGTAATATAAATGGACTATTTGAGCATGCACTAAACTTTCTAGTTTATGATATGTTTTTCCCTTTAAAATGCAGACCGTTTGTATTATAAAATAGTATATGGTATAGACTTTTGTTAATCCTTTTCTCACGCATGTATACGTGGTCAAATAGTAGCAAGTAATAAGTAAGTAAGTTCGTTCTCACGAAGACCTTGTGTATATGACCAGAATTCACTTATGCAACAATGTATGATTATTATACTAATACTTGAACGAGTAATAAAGTTTGGATGAATAATTATAACTAGGTAAATTAACTAACGAGATTAACTAACGAGTTTACTTATGCGAGAGAAAACATGGAACCCTAACTTCATTGTTTATTTTACTCGGAGTATTAAGATACTTAACCAATATGTATGATAACAACGATTACTAATCAGATAACACGAAATCGGTATACGCTACCTCTCAGTACACGTAAACCAAACCACTTAAACAGCCACAAAAGAGATAGCAGCTAAGCAGACACCGCTTGCATGACAATTATATATGTCTATACGAATTGAGGTACAATTGGTTTTAAGTAGAAGTTATCTATTTCGATTACATAGGGTAATATGATATGGTTAGTGACATATTACGAATCATGAACAATCACAATACGAATCATTCAAGAACCTATGCTAGCATGGCAAGTTCTAAACCCTTAAATCCACTTTCGCATTCATTAAAGATTAACAAACTAGATGTTCGCGACGCATCTAACGATAAGCACAACCATACCAGGTAACCAATAAACGTATCTCACAAATTAATCAAGCAATCAAACCATAAGTACTATTCAAACAAATTCGTTAGAGTTCCATGACAACGATTGGTTCATAATCGAACAAATCATCATTATTGGCTCAAAAGTTAACATAGCTTCAAGACGAATGTAAATAGATGTACAAGAGTTTAGAGAATGTCAAACTGAACAATAACGACCAAGTATCGCCTCATAGAAACAATCTATAAACTACCGAACGAAAAACAACGAAAAAAGTAGCCGTCACCTATCTCGAGTATACATAAACAAAGAAAACGTCATCTCTTTCTCGTTCTCTGTTGCCGATCGGAAAATAAACAGCCGTCTGTTGTTTTCTCTTTCTCTCTCTCTCTCTCTCCTTCTGTATTTTGCAGGATACCAAAGTAAGTTTCTCCTCTTTTTCTCTTTCTACTTTCTCTATTCTGCAGAATACCCAAAAAGTCGCCAATTGCCTTTTCTTTTCTTTGTTTTGTGTCTTCTACAGGATCGAAAAAGTAGCCAATTGCGTTTTTGCTTCTCTTTCGTCTTTTTTGCTCCACAAAACCCATTAGTCGTCGTCTGGCTTCCTTCCCTTCTGTCTCTTTTTATATTCTGGCCCATTGTATGTTACTAATCGAAAACCCTAAAACAGCTCATTCCCTTTCTACTGGACAACCCATATGGTACGACTTTGAATCAACAGATCCAACAACTCTTTCAAAACTTGCCCTCAAGTACATTAAATTTTCAGTTTCTTCAATTTTAACCCCAAGTTTATTAATATTATCACAATTTACCCGTGGGAAAACTCTAGTCCTTTACTAAAAAATTTCTTATGAACAGAAAGCCTGGTGGTGCAGGTAAAAGAACCAAGATTTTCCTACGATGCCAAATAAAATGAAATATTAAAATCATTGGATCGTAATCTAAATAATGAACAATTGTTATCGAAATCTCTCAAGACTACTGTCACTTATATGCATGCCTTTACACTGAAATAAAATGAAGTTTACGAACATAAACAATGGTCAATCTAGCCATAAAAATGTTAAAGGGAAATAAAACATACAAAATTATAAATTCTTACGAGAATGAAGGAAAAACACGTTGAAACACAACAAAAAGTTGTCAACCGGCGATGATTTTAAGAATAATGGAAGCGTAATAAGTGACATGAAATGCAATTATCAACTTTGACTATGGTTATTTTGGGTTCAAAACCATTAAGAGGTCTTATATCTTAAAATTTTAAGGAGTAATTCTAGAGAGAGCTCCTCATATGTAGATGAGAGTTTAAAGTTGGAATGCTCAAGGGTGATAGTGAATATGATCATCACACTTATCATATGACAACAATGGTTCACTCATTCTTTCAATACTATTTTTAATGTTGGAATGCCAAGGCCTCGACTAAGTTTTATCTTAGTGCACTATAATCAACATGTCATTATTTTTACCAACTTTTAAACTGAGAGGATCCCAAGTAATTTGTTGGAAAAATTCTATTTTTCATATTGGTAAGACGGATGATGTTTTTCTTATTTTATTGAGTGGTAGATTTGCCAAAAAATAGTTATTTTGCTATTATATCCTCCATTGAAAAATAAAAGAAGATCATATGCATAACAAATATGAAAATAATTAAATTTTGATCTGATGCACCTGTAAGATATTACTTCTTTAGTTTAAAATAATATTTTTCATATCCTAAAAAACCTCTCTAATGCCTCGATAAAAAGGGAAGGATATATCAGATATCTCTATTTTACCCCTCTCGTATATCAGCCATTAATTCATCTATCGTTTTAAACCAAAATTTCTTTACGAATAATCTTTGGGACCCAAAATGAAATACAGCCTTAACGTATGGATTCGTTGAAATCTTGAGTGTTACCTTGAATGATAGAATGATCCAAAAATTCAAAGTAAAACTTAGCCCCCTCATTACTAAAATCATTATTCAAGAACATAATATCATTAAGAATCAGTTTAAGTAATGATTTCTTGAGCGCTCTAATATTAAGCGTAACATGAATAATTTAGAATTTTTATCCCCACCTTCCAAACACATCTCCCATAATTTATCTATAAGAAAAGATTCATCCTTCGTAAAAAGTGTTATGTGCAAGTTCCAACAAGAATGAAGCGACTAAACTTTTATATCATCCAACATATCCTTACACTCCACTTGAACTTTGATTTTAAATTTAAATTCTTCCAATTGTTTGAACACATTCCCAAAAACTTTCCAATTTGAATATTTTAAACATCTACGGAGCATTCTAATTTTGATCTACAAACAAAGCATAAGGGACACAAAATAAGGTTGTTCGCATGAATGCTTTCTAGATAAATAATAGACATGCCCATATATGATTCAACAACACTCTATCCAATCTAAAATAAGTTTAAGCCTCTCATAAATGATAATTACGCCCTGTAAACTATCGGCAAATAAAACGAGCATCAATCAAGCCAACTTGTACAATAATGTTATAGGAACATCTTATATGTGCTATTTTCCAACTATTTGTTTCCTTCGGACCTCAGACTTAAGTCTTCGGAAAATTATTTCCGCCAAGCTACTAAGATTAAATTCTTCTAGAAGCTCCTCGACATGTCGATCATTATCGTTTCCTTCATTTATTATCCATTCCTCTACAGAAAGATCTCTAAATGAATCTCCGATCACACAGTTCTTCGTACCAATATCTAGGACTTATTGCATCTATGTCTCCATCACTCTCACAACATTTTAGAATAATACTATGGATTTGGAAAAACGATTCGGGATACCAATCATCTTTCCCAAAGACGACGCCCATGATGATTCCAAAAAAATCGTAGTGAAATTATATGTTACAATAGTATGGGTGTATCAGTCATATCAATGTTCATATGCCAGTATTTTAGAGAAACAAAATATTTAGAGAGATAAAAAGACAAAATGAATAATATGGTAATAATGACTAATTATTGTACTATTTCCCCAAATTAGAGGGTCGTTTATATAATACAACTGGTAAACCCTTATTTATATATTTACCCATTCTTATGTGAATCTTTACACCCTACCACTTTACTAATTCTAAACATATATATATATATATATTAGTTATTAGATATGACACTTTCAATATTACATACTTTTCCAGTTTATCTTGTATACTTGATTACATCAAATCAACTCTTTTATTTTTTAAATTTTGCTTGTTCTTCATAATATTTTCTCCTCTTATCAGTAATAAATAACTAAACATAATAAATAACCAGATCAAATATTCATATTAAAGATTAGAAGTACTTACTTCGATATAACCATAACCGGTAATAATTTATCAATATGATGAAGCTTTTGTACGATCTTATTAATAAAATTTACTAATGTAGGTTGGTCTATTCACATATTGATTTCTTATAAAGATAACCGATCTATTAGTTCAAAGTTTTATATTTTTATGAATATAGACAATGAATTGAGGTTTGATGTCCAATGATCTTAAACAAACAAAATGGATCCTAATTTAAGAATACATATAATATAATGGTTCCTGAATATCATTTGAAACATTTTGAATTTTTTTATCCATCTTTTGGAGAGTCTGTTGAATTATTGCATTGCACTTCCTATGAATGTAATGACAAAGGCTTCACAGGTTAGTCCATCATTAGCTTCGTACTTTAACATTTCAAAATTGAACTAGTGGATATGGTGTTTCATATCTCTTTTCATATAATACTTTTCAGTTTTTTATTTATCATGTTATAGTTTCATGATACGATATAAAACTTGTGGGGGTTAGTGAAGACTCTTTGTCTAGATGAGCATCCGCATCCTCGTAATGGTTTATCCATAAATGGATATTTCTAGTGAAACTCTAGCTATTTCAATTATTCACATCTTGGTTTGGTGTTATATTTTGATCCGTGTGCTGGGAACCTAAATCTATATTTATATACCATAGTTAATATTGCATAATGTCATGGAGTCAGACAAGAATGCCATTATAAGGTTTATGCCCTTGCTTAGGGTTTGACATATAGTCTACTCGTACTCTTTACGAGCTACGTGGCATATTTGATGTGCCACTTTGGTCATCGTGATATGGATTGTATCATGGTATTGTATTGATGATAACCATATAAAGGGATGTTACCTGGTGGAGTATGTTGTTACTCGTCTATAGGAAGATGAGTTATATCGTTGATTTTATCAACATCATCAAGTTGAGTTTTTAGATTGTTTTTATTGTAATGAACGTAAAAACTATTTTTTCCAAAAAATGTTATTTCGTATGTAAACTTCTGAATCTTTTAAGGGTATGGTTAATTTAAGGCTGCTCATGATAAGCAGTCCCAAAATTTAAAAGCGGATCAAAATTATCCTTTTATCTCGCCGTTTGAGATCCTTTCAACCGGCGGAGAAGCTTATCCCGGCGGGTGAGAATGGTTCACCCGGCGGGTGAGAAGGGTGAAATGATATTGTAGGTAACATTGCAGCAGGACATGTAGCAAAAGTCAGAAGGGGAGGACGGGGCGTCCATTTTTAGAATTAGGGCTATTCGGGTTTTATTCCAGTCCGGGTCCAAGTTCCCATAAGAAAGAAGTGCTTGACAGCAGAGCAAATGTCATGGCCAACAATATCCCAGTAGGCTTCAAAGAAGCCTACAATAAAACCGTACGGGCCATGGGCTTTGTCACTATTAATGTCATAGAGGGCAGACTTGATCTCCGAGTTTGAAATAGGTTTGGTTATGTTGGCCTTATTAGAGGGGGAGACAGTATGGTTTATGAGGAATCTGACTTTGGCGAGGCTGGGGTATTCAGGAGTGCAAGTGGAACCAAGAAGGTTTTGAAAGTGGGATATGAATGTGGACGAGATTATCTTAGGGTTGGAGAGAATTTTGTTTTGGGCCCGACGGGCCTTAATGCTGTTGTGAAAGAATTTAGAGTTTTTGTCACCTAATTTGAGCCAAGTTTCTCTAGATTTTTGCTTGAGGAAGGATTCCTCGGCGCGGCTAAAGAAGATGTAATTTTTGCAGCCTTTCGTTCCGAGAGTAAAAGGTCGCGATCAGAGGGATTGGAGGCTCGATCAATATGGGCTTGGGCTAATGGCGTTCGGGCATTATCAACTTTAAGGCGGATGTCACAGAATTTTATTTTATTTCAAGAGTCTAAGATGGGGGCAAGTCTCGCAAACTTAGTAACAATAGCTTTCATGTGGTGGGGGAGCAAGGGAGAGCCCAACTGGTAGAGACCATCCCAATGAAGCAGGGATGGAGAGTCCACATGCTAAAGAATTTAAAACGTTTGGGATTGGGGATATAAGGGGCTGTGAGGTAGAGGGTTATCCGGGTATGGTCAGAAGTACGGGGGGGGGGGGGGGGATCGAGTTGGGCGAAAGAGTTGGGGAATGAGCTGTCCTAGAGGTCATTGACAAGGGCTCTATCGACCCTCGAAGAGATATGGTTGTCATACTGTTGGTTAAACCAAGAGTATTGGAAACCTGAGGTACGAAGGTCCTCAAGGTTACAATTTCGGCAACAATCGTTAAATGCCGAGATCGAGCTGTTCAAACGAGTGTCATTGGATGTTCTCTTATGAGGGCTACGGATGGCGTTAAAGTCCCCAAGAACTACACAAGGAGAGGGGGAGGTAGAGGGGGCTATGGAGTTAAGGTCTTCCTAAAGGGGGAGGCGGTCAAGAGGGTCGTTGAAGCCATAAATGGTGGTGGCGTAAAAGCTAGTATTGTTGGGATGTTGACCATTGGTTCCTTTCTTGGCGTCTGGCTGGTTGGGTCTGGGACCAGTGAGGCTAGGGCATCCTGCTGCAACATGGCCAAAGGAGGTACATTTTGTACAGATCGTGGGGAGGCTCTGGAATTCGATCTGAAAAGTCACTGAAAGCAATATCGAGAGCTAAGAGATATCAGTGAAAACTTCTAATATATTGTAAAAAAATCTCGAAAATTGTGTATTTACATTTATTTTGTGCTTTTGTAATTTTTTGTTATTGTTTGATCTATAAACTGAAATTTATTTCATATAGGTATAGGATTTCCAAACAGGTCTGAACCAAGTAAATATTATGTTGTTTTATTTATTTTTTACGTTAATATTTTATATTTATAGGAACCGACCTGCTAACACTATTTGTGAAAGTAATATGTAGATAAAACATTTTCCTATCAAACATTTTGATAGTTTTTTGTTATATGTGTCATTTTATTTATTTTAAACATCATTTTAAATATTGGAAATTTTATTTCTACTCTATTTTATTCTTTTCCTCTAAGTACCCTACCAGTTTACGATTGAAAAATAACTAAATCTGATAATGTTATTAACAACATTTAAAAAAAAATTACGATAATTTAAATTGAAGTAAAATAAATATTCTCTAATAGATGCATTAGCAACACTTCAAACATATGCATTAAAATAATTTCAAAACGAACTAAAATTATTATTTTCAAATACTTACGTAACTATATTTTAAAATATACAATAGTTGGAAATAAAGTAAAAAAATTCAGTTCAATAGTATCTTTAACGACTCTTTAAAATAAAACAATTAGCAACAAACTAAAATGGATTTTCTCATATAATTTCATTAACAACATTTCAATAAATGTACATTATTAATACCCAATAGCTTGTTTAACTATATTAAGAAACTTATGGCCGGAGTTTGGAGAAAATATGCTACAACTAACACAAAATTTAGATTTTTCTTTCTAGTCAGACTTAAAATTATCATTTTGAGGACATAAGCATGTCCAATCATGAATACTAGTAAACAATTAAAACATTTGTATTCTCTAAAATGTAATTGGTAGATCAATAGACATGAATGTAAGTTAGGTGTGAATCGAGACAAAATAACATTTGTTACGAAACCCATTTAACTATTTGTTCTATAACTCATCAATGCAATTCTAATGTTATTAAGAAATATAAATTACAAACCGGAGTAAATGTTGGGTGTTGTAACCAATAAGAAAAATAACTAAAGAGTAGTTGTCCATATTCTACTATAATTCACAAAAATTATCGGATTTCAAGGTTCACCCGTAATTGAAGACGTAGAAAACTCCTAATGAGAACCCAAAGTCTATATTAACGTATCTTCATGATGTAATACGAAGTACACCTTCTTTTTTAAGATCTGTCACTCTGGGCCATGATTGAATTATGACTGCTATTTCCAAGCTTCCATAGAAAACTCTTCATGATTTTTTCAAAATATTTCAAAATACTTTTGGGGACAGGAAGAACCGACAGAGTATGAATAGGGATTGATAAGAAAAAAATTACCCACCAGAGAAATCATAGCAACAACTCCACCTTCCAAGCGAGTCTTAATTTTTCCAACAAGAGGTTTCAAATACCAGATCTTAGCCCAATCCTTAAACAAAGGGGAACCCAAGTAATCTATTTGAAAAAAATCAAATTTTCATACTAGTAAGATAAAGAATGCTTTCCTTATGTTGATGAGTGATGGCTTTGGAAAAAAATATATAGTTTTTTTTGTTATGAACCTTTTGACTTGCTAACACCTTATACGTCTCTCGTAATGTCTTTACTACTTTAATACTACACTATCGTGTAATCAAAAATAAAATAGGATCACCTACATAACAAATATGAGAAATATGTATTTTGAATTCAACGCACTTAGTTTCAAACACCATTTTTTATCTCCTTGAAAATCTCTCCAATGACAAGAAAAACCCGAGACTGAGCTATGAGATCTCTCTATCTTACCCTATAGTAGATTTGAAGAACTCATATTGCTTTCCTTCTACATCCAAAGAATAACAAAAATTATTAATATATCATGCAACACATCCTCACGCTCCTTTATAATTATAATATTAAATTCATTTTTTTCCAATTATTTGAAAAGATTCCCACAAACGTTCCGATTCCAATCTTTTAACATTTGCAAAGTATTTTAAGTTTGATCTGCAAACAAAGCATAACGGACACAAAAGTGTTTAATCGTATACATAAATAATTCATGCTCAAGCCACATGGAAATAAATGTGAACCTGAAACATTTTTTTATAATATCAGTACATTGAATAAACAAATGAGTATGCTCAGATTTCTTTCTAGATTAATAAGTGATATGAATATTAGGCGTTGTAGGAAACCGTGTATAATTTAACAACACTCTATCCAATCGCAAATAAATTCGAGCCTCTTCTAAATGATCATTACACGATGCAAACTATGGGCTAGTAAAACCAACATCAACCAAGGCAACACCGTATTTCCATCTATATGCAAAAGCTCATGCCACAAAACTTTTCTTAAATCACTATCACAATTTAAACAAACAAAACTAGCCAAAAAATACTTTCATGTTGCCTCTAGTAAACATGTAATTTGTTGCGAAGAAACATCCTATCTTTCATTTTTAATATACACACCATTATTAGGTTTAATTTGACCTTTTTTTATATAACAATGAACTACTATATATGATGTTAAAACACTATTTTATAAAACAAAATATAATTGGCAGGTTTAAAAATATTGGATTATCGTGAGACTTTGATTTGTGTATATTTTAAGTCTACTTTCTGAGAAAGGTGAAGCGGTGATAAGTGAACTTTGCTGTTTAATTAATTGGGTTTTGTAGCAATCGTTTTTAAATATTTTTTAGGAGTCAACTAATCACTTAACTAAATAGTACTACATATTATAAATTGGGTCTTTTCGATTTTCCTCGAGATACATTGTATCATTTCCTTCTTTATTTATAACCTAAATTCATTGTTTGAATAGCCATTGTCGGATGAGGGTTCATTCCTCTTAAAGCTAAACCCTAGTCAGTAGCAATACCAAGTTGTAACAATTGAAAGGGTGATGTTTTTCATACTTTTGTTTAATTTTTTATAATCATTTTTTTCATTATATTATAACCGTATATCATTGAAATGTTTGTCTGGTTAAATCAACTATTATTTTTAAATATTGATATGTAAATTATAATATATATTGTATAGATTTTATACAATGGCGGTAAAATATACAAAATATTTTGCTCCATGGCCTGTTATAGAGTTATTAACTCTTGCTATATCTATAACATCAAATAAAGATTATGCTGAAATCATGTTCACTATTTTAAAGTGGGAATTGAGCATCTAGGTGTAAGGCTATTTAGAGATTTCAAAACTTTGCTACTATGGACTCTATCAATCTACATTTGTTATCCTTGTTGTATTGGATATAGATGAAGTTAGTTTTCTCTTATATATCTTGAGGGATGATTGTAGATTTCTTGTCTTGGTTGTTTAGGAACTCTGTGTAAGACGTGTTTGATGTAAGAATCTTGTTTCTTGGGGAGGTTTGTTGAATCTTCGTTGTTTTGTTTCATTTTGTAAGACCAAATCTTTGGGAAATCATATTCATTTAGTACCAAAATTCTATCTGAATTATACTTAGTTCTACTTCTTGTCTCAGGGGGGAAGCACCGGATATTCATTTGCCTCTTTAAGAGATGTTGTTGTCCAAGAAATTCTTGGAGGTTGGGAATCCCATTTTTGTCTGCGACCCTCCATGGTTGATCTTTGTGTTAGTTAGAGAGCCAGCCAACACCACCGATATTGTCATGAGAACTGATAATACTCAGAGAGATGGAGATGTTTAGCTAAAAGATACGGTTTTTTGGAGATCAATAAAGACTTCCTTAAAAGAGAAGTGTCCATTCCGAATAGTTTTGCTAACGAACAAAGTTTCATTTATCCATATATCTCTAATATCGTTAGTATGAAACAAACAATTATTCAAATATAAAATGAGGTTACATTTAAAACAAAATCAATATGATAAACGCTTACTTCACACAAATAATATTTTCTGGTCACTTAATAGACATGTTTTATCTAAAGGAGATGGGCGATCTCCATCATTTCTTATGAATGGAGGTAACCAGAGACACATGTATATTCATTGCTCAACATCTGTATGCAAATCACTTAATAGAGCACAACTTAGTATATGGAAATAATGCAAATAGCTTAAATTTACGAAGTTTCTTCATTCTTTCATACATTCAATATGTTACTTTTTTATTAGACTAACATCTCAAATCCTATATTTATTTCTTTTTATTTATTCTAAATTTCTACTGCACTTCTTTCGAGAACATAAAGAATGAAAAGCTTCACTAGGGAAGTATAACAAAAAAAATATCAAAACCATACAAGAAAACTAGATGGGTTGTTCAACTGCAATATGTTGTTAGTGGAAAGTAATTATATAGAAATTATATAGAAAGGGATAATTTGTATTTTGTGTAATATTCATGTTCATGTTCATGTTCATGTTCATGTTCATGTTCATGTTCATGTTCATGTTCATGTTCAGCAAATTCAATACGTTCTATCAATATTAATTTACTATAAACTCATTAAGAGTACTAATTAATCATAATTGTTTATCATAATATAAATATGAGTTTGTTATACCTTCAGATATACTATTTGGTCAGGTATTAATAACTTTGATTTGCTATTGTGACCGAAGCGTGTGTTTATATATATATATACATATAAAAGCAACATTTGTTGATCTTTTCTTATAACAATATTTTTATAAAAAGAGTGTTCGAGAAAATAATTAATGCTTCATGATATTTAATAATTCCGAAATTGATGTATTTTAAAAGAAAACTATTGAAAAGTCACTCAAAGAAATATCGAGAGCTAATAGATACCACATAAAACTTGTAATTTATAGTAAAAATCTTGAGAATGGTATATTTACTTTTATTTTCTGGTCTTGTAATTTTTTTTAATAACTCTATCTATATATTGAAATTTATTTCATACATATATATATATATATATAGGATTTCTCCATACCCTAAACCAAGTAAATATATTGTTTTATTTGTTTTTATGTTAATATTTTATATTTTATAGGCACTGAACCGCTAACACTATTTGTTCGATGTCATAATAGGTTTGAAAGTTTATTCCCAAAAACACTTCCAAACCTTATATTAAGGAAGACATTAAAACTAACTATACATACCTAAGTTTATTCCAAAAACACTTCCAAACCTTATATTAAGGAAGACATTAAAACTAACTATACATACCTAAAACACAACCATGACATAAAGGCATATTTTCCTATCAAACAGGTTGAGAGTTTGTTTTGTTATATGCATCATTGTAATTATTTTAAACATAAGTTTAAGTTTTGAAAATTTTATTTTTATTCTATTTCCGTAACTAGCCTATCAATTTTACAATTGAAAAATAACTAAATCTGCTAATGTTATTAGCCATATTTAGAAATAAATACAATATTTTAAATTGAAGAAAAATAGATATTCTCTAATAAGTTCATTAACAACACTTCAAAAATATGCATTACAATAATTCTAAAATGAATTAAAATTAATATTCTCTAATACTTACATAAAATTATTTCAAAATATACAATACATAAAAATAAAGTACATAAAAATCATTTCCAATGGTTTCATTAACGACACTTCAAAAAATAAAATAATTAGAAACAAACTAAAATAGATCTTTATATATAATTTCATTAACAACACTTCAGAAAATACACATTATCAATACCGAAAAGCTTCCTATGTAGATCACTAGACATAATGTAAGTTAAGGGTGAATCCAAATATATAACATTTGTCACGAAACTCATTCAGTTATTTTTTTATAACTCGTCAATGTGATTATAATTTTATTAATAAGAAATATAAATTACAAACCGGAGAGAGGATTAGTCCAAAGCCTCTTAAAACGATTCTAAAATATCGGACATGAACTTTTTATATTTTCAACATACCCACCTACAAGAGATAATATAATTAATTGCAAACACATTGGCATAGACTCCGTAAAATATTAAAATAAATGGGAAAAATAACACAATAATAGTTGGAGTCTGAAAAGCGATAAATATGTAAAATATGGATATAACAACCCGAAAACCAACAAAAAGTTAAAGTGAGGAGAAGTCAAGGTGTGATCCTTTATAAAATATTACATGAAGTGAAAGTTAATTTGAACATCGGTATTGCATTAACCGAAATACATAACATTAATTTTTGAAGTCATCTTGTTTGCTCAAGTTACATAAACACGTGAACAAGTGAAAAACCTATCGCTTGCAAATCAAATCAAATATGATAACAAGGAATGTTAGACATTTTGAAAAGATCTCAAACCCCATGAATCATTCTACATACACCTTTTTAGCTAAACATCATCAATATAAAAAAAAACATTTACCCTATCCTGAAGGATTCACGTCCCTATTAGGCAACTAATCAACAATTTCATCAGCCTTTCTCCCAACATGTCTAAATTGAACCCCCAAACCTAAGATCATGAATATCAAAATTATCCATTAGAACCCACGACTTCGAATGAGATTTTCTAGCATTAATCACAAGTTGAGAATCCCCCCTTAATAAACTCAACGAACATAGATAAGGAGTAAGTATGTTGCAACCCCAAAAGTAAAGCACGACAGTCAACCCATAAAGTATTTATGTTTCCTATGGATTGAGTAATAGTTAAAAACTATGTTCTCTTTGGTATCACGTATAATTCTTCAAACTGATATATTTTCCATTGCAGCATAAACCATCAAAATTAAATTTCAAAACCCCTTCTGGAGGTTTAATCTATCACACCCATTTACCCTCATATCAAACAAATAAGTAATACCAAGTCCACCTACTTTTTTCAGATTTGTCACTGCGCCTATGATCCAATTATGCATGTTATTACCAGGCCTCTATAGAAAACTCTTCACGATTTTTTCAAGAGATTTCAAAACACTTTTGGGTATAAGAAGAATCGAGATAGTATGAATAGGGATTGATGATAAAATAGAGTTGATAATAAAAACTTTTAGCAACAAGCGAAAACATTGCAGCAACCCAACCTTCCAATCTAGCTTTAAGTTTTTTTTAACAAGTGGTTGGAAATATGAGATTTTAGCTTGATCCTTAAACAAAAGGGCACCCAAGTAAGTTGTTGGAAAAATTAAATTTTTTATACTACTAAGTTGAATAATGTTTTTCTTATTTTGAAGAGTTATGGATTTGCCGAAAAATATGGAGTTTTGTTTTGTTAGAAACGTTTGACCTGCTAAAACCTTATACGTCTCTAGCAATGTCTTTATTACTTTAATACTAGAATATCGACCATTGAAAAAAAAATAGGATTACATGCTCAACAAATATGAGAAACATGTATATTTAATCCAATATACTTGTAAGACATGAACTATTTAATTTCAAACAATATTTTCTATCTCCTTAAAAAACTCTCTAGGGGCAAAACAAAATGAGAAGGACATATTAGATATATGTATCTTACCCCTCTAGTAGATTTAAAGAACCCATATTCTTTATTTTCGACACCCAAAGAATAACAACAATTATAAATACATTTTGAAACCATTTCTATGGATCGTTTATTGAAACCAAAATTCTAAAGAGAAGCATATAAGAACTCCCAAGATAATCCATAATAAGATTGCTCTATACACTAAACTTTATAGTTTATGATATGTTTGTTTTCTTTTAGAATGCAGATCGTTTGGACAGGTCAAAAATAGTATATGATATTGGATGTGGGAAGCATTTGCTACTAGACCACTCTAGGAAGCAGAAGAGGTCCGGAGAGAAGTACCTATGAAACATTCAACAAACACGTATAGTATTTTATATCATGTTGAAGTTTATTAAATAGGATGCCTATACTCTATTGAAAATGAGGAAACATGTGAAATCAGTGGTATATAGTATTTTTAATCATAAACATTGAGATTATATGAGCAAATTTCCATTAATATTCCATTCATACCGAGATAGATATCATATGATTAATTAATTAATCAATAGTAGACATCAATTATTTAATATCAGTTTTCTCTTTCCCTTTTTTTCTCTCTCTAAATATCTATTGGTGTTATTTAGAGATGGCAGTGAGAAATTTGGGTGAGTAACGAATTTTATCTATTATTATTTTAGGTTTTGATTTAGTTTGATTTGTCTTTTGATTTTGATATACTCGTTTAGTTAATGTTTTGATTTTGATAGACCGTGTCGGATATATTTTGTTCTATAGTTTCAAGCTTCGAACTTCTTGATTCTTTGTTGAGAAGTAACTTCACACATGTCGGTTCTTATAATCCAAAATCCAACCTTATTTTCAACGTAGCACCCCACTATTACTCTTATTGTTACACACATAACCTGCACGACGAAATTTATTACCCGAGTGTTAATATTATTGTAGACTCTTTCTCTTTTATTCATCGAATATGTATTTGATTAAGATATTGTGTGATGTAGTACTCGTAGCTCAAAAGGTATGCGCACTTGTTTATAAAGGTCTGGTTGTAGAGACATTCGCTGCTATGAGAACTAACCACCCTGATTATGGTTGTATAGGTTGTATATATTTGTATACTTAACGTTGTTTGATATTTTTTTTAGACGTTTGATTTTGTGTTGCTATCAGAACTAACCACCTTGAGTATATATTTTTAGATAGTTGTTTCGATCTGCATAAGAACACAAAGAAAGTGTTTCTAAAGACATAAGACGAGCATGACTTATCCCTAGACTATTATTCATAAATATTATATCATGTAGATCACGTGTGATTGTTTTAGTGTTTACAAGATAAATACATGCACTAAACTTTAATTCGTATTTTTAAAAAGGGAAGGATACATTGGATCTCCCTATCTTACCCCTTCCGTAGATTTGAAGAACCCATATTATTTTTCTTTTACGTCCAGGAAATACTAACACTTATTACTAAATTTTGAAACAATTTTTATGGCTTTATTATTGAAACAAAAATTCCGAAAAGTAGTGTATAAGAACTCTCAAGACAACCATTCATAAACTTTCTTCATGTTTAGTTTCCTAATCAAATTTACAGCTTATATCTTCTTATTAAGATCATGTTCGATTTCTCGAGCTAAGAAAATACACTCATGAACTCTTTCTTCTCTCTCTAGAAACCCTAATAAGGGATTGCATTTATATTCTTACTCTACCCCATCTATGTTCTTTTCTAAACCTACCCCGTTCCCAAACATTGCAGTTTCTTCTCTCAACTCGATGGTCTTTCTTACCCCTCATTTTCCTTTCTTGTCTCTCTCTTGTCTGGTAAGATATGAGTAAAGTGAAGAAAATAAAATTAAGAGAATTTTTTTTCCTGAAATTCCAAATCCATTCAAGTTGATCAAATTACATATACATAATGGAAACGCGGAAGTTACGGAGGCAGTTACAACTGCACATAAAATAACGGAAACTAATAAAATATAACTGCATACATATAAATAAGTTACGAGATTATATTAATTATCCCAACATTAAGGACATGGATTGATGGATTTCAACGGAGTGTGTTGATTAACTTCATGTCTTTTTTAAGTTTCTTGTGTTAATTTCTCTCGCCCCTTCTTCAACTGTAATCTTATTTTGTCAGTATGTTGTTCCTATTACAATCATTAAGAGTTTTACCTTCAAGCGACTATGCCTCTCATTTGGATGCTCTTTTACATGATATAAATAGTATCATGTATTTCAATTTCCCTTTTATTATCTTATCGTGAAACGTTTTAGATATGTATAATATTACAATTTCCTTTGAAGATCTCATGTAGGTTGGGTATGTTCAAAGGTTATTCAACCTTTACGGTATTCTGGAGTTTGTATCTTAGCGATGCATTTTTGTAGCTGCTTTTGTCTCTTTTAGGTTTAAGCCGAATGCCCCTAAGAATCTATATAATTTTTCAATTTATTTAATATTAAAAAAGTAAAGTAGAACATATCTTCTAGTATGAACTAGAAGATTGAGTATACCCTTTATATATTGAAGAATTTGTTTGACTGCACTCATACGTTTTATAGAGGGTTCTTCCATAAAACGGGTAGTCACACCAACAACAAATGATATATCAGGTCTAGTATGGACTAAGTACCTCAAACTCCCAATGACACTGCAATACATTGTTGCATAAACGGATGGATTTCCATCATTCTTGCTTAGATTTAGCCTTGAATCCATTGGTACACGACATGGATTACAACTCAGCATTCCTATTTTCTCAAAAAATCCTTTCTGCGTAACTTGTTTGGCTCAAAGTTATATGATCAGACCTCTGTTTAACCTCAATTCCCACATAAAAACTTAATAAACCCAAATCTGTTATGTCAACCATTTCTTTCATCTTTGCTTTGAACTTCTCAGGTTCGCCAAGTTTGAGCCGGTTATTAGTAAATCATCCACATAAACACCAACATACTGCATATCACCTCCATTTCTTCTTTTTCAAACTGCATGTTCGAGACTACATTTTTTATAACCCAAATTTGTAAACAAAAGTCTAGTTTTTCATTCCAAGTTCTTGGAGCCTGTTTCAAACCATATAATGCTTTCTTCAATCTCAGAACTTCATCTTCTCTTCATTTCTCAGCAAAACCTGGTGGTTGCTTAACATAAACCAATTCTTTTAGATCCTCATTCAAGAACGCTGATTTCACGTCCATATGGTGTACTTGCCACCCTTCATGGGCTACAAGTTCCATAAGCAATCTAATAGTTTTTAATCGAGCAACTGGAGCAAAAACCTCGTCATAATCAATTTCATGTTCTTGAATGTAGCCTTTGACCATGAGTCTTGCCTTATATTTAATAATTTCACCGTCTAGATTCTTCTTCAACTTATAAACCCATTTCAAACCTATTACTTTGTGTTCTGGTGGTAATTTTCTAAGCTCCAATGTTCTATTTTTCTTAATCGCCTCAAGCTCCTCCACCATTGCCAGCCTCCAATTTTTATTGTTGAATGCTTCTTCTTGCGTTTTTGGTTCTTCAATAGACAGAAGGCTCATATCTTAATCTAACCCAATTTCCTTAGTTTTACCATATATCTCTTGTAAAGATCGAAACTTTTTTGGTGGAGTTTCATCGTCCTCGTTGCTAGGTTCCTCATCTGATCTTCTATCATCCCAATTTAATTCACTTTGAGAAGAAATTGATGTTGATTCAAAATTCATAGATTATACTTCTCCAGTTGAATATCTAATGGAAATGGAGTTACTGGGTTGAACTTCCATGGATTCTACAGTGTCAGACCAGTTCCACTTCTCAGACTCTCGAAATACCATATCTCGACTCACTATTATTTGAAGGGACTAGGTCCCTGCTATAAAACAACAATGCAGATACACTCGCAGACAGACATGTATGAAAATGATATAACTGTCATTTCTAAGATCAATATGGAAATGATAACGGTCATTTCAGAGATCAATGTACACGGTTTGTCTCTTATATAGACAAATTACTAACGATTTGATCTTATCTTACTATCTTTTTTGATAACTAATATAAACAGGTGTTCAAGTTTAATGTTTATCCAACATTCTCCC
The DNA here is from genome assembly GCA_036936605.1 of Limnanthes douglasii subsp. nivea. Lineage (NCBI taxonomy): Eukaryota > Viridiplantae > Streptophyta > Magnoliopsida > Brassicales > Limnanthaceae > Limnanthes > Limnanthes douglasii. The sequence continues at coordinate 281,308,295 of JAUPFV010000004.1, forward strand.
CCTTAACATTGAACTTGAATGTTGTTTTCTTAGTTCCTAAAGATATTGTTGGCACTTCCTTTGTTGCATGTTTCTCCGCTTGAGAAATTGGTGCCTTGCCGTCTGTTTCTCCGCTTGAGAAATGGCTGCATTACCGTCTGTTTCTTCGCTTGAGAAATGGCTGCCTTGCCGTCTGTTTCTCCGCTTGAGAAATGGCTGCCTTGCCGTCTGTTTTTCCGTCTTGAGAAATGGCTACCTTGCCATTTGTTTCTCCGCTTGAGAAATGGCAGCCTTGCCGTCTGCTTCTTTAAGAATGTCGGATTGAATCCATCTGCTTCTTCATAATGTATCTGCTCCTTTAGAAAGTATAATTTAATCCTTCTGCTTCTTTAAGAATGTAGGATTAAATCCCTATGCTTCTTCGCATTTGCGTTTGAGTGATCTACAACACAGGCTCTGATACCAAATGAAGGGACTAGGTCCCTGCTATAAAACAACAATGCAGATACACTCGCAGATAGAGAAGTATGAAAATGATATAACTGTCATTTCTAAGATCAATATGGAAATGATAACGGTCATTTCAGAGATCAATGTACACAGTTTGTCTCTTATATAGACAAATTACTAACGATTTGATCTTATCTTACTAACTGTTTTAACTAATATAAACACGTGTTCAAGTTCAATGTTTATCCAACATTATTTTCATTGTTTTTAACCAGGTTCATAACCAAGAAAAACAACTTTGTTGCTTCGATCATATAGCTTCTTCACATCATATTTCAGATTTTTAAACATAAGTTATACATCAAAAAATTCAAAAATGACTTACACTTGGTGTTTTTCCGAAGTAGACTTCATATAGTGTCCTTCCACTTTGATTTCTTCTTTCTACCACACCATTTTATTATGGCGAATATGGTGCTGTGATTTGCCTTTGAATTCCATGAAGCTCACAAAATAATTTAAACTCTTGAGACTGAAATTCTCCGCCTCTGTATGTCCGTAATTAACATTTTTATTTTATTTCCCAATTGCATCTTGGACTCTGCTTTGAATTTCTTAAATCCAGTAAGTGCTTCATCTTTTGATTTCAGTGGTTTTAGCCACATGTATCTGCTAAAATGATCAACAAACAAAAGAAAATACTTGTTCCCTCCTTTGGTAATTGGTGAAATAGGGCCACAAATATCTGCAAGGATTAGATCTAACAATGGACTTGCTCGATAGTGACTTTGTGTTGGAAAGCTTCATCTGTGTTGTTTCTCAAGAACACATACATCACAATTCTGACCATCTTGTTTAAACTCATGTAATCCATGGGCTAATTTATCTCGTCCAAGTTTTTGCAGGGCTTGAAAGTGCAGATGCCCATAGTGAGCATGCCACAAGCGAGAGTTTTCATAATCGGTAGATAGGAGACATTGTGAAATTGCTTGAATCATTTTTATTGCATAGAGTCTATTTTCTGCTCAAGGTATTTTGGCCACCAGATTGTAATCTGCTCCAAAAACACATAGAAATCCACCTTCAACAACAACTTTTCCTCCTGACTCATCTACTTGTCCCAAACTAATGATATTAGATTTTAATCGTAGTACATAATACACGTTCTTCATGCGCAAGTTTTTCCCGGTTTTGCTTCGGAAGTTTGCAGTTCCTCTTCCACAAATATTGATCATGGAGCCATCACCAAACTTTACTGTACCACTCATTGATTCGTCTAAGTCTTTCAATAGGTTTCGGTCCCCGGTCATATGATTTGAAGCGCCTGTGTCGTAGTACCACATTGATTCATCAACACTCCCTTTCGTTTCCATTGTTTCATATTTATCTTTGGCCAGCATCAATTTTTTCGCTCTAGAAAAAACACAATTGGTCTCCATGACTAGCAATGTATATTTCTCTTCTACTTCTTCTATTAGATTCATTGTTTCCTCTTTCTTCGGTTTGCAATCCCTAGCAAAATGCCCAAAATTATGACAAGTATAACATCGTACCTTTTTTATATCAAAGTTCGAATTTCTCTGGATATGTCCTTCTCCATCAACAGATTTTGATATTCCATATGAAAAGCTTCTTCTCCCGTAGACAAATCCACGTCTGCCTCTTCCTCGACCGCGACCTCGGGTCCCTCCAGAATATGTCGAGTTAAGTAGTGACTCCTATTCTGCTTTTGTTAACAACACCTTTTCATCATGCTCTTCTTCTTCATCACCTTTAAGACGTTCTTCGTGGGCTCTTAGTGCCCCAATAACATCTTCAACAGACTTGTTTTTCGCATCTCCAAATTGTTCAATTGACGCTGCAATTTGGGTAAACTTTGACGAAACTGATCTTAACAATTTCTTGTTCACATAGTCTGGCTTAATGGCAACACCAAGGGCCTTCATTTTGTTAACCACTGTTGCCATTTTTCTCGCATACTCCACTACTATCTCATTCTTTTTCAATTTCATACCTTCAAATTCCCATCTGAACGCTTGCGCTCGCACCTCTTTGACCTCGTCTGCTCCTTCATTCATTTTACGAAGAGACTCCCACGCTTCTTGTGCTGTCTCAATGGCACCCAAATCCATGAATTGGCCTTCAATAAATCATTAAGAGAGAATTCCATACTCGATATGATCTTGAAGGAGATCAAATGGTTTGTCGGGCAACACAACTTCCCAAACTCCATGAGCCCTCATGCATATCTTCATCTTTAATGCCCATCCTTGATAGTTTGTGTCAGTGAGAATTGGATACGTAAGTGATAGATTTCCTTCCTTTTGTGACACTCTTCTTTCTGATTGTGTTGATTCAGTGCTACTACCGCTTCTCACCACACCCGCATAACTATCATTTTTATGACATTGGCTCTGATACCAAATGAAGAAAATAAAATTAAAAGAATTTGTTTTCCTGAAATTATAAATCCATTCAAATTGATCAAATTACATATACATAATGGAAACGCGGAAGTTACGGAGGCAGTTACAACTGCACATAAAATAACAGAAACTAATAAAATATAACTGCATTCATATAAATAAGTTACGAGATTATATTAATTATGCCAACATAAAGGACATGGATTAATAGATTTCAACGGAGTGTGTTGATTAACTTCATGTCTTGTTGTAGGCTAACAAGAAGTAAAAAGATGTCAAAAATCCGACAATAGGAGAAGCGGCTTATCAAGTGTAAACTAAATAACCCTCTGCTTTTAAACATGTTATTAGATAGAGCGGTCGTGTTATAGAAAACATTTACTTTTATCAATGAGCAACTACTGTTGGTTGGTTGTATAGCATCATAATTCTAGAAGTAGCTGCTTACCATGTGGAAGGAAACAAAATTCAAAAGTCTATATATTCCATCACTAGATTTTTTGGGTCTCAAACTAGGTCTATGGTTACTTATTCTAGGTCTAAATACAAGAAGAATCGTAAAAAAAGTAGTATTATGGAAGATATAAGTAAGATGAAATGGTTTCCAGAACATCTAACTTTAGTTGGATCTCATATCTTCATAGAAGACCTAGTGTCTTAAGTTCTTGAAGGTCTACATGCTTATTACATACCTATTGCAGTTAATCTAGATTATAAAAAACTGAACAACAGGTAATCTAGATTATAAAATAGTGAACAACTGAATAACTAGTTATATGGACTACATGGATAACTAATTAGTAGCCACAACTAACTCCTAATAGACCAAACTAAGTCTCTAAACATTTACCTATTGACCATATTCAAACAATAAAACACACCTCATAAACATAGCCATTATAACATTGGCATGTACTTAAAATATATCCTTTACACTACCCAATTACACTCGTAATCCTTTTACATACCATTTGAGATTACATACCAATTAGACGTGTAATCCTTTACATACAATTTGAGATTATATTCCTTTTACACTGGTACGTACTACAAGAATATTCCGTTTTGCACATGTCTTTGTTTAGATCATTTCTTAGAATAAATGTATTATAGACAGAAATGAGCATTAAAGGAAGAAAAAGTTGAACATTTGAATGATATTAAAACTCATGAATTTTCAAAAGATATTTATTTGAAAACCACAAAAATAAATATTAAAATCCGAAAGATATGATAAAAATCATGTACTCTATTTTAAGATGTTATAAAAGTGTATTGTTTGTATTTTGGGCTTTTGTTAGTTCTTTTTAGTTTTTTCATCTATAAAATCCAACATATTGTCCGTAGATATATAAATTCTCCATAATCAAAACCATGTAAATATTATGTTGTTTGGTTTTTTGTTTTGCTAATATTTTAATTTATCGGAACCTAACCGAGAATATTATTTGTTGAATTCATTCGATTTGAAACTTTATTTCATTTAAGTTGTTGGTTTATTCTCAATAACACTAACACATTTTATATTTTAATGAACTCGTTGAAGAAATCAAGTGATTTTAAAATTGATGATTTTTTTAAAAAATATTCATTCAAAAATCGATGAGAGAAATACTAAAAGTTTAAAGATACCGCAACTAAAATTTATTCTATTTTAAAACATTTTGAAAAAAATTGTATTGCATGTATTTTATACTTATGTAATATTTTGTTAATTGTCTGATCTACAAAATCAAATCTATTCATCATAGATGCAGGATTGTTTCAAAATCTGAATAATATAAATATTATATTTTTTATCAATTTATTTATATTAATTATGTAATGTGTAGGAACAAAAAAAAATTCCAAAACTTATATTTATGAAAATAGTAAAAGTGAGTAAAATATGTCCATTATATAGACCAACAAGTCAAAATATATTGCTGGATACCAAACTTGAATACGAATAGTAATCTTGTCATTCTGATTCATCTTTTTTATAATAAATAATTTGAACTTTCAAATCTATCAATAACAAGATGTTACTTAAATCTATCAACTATATTTTTTTACGGTAAAAACAAAAAACTCAAAACCTATTCGGTTTGAATAGAATCTGAAACATTTCTCTTCTTAATACATCATTCAACCTACCTATTGCAGGTCTAATCCTATTAGTTTTGAGTAGACAATATAATCCTACTTGGATCTCATATCTTCATTGATGGCCTAGTGTCTTAAGCTCTTGCAGGTCTAGATGCTTATTACATACCTATTGCACTTAATCTAGATGACAAAAAAGTGAAAAAATTGGATAAATTTACAAGCCACTCTCTCAACTTATGAGAGTAGGCTAGAACAAGTAAAAAATTATCTAAATCCACAACTACCTTAACATTAGAGAAAACTAATGACATAACACCTAGCAAATGTAATCCTAGAAGTAAAAATAGTTGTTACTTTATAATTCAAGGTGGAGGCTATCTTAGTTGGAAAACTTAATCAAACAATTAACTATAGATGAATGATAAAGTATAAAAGAGGAAGGGTGAGAGATACACCCCTAACAAGCCAACTGTCTAAGTTTGTGGCAAGTATGGCCATACAGATGGCTACTACTACTATAGAGGTGATCATGAGAACAAGTCTTGACCAAAATCTAGAGCCTGCATAACTGCCAAATCGAAAAACCCTTGCAACCATTGGCCAAAAGATTTTTTTACTATTATATATCTAATAAAGAGACTACCTATAGCATCATTCTATGTATTCTTTCTCCATATGTGAAATTATAAAACTTCAACTTGATTGCTATTTCCTGAGTACCTTTGGGTGTGAATGTTTTTCACGCCTAAGCTCTTTTCAACCACACAAATTCCAATTCCACTACAGTAAGTACATTTTCTTATGGTATAGTGATGGAAATTCTAATTTCACTCAACTCATATAATATATGTATCTAGGATTGTAATTTTTAATGACTTATAGTTTCCTTGGGTCACACGTTTCTGAAAGAGAAAGTGTATTAAGTCTAAATGCATTTGCATTTGGTTCCATCGACTACATGGATGCCTACTTAGTAGAAACAACTCTTCTCCTAATAGACCAAACTAAGTCTCTGAACATATATCTATTGACCATGTTCAAACAAGATAACACAGTGAATACACATAACCATTATAACATTTGCATGAACTTACAAGAAATCCTTTACTAAGCACTATTCTTAATCTACATATACAATGTACAAACCAATAACCTACAAAGTGTCATACCCGGGTCAATCAACCTATACATCCCATAAATCATGCATCACATACAAACTCACAACCTACATTATCTCATACTCAAGACATCAGTCCACAGATACCACAAACACGACATCATACCCTATTATCCATATAAACAATCTATCATTGACCATTGACAGTATCCGGCCTCACATATCCACTACTCCATACCAAACGGCTAACAACACTTATGACCACTAGATGTAAACAATGAATTAGAAAAATATAACCATTTATTATGGTCTTGCCACTACATAAAAAAAAAATGTAAGATCTTCAAAAGCACTATGAGTCCATTATTAATCCCAAATTGATTCGATTTATTCATATTAAGTATGAAGCTTTATTAAGAAACAAGAAATGGGCACTACTTTCTTAATATTCTACAATGAACCTAGTTGGTTGTAAAGGTGTTTACAAAGTAAAATACAACTTTGATGGTTTTGTTCAACACTACAAAGCCAGGTTAGTAGCTAAGGATTTTCATAAGGCCCCGTGGATTGATATTTGTGAGACATTCAGTCCAGTAATCAAGGCGTCCACTATTAGACTAATTCTCGCACTGACAGAATCTAAAAAATGCAATGTTAGGTAGCTAGATATAAAAATATTATCCATTATGGTGTTATTTCTGAGAAGGTGTTCATGGATCAATTTGAGGGCCTTTTGAATTCTATTCATCCTTCATATCTCTATTCATTAAAAAAATGTTGTTTACATTCTCACTCAAAGACATCAGTTGTCTGTATTTATTTATGGGCATTGAGGTGTACATGGATGTTATTGTCTTATACTTGATAAAATAAAAATATTAGAGCTACTTGCAAATGAAGGTTTATCCGGCCCCAATTCATGTCTTACTCCATCGGAGTTGGTTGTGTTCTTTCAATATCTGATGTTATTGCTTTACCGCTGTCTATAAGATACATAAGCTGTGTATGTACTTTATAATACCTCTCAGACACTAGAACAAACATTGTATTTGCTATTAATAAGGTTACATAGTTCTAACAATGTCCAACTATGCTATATCTACAGTGTGTAAAGAGAATCATACCCTACTTAACTGAGAGTTTGTCTTTGGGTCTTCACATTAAGCCTTGCCATGATCTTCATATAACTGATTTCATCAACGCTGATTGGGTTGCTTCACCAGATGATCGACGTTCTATTGGATGATATTATGTTTTTTTAATGAGACCCTCATCTAGTTTTCTTTAAAAATAACAAAACGTGGTTCGCTCGAACATTGAGTACAAATATCACTTAAGTGATACTCATATTTATTTCACAAGTCTATCTACTATGTTTTCATACCAAAATATTTAAAATTCAAATATAATCATCGCAGCTGTTTCGTTAGATAAGATAATTAATACATAGTACAAGAATATTCCTTTGTTACCCGAAGTAAAAACACTACCCTATTACACGTGTAATCCTTTTACATACCATTTGAGATTACATACCAATTACACATGTAATCCTTTTACATACAATTTGAGATTATATTCCTTTTACACTAATACGTACTACAAGAATACTCATTTTTACACATGTCTTTGTTTAGATCATTTCTTAAAATAAATGTATCACAGAAAGAAATGAGCATTAAAGGAAGAAAAAGTTAAACATTTGAATGATTTTAAAACTGATGAATTTTCAAAAGATATTTATTTGAAAACCACAAAAGTAAATATTGAAAGCCGAAAGATATGACAAAATTATGTACTCTATTTTAAGATGTTATAAAAAGTTTCTTGTTTGTATTTTGGGCTTTTGTTAGTTTTTTTATCTATAAAATCCAATATACTGTCGGTAGATATATAAATCCTACATAATCAAAACCATGTAAATATTATGTTGTTTGGTTTTTTATTTTGCTAATATTTTAATTTGTTGGAACATAACCGAGAATTGTATTTATTTAATTCATTCGATTTGAAATTTTATTTCATTTAAGTGGTTGGTTTATTCTCAATAACACTTCCACATTTTATATTTTAATGAACTCGTTGAAGAAACCAAGTCATTATAAAATTTATGAATTTTTTTTTAAAATAATCATTCAAAAATCGATGAGAGAAATACTAAAAGTTTAAAGATACCGCAACTAAAATTTATTCTATTTTAAAACATTTTGAAAAAAATTGTATTGCATGTATTTTATACTTTTGTAATATTTCATTAATTGTCTCATCTACAAAATCAAATCTATCATCATATATGTAGGATTGTTTCAAAATCTGAATCACATAGATATTATATTTTTTAACAATTTATTTATATTAATTATGTAATGTGTAAGAACAAAAAAATTCCAAAAGTTATATTTATGAAAATTTTAAAAGTGAGTAAAATATGTCGATCATATACACCACATAAGCTACTTTTAGTATCAACCAATTTAACAAAACAATTGGCTATATACATCTTTATATTTGTTAGATATATCATTTCAAATTCCCCAAAATTTATCTTTCATCTTATGCAATTATTTTGTTTCTTCGTCATCCACAAACACCTATTTAAACTTAACTAAATCCAAAATAAACGAATTTTGTTCAATTTCTTTTCAAAAACAGAAAAAATCATATAAGAGTGTATAAAAATATAAGTATTTAGCCAAAATTATAAATGACTATCATTTATTATCATTTTAAATTTGTTGTCATCCAAAAACACTTATTCAAAGTAAATCCAAAATAAACAAATTTTGATAAATTTCTTCATAAAAATAAAAATATCTTACAAGCGTGTATAACAAAAATAAATATTTATCCAAAATAGGAGATAGAATAACAACTGTTTTATACCAGAAGGTCAAACTTTAATGTTCAAATTAATATTTTATTTAGGCCAACAAGTCAAAATGTATTGCTGGATACCAAACTTGAATACGACTCGGAACGTCGAAGTATGATGTAGGATGCCAACATTTGGTTGAAGTCACGTGGATTTTGAAAATTGTTGGTCAAAGAGCCAAGGAAATTTTCTTTATATTCTGCATTAAAGTCGAAATTTTATATATTGTTTACTTAAAATAAAATAATTTTGTAATTTCAACTTTTTAAACTTATTTCGCAATTCATGTAATATTAAAATTAATAATTTATTGAACAATATAATTAAAAATTTACAAACTAGCAAAATCAAAATCTTAATATGATCAAGAGGTTGCTCTACAAATACTTGATCAGTATGAACGATGTCATTTTGATTCCCTTGTGGAAGATTATCTTAAGGTTCCTCTTGTTCTACCTGAATCATATCTGTATTCTGGTTAGAACCCTCAAATGGAGCATCAGTGTTAATCTGAGGATACCTTGTTCTAATAGGATCAAAATGATTGGCATTACCGCCCAATCTTCAGATATTTCAGTATCCCTATTAAAACCTTCATGAATCTTTATAAAATTCTTCATCAAAATCAACATATGTTCCCTTATTCTTCCCCCCAAACTCAACATCCTCTAGAAACTTGGCCGTTCTTGTCTTAAATATTGTACCAGTGAGAGAATCGTAAAACTTAAACCCTCTGGAATGTTCGGAATAACCTATGAAGAAACAACTAATTGTTTTTGGGTCTAGTTTCTTTTCTTGAGGTTTGTAAGGTCTCGCCTCAGCTGGACAACCCCACACATGAAGATGTTTTAAATTAGGTTTACGCCCGTTCCAAAGCTTATATAGATTCCTAACAGTAGCCTTTGTGGGTACTCGATTGAGTATATAAGCGGCACATTTAATGGCTTCCCCCCATAGAGATAATGGTACAGATGAGGGACTTATCATGCTTTCAATCATATCTTTTAGTGTTCGGTTCCGTCTCTCAGATACACCGTTCATGCGAGGTGAACCGGGCATAGTGTATTGAGGGACTATTCCACACTTCCCTAGGTACTATCCAAAGGGTCATGGACGTTGTTCACCCGATCCGTCATATCTACCATAGTATTCACCACCAGGGTCAGATCTAACGGTCTTAATGCTTTTACCAAGTTGTTTCTCAACCTCTGTCTTAAACGTTATGAACTTGTCCAAGGCCTCAAACTTTTCATGAAGAAGATAGAGGTAACCAAAACGAGATTAGACGTCGATGAATGATATAAAGTACTGTTGTCCGTTCCATGATTCCCGTTGAAACGGTCCACAGAAGTCGGTATGTAACAACTCTAGGTATTCTTTCGCTCTATATGCTCCTATCTTTTTAAATTTGGTTTGTTTTCTTTTGATACATTCGACACATATACTGAAGTCAGAGTAATCAAGGGGGCCTAATAAACCTTTAGTAGCAAGCTTGTCCATCCTAACTTTGGATATATGACCTAATCGCTTGTGCCACAGTTTAGAAGATTTTTCAGATTTAGTAATGTTGTTTGGTGTACGTTGTGTATTCATAGAAATATTGAGATTATTAATAGTATTCAACAAATACAAATTATCCTCTTTAATCAAATTTTCATTTACAACTCTAAAACTCTAAAACTGGAAAAGAAATTAAGTTCCTTCGAAAAGTGGGAACATACATTACATCCTATAAAAATAATACATGTCCAGTGGAAAGTTTTAAAGAAAAATCACAAATAGCTAAAACATCACACGAGCTCCAGTTTGCTGTGAAAACTGTATCTTTCATCATCACTTAGCATCCTGCTCTTTGACGTACCCTGGAAAGAAACACAAACATGAGTTGTTGCAGCCGAATCAACCCAACAAATATTCCTTTTCACAAAACTATATTACTTTCTGAAACAACCAAAAATATGGGAGTACCTTTGCTTATCATGTACGCCCGACGTTTCTCACAATCCTTATTCAGATGTCCTTTCTCTTTGCAGAAAAAACATCGACCTACAGTCGATTCCTCAGGATTTTTCGTCTTTACCGGACCTTGACCTGGTCCTTTACAATCTGCTTTCGGCTTAGGTCCTGCCTTATTTGGTGATGTAATCACATAAGCCTCAGGCTTTGTGTCTTTAAGTCTTTCTTCCTCCTGTGCAACGTGGGAAATCAACTCATTGATATTCTACTTTTCTCGCATGCAGTTATAGGCTGACTGGAAATACTTAAACCGGTCTGGCAGCGAATGAAATGTGAATCACACGATGCATTCCTCAGGTAAGTCTAAACTGATTGCCTTTAACTTTTGGCCAATCATCGACATTCCCAAAATGTGCTCCCGGATTTTACCTTTGCTATTATACTTTTTGGTAGCTAGCTCGGTGAGCAAACGCTGCATCTCTACCTTTTCATTTTTGGCAAAGGCTTTCTCAATGTCCGTGAGAAAGACCGAGGCAGTGGTAGCACCTTTAGGGATAGCCCCACGCAATGCTACTAGTATCCCCTGTAATAAGAGCGCCATACATAACTTGTTTGACCTTTCCCACTTTTCATCAGCCTTAGTTTCATCCGGTGTACTTTTCGGATTAAGAGGAGATGGTTTAGGAGTTGACAATGCATAGTCGTAATCATGTACAGATAAAAACAACAAAATTTCTTCCTTCCACAATTGGAAGTCCGAACAATCCAACGTCGGTGGACGATTCCCCAACAAATTGTAACCAATAGTTACTATAATAAGAACAAACAACACAAAACACATTTAGCATATTGACATATATCTGAAATCATATGCATGAATATGACAAATATATGTAAAACATAAAATTCATTGATAATAGATACCGAATGGCAAATCATACCAACATGCAATTTTATGAGTTTGAGAAAAAAAATAGAATGATCATTATTGTAATTTTCTAAGTACCAATGAGACCTTCCGGAGGGCCGATGTCATTTACTTAAAATTGAATTTAAACCCAAACGTGAACCTTCCGGAAGACCGGTAATATTTGAATTTAAATTAATCCTCGAACCTTTTGAAGCCTAGGATTCTTAAGAAAACTAATTTTAACCTTCCGGAGGGCCAATTAAATTAATTTCTTAGTTTCACTTACCGGTCTACGAAACCTTAGTCATGCATCGTCATTTAATCATTCACACACATACAATTTAATTCACAAACAAATATACGAAAAAAACATTCCAAACGAATCATATTTGTAAAATATATTGCTTCAAAAATAATAATAATAATAATAATAAATTTATATTATTTATTTATTTATTTAACTTAACAACAGCAGGCTGCTGTTGTTATTACGCACCTGCTGCAAGTTGCAGCAGTGTTGCAGATCCTGGGCGGGCCCAGCCTGCAGCATCCACTGCTGCAAATTTATTTGTAGTAGTGCTGCAAAATTCCACGTTCTTTGTAATCTTCAGCGATTCCACGTTCTTTAGTTCTTTGTAATCTTCAGCGATTTCACGTTCCCCAGCGATTTCACGTTCCTAGAGATCCCGTTTATGAAATTGAGAAACGTGCAGAATCAAATTAGAGAAGAAGAAAAAGGTTTCCAGACACTAAAGGAAATGGCCGTATTTTTTTGGAGTGATGAAATACCTAAACCTAGCCTCTTATGTATAGAATTTGCAATGTGAAGCCCAACATTATAAAGCCCATCTTTTATTACTTCTTTGTGTCCGGGACCATAACCCAATAAATTGATAATTCAATTTATATCCCTGATTTATTAATTCAGGCTTAAGTGTCGAGATTTGGTCATTCTTCATCACAATGCCCAAATTCAACCCGTGTACCACACTTGAGCCCATAACGCCTTTTTACCCATAGGTCCAATTTAGTTAATTAAAAAACTAACTCGACTACTTTTAATTTGGACTTCCTTAAAACAATAATCGAATATGTTTATTTAGCATGTCAGTCGGTCCAAATTATTGTTAGTCTATAAATATATTAAATAAATATATTCCAACACCACTTACCTTGCCTAAAATAAGCATTATCTTTGAATACATGATGGATGTAAGACTATGAATACATGGTGGATGTAAGAATATGAATACATGATAAAGATCATTTGCCAAGATAAGCACAATATAAGCAAGTTTGTTTTTAATGAAACCGTGAAACCTAATTTTATAATGCTAGTTTAGTAACTCTAGTATAGTAGAAGCACAAAAGAAATAATATATGTTGAATACATGGCAAATGCGCAAAAGAATAAATAAACATTAGTGTAAAAACTACGATGAGTTCGGATGACTTTTTTTTTGTTTATCTACCAATATTCAACCGGCAGAAAATAAACGAATAGAAAACCATTCGTAATAAAACAATAAAATATTAATCTTAAATCGTCGTATATATTAATTGTAAATAATAGTATTTGACTTTGAATAAGCTCTAGGCCTGTATAGATTCTTTGTTAAATAATAATATCAATAGTAAATTGTGGAATTTAAGTTTAATAATTGTAAATACTCATCTGTTCACAAACCATATGGTGGATCGTTCACCTTATTTTATCTACACCAGTAGGATTAACCTAAAAAGGACGTAGAACTTGTTCGGCTCAAATACAACTACTTACGATTTATTGTATGATTAAAGACATAGTTATGTTATAATATTTATCAATTCGTTTATTTTACGCATGTAGAATATTGGTAGATAAACAAAAGAACAAACAAAAAAATCATCCGAATTCATAGTAGTTTTTAAATTTTTACAATACAATATATAACAAAGAACATACAAGAAACATAATGTTCTCATCATAGAAATAATACCTGAACCAAACGCGCCCCTGAAACAAACAACCCTAAAATTAGTTTACCATCTCCTTTTTTTTTCCAAAGGTCTTAGAGCTCTAACAGCATACCCTTTTAGTCAGACAAGTAGCACAGGCAGCTCTGACTCTGATAGACATTAACTTAAAGCAATATTAAACTTGCCCCCTATGCCGTTCTAGTTATTGCTTTCGGGATAAGAATAACTAAACGAGATAGGACGGATGAAAATATGTTTTTTTGGGTACTCCCATCACAAAAACTCATTGTAGCATTTTGATCTACGGATACAATAGATAATAAAGAACCAACACGGAAAATGACTCACCATAGCTTCAAGGGCGGTTAGAGATCCCCAAAGCCTATATGGAACGTGGAGGCGGACCTTCACCTTTTAGGAGGAGATAGAAAAAACCCTACATATAGCCTATTTGGATAGGTAGGGTTTTTATAAATGAAGTTACTTTTAAATAGATCTGAGTGCCTTGTCCAATCAATTTTTGGTTTGAATGGTTTACCATTCAAACCGCTCATCTTTTTATATATATATATATATATATATATATATATATATATATATATATAACACTCTTTTTTTTTTCGGAGGGAACCCGCAGCCGTTATTCAGAGTGCAATGAGTGCGCACAGGGTAAACCCTCAGTCTGACGCGATAGCCTGCAAACCAACGCCAGAAGGTAAACCACACAAGGTGAAAGGCTCAGCCGAGAAAGTGTATGGAGAGGGACTCGAACTCATGACCTTTTGGTTATAAGAATGTCATACTCAACAAACTCGGCTACCCCTTGAGGGCATATATATAACACTCTATACATATAATTTTGGATTATTTTTTCGGTAAAATTATATTTTATAAAAGCTTGATATTTCATTTATTTTAAATATTTTATTAATTAAAAAATTAATTATTTTTTATTAATCTAAAATTTATGTACTATTTTTAATCTTTTCTGGTGGAATAATGATTAAAATTAATTGAAAGGTTCATACAAGTACCTAGGGCATACAACGAGGGAAACTTCAACACAAATATCGTCGAAAGTCTACAAAACTACAAATAAAGAGAGGAAAGCGTAAATAAAACAAATAAAGTAGGGAACAACAGAGTTGTGCAGCTGCGAACCACGAAAGTAGGACAAGAGATGCTCGGCAACGTACAATCGTAGAAACTCAAGAGCTTCAAGAAATCGTGGTAGACAAAGGGCATCGATCATCCGCTTAGATATCAAAGAGGCGAGGGGAACAAAAAATTCTTGTGTTCCTCTTCCACCAGACGTGGTAGTAAACCGCACCAAAGAAAGAGGACAAATCTGACGATTTCAAGATTGAGACGAATTTGAGGCCTCGCTAATCAAAGATTGCCAGCAGGAGGTGGTAATTAGGAAAATCAACTTAGAACTAGTGAAGTTCCCTAGACTTTTAGAGTAACTACAGTCATAGAGGAGATGAGGTGTAGTTTCATATTGAGAGTTACAAATAACGCAATCAGGTGGGGTATTTATGCCTCATCTAATTAGTTTGTCCATTGAAGAAATCTTGGTGAGAATTACAAGCCATAAGATAAATGAGTGTCGTGGGATGTTATATTTGTTCCAGACTAACCTGACCCACCCCACAATAGGGGGATTCGAATGGCATTGTACATATCCTTGATAGTGAAATTAGGGTTGTCAGCCTTCGTTGTCCAATAGTGAATATCGTTTGAGATAGTGTTGGGCGAGGGGGTCACGATTAGATTTTTGAGTTCCTATAGTTTTTTGCGACTCATGGCTCTAACATATCTCAAAATGTTTGGCCAATGCCATTGACCATCTCAGATAAAGTTGGAGACCTTGACATTTTTACCAAGTCTAGAATCTTTGATGATACTTTGACGCAATGCTCGGCTAAAAACTTAGTAAGTAGCCAAGGGTCATACCAGAATGAGGTGTTCGTTCCATTACCAACTGCAACACTGTACAGGTTACTAGCCAAAGGGCACAAATTTAAGATTTTCCTCTAAGCCCAAGAGCAGGTAGAGCCTGTATCAAGATTCCAAAAGTTTTTGTTTTTTATCTTTTCTGATTTAATCAAATCGCTCCAGATGGATTGCAAGTTGCAACTAATTATGGATCAACGATGTTTAAGGATGGCCACCTGATTCCAGAGTTTTAGGTCTAGAATTCCAAGACCACCCTCTCTTTAGGGAGTGGATATGTCAGAGCAGGACACTTTGGCCCCATGAATATTCATGGTTAGACTCGACCAGAGGAAGTGACGAAGATATTAAGATAATTCCATCAGCACCCTTGAGGGGAGGATGAAAATGGAGGACCAGTAAACTTGTCCAACGAAAAGAACAGATTTGATTAGCTGGAACCTACCAGCATAAGAAAAATGTCTAGAGGTCCAAGAGAGATGAGAGGACGACAATCAACATGAGAGAGACGACCCGTAAGAAGGAGAAATCCCAGGTATTTAATTGGTAATTGACCTTCAACAAAGCCAAGGATAGGGAGAAGATCAGAGCGAAGAGGGTCATTTATTTCATAGAGGAATATTTGACTTTTAGTAGGATCGACTTTAAGACTAGAGAAGAATTTTTTTTAAAGACCTTCGTTAATAAGAAGAAGAGATTTGACATCTCTATGACAGAAGATCATCAGGTCATCAATGAAGCATAGATTAATTATCTTGAGGTTCTGGCATTTCGAGTGATATTTAAAGTTGAGATCTTTAATTTTCTCCTTGAGGATGCTCGAGATGACTTGGATTACAAGGACAAAGAAAAAGGACGAGAGAGGTTCTACTTGCCTTAGCCCTTTCTTACCATGAAAGTTACCATGGGTATCGTCAATGATGATGATGATAATGTAAGAGGAGGAGCAAATGCATTTAATAATCCAATTGATCATCTGATCAGAGAAGTTCCTCGCAACCAGAATGTCAAGGTTGAGATGTCATCTAACATTATCGAAGGATTTCATTAGATCTATATTAAGGGACTCTTTTGGCACCTTTGTTATTGTTGTAGCCCTTTTAAATTTCTTGGGACGAATCTAAAAGGTAAGGGAAAGAGGTCTTTGTTAGCCAAGATTTTTGAGATAATCTTGTAGACAAAATTGCACACGAAAATAGGTCCAAAATCTGAAGCCATAAAAGGAGAATCCTTTTTGGAGATAAGAGAAATAGAAGTGGAATTCCAAAAGGATTGACAGAAGTCGAATTGAAAAATTCTAGGATCCCATTACAAATGTCGGGTCCCATAATATTCCAGGAGGTCTTGAAGAAACTGGCATTTAATCCATCAAGGCAAACAGCTTTGTTACTATCAATACTGAAAAGAGCTGACTTGATTTCCTCATGAGTGATTTCACAAGTCATAATGAGTACGTGAGTCCTACAGATACTATAGTCTGCCATCTTTAGCAGTTGGTGTTAAAATGCCATTGGCATATTGTGCACGGAATTTGGCAGGAAATTCTTCATTAGTTGCTACTGACATGTCAAATTTAATTGTTCTTTTTTTTATTTACTTTTGTAAACGTGATATTTTCTATTTTATATATATATATATATATATATATATATATATATATATATATATATATATATATATATATATATCACTATTAAATATTTATTAGTTTAAAATTTAAATTTAGTCAAAAAAACTGAAATCTATCATTTATTAATTAAGAATATTATATTTATAATTAAAATTTAATACTGTAACATATTATTTATAAATGTTAAATTTATAAATAAAAATAAATAAGTTTAAATTATAAAAATTAAATATTTATGTAAATTTCTTTTATTGCATAAAACAATATTTAGCAAAAGGATGTTTTTGTGGCTAATAATGATTTTTTACAACAATATATAAAACTATTTCAATGACACGATCTTACCAAGAAAAATAAACTTATTGCAACATCCCCTACAATGAAATAAAAATTATTGTAATTAAGGATTTTTATAATGAAAAATAGAATTGTTGTAATAATATGATTTTTGCAATGAAAAATAAAGTTATTGTATTCAAACATTTTTTTACAACGAATAATATATTTGTTGTTTCCAAAGATTTTAGGCGTCCAACCTATGACAAGAAAAATTTTGGAACCATTTTTTAATTGCTAAAAGCTTTTAACAACGAATAAAACATTTTGGTAAAAAATATTTTTCTTTGCTTATATCAATTATTCTGGTAGTATATACTTTTCGGCAAATCCATCACTCATCAAAATAAGAAAAACATTCTTCATCTTACTAGTATGAAAATTTAATTTTTCCAACAAATTACTTGGGTGCCCCTTTGTTTAAGGATCAGGCTAAAATCTTATATTTATAACCTTCTGTTGAAAAACTTAAAGCTAACTTGGCAGGATGGTTGCTACAATGCTTTCTCTTGTTGGTAAAGTTTTTCTTATCAACTCTATTTTTTTCCTCAATTCCTATTCATACTCTTCCAGTTCTTCCTATGCCCAAATGTGCTTTGAAATCTCTTGAAAAAATGATAAAAAATGTTCTATGGAGGCCTGGTAATAACAGTCATAATTAAATTTGAAAAAAGTAGGTGGACTTGGTATTACTTCTTGGTTTGATATGAGCGTAAATGGTAGTGATTGATTAAACCTCCAAAAGGGTTTGAAATTTAATTTCGATGGTTTATGCTGCAATGGAAAATGGATCAGTTTGAACAATTATATGTGATGCAAATAAGGACATAGTTTTTAACTATTACTTAATTTATAGGAAACGGAAATAATTTATGGGTTAAATGTCGTGATTAAATTTTTGGGTTGCAAAATACTTACTGTTTATTTATGTTCGTTGATTTTATTAGTGGGGGTTCTTAACTTGTGATTGATGCTACAAATCTCATTCCGAATCTGGAGTTCTAATAAATAATTTTTTTGATATTCAGGATCTTAGGTTTGGGGCTCAATTTAGACGTGTTGGTAGAAAGGCTAATGAAGTTGTTGATTGGTTGCCTAATGGGGACATATAATCCATAGGGTAATTTTTTTTATATTGATGACATTGAGCTAAAATGCTGTATCTGGAATGATTAATGGGGTTTGGGATCTTTTCAAAATGTCTAACGTTCCTTGTTATCATATTTGATTTGATTTGATTTGATTTGCAAGCGATAGGTTTTTCACTTGTTCACATATGATTTTATCTTGACTAAAGAAGATTAATTTAAAAAATCTTGTTATGTATTTTGGTTCATGCAATGTTGATGTTCAAATTTACTTTCACTTCATGTAATCGTTTATGGAGCATTTGGACCTTGACTTCTCATCACTTTACTTTATTGTTCGTTTTTGGGTTGTTATGTCCCTATTTTACATATCTATTGTTGTTTTTACTCCAACTATTATTGTGTTATTCTGCCCATTTATTTTCATATTTTGCGGAGTCTATTCGAATGTGTTTGCAAGTAATTATATTGTCTCTTGTATGCGGGAATGTTGAAAATATCAGAACTTCATGTCTAATTTTTTAGAATCCTTTTGAGAGGCTTCAGACAAATTACCTATTTGGTTTGTAATTTATATTTCTTATTAATCAAATTATAATCGCATTGACGAGTTATAAAAAAAAATAGTTGAATTGGTTTCGTAACAAATGTTATTTTGTCTCGATTCACACCTAACTTACATTCATGTCAAGTTATCTACCTATTATATTTTAGATCATAAAAATGTTCTAATTGTTTACTAATATTCGTGCTTCGACATGCTAGTGTCCTCAAAATGATAATTTTAAGTGGCTAGAAAAAAAATCTAAATTTTGTGTTGGTTGTGGCATATCTTCTAGCCAAACTCTGGTCATAAGTTTATAAGTAGAGTTAACGAAAATCTTGGGTATTTATAATGTATATTATTTGAAGTGTTGTTAATGAAATTATACGAGAAGATCTATTTTAGTTTGTTTCTAATTATTTTATTTGTTGAAGTGTCTTTAACAAAACTATTGGAAATGAATTTTTTTTATTCCATTTTAAACTATTATATATTTTGAAATACTGTTATGTAAGTATTAGAGAATATTCATTTTTTATTCGTTTTGAAATTATTGTAATGAATATTTTTGAAGTGTTGTTAATGAACCTGTTAGAGAAGATTTATTTTAATTGAATTTAAATTATTGTATTTTTTCTAAGTGTTAATAACATTTGTAGATTTAATATAATCCATATTTTTCAACATTCTCTGATTTAGATCATTATTTGCTACTCAAGGATATATATACATAATAGGTATCCTGGTTCCATTGTCAATAGGAGAAGTGAACAGTCACGTACATGATGATGCACGAAAAAGGGCTACAGACCTCTTCATCACAACGTGAGGAACGGGACACACCAATAATCATATTATCACCATCAGTCAATTACATAGATTAATTATGGTTTGCAACATATAAATAATACAAAATGTAACTGCACAAATGTAGTTTTAAATGTTTCTACTGAATTGGAGATCTATTTAATGAAAGAGAGAAATCAGTGACCTTTAACTAAGACAAATATTGAAATACCACCATGTAAATCAATGGTACGTTAAACAAAGAACACAATCTTAATGTTGTTGTCCCTAAAAGCTGTATGAAAGAAGTATGTTCTAATATGCTCTATACATATTTGACAACTTCGAACTCTCTTTAATACCCATGAACTTAATATTTATATGTTTGTCCTTAAATACTATCATGTTACTTACCTGCATAATTATTGTCACATCATAGCTTTTAAGGAACTTTATTTTCCTTCTACAATGACTTAATTCCTTAACAACATTGAACGGTTCAACACATTATAACATTCAACAAATTCCACGATGATGTAACTAGTATTACTTTATACTTATCAAAAGTATTGTTTCTTTAACTAATAAGAATATGGTGCCTAATATCCTACAAATGTGTCCACATAACTTACTAAATATGAATCGGAATATCCATTGATATCCTGATTATCCCTACTTTTTATATATCAACATATATAATTTTGTTTGTTGTTTGTCTCAAGGATTTATTTTTCAGTGCTTCCTAATGGTCCATCTTCAGACCATTTATTTCCAATAACCCGAAAAACAGGAATGTCCCCGACACATATTTGAGCATACATCACACTAACGATTACGAAAGCATATAGAACCTTTTGTATTTCCTCAATCTCAATGTTTATCTTGGAACATTATTTTACACTTAATGTGTATCTTCTTTGAATATAAGTATTCATGAGCGTACTAAAATTATAAACTTAATCCCGATAAAATTTTGATTAGCAGTTTCCTAAACCAAGTTCATCTAAAAAACAATGGAGATTATTATCTCCACAACTTGAATCACATACTACAAAGTTATCATGGTGCACCATATATTTGAGCCTACAAATTCACTTCTTAAGTTTTTATATCATAGAACTTGAATCACATACTACAAAGTTATCATGGTGCACCATATATAAGGTTTTTCTTAAAGTGAACTCATAAGAAAAACAGTATTAACACCTAAAGTTATATGGTAAAATATGTTGCTAGTGCCATGAATTTTCTACTTGATTCCTTCATTAAATTTGAGAACAAAATGTCTATTTAAAGTAAATTCTTTTATGTTGAGTATATCATATTGTACAAGTCATAGTTTATGTCGCTTCATATTTTGAAAAGTGTGAGCTGGTTATTATAACCTCATTTACAACCAATGAGCTTAATTTCCTAAAGTGGTAAGAGAGGCTTAAAACTACATTATCTAGCATTGATTAATACTTTTCATTCATAACGTTAATAAACAAGCGAGAATAAGGACACTTCATGATTCGATGGAAACACTATTAATCATTTACCATTACCCACATGAATATTTATATTCTTTAAGATACACTATATGATTCAGAAGTATTGCTTTCTTCCTATCGCTAGTCGATAAATTTAATGGAACTTATTTATTAACTTTGCACTTTCTTGAGATACACTATATGATTGGTTGGTGAGATTATCAAAATTTTAACGGTTGGGTCAAAGACGGTTGTTATCCTATCTCGTGTTTTGTCTAAATAATTATAATTTTTATACATTATCGTAGGAATTTCTTTTACACTATATATTATTGTAGGATTTTTTGTTTTTGTAAAGAAATTGATCAACATTCGTTCATTTTGAATTTATTTAAGTTTAATAGGTGTTTGTGGATGACAACGAATTTAAAATAATAATAAATGATAGTCAATTATAAATTTTATAAGCTATTCAAAACCAAATAATTGAATAAGATAAAAGATAAACTTTTGAGGGTTTGAATTGATATATCTAACCAATATAATGACACATATGGCGAATTCGTTTACAAAGGGTTTGAATTGATATATCTAACCAATATAATGACACATATGGCGAATTCGTTTACCAATATATGACGGACATAATTCATTTACTTCTAACATTTTTATAAATACAAGTTTTGGGAATTTGGTTGGTTCCTACCCATTCGATAAATAATATAAATAACATAGTAGGTATATGATTTAGATTATGAAACAAATATACATCTACGATGAATAGATCCAATTTTATAGATGAAACAATTAAAAAAATAACAAAAATATAAAATCCATACAATATAGAATAAATTTTATTAGTGGTATCTCTATACTCTTAGTATTTATTTCATTTATTTTTTTAATAATTATCTTTGAAAAATTCCACAATTATAAAATCACTCAATTTCTTCGGCGTGTTCATAAATATAAAGCGTGGAAGCGTTATTGAGAATAAAACAACAATTTGGATGAAATAAAGTTTCAAATCGAATTACTTCAACAAATAATATTATTGATCAGGTTCTGATAAATTGAAATATTACCAAAACCAACAAATCAAACAACATAATATTTACATGGTTTTGATTATGGAGGATTCATACATCTACGGATAATATATGGGATTCTAGATGAAAAAATTAAAAAAATTTACAAAAGCCCACAATACAAGCAAGATACATTTTTTAAAACATCTTAAAATAAAGTAGACAATTTTTGTGATATCTTTCGGCTTTTGGTATTTATTTTTGTGATTTTTAAATGATTATCTTTTAAAAATTCGTCAGTTTTAAAATCATTCAATTTTTTAAACGCTTTCTTCTTTTAATGCTCATTTATTTCTCCAATACAAATAGGATATAAGTCCCCCAAAAAAAATACTCAATGCAGATAACAAACATATATATATATATATAAACAACAAGTATCGAAATGTTACTTTCATTTCATCTTCAAACATTAATACACTCTTTTATGTTGACTTTTTTATATCAACAAGTGGCATTTTGTTTGTTGCTTGTCTCAAATATTTATTTTTCGATGGTTCTTCGTGGTCCATCTTCAAACCATTTATTTACATTTCCAATAATCTCTGGAAACAAAAAACTGTAATATCTGACCTGACACATATTTGAGCATACATCACACTATTGATTACCACAGCATATAAAACCTTTTCGGCTCATGATGCTATATAACCAACCGGAAAATAGTTAATCATTGGGTATCCATTCATCAAAATAAATGTTTTCTATCGATACCATTTTTAAGAGAGCAGGGTTATTCATATCTAATTCTACTTCACATTACACTTGCTAAGCCACTTCTCCCATCATCAGATTTTTATATTGTTTTACATTTTGTTAGTTTATTTTTCCTAGATTGGTATTTATTCTTTGTTTGTAGCTTTACAGGTTGAGAACAATTAGTATTTTCTTTATTGTTAATCATATATTTTTTTGTTTGAATTGGAGACGTGATTGGTTTTTTTTTTATGGTTTATTGTTTTTTAACTTATTTTTGGTTGTATTTATAAGTTGTCCGTTTCCATAGATCCAATAGTTATACAAGTGTTCATACTTTTTGGAAACCCCTATTTCTGTATCGCCATAATGTACTTTTTGGAAACCCCTATTTCTGTATCGCCATAATGTATCGTGTCGGTTTTTTAACATTCAAAGTGTTTAGTGTCTTTGCTTCCTTTCTGAACTCTAAATTACTTATAGATTTTTGTATATGTTTTCTTTTTCATTTTAGATTTTATGGTATGGATATGGGATATACGGATCTCTCAATCTGAGTTTTCTGGGCCTCGACTTAAATTAGCCTTATGTATTTTTTAAGCCAATGTATTTTTACTCCTATAGATTTGTAGTCTATTTTTGTAATTTCAAAAAAAAATCCCGTATTTGTTTTTATTTAATGTTTTGTCTTACCAGTTCCTTTTCGGTTACTTTCTTTCTACAAGTTGCTTCTCCCTTTTCGTTATTTATTATCCTTGTATCTTTTAGACTTCTCAATATGTTATCATTCAATATTTATCATCATTTTATCATTTTATTTAATTTATTTTTTATCCAAATATATATGTATTAACATGCACTATCTTAATATATATATAAATCTTACAATGAGGGTAATTGATGCCAATGATTGATTAATTGAGTTATCACATGATATATATATATATATATATATATATATATATATATCGGTATGAATAGAATATTAATGAAAATTTTCTCATATAGTTTCAATGATTATGATTGAAAATACTATATACCCTTGATTCCATTCAAGACAACTAGAATTACATGGAATGAACTCGTACATGACAATGCAGATAGGAGAGACACTTATACGACACATCTAGAGGAGAAAATTGGGTTTGATATTAATAAGCTTCAGTCAAGCACATAAAAACCAAAATTATTGCACCATGAAGACAATGCCCTGTAGAAAAAGAGCAAACTTTATTTTTTTTAATATTAAATAAATGGTAAAATTATACAGATTCTTAGGGGCATTTCCCTTAAACCTAAAAGAGACAAAAGAAACTAGAGAGATACATCTCTAAGCAACCAACTCCAGCATACCGTAAAGGTCGAATAGATGTAAAAGCCAACTGAAACTACCAAAACTACATCAGACCTTCAAGGAAATTGTAACATAATATAAATCGAAAACGTTTCAAAATAAGATAATAAAAGGGAAATTGAAATACAAATGAGAGACAGACTCGGTTGAAGGCAAAACTCTTAATCATTGGAGCGAGAACAACATACTGAAAAAATGAGATTTCAATCGAATATGGGGTGAGAGAAATTGAAAAGACATGGCTCAAAGAAAAACCCTAAAAGAAAATTGGAGTGAACTAGATTGCAAAGCAATGAGATGCCTCGATTGATTCACTTCCTGTGTTTATATAATAACTTACACCAATCTAATTAAGGTAACGTCTCCTAAATAAACGAAACGACTCCTAAACAATAGCCACTAATTACGGAGTTACATTAAACACTCCTAAACAATAGCCACTAATTACGTAATCTCTCAACACCCTCCCTCAAGGTGGAGCATGAGGTTCAAAAATGCCCAGCTTGCCAAGAAGATAATCAAATTGTTTCTTTCCAAGGGCCTTTGTAAAAATATCCGCCAATTGTGCACCAGTAGGAACATATGACGGAGCAATCAAACCATCGACTACTGCATCCCGAACAAAGTGACAATCAACCTCATTGTGTTTGGTGCGTTCATGAAATACCGGATTTTTGGCCATATGGAGGGCTGACTGACTATCACAAAAAAGCTGGATTGCCTGAGGGTGGTGCACGCCCAAGCTCAGAAGCAACCCATTCAACCATTTGAGCTCACAAGTAATGGCTGCCATAGCTCGGTACTCCGCTTCTGCAGACGAGCGAGAAACTGTGTATTGCTTCTTGGTCTTCCAAGAAATAGGAGATTGTCCAAGAAACACAAGCCATCCGGACAAAGAGCGTCTAGTTATTGGACATGCTGCCCAATCAGAGTCACACCAACCCTGCAGAGATAGATTACTATCTGCACGTAACAAAATACCCTTACCCGGAGTACCTTTCAAATAACGAACGACTCTCAAAGCTGCCTCCCAATGCTCAATTTTGGGCTCCTGCATAAACTGAGATAATATATGAATCGAGTAGGCCAAATCTGGACGGGTCACTGCCAGATAAATGAGCCGACCCACTAATCTACGATAGGATTCAGGGTTCGACAAAAGCACCCCGTTTGCGAGACCCAATTTGTGATTTTGCTCAATCGGGAAGCCACACGGCTTGGCTCCCAATAATCCAGCCTCCGAAATAATGTCAAGCGTGTACTTGCGTTGACACAAGAACAAACCAGCTGAACTCCTTGCCACCTCGATTCCGAGAAAATATTTCAAATTGCCAAGATCTTTCATCTTAAAACAGCCAATGAGATAGGCTTTAAATGCCTTAAGTGCAGCGGAATCAGTTCCAGAAATAATAAGATCGTCGACGTACACTAGCACATTTATTTGAACATTTCCCTTAGTGTAAGTAAAAAGGGAATAATCAGAGTAGGATTGCAAGAAACCGTATCCTTTAAGAGCCGTGACCAACTTTGCAAACCAACATCTCGGAGACTGTCTCAACCCATAAAGAGATTTTCGTAACCTGCAGACCAAGTTTGGATAAGAACTCTCAAATCCAGGGGGAAGTTTCATATAAACCTCTTCCTCAAGATCTCCATGCTAAAAGGCATTGTGAACATCCATTTGATGAAGTTCCCAATTTTTCGAAGCTGCAATAGCCAAGAAAGCACGTACCGTAGTCATTTTGGCAACCGGAGCAAAAGTCTCATTATAATCAATACCTGCTTTTTGATGATTCCCCAAAACTACTAATCTGGATTTGAGTCTTTCAATATCACCCGCTTGAGGAATACTTGGTTTTGTAAACCCACTGACTTCCCAAAGCACGCTTACCCTTTGGAAGAGGTTCAAGCGTCCACGTACCATTTTCCTCCAAAGCCCGAATCTCCTCCTGCATTGACTTTTGCCAACCTACATCTTTCATAGCTTCTTTGAACGACTTGGGATCATTGCTCGAAATAATAGATGCAAGAAACTTCTGATAATTCACAGAATAATGGTCACAATTTATATAATGTGCTATGGGATAAGGGGTACCTGAGGGATGCTGTGGAGACGGAGTGGCGGAAGATGGACTTTCAGCTATAACAGTATGAGTAACGAAGTCTCGTAATAGAACTGAAGGAATTTTATTCCTCATCCCCCTTCCCATAGGAACGGACTGCCCATTGCGTGTATTATCAAGTCCTGGTGACTCGGGCCTATCAGGCAAAACAACTTGTGACTGAGAAGGGGCCTCTGTTTGTGCTGCTGATGAAGTCTCGGTATGGACCTGCCCACCCTCCCTGAAACCTGGGTCCCGATCTGCATCAAAATGGGATGCTTGATCTTGGTGGGGTTGTGTTTGGACTTGTGGGTTAGGCAAATCAGCATTAACAAAATCAGCAAAATCATGATCAACTTCAACATGCGCCGTAGGCACAATATTTTCTGGAATAATATTTGCAGCACTTGGGTTATTAAACGGAAAAATATCCTTAAAGAACTTGACATCTCGAGAAACAAACGATTCCTTTCTGTCCAAATCAAACAATTTCCACCCCTTCTTTCCAAACGGGTAACCCAAAAAAACACATTTTCTACTTCTACTTGCAAATTTGTCATCACTGGATTTTTGATTATGAGCAAAGCTAAGGCAACCAAAGGTGCGTATTTCCTCATATGAAGGAGGGGTACCAAATAGAATTTCAAAAGGTGTTTTATTGTTTAAAAGAGGAGAAGGAGTGCAGTTTATTAAATGAGCAGCAGCCTATACACTTTCTCCCCAAAAATAAATAGGCAAATTTGCTTGAAAGCGTAATGCCCTTCTGACATTTAAAATATGTTTGTGTTTTCGTTCAACCCTCCCATTTTGTTGTGGGGTCCCCACACAGGAAGTTTGGAACAAAATACCAGTTGCAGAAAAGTAGTCAAGCAAGCATTTAAATTCTGTACCGTTATCACTTTGAACGACTTTCACTGTTTGAGAAAATTGTCGATCTACCATTGCAATAAAAGACATGAACATACGAAAAACCTCTGTTTTATCAACCAACAAATAAATCCATACAGCTCTTGAGAAATCATCAACAATAGTTAAAAAATACCGAGCTCCACAAGAAGAGACATGTTTATAAGGTCCCCACAAATCACAATGTATTTTCTCAAAAATTCTAGTTGCCCTATTGTCACTTAATGTAAATTTGTCTCTTGGATGCTTAGCACGGAAACATATTTCACAAGCTTTATTTAAACTACCCTTAAGACTACCAACCGGAGGAAGTAACTTTACTATTTTTGCTGAAGGGTGTCCCATCCTTTTGTGCCACAACTCCAAAGTCGATTCTGCTTTGTTGACAGACACATGTTGTACTGAATCACCTTCATCTCTAAAGAAGTAGTAAAGTCCATCTCGCCTAACTCCCGTCCCAATCAGCTCCCTGGTGTGGTCCTGTATAGCACACATATAAGAATTGAATTGGACAATACAATGTAAGTCATCATTCAATTGTGAAACCGAAAGTAAATTGCAATTGAGTTTCGGCACATATAGAACATTATTAAGAGTTAATTTATCTGATAATCGAACTGAACCAGATTTTGTTGCAACGACAGATTCACCATTAGGAAGTCCAACTGGACAGTCAAATAATGCCACAGTGTCAAATAACCAAGACAAATCACCAATAACATGATGAGTTGCCCCAGTGTCAATGATCCATGACTTCATGTCAAACTTACCACTCAACCTGTCATCCTGAACAGGAGCATTACCAATTAAGCCTGCAAGAGCTTTCCATTGTTCTGGTGTGAAGAGTTGATCGGTGGCGCTTTTAGTAGAGGATACTCCAATTGTACTGCTTGTTGCATTAGCACGAGCGGGTGTGATGAAGTCGCCTGGTCGGTCTCCCGTGCCGAGAAAAAATGGTGAATTCATCTCCCTTCTTGGTGACGATGGTGATTTTTCATCGTCGCCGGCCATTGTTTTATTGTGTGTGTATGTCATGCTCTGATACCATGAAAAGACATGGCTCAAAGAAAAACCCTAAAAGAAAATTAGAGTGAACTAGATTGCAAAGCAATGAGATGCCTCGATTGATTCACTTCCTGTGTTTATATAATAACTTACACCAATCTAATTAAGGTAACGTCTCCTAAATAAACGAAACAACTCCTAAACAATAGCCACTAATTACAGAGTTACATTAAACACTCCTAAACAATAGCCACTAATTACGTAATCTCTCAACAAAAATTTACCCAATAAACTTAAAAAAGACATGAAGTTAACCAACAGACTCGGTTGAAATCCATTAATCCATGTGGCTTACTCAGATCTTACGGATAAAACAAGGGAGAGACAAGAAAGACGAATGGGAGAACCAAGGGTGCAACTATATGGAAAAGGTCCATAAGATAAACAACAATGAAAATAATATATATTTATAGAGATAAACAAGAAGTGCGGAAATGATTCCAACGTATCCAAACCAACTAGTTTAGATTACTTCCACCATTCTTCCTTATAAGCTAAACTCCATGTTTAATATGAGTTATTAGGTAGTTATTTAGATAAAATCGAATAGTTTGTTTGTATTTTCTATATAAGAAAGCAGACCTATATATTGATATCTGGAATGAAGTTAACATTTCTGCACTTCTTCTTTATCTCTATAAATATATATTAATCTGTCCGTTAAGGTTATTTGCATCGGAGTTTATCTTACAGATCTTTTTCCTACAGCTGCACCCTTGGTTCTCCCATTCGCCTTTCTTATCTCTCTTTTGTCTGTATTCATAAGATCTAAACGACATGGAGTAATAGATTTCAACCGAGTTTGTTGGTTAACTTCATGTCTTTTTTAAGTATATTAGGTAAATTTATTTGGCCCCATCTTCGATTGGAATCTCATTTTGTCAGTATGTTGTTCTTGCTACAATGATTAAGAGTTTTTCCTTCAAGCGAGAGTCTGTCTCTCATTTGTATTTGAATTTTCCTTTTATTATCTTATTTTGAAACGTTTTAGATCTATATTGTTAGAATTTCCTTGAATATATCTGATGATGTAGTTTTGGTATTTTCAGTTTGCTTTTAAATCTATTCAACCTCTACCGTATTGAGTTCGTAGCTTAGAGATATTTCTATGTAGTTTATTTTGTCTCTTTGAGGTTTACGAGAAATGCCCTAAGAATCTGTATAATTTTACAATTTATTTAATATTAAAACAAATAAAATTTGCTTTTTTTTACCAAACATTTCGTTTCATGGTGCGATAAATTTTGTTTTTCTGTGCTTGACTGAAACTCTTTAATATCAAATCTAATTTCCTCTTTCTCTAGATGTTAAATGCCTCTCGTATCTGGATTGTTATTGTCACAATGTAGATGCTCATTTATGGAGTCGATCCTTTTCTACCCATTTAGTTACAGTCACAGTTTGTTTTTCCCACCACATTGCACTTTCGAGGTACAATTTGTATGAAAAGCATGTGTTTTCAACTTATCCAACTGTACCTCGAAAGTGCAATGTAGTGCTTATTTATGTGCTTTTCCACTACATTTCAACTTATCCAATTGTTATTTTTTTATTTTAAATACAGGTTGAAAAGCATGGCTAGTGGGTGTACATGTATCAAAGTTCCGATATTAAGGTTAGTTTTACTCTTTCGATATTTATTGCATTTTGGTTGTGGTTTGTTTGATTGTGAAATAATTATAATATATCTATAAGATTAATAGATGAATATGAAGATGATGTAGAAAGTCTGCCGTAATGTTTATATATATAAATACAATATGAAAGTCTGTTTATATAACCGTAATGTTTATCATTGATATTTTATATACCCTGATTCCACATGGTTTTGCTCATTTCCAATAGGCATATCGTTCAAATAAATTTTGGGATGTTAAAAAGTACTATGGGATAATAAGCCTATTGACTGCATTACTATAAATATTATATCATTATTTTGTTAGTGAACACCATATGCACCCTTGTATTATAAAGAAAAGGTCATTCATGTTGTCCAAGCGGAGCTTAAAACATGAATGCGGAAGAGGTTGCCGCATTTGCTATTAGAGCACTTTGGGAGGCGGAAAAGGTCCGGGGCGGAAGAGGCTGCCGCATTTGCTACTAGAGCACTTTGGGAGGCCGAAGGGGTCCGGGGAAGTTGAGGCAGCCTTTTTAGCACTCATACTTTTCATATCTTCAATATTTTCTTGAACTACATTGGTAGCCTTCTATTTATCCTAAAAATATAAACATAGTTTTCACTATAAAATTAATAATAACACTTAGATTGAGGTTAAATGATAGTACCTGTAAAACATTTAACAAACATTCAGATTATATGAGCATATTTCCATTAATATTATATTTATATCTAAATAGATATCATGTGAGAAATAGACTATAGACATCAATTATTCTATATCATTTTTCTATTTTCGTCTTCGTCCTTTCCTTTTTATCTATTATTGTTTTTGATTTTGATATAATTTGCTTTGTTTTTTGATTTTGATATACTCGTTTAGTTAATATTTTGATTTTTATAGACCGGGTCGAATTCATTTTGTTCTACGGTTGGAAGCTTTGACCTTCTCAATTCTTTGTTGAGAAGTAACTTCACACATGTGGGTTCTTATAATCCAGCCTTATTTTCAATGTAGCACCCCACTATTACTTTTATCTTTACACACATAACCTCTGGACGAAATTTATTACCCGAGTGTTAATATTATTGTAGGATCTTAATTTTTACTCCTCAAATATGTATTTGATTAAGAGATTTTGCGATGTACTACTCGTAGTCCAAAAGGTATGCGCGTTTATTTATAAATGTTTGGTTGTAGATACTTCCGCTGCTATGAGAACTAACCACGTGGTTATATAAGTTGAATATATTAGTATACTTAATATTGTTTGATATTTTTTTAGATGTTTGATTATCGAAGAATATAACCTTGCATCAAATGTTAGTTCCTTATTTACTTTCTTGTCCCAGTATTGTTATCATCAATTTTTTTATGGGAATAATCATTGTTTAGGTGTGGAAGCTTAGTGCTAAAGAGATTTTGAGCAATTATTTGTTTTGAGCAGATTGAACTAGTAATGTCTCCTCTCATTACCAATCCCTTTTTTTGGACTACCATCACAATCGCTTTCCCATGTGCTTTCAGCGTGGCTTAAATATTTCACCGAGAAACCACTTGTCGAAGAATATAAACTTGCATCAAATGCTAGTTCCTTATTTACGTTCTTGTACCAGTATTGTTATTATCGCCTTTTTCTCTGATGGAAATAATCATTCTTTAGGTGTGTAAGGTCAATGCATGTGATTTATTTGAAATAGCTATGAATTCTGTCTATCAATGAGATTCTCCCACAAAGCAAAGGTTAGGGTGTCAAAATATATTGTACACTACTAACATAGAGGGCCTTGAATGTTTGCTAGTCCCTCACTATAGGCATCACAACTCAGATGTTTCCAAAATGAGAATTGCTTTCACACAAGTAAGTTTAACTTGTCTGCATATATTTTTTTTAGGTACACATTAGAAGAGTTTTAACTTATGATGAATGATCTGCAGATACATTGCTCTCTTTCTTTCAGGTTTCTTGCAACAGAAAGATCAATCACCATATCTGGGTACCATTAAATATCAAATTTATGCACTCTCTTTCTTTCAGGTTTCTTGCAACAGAAAGATCAATCACCATATCTGGGTACCATTAAATATCAAATTTATGCACTGAGATAATGAGTACGCGACTCATATTGATGCTGCAGTCTGCAATCTTTAGCAGTTGGTTTTAAAATGCCATTGGCATATTGTGCACGAAAGTTTACAGGAAATTCTTCATTAGTTGCTAGTGAAGTGTCTGATTTGTTGTACTAAATATTGATTGGATTATGTTAGAATTTGTCTTCTATTAATTTTGTAAAATGTCAAATTTAATTACTTTTTTTTATTTAGTCTTTCGCAAACATGATATTTTCTATTTTATATATATATATATATCACTGTTAAATATTTATTGGTTTAAAATTAAAATTTAGTACGAAAAAACAGAAATCTATCATTTATTAATTAGAAATATTATATTTATAATTAAAATTTAATATTGTAACCTGAGTGTTAATATTATTATAGGATCTTCCTTTTTTACTCCTCAAATATGTATTTGATTAAGAGATTTTGCGATGTAGTAGTCGTAGCCGAAAAGCTATGCACGTTTATTTATAAAGGTTTGGTTGCAGATACTTCGGTTGCTATGAGAACTAACCACCTTGATTATGGTTGTATATGTTGTTTGATATTCTTTTTCAATGTTTGATTTTTGTGGGGGTTTATGTCTTCGTTGATGATGTTGTTTTGGTTCTTAGATTTATTATGATTTTTGTTTCCTCTTCTCTCTTGATGTGTTTGGTTAATCATAGTTGCTATTTTTTTCCATTGAAATAGTTTGGTAATATAAATATACAATTTGAAGATATTTTGTGTATAATAAAGATAGTAAAGTTGGCTCACAGAGTAGTTGTTTCGATATGTATAAAAACACAAATATAGTGTTTTCAGAGATATAAGACCAGCACGACTTATCCCACATATGGACTATTATTCATAAATATCATATCATATCAGGTCTAATGTTGTTGTGTTTTACAGGATTAAAGACACGCACTAAATTGTTTAGTTTATGATTCATTTTTTCCTTTTAAAATGCACATCGTTTGGACACTAAATTTTTGTTATTTTAGTGTAGTTGGATTGACTAGTCGACCAATGTAGTCGTATTATATTATCGAACAAGTCAAAAAGTATGGAGTACACGCTTGTTAGAGTATATTATGATTAGTGGGTCCAAGTGGAGAAGTCTGGTTGTGGCTAAATGTATTTGAATGATAAAGCTATTATGAAAATTTATAGAAATTTGAATTTGGAAAATTAATTCGAATTTGAATTGGAATTTTTGTGGATTTTATCATTTGAAATTTTAACCGTTTTGGACATAAAAATGTTTTACAGTTGGAGTATTTTGGTTGAATAAATAATTATGGTTATGTAACAAAAGGATAAAACAACAAAAATATGCATTCTACTTGTTCAAAGAATACACTCTCAATTTATCCGGTTGAAAATTTTGGAGAATCACCAAAATAATTTCAATCAGAACTTGTTAGAACAAGAATTCATAGTTTATCCTCAAATCGAAACAATATTCCCTAACAAAAGATTTAAATTATCTGTTTTTGTTTTATGTTTTTGTTTTATGTTTTTGTTTTATGAAGATTGAAATGAAAACGAGAATGAGGAACAATTATGCAAAGTTGGCGAAGACGTGGTGTCATATTAAAACATAAGATTTTGAAAAAGAATTATGAGTTAAACACAAACCATGATTCATTTATTAAACTTGAAATGATAATATTAGATTAAACGAGAATTATGAATCATATGTTTTATACGAACTGATAATCATGTGTTAAATTTGAACAACCAATCATGTGTTAAACCTAACTAATCTGACGTTAGAAACAAATCGTGAATAATTTGTTAAATCTAAACTTAGAATTTATGGTTGAATATGAATCGTAAATAACATGTTAAATGAGAACTTAGAGTCGTGTATTAAATCAGAACTAA
Source organism: Limnanthes douglasii subsp. nivea (assembly GCA_036936605.1). NCBI lineage: Eukaryota > Viridiplantae > Streptophyta > Magnoliopsida > Brassicales > Limnanthaceae > Limnanthes > Limnanthes douglasii. The sequence continues at coordinate 281,342,690 of JAUPFV010000004.1, forward strand.
GAATTATGTATTAAAACAAATTGAGAATTATAAGCTAAAAATGTATCACGAATAATGTGTCAAATCAGAACTAAGAACCAAATGTTAAATGTGATGAGCAAATCACGACTAAACATAACTTGTGAATAATTCGATAAATCTGAATTCAGAATCTTGGGTTGAATGCGCATTAAGAATCATGTGTTAAATCTGAATTGAAAATCAACGACTAAATGAGAACTCGAAATCATGGTTAAATGCGCATTAAGAATCATAGATTAAATACAAACAGAGAATCATGGGTTAAAACGTGAATCGTGAATCATTTGTTTTATTCGAACTAAAAATCATGTGTTACATTCGAACCAATAATCATATGTTAAACTGAACTAAGAATTTGAGTTTAAAAGCAAACCGTGAACCATGGGTTAATTACGAAGTCATAATCATGTGTTGCGTTTGAAGTCATAATCATGTGTTAAAGCTAATTGAGAATCATAAACTAAAAATGAATGACGAATAATAAATCAAATCCAAATTCAGAATTAACGATTAAATGCAAATTGCAAATCATGAATTAAACATGAATATAAAATCAATTGTTAAATTTGAATTGAGAATTTTGACTTAAACAGGAACAGTATATATCACACGTTAAATCAGACTAAAACTGAGGGGCTAAAATCGATTATTTTATTTATCTTATTTCCAAAAAAATTATTATTAACATTTACATCATCTATTAAACTATTATTTTTTCGGTTGAAATCTAAAAAACTATTATCGTAACATATTATCTACTTTTTATTATTATTATTATTATTATTATTATTATTATTATTATTATTATTATTATTATTATTATTATTATTATTATTCATATATTAATCCAAAAAAAATTATTAACATTTACATCATCTATTAAACTAGTATTTTTTCGGTTAAAATCTAAAAAACTATTATAGTAACATATTATCTACTTTTTATTATTATTATTATTATTATTATTATTATTATTATTATTATTATTATTCATATATTAAAACTAATATAATTCCATTTAAAATGTAATTAGTAAACTAAATAGATTTACATTTGGAAATATATAAAAGTACATATTTAATTTAAACTAATTAATTCAAAAGTAAAAAATAAATTCTCTATTAGGTTTATAATTTTTTTCTAGTCGAATCAATAAATTTAAATAATATTTATATATAATTATAATTGAATATAATCTTAAATTAAATTCATTTCATAACCTGTTATGTATTAATATATTTTTTTATTATTAAACTTTTGTATCTAATTAAAGAGTCTTACCTATACTATCTGTAGTGCTTTTTAGAACATAAGTTTTAAAAACATTTAAAAATATGAAAAATTTGAGCCGTGCAAAAATATTTGGAGATCAAAATTTGGACATTAATTAGCGGCGGATGTCGAGGAGGAATATCGGTGAGCAGTGGGCAATATCTATATGTATATTCTTTCTTCTCTTAATCGTCTCAATTTCTCTGTGATTTTTTGTTTGGTCATAATTAAAAGTATGTTCGATTGCATTATCGTACTATGTAAGAACGTGTTCTTTATTTTTGATGAGGAAATTGAATTGGTGTTCTTCTTTACTACCATTTGATTGCTTTTAATTTCTCCTTAAAGGTTTTAATTGCATGGTTTTTTCTATATGCATTTTTTTTTTTGTGTTAAATGGAATGGAACACAGTGTGAAGTCTGTTTGGGAGATAGGGATGGATTCATAAGAAAAAGTTTATTTTTGAAGGATTTTTTTGAAAATTTTCGGTTGAGGTTTTCTGTATGTACTGCAAACCAAATGACTGATGAAATGTATGTTTGTGTTGCTCTTGGCAGCTTCTTGAACCCAAAGGATTTTCAACAAACAAAGTTAGGGTTCACTGCGAAGAGGTAATTTTCTATTGGGTTTACATTTTAGTTTACACAGAGTTATAAAAAATAATTATATGTAATAAAAATGCACAAGCCGGAGGTATCAGCCATCTGGTTGTCGGGCTTTCTTCTATGTAATAACATCTCCCGTGGAATTACACTGTAGAAATCCTCATTTTTACAGTACATATATTACTGCTCCCATCAGTTTTAAAATCATTCAATTTGTTAAACACTTTCTTCTTTTAATGCTCATTTATTTCTCTAATACAGGTAGGTTATAAGTCGCTGAGAAATAACACCCAATGCAGATAACAAATATATATACGGAGATAAACATCAATACACCCGCTTATCGTTTTTTTTATATCAACAAGTGTAATTTTGTTTGTTTCTTGTTTCAAAGATTTATTTTTCAATGGTTCTTCGTGGTCCATCTTCAAATCATTTATTTACATTTCCAATAATCTGAAAAAAAGAACTATAATATCTGACCCGACACATATTTAAACATACATCAGACTAACGATTACCAAAGCATATAAAATCTTCTCGAGTCATGATGCAATACAACCAACCCAAAAATAGCTGATCATTGGCTATCGATTCATCAAAATAAATGTTTTCTATAACATAATAACATTTTTAAGAGAGTAGGGTTATACATATCTAGTTCTACATCACATTACACTTGCTAAGCCACTTCTCCCATCATTTGATTATTACGTTGATTTACATCTTGTTAGTTTATTACTGCTAGATTGGTATTTATTCTTTGTTTGTAGCTTTACAGGTTGAGAACAATTAGTATTCCTTTTATTGTTAATCATATATATTTTTGTTTGAATTGGAGACGTGTTTGGTTTTATTTTTTATGGTTTATTATTTTCTTAATTTATTTTTGTGCTACTATCGTTGTAATTCTAATCCTAATGTTCATATTTTTTGGAAACCTCTATTTTGTATCGCTATAATGTTTCGTGTCGTCTTTTTAACATTAAAAGCGTTCAGTGTCTTTCCTTCTTTTCCAAACTCTAAATTATTTATGATTTTGTATATGTTTTATTTTTTATTTTTTATTTTATGGTATAGATCTGAGATATACGGATCTCTCAATCTGATTTGTATGGGCCACGATTTAAATTACCCTTATGTATTTTCTTTAAGCCAATGTATTTTTACTTCTCTAGATTTGTAGTCTAGTTTTGTAATTTAAAAAAAAATCATGTATTTGGTTTTATTTATAATTTATGTAATGTTTTGTCCTACCAGTTTCTTTTCGATTACTTTCTTTCAACAAGTTGCGTTCTACTAAAGCATCAGAAAGTGAACCTTAACATCTCTAATATTTTAAACGTGGCAAGAATTTGTTTTTGACGTAGAACAATGTCTTACTGTTTCCTGACTACCAGTTACACGAGGCTTTCAACGCAATGTGAGTTTGACTCTTATAACTATACGTATTATTTATAATTTGGTTTCTACCAATAATAAGCTTATAACAATCCATTTTGTTTATGTTTGTTCAGTCATGGCCGAGTATTAACAGTTAGGCCAAGAACAAATTGTTAGCTCAGTTGGACCTTAGCAAGTAGGTGGTTGTAAATATATCGCTGGACCAGATTTTTTATAATCCCAGGATATCTTTCAAATACTGGCAGCGACAGATCGGTACGAATGAGACGAGGTTGAAAGCCTGTAATGATGATGCTTGGGTGAATGAGGTAAAAAAATCTCCCCAAATGGGGGCGTAACTATGAAATGAAAACTAATTTCGCTTTTGTCGAAGCAAGCCAGCATTCCGAGTATATGCATCCATTGTTGCGACGTAGCAAGTTCAAAACCGGTTAAAGAATAAATTATGGGCGATGGTGACGACAAATCATTCATGGTGAAGAATCATTGGATGACGATACTAGTTCGTAGACAAAAAATTCTCATAGCTCTACCGAAGCATCAGAAAGTGAACATTAACATCTCCAACATTTTGAACGTGCCAAGAATTTGTTTTTGACGTAGAACAGTGTCTTATTGTTTCCCGACTACCAATTGCACGAGCCTTTCAACGCAATGTGACTTTGACCTTTATAACTATACGGATTATTTATAATTTGATTTCTACCAATAATAAGATTATAACAATCCATTTTGTTTATGTTTTTCAGTCACGACCGAGTATTAACAGTTAGGCAAAGAACAAAATTTTAGCCCAGTTGGACCTTAGCAAGTAGGTGGTTGTAAATATATCATTAAAACGAATCCATTATGGCTTATCATGATACTTGAGTATATTTCACTCAACCGCAATTGAGTGAGGCTCTCCTCGAGGTGATTGCACTTATTATTCGTTTTGAAAAACTTTGTTTAAGGAGTACACTCAAGTGAGTAGTCACTTGTAATATCAAACATATTCAATTATTTTAAGAACCTCTTGTTTAAGGAGTACACTCAAGTGAGTAGTCACTTGTAATATCAAATATATTCAATTATTTTAGGAACCTCTGATGTAGTTTGAACGTAATATAACTATCTTATCTTTCTTTAAAGCAATCCATACAAGATACCTAAATCGTAATTATTTTTAGCAAAAAAATTATATTTTCGGTTGTAATATCAACTTTTGTCCTCATTTCAAATTGAACACATGATTCATCATATGTGTTTAACTCATGATGCTCCGTTCAGATTTAACACATGATGTTTTGCTCATATTTAACCTTTGATTCTTAATTCACATTTAACCTATTATTGGTAATTTGCATTCTACCATTGATTCTCAAATTGGAATTAACACATGCTTCTCAATTCACACTTAATCATTGATTTTTAGTTCATATTTAACAAATGATTCTCATTTTCCAATTAATCCTTCTTTTTTAGTTTGTATTTACCACGTGTTTCTTAATTTAATCATTAATTCTTATTTTAAATGTAATAAATGATTTACGATTAAATTTTAACCAAAGATATTTAGTTCATATATAACACATGATTATCAGTTTGAGTTTAACTCATGATTCTTAGTTTGCATTTAATTTATGATTCTCAATTCAAATTTCACACACGATTCTCAGTTCACATTTAGGTCTTGATTCTCAGTACAACTTTATCACTTGATTCAATATTTTTATTTAGCCAAATTATTAACGATTCGCATTCTACCCATGACTCTAAGTTTGCATTTAACCATGGGTTAAATGCGAATTGAGAATCATGTGTCAAATCTGAATAAAAATTTCAGTCTTAAATCCGAACTAAGAATCAAATGTTAAATACAAACTGAGAATCATGTGTTAAATCCGAACTGATAATTAATGGTATATTGTGAATTGTGAATAATGGGTTATCCAAGAGCTAAGAATCATACGTGAAAGATGACTTAAAAATCATGTGTTAATCATGAACGGAGTTTCATAAATTGAACATGAATCACTTATCAAGTGTTAAATCAGAACTGAGAATCAAATGTTAATTGCAAACTGAGAATCGTGTATGAATTTCGAACTGAGAATCATGATTTAAATATCAACTAAGAATCATAGGTCAAATGGAAATTTAGAGTCATGTTTTAAATATAAACTAAGAATTATGTATTGAATCGAATTCAGTACCATTAGTTAAATGTGAATCATGAATCATTTATTAAATCTAAATTGATAATCAAAGGTGAAATGTGAAATAGAAGTAATATGTTAAATTTGAACTGAGAATCAAGGGTTAAGTGCGAGGGTGAGAATCATGTGTTAAATTCAAACTGAGAATCAAGAGTTGAATATATATCACGAAAAATTGGTTAAATATGAACTGTAATCAAGGGTAAAATTTGAATCCCTAATAATGGGTTACACATGAACCACTAGTACCTTACAAATATCTTTGAAGCTATCAAAATTGAAGGTTAATATATTAACACATGATACTCAAAGAAGCATGGGTTAAATATGAATAACGAATCAAGCATTAAATCCAAACTAAATAGCATATATTAAATATGAATTGAGAATCAAAGACAAGTTACGAATTACGAATGATAAGTTGTATGTAAATTCAGAATCACGTGTTAAATTTGAATTAAAAATCATGTGTTAATCTCAATTTGAGTATCATGGATTAAACATGAATAATGAATTAAGTATTAATTTTGAACTGAAAATGAAACGTTAAATGTGAAATCGTGAAACATGGATTATAAGCAAACTGTGAATCATTTAGTGAATCTGAACTGAGAATTTTGGGTTTAATATGAATCATAAATTGCATGTTAAATGTGAATCCTGAATTATATATTAAATTCAAATTGTAAATCACGTATTAAAGTTGAAATGAGAATCATATTTTGAACTAAATTGAGAATAAAGTGTTAAAATCAAATTGCACTGCACGTGTTAAACTAAATTGATAATCAAATGTAAGATATGAATGAGAATAAAGTGTTAAAATCAAATTGCACTGCATGTGTTAAACTAAATTGATAATCAAATGTAAGATATGAATCACATATCATGGCATAAAGACATATCGCGGACCATTTGTGAAGTCTAAACTGAGAATCTTAGATTAAACGTGATTGCGAGTCACGTGTTGGATCCGACATTAGAATTATAAGATAAATCAAATTGAGAATAATGGATGGAATGCGAGTTAAGAACGAATCATGTGTTAAGTCCAAACTAAGAACCAACAGTTAAATACAAATTAAGAGTCATATGTTAAATCTCGACTTTTGATAATAGGTTAAATGCGAATTAAAAAGCAATTATTAGATACGATCTAAAATTCATAGGTTAAACATGAAACGTGAATTATTTGTTAAATCTAAACTGAGAATATTATACCAAACACGAATCGTGAATCATACGTTTAATGCAAACTCACATACATTTGAGAAAACAAACTAAGAATCATTTTTTTAAATGGAATCGTGAATTATGAGTTAAATCTGAACTTATGATCAATGAATAAATGTGAATCGTGAATCATGGTTTAAACTTGAATTGTGAATCATATGTTAAATCATAACTAAGAATCTTGGATTAAATGTGAATCATGAATCACATGCTAAATACAAACTGAAAATTATTTGTCAAAATAAACTAATAATTATGTGTTAAACCAAAATAAGAATGAGATATTAAAATTGAATCACAAATCATTTTCAAATCCAAAATCAGAATTAAGGGTTAAATGGGAATAACAAATCATGGGTTAAACCCATATAGTGAATAATTTGTTAAATTTGAACAGAGGATGTTTGATTAAAAACAGATCGTGAATCATGTCTTGAATTCAAACTAGAAATCAATGGCTAAATACGAACTGGGAATCATGTGTTAAATTTGAATTGAGAATTAGAGTAACATGTTAACTGCAAAAATGGGTCAAATAAGAAATGAAAATAATGTTTTTAATCCAAACTGATAATCATGGGATAAATGTAAATCGTGGATCATGTTAAATCCAAATTGAGAGTCAAAGATTAAATGCAATATGAGAATCGTGGATTAAATCCGAATTTATAATCATGGGTTAAATATGGGAATTATGTGTTAAGTCCAAATTAAAAATCAAGAGTGATGTGCAAAAGGAAAATCAAAATTCGAACTTAGAGTCATTGGTTAGATATGAATTAAGAATCACGAGTTAAATACGAACTAAGAATCATGGGCTAAATGCGAATCGTGAATCATTCGATAAATCTAGACTGAGAATATTAGGTTAAACGTGAATCGTGAATTATGTCTTTTACACGAACTAATAACCGTATGTCAAATCCGAACCAAGAAGTATGTGTTAACCCGAACTAAGAATTTGGGGTTATAAGCAAATCATAAATCTTATGTTAAATCTGAACTTAGAAACAACGATTAAATATGAATCGTGAATCATGTGCTAAATGTGAACTTATAATTAATTTGAATTGAAAATGATTTCTTAAACCAAACTCAGAATCAAGGACTAAAAATGAATAATGTGTCGAACCTGAATTACGAATCAAAGTTTTAATGTGAATCCTGAATCAAGAGTCAAACGCGAATCACAAATGATTTGTTAAATCTGAACATAGAATCTTGGACTAAATGCGAATAGTGAAGCATGTGTTAAATCCAAACTAATAATCAATAACTAAATGCGAATTAAGAATCGTATGGTAAATCTGAACTGAGAATCAATGATAAAATGTGAATCACGGATAATGGGTTAAATGGAAAATGAATATCAATTGTGAAATCTGAAGTGAGAATCATATGTAAAATCCGAAAAAAGAACATGTGTTAAGTCCGAACTCATAATTATTTGTTAAGAACAAATCACGAATCAATTAGATGAAATAATTTTTAAATTATTATATAATTAACTATGTTTTATTCTATAACTATTGTATTTTTAAATATATCCCTTTTTAAAATTATTCAATTAATTTATGTCATACTTATTTTCCAATAAATTTTTAATGTTTTTCATTTCATTGTTTTTATATAAACATGGTTTTATGTTAATTAAATAATTATTTTTTAAATTATTTTTTATTTTAATTTAAAACTAATTATAATATTTTCTTAAAATCTAAGTACTAAATCTATTTAATTTTTTACTAATTTAAACTAATTTTTAATATTAAAATATGAACATTTCAGTATTAAAAAATAATAAAGTAATTAAATAGTAAATCAGTTTAAATTAAAATATTTTTAAAATGAAATTAATTTTATAAAAAAATATATATATAATGATCACTCAAATCAAATGCCTTAATATTATTCATTAGTTTCTCCTAATTTTCTTAGTTTCTCGTGAGGAAATATATCTGTGTGTGTATTATAACATTTTTCGAAACTGTAAGTTCAAAATTGTGAAATGATGTTTTTTTGGTTTATATATAGCCTGTTGGATTTAGAGTTTGGAGTATTTTTTAATTCGAAAACATTGTAACTTTGGAATATAATATTAAGTTTTGAGGCGGTTTTTTGAACTAAATATGTCCCTTAATATGCATTTATGATCGTTATTAATTCATTGCAATAGTAGTCGATGTAATACTGGTATACACTTGCTGGTTCTGCTGGCCTGATTGTTGAAAAGATGGAGAGAGGATTTTTCTGGATAAATTAGGCTGAAAAGGTGGAGAGAGGATTTTTCTGGATAAATTAGAAGGAAATGTCGTGTTACTTTATGTGCAAGACATTAAAATAAGTACGAGCAGATCTTCTTCCACTTCAAAAGACTATGCAAATAAGTAAGGTGATTTTGTAATTCAAATTGTTCACTTAAGACTTGGAAGAATCAAGAGGTTAGATTTGATTATGTTTCTCAGGCGGAGATTTTGTTGTTGATTATATTTCTCAGGTGGAGATTTTGTTGTTCGAGGACATAGTACATTTTAAAGGCACTTGTATGGGACACTATTAAGCTTATCCCTAATATTTATTTGTTTTGTTGGTAAAATTTATATGCTTATACATGTATACATATCTATTTCATATATTTTTGAAGATTTTTTCCATATCCTGCATATGCTTACGAAAAATAGTTGGTGCTTGTCTTTTTCTCTCTAGAATTTGTTTAACCTACAAATAAATTTGCATACTATATATTAACAAACATAGATATTACGGGTGCGGATAATTTTATTATCATATTTATAATTTTATAGTGTGAGGCTGTCAGGGCGTAAGAGATTATGATTTATGGATAATTACCTTTATCATTTATCCCCAACAATGATTTAAAATTTGATTTTGTATGATAAACCTAAATATAAATTTGTTATTAGTAGGTTAGTCATTTTGAATTGGAAGAGATAACATCATCGTGTACATATCTAAGAAAGAGTCATCTTACCTTTCTTTTCTTTGATTTTTATTTTAGAATGTTGTATAATACAACAGTAGATTCTGAGATTGTTTGGTAGAAGGATCAACGGAAGCTCTTAAAAGCTTTGTGTCTAAACCGGCTAATGCATATGAGGAATTCATAAAAAGAAAGCCTTTAGAAGTGACTTCACTCTCCCAGTGTACCTCTTCAGTTCCATATATACGCAACTTAGTCTTCTTCAATAAAGACTAATGCTCACGTCAAAAGTAATGTGGCAAACTCTAAAAACAACACTCAGAGCACTACCTTCTAACTGTTCAAGTTAATGTCTCTAAAAACTTCCCATTAGGTATATTTCACTTTACTGTATAATTGCGAATTGTAATTACTCTATAACCTAAGGTTGAGTTACTGAAATAGTACTTGTAACGATGGAGTTGCAAAATCCAGTTGTATAAAAAAATCGTGAAAAGATTGTCCGCGTGTAAACCAAGGTAATGTTTATGCATCTTCCATAGTAGTTCTAGCTAGGACAATATTGAAGGTCTAAATCTTACATTCATACTGGTCTTATTTCATCTCAGGTTAAAGTTCTTAGTCAGTTAGTTTAGCCATCTTCATATACTACTTGGAGTCTACTATCCCGAGAATGGATGCTTTGTCCACAAAGAAGGAAAACCATTTCTCCCCTTGTTTATTCAATTTCAAATAATGTTTGATAGGATTGCGTTCTTACCCAACTCAAAACGAGAGACTATCATACGTCTGGATCTGCAGTCCGATAACATTATGTACACAGTTGATATACACAATCAATGTAGTAAAGAGTACCAACACGAATTGTGTTTTAGCACATTAACACGATTAGGTATAACATCTGAAACTAATTTAACTATACATGGTGCATAAATGTTTATCTTTTGAATTATTAAATAAGTTGGTTACAGATTGGCCTTTCGACGGAAACTATAGAATTAACTACTACTATAGTTTATTATAGAATTAACTAATATAATTTATTAGTCTTGGATACAGGGATAGACCAAATATTTATGAAATTTTGCTACTTCTAATTCTTGATGTTGTAAATGATTGAGAGGCTATACTCAAAGAAAATAAAACTAATCAAAAGTTAGCAGATGATTTGGTGTCTAACTTTTTTAAGTTTTCGAATTTATAGCGTTAATTGCCGTTGTTGAAGAAAAAAATAAAATTAATTTGTAACATAAAAGTATAAGTTCATTATTATCGTCCATAAAACTAAAATAATTTGTGAAGTTTAAAATAAAACAATAAAAATAAATAATATTCAAACTGGTTTAAAAAATATTTATAATGTTGAATTATTTAAGAAGTTTAGATCATTTAATGTCTAAAACAAGCATGTCCAAAATATAAAAGAAAATCACAATATAATTTTTTGTGTGATAAACTATATTTTTGTGATAAAAAATCACGAACAAATTTTATTTTATCATAGTGGTATTTGTAACAAGAATTAGGATCGACAAATATTTCGTGACGAAAATTACGTTATACTTTTTAGAGACAAATTACAATTGTATCCCAATCGGGGATATATGTGTTGTGATAATTTTTTAACTAGTCCTGTACAAAAAAATTGGTTGTCACCAAAATATTTCTCACAAAAATTATATTTTCTTGTACTCACACAAACTATAAAAGGAACAAATCCAATTACATTATTATATTTAAATTCTATAACACTAAAATTAACCACTTATTTGTCTAATGTGTTTGCACAAACTTAGATTTAGGTTTAATAGTTCTAAATTTATATCAAGTTTGAATCAGTTCACATGAAAATTACGTTATTTTGTGCGAAAGCAGGTACAATCCATGCACGATTTTTCACAGATTCACTCCCAAAATGCAACATTTTGGTGCGCCCAATGGGTGTACGAAAATGCCACACAAATATAAGTTCTTAAAAAAGTCCTAACACTGGCATTAAAAACTATTTCATACAAATAAAAATTCAAAACAAATATCTATTACTAACCTAAACAATACAAATTAGAAATCAAATAAATAATTATACATATATATTAGATTTTTGAAAACCCAAACTTCAAACTAAAAATATCTAAAAGTATATAGATCAAAATAAAAAAATATCATAAATAAAGTAATAATTTCTTTAACAGTATCATAAATATCATAAATATGAAGGGTAAAATATTTACTCTTAGAATTGAGATAAAAAAGTAGTTAAAATCTAGCGGGGTTGAGATTCAACAATAATTGGGTGAGATATAAAATAAACCATAAAAAAATTTAAAAACAATTATTTGCAAGAACTATATTTTGTTTCAACTTTTACTAGTGTGTAGACAACCATTTTTTGTTACAAATTCATTTTACAAAAAATATTTACTCTTATAATAAATAAATAAAATTTTGGATATTTGTAATAAATAAACTATTGTTTTAGCAACGACAGATTTGTTGCAAATTTATTTTAAAACAAATAAGAGTTTGTAAACAATTAAGTATTTAACAACAATTTTTTAGTTGCAATTTTTTTTATCATCATGCAAAGAATATTTACTTTCTTTCTAAAGTGTCATTTTTTGCAATAATTATTTTTTTGTTGGGAGCAATATCGTTGTATATAACAAAAATTCTTGTAGGGTGTATTTGGTGTCAATATCATGAAAAAGAATCTTATCTTACAATGATGACATCTAATATAAGTTATCCCAATATATTGGCATCTATACTAGTAATTACAATCAAAATTGGTTAAGAGAGAAATTGTTTTTGACGTAGAACAGTGTCTTACTGTTTCCCGACTACCAGTTGCACGAGGCTTTCAACGCAATGTGAGTTTGACCCTTATAGATAAACATATTATTTATAATTTGGTTTTTGCCAATAATAAGATTATAACAATCCATTTTGTTTATGTTTTTTCAGTCACGACAGAGTATTAACAATTAGGCCAAGAACAAATTGTTACCTCAGTTGGACCTTACCAAGTAGGTGGTTGTAAATATATTGTTGAAACAAATCCATTATGGCTTATGATGAGACAATTGAGCATATTTAACTCACCCGCAATTGAGTGAGGCTCCCCTCGAGGTGATTGCACTTACTATTCGTTTTCGAATAACTTGATTTAAAGAGTATACTCGAGTGAGTAGTCACTTGTAATATCAAATATCTTCAATTATTTTAAGAACCTCTTATGTAGTTTGAATGTACTATAACTATCGTGTCTTTCTCTAAAGCAATCCATACAAGACAATACAAGATACCTAAATCGTAATTTTTTTTAGCAAACAAATTATGTTTTCGGTTGTAACATCAACTTTTGTCCTCATTTCGGATTGAACACATGATTCATCATATGGGTTTAACTCATGATGCTCCGTTCGGATTTAACACATGATTGTTTGCTCATATTTAACCTTTGATTTTTAATTCACATTTAACCTATTATTGACAATTTGCATTCTAGCATTGATTCTCAAATTGGAATTAACATATGCTTGTCAATTCACACTTAATCATTGATTTTTACTTCATTACACTTGATTCTCATTTTCCAATTAATCTTTGTTTTTTAGTTTGTATTTAACAGATGTTTCTTAATTTAATAATTAATTCTTAGTTTAAATTTTGTAAACGATTTATGATTAAACTTTAACCAAAGATACTTAGTTTAGATATAACATAGGATTATTAGTTGAATTTCACTCATGATTCTTAGTTTATATTTAATTTATGATTATTAGTCAAAATTTCACACACGATTCTCAGTTCACATTTAACCATTCATTCTCAGTACAACTTTATCACTTGATTCATGATTTTTATTTAACCCAATTAATTATTAACGATTCGCATTCTCCCCATGACTCTAAGTTGGAATTTAACCATGGGTTAAATGCGAATTGAGAATCATGTGTCAAATTTGAACGTGAATAAAAATTCAAGTGTTAAATCCGACCTAAGATTCAAAGGTTAAACATAAACTGAGAATCATGTGTTAAATCTGAACTGATAATTAATGGTATATTGTGAATTACGAATAACTGGTTATCCATAAACTAAGAATCATGTGTTAAAGCTGACTTAAAAATCATGTGTTAAATCAAAACTGAAAACAAAATGTTAATTGCAAACTGAGGATCTTATATGAATTTCGAACTGAGAATCATGAGTTAAATGTCAACTAAGAATCATAGGTCAAATACAAATTGAGAGTCGTGTTTTAAATATAAACTAAGAATTATGTATTGAAACGAATTGAGAATCATTAGTTAAATGTGAATCATGAATTATTTATTAAATCTAAATTGATAATCAAAGGTGATATGTGAACTGAGAGTAATATGGTAAACTCGAACCGAGAATCAAGGGTTAAGTGCGAGAGTGAGAATCATGTGTTAAATCCAAACTGAGAATCAAGAGTTGAATATGTATCGCGAACAATTGGTTAAATACGAACTATAATCAAGGGTCAAATATGAATCCCTAATAATGGGTTACACATGAACCACTAGTACCTTACAAAAATATTTGACACTATCAAAATTGAAAGTTAATGGATTAATACATGATGCTCAAAGAATCACGGGTTAAATATGAATAACGAATCAAGCATTAAATCCAAACTAAATAACATGTGTTAAATATGAATTGAGAATCAAAGATAAGTTGCGAATTGCGAAAGATAAGTTATTTATAAACTAAGAATTATGTATTGAAACGAATTGAGAATCATTAGTTAATAAATAATCATGAATTATTTATTAAATCTAAATTGATAATCAAAGGTGATATGTGAACTGAGAGTAATATGGTAAATTCGAACTGAGAATCAAGAGTTAAGTGCGAGAGTGAGAATCATGTGTTAAATCCAAACTGAGAATCAAGAGTTGAATATGTATCGCGAACAATTGGTTAAATACGAACTATAATCAAGGGTCAAATATGAATCCCTAATAATGGGTTACACATGAACCACTAGTACCTTACAAAAATATTTGACACTATCAAAATTGAAAGTTAATGGATTAACACATGATGCTCAAAGAATCACGGGTTAAATATGAATAACGAATCAAGCATTAAATCCAAACTAAATAACATGTGTTAAATATGAATTGAGAATCAAAGATAAGTTGCGAATTGCGAAAGATAAGTTATTTGTAAAATGAGAATCAAGTGTTAAATCTGAATTAAAAATTACGTGTTAATCTCAATTTGAGTATCATGGATTAAACGTGAATAATGAATTAAGTATTAATTTTGAACTAAAAATGAAATGTTAAATTCGAAATCGTGAATCGCGGATTAGAAGCAAACTGTGAATCATTTAGTGAATCTAAAATAATAATTTTGGATTAAATATCAATCATAAATCGCATGTTAAATGTGAATCCTGAATTATATATTAAATTCAAATTGTGAATCACGTATTAAAGTTGAAATGAGAATCATATTTTGAACTAAACTGAGAATCAAGTGTTAAAAGAAAACTGCACTTTATGTGTTAAACTAAATTGATAATCAAATGTAAGATATGAATCACAAATTATGGCATAAACACATATGGAGGACAATTTGTTAAATCTAAACTAAGAATCTTAGATTAAACATGATTGCAAGTCACGTGTTGGATCCGACATTAAATTATGGGATAAATCAAATTGAGAATAATGGATGGAATGCGAGTTAAGCACGAATCATGTGTTAAGTCCAAACTAAAAACCAACGGTTAAATACAAATTAAAGGTCATGCGTTAAATCTGGACTTTTAATAATGGATTAAATGCGAATTAAAAGTAAATTATTGAATACGATCTAAAATTCATAGGTTAAACATGAAACACGAATTATTTGTTAAATCTACACTAAGAATATTATAACAAACACGAATCATGAATCATATGTTTTATGCGAAATCATAAATATTTGATAAAACAAATTGAGAATCATTTGTTAAAATGGAATCGTGAATTATGAGTTAAATTTGAACATAGAAATGTGAATCGTGAATGATGGTTTAAACTTGAATTGTGGATCATATATTAAATCATAACCAAGAATCTCGGGTTAAATCACATGCTAAATGCAATCTGAGAATTATTTGGTAAATTTAAATTAATAATTATGTGTTCGACAAAAATAAGAATCAGACGTTAAAATTGAATCACAAATCATTTTTGAAATCCAAACTCAGAATTAAGGGTTAAATGCGAATCGCAAATCATGGGTTAAACACAAATAGTGAATAATTTGTTAAATTTGAACAAAGGATCTTTGATTCAACACAGACCGTAAATCATGTCTTAAATCAAAACTAGGAATCAATGGCTAAATACAAATTGGGCATCATATGTTGAATTTGAGTTGAGAATAAGAGTAACATGTGAATTGTGAAAATGGGTCAAATGAGAAATGATAATAATGTTTTAAATCCAAACTAATAATCATGTGTTAAATGTGAATCGTGGATCATATTTTAAATCCAAATTCAGAGTCAAAGATTAAATACAATACGAGAATCATGGATTAAATCTGAATTTAGAATCATAGGTTAAATATGAACTCAAAATCATGGATGAAATTTAGATTAGTAATCATAGAAGAAATACAAAATGAGAATTATGTGTTAAGTTCAAATTGAAAATCAAGAGTGATATACAAAAAGAAAATCAAAATTCAAACTTAGAGTCATTGGTTAAATATGAATTAAGAATCATGAGTTAAATACGAACTAAGAATCATGGGCTGAATACGAATCATGAATCATTCGATAAATCCAGACTTAGATTACTAGGATAAACGCGAATTGTGAATCATGTCTTTTACATGAACTAATAACCATATGTCAAATTGAAACCAAGAATTATGTGTTAACCCAGACTAAGAATCTGGGGTTAAAAGAAAATCATAAATCTTATGTTAAATCTGAACTTCGAAACAACGATTAAATATGAATCGTGAATCATATGTTAAATGTGAACTTGGAATTAAGTTGAACTGAAAATCATTTGTTAAAGCAAACTCAAGTCAAGGGCTAAAAACGTATAATGTGTCGATTCTGAATTAAGAATCAAAGTTTTAATGTGAATCGTAAAGCAAGAGTCAAACATGAATCGCAAATGATTTGTTAAATCTGAACATAGAATATTGTAATAAATCCCAATCGTGAATCATGTGTTAAATACAAACTATTATTATCATTACAGCACACGTCACTCTTATTATTCTCATCTATGCCGATGAAATTATAGTGATTGAGAACAAGCCTAAAGCTCTCCAATAGTTTGTCACTAGACTAAATGACATTTTTTATCTAAAGGACATGGATGATCTCCATCCGTTCCTAGGAATCAAGGTCAGCACAGCCATCGCATGTCTATAAAATACTGAACACTAGTTAATTGAAAATATTGGAATAAGCTGCTCCAAACCAAATTATTAATAAACTATATGTCTATTAGTTTACTGCCATTTATTATTTTCTCGGTTTTAGTTTCTCATTTTTTATAATTTTTTGAAGTTATATTATTCTATAAAAAATAAATAAGTATATTAAATTGGAATTTATATTAATTTTTGTGAATTATAAGTTTTTTAATTAAAAGCTGACTATGAATTTGTGTTTATGTTTTTGAAATAAATTTAAAATATATATTTGATATGGAAATGAGTTTTTAGGATATATTTTATAAACAATGTAAATTTAGGGACTTGATTGTATTGGGTGTAAGTTTTGTATTTAATTTATGAATGATGTAAGTTTTAGGAAGCTATTGTGACTTTACATAATTTGTAAGGACTAAATAGCAATTAATCCGTTTTTAAACTCCTCAATGTAAAGGACCAGACAAATCTAATACAAAAGTTGAACACTTTTTACTTAAACTCCTTTTTTAAGATTTCTCTCTCTAAAAACTCTAAAACACTTTCTCTCTCTAAGATTTCTCTCTAGCAATTTACCTAAGCAAATCAAAACCTTATCAATATTAAATATTCAATTAATATAATAACTTTTAATTCTAAAACTTTATACAAGTAAAACTAATTATTTATAACTACAAAATTCCAGAAAATAAAAAGATAAAATTGATTTTTGGATTTTTCTAAATATATTTTGACTAAAAGTTGAAAGAATTCATACAGGATAATGCGTATTAATTATAATTTGTAATTTCAAGTATAAAAAATTGAGAACTAGTTACTAATAAATAGATAAGATTGTTTGATATTTAGAGGGAATTGATGAAGGCATATTTGAAGCAAAATTTATGTATAATTTAAGGGGGTTTTTACTATTAGATGTATATAAACTTTCAAAATTCTGATTTGGTGGACCTCATTATCCATAATTCCTACCAATACATCCAAACGTTTGGTTATTCTTATTAAATGCGTTTAACTTTTTTATGGCAATAATAACCTTATCCTATTAATGGAAAACATTTCCTTCTCTGAATCCTCTTGAAGATAATACTTTTCTCAAGTTAAGACAGAAGTTTGATTTATCCTTGATCGGAAACCCTAAACCAGGTTTGATTTCTCCTCCATTGACCGGAAACCCTTAACCAGGTTTGATTTCCCCTCTACATGGACCCCGTCTATTCATGGAAGACCTAAAAACACAAACCAGTGGCTAGTAGCTTATTTTCTTGGTTGAATGCTTATTTTTCAATAGTTCAGAATCAAAAGTTGGCTTGAATCCTAGCTGTTTGAATCTCTTCACAAATGAGTACTGTAAACTATATGTGACCGTAAAAGTTGAGATTTTTAGTTGTTCCTATGGTAATATGATTGAGGTTGAGTTAAACTATAGATCTTTAGCATTTGAACTGGGGATGAAATTTGATCATAACTTGAACACTGAGGTATCTAAGAAAATACAAGTTGCAATGGATGGTGCGTATTTGACTGATGAGGCCTTCGATGACTCAGCAGATTGGAACAGTGATAAGTAATGCCTTTGTAAAATGGATTGAAGCTTTATAAAATGGATTGAAGCTTATTATGCTGTGACGGTTATCCTACTGCGTATCACTCAAAATGTTTAGGTATAGCCTACTAGCCGCTAGCTAATTCTTATTTTTTCCAAAATATGACTGGTACTGTCCTGAATGTGTGTTTGACAGACATAACAATGGTTTGGTGAAAGCTTGTAAATTAGTTTGTTGAGCAGACTCTTTGGGAATGGACCCTTACGGTCAGAAGTATTCCAACAGCTGTGGTTATTTGTTAATGTAAGTCTGCTCTGTTCTTCAGGTTTTGATGGTCTTTTTCTTCTATTCCCTTTCTTTCCCTTCAACTTTTATCAAGAGGATCTACCCATTGAGGGGGAAGCCTCTGCGCTCTTCTTGGACATGGATGAAAGCAATACCTTTAGTGGAAGTCCCCACTGTCCTACATGGAACAACTAAAGATAGAAATTTCTTATACACGACGCATTTTTACACAAACATGAAGGAAGAGATACTTTCTTCAATGTCTTTTAAAAATCCAGAAGGGCGTCTAGTTAGCAATGAGACCACCCATGCTTCAAACTTCGAGTAAGTAGATGAGATGTTGGTCACCTTCCGTCGGTTCGTCAAAGCTTTGCAGCAACTTAGAGGTCCTAATGGTTAGATGTACTTATGTTTTTGGGTTTGGGTTTGGGTTGTTCATGTGGTTCCCCTCGCTATAGATGGTTATATGACTTTTACTACTATTCCTAATAAAGTAATCATCATTTTTCTGTTATTCTTGATAGAGTACCAGTCATGTTATTATTATTTCTAATAAAATAAGAGTCCTATAAATGTTATTGCTATTAGAGTAACAGTTTTATTACTGTTTTTTTATGATAAAGTAACCTTCAAATTACTGTTATACTTAATAAAATAACAGGCTTATAACAGATATTTCTGATATGAGTAACATGATTGTTTTTTGTATTTTTAAATGAATAATAATTTTTAATCTTTTTAATCTTAACAAATGAAAGAAACTCTTATATAAAAAATGAATAATATGGTGGTGGTGGCGGTGGCGGCGGTGGCGGTGGTCGTGGTGGTCGTGGTGGTCGTGGTGGTGGTAGTGGCGGTGGTGGCGGTGTTGGTGGTGGTGGTGGTCGTTGCCCTAGCGGGGGTGGCGGTGGCTGCAGTGGTGGTGGTGGCCGTAGTTGCGGTGGTGGTGATGGTGGTGGTGGTGGTGGTGGCGGCGGGGGTGGAGGTGGTGGCCGTGGTGGCCGTGGTGGCGGCGGCGGTGGTTGTGGTGGCCGTTGTGGCGGTGACGGCCGTGTTGGTGACGGCGGTGACGGCGGTGGCGGTGGTGGTCGTGGTGGTGGTGGCCGTGTTGGTGACGGCCATGGTGGCCGTGGTGGTGGTGGCGGTGGCCGTGGTGGCGGTGGCCGTGGTGGTGGTGGCGGCCGTGGTGGTGGCAGCCGCCGTGGTGGTGGTGCTGTCCAACGTGGTGGAGACTGTGGTGTTGGTGGTGGCAGCGGCGGCGGTGGTGGACAGTGGTGTGATTTTAAAAATAATGAGGCTATTATAAATATTTTTTTAATTTGAGGGGTTTGTTTTTAATATCAAAAAAATTATACACTTATTGGAATTATAAAAGTGTTTTGTATCTAACAAGAATTTTGGAATATTTGATGTAACTCTTAAAATGAAAAAAAAACAATTATCTTTATTATGTACATTATAGAATGTGGAATGCAAACCCTCTCTTCCCCAACTCAAACAAGAACAAAAGAAACATATTATAAGAAATGAAGAAGGTTGTCTAATCGTTTGCTTTTCTGCTACTAATAAGAAATGAACGAAAAGTAAAGTCAAAAGAAAACGTTTAACTGCCCTCAGAAATCAATGCTTTAGTTGGGAACAACCTTAAAGTAGTCGAAAACCAAATTTTATTAATATAAGTACTACAACTCATTCACGGAGGCTAAACTAAGAGTTTGGTGAGGAATGTCTTCTACAATTTCCATATGCTTCGAGGCTGCGATGGAGACCCCACTATCAGTCAGAGATAATGAACCGATTGTGTATACGAAGCTGGTGAATTGGGGGTTGGGCTATCCTTTGGACCCTTTCTTCATGGAGTATTTTTTGATGAACAATCTTTGTCTCACCGGGCCGGACCCAATATGTGGTTTACTTTTATGGCTTATGTCGTGGCCTATAGAATTTCAAGGGTAAGTTTTTCTTTACAAGAGTTAGTTGACCTCTTTGGTTTCGAAAAGAACTCATATTTCCCTTTTTATTCTTTAACCTTCGGTCGAGATAAGAAGGTTATTAAAGACATACTCGAGGAAGACACAAAATGAAAGTAGTGCTTGCTTTTTACCTTATGGCTTTGGGAGACAGGATCTGAGGCCAGTAGTTTCAAGTTATCACTCGTCTAGACGAACATAGGTATGCTTCCCTTTTGTTTTCCTCCGAATTTTCGTTATGTCAATTCTTATACACTCTCCTTCTTAATTATAAATAGTAATCACTTTCGTTCCTAAAACAAAAAAATATCTTCACCGAGCTACAATTATGGGCCAATAATGCCTCGTCCAACATGTTTCGACTTTATTTCCTCCTACCAACCTTGCCAAGAGTCGCTTGTGGAGGTTGACTCCATTGGAATGAGTATCCTTTGAAGAGTTCATGGTTCTTCATTCTCAACAAGATATCTTACCCCGGTTGAAATCAAAAGACATTGTGGTTTTTCTTCCTACGAGAGATAGGGCCAAAAGTCATTTAATTGATGACAAAGATGAAGAAGAAGCTTATGGCGCTAAAACCCACGGGGATGATGAAAATGCTGAAAATTCAAAGGCTGAGAAACCCGAAGGGTCCAAAAGGTTTTCTTCCCAAGCCCACGAAAAACCCTCCCAGTCAGGATCCTGCGAAGAAAAAATGCCAACGAAAATTGAAGGGCATTTTAGAAGATATCCCATAAGCTTCCAGGGTTTCCCCGGAAAATAAAGTAGATGGCCACACTAAAACCTCACCGGAATGGATAGTCATTGAATTTGACTCCTCCCAACTTCCGACAAATGATCTTGATCGTTGAAGAATATCAAGATGATATTCAAAGGATGATTCCTCAACAGCGGTTCCCTTTTAGGTTTGATCCTCGGATAGTTCTTTTGATACTCTTCAAGAAGAAGAGATCTCTCTACGCCTTCCCAAGCTGCTTCATTCTTTTATTACTAGTGGAAAAGATGCAGCATTTGAAATACCATAAAATGTATTACAAATCCGAAGCCTCATCAGCCAAATCACAAGTCGAGGAGCTCAAACAACAACGTTCGACTCTCGAGAAACAAGCCGACAAGATTCTTGAAAACCTGATCGCAATTGAGAACAATATCATGCTTCTTGAAAAGTGTTTCCAATAAGAGAGTGAGCTTTAAGAAAGCAAAACTCCACTAAGGATGCGCTTATTGCAGCTTACAAAGAGGGAAATGATAAGGCCACAAACGACTTTAATAGGTGTTTCAAAGACTTTGAGAGGATTGTAAAAGAGAAACAATTTATCTTAGAATTTTAATTAAGAACATAATATCATTATTCAAGAACATAATATCATGAAGAATAAGATTAAGTAATGATTTCTTGAGAGCTCTAATATTAAGCACAACATGAAAAATTTAGAATTTTTATCCCCCACCTTCCAAACACATCTCCTGCAATTTATCTATAAGAAAAGATTCATCCTTCCTAAAAAGAGTTATATGAAAGTTCCAACAAGAATGAAGTGACCCAAATTTCAAATCATACAATATATCCTCACACGCTTCTTGAATTTTGATTTTAAATTTAAATTCTTCCAATTGTTTGAACATATTCCCAAAAACATTCTAATTTTAATATTTCAAACATCCACGGAGCATTCGAATTTTGATCTACAAACAAAGCATAAGGGACCCAAAACAAGGTTGTTCGCATGAATGCTTTCTAGATAAATAAGAGCGATGCCCAGGTATGATTCAACAACACTCTATCCAATCTAAAATAAGTTTGAGCCTATCTTAAATGATTATTACGCCTTGTAAACTATCAACAAATAAAACGAGCATTAACCAAGCCAACTTGTACAATAATGCTCTAGGCAAATCTAATATGTGTTATTTTTCAACTATTTGTTTCCTTCGGACCTTGGATTTAAATCTCCTTGAACTCAATTCACTTCTTTTTCAGCATTCAATCTGTCAATGTCTTCCAAAAGCTCTTTCCACCAAGCTAGTAAGATGAAATTCTTCTAGAAGCTCCTCGATATGTCATATGACCAAATTACCCTCAGACGAAAATAATCCATACCAAATTGGCTACCACGGTGTCATAAGAAGGTGCCTGAATCTAGCATTCGAAACCATCAAGAAAAACCAGTTCGGATGAATCCGGCCGAGCAGGAAGTGCCACCAGCTTTGGCAGAAGTCGTGGAAGAAAACGATGAATATACGATCGAGGGGTAAGACAGACTAAAAGTTGAGATAGAAGCCTTGAGGGCTGCTAAAAGGGCGGAGATGGGCTTGAAAGAAAAGTCAAAAGTGTCAGCAGTTCACCACACTGACAATCTAAGAGAGCATGAGCCATCAAAGACCCATGTGAGCACTAAAAAGACTTATGCTAGCTCAAAGAAGTCTCACCGGTCTAAACCTGTGGAGAGCTCAGATTCAGACTCAGAATCTTCTAGTAGCTCCTCGAATAAGGATGTAGTTGATGAATCCCTATCATCCAGCAATGATGAAGGCCGTTCTAAGAAGAAACAGAAGTTGGTAAAATAATATTCAAGAAAAAAGGACAGGCATGGAAGGTTGAAGAGGCATCTGGGTAAAGGTTTGTCTCATAGTCACAGCCATGGCCGGACGCATGTAGACCGGTTATTAACGGATCCTTTCTCTTTTCATGATGAACCAGGTATCTTTGCAACTCCCAACGAAGATACTGTGTTTAGTCGTGGACGGAATTGTAGACAATCTCCATTGTCCTCCAAGATACTGTCCGGAAACCTTCCTAAGAGGTTTGACAACACAAAGATGGAAAAATATGATGGGAGTAAAGATCCAGATAACCATCTGAAGCAATTAAAAAAATTTATGATGAATTTTGACGATGATGATAAGTTACTTTGTCGAGCGTTCTCCCAGTCTTTTACGGGGAGTGCACAGAAGTGGTACAATAGTCTGCCACAAGGCTGCATCAGAAATTTTGATACATTTTGGGTGGCCTTCCGGAGGCAGTTCGTTGGAAGTAAAGAAGTGAAGGGCAATGGAGACACTATTATATATTGTGCCCAAGAACCAAATGAATCTTTGAAGGAATACATAAGTTTCTTTGTGAACACCAAAAATGGATTAGATGATTGCTTTCAACAAGTATCAATAGCTTCTCTGATAAAGGGTTTGAACCCTGGCAATTTGGTTGATTCAGTAACCAGGAAAAAGGCCATGATGTGGGATGTTTTACTGAATCAGGTCGACAAACAGATTAATGTGGATGAAACAAAGAAAACCAGGGTGCACCAACAAGTAAGGTATGCCCCAGCTGCACCAAATAAAAACCAGAATCAGTCTGGGTACAAGGCCAAGGAAGCCAGACAAGGTCATAATAGGGCCAAGGCTCAATCCCACCCAGTTGCACCAGTTCAGAGCCGACAATCTAGAAATAAGCGAGGACATTGGGTTCAACCAGAGTGGTTTTAAAAGAAAATATAGCCACCATTTATGACAAAACAAAAGACGAAGTACATTTCAGAAAACCCACTACATTACAATCTCCCTAGTAAAGTCGTAATAATTGTTTCTGTCAGTATCATCATGATACTGGCCATAACGCTGAAGATTGCATCGCGATGAAACAAAAAGTACATAATTTGATTGAGAGAGGGAAGTTGGGGGCTTATGTTAAAAGAAGAAGTGGAAATAAGCCTGATAATGCTCATCGGACTGGCCCAAACAATGCAGGGACATCGGCTCCGGATGGGGCTATGGTGATAATTGAAAGGTTTGATGTAAAGTCAAAATATTTGGATCCTGATCCAACCCGAAATAAGGTGGGCGCTATCACAAAAGAATGTAAGACGATGTCCAAACTCATCAGTTTTTTTGAGTCACTTACAATATTTGGGGGAGACACCATGACTGCACCAACTGCTTCTTAGAGAAAGAGGCATGTTCATTCTCTAGCTACCCAACTAGAAGGAGGCATGACTTCCTATTAATCGCAAATTCCTTTTCCCTCCATTATTTTCGATGAGGATGACTTGAGGGACATAACTTGTCCCCATGAAGATGCTGTTGTGATAGGAGCATGCATTCAGGGTAATGACATTAGACGAATTTTGGTGGACACCGGAAGTTCAGCTAATATCCTCTTTTTAACTTCTTATAAACAAATGAAGAATCCAACAGTCATTCAGCGTTCGAATAGGTCAATAGTGGGTTTCATTGGAAGCTTAACTGATGTAATTGGGGAGTTTGAAGATGAGGTTTTGTTAGGCAAGGGCCCTTTTAAGAAGATGGTCTGAATACTTTTTATTGTGGTGGATTGTCCCACGTGTTACAATGCCATTTTCGGGAGATCTTGGCTCTCTAGGATGCATGTTGTGGCTTTAACAGTCCACCAATGTTTAAAATACGTTATACAAGGATAAGTGGGAGTTGTCTGAAGCAGTCAGAAGGTAGCAAGGAAGTGTTATGCAATAGCACTGGCCCCTCGAACTTTGGGGGCCGTTCGGATCAGTGAGGATTAGAAATTTGAGGGGCCCTCTGGGGGAGAGGGTGAAATTGATGACCCCAGAGAGACCCCTGGTGTTTTAATACCAATTAAAGAAGTTGAAGCTCACTCTCTGGATGAAGGAAGAAGTGTCAAGATTGGGTCCAAGATGACATCGAAATTAAAGAGTAAAGTGTTAGCTTTTTTGAAAGACCATCAGCATGTTTTTGCTTGGTGCAATGCTGATGTAACCGGAGTACCAGCAAATATTACATCACACCAACTATCCATCCGGAGGGATATAACACCTGTTGTACAAAAGATGAGAGCTTTTTCTAAGGAAAAAGCTAATGTCATAGTTCAAGAGGTTGACCGGTTTACTAAGATGGGGCACAAAAAGGAATCTCAGTACCCTTTATGGACAGTCAATCCGGTGTTAGTGAAAAAAAAATGGAAAGTGGCATATGTGCATCGATTTCACAGATCTCAATAGAGCTTTCCCAAAAGACCTATATCCGCTCCCCCGAATTGATCAATTGGTGGACTCCACATCTGGGAACAAGCTATTATCCTTTATGGATGCCTTCTCTGAGTATAATCAGATTCAAGTAGATCCGAAGGATCCAAAACACACTACATTTGTTACGGATAGGGGCCTCCATTGTTACAAGGTGATTTCATTTGGGTTAAAAAATGATGGGGCTACTTATCAGAGGTTAGTGAACAAGGCTTTTGATGATCAGATTGGAAGAAACCTGGAAGTCTACATCGATGACATGATGGTAAAGAGTGTAGAAGAACAGCTACACTTAGCAGATCTTCAAGAAACTTTTACCAACTTGATGAGCGTGAATATAAAGCTTAATCCAGAAAAGTGTGTCTTCGGAGTAAAGTCTGGGAAATTTTTAGGGTATGTGATAAGTGAGAAAGGGATACAACCTGATCCAGACCAGCTTAATGGTTTATTGCAGATGGAGCCTCCCCAGAATATTAAAGAAGTACAAAGATTGACAGGGAAGTTAGCTGCTCTAAACTGTTTTATCTCGAGGTCTCCGGATAGGTGTGCCCCGTTTTTTCAAACTTTAAAATGTGAAAAAGAATTTAACTGGACTCCACAATACGACCATGCTTTCGATGGAATTAAAAAACACTTATCCTCCCCTAAAAATTTGTTTAAACTTGTTGATGGAGAGACACTCTACATATACTTTGCAGTTTCTCATTGTGCCATAAGTGTGCAGTGCTAGTAAGGGAGGTGAATAATTATCCTCGTCCGGTGTACTATATCAGCAAAAGTTTGATTGATGCAGAAAAAAGGTATTTAAAACTTGAAAAATTAGCACTGGGCTTAGTAATTGCTGCTAGGATGATGAGGCCCTACTTTGAGTCCCATTATATCATTTTCCGGACGTCTTTTTCCTTGAAAACGTTCTTCAAAAGGCAGACATTTCAAGCAGAATGACCAAGTGGTCAGTGGAGCTGGGAGACTATGATATTGATTTTGCCCCTCGAACAGCAGTCAAGGCTCAGACTGTTGCTGATTTCCTAGTTGAATTTCATTCGGACAGAGACACTAAGCAAGCAACAGTTGAAAAAACTAAGAAAGTATGGGTTGTCCTGACTTATGGTGGATCGAGTACCATAGGTTTTGGTGTTGGGATATGTTTAACCTCTCTGTACGGCGACAAAATGTACCAGGCTATATGTTTTGCTTTTAGGGCTTCCAATAATGAGTCCGAATATGTGGTCACTCAAAAGCTTAAGCCTGGGACATACAGGCTCCAAGATAAAGATGGAAGAATTTTGAATCACCCTTGGAACATTGAACACCTCCGGTTGTATTTAGAATGAAAACTATGTAAATATTTACTTGTTTAAAGTCCATGTAAATATTAGGGGGCATACTCTTTCCTACCCTGGTGGCGCGGGGAGGTTTTAATGAGGTGTCCTGGATTTTTAATGAAATTTGATGCCTTCTTGAAAAATTCGGAGTGTTTCAATTGATAGCTTCTTTGAAATTTTTTAAAGTATCCATGGTAGACCGGATTGAATTGGTAGAGTGATGACTACTCAAACATTTTTCATCGGAGAATTTAAACACTCTCACTTTAAAATACTTGTAAAATAACTAAAGGCCATTTAAATACAAGCCATCAAAATTGAGGAACTGCAAAACAATGTAAGGGTTGTGTAAGACAAAATTGCTCGGCTGATATCGGAGAATGATATTAAAATATGTAAAATTCCTTGACCATCTACGGACTTTGAAGTTTTAAAATAAAAGGTTTATCCGGACAAGGGCCGGGCACGGTTACAAAATTGCCTTAGCCATCCAAGGACTTTAGTTTAACACAAAAATTAAAGAAAAATAGAAACATAGTTAAAATTTAAGGCTGAGCTTCTTTAGATGGCGCAGCCTCACTTGGTTTCTTCTTAGGATCCTTGGTTTCCTCATCTGGACTCTGTCCGGTCTTTTCATCTTCATGAGTAGTATCATCCCAACCACTGAAATAACAATGCTTATCACCATCGGCCATAGTATGGTGAGGAAGATCTTCGTACTCCACAAATCGCCATAAGTCTCCAAGTGTCCTCTTCGGAAATTTTTATGAAAGGGCAGGACCATGTCTAATTTGACTTCTTCATACCTCTCTTCTTGAGAATCTATCACCTGGTTGGTGTATGCATCGATCTTCTCCTGAATTGTTTTCTCTTGATCCTTTATCAAATCATCATTTTCCTGGTTAACTCTAGACACATCGTTTTTTAGAGAAATTTTGTCATTGGTTAAGGTCTGGATGGCATTATCTTTGACCTTTGCCTCCTATTTTGAAGCAAAGAGATCCTTCTCCAAGCCAGAACACTTGTATTGAAGTTCATTGTTAACCCCCTCCGAAATGGCTAACGTGAGGGCCAAATCCTCTTTCCACTTCTTCAACTCCTCAATCGCTCTCTTTAGTGCCTCAGCATTCTGGTTGGCAGTAAGGAGGTCGTTAGACAAGCTCTTTTTATCTGAGTTGAGTGTGTTGATGAGGGCTGATTGATTTCGCACTTGTCTCTCCAAGTTGAGAACCGGTTGAATATTGCTCAACAAGGAGTGAGTCACCATATCCTTCTCTCTTGAGACAGAAAACGATTTACCGTTGAAAGTGACAATGTTTGAGGAGCTTGGGGGGGGGGGGGGGTAAGGGCCAGCAAAGTCGTCCTTCTCAAGGTCTTCAAAGTAAAGGCCAATTCCTCGAAGGCCACTGATGTCAACACCATCAATGTTAATATCCCTTCCGGCACCTTCTCCGGTATGAAAATCACTTGGCATTTGCTCTGCTTGTGTTGGGTATGTTGGGTCGACCGGAGGAAGAGACTCCAGAAGCCGGAGAGC
The DNA here is from genome assembly GCA_036936605.1 of Limnanthes douglasii subsp. nivea. NCBI lineage: Eukaryota > Viridiplantae > Streptophyta > Magnoliopsida > Brassicales > Limnanthaceae > Limnanthes > Limnanthes douglasii. Next base: position 281,371,472 of record JAUPFV010000004.1, read on the forward strand.
TACCTCATCCCCCTTGTAGATTTTCTTCTTCTTGGCTTCCCTATCATCACCATCTGCTCCCGGTTTCTGTTCTTTTTTGGGAGCCTTTGGGTATTTTGGAAGTCCAACTGCTTCTTCGGTACTTTTATTTTCCACCACTTGAAGCAAAGCCGCATCAATTCTTCATTGGTCTTGCACCTCTTGACTTGCTAGGAATGTCTCCTCAACACCACCTTGGTTGACCACAGCTACCTCTGGCCTTTTCTTGCCTTTCTTGCCCTTCATTTTACTTCGGGCTTTAGCCCTACCTGGCAAGGCCAGCTTCCCATGATTTGCATCTGTCCTTGGTAGAATGAGACCCGGAGGAGGCGGTGTGGTTAATTCCTCCCAAGACAAGTCTCTCTAGCCGGTTGTGTTCCAGAGGTGGGATCTCACCAGGTTTCCACCAGTAAAGAAATTGTGGAAGCGATTTCCCTATTTGTCAGCAGCCCAAACATTCAGCTTGGCACAAGTAGTTTGCCCTTCCTCTAAGTAGTCAGTAAACTCCTTCGGCAGCACTACCCAAAAAAGAAGAAGAGCATTTAAACAAACAAACTTGTTATAAGAAAAGGTAGATAAATATGATGAAATATTTACCTGTGCTTTTTCATCTACTGGTAAGCATGCTTGGGTTGACATCACCTTTAATCTTCCTCCTATTTTCCGAAGCACCTCTGATAAACAATAATTGAGTCTTCCCAAGCCATTATAAAAGACATAAGGTTGAACCAAGCGTTGGGGCTTAGTTGGCTTGGACAAAGCTTTATCAGATGGAAATATCTGACGATCACTGGGTCCAAGGGAAATCTAAGCCCCCGGTTGAATAACTATGTTTAGAAAACTATTTCACTTAGCTTGTAGTCCATTGGCGTCTGCGGATCAACCGGTATGCTTACTTTAACAGATTATGGGATCCCCCACTTCAACCAGATCCGGCCAAGCTCAGCAGTGTGAATGAAAGTATAGTTAATGTTTTGCATGGCTAGCATATACTTTACACTCACTTTGTGTAAGTAAGGTCCCACTCTTCCTTCAAGGCACTCCGGCAGGTCCGGATATTTTAAACACAGCTTCTCTTTACCCTTGTTTTTCTTAACAATGGCAGTCTCACTCGTCTGCCCGGAGACATCGGTCTCAAAAGGGGCTTCTTCAACACTGTCCTCGATCACCTCTTCCATCACCCTAGAAGTATTGTCAGTTGTCTTTTGTGGGGGAGTGCTGGTGGTTGATTCTGTAGGCTGTCCGGATGACTGACCATCACTTTCCCTTTGTTGTCTGGTGTCCGGTTGGGACTCAGATCCGGAGGGTTCATTTCGGAGGCTTGTTCCAGTAGCCTCCGGACCAGATAACTTATCCTTGGGAACTTTGATGGGTGCCTCTGACCCTGTAGTTTTGTCTTTGGCCCCAGACTTAGGGGGCCTTGATTTTGGAGATTTAGATTGTGGAGCGACAGCGTGACCCTTTACTAAATGGCCTCTTCGTCGAAGCGATATTTTTTATGGGGAGATATCAGCATGTGATCCCATGGCTATGAATAAAGAGGGTTTCTTGGTACTTGTAACTGCTCTCTCTCGTTCGATGATAGGCTGTGACTCCTGAACCTCGATCCTGAATGGACAGGGTTTCTTGGTACTTGAAAGACTAGGTTGAAATAACCTCGTAGGTTTGGGGCTTCTGGCAGAAGACAAACCTCGATCATGCTCTGAGCTTGGTGTTTCGGGTTTGTCGATGGGAGAAACTGGAAGGCCTGTAGCAATGCGCCTTTCTCGTTCGACTCTTTGTGCTTTCTCTAACTCTGAAAGATTAAGCCATCCACCTTTTACAAGTGCGTTTCTTGTTGTAAACATAAACTTACACCAAAAAGGGTTTTGAAAAGAGAGATGAAAGCTTTGAAGAAAAGGAGTGAAAGAGTGATGAAGATGGTAAAACAGTGAAAAATAAGGTAATTTATACTAAAAAGACAAAAAGATACCCGGAAACCTAGGAGAATACGAAAACATGGAAGTAATGATTAAAGACGGCACTTACGTCACCAACATTAATTGAAGAGGTTGCTTTTTGAAATAAGTGGGAGCACCGTTCTAGGCGAAAAACGGCTGACGAGGCGAATCAGAAGGGGACACGTGTCCCACGATCCATGGCAAAACCTTTGAGCTTCTGAAGAGTTTTTCAGTCCGGATAAGTCCTTTACTCAATTCGAAATCCCTCCAGACAATGTCACAAGTGCTCAAAGGCGATTTTTGAGGTCTTTCCAAAAGCCTTCGAACAAAACCTAAAAAAGGGGCTACTGATGAGTCCGGATATTTTCACCACTCACTGTAGAAACCAGACAAGGGCAATTCGGAAAAAAACCACCCACTGCACCATCCGAACTGGACTAAAGTATTAAAAGCTAATCACTTTTTGACTAAGCTAATTTCTAATCTGCTTAATAAACTAATGCGTTTTTGAACTCGACCCGGTTTCATAAGTATGACCCGAAAGTCCATGTGACCCATAATTAAGTGTATAAATACCAAAGCACTTTCATTAATGAGGGTAATGAACATTTAATACAACCTGACAACTCAAATCTCTCACTACAAACTACTTAAACATTAAATACCTTTGAAACACCACAAAACACCTGACCAAATTACCCTCAGACGAAAATAATCCACACTGTATATACGATGGTTGATATTGCATAATGTCATAGAGCCAGACAAGAATTCCATTATAAGGTGTCTACCCTTGCTTAGGGTTTGACAGATAGTCTACTCGTACTCTTTACGAGCTACGCGACATATCTGATGTGCCACTTTGGTCCTCGTGATAGGATGGCTTGTATCCATAGTATTGAGGATAACCATATAAAGGGATGTTACATGGTAGAGTATGATGTTACTCGTCTATCAGAAGCGTTATATCGTTATGAGTTATATCGTTGATTTTATCAACATCATCAAGTTGATTTTTTAGATTGTTTTTATTGTAATGAACGTAAAAACTATATTTTCCAAAAAAATGTTACTTCGTATGGAGACTTTCAAATATTTTAATTTAGTCGGAGCATAAAATTGATTTGGAATAAAATAGAAAAATTTACAATATAAATAAATTGCTGTAAAAATAAGAAAATAAAATATATAATACATTATTTTGTTAGTAACACTTATAACTTTGTTTAGAATTTTTTTATCCCAATGAATATTTTTTAAATATTAAAAATAATACCTTGTTTTTATAATTCATTAAATTAACTATATAATTAGTTCAGATTTTTTTAATATTTGACTAGTTAAATCACTCATGAACCAACGCTATTATCAATAACTATCAAACTTCTCACCAGATTAATTACTTTATGATAAGGAAATATATTCATAAGGGACTTAAATGTAATTAATAAGGACTTGAATAATAAGTTCTATTAATGTAGAATAAGATTAAAGTTTTATAAGAAGAATAGGGACTGAACTGTAAATAAATCTCTTATGTAACCGAATTTGTAACTAACTCACTGGGCCTATTTAAAGAGGTCGAGAAGGCTGATTACACCTATGAAATAATTAGAGGAGAAAGATTATATTCACCAACTAAAAATCTCTGTTGATTCTTAGTCAATATTCTCAATCTTCTCAATTCAATTTCTATATTCACCAAATTGGCGCTAGAGGAAGGGGTCGAAGATACCTTGATCGATAGATCAAAAATCGAGGTTCGAATTTTTTCGTTTTTTTTAAGCATTTCGTTTGTATTTTTGTTGATTGGAGATAAATTCGGAGGAATGAGATAATCCGTCTGTTTGAAAGGCTTTGGAGACATTGAGATCTGATCTGCAAGAGAAAGAAGCAGGTGAGTCAATTCCGATTCGATTAAACCAATTTGATTTTGAAGGTAAAATGAATGAGTTGATAAGAAAAGTGGCAGAACTGGATGAATTTGCTAAAAAGAAACAAGATAATAATGGCGCTAGACTTAGATCTAAAATAGCAAGAGGTGATCGGGATGATCAGTCGGATCCATCGAATGACGTCGGCGACGTTCAAGATGTTCAGTGTAAAATACATTTTGAGCGTAAGACGGAGCATAGTGGAGTGAGAAAAAAGGAAAAGTTGCAGAAGCGACGGTATGTAGATTCTAGTGAAGAAGATTTCGAAAATTCGGAATCAGATGAAACACCAAGATATAAGCATTTTCGAAGTCATTCAAAAGAAGAGGATATTCATTTTGGCCAGCTAAAACGTATAAGGAAGGAAGGCCAAAAAAGGAAAAACGAGTGTATTCTCCTCGGAAATTTGAAGGTGAGCCAAGTTTGTATGCTACTTTGGGAATGAGGAACGAAGACCAGTTTGTTCAAGGAGTAGATTGGAGGGATTCGTCGTTGATTAGTGCGATCAGATCTGTACCGCTTCCGAGGCGGTTCGACATTTCTAAAATTGACAAGTTTGATGGAACTCAAGATCCAGATGATCATATAGAGCAATTCAAGAACTATATGACTAATTTCGAGGATGATGATAAATTGGTTTGTAGGGCATTCTCTCAGACATTTAAAGGAACTGCATTAAAATGGTATAACAAGATTCCTAAGGAGTCTATTGTAAATTTTAGAGGCTTTTACACAGCTTTTAGAAGACAGTTTGTGGGAAGCAAAGAAATGAGAGCTAATGGAGATACGAAAATACAATGTAAGCAAGCTGTGGGAGAAAAGTTGAAGGATTATACTAAGAGATTTGTGTCAACAAAAGCAGGATTAGATGATTGTGAGGAAATGGTGGCTATGGCAGCATTCCGACAAGGATTGTTGCCAGGAGATTTAGCTGATGAAACAACAAGGCGTAGGGCATTAACATTTGGAGCTCTCATGGCTCAGGTTGAAGATCAGATCAAAGTCGACTCAAGTTCGAGGAGGAAATATTGGTGTTGAGAAAGGGAATAGTCAAGTGGGAAATTATCAAGTAAGCGCTTCGAATAATAACTCGTCACGGGCGAGGGGTAGTCAAAATGTCTCCGATCGAGGATGTTCGAACTCATATCAAGGGGGTTCTAATCATCACAATTTTAGTAATCAATACCAATTCAAACCAAGATCGAATGTGTGGGTAAAACCAGAATATTATACGGATTTGACTGAAAATGTGGCATCGATATATGAGAAAACCAAGGGAACAGTAAATTTTAGAAAGCCGACAGCGATTAATAGGCCAAGAGAGGAACGCAATAACAGGTTCTGTAGGTATCATTATGATATTGGGCATGATACAAATGATTGTATTGCTTTGAAGAAGGAAATGAAGGTTTTGATAGAGAATGGAAAATTGTTGGAGTATGTCAAAAGGAACGCTAAAGCTATAACTCAAAAGGTTAGTAATCCTAATTCTAAGCAGGAAACTGCATTGATGATTTTAGATGTTGCAGATGATGAATTTGATGTGGCTTCGGGATATGTCGACCCAGACCCTAGTCGATTGTTGTTGATGTCAGTTGATGAGCCGATGTGTAAGGGACGTGTTCGAGATTTGTGTGTGTTCTTTGAGTCATTGGCAATATTTGGGGGAGACTCAATGACTAATGATACTAATAATTCGAGGAAAAGACATATAGTAAATTTAACGCATCAAATTGAAGGAGGAGCATCAGCACATCTATACAATAAGAAGAATGTCCCATTTGTAATTTTCGATGGGGATGATTTGAGAGGAATCACAGGACCACATGAAGATGCAGTGGTCATTGGAGCATAAGTGTGTGGGGTAGAAATTCGACGAGTATTGATTGATACTGGAAGTTCTGCTAATGTGTTGTTCAAATCAACATATGATAGATTAAACCCTCCGTCTCGGATAGAAAGGTCAGAAAGAACTATAATTGGGTTTACTGGTGCAACAGCGAATGTAGTAGGGGAGTTTGAAGGTGAAATTTCTCTGGGAAAAGGGCCTTTTAAAAAGAAAGTACAAGTACTTTTTACGGTGGTAGATTGTCCGTCGAGCTACAATGCTATCTTTGGAAGGTCATGGCTGGCAAAAATGTATGCTATAGTTTCTACAGTTCATCAATGTTTGAAATATGTAGTCGGGGATCGAATTGGTGTAGTTCGAAGTGATCAAAAAGTAGCTAGAGAGTGTTATGCTGCTGCATTTAGACTACGTGATAAAAGTACCGATGATCCAATGGAGAATAGCAATTTGGGGGGTTGCCTTCTAATAGTAAAGATGAAGGAATTGATGATCTGAGGTCAACCCCGAGTTCTGTGATAGTAAGTGAAGAAATAGAAGAATACGTCTTCGATAATAACAGAGTACTTCGAATTGAGACTTTATTGTCTTTATCAGTGCGAGAAAGGTTATTAAATTTTTTGTCTAAAAACTTGGATGTGTTTTCTTGGAGGTATGAGGATGTAGTGGGGGTCCCAATTGATATTATATGTCATAGTTTGGCTGTGGATTCGAAGATCAAGCCGATAATACAAAAAAGGAGAGCTTTTTCGTTGGAAAAATCTGAGGCCATAATTGCTGAAGTAGATAGATTGTATAAAATGGGGCATATTCGGGAGTCCAAATATCCGAAGTGGACAGCTAATCCTGTAGTGGTGAAAAAGAAGAATGGAAAATGGAGAATGTGTGTAGACCTCACAGATCTAAACAGAGCCTGCCCAAAGGATCCTTTTCTAGTACCTCGAATTGATCAATTAGTGGATTCTACTTCTGCAAACAAAATTCTAACATTTATGGATGCATTTTCAGGATATAATGAAATTCGAATGAATCCAGAGGATGAAGAAAACACAACTTTTATCACTGATCGAGGTTTACATTGTTATAGAGTGATGCCGTTCGGATTGAAAAATGTTAGGTCTACATGTGAAAGGTTGATGAATAAGGCATTTGCTTCACAAATAGGGAGGAATATCGAAGTATACATCGATGATATGCTTGTTAAGAGCAAAAGTGACGATGATCATATTGATGATTTAGAAGAGACGTTTCTGAATCTTAGAGCAATACAGTTGAAGTTGAACCCAGAAAAATGTACATTTGGAGTCCGATCTGGTAAGTTTCTAGGGTATGTGATAAGTTAAAGAGGAATTGAAGTGGATCCAGAACAGTTGAAGGCTTTGATATCAATGTCTTCACCTCGGAATATCAAAGAAGTGAAAATGTTAACAGGCAGGTTAGCAGCTCTGAACAGATTCATTTCTCGTTTTTCAGATAAATGTTTGCCTTTTTTCCAGGTGTTGCGTCGACCGAATAATTTTGAGTGGACTTCGGACTGTGAAGAAGCTTTTATTAAGATCAAAAATCTTTTGTCCTCTCTTGAAATATTATCAAAGCCTCGAGAAGGTGAGCAACTGTTTTTGAATGTAGCAGTATCGGATTATGCAGTGAGTGCAGTTTTGATTAGTGAAGATTCGGGAGTTTCGAAGCCCGTCTATTATGTCAGTAAAAGTTTGGTTGATGCTGAAAAACGTTACTTAAAGCTCGAAAAATTGGCATTGTACATAGTAGTGGCGGCGAGAAAAATGCGTCCCTACTTCCAAGCACATACAATTGTGGTTCGAACTTCTTATCCATTGAAAAATGTATTGCAAAAGCTAGATATCTCAGGAAGAATGACTAAGTGGTCTGTAGAATTGGGAGATTTCGATATGTTATTCTCTCCACGAATGGCTGTCAAAGCTCAGGCCTTAGCAGATTTCTTTGTTGAGTTTCATTCGAGTAGATCCGAAGAGAAAGAAGATGAAAAAATACACACGAATCCGGTGTGGACGGTACGAACTGATAGAGGATCTAGTAATAAAGGGTCGAGTGCGGGGGTAGAATTGGTGGCACCGACAGGGGAGTATATGTTTCAAGCTATAAGATTTGGATTTCATGCTTCGAATAATGAAGCTGAATATGAAGCGGTGCTAGCAGGATTGCGGTTAGCAAAAATTTGTGGAGCAATATTCGTGCACTTAGAAACAGATTCGCAGTTGGTAGTTAACCATGTTAAAGGAATATCAGAAGCTAAAAAAGACCGTTTGGTTTTGTATTTGCAAGAACTTCAAAGTATGATGGCACCATTTGAAAATGTTGAGGTGGAGCATATTCGAAGAGGAAATAACACAATGGCTGATTCTTTAGCAACAATGGCTTACTCTGAAGAATATCCATGGATCCTGAAACAACCACTGCCTTCGATTATATCAAGCTCTGAGCAATGTGAATTTGTTGAGGAGGTAGTAAATGATTCGGTGCACATTCGGGGTGATTGGAGAACGGACTTGTTAAATTTTCTTACAAAGGGAATACTACCTCTTGATAAGCACTTGCTCAAGAAAATAAGGAATAAAGCTCTTGGTTATGTGGTGTTGGATGGGGTATTGTATAAGAGGTCTGTGTCGAGGCCTTTATTACGATGTTTGAGTAAGAAAAAATCTCAAAACATTCTATTTGAATTACATGATGGAGATGGATCAGCTCATTGTGGTTTCAAAGCTTTAACACGTAGGGTATTGTTGGCAGGATATTATTGGCCTACTATATTGCAGGATGCCAAGTTTGTAGTTCGAAGTTGTGATACTTGTCAAAGGTATGCACATTTGATACATAAACCAGCGACACCTCTAATGATAATCTCTGAGGCGGTTCCTTTTGATAGATGGGGGATTGATTTAGTAGGACCATTGCCTATGGCTTCAGGTGGAAGACAGATGATTATTGTCCCAGTTAATTATTTTTCGAAGTGGGCAGAAGCAGAGCCTTTAGCTGGAACAAATGCTAAGAATGTGATCAAGTTTATTCTAAGTAACATCTGCTACCGTTTTGGAGTTCCTCGAAAGATAACAACAGACAACGATCCCCAATTCAATAACAAGGAAATGGACTCTTTTTTCTCCTCGAAAGGAATACAGCAATGCTTTTCTACTCCCTTCCATCCACGAGCAAATGGGCGAGTGGAAGTTACAAATAGATCTATTTTGGAGGGTTTGAAGAAAAATTTGGCGGGAGCAGCGCGGAAATGGCCAAATTATCTTCAAGAGGTGTTTTGGGCATATCGTACAACTCCTAGAGAGGCCACAAAAGAGACTCCTTTTTCTTTAGTGTATGGAATGGATGCTGTATGCCCTGCTGAATCTACATTACCTTCCTATAGGCTATTGCGTTATTCCGAAGCAGATAATGATGAAGCTAGAAGGATTGAGCTTGATTTGTTAGAGGAAAAGAGGGTCAAAGCACATTTGAATGTGGTTCATTATCAAACCTTAATGAGAAGCAGGTACGATACTAAAGTTAAGAAGAGGGAGTTCAAAGTTGGCGATAAAGTGTTGCGAAAAGTATTTCTTCATACCAAGGATAAACACCTCGGAAAATTGGCTCCAAATTGTGAGGGTCCTTATGAAGTCAAAATGAAGGTCAAGCCAGGGTCATATAGGTTGTCCGATTGTGAGGGGAGGATGCTCAAACACCCTTGGAATATAGAACATTTGAAATTGTATTGTGAATAAAATCGAACTTAGAATTTTTGAAAGACAGACATACTCTTTTCTTATCTGTTAGTCCACAAAGGTTTTAATGAGGTGTCTGGTAAAAATTGAATTTCATAATAAAATTTCTTTTGGCCATTGGTTGTTTAATATGATGAATGATTTGTTATTTTGGTAACTTGGCAAAGACTGATCATCTTTTAAAGTTGACCAAGACTAATTTTCCAAAGCAATAGCTTTGAAGAAACAACCTATTTCGAGGTGCCACGTTTTATGAGCGCATCTAAATTTCGAGGTGCCACGTTTTATGAGCGCATCTAATTTTCGAGGTGCCACGTTTTATGAGCACATCTAATTTTCGAGGTGCCACATTTTATGAGTGCATCTAATTTTCGAGGTGCCACGTTTTATGAGTGCATCTAATTTTTGAGGTGCCACGTTTTATGAGTTCATCAAATTTTGGAGTACCACGTTTTATGAGTGCAATAGAACTTTGAAATATTAAGATAGTCGATTGTTTCATTGGATAAATGTTGAAGCTTACAAAAAGGAGAAAACTACTTAATAAAAAAAACAACAAACACATGACATATATAATCTACTGTTTAGTCATCTTCCTCTTCCGATGACCCTTCAGAAGCGTCATCTTCTTCTGAATAGCTTGATGCAACCTCGAATGCTTCCTTTGGGCGATCTTTCTCAAGAATTTGTTTCCAAAATTCTGGTAAATTTAACCTTGGATATGCGGCATGGATTTCTCGAAGAAGATTGATAGCTGTTTGAGTTTGAGCCTTCTTGATACCATCAAGCATCAAAGAACCAATAGCAGCTTCGGCTTTCTTGACAGCGTCCTTCTTTTCTTGCTCGAATCTTGTTTGAAGCGTAGTCAATTGAGTTTGACAATTTTCCACGCTTTCTTGAGTCTTCTTAACAAGTTCTTTAGCATCAGTAGATTTTTTCTTTTCCTTAGAAATGGCAAAAGAGTGTTGAGAATTTGTATTTTCAAGAGCCAGACGATGAGAAGTCTCCAAAGCTTCGATTTTTTCTTTATGCTCCTTAAGAAGTTTTCCTTTTTCAGCTTCGAAATTTTGAAGTGCTTCATTTTTCGAAGCCTTTTCAGATTATGTTTCCTTTTTTCTCCTGATTAATTCTTGTGCAAGGAGCTCCAACTGTGTATGTGAATTGTTTACTTCTTCACACAATTTTTTGGCTGCAGCACCTAAGTTAGTAAAATGTCGAAGGATTGAAGTTACCTCATCGAATCTGTCAGGGTAGGGCAAGTTTGATGGGTGATGATGGACAGGAATAATTGCGTTAGATGTTGAAGTTATGGCAGCCCCGGTAGAAGATGATGGAATGGTGTTGGTAGGCTGAGAATATTCACCGGTGATTATAAAATCCCCACTCGAGTTGAAATCTTCGAGGTTAAGATATTCGTTTTCCTGGCTATCTCCTAGTGCCAAGCCCCCTTGAGGATTTTCTTCAATGAAGGTTTTCTCATGGACCTCGGAAGCCAATACATCTTCAAGCATTTCAGCTTCGTTCTTTTTCTTCGGGGTAGCGGACTTGTTCTTTTTCTTCTTTGAAGCATTATCTTCTTTCTTTTTCCTTTTAAGGACAGGTTCACCTTCTTCGGATATTGGAGGAAGTTGAGATGCAGGCGCTTTTCGTTTCCCTGTAGGCTTCGAATTTTTAGAAGGGTTAGGCTTACTTGTGTTGGATTTTTTGAGGGCCAACTTTCCCTTCTTTTTTAGTGGCAGGTGACTGTCAGATCGGTTCCTGGTGGGAAGGTAAGTTTTCCCATCTGGTGCGAGTATTCTTTTGACCGCTTCAATGGGATCTGGGGGAGCATTGGGTTTTCAGGGAAGTCAGCTCCCAAGGTTATGCGCCAGAGATGACTGTTGACGAAGTTGATTGGTTGAAAGGCGGAGTGAAAGCCATTTCCCCAGGCTTTCTCAGCCCATTCAGCCATTCTCATGAAAATGGTCTTTGTAGTTTTCCGACGACTTTTGAATCGCCTCGAAATTTCTGGGAAAAGAGCATACAATTAGATAAGTAGGCCTGGTTAGTTGGACTAAGTTTAATAAGTTGGGAAGAAAGTATTAACAATAATAACCATGATTTACTTACTGTTATCTCTCCAGATGAGAGTAAGTTTTGAGGGGTTGTCATCGAAAATTTCTTTACCATTCTCCCAGGCTCCTGATAAAAAAACAAACCTTTGCTTCCAAAACTTGTCAGCCTCGAGGAGTTCATCGATAATCTTCAGATCATCCTCCAAAGTTAAGTAGTATAACGGTAAAACTGGCCCATTTGAGAGTTTGGTCAGTGAAATGAAGTCCTCTATTTCGAGGGGGATGTTTCCTAACCTCGATACCATAATGACGGAGAATAAAGTGAACAGTTGGTTTGGAGTGACTTGTGTTGGGCACAACCCAAGAATTTCGAAGTACTTTACAATCATTGGATCGAGAGGAAATCGAAGTACCCAGTTGAAAAGTTCAGGGTAAACTACCAATTCGTTTTTCTGATAACTCAACAGTGTTTCTCCTTCTGTTGGTAGACGAAGAACGATGTTGTCTGTTAATCCCCATAGTTTCTTAAGTTCTTCTTTCTCTGATTCGGGGTAGTAAGTATAGGGTACATTTTTTAGGGCTAGAATATACCGAGGACAAAGTGGTTTTAGGTTTTCCTGAACCAAGGCGGCAACATCTTCGGGGAGGGTAATATGAGATTTCTTTCCTCGAATATTCCTTGAAGGGATTACTTCTTCTTCCGCCTCGGATTCGGCTTCGACATTGGATTAAGTGGCCTCGGAATCATTTTCCTTATCATTTTCTTCATTAGTAGCTTCATCGCGAAGACTTCGAGTTTGAGTTTCAGTTTGGGATTTTTTTTCGTTTTCCATAAGAACTGGTTGACTATTTTCTGGTGTAACGTCAACCACTTCTTGTGGGGGAGGAGAGGAGGTTTCTGCATCGTCACCCATTGCTAGGAAGGTTGGTTTTTTGCGAAATTTAACTTTAACTGCTTCGGATTGTAGGATATGTGATTTGGGTTGTGGTTTTTTAGGAGTTGGAGGTTTGTCAGAATTGGCATGCTTAGATTTTCGATGTGGTTTTAGTGATGGAGAAGTGGATTGATTTCGAGGAGGAGAAGATTGCTGGCTAGATTCCGGGTTTGATGCTAGGGGTGAAGATGAATTAACAATGTTGGAATTGAAGTTACCGTATTTGAAGGTGGTAGAGGAGAAACGAGGACCGTTGTAGATTAACCCAGCAGCTTTGTATTCCTCAGCTCTTTCTCCAATACAGAGATAGTCGTAAGCGCCAAACACTTGATTGCTAGGACCAGGATTGAGAGATTTCTTTGGTTTTCTTGGTTTTTTGGGTTTAGATCTTTTGTATTTGGGATATTTTCTCATACAATAGACGTTAATCTGGGGAATTGTTTTTTGTGACTGAAGAAATTGATGTTTCTGGGAAAGGTAGCTAATGGGGTTGAAGGTTGAAGAAGAACCAGATGAAGATGGCTTAGGAAAGAGATGATTTTTCTAAAAAGTTCTTAGTAAGATGGAGCTAAGTATTTATACTTGGGAAAAGATGACGTTGAGAGTTTGAAGAGGCAAAACCAGTGAACTGTTCTTATTGGGTGGAATGTAAAACGTGGAGAAAAACTTGCTGTGTCATAGACCTATCAAGAAGGGTCCAATCAATCTTTAAAGTAGGGGTACGTTAGTTGAAAAGTGCTAAAGACCGAAGATTCGAAGTCGAAGTAAAGTTGTATTTCTAATTGGTAGATTCGAAGCGAATGGGAAGTTTATTTGCACTCATTCTTATATTCGAAGTGAAATTGCAAGTTACTGGGCTCAGTCATGATAAAGGGGCTGGATGAAAGAAGTTTTATTCACTTGGGGTAATGTTCGAAGACGGAATAGTTCTTATAAAATTGTCTTTATAAGAACTAAGGGGGCTACTGATAAGGAAATATATTCATAAGGGACTTAAATGTAATTAATAAGGACTTGAATGATAAGTTCTATTAATATAGAATAAGATTAAAGTTTTATAAGAAGAATAGGGACTGAACTGTAAATAAATCTCTTATGTAACCGAATTTGTAACTAACTCACTGGGCCTATTTAAAGAGGTCGAGGAGGCTGATTACACCTATGAAATAATTAGAGGAGAAAGATTATATTCACCAACTAAAAATCTCTGTTGATTCTTAGTCAATATTCTCAATCTTCTCAATTCAATTTCTATATTCACCACTTTATAACAAGCCGGCTACAACCATGGTAATAATCATTTAAGAAAGGCTCAAACTATAATTTTGTATGCTTCCTCTTTGTTAATACAACCCAACAATGGTCGGGCACTTTTTTTGTATGACAAATTATCTAAGAGTATGTTTTATTGCTCTATCTTTCTTTGTTTTATTAGTTGAAAGAGTTTGATTTTGGAGATATGGGACATACTCCGCCATCCAATTTACAGTTGTCGTACTTGCATGTATATCTAATTTTTTTTGTGCTCGCTACCACTATCGATGTGTCTTGGGTGAGGACGCTACCACTGTCGATGTGTCTTGGGTGAGGATTGGTGGGACTATCTGCTTAGGTTGTTGCGTCGGTGAGTGGATCCATAATTGAATAGTCATATCAAGGTATATCCTCGTGTTGGACAAGATGAAACTTACTTTCAAAATCATTTAAGGCTTCGAGGTAACCCTACGTTCTCTTTTGCATGGTCTCGAAGGATCACGTGGCTTGACCAAGCTATAAATCTGAATGGACTAACAATTGTTTAACTCCACATAAGCGGGTTAATTTCAGACATGCTGCTTCATACTCCGTCGAATGATTTCTTGTTTTGAAGGAATTTATTATTTGCTGAATCTCTCCCCAAAAGGTGTCTTTAATAGGATTCTAGTCCCCTCTTTCCTCCCATTGCGTTTGAGGATCCATTCGCCTTAATTATCCATCGACATTTGTCCATCTCTGCTTTCATTACTTCTTCGATCGCTGACCCTTTTTTGGTTGTTCTTGGCTCGTAACCTTTGTCGTAAGCTCTCAACTAATCATTTGCTATCCTCTCCGATATCGTTTTTCTTGAAGTACATTATGCAATGGGAATGAAATGCGCAAGATGATAATATGACTCTGAAAATATAATATCATTTTTTTGGCAGTGCCTATTAAACCGACGGCTAATTTTTATAAGGCCATATACATGGTCTCGACATCGACTAACCCTTTGCTGAAATAATAAACTAGCCTATATACACCTGTCATTTACCGTACTAGCAGGCCGCTTACAGCATAGCTCAAAACTGTGAGGTGCATATAAAGATATTATTCAAAGTGTGGTGGCCTTAGGACATCTGGTGACGTCAAGTATTCTTTTAATGATTGGAACTCTGCATTCAGTTGATAAATCCAATAGAAATTTTTAGCTCATTTTAAAACTTTGAAGAATGGTTGATTTCCATTTGATGCTCTAGAGATGTAAAACGAAAGGGGAATTAGGCGTCCTCTTAACTGCTGCACTTCCTTGATGTTTCATACGGGTTATATTGTCAATATTTCCTTTAATTGGCAAAGTTTGGCCTCTATCCTCTTTTTAATGACAATAAAACCTATAATCTTTACTCTACGGGTACAAAAGGAATATTTGGAGGGTTAAGTTTGAGATGATACCTCTGGAGCGTTTCAAAGGCTTTCCCAATGACATCAAGTTTCCACTACCCTAAGTCGTTTTTGATGATCATATCATCGATGAAGGCTTCGATATGTTGGTTAAGTTGACCCTTTAATATTTTATTGATTAACCTCTGGTACGTCAAGCCCGTATTATTTAATCTGAATGACATAACTTTATAACAATAGAGGTCGTGCTTTGTTTGGAATATTTTATGATCCTTGTATGTGACGTTCATAGATAATTGGTTATATGTGGAGTATGTACCCATGAATGATAAAAACTCTTGCCCGTTCATTGTTTGGACATGCTCCGTTGAGATTGGTAAAATCAACACACATATGGCACTGCTCATTTTTCTTTTTCACTATTACTGGGTTCGTTATCCATGTTGGATAATAGGTCTTCCTAATATTCCCTAGATTAATTAGCTTGTACACAACTATAAATATCACCTTTCACTTTTACAAGGAGAAATTTCTTTCTTTTTGTCGTATCGGGCCGACATTATTATGCACGACTAATGAATGGAAAATAACTTTTGGATCCACTTCTACCATCTTTTCAGCATTCCACATAAACACGTCTTTATTTTTCTGTAACGATGCTACTAGATTATCTTTAAATATTAGGTCAAGCTTGTTACATTTTCGTATGACCTTTCTTTTTTCCAATGTTATACTGATTTCTTCTCCTAGAAGGTTCTCCTCCCTTTTGTTCTTTCTGGGTCATTTCTTTCTAAATTTGTATGTTTTATTTATCTTTAATGGCTCCAGACCCTAAAGTTTATTAATTGTTTTTGGGCCGCTTTAGACGGGTCGAGTATTATGGTATAATATTATCTTGCAGTTTGCTAATTACCTATGATTATTCCCACTAGATTGCAAACAAGGTACTTGATGTATATCCTCAGCGAGCATGTACTGGGCTTGAGCTTGTGTAGCAACAGTTCTTCTTTTATGGATTTGTAAGAGCTGGAGGCTTCAACGATAGTGAATAATATCTAGATCGCTCTCTTGGTATTTCTGTGCCCAACTATAAATAGAGCCTTGATCTCCCCGATGCATTTAGTTAAATCTCCATCATAACTAATCATTTGCATGTATATTACTTTGAATGAAGGTACCCCAAGCTTCCATTTTCTACAAGTACTCTTCCCGTGATATTTTCGTTAGTTATTATGGCGTTTTCAAATGGGTGATGATACCCCTCAAATCATAATCGTCAAACGTAAGGTCTACCACTGGCTCCCGAACGTTATGGTATGAGAGGTACCCACCAAATCGAAGTTTAGATCCTTCTGGTGTCGTTCACGCCCTTCTGGATCAGCCCCCGAGAGGTTGTTCCCCCGAAAAATGTGCACAACCATTATTACTCCTCTTTGGATCAAATGTCTTGCTAGGCATGGTGCTAGAATCCTCGTCCTCTACTACCGTGATCTCCCTTTGTTTGATAAACTAAATGAGGTCGCTGCTGCCAATCAATCTTTGCATTTGTTTATTCAATTTCTAGCATTTGTTAGTTGGATGACCATGATCATTATAATACGCACATTAATAACGAGAGGATCTTTTAAACGGTGCTGTCAACATAACTATGAGGGCTTGGTAATTGAATTTTCACTTTGTTTTCTCATAGTTAGTACTTATGTTCTCGTTCAAATGTGTGAGCTTCCTGGAGGGATTATCATAATAGGATGGGCGCAACCGCCTTATTTGGAGTTGGGACAAATCTAATTGGGGTGCATCCTCCTAACGTCTTTTTTTTTCCTTGATGTTTTAAACTCTTAAAGATTTTGTTGGAAGGTTGGCATGGATTCCCCCTTTTTCGAGTGTTCCACTTGAATTAAGTGCTCTCACCTGGTAAGTATATCTCCCATTGTTTTTATGTGGAACCTTATGAGGCCTATGGAAAAGGGCCCATTGCGGTCTAATCATTTTTTGAAAGTTGTTACTACCACGAAAGCGATTCAAGAAGAAATGAAGTTCATTTCTATAACAAAGGTTTGTACATATGACTTCAATATTTCGCTCATTCTTTATTACAAGTCCATGATACCATGACTCTCACCTGTGTGCTCGTTGTTCCCAACCAAGTGATTTTTGAAAGCGACCCATAAGCCTTCAAAATCCTTAATTGATCCTTTTTTACGATATTAAACTAGTCAAGGCGTTTCCTTTAAATTTCAAAGAGAAAGTTTTGTAAAGCAGTACATCATCTAAATGGAAAGTCGTCAGTATGTTCCTAACCTTTTCTATGTGGTGTTTGGGGTCCCTCGGTCCGTTATACGATTTTATCTTGTGCGGATCAAATTTTATTGTGAGCTTTCCTTCTAGATGCTTTTGACAAAGGGAGATTCTTGCAAAACATAAGCAGTCATAGTGGACCTTAACTAATCGTACTTCGCCACCTCTACACCTTTGTTATCACGAGGTGTCCCGTTGATGAACAAGTCATCCGAATTCGAGTTTGTCACTATTTTATTCCTCCGCTTCTTGCGTTTTCCTTTGCCAGTGCGTTCGCCTCTATGGGCGCGACCTCTATTCCTACCGGTGCTCTCGGTCTACTCGATTCTTGGTGGGTATCTTGTTTGACTGCATCATCAGAAATGACTCTCACCCTCAAACGTTGTAGGATATGAAATATTGCATCGAAGTGTTGTTTAGATTTTTATCTCTCTCATGTTGTCGCTGGGAAGTTTTGTACTTCTCACGTTTGAATTCATCTAATTGAGTTTCCAGAATCTACATATTATAAGGGGTTGAAGAGAAACCTCGTTTTAGAGAGTTTTCTTTTTGGGCTGCTCCACCAGTATTTGTCTCCACATTCATTTGAGATTGATCATCATTCTATTTTTTTGTTGCGTAAGTTACCTTGTGACCTATTTGATCATCTTTCAAAATTCGTTGGCCACTAGAGGATTTTTCCAGGGCTACTTGAGAGTCGACCTGTTTGCCCTGTCCATCGTGCTCGTGGAGGGATCCCATATTTTTCTTTTATAAACCTGATCTAGTCAACATCATCTGCCAAAATGAATGTGTGGCACTTTTCCATGAACAACACCAAAATCTAGTGAGAGATTTCTATGATATTAATGATAAATTATTATGAATATTGGAAGGATAAACGTACAGTTCTCTTATTGCTCTAATTGGAAAGTCTTACATTATAATTGGGTATGTATCCCTTTATACACTATAAATCCTTATACATTATCCCACCATCTCCTAATATCGTTTCCACTCCACGGTCTGCTAGGTGTTGGGTTAATGGCTTAATTCCCACTTTATTTATGTTACCCAAATACCATGTTTAGCAGCCTCGTCTGTGTA
This sequence comes from Limnanthes douglasii subsp. nivea, assembly GCA_036936605.1. NCBI lineage: Eukaryota > Viridiplantae > Streptophyta > Magnoliopsida > Brassicales > Limnanthaceae > Limnanthes > Limnanthes douglasii. The sequence continues at coordinate 281,389,975 of JAUPFV010000004.1, forward strand.
ATAGTCGGGCAGCGTCGAGCTCCCTCAGTTGGCGACCCTATAGATAGTCTTCGCGGTATAATGATGTTTTTACACGTACGTAATCATAATTTTTGTTTGGTTAAATAAAACCCCTCCAATCTCGATGTATGACTGAGGGATCCGCCTTCCAGTCGATAGGCGTAATCTGATGAGAGAGTTGTGCTTTATCCATCACAGCCAGAAAATTATTAGTCGATACCCCACTACTTCTACTTTACAGAAATACTTCGTCCTAATCGAAAGGTATAAAACGATGGGGAGGTTATCAACCCTAAGGAGGAAACACGTTGGGAATAAAATATGAAGTTTTGAATATTGAAGAATTATCGTAACAAATCCAAAACTAGAAAGAACAATATGTTATTTTATTTATAAATTTATTAATACAATAAATATTTTTTATATATTAAAAATAATAATCAATTTGGTTTATTTCATTAAATACTGTAATTATTTTTACTTTTAGTCATTTATTTAAATATTTTAAATAGTTTAACCGGTCCGAACCAACGCTATTATCAATAACTATCAAACGAATAACCATACCAATTTAATTTATTTTACAACAAGCAACGTCCAAACATTAAAAAGAGAGGTGAAAACTCAACAGACCTTATCAAAATCATAAACTTGAGATTCCACTCAATTAAATGTGTGTTCCTGGCATATTATAACACAACAGATGTAAATGTGTTACACCTACCTGAAACCTCATCATTTCAAGACATGTTGTCTTTAATGAAGAAAAAATTCTTTGTTCTAGCATATTTCTCAACACTATTCAATTTGAGTTTTTAGTCTCTCTATTTATTTCAAACTGGTTTAACACCTTTCAACCATATCTATATTTATTGCTTCAACTGAAAGAGGTCTCTCGCCTGAATCTTGTCATCCATTTCAACCATATATTTTACTCCACTTGTTCATGGATTCTATATTTTAGGTTTGTCAAACAAAAATTCAATACCTTTGATACCTTAAAATAATTGAAACACTAGATAACAACAAAATAAATTTTCAGTCAGAAATATAGTTTTAAGCGACGTGCGACGCCCCACGACGATGAGGGGTAAAAATGTTGCGGCGACGCGGCGAGAGTTGCGGCGAGAGTTATTCCGTTTACCAATACTATTAATTAAATAATATATAATATAGTAAATAAATAAAAAATTAGTTCCAAAATCAATAAAAATACTATAAAATGTTAACTTCAAATATTTTAAGACATTCAAATGCGATCAGACAAAAAAATTACCAAATTAAACATAAAAAACTAATAAATATAATCAATTGAGTTATCTTCATTTCCTTTGTCATTTGTCTCACCTAGGAGACAACGTGCAGTAAAAGGAGGGAGTGTGCAGTGGAAGAACAAAAAGCGATTTTGCGTGTGGCAATTCAATATTCTGTATAAAATATGAATAGATTTTATCAATAGAAACTATTAATTCAATATTTAGTTTATATTTAAGATAAGTTAGTGGTTTCGAATCAAATGGTTGAAAGTTGAATAGTAACCGTTATTTCAGAATGGGTTACTTTACTTTGTACATAACATTTCAGTTTTAAGAAATTAAAATTAGTTTATATATAATAAAACAATAATAGATGTAACCAGTACGATCGCGACGCAACGTGATGCTACGCCTTTGTAACGTTTAGGAAGACAATTTTCCGTTCGGACCGTTACGTGACTCGCCATAATGATTTTTTGAGCGTTGCACAATGTCGCACGCTGCAACGGTGCCGCAGCAGCGTTTTTGAAAACTATGGCCAGAAGTTATATCTCCTCCTACCTAAATCACTAGTGATAATCTTAAACTTAATGTTCATCATGTTTTACCATATAAACTAGCTTTAAAGAACCTCGCATTTGCTACTTCTATTCTGACAGAATATACGAGTGTCTTACCTTCTATAACAAACACACACTATGAGTACCAAAGGCAAGGCTAGAATCTGAAAAGCGAAACACATCTATCATGGTTTAGGTAACACAATCTTAAAATCCTTTAAAGACCTGACATGTTTCAAACAACCTATGTCCAATCCACACTGCTAAGGCTATGCTTGATGAGTTTCAAGCTCTAAAAACTAACTTTATATTGTCTTTAATTTTTGGGCATCCTAACATGAATATTGTGGGCATCCTAACATGAATATTGTTGGAAATAAGTGGGTCTATAGGTTAAAATATGATACATATGGCTACTTACAAAGGTGCAAAGAAAGAGTTATTGTTAAAGGGTTGCATCAATATCTTGGACTCGATTTTAGGCAGACTTTTAGTCTTGTGATCAAGTCCTCCGGTATGAGACTTGTGTTAACTATATTTGTCTTTTAGAATTGGGGTATACATTAATTAGATATAAATAATGCATTTTAAATGGATATCTTCAGGAGATTGTATCTCGTGCACATGGTTTTGAGGATTCTCTCAAACCTTATCATGTGTATAGTTACATAAAACTATTTACGTGCTTAAGCATGTTGTATGAGCTTGGTATTCGAAGCTCATACATGGTCTATTTAATTGGGTATGTTTAACTCGAAAACTAACATCTCAATATTTTTTTTCATTATAACATGTGACACTATTATTATTCTCATCTATGCAGATGACATCATTATGATTGGGAACAAACCTAAAGCTCTCTCACAGTTTGTCACTAGACTTAGTGACATGTTTTCTCTAGAGGACATGGGTGATCTCCATCTGTTCTTAGGAATAGAGGTTACCAGCAACAATATATGTCTATACGTTACTCAACTTGAGTATGTAAATCACTTCATTGAAAAAATTAGAATGAGCGACTCCAAACCTTGTGCTACTCCCATGTTTTTTGGCCAATATTTATATATGAGTGATGGTGATCTTCTCTCTAATCCTACAATACACTGCAGTTTATTAAGGTTTTTTTAATACGTACTAAATACAAAGCCATATATATCCTTTGTAGTTAACAAGTTATCACAATTCGTAAAAGCTCCAACAAACATACATTTACAAAGTGCAAAACGGGTTTTATGTTAATTATCTAGTACTCGAAGACTTAGGATTCATTTGAAACCCTCTACTCAACTAGTATTGTCTGGGATTTTCAGATGCGGATTGAACAAGTTTGACTGATGATAGACGCTCTATTGGTGGTGATTGTGTCTTCCTTGGCGCATCTTTGGTCTCTTGGTCCTCCAAAAAGCAACTGATATTTGCTCGCTCTAAGTACTGAGTCAAAGTAAAAGGTCTTGGCTAACCTGCCATCTGAGCTCGTCTGGCTCCAGTATGTTCTTCGCGAGCTCCATGTAACCTTACCTCGTTCTCCTGTTTTTTGGTGTAATAACATGAGAGTTGCTTCCTTATCTTCAAACCAAATCTTACGCACGAATGAAGCATATTGAGATTAATACTCTCGTTTTTTGTGACCAGTTGATTTCACGAACTTTGGACATTCAGTTGATTTCAACGACTGAGAAAAAACTGATACATTTGCTTAAGCTCCGTCTCAATTTCGATTTTGACTTTTTGGAGACAAACTTGGACTTCATGGATAGATGGTCTCAATATAAAAAGGGTGGCATCAAAAGTATTAACCTACTGATTTTAAAAAGATAGATCACACTACTGAACTCGACTTCAAAAGTTAACTAAGACCCAAACCCAAAAATAACAAATGTTACCCAAAATTATTATATACCATATATATTATTGTTACTATTAACAAACATGTAAACAGTAAACTATACATTTCTCACTATTGTAGCATATTATTGATCAAGAATATATAAATAGAAAGGTATACACATTTATCATTTTTTTCTTAAAAATTTATTCAGTTATTCTCTTAAACCCCAGCTATAAGTAATGATATTTTATTTTCAATTCAAATTAAATTTTCCTTGTTATCTTATATTTTAAGTTTAAAATATATTATCTCTTGGGTTTATACCAAATTGCAAATTTAAAAAAAAAAAACAAGATATATCTAATCACTTATTAAAAAATTGAATCATCTAAATTAAAATTTAAAATTTAAAACATACAAAAACCGAGTTGTCCATCTTTATTTTAAATATAAAATAATTAAAAACTACAAAATTAAATAAAATTAGTATATTAAATACGAATTTAATATTAATTTTTGTGAATTGTAACTAGTTTTTTAGTGAGAAAAAACTCATTACGGGTCTGTGTTTATCCTTTTGAAATAAATAAAAAATATATGTTAAATATTTAATATAATAATTTGTAGTTATAAAACTCCCAAAAAGTAAAAGCAATTATTTATAACTACAAAATTCCAGAAAGTAAAAGGATACGATTTATTTTTTTGGATCTGCTAATAATATTTTGAGTAAAAGTTCAATGAATCCATGGAAATAAATGCGCATTAATTATAATTTTTAATTTGAGGTATACAAAACAAGAATTAGTTACAGATATTTTATCCTCAATTCTAAATCAGCCCTTAGTTTTATTGTATATAAAAAAAAACATATTGTTATTTAAAGGGAATTTATGAAGGCATATTTGAAGAAAAAATTATATATAATTTAGAACTTTCTTGAAATGAAAAAAAAATTATAAGTTTATTATGTAATTTGTCCATCTTAATTATTGTAGAATGTGGAGCGCAAACTTCCCTATAAATGGACCCAAAACATGTGTTTAGCAAACCATCTCTTCCCCAACTCAAACAACAACAAAAGAAACATATATACTATAAGAAATGAAGAAGGGTGTTTAGCGGAGGCCGACTGTGATGCAAAGCAGCTGATGCCTTGTGCACCTGCAGTTACCGGTCCAGATCCACCAACACCCGAATGCTGTACCAAAATAAAAGAGGCGCAATCATGCCTTTCCCAGTTTTTGAAAGACCCTGCGCTCACTCCATATATCTCTAAAGCCAAACAGGTTACTGCTAAATGTGGTGTCACCATCCCCACCTGTTGATCCTATTATTCATTCTTGTAACCAATTATAATTTTTTTCTTAATTAAGCATTTGTTATCCCTTAATTAGTATTATCTAAAATCATTAATGTGTAAATTGAATGCAACGTAAAAACCTGAGCATGTTATTGCTATTTTTTTCTTCTTCTGGAAAGCATGCAATCAATCAGGAAACAGGAAACTCAGGCTCGGAGTGGCTCATTGCTTTGGTTAGCTACCCTCCAATCACGTCCAATAGTAGATACGGTACCACCACTAAGGGTTTCTCCATTTTCCCTATCTTATCTTATCTTCTCTTCCTCTCGTTTTCGATTTCGAAGGAGCTTATCGTTTTTGTTAGTCTAATTCATACTATTCGCTCTTCCTTTGAATTTCAACTGTGATTTCGTTTCATGGAGAATGAAGTAGCTTATAGTTTCAAAAATATGGAGACGAGAGACTTTCATTTCTACAAATCTTTCCAAGGGGTGGAGAAAATTTTAGAAGAGCGCAAATGTGAGCTTAGCGTGAAAGAGAAAGAGATTCAAGAAACTAAGAAATTGACTGTCCATTTGGTTTTAAAGAGCAAGGAAATTAGTTCGTGGATTGAAGAGACTATTGAAGAAAATATCCAGATAAAGTTGGCAAAAGAAAAGGACATTGGTTTTAAAGTTGAGGATGCTATTGCTATTTTTTTGGTGTTGATTCAACAGAGTCTAAATCTCGAGTGGCGTAAGAAGGAGCTCAACCAAAAAAAATAGCAATAGCATCCTCAACTTTAAAACCAATGTCCTTTTCTTTTGCCAACTTTACCTGGATATTTTCTTCAATCGTGCTTAGAACACCATTACGCTCTTCAATCCACGAACTAATTTCCTTGCTCTTTAAAACCAAATGGACAGCCAACTTCTTAGTTTCTTCATTCTCTTTCTTTTTCACGCTAAGCTCACATTTGCGCTCTTTCAAACATCTCTCCACCAGTTCGAAAGATTTGCGGAAAGGAAAGTCTCTCGTCTCCATATTTTTGAAACTATAAGCTACTTCATTCTATATGAGACGAAATCACAGATGAAATTCAAAGGAAGAGCGAATAGGATGAATTAGACTTACCAAAACGACAAGCTCCTTCGAAATCGAAAACAAGAGGAAGAGAAGATAAGATAAGACAGGGAAAATGCAGAAACCCTTAGTGGTGGTACTGTATCTATTATTGGACGTGATTGGAGGGTAGCTAACCAAAGCAATGAGCCACTCCGAGCCTGAGTTTCCTGTTTCCCGATTGATTGCATGCTTTCCAGAAGAAAAAAAATAGCAATAGCATCCTCAACTTACTTTGTAAGTTGCATTCAATTTACACATTAATGATTTGAGATAATACTAATTAAGGGATAACAAATGCTTCGAAGTAATGTGGGAAAAGTAAATGAAAATGAAATTTGGAATAAGAAATGTGATTATTTTTATTTTGAGTTGTTTTAATTTTTTTTATTTGATGGGTTGATTTGGATATTTAATTTTAAAAAATTTACTATATAATATTTAAAAATTTAAATGTATATTTTATTTTAAATATTTTTTTATTTACAATTTTAAAATTAATTATATTTTTTAAATCGCAGTTCAAAACAAACTACCTAAAAGTATTTTTGGTTTTGTTTTTAAAACTAAACAAAAGTAGTTCTATGAATAATTTATGTATTTTTTAAATCCGTGAAGAAAGTTAAGCATAGTCTCGCATCTATCATCTAAAAGTTACATTTACATTGGTCTTGTATCTATCATACAAAAATTATTTTACATTAGTTTTGCATCTAGCAGTATCTCATAAATTTGTTATCTAAAAATTACATTTTACATTAGTCTTGCATCTAGCAACTAGTCACGCATCTATCACCATCATCTATCTTCTAAAACGTTCTATTTTACACTAATAGCTATAATCTAAAAATTATTTTACAGTTGTCTCGCATCTACTAAATTGGTCTCGTGTCTATCTAAAAATATTTTGCACAAGTCTCACATCTAGCAACGCTAAATGATAAATGTGAGACACTGGACAAAATTGATATTGCATTTATCAGTATAAATAGATGCGATATACGACACTGGACACATATTTACCTGAGAAATGCAAAAATGCAGTACAATTTACGTGAAAACACATAATTGTTTTCTTACTCCAAGTCCATAATCCTAAATCTAGAAACATATTTCAATTTTAATTATAGTTAAATGTCAATTTCAATAAAAATATCCATCGGGGACGTTAATGAAAATACAATTGTGAAAAAAACATAAAGTAGGAGAAATAAAAAAAAAACAAAATTGGAGGATGAATAGAAAAAAATAGAAGAGAAAAAAAATAGAAGAGAAAATATTCCATTGCAATTTTAAAAATGAAAATATTAAAAATACAATTCAATAAAAAAAAATATTCAATTCAATTACAATTCAAGAGAGAGAATGTGAGCTTTCAGTGAAAATATTCGGTTACAATTCAAGAGGGGAGTGTTAGCTTTTAGTGAAAATATTCGGTTACAATCCAATTACAACTCAAGAAGAAAAACTAACCTTTAGTGAAAAAATCTAATTTGGTTAAAAAAAATAACCTTATATAATTGTCAATATGTACTATTTAATCAGTTATCGGAATTGTCATTATTTCAACCTATACCATTAGATTTAATATAAATGAAAACAAACACTAATAAAGTTTCTTTCATTCCCGAAGTTTATCCAAATAGTAAACTTGTCATTTAGATTTAATGTTTTTAAGTTTAATATAAATGAAAACAAACGCTAATAAATAATTCAGGTTTTCAAATTTATCAATAACAACGATAAACATAAATCTATCCATTATATTGTTTGGGTACTGAGTTTTTAGAGTAGATGAGCTCGTACCTAAAAAATGTTTTTTTGGTTTGAACCTATCTAACGTTGATTTGGAGACTATTACATCGGAGTGTTTATTTGTGCGCAATCGTTGAATACCTGCTAAAAGAAACCAAGTTTTTTCTTATTTTCGTAAAGCAATATTCTTCCTCTCACATCCGACCTGATAACATTTTCAAATTAAATTTTTTTTGCAAGTTTGAATGGGATTCGAAACATTTCAACGTAAATTTAACTAGTAACTCAAGTTTGTAAAGAATAGTGCACTCTTTTCTCAAGTTACAAGAACCAGACACGCAAAAGACACGAATAAGACACGCAAAAGACACGTAACGAAACAGACAGCTCAAATCAATTTCTAACTACTAAATGACTTAGTGAAGTAGTGGAAGTTATATTAGGAAGTCTGAAAGTCTCATAATTACTAAGAGACGTTTGAATTATATTTTCATAATTACTAAGAGACGTTTGAATCATATTTTCTATAAATATTGAACTTTTTGTTTCATTCTTCAAATAATAAAATCAAACCATCTCTCATGTTCAATTATTTCATGTTCAATTGTTTCGGTTTTGTCTATTCAATTTATTTCAAATTCTCACCAATAAATTAGTCGAAAATTATTTGAAGTTTTTTTTTCTCTTCGTGATACATTATTTTAGTCGAATGTGTTAGTATAACATTTATACATGTTAAGAAAGTGTATGTTGATAGGTATTTGTATATAAAGAATAAATTCAATTTGCATGAATATGAATAAAATATAAAATGATGATAAATATTAAGCGGTAACAATTGGAGAAGTCTCAAATAGTCAAATATAAAAAAATAACAAAAAAGGAGAAACAACTTGTGGAAAACAAAAACATCAAAGAAACTAACCGAAAAGAAACGGGTAAGACAAAAACATTTATTAGTAACGTCCCGTCATCCCATCATAACTTTTTATTAAAAAAACATTAAATAAATTATAAATAAAATAATAATAAATTATGGAACACTTTTTAAATTAGAGAACTAAACTACATATATAGGACTAAAAATATATAGACTTAAAAAAACAAAAATATATAAATGTAATTTTAGGTCAAGGTCTGAAAAAATCCAAATCATAAAAATTCATAATTAGTTATTGAATGGTGCGTAAAAGATAGTAGGAAAAAGTATATGAGTTCGAAACGGCAGGAAAGACATATTATACTTTAAATGTTAAATAAACGGCACGAAACAATCAACCGCGAAACAAAATAACTATAAGGAAATTATGTCGAAGAAAATATATCCTTCGAAAATTATAAGGAAAACAAAAATTAAATCAATACAAAACAAAAGAAATACTAAAACGCGAAAGTGATTCGATTGGAATAATTATTTTTATTAAAGCAAAATACTAATATGCTTCGGATGGTAAAAAAAAAAATCAACAATCAAGATTTAAAAATGGTTCATATCAATCAACCAAAAAAAAATAAACTACATTCATTTCAAAAAATGAAAAAATCCTACTAGAGAATCATTCACCTTAAGGAGATAGAGAATATACTAAAAAACTCCAAGTAAGAGAAACAAAATATTCTTAAAAAAATAATAGTGAGCCAATTGGAACATACGTAACATAAAGAATATAGAATACAAGATCTTTTAGACATAGAAACGCATCCATATAAAAACAAAAAAAAAATACTCATTAAAATAAAAAAGAGACTTACAATAAATATGATTTTAAAAACTATTACAATGTCACAGTCAATTATATTGTCAATAACATGGACACCAACCGCTTTTGACGGGGTTTTATTAATATTGTTTCTTTTGCCATCTTCACCATAATCATAAATAATTGATCCTTATTTCTCTTCTTCTCAACTTATTCAAGAAAATGATATAATTGTTTGCCTGTCAGACAAGTGAAAATTGATAAAAAGTGAAAAATGATATATTTTATTTCAATAAAAATATTGCTTATATTTACACAGTAGCTAGAGCTAATTATGACTATAATTAATATAATCAATCCTAGTTATGATTATAATCAATACAGTCAAATCTAGTTATGACTATAATTAGTAGAGTCAATCTTACTATATTAATGATATCAAAATATACTTTAATACTCCCCCTCAAGTTGGAGAGTGTAAATCAAGGACTCCCAACTTGCTGCACAAAAAATCAATTAATCTTTCCCGAGCGCTTTAGTAAATATATCAGTCAATTGCATTTTTGTTGAAATATAACATGGACGAATTATCTCAGCCTGAAGCTTTTCTCGAATTATATGACAATGAATCTCAATATGCTTAGTACTCTCGTGAAAAACTGGATTAGCTGCAATATGTAAAGCCGCTTGATTATCACAAAACCATGATTCCGGTTTTCCAAGTCAACCTTGATGTCTTTAAGTATATAGCTCAACCAGGTTAATTCCAAACAAGTATTCGCCATTGCTCCATATTTTGCTTCTGCATTAGTCTGTTTCTTTGATTTCCATGATATGAGTGATGAGCCAAAAAAAACACAATAACCAGAAACAGATCGTCTTAACATACGACATCTACCCCAATCTGAATCACAATAGGCACTGAGTGTTAGATTGTTTTCTCATGAAAAAAAACCTTGAGCAGGTGATTTCTTGATGTAACGAAGGACTCTTAACGCTGCTTTCAAGTGTGGCTTCCTAGGTGTTCTCATAAATTGGCTTAGTGTACGCATTGAATACACAATATCAGGCCTAGTTACTGTCAAATATATTAACCTACCAACAAGTTTGTGATATCTAGTCGAATCAAGAAGTAGCTCACCGTCTTCATTAGTTAATTTCAAATTCTGATCCATCTGGAATTTATCGGGTTTAACTCCTCACAATCATGTGCCTTGTAAAATATCTAATGCATATTTTCTTTGAGACATCAATATTCCTCTCTTAAATCGAGAAAATTCAATACCTAGAATATTTTAACTCACCAAGATCTTTAAAGTGAAAATGTTGGAGTAAATGATTCTTCAAACAATTTGATTTCATGTAAGTCATTTCCAGTCAATAGGATATCATCAACATATATGAGAATAGCAGTGAACTTGTTACCTTGAGATTTAGTAAAAAATGAGTAATCCGCTTTTGAATGTATGTAACCTGCGGTTTTGACAGTAGTTGAAAAGGTAGAGAACCAAAAGTTATAATGCTTGTTTTAAACCGTAAATAGATTTGCGAAGCCGACATACCAAATTCTCCCCCTAATGGCGGAGACCAGGAGGTGGAAACATATATACCTCCTCATCTAGATTTCCATGAAGAAAGGCATTATGCACATCAAGTTGATGAATATGCCAATTTGTGGAAGCTGCAATAGTTAACAAACATCGAAGAGTTGTGAGTCTAGCAGTTGGAGAGAAGGTCTCTTGATAGTCAATACCTTCAACCTGTGTATAGGCCTTTCCCACTAAACGAGCTCTATATCGCTCAATGGCTCCATCAGATTTATATTTGATCTTAAAAACCCAGCAACATCTGATAGGTTTGTGTCCCGGAGGAAGGGGAACCAACTGCCAAGTGTTGTTATGTTCTTTAGCCCTAAGTTCAGTGGACATGGCTTGGCACCATAATAGATCACAATTAGCATTTTGAAAAGATGAAGGCTCTGTTTGTGCTGATAGCAAAGCTAAGAAAGCGCAATGGTTAGGGGAAAAACGTAAAACAGAAGTATGAGAGGAGAGGAGATACCTTGTAGATTGACGAGAACTTGATTGCGTTGAAGATCGATTGATCTCGATAGACATGTCGAAGTCTTTGTGCCACGCAGGTGGATTCATATGGAGAGTGAAATGACGCATCGAGATATCATTAGGCATTTGAATATGTGTGGTTGTGGGTGATGGTGAAGCGGAAGGTTTTGGTGGAGCTAGTGGTCATGAGAGAGTTAAGAGTGAGGGTGATGAATTTATAATTGATTGTGGGAATGTAGGAGATGTACGGTTAAAGGTGTGAGATTTATGGGATTGGATGGAGATAAAAGAGATAAAGTTCGAGGTTCTGAGTCATAGGATGTGGGATTGGGAAATGAAACTAACGAGGAGTTAGGTGATTGATTGAAAGATGATGAGGATGATTGGTTTGGAAAAGGAAAGGTCGAGGTATGTTGGAAGGGAACTAATTTTTCCTTAAAATGGACATCACGACTTATGAAAACTTTATGTGTATCTAAATCAAAAACTTTGTATCATTTTTTTCCATGCGGATAACCCAAAAAAACACAAATGGATACACGATGATGAAATTTATGTTTAGGATGAACATTAGTTACATAACATACACAACCAAAAACACGCAAGTGAGTGAGTGATGGGGAACGATTATATAAGATCTCAAATGGAGATTTATTTTATAGTAAAGGAGTTGGAATGCGGTTGATTAAATAACGGCTGTTAAAACACAATCCCCCTCAAAATTCAAGTGGTACATTTGATTGAAGCATGAGAGAACGATCAACATTTAAAATATGTCGATGTTTTCGTTCGACAACTTCGTTTTGTTGTGGGGTTTAGACACACGAGTTTCGAAGTTCAATGCTTTGTTTTGAAAAAATATACGAAGATGAAGAAATTCACTACCATTATCCACTCTTATTGTTTGAACATCCGTTTGAAATTGGGTTTTGACGAATTGCACAAAATTAGTTAATAAATATTGTGTTTCTGATTTATCGTGCATAAGAAAGATCCACGTGCATCGAGCAAAATTATCAACAATTGTAAGAAAAAAACGTGAACCAGTATTTGAAGGAACTTTATGAGGACCCCAAACATCAAATTGTAATAAAGAGAAACGAAATTTCGTACGTATTGAACTTTTAGGAAAAAGTAAACGTGTTTGTTTTTCTTGTGTTCAAATTGAAAAATTATTTCCTAAGTCTTTGTTAATACCTAGAAGCAAATGTGAAAGTAATTTAAAACGAGACAATGGTGGATGGCCTATGCATAAGTACCATAGGTCAGATGACTGCATCACCAGACAAATAGACGATTTATTTGGATGCATATAGTATAGACCACTACGTTGTCTACCCGAATCAATCATCTTCCCCAAAACCAAATCTAGCAAAATACAATAGTCAGGAAAGAAAATAATGCAGCAATTATGATCTTTAGTGAGTTTACTAGCTGAAATTAAATTTAAATTAAAGGCTGGTGCACAGAAGACAACTGTAAGGGTTAAATCTTAATTAATACTAACTGTGCGAGTGTGAGTGATTTGTGGTGTTGCACCATTTGGTAAATTAACATTGGTAATAATGGAAGGCTTGAGATTAGTTAAATATGATATGTGAAAGACAATATGATCAGTGGCGCCAGTATCCAAAATCGAAGAACTTGTGCTACTAGAATTAATACACACAATAGTAGATGGAATAAAACCTGCAGCATTCGCATATGCATCAACATTACCAGAGTTATTGTGATTCAGTGCACTGATTGCTTGGGCTAATTGTTGTATTTGTTCGGTAGTGAATCCCTGAACAATGGTAGAATGATTGGAATCTGCTAGGTTTTGAGATTCTGTCACATTCGCCAAAGGTTGATTGCCACGAACTAAAGATTTCTGTGTTCAGAATTGTACCGACTTATGATTGTTTCCATGTTTTAATCGGCATCTATCCTCTGTGTGACCCCTCTTATCGCAATAAGTACAATGATATTACTTATGCGGATGTTTGCCGAGCTACTAGGGGTTACTTGTTGCACTTCTCTGGTTGTACCATATTGGCCAACAAGTCGGGCAACAACATTAGCCTCGACTACTTACAGTTCATAGATGATTAAAGTAGTTCGGGAAGGTATAACTGGGGACAGATGATACTCGCGCAGCTCTACTACCAGCTAGGAAGAGGATGCCTACACGTTACTTCCGGTATTTCTGGATTTTTGGGCTTGTTAGAGACGTGGATTTACAACCATTTCTCGTCATTTTCAGTTCATTAGTACCCGAGGTATAGTATCGCACATCCTACTTTGTGCAAGCATGCGCCTCCATAATTTCGACAAAGCCATTAGGCTCGAAACGGTGTTCGAGATTACCTAACTACCTTCACCGAGCACGATGTAAGTTATACTTAGTTTCATTTTCAATTATCGTGATATTTAAATTTAATATAAGTTGCTAATGTTAAATTATTTGTTAATATTTTGTAGGTATCATTCATGTCGTATACGAGCATGAGCGATGCTCGAGGTTACTCTGATGTAGTTTGAATAAATGCGACACTGAAGGTGTCGGACATTGTCGAAGCATACTATCCGCTACGGGTGGCTAGACAGTTGGGTCGCATCCAGCGCGTAATATTTTGGGATACTCGAAATATAAATATTTTTTGTTTTGCGCATGTGTATTATATAAAATGTTTTTAAATACAGGTTCCTGGTGCACTGCGTCCTATTCTTACCGGTTCTAGTAGGGTTCATCGTGCGAACACCCTCTACAACTGGGATGCATTCACTTGGGACAACTGGGAGTCATACTGTATTCACGAGAGTTTCAAAGGTGGAGAGTTTATTCTTGGCCATGAGGATGGTACCACTTTGATCTACTCTTCATGGATTACGAAGAACTTGTGGTACATCATATCTGCTCCAGAGGCTCACCGAGCTGATGCAGAGTTAGGGGTGAACCCTTCTGGACCCACACATGCCACCAGACTGCACGAGCTGACTACGCACCTATTGGATTTACAGGCGTACGAGCAAATGCACCCCGACATTCGTTTGGAGGACCTTCGTGAGCCTTTGGACGAGTGCTACCGTCTTGCTCACGAGTACAGAGATTGATTATTATTTATGTTTTCCGGGTTGAGAGTTTAAGACTTTTTATATGTTATGTACTTTATGACTAGTTTCAATTTTGTGTTATGGTATTGTGTAATTGTTTAATTATGTGTTATAGTATTTTGCTACATTTGAATGATATAACTTTCAAACATTTGTTCAAATTCTAACTTTAAAAACAGCGTCAAAGTAGCATAAACTGCAACATAAACTCAAACATAAGCTGAACACAAACTCAAACATTTTTAGAAACACAAACTCCAACATAAACTCAAACATAAACCAAATCAGAATCTCAAACATAAACTAAAACACATACTAAAACATAGTCTGAAACATGAACTTTAAGATAAGCCATCCACTTGTACAAATCGGAGTTTATCTATCAGGCCAGTTCCATTTCATCAACTTCATTTCTTACGCATCCTGGTAGTCAAGCATTTCCTCTAGCCGGATGTCAATAATGTCAGAACGGATCAAATCCAGCTGGTCCTTTGTTATAGAATCCTTGACTTGACAGTTGAACCGGTTACACGCAACACGACGTTCCAATTTGGTGAGGCCAGAAACTGGATGTTGGCGGAATGTGACCGCCTAGCTTTCACCTCATCAACACGCCTTGAAATTCTAGACGGCTGAACACCATCCCTTCCGTATAGGAAGTACATCTGGCATAACAATGCCTCCCAGTACCTTTTACCCCCTGTAGTGTGTTCGTGTTACCAACTTTAACTGATGCCCTCATCAGATATTGATCTTCCAACTCAGTCCATGGACACATTTTTTAAATTATATATTCGCAATAATTTTTATTGCCTCAAAAATGTCTTTTTATACCACTTTTATACTTCAGATTCCGTAATCCAAGTAGACTTATCAATAAAAGAAACTTGTAAGATAAATATAACGTAATCCAAGTTGATGAATGATTTTGCGACACCTAATACTTACAAAAGTACGCAAATATTACAGTCAAATAATAAGGATCTAATTATAGTGGAATTTCCATTATTAGGTCTCTCGCTAGAACAAGACCCCTAAAGAATTCCCGCCACAAACTCCCGCATTTAAAAATTTCCCGCCCAAACATCCACGAGCCTATAAATAGACGCTAAGCACAGCATCAACAAGACAACAACCAAACATTCCTAAACACTCTTCAAAGATAAATAGTTTAACAAATGGAGTTTACCCCTCATGAAGACTACCATTTATTTGAGGCGGTGAAACGTGCACGCCGAGAGTTGGGTGAAGATACTAGCGATGCGTTTTTGAGCGAGTCCGATGTAAGATGTACTACAACTACAACTGTTTAGGAACGGGAGGTTTAGTTGTGCGCAACCGTGAACAAATCAAGCAGAGGTACCTTTTTTGCGAACCGATGGATTGTTTGTTGTTTCTAACATTTAAAATTAAGCAAGAAACAGCCGTCGTCTGGAACAGGACGGTGGTAGACTACATCACTAGGGATATGGTGGCGTATCTTCAGGATAGGATTACGGAAAGGGAAGAGGGGATTGACCCTAACGACAAATTGGGATATGACTTCGACGATTGAGCATTATGACTCCTTTGATTGTTTGCATGTTGTAGTTTACTTATTGTTTATTTGTTTAAGTTAATGTTTGAACTTGTTATTTGTTTGTTTAAGTTAATGTTTGAACTTGTTGTTTTCGTTTTTTATGTATTTCCATTTACCATGTTGTAGTTTTTATTTGGTATCCATTTACCATGATTTTGTGTTGATGTAAAAAAAAATTCATTTCAACTGTCTTATTTGATACCCATTTACCATGATTTTATGTTGAAGTCCAAAATAAAATTTCCTTCTTTTTTTATGATTTTTTACTCTAAATGTTGTTTAAATTATATTTTATAACAATTACCAACACTAAACGCCTTCTCAACAATTAATACGTAAGCCTAGACACTTTTTTTGTAAAAACAGTGCCGTTTTTTGCACTCGCACGCATGTGCATGTACAAGTCCACGCACTTGTATGTGTGTATCTATACATGCACACGCCTGCCAGTGCCAGAAACGGCACTGTTGTTTTGAAAAAAATGGGTTTTCAACCCTATTAACCCCAATTTTTTATACCAAACTACAAAACATAATTAAAATCAAACATAAATAAAAGTCTAAATTAATAAAAACCAAAACAATAGTAGTCGGAGGTATCAAAATGTGTTTGGAAAGGATTAAACATGAAAACAAGCAACAAAAAATAATAAACTACAACGTCGCATTATGCATCCCCGGACAAATAATAGAACTGGTCATCCACATCGTGTAATGTTGGTGGTTGTGCTAGTTTAATTTGGTGATACTTGTTGAGGCGTTCGCCTAGTGGTATGGCCTAATATATAACGTCATCGGTAGCGCGGAACGCAAAACAGCTTGGTTATATATCCGGCAACAGTCCATCTAAGACAATCTGCAAACTTCCATAATATGGAAGAATTAAATATTTAGCGAAATTAATGATAAAATGAAAATGAAGTATACATAGAATATATTAGTTTACTTACTTTCACAAAATGATTACCGTGTACGAAACCAATTCCAACTTCTACAATAGGACATGATCTTGGAGGCACACCACACAAAGAAAGATACGTGTATGATACTTGGAGAGATACATGGTATACTATACATTGATACCGGGTGGCTATCACCAACCCGAAGTCGGATAATGTCATCCAGTGCCTACGACCGCTCTCGTACATTTTAAAACAATCAAATCTCCGCAATAGGTTATCAACACGTTGTGCACCATCAAAAACCCTCTCCCAAAAGTTACGTTGACCTGAACGTTCATACATCAAATCCCTTTTCACTTCACCCCATGAATCAAAATTGTCCTTAATCGTCAAAGCTACAACCTTAAATCCATAATTACCGTCAGGAGCAACGTCTTCAATGATAGTTATGTAGTTGTCCAAATACTCGGGAAAACAACTCTCGTACGCGCTCAATCCTTTTCCTTTATTCGGTGGGGATTTAGATTTGGACTTGGATTTGGGTACTAAAACTTCCTTAACCGTCGACGCGGCCGTGCTAACTATCGTACCGGGAGTACTAACGTCTAAACTATCACCGTATTCCCGCTCAGATGGATTATGGTGATATTTTAAACCCAAGAAGGATTTATATGTTCAACCAGATTTGCGTAACATTTTTGAATTCCTTACTATTTTTAGAGGAGATATTGTGATTTCACCTTGAAGCTGCTCAAGAAAAATACATGTTAATAGCCTAACATCTTATATAGAGGGAAACATTTCTACATATTTTATCAAAGGCCTTCTTCATTCATTATCTTTGATGAAGATGATTTAAGAGATATTGTTGGGCCACATGAAGATGATGTGGTAATATGGGCATATATTGGAGGAAATGATGTACGATGGATTTTAATTGCTACTAGTTTTTCGGGTATCAGCCTACAAGTAAATGGTAAATTCTTTAGTTATCCAACGTTGAAATAGGATCATAGTACGCTTTAATGGAATTATGGTTGATGCAATTAGGGAATTTGAAAAAGAGGTTAAATGGTCCAAAGAGTCATTCAAGAAGTTGGTAAGAGTTTTGTTTGTGGTAGTTGATTTTCCGACATCTTATAATGATATATTTGGTAGGTCTCGGCTATTCAGGATGCATGCGGTAGCTTCCATGGTCCACCAGTTATTGAAATATGTTTAGGAGGGCAAGTGGGCGTCGTCCGAAGTAGCCAAAGGTACCCCGTGAATACTATGTATCTGCTCTTGTTTTGAAATCAGTAGAAACATTAAATGTTAATAAAGAATAACAATCAATGGAAACTTCTGCCAACTAAAACAAAATAGATGATCTGAAGGAGGCTTCTAGTACGGTAATCCTAGTCAAGGAGGTAGAAATTCAGTACTTGGGAGAAGGTAAAAGAGTCAGGGTCAGATCTAAACTACCATTAAATCTAAAATAAAAATAGATATTTTTTTATCTGATAATTTAGACGTGTGTGCATGGTGCAACGAGGATATGATTGTAGTGCCATCTACTGTGATTAGTCATAAACTTTCTATCTGATCTGATGTTGGCGTAGTGGTACAAATAAGAAGGTCATTTTCAAAAGAAAAATTTGAAGCGATTTTCCATGAAATAAATCGGTTGATGAAGATGGGACATATCAAAGAATCACAATACCTTATTGGGACAACTAATCATGTTTTGGTCAATAGAAAGAATGGAAAATGTCGTATGTGCATTGAATTCACGGACCTCAATAGAGCTTGCCCTAATGATATTTTCCCAATACCCTAAATAGATCAGCTTATGTAATCTATATCAGGAAATAAGTTGTGGTCTTCCATGGATGCCTTCTCTCGGTATAATCAAATATAAATGAATCCTGATGATCAAGACTGTACTAATTTTATTACCAACAAGGGGCTTCATTCTTATAAGGGTAATGCCGTTTGGGTTAAAAAATGTTGGAGCCACTTATCAACGACTGGTGAATAAATCTTTTGCTAATTACACCGTCAGAAATATGGAAGTCTACATCAATGATATGATATTCAAGAGTCCTAAAGAAGATGATTATATCTTTGATCGCTAGGAAACTTTCTCCAACCTAGTGGCCATCAACTTCAAATGAAATCCAGAGAAATGCACTTTTGGCGTTCGATCACGTAAATTTCTCGGCTATAAAGTAAGTGAGAAAGGGATTCAGGCCGACCCGGATCAGTTAAATGCATTGTTAGCTATGGGTCCACCCTGGAATACTAAAGAAGTCCAGATGTTGATTGGAAGATTAACATTTTTAAATATGTTTCTTTCAAGGTCATCATACAAATGTACTCAATTTTTCCAAGTCTTTAGAAATACAAAAGATTTCAATTGGTATCATAATTGTGATCAAGCTTTCCTTGAAATTAAAAGTCACTTTTCCTCACCCGAGACGTTGTTCAAACATGTTGATGGAGTTTATTAGAAGGTTAGAAAAAGGTATTTAAAATTAGAAAAGTTGGCTTTAGTGTTGGTGATAGCTGCTAGAAAGATGACGCCTTACTTTCAAGCACATTCAATCACAGTTTGAACATCTTTTCCCCTAAAGAATGTGATGCAAAAGGCTGACATATCGGGAATAATGACTAAATGGAGATTATGACATTGATTTTAGGCCTTGAATAGCAGTCAAAGATCAAGTTGTGGCTGATATCTTAGTAGAATTCCATTCTAAACAGCCTCGCAAATAAGCATAAGTTACTAAGTTTAAAAAATAATGGGTAGTCCGAACGAACAGTGGGTCTAGTACAATCGGATGTGGAGCTGGAATTTTCCTAAAATCTCCCTATGGAGATACCATGTACAATGTTATACATTTTGGCTTCACGATATCCAAAAAAGAATCAGAGTATGAAGCAGCCATAACTGGTTTTAGGTTAGCTCATATATGAGGGGCTAAAAGAGTCCAACTAATAAGTGAGTCCCAATTTCTTATCCATCAGGCTCAAGGGAAATCCGATGCCATGAAAGAACACTTGATAAAATATTTACAAGTGTTAAAGGAAGTCACCATCAGCTTTAAATGCGCCAGATATGAGTACGACCATAGATTCGAAAATACATTGACAGATTCTTTAGCCACTATCACATACTCCGAAGAGTATCCCTGGATTCTTATGCAAGAATGTCCTTCTATAGACGCAACTACAGAAAATAAAGTTAAAGTTGGAGAAAATTTGCACATATCTTGTACACTCTTTAAATATTGGAGGAATGAAATCCAAGAATTTATTACTAACAAAGTTCTACCTCCGGAAAAAGCTTTGGCTAAGAAAGTAAGATTTAAAGCTCGTGGTTTCCTAGTCTTGAGGGGAGTTCTTTATAAAAAGTATTTCAACAGGCTTGTACTACGTTATCTCAGATTGAATGAGGCCCAGAGTGTTCTATCATAATTGTATGATTGAGAAGAATCACCACATCAAGGTGATATAGTTTTAACTTGAATAGTCTTACTAGCAGGATATTATTGGCCTAATATAATGGCAAATGCTAAATATTCGGTGAAGAGATGTGATCATTGTAAAAGATATGGAAATGTCATTCATGTTTCAGCAATCCCCATGAAATCAATATTTGAGCCTATACCATTTGATAGATGGAGACTTGATCTGGTTGGGCCCCTCCCACTGGCTCTAGGGGGTTGTCGTACCATATTTGTGGCAATAGATTACTTCTCTAAATGGAGAAAGGCTGCACTTTTTCCGGAACAACCTCTAAGGCAGTCATTAAATTTATTCTCTCCAACATATTCTTCCAATTTGGAATTCCTAAACGCATCACCACAGATAATGGACCTTAGTTTAATTATAAGGACATGGATACTTTTTGTTCATCTAGAGTAATTCAACATTTTTTTTTCTCTTTTTCATCCCCAAGACACTGGACAAGTTGAAGTTGCAAATGGGACAATTATGTCATGTTTTAAAAAATTCTAGTTAGAGTTGTTCGAAAATGGTCGACTTACTTGCAAGAAATACTATGGGCATACCCAATAATTCCACATACAACCATACAAGAGTATTCCTGCACACTAAGGAAAAAAAGTTCGGAAAGTTAGCTTCGAATTGGGAAGGATCATACCTCGTATATGAAAGAGTTAAGCAAGGAACATACAAACTCCACGATAAATAAGGAAACTTGTTAAAGAATCCATGAAACATTGCGTATCTCAGGTTATACTTGAAGTGAACTTATCTTGTAAATACTTACTTTATCTTACTATAATGTAAATAGTTAAGGTAATATTTTTTCCGGTTTTAATAACGCGTCCAAATTTCATGCAATATACTATGTTTTTCCTTTTCTAAAATTGTTGTTTTGAGAGGATCAGGTGCATTAAAGACTTAATAAACACCTGATTTATTATAGACTTATTAAACAGTTGATAGATTAAAGCCTTATTAAATGCTTGTTGCGTGCAAATGAGTGATCTATGTGTGGATCAGATAAATTAAAGGCTTATTAAACGTTTTTTTCCTTCAAATGAGTGATCTATGTGTGGATTAGATAAATTAAAGGTTATTAAACATTTTTCCCTTCAAATGAGTGATCAATGTGTGGATCAGATAAATTAAAGGCTTATTAAATGCTTTTTGCCTTCAAATGAGTGATCTATGTGTGGATCTAGATAAGTTAAACGCTTATTAAACACTTTTTGCCTTCAAATGAGTTATATATATGTGGATCATATAATTAAAGGCTTATTAAACGCTTTTTATCTTCAAATGAGTGATATATGTGTGAATTAAATAAATTAAAGGTTTACTAAACGCCTATTACATCCAAATAGGTGACCTAAGTATGGATCAGATTTATTAAAATACTTTTTAAAAATACCTTGATCAAATTTAATACACACAAATATGGTTTTATTATATTCAAAATACTCGGATATTAAGGGAAGTATAAAAAAAAAGACAAGGAAGCAATACTAAGTAATTGAAAGTTGAAATCGCATAGAATAAGAATATGATCATAAACGAATATGCTTCAAGTTATAAAATGCCTTGTAAACCACAAGGACTTATACAGCTAGAGGTTTTAGAAAATCTGATTATAAAACAAAAAATGCCTTACGAACTCCAAGGATTTCGATTCAGAACACCAACATAGTAAAACAAATTAACCTTATGGCTCGTTCCCTTCAATTTTCTTCTCAACATTAGCTTCTCCTTTCTCCTATTTATCATCACTTGATCCCTCATCAGCTTCATCATCAGATTCAGAATCATCTGAAGTCATGTTGAATTCATCACTTTGTGGCATAGTACGAAAGGGAATTTCGTCATCCGAAACAAAACTCCACAGTTTTTCAAGAGACCACTTGGGAAATGTTTTATGGAAAAAAGGATCATATATGATTTTATCGACTCTTTCCTCTGTTCCATGGATTTTAACACCCCCTTAACATATTCATTCCTTGTAGCGGCTATATCTTGGGTCTTTTTCTATTTCAAAGAGGTGATCTCATCATCCCTTTTCTTGGAAAGATCTTCTAATTCCTTATTCTCCTTAGATAGTTGTTCCTCGGTAGTCGTCTCCTTGGTCAGTGCTCTATTCAAGGATTTAAGTTCGTGTGAAGTGGTAGATTGTAATTCGGATAGCTGGTTTGAGATTTTTCTCTATCGGCGTTAGCTTTTTCCAAATCAGCAATTAGTTGCTCTTTTTCTTTGCCGAAAGTTTCCACGTTTTTTTGTACGAGGAAATCCTTCAGGCTTTAATTGTCAGTTTAAAGAGAAGTTTCATATTTAGTCTCAGATCTGACTAGTATTTCCAAGTCAACTATTAGCATAATGTAGCCCAAGACTCCGTAGCCTAACATATCATGCTCATTAGATACTTCAAAAGATTCATCATCGTTAATTACTACATTGGCTATGTTGGTTGATTGGAATGATCCCCAAACTAATAACCACTTTCTTTTTCTTTTCTACCCTGTTATCACTACCTTTTTGGCGTCTTTTGTACCCTATTTTGTTCTTGATTTTTGCAGAATGTTGTGGCCCTTTGACCTCACCTCTTATTACCTGGACATCCTCCAATAATGCAGCATTAGTCTCTCCCGGAAATCCCGAACTACCCACATCGAGAAGCCCTTGAGAGGAATCTCCATATTTCTTCTTCTTCTTCTTCTTCTTCTTCTTCTTCTTCTTCTTCTTTTCTTGGTTTTGTTGAGATGACTATGAGCCTTATTTCTAGCTGGTAGGAAAAGCTAACCATTTTTTCCTCTGTCCGTTTGAAGATATTAACAGCTTCAGGAGGATTGGTAAATAGTTTCCATGAGAGCTATTTGGTTGAGCTGATTCTCCATAGATGGGCACTTACCATGTTACCTGCAGTAAAAAAAAATTGTGGAACCGAGTTCTCCAATTCTCTATAGCCCACTGATTTAGCTTTAAAAAAGTGGTCGGTCCCTTCTTTAGATATTGTGAGAAGATATTTGAAAACAATGAAAGATAAATCCGATGTGGAGTTTTAATATTATCATCTGATGTGAAATTCAATATTAACATTCGATTTAAAATTTAATATTAATTGTAGAGTATTTACGTGAATTTTCAAGTATCTAGTTAAGGCGCTTGGATTTCTTTGGGAAGTGATCTTCTTTCAATTTCCCTAGACGACTGATGAAGATGAATTGAGTTCTCTAAGGCTTATTAGCCTCCAACAAATTATCAACCAACTTGTAATCATTCCTCGTGTTGAAATATTAGAAGGGAATATGATGGTTTTGATACAAGCCGGCCGTAACAGTATATTGTTCCGTGGACAATGGAATCTTAGGAAGTCTTGAAGCAATGATGCTTGCTAATAAGGTATACCAAGCATTGGGGCTTAACTGACTCGAACATAGCTTTACTAAGTGAAAGAAACTAACTATCTCTGGGTCTAAAAGGAACCGAAGACCCTACTTGAGTACTTCGATATATACCACTGGTTCGTCCTCACTCACCCAATAAGGCACTCCAGAAGCGGTTCGGCATCAGGCTGTGCTACTACCTTTTTATTTTCCTGAACTTTACTAGTGTCATGGGTATGTTCGGAGGTCTCTAATGGCGTATCTTTCTCACTATCTTCCATCGTCTTCTCCATTATTTGTGGCAGTTGATCAACCGACTTGAGGCTAATATCTTCTTACTCAATATGACAAGTTTTGGTGGGAGAAATCGACGGGTTGAATCGACAGTAGTTAGTACCGGAGACTCTACCCTTGTAGAACCTTCATTGAGTTTCTCTACCTTCTTGCCAATTGGAGTTCCATTTTTGGTGTTAGAAATCCTGGTAACCCTTCGAGGTGCACTCTCCTATATCTGACCCCATAGAAATGAAAGAAGATGGAGCTTCATGACTGGTGACGGCTTTGGTTTTTGTAAAATGTGGTTCGTTTATCTGAACTGGTAGTTGTGGTTGTTCAAGATTTGTTAAAGATGGAGCAACAGAAGTTTTCTTGGAAATTACTGATGGTCTGTGAGAAGATGAACTCATGTTCGGCTCTAATACCTCTTTTATAATCAATCCACCAGAAGAGGCAGGTAGTTAGCGATTATGGCCTCTCTTTTCTCTCTATCCAACTCAGACAAATTGAGTCAACCTTGGTGTGGTTTGTTTTCGTGTGATGGTAAGTTTGTAATTTCTATTTAGAATTTTGTGGAGTTTTTTTAGTATTTAATGTTTGGGTAGAGTGTAGAGGGAGAATTAAGCAGCCTGGTTGTATTTAATTTTCATTACCCTCATTTAATGTTGGTGGTTGGGTATTTGTACCCTTATATTTGGGCTCGATGGGCTTTCGGGTCGCGTTTAATGGACCCGGGTCGAGTTTAAGGACCCATGAGTTCTAAGTAGGGAAACAGGCAGCTTAGTCAAGAACTGATTAGGTTTTAAATACTTTAGTTCTGTTCGAACAACCCAATGGATGATGGTGTCCGAACTGCCCCTGTCCGGTTAAGTAGACTTTGTCCGAATTGACCCTGTCCGGTTCCCATAAAACATGGTGACAGAATCCGGACTCATCAAACCTATTTTAACTAAAGCAATTCTTGGTATGAATATAAAAAGCTTGAGAAATATTGGAAGAGTTGAACACTTGTGAGAATCTAAGTTTCTATCTCTAGATTTGAATTTGCTTTTTTTTCCTACTCTAGAAATATAAACAGTAAAAACAGAATACTTATATAGCAAAAGAGTCTACTTGAGTGCTTTACCTAGGGAAGTTATCGGTTAAGTAATGATTAAACTCTATTAACTAATTATTCTATTGAACTCCAAACGTTAATTATGCTAAGTGATCGGTTAAGCAAAATATCATTTTTCTCTTCAAACGTTAATTATGCTATTGAACTCTAACTATAAATATTGAGATTTTATTTTAACCTCACAATATCCGAAATCGATGAATCTAGTAATATAGAAACTAATTACAAATTTTACTATATCAGTATCCATCGCAACACATGATAATGTATAATATTAATTGTATTTAATATGAAACAAACATTTATTTTGATATAATGAGGTTACATGTAAAACAAAGTTGATATAATTAATGCTTACTTAGGCAAGTAACATTTTTGTATGTTAAAAAAGCTTTGTGACCCTTGTCAACGAGGTAAGTCTCATAAACTATCCTTTCCCACATCAAATAATAATTCATTAAACATGGTAGACCTTATCCATTATAACCTATGGGGACTAGCTCATGTTGAAACTAGAAATAAATGGTTTTAGCTATTACATTTTGTTTCTAAATGATCATAGTATATTTTCTTGGGTATATCCTCTCAAGTAAAATAACAAAGATTTATCTGTGTTTCTAGAATTAAAAAACTAGTCGAGAAATAATTTCAAAGAAAAATCGAAATTTTACAAACTAATGGAGGTGGTGAATACCAATTTTTTCTTCCTTTAACTAAAATGATGGAATTGAACTAACAATGTCATGTATTTATAATTCTTCCCAAAATGGTAGGGCATAAAGGAAACATACAATATTGTTGAAACTGGTCCCACCGTCTTAAATCCGTCTCAACTTCTTATATCTTACTAGTCAGATGCTTTCAGCATTGCTACCTATCGCATTAACAAATTACCTACTCATGTCCTAGAAAACCAGTCATCGTATGAACTAGTATATCACATAAAACCTGATATTTAGCTCTCAAAGTGTTTGGCCCAACTTGTTATCCTCACATCAGACCTTGTCAAAATAATAAACTATTTTTTCACTAAATCAAATGTGTGTTCTTGGCGTATTCTGCTACTTTTTAATAGGTGTAAATATATTACACCTACATGAAAACTCATCATTTCAAGATATGTTGTCTTCAATGAAGAAGAATTCCTTTGGCCTAGCACATTTTTCAACACTATCCAGCCTGAGTCTTTAGTCTCTCTACCTATTTAAAACTGGTTTAACACCTTTATTAAGTCGATAGAAGTCAATCACTCTTAAACTAATGCAATAGAGTGCATACTTATATCTATTTTTTTAACTGAAAGAGGTATCTCACCTGAATCTTGTCATCCGTTTAAACATCAGGTATTAATTGTATCTTTTACTCCATCGGTTCATGTATCCCATATTTCAGACTTGTTAAACAAAACTTCAACACCTTTGATACCTCAAAATAATTTAGACACTAGTTCCAAACAAAGTCATTTTCAGTTAGAAGTTAAATCTCTTCCTACCCAAATCACTGGTCGTAATCTAAAACTTAATATTCATCATGTTTTATTATATAAATGAGCTTTACAGAACCCTACATTTTCTATTCTTATCCTGACAGAATATGCATCCTATAAGCACGAGGGGAAACGCTGGAATCTGAAAAAACAAAACACATCTATAATTGTTTAGTTAACACAAGCTTGGAATCACTTAAAGAGCCAACAAGGTTCAAACAAGCCATGTCCAATCGACACCGGCTAAGGCTATACTTGATGAGTGTCAAGCTCTAGAATATAACTTTACATGGTCTTTAAAATCTGGGCACCCTAACATAAATATTATTGGAAATAAGTGGGTCTACATGGTAAATTATGGTGTAGAAGGCTCCTTACGAAGGTACAACAAAAGACTTGTTGCTAAGAAAGGTACAAAGAAAGACTGCGAGAAACTTCTAGTATGTGATCATGTCCTCCACGAATTGGGGAGGTTGTCCATAAGAATCGGAGTATACGTCAATAAGATAGAAATAATACATTTTTCAATGGAAATCTATATGAAGTTGTCTATATGTCTTAACCACGTGATTTTGAGGATCCTTTAAAACCTTATCTTGTCTACAGACTACATAAAACTCTTTACGGGCTTAAGCAGGCTGCACGAGCTTGGTTTTCTAAACTCACAGATGTTCTACTTAATTGAATATTTCTTAACTCTAAAGTTGGCCACTCAATATTATTCTTCATTACAACACAAGTCACTCTTATTATTCTCATCTATGTAGATGAAATTATCGTGATTGGCAACATGCCTAAAGCTCTCCAACAATTTATCACTATAATTAATTATATATTTTATCTACAAGACATGGGTGATCTCCATCTGTTCTTAGGAATGAAGGTCACCAGAGATTGCATATGTCTATACATTACACCCATAGTCAATCACTTACTTAAAAATACTAGAATGAGCTGCTCCAAACCTTGTGCTACTCTCATGTCTACTGGCCAATCTACTCTCATGTCTGCTCGCCATATTTAGGCTTTGCAGTTAACAAGTTATCACAATACCTAGAAGTTCCAACAAATATACATTTACAGAGTGTAAAGCGGGTTTTACGTTAATTCTATGGTACTCGAAGACTTGGGATTCGTCTAAAACCCTCGACTCAAGTGGCATTGGCTGGGTTTTCTTATGCGGACTGCACAAGCTTGATTGATGATAGACGTTCTATTAGTTGGTATTGTGTCTTCCTTGGTGCATATTTGGTCTCTTGGTCCTTCAAAAAGCAACCAATTTCTGCTCATTCTAGTACTGAGTCAGAGTACTCGGCCTTGGCTAACCTATCATCTGAGCTCGTATGGCTCCAGTATGTTCTTCGCAAGCTCCATGTAACCTTACCTCTACCTCCTGTTATTTGGTGTAATAAATTCAGTGCTGCTTTTTTAGCTTCAAACCAAGTCGTCCACGCGCGAATGAAGCATATTGAGATTAATATTCATTTCGACTGTGACCATGTGATTTAACGAGCTTTGGACATTCAGTTTATACCAACGACTGAGCAAACAACTGATACATTTGCTAAAGCCTTGTGTCAATTTTGATTTTGACTTCTTAGAGACAAACTTAGACTTCATGAGATAGATGGATTCAATATAAGAAAGGTGGCATCAAAAGTCTTGACATACTGATTTGAGAAAGACGGGTCACACTAATGGACTCGAACTTAAAAATTAATTAAGCAAAGCCAAACCCAAAAATCAAAAAATTACCCAAAATTATTATATACCAAGCAAAACATTGTTACTATTAACAAACATGTAACTAACAATATAACGAACTATATATTTCTTACTATTGTAACATATCATTTTTCTCTTAAAATTTTATTCAACTATTCTGTTAAACTCCAACTATAAGTAATCACATTTTATTTTAAATTCAAATTGAATCTTTCTTGTTATTTTTTTTTTGGAGGGAACCCGCAGACGCTACTCAGAGTGAAATGACTGGGCAAAGGGTAAACCCTCAGTCTGACGCAATAGCTTGCAAACCAACGCCAGATGATAAACCACACAAGGTGACAGGCTCAACCGAGAAAGTGTATGTAGAGGAACTCGAACTCTAACCTTTGGTCACAAGCATGTCTTACTCAACCAACTCGGCTACCCCAGTGGAGCTTCCTTGTTATCTTATATACATTACTTAGGGGTGGTAGCTTATTTTAACTTCACTATGTCATGCTCAAAAAAGGATATTCGAATATTTATATTTCCGTCAAATAGATAGTAAGTTTAAAAATATAATATCAGTTGGGTTTAAACTAAATGGTAAATATATAAAAAAAAAAAGTCAAAATATATCTATAGTCACCTGTTAAAAAATTGATTCATCCAAATTAAAATTTAAAATTTAAAACATAAAAAAACATATATATTATAAGAAATGAAGAAGGGTATCTCATCTTTTGCTTTTCTGGTCCTGATTTTGGTAGCCAGAGAGATGTCGGTAGCGGAGGCCGACTGTGATGCAAAGCAGCTGACGCCTTGTGCACCTGCAATTACCGGTCCAGATCCACCAACAGCTGAGTGCTGTATGAAAATAAAAGAGGCGCAGCCATGCCTTTGCCAGTTTTTGAAAGACCCTGCACTCACTCCATATATCCCTAAAGCCAAACAGGTTGCTGCTAAATGTGGTGTCACCATCCCCACCTGTTGATCCTCTTATTCATTGTTGTAACCAATTATAATTTTTAATAAAATGATGAGTACGATTCATGCAATTTAGTCTCTTTATGATTTCATTTTATCCATTTGCAATCAATGGCAATATGAACTATTTAATTAGCTACTGGAATTATCATTATTTAAACACAATATACCATTAGACCTAATATACAAACGTTTATAATGTTTGGTTCATGCTCGTAGTTCATCGGAATAGAAAACTTGTCACTCGCTCGGATTCAGGATGTTTAAGTTTATGAATATCAACGGCAAACATAAATCTATCAACTATATTACTAATAAATCTATTAACTATATTACTAACCGAGTTGCTGATAGATCAGCTCGCTAACAGAAGTTCTTACACTCTACACGCTCGTTGAATAGCGCCTAAAAAAGACCAATTTTCTTCTTCTAAAATTTAACCTAAATTTAATTACTAACTCAAGTTTTCGAATTAAAAAGGACAAAAGTTTTCACATTTTCGAATTAAAAAATTGTACAAGTAAAATTCCAAACATGTAACCTAAATTTAATTACTAACTCAAGTTTTCACAAATAAATTACTCTAGATTGTTTGAAGGATGTTTTTCTCTTGGTTATGTATCAGCTAAGTCTTGTGAAGAATACGAGACCGGAGAAGTTTCAAGGCAACAATGACTTGCTTGAAACTTCAACCTGATCTTCAATGGCTGCTGTGTTTTTAGGTATGGACAAGAGATAGAAGGAAGAGAAAGGGATTCAGGGTTTCTTCAGACAACCCTCAATTGTGTCGATCTAGTTCAAGAGTATTAATGGTTTGGGCCTCCAACCGGGTCGATCTACTTATTCACTAAAGCCCATGTCAAGATCAGCATGTCCATGGACTATATCACACAACCTGAAGTTGTTATGGACTAGTTATTTTCATTAAACAAATCATTAAATATAAAGAATGTAACAAACAATGTAACTAACTCCCACTAGCTGAAAAACAACCTAACAACTTAGATTTCTTTCTACTGCTATTAATATGTACTGCAGCTCACAATTCATTTTCAAGTGAATCAATATACATTTCAAATCCTTTCTTCTCTCTTCTATTTTCTAACTTGGTATCAGAGCCACCAAGGCCTTCAATGGCGAATCCTGATTCACCAACGCTAAGCAATGAGTCACTAGGCTCAGTTCTTCCTGGCTGTTTCTCCACTGCAACCAAGAATGCTAACCTGCAAACAATCAGCAACCACAACAATCAAATAAGACTTGATAGAAACAATTATGTATTATGGGGAACAATGGTTCTACCTATTGTCAAAGGGAACAAACGAGGAGGCTTCATCACAGGGGACAAGCCCTGTCCTCGTAAGTTTACTAATGATCCTGAAGGAAACATGATTGAAAATACTGACTATGAAGACTGGATCGCTAAGGATCAGCTTCTACTTGGTTGGCTCTATTCCACTATGACTTCTGAGATGGCTATATAAATTATGCAAGAAGGTACTTCTAAGGAGTTATGGGATGCTGCTAGCAAACTTTCTGGCTCACAAACTAGAGCCAGAATCACTTACTACAAGTCAGAGTTTCAGAGGACACGTAAAGGTACCTCTACAATGAATGATTATCTAAGTAAAATGAAGAGTATAGCTGATAATCTTGTGTTGGCTGGCTGTGGTGTGTCTATTGATGATCTTGTGACTCAAGTCCTTGCTGGTTTGGACTCTGAGTACACTCCTATTGTTGTGAGTCTAGCAGATAATGAGTCAGTTGGTTCGCTAGATCTACAAACTAGTCTACTCACATTTGAGAGCAGACTAGATCAGCTTTTGAGTCTACAAAACAATGTATCTAATCTAAATTTAGCCTCTGCTAACTTCACTCAAAGGACAGAATATAAACCACAAAACAACAGCAACAATCAAAGAGGTTCTTATGGACAATACTGGGGTGCTTACAGAAACAATAGAGGAAGAAGTAATTACTCTAACTATGGAAGAGGAAGGAACAATTTCTTTAGAGGGAGAGGGGGACGTTTCTCCCAAAATAAACCTACTTGCCAAATCTGCAATAGGTTTGGACATTCAGCTGCAGTCTGTTACTATAGAGATGATCCATCTGTTATGGGATCTACCTCATCTGAACAACCTAAAGGGGATGGAGATCATTCTGCCTATCTAACTACTCAAGACTCAACTGGAGACTCTGCTTCGTATGCTGACTATGGTGTTAGTCACCATGTGACTGGGAATTCAGCTGTGTTGACTCAGAAGACTGAGTATGCAGGTAACAAAGTTATCATGGTTGGTAGTGGTCACAGGTTGCCAATACAATATATTGGGAATTCTAGTTTGCAATCCTTCACTAAAACACCTATTTACCTAAAAAATATTCTACATGTACCAAAAATAAACAAGAATCTGGTTTTTGTACTAATCATAACAGGGTTTTTGTTTAATTTCATGCTGGTTTTTGTCTTGTGAAGGACAAGGTGTCCGGGAAAGTTCTTCTCAAAGGGACTACTGAGAATGGGCTGTACATAATGGAGAGTTTTCCTAAGTCACAAGCATTGGAGGATCATTCTATCTTTACAAAGCCTAGGTCTCAAGTCACTGATGTTGTTTCTTTTCAAGCTGTGTCTGTTAGCTTTTCTAATTCCCTAAAAGATGGATGTCATAGGAAGCTTGGCCATCCATCACAACATGTTCTAAACACTATTCTTAAGGCTTGTAATCTTTCTTCTGTTATAAAAGGTGAGTGTAGTTTCTGTGAAGCCTGTCAGTTTGGTAAATCTCATGTTGTACCCTATCATGTGTCTCACTCTTATGCTCGCAGTGTGTTAGACCTCATACATACAGATGTTTGGGGTCCATCTCCTATTCCATCTACTCAGAGTCACAGATACTATGTTATTTTCCTAGATGACCACACTAGATTTACCTGGTTCTATCCTATCAAGCATAAAAGTCAAGTTGTTGGGGTGTTCAAAATGTTCAAATGTCTAGTTGACAACCAGTTTGATAAGTCTATAAAGGTGGTTCAGTGTGATGGTGGAGGGGAATACTTACCCTTGTCCACTATGGCTCAGGAACATGGTTTTATTCTCAGAAAGTCCTGTCCTTATACGTCAGCTCAGAATGGCAGAGCTGAACGTAAACATCGACATCTTGTAGAGACAGGACTGACTCTCCTAGCTCAAGCCAGCCTTCCCTACAAGTTTTGGGTTCAAGCATTTGAAACTGTTGTCTACCTTATAAATAGACTTCCTACACCAATTCTTTCTAACAAATCCCCATATGAATTATTGTTTCACAAAGTTTCAAACTACCTAGTCCTAAAAACTTTTGGATGTGCATGTTTTCCTTGTCTCAGGTCATATCAGACTCATAAGTTTCAGTTTCACACTACAAAGTATGTCTTTTTGGGTTTCAGTCAGTCTCACAAAGGGTACATTTGTCTCAGTTCTATGGGCAAAATCTATATTTCTCGAAATGTAGTGTTTAATGAAGCAGATTTTCCTTTTCAAGGGGATTTTCTACACAATTCACATTCTGAGTCTCTCAATACTTATCCTCTAGAGATGTGATTTCCTTATTTACCTACAAAGCTTGTGACTAATGCCAACTCTTCTACTTCTACTACTCCTCTTGGTGTCTCTCATGAAGTGAGCTCTCTACATCAATCTCCCTCACAAGGTAACACTCTAAATTCAACTAATCCTGATAATGATACTTATTCTGTACATGTCACTCATACTAGCCTTATCTCACCACATACTCAACCAAATACTTCTCCTTATACTCACACCTCTAGTCCTAGTTTGACTACTCACAGACATGCCTCAAACACTGACTTAAACCTTGACTGTTCTAATCCTAAAATCTCTATCTGTCTGCCATTTTCCTCTCCTGATCCTTCTCTCAAATCACTGCCTATTTCCCACACTCATTATATGCAAACTAGGTCTCAAGATGGGACTCGTATACCTAGAGTCCCTTATGTAGGCTCCTTAACTACGACTGACCTTTCTACATTGGAACCTACTACTTACTCTAAGGCTGATCTTAGTCCACACTGGGTCACTGCTATGGAGGCTGAATATCAGGCCCTTATGTCTAATAAAACTTGGTCTTTGGTCCGATGGAGTTCTAATCCGAATGTGGTAGGCTGCAAATTGGTTTACAAGGTAAAACATCACATGGATGGTTCTGTTCAGAGGTACAAGGCAAGACTTGTTGCCAATGGGTTTCATCAAACCCTTGGAATTGATTTTTATGAAACTTTCAGTCCGGTGATCAAACCATCTACAGTCAGACTCATTCTTACTTTGGCAGTGTCTAAGGATTGGGAGGTCAGACAGCTAGACATTAACAATGCATTCCTAAATGGTTTTCATACTGAGGATGTCTATATGGCTCAACCAGAGGGGTTTCAGGATCCTGCAAAACCTACACATGTGTGCAAGCTCCACAAGGACCTGTATGGTCTCAAACAGGCTCCAAGAGCCTGGTATTCTAGGCCGAAAGATACACTACTTAAGTGGGGTTTCAAAAATTCTCTGGCTGACTGTTCTTTGTTTTATTTCGTCTATAAAGCTACTGTGATTTTGGTCTTGGTCTATGTTGATGACATTCTTGTCACAAGCACACAAACATAATGTTTGTAGGGTTTTGTTCACAGACTGAATGCTATGTTCTCACTCAAAGACATGGGGCCACTCCATCTATTCCTTGGAATAGAGGTTCATCGTGAACCCACAGGCATGTACTTAACTCAACACCAGTATATCAAAAACTTACTGATTTCGCAGGGTCTTTCTCAGGTTAAGCCATGTCCAACTCCCATTGCTGCTGGTGTCCACCTCTCAATCAACTCAGGGACTCCTCTGGCTGATCCTACACCATACAGAAGTTTATTAGGAGCCTTACATTATCTAACGCACACCCGACCTGATATTGCCTTTGCTGTCAATAAGCTAAGCCAATATCAACAAACACCAACTACCCTACTTCTACAAAGTCTAAAGAGAGTGCTTCGTTACTTATCTGGATCAGGGTGGGTTGGCCTTCACATCAAACCCAGTTGCAATCTGCAACTCCAGGGGTTCTCCGATGCCGATTGGGCTTCTTCCCCAGATGATAGAAGAAGTGTTGGTGTGTATTGTGTTTACCTTGGAGACTCTCTGGTTTCGTGGTCCTCCAAGAAGCAAAATGTAGTTGCCCAATCTTCGACTGAGTCTGAATACAGGGCTTTGGCTAATTTGTCGGCAGAACTGATTTGGCTTCAATCGATTCTCACTGAAATCGATTTCCCAGTCACGCCTCCTTCAGTCGTCTGGTGTGACAACTTAGGAGCGAGCTCTCTTACATGTAACCATGTCTTCCACGCGAGGATGAATCATATCGAACTTGATATTCACTTCATCGGTGACAAGGTTCTCCAGGGCTCTCTTCAAGTTCGATTTGTTCCCTCTCATGATCAGCTCACTGACTGTCTCACGAAACCACTTCCTCACCGCCGTTTTTCTTTCCTCCGGGACAAACTTGGGCTCATTGAGTCGCCCTTTCGTTTGCGGGGGATGTGAAGAATATGAGACCGGAGAAGTTTCAAAGCAACAATGAGTTGCTTGAAACTTCAACCTGATCTTTAATGGCTGCTGTGTTTTTAGGTATGGACAAGAGATAGAAGGAAGAGAAGGGGATTTAGGGTTTCTTCAGACAACCCTCAATTGTGTCGATCTAGTTCAAGAGTAGTAATGGCTTGGGCCTCCAACCTGGTCGATCTAATTATTCACTAAAGCCCATGTCAAGATCAGCATGTCCATGGACTATATCACACGATCTGAAGTTGTTATGGACTAGTTATTTTCATTAAACAAATCATTAAAATAAAGAATGTAACAAACAATGTAACTAACTCCCACTAGCTGAAAAACAACCTAACAACTTAGATTCCTTTCTACTGCTATTAATATGTACTGCAGCTCACAATTCATTTTCAAGTGAATCAATATACATTTCAAATCCTTTCTTCTCTCTTCTATTTTCTAACTAGTCTAATCTGTTAGTATAAAAATTATATATATTAAAATAGTGTCTGATAATAGATATTTGAATAAAAAGAATAAATTATATCGGTATGAATATTAATAAATTTATAAAATAATAATAAATATTGGATGGTATCAAATATGGAAAAGTCTTCAAGAACTCGAATATGAAAAATAACGAAGACGCAACTTGTAGAAGACGAAAACATCATAAAAACTAACCGAAAAGACATTATTATACAAAATATTTTATTAGTAACGTCTAACCATCTCATAATAATCTTGTTTATTAAAAAAGTTATAAGTGAAATATTTTTAAATAAAACAATTATGGGGATTTTTAAAAAAAAAATTTACAAAAGTAGACTACAAATCTATGGAGTAAGGACACAATCATGGCTTAAAAAAATATACAAATGTTGATAGTTTCATAATTCTTTGGAGAAGATGTTAGAGTAAAACAATGTTTAGAGGACTAAGTTCTCGACACTAGCCACTTAGTGAATATTTTAGAGAGAGAAGCTCCACATTTTATAAAGAGAAAATGATTTGCAATAATTGTTTAATCATTAATCAGTCACTTTTCCCCAAAAGGGTTTTGGGGGTTTTATAATATATTTATTGGGTCTCACATGTTTAAACAAGTCATTATAGGGATCAATCCGTTCAAGTTTGTTCTTTGTTATAAATTGGTCATTCTTTATTACATACTATAAATTATTTCTAAAATATATGTTTATGTGAAATTACACCCTTAACATTCTAAAATATTCTCGTTAATTTATTCTTCCCTTGTCAGTAGCCTCCGGTCTTGTGAAAATGTTCGAATAAAGACGGTTGAATGACCAATCTTGTCTTCATCGAGCTATTTGACGATTTAACTGTTAATTTTTCAAATAAAAAACTCTTCATCGAATGCAAAATGTACCGTTTCGAATTTGGCCTATCATTCGTCATTGAATTTTATCAAGCGTTTCACTGTCCCGAGAAATCATCCTTGAACTTTTAGCAAATGGATTCTTTTCGAATGGCTGAACAAAGAAAGTTTTCTCAAGTTTTTTCCCAAAAACTCTTCTTCAAACTTTTACCCCCAAAAATCTCACTCAAACTTTTGTTTGGGTTTTAATTTTCTCATTTGCAGAAGACGTCCGGAGACTTTAATTGTTCTTTTAATGTCCATACTAAAAGTCTTTCTAAAATTTTCCTCATTTGTGACGTAACTGTGACGTAACGACGTTTTCTAACACCACCAATGAAAACATTTTCGCCTCTACGGGTCGATTAAAATGTCTATTCTGTCTTTTCTAACACGAGATAGCCTAGGACCGCGTCACGCGTTCCTAAGCATTTATACATCATCTAAGTTCAATGTGTATAATAATATTAAGATAGTGCATGTTAACAGATATTTGGATAAAAATAATAAATTAAATCTGTACGAATATAAATAAAAGTATAAAATGATGATAAATATTTGGTGGTAAAAAATGGAAAAGTTTTAACGAGTTAAATATAAAAAATAACGAAATAGGAGAAGCCATTTGTAGAAAACAAAAAGATCAAGGAAAGTAATCGAAAAAGCACCGTTATAACAAAATATTTTATTAGTAACGTTCAACCATCCGACCATAATTTTGTTTATTAAAAAAACATTAAATAAATTATAAATAAAAATAAAAATAATAATAAATTATGGAGCATTTTGAACAAATTTTATAAAATTATACTACAAATTTATGGGAGTTAAGATACAATCATGACTAAAAAAAAAATACATAAATATAATTTTAGATCAAGTCCCTAAAAATTCAAACTTAAAAATAAAATCTAAAATAAAAATAAAAAAATAAAAAAACCTATAAATAGTTATAGGCTGAAAGTGTTCGCAAGAAAAATAAGAGAAAACCATGAGAACAACGGAAGAAAACCATGCAATTTGAATAACTTTGGCATGTGACCATGGGCCCTATAGAAAAAAGATTTTGTCTCCCAAAAGGGGATCTCCTAATGATTAGTACTTGATTTTGACCACTTTCTCTCTCTACATTTTTGTACTTGCTTGCCTGGCATTTTTCACTCGTTCACCTTTCCTGATAAACTACCTTAGATATTCTGACACTTATCATTGGCGCCGTCTGTGGGAACGAGAGATACCCGGAGATCAGGTTCCCCAAAATCTCGACCTTACGAAAAGAAGAGTCGACAAATGAATACCGAGGCTAGGAAGGGAAAGGCAAAGAAAAAAGGTTCTAACAAGGAGATGTCATTTTCGGAGGGTCAGAACTCTGAAG
This sequence comes from Limnanthes douglasii subsp. nivea, assembly GCA_036936605.1. Lineage (NCBI taxonomy): Eukaryota > Viridiplantae > Streptophyta > Magnoliopsida > Brassicales > Limnanthaceae > Limnanthes > Limnanthes douglasii. Next base: position 281,427,890 of record JAUPFV010000004.1, read on the forward strand.
AATTACTTGGTAATGATGATCAAGGAAATCATGACCGAAATAGCCGGTCAACCCTAATCATGACTAGACAACAACTTTTAGATGATATTGCTAAGCTGAATGCCGAGAGGGATTTGGCTTTGGATGAAAAGAAAGGTCGGCTTGATGGCCGAAGGGAACGATCAGATGTAGAAATGAAAGAGGTTCGACGCAATGTTGATCGAGAGAAAGTGGAGTTTTACAAAGGCAGGAATCGGTTGAGGAGGATCGTCGGGGCTGCACGAAAGAAGTCTGGATTCCGATCGAAGTTTGAGTACGAATTTTCTTTAGGGAAGGATTTGAGCGAGTCCTCTTCCCCGGTCAAGGATATCCGACGCTTCAAGAAGGATAAAAGGATGATCAAAGAAAGAGATCTCAGAAGGCGTAAGTCATCGCGAGCTAAAATAGTCAAACCTCAAGGAGGTAGCATCGATAAAGTAATGCCCACATTAGCTAAAAATATCGGAATGATTACTTTCAACAGAGAACAGATGAATGGTCCTCCGTTCCAATTTCCATCAGGAAGCCAATCTTATGGCTACATGGTGGGGAGTCAATTTGCTAACCCACTTGATGAAGGATTGTTCACAGGTCGTGTAGAAGGCTTAGGAGGTGGAACTTTCAACATCAGGCATAACTATAGGTCGTCCCCATTATCAGATGAAATTTTGTCGGGATACATCCCAAAGCGTTTCGACATCTCCAAGATTCAAAAGTACGACGGTAAGAAAGACCCAGATAATCATCTCGAAGTTTTCATAAAAATTTATGCTAAGCTTTGACAATGACGACAAGCTGGTTTGTCGAGCTTTCTCAATGACGTTTAAAGACCGAGCGTCAAAGTGGTATAATCGGTTGCCACAAGGATGCATTAAGAATTTCAATATATTCTGGATGATGTTCAGACAACAGTTCGTCGGAAACAAAAATTTCAAAGCAAACAGGGATCCAATAGTCAATTGCCGACAAAAGGTCTGAGAGAGCTTGAAGGATTATACTCGGCGTTTTATAGACGCAAAGACAAATCTCGATTATTGTGACGAAAGTGTAGCCTTAACTGGTTACAAATTAGACTTATTACCGAGGCTGATGAACAAGCTGTGACAAAGAAGCAAGCCTTCACTTTTTCAGCCTTGTTAGCCCAAGTCGAAAAGCAGATCCTGATTGAGGAAACCGGAGCATCAGAATTAGCAGCGCACATCCAACCAACAAATCAAGCTTCGGTGGTTACGAATCAAAAAACTTCAAAGACAAGTTCGATCCATCAGCCACAACCGATAAGTACCATAGTTCTTGCAGCATACGCGAAAGGATCGGCAAATCAAACACAGAGGATGTGAAATGGCTACCAAGGAAATAATTATCAAGGAAATAATTACCGACCCATATCAAACAAATGGGTTCGGCCTGATTATTTTGGTGATTTAACTGAATGTGTTGCGATTATCTTTGATAACTCGCGGAAAAGCGTGCAATTTCGGAAGCCATTTCCAATTCGAACTCCCCGCGAAGGTCGGAACAACCGTTTCTGTAGGTGCCATGATGATGTAGGTCATGATACTAAGGATTGTATTGCGCTCAGGAAGGAAGTCCAAGTGCAAATCGACAGTGGTAAATTTCTAAAGTATGTGAAGAAACAAGCTCAGCAAGGTGGAACAGCTAAGCAAATTGTAATAGTGCCCAAGCAGGAAATGTCCTTGGCAATTTCTGAGGTCAATGATTCGTTCGATGTGTCTGCCAAATATTTAGACCCGGACAAGAACAGGAATCTAATCGGAGTAATTGAGGAAGGGGTACTCCCACCACGAGAAAAGGTAAGAGAGTTATGCAAAAAATTTGAGTCTCTAACTATCTTCGGGGGCGATTCAATGACAGGTACTACCAATTCTTCACGGAAGAGGCATATAGTTAATTTGGGAACTCAGCTAGAAGCAAGAACTTTGCCTCATTTTTATCACAATCCTTCTCATATTTTATGCTTTGATGACGATGACATGAGAGACGTGGCTGGCCCTCATGAGGACGCAATCGTGATCGGCGCGGCTATTGCAAGGGAGGAGGTGCGAAGAATTTTGGTGGATACCGGTATTTTAGCAAATATATTTTTCTTATCAACCTCTTCAGGATTCAGGAATAAGCCAATAATTGTAAAGTTAGATGGTACAATCATCGGCTTTACAGGGGCATCGACAGCAGTAGTAGGTGAATTCGAAGGAGTGGTTCAGCTTGGGAGAGGGTCGTTCAAGAAATAAGTGACGGTTTTATTCATTGTTGTTGATGCACCTACGTCGCAAAATGCAATTTTCGGTCGTGCTTGGTTGTCAAGAATGCATGTTGTAAGTTCTACAGTTCACAAGTGCCTGAAATATGTAATCAGAAACAACGTCGGAGTTGTCAGAAGCAGCCAAAATATTGCAAGGGAGTGTTACCGGGCAGATTTGGCAGTAAAACCGGATAGGGAAATGCTCGATGTAAGGAATTAACAGTTAGCTGGGTCGGCCCGTGGATCAGCGCCTGCAGATGATCCTAGGAGAGACCCCGGGCTTTCTACTTAAAGATGAAAGCTGTGAGAGTTATGAATTTTCCAAAGGGAAGGTATTGAAGATCGGGGTAAATTTGTCCCCTTGGTTCCGAAACAAATTGATTGATTTCCTCAAACAAAAATTACATCTATTTGCTTGGTGTTCAGAAGACGTAACAGGGGTCCCTGAGAGCGTCATCTACCACTAGTTTTCTATAAACCCAAGTATTCGACCCATAACACAAAAGCGCCGAGCATTTTCTCTAGACTAGCCAGAGGCGATCATTTCAGAAGTCGAAAGATTGACAAGGGTAGGACACATACGGGAGTACCGGTACCCATAATGGACAGCTAATCCAGTTCTGGTTAAAAAGAAAAACGAAAAATGGAGAATGTGCGTAGACTCCACAGACCTTAACAGAGCATGTCCCAAGGACCCTTTTCCCATTCCGAGGATTGATCAGTTGGTAGACTCGACATCAGGTAACAAGCTACTATCTTTCATGGATGCCTACGCAGGGTATAATCAGATAAATCTAGATCCTAAATATCTGGAAAGCGCTACATTTATCATAGGAAGAGGCTTATACTGTTCCAAAGTTATGCCGTTTGGTCTAAAAAAATGCGGGGGCTACCTATCAAAGGCTTATGAATAAAGTTTTCAATGAGCGAATCAAACGAAATGTAGAAGTCTACATTGATGATATGCTGGTCAAAAGTATCACCGACGAGAGTCATTTCGCAGACCTAGAAGAAACATTCAGGAACCTTGGAAAAATGAACCTTAAATTGAATCTAGAAAAATGCTCTTTCGAAGTTCGATCCGGAAAATGTTTAGGGTTCATGATTAGCGAGAAGGGGATAGAAGCGGATCCAACTCAGCTAAATGCTCTGAACAATATGGCACCTCCAAGAAATATTAAGGAGGTAAAGATTTTGACCGAGCGTTTAGCAGCGATGAATAGATTTATCTCACGATCGTCGGACAAGTGCGTACCATTTTTCCAAATTCTGAGGAATGCTAAGAATTTTAGCTGGACTCCTGAGTGCACTGAAGTGTTCGTTAACATCAAGAATTATTTGTCATCCTCAACGTTGCTGACAAAGCCATTAACCCGAGAAAGTTTGTTTCTTTATATAGTAGTCTCGGAACATGCAGTCAACGCAGCGCTAGTTCGAGAAGAGGATAGGATCCCTAAGTCGGTTTATTATGTGAGTAAAAGTCTGTTGGACGCAGAAAAGCGGTAGTTGAAGCTCGAAAAATTAGTGTTGGCTTTGGTGACAACCGCTAGAAAAATGCGACCGTATTTCCAAGGCCATTCTATTATAGTTCGAACCGCTTTTCCCCTTAAAAGTGTTTTAGAGCGGCCCGATATTTATGGTCGTATGACGAAATGGTCGGTAGAACTGGGGGACTTTGACATCGATTTTGAACCAAGAACAGCTATCAAGGGGCAAGCGTTGACAGATGTCTTAGTGGAATTTCATTCTAGTAGACCCGAAGAAGTACAAGTCGAGACAAAGATTAACACGGATGAATGGATAGTCAGAACGGATGATGGCTCTAGTATCATCGGATGTGGGGGTGATGTGCAAATTTCTACACCTTCGAGGGTCGCAATGCATCAAAGGATCCGTTTTGGGTTCAAAGCCTCGAACAACAAAGCGAAGTATGAAGCAACATTGGCAGGACTAAGGTTGGCGCAGATTTACGGGGCAAGAAACGTTGGGCTCGTCAGTGATTCACAGCTATTGATAAATCATGCAACTGGACAATCAGAGGCAAGGAAAGAGCAGTTGGTGCAATATTTAGCGTCTTTAAGAATCCTGGCTTCATCGTTTAAAAAGGTAACTTATGAACACGTCTGAATGGAAGATAACACAATTTTCTTATTCATTGGCAACAACGACATGTTCGGTAGAATACCCCTGGATTTTGACGGGAGAACATCCGTCCATTCTTAAGAGAGAAGGTCTGGAGAGTCGACCAGATGTAGCTTTTCAAATTTCGACAATTTCAAATACTGATTGGAGGAGCAACATTACAAAGTTCTTGACTGAGGAAGTGTTGCCTGATGATAAGAGTTTAGCAAAAAGCATTCGGAACAAGGCGCGAGGCTTTGTCTTTTTGGGAAATATTCCTTACAAACAATCTGCAAGCAAATCTCTTTTAAGATGTTTGGGGCATGAAGAGTCACAGATGATTTTGTCCGAGCTCCACGACGGCGAAGGATCGGCACACTGTGGTTTCAAGATGTTGATTAGGAGAGTCCTCTTGTAAGGTTTTTATTGGCCCACGCTATCTGCAGATGCTAAAGAACTAGTCAAAAGGCACGAAATGTGCCAGAGGTTTGCTAATTCGATCCACACTCCAGCAGTTCCTCTAGAAACCATTTATGAAGGATTACCGTTCGATAGATGGGGAATAGACCTGGTGGGACCACTTCTACTAGCAACTGGAGGAAGGCAGACTATTGTAGTGGTAGTGGATTATTTTTTGAAATGGGTCGAAGCATAACCATTATCGGGTACCAGAGCTAAGGATATGGTGAAATTCATATGGTCGAACATTTGTTGTCGGTACGGGGTTCCTCAGAAGATAACCATGGATAATGGGCCTTAGTTCGACAGCAACGAGATGAGTGAATTCAGTGCTAGTCATAACATACAATAGTGTTTTTCAGCTACATTCCATCCTCGGGCGAATGGACAGGTCGAAGTTACCAACAGAACGATCATCAGTGGATTGAAAAGGATATTGGAAGGAAAGGATGGAAAATGGCTGGAATTATTACAAGAGGTATTATGGTCATACCGAACCACACCTAGGACAGCGAAGAAAGAATCACCTTACGATTTGGTGTACGGGATGGATGCGGTAATCCTAGCAGAAACCATGTTCCCTTCTTTCAAGATTGGTCATTACGAGGAGACTATTAACGATAAAAATCGCGTTTTGGCTTTGGATTTGATCGAAGAGAAGCGAGCAAGGGCTCATCTCAGTTCTTTACATTATTAGACCCTGATGAGAAACAGGTATGACTTGAAAGTTCGAAGAAGAGACTTCAAGATTGGGGACAAGGTTTTATGGAAAAAAATTCTCCATACAAAAGATAAGCACCTCGGAAAGTTGGCACCAAATTGGGAACGATCGTAAGTAGTGGAGAAAATAAAGGCGGGGACTTTAGTATCTAGAGTGATCTGTAATTTTTATCTAGAGTGATCTGTAATTTTTATCTTTCTAATTCTTGGATGTAAAGGAAACTTTAGTTGGGGGCAGACTCTTTCCTACCCTCGTGGCGCGGGGAGGTTTTAATGAGGTGTCTACATAAACCGACCCCTTTTTAGTAAATATTCAAAGCCTAAAAACAAGCGTACAAAATGTCGAACCCATCAAAGGGGTTTTTCAACTTTCAAGTTGATCAACAACATGTCCAACCCACTCAAAGGGGTTTTTCAACTTTCAAGTTGATTAACAAAATATCGAACCCATCAAAGGGGTTTTCAACTTTCGAGTTGATCAACAAAATGTCGAACCAACTCAAAGGGGTTTTTCAACTTTCAAGTTGATCAACAAAATGTCGAACCCATTAAAGAGGGTTTTCCAAATTTCGAGTTGATCAACAAAATGTAAAACTCACTCAAAGGGGTTTTTCAACTTTCAAGTTGATCAGCAAAAATGTCGAACCCACTCAAAGGAGTTTTTCAACTTTCGAGTTGACTTACAAATTTAATATGTAATTAAATACATTAAACAATTAGCATCGGAAATTTATCACTTCCAGTTGCAAAAAGACAACTTTCAAAGCAGACACAAATAAGGTCCAATAAAAGTCCTCCATAAACAAGCGTGGCTTACAAAATAGGAGTCTAGTAACAAAACAAGTCAGAAGCAAAGAAAAACAGAACAACAAAAAATCTGAGCTACAAATATCAAACATCTGAAAAATCGCCAGAAGCATTGGAATCGTCAACAGCGTGGTCGGAGTAGTCGACGCCTTCAGGACGGTCTTCTTCAGGAACGTCTAGCCACATCGACCCAAGTAGAATCTGATGCCACAAAGAATGGAAATTCAAGACATAACCGGCCCTCGCATCAGCAACTTTTTGATCCATGACATTTTTGCACTTAACTCCAAAAGAATGATTTTCTTCTTTGCTCTGGTCAAGAGCCGTTTGGAGCCTCTATAATTCTTTGGCCATATTCATGGACCGCCAACGAAGAAATTCGTTCTGAATTTTTTGAGCAGCCAGTTCTTCGACGGCCCTGGCACGATTCTCCTCGACCTCAGAAAGGGTTTTCTCCTACTAATTCTCCTTCGTACCGAAAGTTCTAACTTTAGCCTCAGCAAAATCGACTCATTTTTTAACAAGATCAATCGATTCCTGTGACTCCTTAGCTCGGGCTGAGATGCTCCTTTTGAGTTCGGCAAGCTCCATCTGAAGCTTCAATACCTCTCTATCGTTTTGGGTTATAGGGGCAAGCAGGTTCTACAGAGAGTTAGCTAGAACATGCGAGTCTTGAAGGAAGAAAGAGTTCGAACTCTGGGCGCGGACGCGCAAGAGTGTGGCATCAGGATGCACCAAAGTCCCTTGTCCCGGAGAGATAGGACCCTTTGATTTCTCCTTTTTCTCGTGGCTGCCCACAGGAGCAGGTAGCTTCGCACCCTCAAAATGTTCGAACATTGAGGGTATGGTAGTTTGTTCATTGATAGGGTCGACACATACCCCATGAGCAACAACTTTCCGTTTGCATTTTTTACTCAAGGAGGAATTGTCTCCCTCTTCAGCCAAGGGGCCCTTCTTCTAATTTTAGCTGCGGCCTTTTTGCCCTCCTATAGTAGCGGTAGGAGACTTGTCACCACTTGCAGCTGGGTCACTAAGAACGACGGTAGCCTCCGGCTCTGAAGGCGAAACTTCAATAGATTGGTCTACAGGGTTATCCTGTTCGCCCTCAGCATCGGACAACTCCTCATACTTCACATATTTGCTTGGGGATCGATCCCGTTTAGGTAAAAACACTTCACAATTCCGGGCCTCGAGCCTCTTGACAAAATCAACAGCGTCAGGAGGGGTCCGCAATTCTTCAGAACTTAAGATTCGGTTCGAACGGCGCCATAGGTTGTTGTTGATGATGTTAGTGTTTTTAAAGCACTGACGATACTTTTGACCCCAACTCTTTCTTGCAAAAGCCTGAAGCTGAGCGAAGATTGCCGATGCTTTTTCAAGGTGCTTCTTCTGCAACTGTTGGATAGTAACTTTGCAGACTAAAAGACAAATTTTTAAAAAATGCATATGAATACCTTGAGGGGTCCATCTAAATATGAGCCGCCTCGAATTTTCTTGGCTGTAGGGTCAACCATTCTCCCAAACACCGTTGACAAAGAGAAATCTATACTTCCATGATCTATCAACCTCTAACAAGTTGTTCACGATCTTTTTGGGGTTGAGGATAGATGAGTAGAAAAAGGACAACTTCGGGGATTTTTAGAGCCCTGATATCCCTATATATTGTTCTATTATGATGGGGATTCCTGATAGTCGTGAAGCCATGATGGTCGACATCAAAGTATACCAAGAATTCGGGGTCAACTGGGTCGGACATATCTCGAGAATTACGAAGCATCTAACAATGTCAGGATCGAGGGGAAGTCGCAAACCCCAGTTAAAGAGTTCGGTGAAGAAGACTATCTCTCGACCTTGGACAAACAGAGTAGTTTCACCAGGTTGAGTAAAACGGACCATAACACACTAAGGAATCCCCCAGAACATTTTCAAACCCTCCTCTTCATCAAGGGAGTAGAATAGGTCTTTGCCGTTGAATACAGAGAGGATGTGATCGTTGGTCACACGAATGTCGTAACCAGTCACGATGTCGGCCATTCCAGATGGCAGTGGTTCTCTTTCGACTCCATCAACCAGGATTACGGAAGGATTTGTCGAAGGTTCTGGGTTGGCATCCTCACCTTCGATTGGTACAGGTTCAGGGTCTGTAGTAGGTGCGTCGACAGCTTTGGCTGGTGCGATTGTCTTGGAGGTACTTGAATTAGCCGATCTGGCATCCTTGACTCCGGTTTTTGCCGACCTGGAATCTTTGTCTCCAGTCTTCTCTAGTGGAGCTATTTTGGCAGGAGGCGTAGGGGCGACTGTCTTAGTTACGTCGTCATCAACCTTTATAACCACGTTTGGCTTGGAGGATTTGTGCAAGGGCTTCTTAACAGGTCAATCAGCAACTTTCCCTCTAACGTCACCCGACGCTGGCTTTGAGGAAAATTTAGGGGGCTTGGTTTATAGCCTCTGCATTCACCGTCCTTTTTGGTGGATATTTTTCAGTTGACATTAGGTCGCGAGGAGAAGGAGTGGCAAAGACAACACTTGAGCTGCTGTGGGTTCGAATGTGGCCAGGCCTTTTAGCATCGGTTTTCGATCCAACATCTTTTCGTGTCTTTTTCTCTTCATCTGTCAGAACACCTTTCTTGACAGTTGTCGTGGTTTTATGACTTGTTCGAATCCCGATGGTATCGTGAGTAAGTTGAACATACTCGTGTGGAGGAATAGAGGAAGAGCTGAAATTACCCATGGTGAAGAACAGAGTTTTAGGTCGGCTGGTAAGGATCCGAGACTGTGAGGAAATGGGGAGTTTTTCAGTGTTGGATATTCTGGGAGAAGAGCGAGCAGCAGGGGGCTTCGAAGAAGATGTTTTTTGCAAGGTCGGAAGATCGTCGTAGGTTGAAAGGTCGAAGGGCTGGGATTTTTACGTCTTGGAAAAATCAATGGCTCCGAATACGCTGGGGAAATAACGCCTTTGTGGATCAGCCCAGCGGCTCGGTATTCTTCTGCTCGTTTCGTGATCTGCAAATAGTCGACAAATCGAAAGATGGAGTTTTCAGGAGTGTCGGATTTCTTTGTCGGTTTTTTATGAGACAGGGATTTTCTCATAAAGTGAGTAGGATATTCTCTCTCGAGAAAGGGAATTTGGCCAGAGTTTATCTCTCTAGAAAAAAGTTAGTGAAAATGAGAATGAAAAGGAAAACCTTTTATAGAGGTAGCAGGTGTGGTAAAGATCCGCTCCATAGAGAAGCGTAGTCGAAAAGAGCCTCGGGAATATCAAGAGTCACTTAACCAAAATATTGCAGACCTAAGGGGGATACGATTTCAACACGCGCGTAGGCGGCTAATGATGAAGAACGTGCCGACCAATTGCAAGAGGACACGTGGATAGGCAGAAAAATCGGTTAAGAGATATGGGCTTTGTGGTCTTCGAAAAATTTAACCCGATTTCGAGCCTACAAAAATAGCCCAAACCAGTTCACGAATCTTTGGTACTTAGGCTACAAGGCTGTGGACAGTATGTCGAACATGGCCTCGACGATCGAGCAACAACAAATTCGAACTAGGTAACCACCGACAATGATGGTCCGTCGACCCAGGTATCGACAATAGTCATCAGGGTAATATGATATGTCGACACTAATCGTCATTTGAAAGTATGTCGACCCTGGAAACGACATTCGATCATTAATAAGTTCTAACTTGGCGATAACTACATCAATGGCGGGATGCTGACCCTGGTTCGACACGCCAAATCAGGGGGAAAACTCCGACCTTGCACTCTACACGATTAGTTTTTGCTAGATTCTCTGGAAAACTAGGGGGCCACTGATAAGGTCATAAAATACCAAGTGTAGTAGAGGGCTTAAATTGTAATACAATAATGTGCAGGGGTTTAATTGTAAAGTAAGAAGTAAGTGACATAAATGCAAATGTAGGGGGTAACATGCAATTAGAATAAGTTTGGCATGTGGCCATGGGCTCTACAGCTGTCACTATATAAAGAATAATTTTGTCCCCCAAAAGGGGACCTCCTAATGATTAGTACTTCATTTTGACCACTTTCTCTTTCTCGATTTTTGTACTTGCTTGTCTGACACTTTTTACTTGTTCACGTTTCCCGATAAACTACCTTAGATATTGTGACACTTACCAGTTTTGATTTCCAATTCAAATATAACTAGATTGATTTTAAGTTTGACGTATGAGTTCGCTTTTTTTAGAAATGTTTTCAAATACTCCAGATTTTGATTCAAAAAGAAGTTCCATTTAAAAATGCATGGGTTAGAAAGGTATTTTGTCTTAAAATTGGTTAGTATTTTGTTTAACTTTTGGCTTTAGTAATTTTTAGAAATTATTTTAAATCTTAATATGATATTATTTTTATCTAATATATTATAGGTAATGTGTCAATGTTTTATAATTTCTTATAACTGATTGGCAATATTATTTTATAAAAAAAATCATTTATCATGATATTTATTCAATTGTTTTTTTATAACGACAAATATATTATTTCAACATAATAACTGTTAAAAAATAAAGAGAGAAGTAGCCGCAGGAGGCGGCTAGGGTTTTGTGTTTATTAGAAAATGTTCCCTTTTGTATGGAACTGTTTTTTTATAATGCAAACCCAAGTAAGGCTCTCAATATATAGAGAACTTAAAGGCCTATACAAGGAAACTTAATACACTGGATATTCTAACACTCCCCCTCAAGTTGTGTAGTGGGATCACCAATACCCAACTTGGATAAACCTGATTCGAATGTTCTTGTAGGAACCGCTTTTGTCAGGATGTCTGCCAGTTGGTGTTCAGATCTAACAAACGGAAGTTCAACTGTCCCATCTTCAATCTTTTCTTTTATGAAGTGCCTATCTATTTCAACGTTCTTTGTTCTATTGTGCTGTACCAGGTTCTCTGAAATCTTAATCGCAGCTTTATTATCGCACATTAACTGAGTTGGAAACTTCAGGGGGATCCGATTTCTTTCATTATCTTCTTTAACCAAAGTATCTCGGTAATCCCCTTAACGATTCCTCTAAATTTTGATTCAGCACTTGACAGTGAAACTACTTTTTGTTTCTTACTCCTCCAAGTCACCAAGTTACCTCCAAGAAGAGTAAAGTAGCCAGTAGTTGATCGCTTGTCGTTAGGATTCCCTCCCCAATCAGCATCTGTGAATAGTTTAACATGAAGGTGTCCATTTTTCTTAAAAATTATGCCTCTTCCTAGTCTGCCTTTGAGATATCGAATAATCCTCATTACTAGCTCCATATGGTGTTCATGAGGATAATGCATGAACTGGCTAACTACTCCCACCGCGTATGCAATGTCGGGTCGAGTGTGAGCCTTGTAAATCAATTTTCCCACCAACCTTTGGTACCTTTCTTTACTCGCTGGTCTGGCCCCTTCAATTATCTTTAGTTTGTAATTCACAACCATAGGAGTGTCATTTGGTTTGCAATCCATCATGCCAACTTCAGCTAATAAATCCAATATATATTTCCGTCGGGAGATATAAATCCCTTATTTTGACCTAAGAACCTCGATTCCTAGGAAATACTTCAATCCTCCAAGGTCTTTAATTTCGAACTCCTTGAAGAGGTTTTTCCTAAGAGAGCTAATTTCTTCTTCGTCATTCCCCGTTATAATCATATCGTCGACATATATTATAAGACAAGTGACTCATTCTCCTCTCTTTTTGTAAAACAAGGTATGATCCCCCTTACTCTGTTTGTAGCTATACTGCTTCATTGCCATTGTAAATCTCCCAAACCAAGCCCAAGGAGACTGTTTGAGAACATATAATTCCTTTTTCAGTTTACATACCTTATTTTCTTGAAAAACATCAGAGAACCCTGGTGGGGGTTCAATATATACCTCCTCTTCCAAGTCTCCATGTAAGAAAGCATTGTTTACATCAAATTGATGAAGAGGTCAATCTTTATTCGCGGCTATTGAAAGTAAAACTCTGATAGTGTCAATCTTTGCAACCGGAGAGAATGTTTCAGAGTAGTCTATACCATATGTTTGTGTATATCCTTTGGCAACCAATCTTGCCTTGTGTCGCTCAATGGTGCCATCGGATTTATATTTTTTATTAAACACCCATCTACACCCGACTGCTTTCTTCCCTTGTGGTAACACATAATTCTCCCATGTACCATTTCTTTTTACAGGATATGTAGAAGCAAAAGGAACGTGTTCCGGTGAATACCGGTCAGGAGGAACCCCTCTATTTTTTCTTGGGGGAAGAACCAGAGTTTGATTTTCAACAAATGAACTTCCTGAAATCTCATGGTCAGTAGTATTTTGTGAGTTATGACAATGTAAATTGTTTACCTCTTGATGGATATTTTCTTCGGCTGATTCGCTGGTAGTATCCATGGCATTTATTTCTTGTTGGACATTGTCTTCGGGAAAATCATTGGTGGTAAGAACTGCCTCGTTAGTCTCCTTTATGTTGGAAGAGGCGTGTTCGATAACGCTATCTACCGACTCTGTCGGCACATCCTCAAAGTAACTTTCATATAGCAACCAGTCGAGTGATTCACTTACTTTTTCCCCCTGAGCACGAGATTGGTGATAAAAAAAATAATCTGATTCTAAGAAGTCACAGTCCATGGTGATATGGATTCGACGACTAACCGGATTGTAACACAGATAGCCCATTTGATGGACACCTTACCCAACGAATACACACTTTTCAGCACACAGATTAAGTTTGTTTCGACTAGTTTTAGGGATATGAACAAACACCGAACAACCAAAGACACGAGGTTGTAAGGTCATAACAGATGGAATTGTAACTTGGGTGGCAAACACTTGTAATGGAGTTTTATTTCCAAGACATCGGGTTGGTAGACAATTTGCAAGATATGTGGATGTAGCAAGAGCTTCTGGCCAAGAGAATGAGGAACTCTAGATTCAATCATAATAGCACGAGTTTTTTCAAGTAAAGTACGATTTTTTCGTTCTGAAGTACCGTTTTGTTGACTTGTGTTTGGACAAGTGGTTTGATGGATAAGACCATTTCTTTTTAGAAAATTATGCATTTTTTGGTTGACAAACACTGTTCCATTATCAAAAAGCGTATTCTGTATTTTTTTCTCAAATTGAGTCAAAATCATTTTGTAAAAACAAACAAATATTTATGGTAATTCTTATTTATGTTTCATGAATTATATCCAAGTCATTCTTGAGAAATCATCCACAAACAAAACAAAGTATCTGATTTGATTGTTAGTGTAATTTGGTACTGGACCCCAAACATCAGAATGGATTAGCAAAAAAGTATAATTAACTCTAGTATTACTTTGATTAAATAAGACCCTACGAATTTTTTGCAAGAATGCAGGTTTCACATTTCTCATGAATGGAATTATTCAAAAAAGACTAGAAAACAAACTTTTAAGATAGCTAAAAGAAGGATGACCAAGTCGCCGGTGCCATAACCAAAGTTGCATTTTGGTTGTTCTGTGAGCAAGCATGGCATGTCCTTTATGTCCTGTAAAATGCAAAAAAATAGATACATAAGAACCACACAGTTGAGTTGTTTTGTCACTTGACTAACAGATAATAACTTTAAGGATAGTGAAGGAATGTATATGCAATTTTTAATTTCCATTTTTTCTGAAAAAGTAATTGAACCTCCCCCTTTGACTTGACAAATTTCTCCACTAGCAGTCTTAATATGGGACTTCTTTGGAGATGACATGTCACCAAAGTTTTTAGGATCATAAGACATGGTGTCTGTATCCCCGCAATCAAAGATCCAATTCATTGATTTCTCAAACCCTTTACCTCCAAGTTTTTCATATGAGTTCGGCGCCATTCCTCCAAAACTAGTGCGACTTCCTTGCTTATTTTTAGTCGGATCTTCACTGCCACTTGTAGACGAAGCCCGTTTGACATTAGATCTGAAACACTGGTTATTTTTCTCCTTATGACCGTCTTCCCCCCATTCTGGATAGCCAACCAGTTGGAAATATGTCTCTTTAGTGTGTTTCTTCATCCCATAGTGAGTGCAATACAACTTGGATTTATCTTCTTTCTCTTTGGATCGGAATATAAACCTCTATGCAGAATCTTTAGCAGCCAAACCCATTCCAATTTCAATCGATTCACTATCAGAAGAACTTGATTTTAGTATATTAAGCATGGCCACTTCCCTTCGTATTGTAGCATGTGTTGTTTCCACGGAAGGAAGAGGATCATTTTTCAGGATATCTCTCTTGACTGGTTCCAGCTTGTCATTAATCTCCATTAGCAATTGATATATTCTTTGTTCTTAAGTCTTCTTATTATAAATCTGAACGTATTCTGGGTCTTTCATAGGGTTCGGATCTCGCCTATCTATAGACATCCAGATCTTGTGCAGTTTGTTCCAAAAGTCTTCTAGTGTATTTGACCCTTGCCTTAATGAATTAGCCCTCTTATGAAGGTCAAACACTTGTAACGAATCTGTACCAGAACCATATGTGGTGGCTAACCCATCCTAGAGGGCTTTTGCAGTGGGATATTGCGACACATTATTCACCAAGCTGGATTTATGATTCTGGATAATCCATGTGAAAACACATTGATCATCTTGTTCCCACCTTGTATATGTGTTGTCAGTTTTGGATGGAGGTGTCGGCTCCCCTGTAATGTGAGAACCTCTCCCCATTCCCCCAATTTCTTTCTTCATCAGGTTTTCCCATAGGGAATAGTTGTCACCACCGAGTTTAATCCCTAGGGATAAATTCTCGGGGTTAGTTGTTTGTTGTTGTGTTCCGAGACCATTTCTCAGAATGACAGCAATCTGCATTGTAAATTCATCAGGGATTTGACTGACCACGACTTCATTGCCAGCCATCTTTGTTGAGGATGTTCAGAATTCCTAGAATCACACGTGCTCTGATACCATGTTAAAAAATCAAAGAGAGAAGTAGTCGCAGGAGACGGCTAGGGTTTTGTGTTTATTAGAAAATGTTCCCTTTTGTATTAAATTGTTTTTTTTATAATGCAAACCTAAGTAAGGGTCTCAATATATAGAGAACTTAGAGGCTTATACGAGGAAACTTAATACACTGAATATTTTAACAGTAACTGATTAATAATATTAAGAAATTGATGAAACAATTTTGGTATGCTATTGTAAACACGGTGTATGTTTGCGCTGATATATATCAGTAAAGAATAATGAATGAATAAAACGAGTGACCACTGACACGACCTAATGAATCAAGAAAATATGAGTAATGGAGATTGTTTCCAGAATAAAAATATGTGAAATGGCTTAGCAACTGTAATGAAGTAGAACTAGATTTGGACCTTAAATCAACACAATCTAAAACGAATCGTATCGACAAGTCAGTAAATCCAAAGATGCTAGGTTTTATTTGGAGGTTAGCAACTCTGCTTCAGCGATACCTTGTTTCATTTCATAGTCTCAAACAAATATGTTTTGAGTCTAAATAATTTGAAATCTAATAATAATTGTTACGTAAATAAAAGGACTACCCAATCATCTATGTAATCGTTGAAAGAAATAAACAAAAAATAACTTCACATAAATATTTTTCTAGACGTTCCTTTCGGCACAGTTTCTCTTCATATAAGAGATATCTTCATTCGATGAGATTGGTTTTCTAAACTTACAGATGTTATACTTAATTAAGTATTTTTTATCTCCAAAACTGACAACTCAATATTATTTTTCATTATAGCACATGGCACTCTTATTATTCTCATCTACGTAGATGACATTATTGTGATTGGGAACATGCCTAAAGCTCTCAAACAGTTCGTCACTATACTCAGGGACATGTTTTCTCTAGAGGACATGGGTGATCTCCATTTGTTCTTAGGAATTGAGGTCATCAGAGACAACACATATTTATACATTACTCAACATGAGTATATAAATCACTTCATTGAAAACACTGGAATGAGCTACTCCAAACCTTGTGCTACTCCTATGTTTTCTGGCCAATATTTATATTGTAGTGATGGTCTTCTCCTGCTTGATCATAAAATATACCACAGTTTATTAGGATCTTTGCAATACTTACTATATACAAAGGCATATATAGTATTTGCCGTTAACAAGTTATCACAATTCCTAAAAGCTCCAAAAAATATACATTTATAGAAGGCAAAACTAGTTTTACGTTAATTGTTTGGTACTCGAAGACTTTGGATTCATCTGAAACCCTCTACTCAACTAGCATTGATTTGGTTTTCAGATGTGGACTAGGAAAGCTCGATTGATGATAGGCGCTCTATCAGTGGGTATTGTGTCTTCTTTGGTTCATCTATTCTCTTCGTCCTCCAAAAAGGAACTGGTTTTTGCTCATTGTAGTACTGAGTCAAAGCACATGGCATTGGCTAACCTCTCATCTGAGCTCTTTTGGCTCCAATCTGTTCTTCGTGAAATACAACTACCCTCACATCGACCTTTTATTATTTGGTGTGATAACACGTGATCTACCTCCTTAGCTTCAAACCAAGTATTCTACCCACGAATGAAGAATATTGAGATTGATAATTATTTTGTTCGTGACCTGGTGATTAGACGAGCTTTGGACATTCGATTTATACCAACAACTGAGCAAACAACTGATACATTCACTAAAGTCTTGTCTCAATTTCGGTTTCGACTTCTCATGGACAAACTTAGACTTCGTGAGAAATATGGTATCAATGTAAGAAAGGCGACATCAGAAGTCTTAACCTACTGATTTGAGCAACATGAATCACATTAATGGATTGGGCATCAACATTTAACAAAGAAAGTTCAAATCCAAAATAAAAAAAGTTACCTAAATTATTATATACCAAACAGAATATTGTTTCTATTAACAAACCTATAACTAACAATATACTAAATTATATATTTCTCACTATTGTGGCATATTGCAGATAAAAAAATACAAATAGAAAATATCATTATTTTTCTCTTCAATATACCGAACTATATATTTCTTCAATAAAATAGGGATGATAGCTTATTTTGACTTCAGGATGTTGTGCTCCTAACAAGGTATTTGAATTTTTATATTTCTATCAACATTTAAAAATATATTCATTTGTTGGGTATAACCCGAATTGCAAATTTAAAAAAAATCAAAATATATCCAATCCAAATTTGATTTATTATTTATTATTTTAATAAATAATATATGTTTTGGTATTATTTTGTATACTCTTTAACTATATATTCATGTTATAGAATTAGTTTACGATTATTTGTGACCTCCACATTTGAATAACAAATAAAATCTAGGGTGAAGCTATTTCCTCCATAAGATTTATTATTTACTCCATTTCAACTTTAAAAATAAATACTAAACACTTGCTTTTACTTTTTTGCCCTTAATTTACTTTCTAATTTATATTTTGATGTCACTATGCACTATCCGACCCTTATTCAAACAAACACATCATTATGACAAATTACATCCAACATATGTCATTTGACTTCTAAAATTAACCCTTAATAAACAAAAAAGCTCAAGTTTCTTAAAAATTAATCATACAAAAATAGAAAAGGAAGACACCGAGACCAAAGATTCAACACTTCACAACATCATCCAATCAACCAACAAGATAACTTAATCTTGTAAAAAAGGAAACAAACAAAAATAAGAAAGTTAGAATAAAAACCAAGTTAAAATTGTTTTTTAAAATAAACAAATAAAAACTGATTTCCAAAGTTTTATAAAATTAATTCGATACTAAATAAACCAGAAATATTTTTATGGAATTCATTATTTTTACCTTTGATAGATTGCTTCAATCGAAAGTGGTGGCTATTCTTTTTTTTCATGTATTTTTCTCCATTTAAAAAACTGATGCCTGTGTATTTATATTGATAGGATTAGAGTTTATGGGTAGAAGTAAATATGGTGGGTAGAAATTTACTGTAAAACAATTAAGGTAGATATGATGTTTGGGTGATTGTTTGAAAATAAAATACTTCCTTTATGGATGAAATTACAAAGTGGAGTCTTTTCTCAAATATGGAGGAAATAAAAAATGTTATGGAAGAAATAGTTTCACCCTAAAATCTATTCAAATTTTAAATAAATATAAAATTTTGAATAATAAATATATTTGTATACATTTTGTTATGATATTTGTTTTTATTATGAATTTAAATTTATATATAATAATTAATTTGTAAATAAAAATCTATATCAGTATCCACCACAATACATCATATATTACAATTTATAATATCAATAATATTTCGTAAGTATGATACTAACATTTACTTGGATATGGCACTTTCTAATATCAATAATATTGTTAGTATGGTACTAACATTTATTCGGATATAAAAGGTTACATTTAAATCAAAATTGATATTATTGACTTTTATTATACATAAACAATATTTTTTTTAAATGAAAAATATCTAATAAGAATTTTTAATTTTGTAAATAAATAATTAAATTATAGATAAATTATATGTCAATTTATTTATTTTTATTTATCATTTTCGTTGTTTTTATTTTTAAGATTTTTTATCATTTTTCTTTTTTTTAAAAACAGATGAGACTTTGATTGAATTTCAAAATCACAATTGTGATTGGGTCATAAATAATACAAAATTTGAGCATTACCCATTAGGCCCAGCTTTAAGTACTAAAATGGTCTTATATTTCGACCGAAAAATTCAATGAGTTTAAACTTAACCTTAGCCAACTCTCTTTCAAGCTATAAGAAAGCGATTTCCAGATGGTATGAAAACAGCAAAGCTCTCTTGGAGTAGCTTGATTCAAATCCCCAAATCAAATAAGGGATTCTAAAGATCTACAGTTCTGTGACAGGTAGATCCTCAAAACAGAATATTTTGGTTGAAGGAGATTTATCACTAATAAGCTCTGATGGAAATCTTGCAGGAGAGGAAACCCGTATCAAGTGAACCAGAGATGCACTCCACATGGAACTTAATCAAGAGCCTTAGATTTCCTCTTTCAATATAATCAATTGAGAAGGTAAAAGATAGTCCAAGATTGGATCTCGGGCACACAACAACGCGACCACAACTTTCACCATTTCTTCAAGGAATTGGATATCGGGAAGGAAATTTCAAGGTGATTCCAGAACACCAATTCGACTATATAGATTCCTTTGTATCTATTTAATCTTAAGGTGATTCCAGAAACCCAATTCGAATAGATAGATTCATTTGTAGTTTTTTTCAAAATCACTAAACCGGGAGATGCTAATAATCTTGATGGGAATATTGCAAAAGGAGAGTCAGGAACAAAGGAGATGCTCTCTTCCAGAGAACATTTTCTTGAGCACGAGATTTTCTTATTCAGAGGAGATTGCGCAAAAAGAAGGAGGTGGATCTGGGATGGATTCCTTCAAAATTCATTGGACTTCACTCAGTAGACTATTTCAGATTCACCTAAACTATCAGTTCTTCAATCCCACCAGAAATAAGCTAAACAACTCAGGATTTAGTAACATGTAACCTGGAATTTTGAGCTAGGAAAATTTCATCCTAACAAAAAGAACTCGAAAGGCAGAAATTTAATTCAAAAAACCAGTAGGAGCTTGAGTTTATGAATATCTACTAATGCAGCCAAGACCCATGCTCTCTAAATATGTTATTACACTCAATTGTGCAAGAGCTAGAGCTTGTTAAACTCAAGCTTCATTTAACACTTCAGAGTCCATGTGATAAGCCAATCGGTTGCCATGTTTTGGTCTCTGGAGATATGGGATATAAATATTGAAGGAAAAATAAACATTTGTGCATATAGAAAGTAGGTGAGCCAAAGTCAAGAGAAATTACCATTTGCAAGTAAAGTTTACTAATATTAAAGAATTTGTCTCAATATCAATTTTTGTCCAACATTTCTTTTTGCAAATAATGAGCTGGTCAAATAAGGCCATGGATTCTGCCAATAATAGAGAAGCCTTTCCATATACATTGCTAAAACCATGGACTATGTCATTAGATTTATCTCAGAACATTATTCCGCTACTAGAATCTTCATTATGAATGTTGAATCCATCAATATTCATTTTCATTCTACCGGGAATTGGAGCAGACCATTGAAGTTAAAGAGGCTTTCTTTTAGATTTTATGAATGATGTGCAACCAATTTAATAGCTTTCTTATATTCATTAAGCTAGTGCTTAGGTTTAAACAAATTAGCAGCATCAAGACTCCAAATCATAAATTTGACATAGTTAATAGAAGTCATGGAAGAGAAATACTTTCCTTTAACTTTAGTTTTATTCATACTCTTCCATACGATAGGGGGTATAAGACATCTAGCGCGAACCATCTTATATGTTGACTAAAACCAGTTACATTTCATATGAGAGACTGTTATGAATCTGTTGATAGACACCTTTGACAAATATTCAAAGTAGGATCATATATTCTAGGAGTAGTTGCAAGATATAAACAAATGGTTAGAGTTTTCTTGAGAGTTGCAAAACTAACATTTAGAGGCTATATGAAAGTGTTTTTTATAAATTGGAGTCAATAAGTGTGAAATTATGAAGAATTTTCCATAAGATAAAAGAACACATCGTGGGAGTGATTGTATTCCCAATTTTTAAATATAAGTTAGATTGATTATGCTTCTCTTTGATCATGTTCCATGTGTTATTGATGTTAAATTTAGTGTCTTTATAGAGATTCCACACAATAGAGTCATCAATATCTTTATTAATTTTAGTTGTGTTAATAAGATTGATTATGTTAGTAAATTGTAAACCATCAAATCTGGATAGGTCCAAGAGTTATTAAGCTTAAAAAAACTGACTTTAATTGTCTGAAACCAGTTGTTGTCCTTTTTTATCATTTAGGATAATGAAAGACGAATATTTATGTCCGTTGTCTAGAAAAAAAAAATTATCTCCCTTTCCTAGATCCCACATGATATTATGTTAGTTTCATTTAATTTTAGTCACACTTAAAACTATGATTTTTATAATTCTAATTTGTCCAAACACGAATATTAATAAATATTTTTAATTTGTTGCATGTCATATTGCATTATGTAATAGGTAGATGAGTGGAGATGAATGAAATTTTGCTGTGAACTTAAACACGATAATGCTCTTTGGTTAAGACACGGAAAATTAGATAAATATTTCAAACTTACATTAAGTTTAGCAAATTTAAATTTTATATAGCTTCTATAATTGAAGTGGAAGTAAGTTCACAATTGAGCAGAAATAAACTTTCAAATATAATAACTCTAACGAATATGATCTTTTTCCCGGTTCCTATAAATTAAATAATTAATAAAAATAAGAATAAATAACATAATTTTTCATGATTCACGTTACGGAGCAATTATATATCTACGATGAACAAATGTGAGTTTATAGATAAAAAAAATTAGTAATATATCTAAGCTCGCAGTATTGCTCTTCGTGATTTTAAATGATTATTTTTAAAAAATCATTAATTCTAAAATTATTAAAAAATTTGACGTCTTCATTAATATAAGGTTTGGAAGGGTTGTTGAGAATAACCAAGGACATAGAAGAAATAAACTTTCAAATTGAATCACTTCAATATATCCTTAGTTAAGTTCCAAAATATCAAAATATTAAATAACCAAAAAAATCAAACAATATAATTTTTAGATGGTTTTTATCATGGAAGAATCGTACATCTACGAACAATAAATCTGATTTTATAGATGCAATAATTACAAAAAATTATACAAGCATAAAATAAAAGCAATATACACTTTTTAAGACATATTAAAATATAATACATGTTTTATGATATTTCTTAGCTCTGAGTATTTATTTAAGTGAATTTTGAATGATTATTTTATGAAAATTCATCAATTTTAAAGTCACCAAAATTTTCAACGATTGGTTCGTTTGGTGCTTATTTCTTTCTCTACCATTTTTTCTTAGAAATGATCTGCACAATCAATTTTACGGTGTTGCTTATATATATAATCTGAAATGGTATGTAAGAACAGTACAACAAAATGAAAGATTGAAAAAATATTTATGTTAATTTATTTATAGTCTATTTCTTTCGATGCTTACACATGTGATTGGGTAGTCATTTTAATTAAGATCATAATGGAATTTTCTTGTACTATGTTGGGGGTCGTCTGGAGAAGCAACCCTATCAGCACCAGCTAAACAAGTAATATGAAGATCATGCCAAAGTTTAATGTGAAGACCCAAAGTCAAAACTCTCAGATAAGTTTGGTATTATTCTCTTTACATTTATAGATATAACATTGTTGGATATTTTTGAATTATCCAATCTTATTAATAGCAAATGTTATATCTGCTCTACTGTGTAAGAGTTATTATAAAGTGTTGGATCAGAAAATTTATCCAAATAATAAAGTCCAATGAAACCCACTCAATAAGATCCATGAATAAATTACATCCTTAGCTCACTATGGAAATTACATTTATTATTTACATTGGATGTCACACATGTTTGGCTTACTACGGATACTACATTTTATTAGCTTGTTTTAGAAGCTCTATCCTTTTGGATTTTTGTGGAAGCTTAGCTTCCAATATATACTGAAGTCACCCACCATTGTACTCATTACCAAATATCAACAAGAAATTAAGAGAGAAAATTAGATTGAAGATAGAGGGACAAAATAACTATCGTGAGTGTTAGAAATAATATTTCTCTTGCAGTGTGAGTTGAAAGAGTGAACTATAATAATTCTTCTTTTTCCATCTATATAAAAGTTTTTTGTTTGTTTGTTTGAGTGTTCGATATACTTTTTTTGCCAAAAAGTGGTAGCCACAAACTCAATCCGAAAGTTTGTTTCCAAATATTTAACATATTGAAAGACATGGTAAACAGTGTATCATCCTTTCAAGTTCCAAAACTCAACAATAAAAATTATGAAAAATTTGAGTATCAAGATGAAAGCTCTCCTCGGAGCGCATTATGTGTGGGTTCCCATAGAAAAAGGCTTCAACGAACCCGAAGAAGAAGCTAGCCTTACTCAAGAGCAGAAAACAAATTTGAAAGATTCAAGAAATAAAGACAAGAAAGCTATCATCCTAATCTATCAAGTATTAGATTTTGATAATTTTGAAAAGATTACAAGCACATGTTCCGCCAAGAAAACACATGAGAAATTAAAAATCTCCTACAAAGGAGTCGAAAAAATGAAAAAAGTACATCTTCAAACGTTAAGATGTGTATTCAAATCTGTACACATGAAAGCATCCAAGTCAAATTTGGAATATTTCTTAAGAGCAGCAACCCTTTATATTCAATTAAAACATAATTGTCATAAGTTAGACGATGCGAGAGTAATAGAGAAAATACTTCATTCGTTAGATCCTAAATTTTAGCATATCGTCATGACGATAAAAGAAACTAAGACATGGAGGAAATGATGATTGAAGAACTCCAAAGAGCACTACAAGCTTATGAAGAAAAGTATAAGAAGAAGAAATGGATCATTGAGTAACTCCTCAAAGATATGCATGCAAGTCTAGGGGATGATAGAAACCAGCGTGGCCGAGGAAAAGGTAGATGCCGCGAACGGATGGTAATCATGGTCGTTGACGTATCTACAATTTCAACAACAATTATTCCAACTACAACTACGAGAAATGGGAAATATCAACACGAGGTCATGGAAGAAGAAATCCAAACTTGAGGTATGATAAATCTCAAATTCAATGCTATAAATGTCAAAAATTTAGATATTATGCTCTAGAAGGCAGAAGTCTTAACACTAGATTTGAGGAGAGGTTCGACTATGTGGAAGAGAAGTAAGATGAAAAAGATATATTACTACTAACATACAAAAACACTAATGAAGGTCAAGAGAACACTTAGTATCTTAACACCGGTGTAGGAAACCATATGTGTACGAAAAGAGGTATGTTCAAAGAGTTCAATGAAGCAATGAATGAAAATGTCACTTATCAAAGTTGATACCAAAAGATCCATGAAAGCCAAATGTAACATTCTTATTTGTGCAAAAAATGATAGTCACCAAATAATTTCAAATATCTATTATGTAGCTAGCATATAAAACAATACCATGATCTTGAGATAACTCATAAAAAGGGTTATGATATTCCTATGAAAAATTCTAATCATTTCATGAGAGATGACAAAGAATATTTAATTGCCAAAGTTCAAA
Organism: Limnanthes douglasii subsp. nivea; assembly: GCA_036936605.1. Taxonomy (NCBI): domain Eukaryota; kingdom Viridiplantae; phylum Streptophyta; class Magnoliopsida; order Brassicales; family Limnanthaceae; genus Limnanthes; species Limnanthes douglasii. The sequence continues at coordinate 281,452,390 of JAUPFV010000004.1, forward strand.
TGTCAAAGAATAGAATGTTTCATTTGAATATTCAAAATGATATTGCAAAGTGTCTTAAATCTTGTTACAAAGATGCTTCGTGGCTATGACATATTTGATTTGGCCATATAAACTTTGAAATTTTAGAGTTATCATCCAAGAAGGAAATGGTGAGAGAATTATTGTGTATGAATCATCCGGACCAACTATGTGATTGATGTTTACTTAGGAAGAAATTCAGAAAAACCTTTCCAAAAGATTCATAATCAAGAGCTAAGAAACCTCTCAACCTTAATTATATCAATGTGTGCGGTCCAATCAAGTCGAGCTCTCTAGGTAAAATAACTACTTCCTTCTTTTCATTGATGATTTTTCGAGAAACACTTGGATATATTTCTTAAAACATAAATCAGAAGTCTTTAGAATATTTATGAAGTTCAATGCATTTGGATTGGTTAGTCGCTATATGGAATCTCAAAAAAAAAAATTCAATGCTGCAAAAGAATCGTTTGTTATCTGAAAGGTACAATGGACTTTCTCTTACTCTATTCAATTTACATTGATTACAAGCTTGTTCGGTATAGCGATAGTGTTGGGGTGGAGACATAGATAATCGAAAGAGTACTATTTGATCTATATTTTTCATGAGAAGTATTACTTTCAAATGGATGTCAAAGAAACAAATAATTGTCATGTTGTCCACTTGTGAGGCGTAACACATTCAATTTTGTTTAGAAATCTATTGAAGGAGACAGACTTAACGCGAAAGGAGTCAACTAAGGTGTATGTCGATAATAAGTCAACTATCGTTTTAACCAAGAATCTAGTATTCCATGATCGATGAAAGCATACCGATGTCAGCTATCACTACATAAGTGAGTGTATTTTAAGAAATGGTGTGAAAGTTGAATACGTGAGACACAAATCACACTGCTTATATTTTCACCAAGCCATTGAAAAGCGAAGATTTCAAAAGATTAAAAAATTACTAGGGGTCATGAGAACAAGTTTATGGAGGAGTTTGTGATCATAAACTTGATCCAAATAATAAAGTCCAATGAATCCCACTCAAGAAGACCCATGAAGAAATTACATAATTAGTTTATTTTGGAAGTCACTCTTATTAGCTTACTTTGGAAGTCACATATTCTTGGGTTACTATGGAAATTATACTTTGTTAGCTTGTTTGATAGGCTGTACTTGTTGGGTTTTTTTCGAATCTTAGCTTCCTGTAAATAGTGGAGTCGCCCAACATTGTACTCACTACCAAATATCAACAAAAAATTAAGATAGAAAATTAGAGTGAAGATAAAGGGACAAGATAGTTCTCTTGAGGGTTAGATAAATATTTCTCTTTTACTGTGAGTTGAATTTGTATATTGGAATATTTCTTCTTTTTCCATCTATATAAAAAAATTGTATGTTTCTTTGAGTGTTTTATTTTATTTTTACCAACATAAAGTACCCAACAAGATTTTGTATCGTATAGATTGTTGTAAACAAGTACCATTAGATAGGAAAAGAGCAGAACTAACCCGTGTTGGAGTAGGAGATGTATGGGGGCTGGATAAACCTTCATATGCGAGTAGCTCTTTAATATTTTTATTTTATCAAGTATAAGGCAATATAATCCCTATACACCTCAAGTGTTCCTACCAATATAACCTCTACCTTGATCTATGAAGTAACCATTTTTCTGAATTTATGATTAAATTTGTTAGGTGTTATGTTTCCAGCTTTGTTTATTGTGGAGTTGGTTGTGAAAAATCTTATATTTTCCATCGAATGAGACAATTTGTTTAGTTGTTCTAGTTTACTCTCATAGGTGAAGAGAGTAGCTTGTAAATCCATTCAGTTTTCACCTATTTGTCATTTAGATTAACTACAATATGTGTGTAATCATCATCTAGACCTGCAAAAACTTAAAACATTAGGTCATGCATAGAGATATAAGATCCAACTAGGGTAGATAGTCTGCAAACTGTTATCTTACTCATATATTCTTCCATAGTGCTGCTTGACAAAATCCAATAAACTTTGTAAATTTTCTTCTTCCACAAGTTGAGTAGCTACATGTGGGGTTATGATGCTATACAAACAACCCAAGAGTAGTTGATCATTCGCTATCCATTCATCAAAACAAACGTTTTTTTATAACATTTCCATTTGGTCGAACAACATATTTAAGAGAGCAAGGTTATTGGGATAGGTGAACCATCCTAACTTGTTTCATATAATAATAGGTAAGTCCATAGTCTTCCAAAACAAGAAATTGTCTATGTCTAACCTGATTAATTTAAAAGAAATAATGTGATTCATTTATAGGTGTTTGTTGCTTAAGAGATATTCAACTGTTGCACATCCAGATTCTATGGAATCTAAGGTCTACACATGAGAATTAAATTTTTTCATCCAAAGAAGATACCTCTTATATGAAAATAGAATGTAGCAAAACGAGTGTTTGACGAAATATATATGTGACTTTATTTTTTGTCTATTTTTTTCAATAGTTACACAAATAATTGGGCAGACATTTTATTCAAGATTACAAATACATGTAAAAATTGTTTTTTAATTTCAAATATTTTAGGCTCAACCCATATTTGCTTGGGTTTGTGAAATGGAGTAGGTTATTACTGAAGTTGAGTTACCAAAAACTTAAATAAAATGCAACACCTTTGGTTTTACCAGACTTGTCAATACCATGTGTTTTAGATTGTGTTGATTTAGGGTTTGGATCTAGTTCTACTTCATATTACACTTACTCAACCACTTTCCATATTTCGTTTCTAGAAACAGTTTCACGCTCTTCATTTTTTATCAAGTAGTGAAGTCAACTCAATGGTCATTGGTTTTATTGAACCATTATATTTCACTGATGTATATTGGCACATACATATACCGTGCTTACAATAGTAAACCAAAGTTGGTTCACCACCTTATGTTAATATTCTTGATCAATTACTATGTTAAATCATCGTACTTGCACCTAAAAAAACTTGTCAATATCATGATAAGCGATTTTTATTGATAAAATAATATTGTCAATCAGTTATAATAAATTATACAATATTGACACACTAGCTATAATATATATATATATATATATATATATATATATATATATATATATATATATATATTAAATTAAAATTAACAATAATTTTTATTTAATATATAATTTATTTAATATTTTATAATAAACAAAGTTACGATCGGGATAGTGGAACGTTACTAATAAAATGTTTCGTCTTACTAGTTTTTTTTTCGGTTACTTTCTTTGATTTTTTATTTGGGTAAAGTACCATTTAAGACCCAAAACTCTAACTATTTAAGACCCATAATTTCATCATTCTCCGAGAAAGACCCGTTTTAGTTAAATATTTACCATTGGAGAGTCAGTTATACCTTAAATACCCCTAATCATTTTTATAAAAGCTTTTAACACCATCCTACTTTTTCTCTCTCTTCATTTGTATCCATTAAATTCTTCTTCCTTCTCTCTCTAACATCTGTGTATCGGAACTACTTGAAATATATTATCCTCCATTGCAGAGTTTGTTAACAAAATCTCACCTTTTTAAGACTACAAACTAGTTTCTTCCTTGCTTATTCTCTCTTTCTTCTCTGCATTCTTAAATTCGTCATATTATCTGCTTCTAGATCATGTAATTGCAACAAACCGCTCAAATCTTGTCCAGTTTCTTTCTTGAAGTTGTCGGTCCAATTGTTTTTTTGTCTTCTTCTTCCGCATCATGTAATCTCGGTTCCTAAGCTTTTTGTCTGTTTATGCAATGCTCATTTTCACTTCTGCGATTCAAAACATATTTTATTAGGATTTTAACCATGGGTGCTCGCTGATTTCAGTAGTTCCTAATCTCCTCCGGAATTGGACCACTCAGCAAATTATTATCTAGTTGAAGAATCACAAGACTTCTAGATCGACATATATCCCAAGGAACCGAGCAATTCAAGAGATTATTTTCTCATAAAACATTATTTTTAAAAAACAATTCCAAACATATCAAGAGTAGTACTAGTTTTGTTTGTCTTATAAAAACAAAAACAACGGTATTTTCAAAACAATATTCCGAGTTACGGTTTAAAAGATACAGACTTTTAAAAATTTAAATTTAAAGGGTAAACGAAGAAGATGCGGAACCTTCTTTATTTTGATAGATGCGAAACCTTCTTTATTTTATTTTGATAGATGCTAAACCTTCTTTATTTATTTTGATAGATGCTAATTGTTTTTTGATAGATGTGAAACCTTCTTTATTTTGATAGATGCGAAACCTTCTTTATTTATTTTGATAGATGCTAAACCTTCTTTATTTATTTTGATAGATGCGAAACCTTCTTTATTTTGATAGATCTGAAATCTTCTTTATTTTGATAGATGCGAAACCTTCTTTATTTGGTAGATGCGAAACCTTCTTTATTTTGGTAGATGCAAAATCTTCTTCATTTTGGTAGATGTGAAACCTTCTTTATTTTTGCTAGATGAGAAACCTCTTTGTTTTGATAGATGTGAAATCTTTTTTATTTTGGTAGATGCGAAACCAGTCACTAGATGCGAAACTATATAACTGACAAACGTGTAGAAAATATTTTTTAAAAAAATTAAAACTGTTAGAATATTCAATGTATTAAGTTTCTTTGTATAGGCCTCTAAGTTCTGTATATACTGAGAGACTTACTTGGGTTTGCATTATAAAAAACAGTTAAATACAAAAGGGAACATTTTCTAAAAAATACAAAACCTTAGCCGCCTCCTGCGGCTACTTCTCTCTTTGTTTTTTTAACATGTTATCAGAGCACATGTGATTCCGGGAATTCTGAACATCCTCAATAAAGATGGCTGGCAATGAAGTCGTGGTCAGTCAAATACCTGATGAATTAACAATGCAGGTTGTTGCGATTTGTAGAAATGGTCTCGGAACACGATAACAAACAACTAACCCCGAGAATTTATCCCTAAGGATTAAACTCGGTGGTGACAACTATGCCCTATGGGCAAACCTGATGAAGAAAGCAATTGGGGGAAGGGGGAAAGGTTCTCATATTACAGGGGAGCCGACACCTCCATCCAAAACTGAAAACACATATACAAGGTGGGAACAAGATGATCAATGTGTTTTCACATGGATTATCCAGAATCTTGAATCCATCTTGGTGAATAATGCCTCACAATATCCCACTGCAAAAGCCCTCTGGGATGGGTTAGCCACCACATATGGTTCTGGTACAGATTCGTTACAGGTGTTTGACCTTCATAAGAGGGCTAATTCATTAAGGCAAGGGTCCGATACACTAGACGACTTGTGGAACAAACTGCAGAACATCTGGATGTCTATAGATAGGCGAGATCTGAACCCTATGAAAGACCCAGAAGACATTCAGATCTACAATAAGACACTCAAGAACAAAGAGTCTATCAATTGGTAATGGCGATTAATGACAAGCTGGAACAAGTCAAGAGAGATATCCTGAAAAATGATTCTCTTCCTTCCGTGGAAACAGCATATGCTACAATACGAAGGGAAGTGGCCCGGCTTAATATACTAAAATGAATTTCTTCTGATAGTGACTCGATTGAAATTGGAATGGGTTTGGAGGTAAAGGGTTTGAGAAATTAATGAATTGGATCTTTGATTGCAGGGCTACGGAAACCATGTCTTATGATCCTAAAGACTTTGGTGATATGTCATCTCTAAAGAAGTCCCATATTGAGACTGCTAGTGGAAAAATTTGTGAAGTCAAAGGGGGGGGGGTTCAATTATTTTTTCGGAAAAAATGGAAATTTAAAACTGCATATACATTCCTTCACTATCCTTAAAGTTATTATATGTTAGTCAAGTGACAAAACAACTCAATTGTGTGGTTCTTATGTATCTATTTTTTTGCATTTTATAGGACATTCGTACGAAGGGGATCATTGGGCGTGGCACTGAACAAGAAGATGTCTATTATGTTGATGAGGTAGTTCACAAGGGACATCTCATGCTTGCTCGCAGAACAACCAAAAAGAAACTTTGGTTATGGCACCGGCGACTTGATCATCTTTCTTTTAGTTATCTTAAAAGTTTTTTTCCTAGTCTTTTTTTGAATAATTCCATTCATGAGAAATAAGAAACCTGCATTCTTGCAAAAAATCGTAGGGTTTCATTTAATCAAAGTAATACTAGAGTTGATTATGCTTTTTCGCTAATCCATTCTGATGTTTGGGGTCCTACACCAAATTCCACTAACAATCAAATTAGATATTTTGTTTTATTTGTGGATGATTTCTCAAGAATTACTTGGATATATTTCATGAAACATAAATCCGAAGTACCAGAAATATTTGTTTGTTTTTACAAAATGATTTTGACTCAATTTGAGAAAAAAATACATATTCTCCATTCTGATAAGGGAACAGAGTTTGTCAGCCAAACAATGCATAATTTTTTCAAAACAAATGGTCTTATCCATCAAACCACTTGCCCAAACACACCTCAACAAAACGGTACTTCAGAACGAAAAAATCGTACTTTACTTGAAAACACTCATGATGTTATAATTGCATCTAGAGTTCATCATTCTCTTTGTCCAGAAGGTCTTGCTACAGCGACGTATCTTGCAAATCGTCTACCAACCCGATGTCTATGAAATAAAACTCCATTACAAGTAATTGTCACCCAAGTTACAATTCCATCTGTTATAACCTTACCACCTCATGTCTTTGGTTGTTCGGTGTTTGTTCATATCCCTAAAACTAGTCGAAACAAACTTAATCTGTGTGTTGAAAAGTGTGTATTCATTGGGTATGGTGTTCATCAAATGGGATATCGGTGTTATAATCCGGTTACTCGTCGAATCCATGTCACCATGGACTGTGACTTCTTAGAATCCGATTATTTTTTTGATCACCAATCTCGTGCTCAGGGGGAGAAAGTAAGGGAATCACTCGACTGGTTGCTATATGAAAGTTACTTTGAGGATGTGCCGACAGAGTCGGTAGATGACGCCACCGAACACTCCTCTTCCAACATAAAAGAGACTGACGAGGCAGTTCTTACCACCAATGATTCTCCCGAAGATAATGTCCAACAAGAAATAAATGCCATGGATACTACCAGCGAATCAACCGAAGAAAATGACCATTAAGAGGTAAACAATTTACAATGTCATAACTCACAAAATGCTACTGACCATGACATTTCAGGAAGTTTATTTGTTGAAACTCAAACTCTGATTTTTCCCCCAAGAAAAAATAAAGGGTTCCTCCTGACCGGTATTCACCGGAACACGTTCCTCGTGCTTCTACATATCGGGTAAAAACGGATAGGAAAGGAATGACGAAGATTGCAAAGGCGTTTTTCAGCTACTATTATCTCTGAACAAATCCCTAAAACAGCTCAAGAAGTTAAGAAGATGACTGAATGGCATGAGTCAATGAATACCGAAATGGAAGCTCTAAAAACGAATGGTACATGGGAGAATTGTGTGTTACCACAAGGGAAGAAAACAGTCGGGTGTAGATGGGTGTTTAATATAAAATATAAATCCGATGGCACCATTGAGCGACACAAGGCAAGATTGGTTGCCAAAGGATATACACAAACATATGGTATAGACTACTCTGAAACTTTCTCTCTTGTTGCAAAAATTGACACTATCAGAGTTTTACTTTCAATTGTCGCGAATAAAGATTGGCCTATTCATCAATTTGATGTAAAGAATGCTTTCTTACATGGAGACTTGGAAGAAGAGGTATATATGGAACCCCCACCAGGGTTCTCTGATGGTTTTTAAGAAAATGAGGTATGTAAACTGAAAAAAGGCATTATATGGGCTCAAACAGTCTCCTCGTGCTTGGTTTGGGAGATTTACAATGGCAATGAAGCAGTATAGCTACAAGCAGAGTAATGAGGATCATACCTTGTTTTACAAAAAAAGAGGAGAATTAGTCACTTGTCTTATAATATATGTCGACGATATGATTATAACGGGGAATGACGAAGAAGAAATTAGCTCTCTTAGGAAAAACCTCTTCAAGGAGTTCGAAATGAAAGATCTTGGGAGATTGAAGTATTTCCAAGGAATCAAGGTTCTTAGGTTAAGAGGAGGGATTTATATCTCCCATCGGAAATATATATTAGATTTATTAGTTGAAGTTGGCATGGTGTATTTTAAACCAAATGACACTCATATGGTTGTGAATCACAAACTAAAGATAATTGAAGGGGCCAAACCAGCGAGTAAAGAAGGGTACCAAAGGTTGGTGGGAAAATTGATTTACCTGGCTCACACTCGACCCGACATTGCATACGCGGTAGGAGTAGTTAGTCAGTTCATGCATCATCCTGAGGAACACCATATGGAGGCAGTAATGAGGATTATTTGATATCTCAAAGGCATACCAGGAAGAGGCATAATTTTTAAGAAAAATGGACACCTTGATGTTGAAGTATTCACAGATGCTGATTGGGGAGGGAATCCTAACGACAAGCGATCAACTGCTGGCTACTTTACTCTTTTTGGAGGTAACTTGGTGACTTGGAGGAGTAAGAAACAGAAAGTAGTTTAATTGTCAAGTGCTGAATCAGAATTTAGAGGATTCGTTAAGCGGATTACCGAGATACTTTGGTTAAAGAAGATAATGAAAGAAATCGGATCCCCCCTGAAGTGTACAACTCGGTTAATGCGCGATAATAAAGCTGCGATTAAGATTTCAGAGAACCTGGTACAGCACGATTGGAACAAAGCACGTTGAAATAGATAGACACTTCATAAAAGAAAATATTGAAGATGGGACAGTTGAACTTCCGTTTGTTAGATCCGAAGACCAACTGGCAGACATCCTGACAAAAGCGGTTGCTGCAAGAACATTCGAATCAGTTTTATCCAAGTTGGGTATTGGCGATCCCACTACACAACTTGAGAGGGAGTGTTAGAATATTTAGTGTAGTAAGTTTCCTTGTATAGGCCTCTAAGTTCTCTATATATTGAGAACCTTACTTTGGTTTGCATTATAAAAAAACAGTTCAATACAAAAGGAAACATTTTCTAATAAACACAAAACCCTAGCCGCCTCCTGCGGCTATTTCTCTCTTTGTTTTGTAACAAAAACATATCATGAGTGGTACTAGTTTTGTTCGTCTTAAAAAAAACAAAACCAATGGTATTTTCGAATTCTTTTTCCGAGTTACGGTTTAAAAAATACGGACCTTTAAAAAAAAGAGAAATTGGTTACTAAATTTTAGATTAAAAAATAATTAAAGTATAAAATCTTTTTAAAAAATTAGGTCTTTATCCGTAATAACTGTGTCGAACGGGTCTTTAAGAGTTTACATTTTTGTTTTGTGCAAGTTGCTTCTCCCTCCTCTGGATTTATTAGTACCCAATATTTATCATCATTTTATTTTATAAATTTATTCATATTCATACCAATTTAATTTATTTTTTTAATCCAAATATCTATTAACATACACTATCTTAATATACATATAAATTTTATACCAACACAATAGACTTAGGTGATGTATTAGGAAGAGATCCAATGGTATATGTTGAAATAATGATAGAATTCCCCTAACTAATTAAATAGTTCATATTGGCATTGATTGCAAATGGATAAAATGAAACCATAAGGAGAAGATAAACACTGAACTTCATAAACTCATGATTTTATTAAAAATTATAATTAGTTACAACAATCAAGAACAGACTCAACATGCAGGGATGGTGACACCACATTTAGCAGCAACCTGTTTGGCTTTAGGGATATATGGAGTGAGCGCAGGGTCTTTCAAAAACTGGCAAAGGCATGGTTGCGCCTCTTTTATTTTCATACAGCACTCAGCTGTTGGTGGATCTGGACCGGTAACTGCAGGTGTACAAGGCGTCAGCTGCTTTGCATCACAGACGGCCTCCGCTACTAACATTTCAGTGGCTACCAAAATTATGACCAGAAAAGCAAACGATGAGACACCCTTCTTCATTTTTATAATATAATATATGTTTCAGTTGGGGATGAGATGGTTTGCTAAACACATGTTTTGGGTCAATTTATAGGGGAGTTTGCACTCCACATTCTATAATGAAATGGACAAATTACATAATAAAGTTATAATTGTTTTTTTCATTTCAAGTAAGTTTTAAATTATATATACTTTTTTTCTTCAAATATGCCTTCATAAATTCCCTCTAAATAACAATATGTTTTTTCTATATTCAATAAAACTAAGGGCTGATTTAGAATTGAGGATAAAATATTAGTAACTAATTCTTTGTTTTTTATACTTCAAATTACAGCTTGTAATTAATGCGCATTTATTTCTATGGTTTGTTTCAAGTTTTAGTCAAAATATTATTAGCAAAGTCCAAAACAAACAATCTTATCTTTTTATTTTCTGAAATTGTGTAGTTATATATAAAAATTTATACTTGTTTGGAGTTTTAATATTAAAATTATTATACCAAATATTTAACATATATTTTTACTTTATTTTAAAATTAAGATTATTATACCTTTATTTCAAAAGTATAAACACAAATCCATGGTCAGTTTTTAATTAAAAAAAAACTTATAATTCACAAAAAATTAATATAAAATTCATATCTAATATCCTTATTTCATTTTCTAGATTTTTGTTTTCATTCTTTATTTAATATAGAGACACACGTGGATCTTTTTTGTGTTTTAAATTTTACATTTTAATTTGGATGGATCTAATTTTTAACGGGTTAAATAAGCTCAAGTTCAAAAAATTATAAAAATGAGAAACAAAACCAACAAAAATGATAAAATTTATCGATAATGATTAATTATTTTTATTTATAAAACTTCAAAAATAAATAGATATTAATTTTTAAAAAACAAATAATGTTATTCGTGTAAAGTAAGGGTTAATCATATCAATTTTGTTTTAAATGTAAACTCGTTATATCCCAATAAATATTTGTTTCATACTAACAATATTATTAATATTATCAAAGCTAAAAATTTGTAAGCTATTTCTAACTATCTTGGTTTTAATTTCTATTATGCTAATACTACTAACAAATTTTGATTTTTTTGGTAAGGAGGATTCCAGCATCAATATCATTATTGGTCACCTTCAGCTCCTGAATTCTGAAGTCACTCACAACAACCTAAACAAAACTTCTACATTACTACAGTTTATGCGAAATGTAAAAAATTAAATCTACAGTTTCCATAGTTAAAGAGTGGTTAGCTATTGGTAATTTTAACACAGTTTTTTCCCGTGATGAATAGATAGGATGCATCACATACTCCAATAACAACTCAGAAGACTTCAATGGCACAATACGAGAATGTGGTCTTGAAGATGCTGGTTACGCTGGTACCAGATACACCTGGACCAATAAAACCAACTGCAAACGCTTAGATCACGCTTTATTCATTTCCGTTTGGTCTGATTATTTTAACAGAACTAACAACAAGCATATGACTAGAATTTGTTCTGATCATACACATATTTGTGGACTCTAAGATAAAAACTATTCTAATTGAGGTTTCAAAATTTTGAATATGTGGATTTTAAATGCTACATTTCTTTCTACCATGGAAACTAAATGGAATATTGAAATGCAGGGGTATCCTATGTATATATTTTGGAACAAAATTAACAGACTCAAAGATACTTTGAAGATCTGGAACAAGTTGAGTTTTGGCAATGTATTTGATAAGGTTAAGGAAGCTGAAGAAACTGTTACCTGTATGGAAAAGAGACTGCAAGACAATGATAATACTGAGAATATAAATGAGTTATCCAAAGCATATTTTATTCTTCTCCAGGCTCTTAATCAGGAAGAATCATACTGGCATCAGAAAACCTACACTACCTAGATCAAAGATGGTGATAGAAATACAAAACCTCGCAATAAGCAGTTTTTCCTCCTCTCCGATCCTTAAAAATATGGGTCAATCTACTGATTTTATATAGGTTACAAGAAAAAAAAAGGAAAAAGAAAGAAGTCATGACAACAATGAGTTGACCTCAACAAAATTCAGTTTCAAAATCATTTTCCATTTTCGAAATCGATTATAGACTAAGTATAATGTACGTTAATGGCAGGAAACCTATTACTATCTGTTTCTGGTCGAGTCGAAGCATCGATACCGGCTCCGATAACATTCCGGTAAGAAATTTCATTTTTCGACCTCTGTTATATAGGTTGCGATTTGTGTGTGTTAAACTCTGCGATTTGTCGCTTGTTAATGTATGGTAGACGTTGCTAGATCACTGCATACACCCTGATATGTTAGCTATAATAGATTTGTTGAAAAATATACCACGAATGCATATACCCTGATATTTTAGTTACGTGATATTGCTAGGCGTGCTCAACCATATCCCATGACTGCATACACCCTGATATGTTAGCTATAATAGGTTGCTAGATGTGTTGGAAAATAAACCATGACTCCATATACCCTGATAGTTTAGTTACGGGATATTGCTAGATGTGTGCAATCATATCCCCTGACTGCATACACCCTGATATGTTAGTTATGACAGGTTGCTAAATGTGTTGAAAAATAGACCATGACTCCATATACCCTGATAGTTTAGGTATGGGATATTGCTAGATGTTTTCAACCACATCCCGTGTCTGCATACACCCTGATATGTTAGCTATTATATTTTGCTAGATGTGTTGGAAAATAGACCATGAATGCATATACCCTGATATGTTAGTTAGGGGATATTGCTAGATGTTGCAACCATATCCCCTGTCTACATACACCCTGATATGTTAGCTATTATATGTTGCTAGATGTGTTGGAAAATAGACCACGAATGCATATACCCTGATATGTTAGTTAGGGGATATTGCTTGATGTTCCAATCATTTACTTATATCAGTAACACATTCAGCTGTTTTACGCTGCCCTACAACAAACTAACCAAAACTCTTACAATTCAGGGTACACAATGTCGAAACCAAAAGTTTGCATTTTCAAATTTGGTGCGGAAACAGTTATTGTTCCGCTGTCCGAATTCGAAAACTACGAGTCTTTTCAACAGTACGTTGAGGAGACATGGCAAGGGCTTGTTAGAGGCAACTACAGCATTACGTACTCTTGTTGTTCTCAGAATAATTGTATGTTTAATAAGGAGAACGATTTTATTGGGTTGGAATGTTACCTTGATGTTGAGCGTCTGAAGAGTGTTAGTTATCTTATCGAAGAACATGTTGCTGATAAAGGCTCCGCCATTAAACGTAAACAACCTGTTCAACTGTTCGAAGAATCCTCTCATATGCAACGAACTAGCGGTGAAAGCAGTAGCTGTTTGGCCATTTCAACCCCCAAAAAAGGCATCTAGCTACAACTGGATGGGCAGAAGCTATCATCGGTGTTGGACAGTCTTTTCCAGATGGTGCTCAAGGTCTGAGGTTATCCTTATCCCGGTATGCATTAGAGAACGGTTTTGCGTTTAGGTACATGCACAATACCTTTAGTAAGATCACCGTTTATTGTATAAACAAAGATTCGGGCGGCTGCAAATGGAGGCTTTATGCTTCTGTTGATTCTAAGACCGGTTTGATGACAATTAAAAGATTTTTCAGTACCCATACGTGCAGTCCCGTATTCACAAAGAAGAAAAGCAGGCATCTGTCGTCCGATTTGATTGCTGATGAAATTCATAATTCTCTACGGAACTGCCAATCCGTAACAGCTAAGACTATACAGTCCACCATCAAGCAAGACTACGGTTTAGACATTTCATATCGTCTATCTTGGAATGCGTTGGAGAAGGCCCGTCGTGTTGTATTTGGAGATAGTAATACCTCTTTCGGATTGCTAAAAGCATACTTCAAGAGACTAAAGAGTCGTGACATTACTACGGACTGCCATCTGGATTTGGCTCCCGACAATGTTTTCCGTCGCTATTTTATAGCGTTTGGGGCGTGTCTTCAGGGTTTCCATTCCTGCCGCCCTCTACTGTACGTTGACGGAACCCACCTAACAGGGAAGCATGGTGGCGTGTTGCTTTCAGCAGTGGCAAAAGATGGAAACAACGGTCAGTCCATGTTTCAATATACGTTTAGTCCGCTAGATAGGTTAACATAGATTGCGATTTACTTACACTGATTGATAGATTAGGTTACATACCCTGCTGTTTTAGTTATTACTGATTGCTAGCTTAGTTATGTGACATTGCGATTTATGCATTGTATAATGTGCTACGTTGATTATTACACAGGATTCCTTAGTCTGCTAGATATGTTACATATACATTGCGATTTGGGTTCATTCACCCCTGTCAATGTAGTGCTGCTTTTCAACTTTATCGTTTCCGTTGCAGGTCTCTTCCCCGTAGCTTTTGGTACATTTGGTAGTGAAGACTCAGATAACTGGTTTTGGTTTTTGGAAAGTTTAAAACCTCATCTGTTAGGGCACCAAATAACTTTCATTTCAGACCGCCATGCTGATATTATTAGCGCTGTCGCAACTCTTTATCCTACTGACTACCACGCTTATTGCATCTTCCATCTTATCCAGAACTTGACTAAAGCTCTTGAACACACTAACAGAGTCTAAGAACAAAATATGCTATTGATGTTTAAGAGTTGTGCTTATGTCCCGACGGTGGAACTTTTTAATGAACGTTATGGTCAGTTTTTGCGCCAAGGCGGTAAGCGTATTGGCAACTTTGTAAGAAATCTGCCACCAGAAAAATGGGCTCAGGCATATGTCAAAGGCAAACGGTATGGGGCGATGGCATCAACTGCTGTTGAATCGTTCAATTCCCAGATTAAAAATTTGTGCCATCTGCCTATAGTTGAACTGGTCGACCGGATTAGAGCTCTTCTGATGACTCAAATGTCTCGATGTTTAGGAGAGGGCCTAAGTTGGAACACACATTTGTGCCCCGAGTTTGACAAGATGTTCAAAGAGAATGTACAATGCAGTCGGACATGGTTAGTTCGCAAGTCTTCTGCCGCTTATTTTGAGGTTTTGTCAGACCCAGTCATGGTGGTCAACATACTTGATTTCAAATGCACATGCAGCTCTTGGCAGCAAGAATGTTTCCCATGCGCTCATGCATTGGCTGCAATTGCATCTCTAAACGAGGATCCTATGACGTTGGTTGAGCCATTTTTCAGTGCTGCGAATTACTGGTCCAGCTATTCATTTAACATACCGGCTATAACAGAGTTTGGTGAATCGAGTACTGCAGATTATGATGGAGAGCCCGTGGTGATGCCCCTGAACGTTAAAAGACGACCTAGCCGTCCGAGGAAAAAGCGTATTCCATCAAGAGGTGAAGTTTCCAACAGCCAGTCCCGTTGTGGTCGATGTTTCAAATCGGGGCATAATAGGAGGTCATGTGATGCTCCGTTCTAAACATTTTTTACCGATTTTTTTGTAACATTTTACATCTCAAAGATAAGCACTCCTTATCTTTCGACTTATGTTTTTGTACACTTTTAACATTGATATGTACCAAATCTGTTTGTTTCAGACTCTGATATCTATTCAGAGCTACATTGTTATATACGTTGTTATACTCTGATAGACACTCTATGTAACATTGATAGATCCTGGATTTTACATCTGACAGATACATCAATTTATGTTTTCAGTTTTGCTGTACATCCATGTGATACCTTACTTACATTTGTTCAAGAGGTCCTTTAAATCTCCCCTGCCTGATTCATCTCGTTATTTAATAGCCAGATATATTGATGACGTAAATATGACATAAACAGTGGTCGATAGATAAGTTAGTTAACATAAAATGCGATTATGTGAGATATGAACTGGTCTTTTAATGTTAACCAAACTCTGATAGGTTAGTTAACATACAATGCGATTATGTGAGATAACTGCAATTAAAACTGCTTCAGTCAACTGCAACATATCATATGTTAACTTGTTGCACATTCAAAATTAACCAACCATTTTAAGCTAGAGAACGGAAAATGCAATCAAACGTTAACATTAACAAAAAATCATTCAATGCTATAGATCTTCCAAATACACCAACCGTGTCAAAAAATGAGACTACTGCACAGGGTTGGTGAAAGTTACAATCCAAATAGAGCATAAACAAAACATTAAAAACAACAAAATAGAAAGATGATTAAATGAAACTACATTAACATGTTCAAACCTAGTTAGAATTCTCTTCATCAGATCCCTCCTCTTCTTCTTCTTCTTCTTCCTCTTCCTCGTCTTCTTCGTCTTCAGACTTCTCGTCGTCTGCCTCCTCAGAATCATCATCCTCTTCTTTTTCCCAGTTGCAACTGCTCCTACGTCTCTTCCGTTTTGGAAGTGTTTCATCCTCAGACTCATAACTGTCGTCGAACGACCATGAATCCCATGAACCGTAGGGGTCTTCTTGGTCCTCAGACCAAACAGACCAGTCATCTTCTTCATCATCGGAGTACTCCGACGTTGTGGTACGCTTGTACGCCTTGTTGTCTACGTAGTGGTCAGTTGACCAGCCGTCGTCGCTGGAGTTCATTGGTGAGAAAGGTGAGGAAGGTGCCATTTTCGAAGGTGGTTTGGTTTCAACTTAGGCTAGAGTTTCTGGTTTTTTTTTGCTTTGCAGGGAAGTGTGAGAGGAATAGGTTCAAATATCACCCTCTTTTTATAGCAAAACACAATGCCCAAGGCTGAGTCCCATTTAGCAACCATACTTACTTTCACAAATTTAATGGCACACGTTTATTAAATGCATGTAATCATTCAAGTCCATCTACCTTTGTCTTTTCAACTTTCAATCTAACCAATAGTTTTAACACATTTACTTCTAATGAGTAACTGGTGTGGTTAAAAGTCCTTTCAAAAAATTAGTTTTACTCATCTACCAATAACCATATCCTCCAGTCCATATATATATATTTCGGGAATCACTAATATGTTATATGCGATTTACAAGTAATTTACAATGCTAGATAAATTATATTTAAAATTTAAAACCTATATGCTCTAGATAATTAGTTTGACAGATATGTAAAAGTGTAATATATGGTTCGTAACAAAACTTTTTTACACGTGGACATCCATATATAGTAGATAATTGGTCTGACAGATATGTAGTTCGTACTACGATAGATACTTGATTATAACCCCGATAGATAAAACTCGTAGACATTGCTATGTACTTGGATATAAGTACGATAGATAATTTATTAAATCTCTGATAGATACGAAGGTAGACATTGCGATATAACTTACTATTACTCTGTCATATCTAGAACATAAAAAATACTAGAGACATCTGCCCAGGTATGAAATTGATTCATGCAACGAATGGGGGATCTGCCAAGGTAGTTTAGAAAAACATTTGCCTTCATATTTACTTGAGTTTAAGCCTGATTAAAAATAATTTTGTATAGCTAGATGTTTACACCACTTGTTTATGATTCTGATAGTTATGCAAGTAGACATTGCTAGATGTTTAGTTAAAGTCTGATATGTAATAATAAAAAATTTGATAACAACTTGAAAACTACTCTGAAGGATAAAACATATATAAATTAGTAGATTCAACACTTAATGATGTAACAGTGATGTGAAAATATGTGTTTACACGTGAGTTTTCTACTACCAACAGAAATCATATTAGTTGTCTAATTCATTCATTGCTAATCTATCTGAATCATAAAAATGGGTACCAAAAAATAAATTACATACTACCAACGTTTGTTTGTGTTTCGATCATTCATGAAATGCTTAAATATTTTAGCTCTTGTTTCGGCCGGCATTTCCTTTCCATATTCCCGCGGAACAAACCCTCTTGTAATGATGTCTTCTACGTACTTACAAACAAAAACACCGCAGTCAAGGCTATCCTTCTTTTATTGTGGGATATTTAACACGGTCTTTATTTTGTATCCACCTTTTACATAAGGTATGTATTTCTTCTTCATGCAATAGGTCAGCTGCAAAATCAAGTAATCTATAGTTACTATGCTATTTAAGAATAGTAGTCATTGCTATGTATTACTATATACATTAATAGATATAGTATTCAAAATTGCTAGATAGACAACCAAAATAGATCCTTGGCATTTAAATTCCTTACCAGAGAATCGGCTGTGTTTTTCGTCTTATCGGCAATGTGTTTGCTCCACGGCAACAGTGGGTTGTAGCTTCTGGCAACCCCATTCCCCATGTCTATAACCAGGAGCGTACAGTGGTTCACGCCGGCCGTGTTTACGGTACAAAGGGGAACAAATGCAACATATGTTTCTGGTTTCATTGTTTCAAAAACCTTGTCCACAATGACAGACAAATCTCCCTTGATAGCCAGTGTTCCCTGTAAATTTAAGTCATTACTACAGGAAGTAGATGTTTCCAATATAACACAAATAATTCCCTGGGAACTTACAGTTGCAATCCCAGTTATTTGAATGGCGCTGACAGGAAATGAATACTTATCATCAAACCCTTTCAGAGGGACTTTCCAATCTGAATCCTTTAACAGCTTATATATCCAAGCATCTATTACCTATCAAAACACAATTACAAGCTCAAATCAGTTGAATGACAATTACTGAAAAAGAATAACCAACAGTTTATTGGTTGACACATTGCTAGATGTTGCATATTAATATTGCTAGACGTACATAGACACATTGCTAGACTAACAATTTTACTATGATAGATACAACCTGAAACCTTATTACTTTGAAGTCAACTTGAGTTTCGTTAGGCAGTTCCATTATCTCTGACACACTAATGGAAAGCCTGTATGAGAACTCTGCTGTTGGCAAGTACCATACTTCTGGATCTTCTTGTTGTTCTACCTGTTTGAGTTTCAGCACCTTCTCGTACTCACTGACATTGATCAGTTCTGTTGTCTCTGTCGGGAATGGCTAATCTACGACTGCAGTCTGCACTTGTTGAACCTGCGTTGGAGTAAGTAAGTTGAACCCAGGCATTTCATCAACGGGCACCTAAAATAAAGCATCATATTAAACTGTTAACATTACTTTTTGAAGGTTTATTGATAATACAAAATATCTACTTACGTCAACGTCTGATTGTTCTTCCTCAATGGAGTCCAGTGTACGTCTCTTCTCGTTTGAATTTTCAACAGCCTTGTCAACTTCTGCGTAAAATGATTGAGTGCAGTCTACAAAGCTATCCTCAGCCAACGGTGTAACCGATCGGACAATCAGATCGTTAGATGTTGCTTTATGTTGTTGTGGTGTTGTGTACGAAGATGGCTCAACCTGTGACACTTTTTCAATCTTCTCTGCGGATTGCTCTTCTCCACTGATAATTGGTATCACCTTTAATGGAGAGACAGCTTGCGATAGTTGTTCGCACTTTGCTGCTTTTTCAATCCAAGTGAATGCCAAGGTCTTTACATTAGAGTGTCGTGTGTCTTCAGGCTCCGCTGTTTCCACTTCCTAATAACATAACATTAGAATATTGGAAACCATACATTGCGAGATTAGCACAACTATCATTGATAGATGATATTCAAATAGAACTACGATATTTACGACTACCATACATTGCGATTTGTTTGCAATGAAGACGGTATTCTATATAATTTTTAACATATACATATTGGTTTTTCGTTTTGTCAAACATGCATCAACTAATACTCATTGAGACAATCATTCAAATCGTGTCTTACACTACACAGATACTGTCAAACCAACTTTTTCATACAAAAAACAACCCAGATACTGTAATGACAATTTATGAATCTAAAGGATTTTAAGATCCACTTACATCTTCAGCCACATTCTCCACCACATTTTGAGAGACAGGTTCTGGACCCTGTATTTCTGTGGTTCTGATCTCCATCAAGGCAGTTGCTACTATATCATCTTCTCCTTTCTCCTCACCTTTCTCCGCATTCTTTCCTTGATCTACGGTTTATGGCGACTCCTCCAACTGCTGTTTTATTGTTTTCGTTCCTTCGTTGGAACCTTCGTCCAACAAATCAATTCTGTCCACCATCAGCTGCTGTTGTTCAACCTCGTTGTTTCCAACTCTGGGTCCCTATGCAGGTACCAAAACTTCATTTTGTGCACCGGCAGCATGAGTTAGGGGTGATAATTCTTCTGCCACCTCCCCTTTCTCATTACCAGCGTCACAACCAGTTATTGTAGTCCTTTTCGGCTTCCTAGACACATCAACAACAATAGCTTCTGGTGTAGTACTCTCTTCCATTGGTTCAACACGTGTTTCGGATTGAAAACACCCTCCATCAACTTCTTCCTTCTCCTCCTCCGATACGTCCCTTTCTTTTTCCTCAGCTTTGTCAAGCTCCTGTTGTTCTTCTGCTGTTGTCTCCCCATGAACATCCTCTTCTTTTGTTGCTTTTTCTGTGTCAGAAACTGTTTGGTTCCTCTTCGGAACAAATCCATGCCTCCGAGATTTGTAAACCAGTGTTTCCTTAACCACCTTCTCAGCAACGTTTGCATCCACGGTTTCAATTTCATCCTCATCAATACGGCAAAATGGTATTGATAAGGTCAACAGCAGTTGGTCATCCTCACCATCCACTCTTTCACCTTCTACCTCCAGCTTGTGTTTCATGTCCTCCAAATATTTCTTCAACTTTTCCACCTGAATCAAACGAGCATAAGAAATAGTTACATTATTTTTACAACGATAGATACAGCATATTATCGTTGATAGACAACTTATAGTTACGTTTGCTAAATCAATTATAATGATGCTGCTACCAAACAACATCTAAGCATTTCATATGTTCATTTTAACCAACATATAGAGGTTATTAGTACTTAAAAAACATGGTTACACTAACCTCTTCGTTTCTTTCCTCAAGCGACGTTTTAAGCCGCTTGTTTTCAACTTTCAACCGGTGCAACCGGCTTCTTTTTTTCAGCTTGTTGTTGTCACGCACCACCGACTGCGACAGCCCTCCAAAGCTTGGAATAATACTAAACCTACGTTTGTTTTTGTTTTCCAACCTCTCCCCTTTCTTTTTACCAACTGTTGCCTTCCTCTCCACAATGAATTCCCCCAATGTAACATCATCATCAACCTCAGTGTTCGAACGTCTTCTCTTCTTACTTCCAGCTCCGTCGTCTACCTTCCTTCTTGTACTTCTGTTCGCAACAGATTTCTTTCTTTTCCTACTCCTCTGTTCGCTTGTTTCTCCACCAGCTTCGCACTGCCTCTGCGAATCATTTACTCCATAAACAAAACATTCAGACGCTGAAAACACCAACTCAACGGCCACAACCTAAGAAATACAGTATAATATACATTGAGCAGCACAATATTATAATCATTACTGGGAATTACTGACAATTATGATCCATGGACATGTTGAAGTTATCAGGTTATGCTACATGGTATGCTATTTGTTTGATATTTTTATCGATATAAATGTTTTTTTTTTCTAACATTCATGGTTGCTATTTGTTTGTAAGAACCGTGTGTATGCGATTTGTTTGATACTACAACATGGACATTGATAGGTGCGTTACATACATGATCATCCCTGAGCTCACAGACCATCTGGATCATTTCGAATGTCGACTTTTTGCCCTCTAGTCCCCACCACTTGTAACATCTAGGGATTATGTTTGGCATTGGTATGTCGACGTTCATCGAAATATGCTTCATAAGAAATGGCTGCAGAGAACAAAACTAACCATTAAAAAATACGGTTTCGTAACAAACATGCTGATCATAACCCACTGTACTTACAAAAAGCAGAGCAACGCATCCGATAACTCTTGCAGGCTGCCCGGCCTTAATACATTTGTCCAGTAATTTGTGAAGCTTCTCCAAGATGGCTCTAGGCCAGTCATAGTCGTTTATCTTTTCAAGATTCTCCACGTAGAATATTGCTGTCCACCGGACTACGTCGCCCGACACTGAAAAAAACAGTGTCGAGCATATGAAAAGTATCAGGAGCCGAGCAACATCCTTCGCTTCATCCTGCCCTCCTTCACTGACTGCTTTCTCGATCGCTTCCTACAAAAATAAACAACATCATACCAAGCATACAACAATAACAATTAAAGGCATCTACCCCTAATAAGATATTGATAGATATGATACCATACATTGCTAGATGCATAAAACCAAACACCAACGTAATATTATACTGCTAACAAACTGCTACATAAACTAAAAACGACTACATTCTAAAAGACTATATTTACCTTTATCAACGCATTGGAAACTGATTTGTCGTTTGTTGGCCCGCTCCTCCTCGTCCTTGGGCTCAAAAAATATTTCTTCATCAGAATCGAATCTAACTCAGCTCCATCAGCGTACCGAGCGATAAATACGCCTAATTTGCTCATCGGCATCTCTTCGTTACCGTGTTTCAGGCCAAAGATCGCCTTAACATCTTTCCTCGTCAGCCTTACATGCTTGCGTCCAATCTTGAAAGACTTCCATCTAACATCGTATAAACCACAAATCGCCTCGATCACGTAGTGGAACTTTTTAAGCTTCAGAACCTCGTTCCTCAAGTCGAACGAGGTTTTCAAGAAGGTATAGAAAGGGGTTCCTCGAGCAGCCTCGATGTGTTCAGCTTTAATTATATCCCGTCTCAGTACGTTGATTATGCTAACCAACCCCGACCTGTAGAATACTCCTGTTTTTGTCATTTTGACCTGTTAACGTTTACATAAGAAGTTAGTTAGTAATCCCATGGTAACTAAAACAATAAAACTAAGTAGCTATTATATACGTTAACTTTTTGAGACAGCACTTCTCCAAGTTACTACACAACATCCTATACCTCACTACATTATGAACATTGCTAGACGTGACCAGAATCATATACTACTCCACTAGGCGTGCTGTCTGACAGGTAAACGATTAACAGACCCCGATAGATAAGGCAACCCGCATTGCTAGATGACTCACAAACCTACGTAAACTCACAACGGTTAGACCAGCAGCCCTATAGCTACGATAGACGATGGTACACATTCACGATTCAACCAGGCCAGGTTCAAATCGATGGCGTCGGACAGTATTACCAACACAGCTATCAACTAACATCGTCCGGTCGAGCAACAGTACGAAATACCCTTACTGACTACCGGAGTATTAAACGTCGGACATCATGGACTATCAATGTAAAACAATGGAGTATTCTAACTACCGGAGTATTAAACGTATTTCGGTGAAACTTATACATCGACGCATATAACTCGAACAGAGACAGTGGTCGAGGGATACCTGGTTCGGTTCGACGGCGTAAGAATACTTCGTTGCAGTATGAGGCTCGCCGGCGTACGCGTTGAACGGCAGTTGCTTCAAATATCGGAACGAAGTTTAGTTGTCGTCGGTTAGTTGTCGTCGGTTCTAAGGTTCTGCTTTGGTTTCAAAAACGTCTTTTGGGTTCCCTCTCATTTCACGTGTTTCTCTCTCCTGTAATTTAGAAATGTGAAAGTGGGGGGAATTGGAACCTAAAAGTCAGATTAGAAGGTGTAAAAAAAGTGGGTTTCAACTAAACAACCCCTTTTATACCCTAGAGGGTATAATTGTCCCAAATATGGCTCTAGGTATTTTATGAAACTAGTCCAAAAACGGGTACCATTTTGGTATTTGATAGTTGAGTGGGTATTTATAGGTACTTTCCTCTATAAAAAATTGAGAAAATAAAACCAACAAAAATGATAAAAAACAGTTATCGATGATGGTTAATTATTTTTATTTATAAAACTTAAAAAAATAGATATTTTTCTATTTTAAAAAAAACAAAAAATGTTATGTGTGTAAAGTAAACCATAATCATATCGATTTTGTTTTAAATTAAACTCGTCATATCCCAATAAATATTTGTTTCATACTAACAATATTATTGATATTATAAAAGCTGAAAATTTGTGAGCTATTGCTAACAATCTTGGTTTTAATTTCTATTATGCTAATACTACTAATAAAATTTGATTTTTTGGTAAGGAGGATTTCGGCATCAATATCATTATTGATCACCCTAAGCTTTTGAATTCTGAAGTCACTCATAACAACCTAGACAAAACTTTCTACATTACTACAGGCGAAATGTGAAAGATTAAACAAAATTGATTTTCTGAATGCTCTTAAATCTACAGTTTCCATAGTAAAAGAATGGTTAGTTGTTGGTGATTTTAACACAGTTTTTTTCCCTGATGAACATATAGGATGCATAACATACTCCAATTACATCTCAGAAGACTTTAATGGCACAATACGAGAATGTGGTCTTGAAGATGCTGGTTACGCTGGTACCAGATACACCTGGACCAATAAAACTAACCGGAAACACTTAGATCGTGCTTTATTCATTTCAGTTTGGTCTGATTATTTTAGCATAACTAACAACAAGCATATGACTAGAATTTGTTCTGATCATACACCTCTTTGTGGACTCTATAATAAAAACTATTCTAATTATGGTTTCAAAATTTTGAATATGTGGATTCTAAATGCTACATTTCTTTCTAGCATGGAAACTAACTGGAATATTGAAATGTATGGGTATCCTATGTATATATTTTGGAACAAAATTAAAAGACTCAAAGATGCTTTGAAGATCTGGAACAAGCTAAGTTTTGGCAATGTATTTGATAAGGTTAAGGAAGCTACCTGTATGGAAAAGAGACTTCAAGACAATGATAATAATGAGAACATAAATGTGTTATCCAAAGCAGATGTTATTCTTCTCCAGGATCTTAATCAGGAAGAATCATACTGGCATTAGAAAACCTACACCACCTGGATCAAACATGGTGATATAAATACAACACCTATTAGATCTTATAGATATAATAGGTCAATCTACTGATTTTATATAGGTTACAAGAAAAAAGAGGAAAAAGAAAGAAGTCATGACAACAATGAGTTGACCTCAACACAATGCACTTCCCTCTATTAGATCTTATAGATCCTATTATGCACATTTATTATGACACTCACAATATTTAATTGGAAAGTGAGAGGAGAAGGAAATACATAAATCCAAAGACTCGTAGCAATCAAAATATCTAAAAATTAAATTTTTAGCACTTTAAGAACCAATGTTATCTCTGATGAAAATTGAGAAAGTCTCCAAGCAACTAGGCTACCAGAAATGTACATCTAATCTAAGCAACAAAATCTGGAATTTTTGAAATGATGAATTCAATGTTGTAATAGTCACTAATCATTCTCAGTTCATCCACTTGAAAGTTAGTCATACTAATTCCAACAAGATATTTTTTAATCACTATAGTATATACCAAAGAAATTAATGATCTCATATTGGAACTTTGGGCTCGTTTAAGGAACATCTCATATCATTTTTTACAATAGCAGTGTTAGGGGATTTTAATGTTATCACATATTCTAATGAACAACTACCTTATTAAACTCTTTGTACTAAAAGTATGGATGAGTTGAGCCAAACAAGCTTCATAGAATCTTGTGTTACACTGTCTAATCAAATAAAATTGAAGAAATTAAATCATTTGCTATATAATTCTGTCTAACTAAACTAATTTTGAATCCACTAAACTTCAACATCTTGTTAAAACATGTTCAGACCACTCCCCTATTTCTATTACCATGTCAATATAAATGAATCTTAATAAGTCATCTTTTAAATTTTAATATATGTGGATTCTTTATCCAAAGTTTATATTAGTTGTTTCATATAGTTGGCAAAATGAAATGTCAGGTTCTCATTTATATAAATTATGGAAGAAACTCGAAAGGCTAAAGATTCAACTTAGAGCCTCGAATTGGTCTACAATTAGTAACATCCTTGACACTTTAGGTAAATCAGAAGAAGATATCCAATACTTAAAAATATGTTTTGAAGCCAGCCAATATATTAAAGATAAAATTAAATGGTCTAAAACGAAAGTATTTCACCTTCAACTTTTGACTAGAGATAAATTTTATTGAAAAGTAAAAAAGCGAGGTAGATTGGATGAAACTAGAAGATAAAAGTACTAAGTGTTTTCACAACTACGTTAAAAAAATTATATTCATAGAATACTAGAGGATAACCAGTAGATCACTAATTTAGTTGAAATTGGAAATTTCATTCTAAATCATTTCACTACCATAATAAACACACTTTCTCCAATTAGGAACTCGGACTCAATTCAAGGCATTATACCTAAACTGGTCCCTGATCCTGAGAAATCTACGTTTCTACCATTGCGTAATGAAAATGAAACCCAATATGCAGTTAAAATTTTAAATCCTAACACTATAGCGACGGTTGATGGGTTTAACACTAAGTTTTACTTAGTATATTGGAGCATAATCAGCACAGACTTATGTGGAGTTCTTATCTCTTTCTTTCATGACCAGAAAGTTCCATAAGGCATTTTTTGGAAATCTATTTATCTAATACCTAAAACTAAATCTCCTAAATCATATAGCCAATATAGGCCAATAAGTTTATGAATTGTCTTCAACATAATTCTCTAAAAGATACTAAATGATAAACTTGTCTCACTTCTCTCTAAGCTCATATCAACCGAGCAAATTGGTTTTGTTAAAAATAGAATTATGCAAGATAATATTTTACTCACTCAATAACGAGAATATCATATGAACAAATAAATCATGGGTGGAAAGATATTAATCAAGATAGATATGGTAAGTTTTTTTTGTAAAATTTTATTTCACCATATACTTGAGGCTTTTGGTTTTGATCAAATATGGATTGGATGGATAAGAAAATTTATTATCTCATTGAGTTTTTCTATCATTGTCAATGTCATACTTTATGGTTACTTTGTTAGAAGCAGGTGATCCTATTTTTCTATCCAATAGATATAAAAATCCATATATTTAACATTCATCCCCTCAAAACCTAGCAATTAATAATTTTCCCTCCTCGCATTGCCTTAGAAATATGGATCAATCTAATGAGTTTATAGAGGTTACAACAAAAAAGATGAAAAGGAAAGAAGTCATAACAACAATGAGTTTACCTCAACACAATGCACTTCCTTTTATAGACTCTTCTAGATCATATCATGCCCATTTATTATGACACTCACAGTCCTTAACTGGAAAGTGAGAGGAGTGGGAAATAAAGATTCAGACCGAAGACTCCTAGCAATCAAAAAATCTAAATAAAATTAACTTTTTAGCACTTGAAGAACCAATGCTATCTCTGGAGAAAATTGAGAAAGTCTCTAAGCAATTAGGCTACCAAAAATGTACATCTAATCTAAGCAACAAAATCTGGAATTCTTTAAATTTAGTCATACTAATTCGAAGAAGATGTTTCTAATCACTATAGTATATTCCAAAGGGATTAAAGATCTCATGTTGGAACTTTGGGCTGCTTTAAGAAACATCTCATATCACTCTTCACACTAGCACTGTTAGGAGATTTTAATGTTATCACATATTTGAATGAACAACTACCTTATTACACTTTTTATACTAGAAGTATAGATGAATTTAACCAAGAAGGCTTCACAGGATCTTGTTTTACATGGTCCAGGCAAAGAAAATGAAAGAGAACAGATCAGATGCTATATAATTCAACCTGGTTAAACTATTTTGAATCTCCTAAAGTTCAGCATCTTGCTAAAACATGTTCATGCCACTCCTTTATTTATGTTACCATTTAAATGGAAAGAAATCATAATAAATAATCTTTTAAATTTCAAAATGTGTGGATTCTTCATTTAGAGTTTATATTAGTTGTTTCAGAGAGTTGGTAAAATGAAAGGACAGGTCCTCAATTATATAAATTATGGACAAAACTCAAAAGGCTAATAATTCAACTTAGAGTCTGGATTTGGTCTACATTTGGTAACATCCTTGATGTTATAGCTAAAGCAAAATAAGATGTCTAATACTTAGAAAATGTCTTGAAGCCAACCAATCTATTGAGAATCAAATCAAATGTTATAAATCCATAGTATTTCACCTTCAACTTATGGCTAAAGATAAATTTTATTGGAAATAAAAAAAGTGAGGTAGACTGGATGGAACTATGAGATAAAAGTACTAAGTGTTTTCAGAACTACGTTAATAAATAAAGAAAAAAAATATTCATAGAATACTAAAGGATAACCAGGGGATCACTAATTTAGTTGAAATTGGAAATTTTGTTCTAAATCACTTCACTTCTATGATAAATACACCTTCTCCAATTAGGAACTCGATTCAATTCAATGCATTATACGTAAAATGATACTTGATCGTGAAAACTCTATGTTTCCAGCATTGTGTAATGAAGAAGAAATCTAATATGCAGTTAAAATTTTAAATCCTAACACTATAGCGAGGGTTTATAAGTTTAGCACTAATTTTTACTTATTATGTTGAAACATACTCAGCACAAACGTTTGTGGAGTTCTTATCTCTTTCTTTCATGACCAGAAAGTTCCACAAGACATTTTTTTCTTGACCTATTTATCTAATACCTAAAACTAAATCTCCTAAATCTTAGAGCCAATATAGGCCAATAAGTTTATGAATTGTCTTCAACAGAATTCTCTAAAAGATACTAGATGATAAACTTGTCCCACTTCTCTCTAAACTCATATCAACCGAGCAAAGTGGTTTTGTTAAAAATAGATTTATGCAAGATATTATTTTACTCACTCAATAACGAGAATATCATATGAACAAATAAATCATGGGTGGGAAGATATAAATCAAGATAGATATGAGTGAGATTTTTTATAAAACTGCATCCAACTTTATTTACCATATACTGGAGGCGTTTGGTTTTGATAATATATGGATTGGATGGATAAGGAAATTCATTAGCTCAATGGCTATTTCTATCATTATCAATGGCAGCTAATGTAGTGAGGCAGGGTGACGAGACCCCATATCTCATAGTTTATTTATATTGGTTGAAGAATATCTAATCAGAGGGCTCAAACTACTTTATGTTAACCACATTGGTTTACAATATTAAAAAAAAGAGTTTAATTACATACATTGTCTTGCATTTGTAGATGATCTTCTTATTTTTACTAATGGATCCTATAAAAACATTAGCCAAATTTGAAACTTCTTGCAACTATATGCATCTTGATCAGACCAATTGATTAACAATGATAAAACTCTATTTATTACTCGAGCCAAAATGACTGAAACAAGAGTAAATTTATTTAAGAGACTAATAAGATTTCACCATGGTAACCTGCTAATTAGCCACCGTGGTATTCCAATACACATAACCAACTGAGTCCATATATTTGAACACCTCATGAATAAAATTAAATCTAAGATTCAGGAATGGAACTGCAAACTTTTGTCATTTGGTGGAAGGCTCGCATTGATCCAGACAGTTTTAATGACCTTTGTAATATATTGTCTTCAAAAAAATATTCTTCCTAATTCTACAATTCACAGAATCGAACATATATGTAACAAAATTTTACGGGGTATATCAGATGATTGAAGGATTGGGATTGGTCTAATTGGAAATATTTGTGCAAACCTTACAAACTATGGTTTCTTTTAAGAGAAAACACATTACTTTGGGCTCAATTCCTAAACTTTATATGTTGTTTCAATCAACAAATCTTCTTCCCAAATTATTATTGAAACGTTCTTAAAAGAAACATATATTTTTGAATAGATCTCTAGTATGATAATAACACTTTCATTCATTATTCTGAATCATCTTCAGAAATTTTAGAATTTATTGTATAATTTCGGGATGAAGGTGACTGAGATATTCAAAAGCTAAATTTTAATGTTATGATATTATCAAGATCTGAAAGTCAAAGTTAAACTTAATGAAGATAATAAAATTATGTGGAAGTTATCTAACCATGGGGGCTTTAACACAAAACGTATCTGGTTAACTATTAAAGATAAAGGCGTACCTTTTAATTTATTCCACTGATTATGGAATAATATTACCCCCAGGAAAGGTTCTTTCTTGACCTGGAGACTCTTAAAATCGTGGATTTCAGTAGATACCACTTTGCAAAAAAGACAACTTTAACTGGTATCCAAGTGCCAATTCTGTAATGATTGTGAATCTTTAAAACATCTATTTTTAGATTGTAATACTTCCTAGAATGTTTGGAAATATTTCTCAAGATTTTTTAGAACATATATATCTAAACATATGGGTTAACTTTAAAACGGTATCCTAGTTGAATCTATAGCTCTGCTAGATGGGTTAAATTTTTGCAATTCCAGAAATATCACTAATCTGGATATTGAAACTAATTCAAAGATGTTAATAGAATGCTAGCTAATCGACATGTTCTAGTGTATATATCTATGATAAGTGAAATTTTCAAAAACCTCCTAAAAAGGATAACAATAAAGTATATATTTCGTGAGCAAAATCAAATAGTAGACTCGCCACTTAAAAAAAATTAAAACAAAAAAAAATTAGATTACATAAAAGATACATCCCCTACTCACTTCTCTGCTCTGACATTTCTAGAGAATCTTGAGGTTGGCTACCTTCGATTGAGTGAATAGAAGCATATTCCAAAATAGATAAAGATTCAAGATGAATATATTACCTAATGATTTCTTCGAGCAGTTAATCTACTGATTTTTGTTCCAATTGGGTTCCCAGTCTTGAGTAGTTTTTGATTCAATCCTTGCAAAATCAGTGAAGCTAGAAGATATAGCAACTAACAACAATCACCTGTTGACATTACTACTTGAAGATGAATATCATTTGAGCTCGTGATCCAAACGTGAATGACATAAAAACGCTAAAAGGAATATTTATGCGACAAATATAGTTTTTTTAGTCTATGTTGAAAACCATATTAGGTTTAATCATGTATATGGTCTAGGCCTTCATAGGTCAATTTTTTCTGAGGTTTAATAAGATTCTCATTTCCATAAAAAAATGAAGATACCTTATTTTCTCAATAAATAAAAATACTTTTTTAATGAAGCTTTTCTCATGGTGACCCGTTCACTAACAGTTTTAAACACCGTGCAACTCAAACTACAAAGGACAAGACGAAGACATGAGAGGTTAGAAATCAATGTATTTTTATCGGTCGAAGCAATGCGAAGGTTTGAACATGGGGATATAATATTATTATATTCGGGATGAGATAGTCATAAATAAATAAATAAAACCTAAAATGTTTCATAATATGAGGATTCCCAAAATTAAATATGTGGTTGGATGAGATATCTGAAAAAGAACTATAGAGACAAAATGTATAATATATAAAATTTATTAAACGCACACTCATACATAAAACTACTGATATCATCAATTAAACAAATATTAAAAATTAAAATAACCATTACGATTTTTTAATATATAAACAATTAAAAATTCCGCTTTGTTTATAAAAGAATCAACTTAAAAATATATATATAATTTAAATTTATTTAAATATATAAAACAACATAACTAAAATATAAGTAGTAGTCAAATAAAAGGAAAATAAAAAAAATCTAGATTCAAGACCTAAAAACCTAGAATCAGGCGGCCGTCTTTAAACACTTGTGGTTCATCGTTAGTAAATTGGACAACTCAATATGGTGTGACTGGAATTACTCTGAGAAGATTAAAAAAATTGGTCCTTAAAGATTGACTCTTCTCTTTCCTGTACTTGAAAGAAAATTTTGAATCTTAGAACGCTCACAAAAAAATTGTACAGGTTCGCGATTGGTAACAGAGAGAATAACTCTTTTTAGTTTGACCCGTAGTTGCTCTTTACCTCTTTGGTCAACCACTATGGACAAAATATTATTCGAGATTCTCATTCGAGGATCAACCTTAAGGTTTCTGATATCATTCGAGATGGTGATTCGAACCGACTTACTCATTTAAGGTCTGCTAGTGGTAGGAACCATCGAGCATTCCAAGAGATTAACCATCTCATCCCATTCCTCCATCGCCCTTACATCATCTACAATGACGTCCACTACTGAATAGGAACCATGACAAACTTTCTATCATAAATAAGCTTTTGAGTTAAGGTCTAAACATTCCCCCAAATTGTGTCTTATGCAATTCCACCTCAGGAACAATTTATCACATCCTCTATGACTGTAGTTACACTATGAGCATGTGAGGAATCTCAAGCTCTAACCTTTGTTTTTATTTAAGTCACAATAAGAATTAGGTCTCTTGGATGCACGAGGCGTCCAACTGTCCTCCATTCATATTTTGACACCTTTAACATCATTCTTTGGCGCAGTTGTCTATCACGTCTGGTGTGAGAGAAATGCTAGAATTTTTAGATCATTTTTGTCCCTCACCTCTCCTATATCTTACCGCATGTTTTCTGACCTCTGATTCAGACTCCTTGGCACCAAGGTTGTTTGACTTATCCAAACCCTTTAGATTGTTTGACATCATTATTTTGTGTTTGTTTGAAGCATTCATCTTCCCCTCTAGATTGTTTCCCTTGCACTCCGACCTCGCTGTTATTTGGTCTCCCTCGTCATATTAGTCTTAGTACATTTGCTTTGCATTATTGTATTCGTTTGGTCAAGTTTAGGTAGATCATATCGGTCTTCGCGATTTCGCTTTCGTTGTACTTATTTGACCAAATGTACTCGTTTTGTCAAATTTAGGTCGATAATATCGGTCTCCGCGCTTTCGCTTTCTTTGTACTTGTTTGACCAAAAGTACTCTTCTACCAAGTTTATGTCGATCATACTCGTATTCGCGTTTTTTCTTTCCTTATACTTATTTGACCAAATATTGGTTAACTTCTTCGATTTCTTTTCTCTTCGGCTTTTAGTCTCAGTTCTCGAGATATGCCCTATATATTTATAACAACCATTTTCATTTTTCTAATCCACCGTTACAACAAAAAAAATTAAACAATTAATATTACCGTGAACAAAATAAAAAAATGTTTGTTTTTTATTATAGTATATTTTATGAATATTAAAGATTTAATATGCCATTAATTTTGTTCCGAAATACCTTATTACTCAATAAATAAAAATATAAAGTAGAAAATTTCACTATGTGGAACACATTCCAACGGCGCCGTTTCGGGTCAGAATTCAACCGACAGAGATGTCGATCGTGCTTCAAATCGGACAACGAGTCTGTTCGAAATGTTCGACGCCAGTCTTACCAATTTTGCGAAAAAGTTTCGTAAACTCGAACCGGAGAGAATAGATTCGACAGCCGCTTGCGGTAAATATGGATCTTGCTTTCTCCCAGGTCAGTGTATTGACGAGGATTTGTCGGTTGGAAGAGGCTAAGAAGATTGAGAGGTATAAATATAATTCTTAACTAACTATGGTATCAATTGATGATTTTAATCAAATTTATCTATATTTTCGAATATATGGTTTGGCTTTTACCGGTAAGTTCGCATCTCCTCCTAAATTGCAGGAACTAGACAAGATCCGTATGGCGAAATTATGATGCTAATAATTTTTATTAATGCATAGATAGAATCGTCAAAAGGGCATTTGGTCTAGTGGTATGATTCTCGCTTAGGGTGCGAGAGGTCCCGAGTTCAATTCTCGGAATGCCCCTAGTTTTGTTTTTGTTGTTAGAATACTGACATACATGAAGAGTTTTGGATGCGGCTAAAGAAACCGTTGTTCGGATGGATGAGCTACAGCACAATGAAGGCTGATTACTAACTTGTGGGAGCACAGAGTTGAGAAGATTCATAATCATCGGAGGAACAAGAAGTAAACTACACTAAGCTTGCAAAAGGAGGAGAGACAAGAAATCGAGGTGGCACAGGAGAAAGGGAGTTAGCCAACATGGAACATATTTGTAGCGAGATGGATCGAATTGAAAAACTAATATGACAAGCCATTGACATATCGAATTGAAAAACTAATATGACAAGCAATCGACGTTAAATTCACTTGTGAAGTGTTTTACGACAAGTCATCGATAAGTCAGATATGGAGCCTCTTTTGTCTCCTATTTGATTCTTAAAAAAAAAAATCACTTTGGTATCGTCAAGAATGCATATTTCAAGTACATTTTTTTATTAGTAATTTATATAGCATGCGAATTTTATATCTCATTTTTAACGTTTGTGTGTCTGTGTAATGCTTGTTTTGTATCTACTGAGGATATGGTAAATTTGCTGTTTAATTGACCAATACCTCCTGTTCGAGCTTGCTTTGGCTTGTCATTTCTCGAGTCGACCTCTGCTTAGTGCTTCAAGCAGGCACATGTCTGCTACACCTAGTGAGTGCACACACATGCATACACACACACGATAAATATAGATATGACAGCAATGCGGGTACAATAGGTTTTCTGGAGTTGATTATACCTTTTTGTTATTTAGTCTCCGTGCATTTTGCTTAATCTACTTATTATAGTAGTGTTGTTCTGCAGATTGTTTGTGATTATGCTTGTTTTTTCGCACATCAGGACAGCTTTCCGGCGATTGTGTCATTGACTCGAACTGTTTATATATTTAGCTAAGATCTTCGATTTTAAGTTGATAATATCTGTTTCCTTTATCTGAGTTGATGAGGTTAAAAGGATAAGTACTACTGCTTTCTTGTTCTGTCGTGATATTTTGTATGGAAAAAAGGATGTTATAGCCAAAGATCTTCATTTTGATCTTTCAATTTGGAGTGAAAACAACTTGTTGATTTAATAATTATCAGACAAGGACTTGAAGTTTTATTTGCTGATGTATAATAATCATATCATGACTTGTTTTACTATCAAAATATCTACAGGTGTGGCTAGCGTGACCCCGCTCTTTATGCGTTAGACTATACAAATTTTTGCTGTGTTTATGAGATTCCTTGTTGTGGAAGCAGATTCGGATCCCCTGCGTTTGATGAGGTATGATTTGAAACCAAGTGATTTACCTGTTTGTTTGTGAACACTGTTTTGCTTTGTTTCAGATTCTTGCTATTTTAGCCTTCAAAGATTCAGTAATATAAAGTTATGCTTCTGATTCTGATTTACTTTTTTGCTTAAAGTTCCTGACAACATTCATATCTTCTGAACACAAAGTTGTATGGATTAGTTGGAATTAAGGCCTCATTTGAGTCATACTGCTACTACTACGGGACCTTGGAAATGATAGTTAAACATGGGTTAAGAATCCGGGTTAGTACAGGAGTTGGTCACTTGTCCTAAAACAGACATTGAAGTTACATTTGTATTAAAACTGTCATTTTTGTTGGTCCCTTTTTTCAACCATGGTCATCTCAAAAGTGCAAAAAAAACCGCCAATACTGACCACTAATACAACAAATTGGTTATTTTGATACGAATTTAACGTTCAGTGGCGGTTTTGGAACAAGTGGTCAATTCCGGTGATTAACCATGGCTTTTTAATCCCGGAAACGTGATTCTGAGACGAAAAAGAGGTTTTATATTTGGGAATAAACTCAATTGACCTTAGGAAGCACTCTCTTAAAAATGCAGTTCACCCGCGAAAGCTCAAGTTAGAAGAAAACGTAACATGCATGAATCAAGATTGATTTTTTCACATGCCATTACTGGTTTTGTTGGAAAATCGGTATTTCAAGGATATTAGTGTTTCCTTCTTCTCTGATATTTTATGTTTCATTTAGCAATGTGCAGCTGTTCATGTGACATCCACCGGTGGCCGTATAACAGCTTCGTCAACAGGTATGAAACATATCAATCATGGTACTTTGAATTGAATTTAAAATAGTCTACAAAGATGTGCATTTTATTCAGGAAACTTGGAGCTACTTAGTTTGTGACTACACTTGTCTTTTCGTTATTTCGATCTCGAGTTTCTTTGATTTTTTATTCTCTTGTTTCACGAATTTGGATTACTAACAAGTGTTTGATATGACAGAGGCCGTCACGTATAAGTACGCTATTTGGTTTCAACTGCGAATTAGAATTTGTTAACTAGTACCAGAGCTCTATTTTTTTTATTGTTTATAGCTGAGTTTGGATATAAAGAAAAAACAGCCATGGAGAAATGATCGCTGGTACTTTCGTTTGATAAGGATGCATGTTGTGTTTTGATTTAGCGTTGAGCAACATATCTACAATCTTCTTAAGTTTCAAATGGACTATGCAAAACCGAGAAGATATTTTCTGCAAGCTGTACTTTCCACTATATCCGGTTCGACCATTGACACCCTACTGTCGATGGAATGTAATAGAAGTCTAAAATAAATGGAATATTAGACGACTACATACTTTAAAAAGGGCAAAAAAATAGTTATCTACATATTCAAGAACCTATGATCTAAATGGTAAAGTTATAAGAAATTCCTAAAAAGCTCGGGTTTCATTTAGGATCAGTAAATATAAGTAATAAGATGTGAATTTTTTGGAAAGTGAAATTCAAAGTAGATTTTGTTAGATAAAAAACAATTCATACACTTAAAAGTAGGTATCCCTTGGAAAAAGATTTCTTAGTCACAATGGATTATGTTAAATCTACCAAATAACAAAAAATTGAACTCTCGGAAGGCTTATAAATAGCATCACTCAATGAAGTGGATTGTAGCGCGAAATTTTAATTTAATTTCTAACTCTCAATAAAAATTAGTTTACTCTAGATTATGCTTGAAAATTATGGATGATTTTAATAATGTAGTGCCAAATTATCACTTAGAAGATGTAGAGTTCTTTGGATCTAAATTCACTTGGTCTAATAACAACAAATGTGAAATGTCAAATATAGTGCTTTATAACGCTAATTGGCTGGACTATTTTGAAACTACTAAAATAAGACATATATGTAGAACTGGCTCAGACCATTAACCTCTATGCATAATAACTATATTAGTTGGAAAAAACAGAATCAAATATTCCTTCAAGTTTCAAAATATGCGGAATTTACATCCAAATTTTCTTAAAGTAGTAGGAGAAAGTTGGAGAAAATAAATAAATAGTCCTTTAATATCAGTCTTTTGGAATAAGTGAAGATTGAAAGTCTGGAACTCAGATAATTTTGGGACTATTTTTTATACAATTGCTCAATATGAAGAATAAATATAACACTTCGAAAAGTTTTTTTAATGCCAAATTTGCTAGCAAATTATACAAAATGACCTTTGCACAACAATCATAGCTTTCTTTCAAGGAAAAAAATATTATATAATGGGTTTTTGCTACTATTGTATGCTTAGTGCCAACGGTTGAATCTCTAAAACCTTGAATAAATGTAGACCAATAAGCATGTGTACTATTTTTAACAATATTCTATCAAAAGTCTTGAATGAGAAAATTCCAAATTACTTCCGAAAATCATATCTGATGAACAATGAGGATTTGTAAAGCGCAAAAATATCCACGAAAATATATTACTGACTCATGAGTTATCTCATTATATCAATAAAAAAATTATAAGAAGAAATATGATGACCAAGATTGACATGTCAAAATTTTTGATAAGACTATCTCATAACTTTATTTAAACATATTTTAAACATTGGGTTTTAATAAAAAAAATAGTTGGATTGGATTAGAATTGCATCAACAATAATTGGTTCTCTAAAATTGTGAATGGAGCTAAATGGATACTTCAAACCTAACAAAACGTTTAGACATTAAGACCTTTTATCTTCTAGTTTATTCATTTTAACAGAAGAATACCTTATAAGAAGAATATATAAGTTATATGAAGTGAGTAGTGGCATGAGATATATAAAAATTAGTCAAATGATCATACCTTGTCTTTCCTTTATTAATAATTTCATCATCTTTGCAAATGAATTATCATCAAATCTCAAGTAAACATGTAAGTTCCTAAAACATTATGAAAACAGATTAGGTTAGTAATTAAATAAAGACAAAACATTATTTTTGCCTCTCCAAAAATGTCCCAAGTTAGGATCAACGTCATGAAAAACTGAAAAGGTTTTAATAATGGTAAACTTCCTTTCAAATACTTTGGCATTAAAATTCATAAAAAGAACATATTTAGAAATTATGATGATCTAGTGTCTAAAATTGGATCAAGGATTCAAGAGTGGGATGGTAAGCTCTTATCGTTTGAAGGGAGACTCATTGTAATTCAATTAGTTTTAACAGATATCCGAATATATCACTTACGAATTTGTTAACTGCCTAAAATAGTAATAAATAGAATTGAGAAGATGTTTAATAGATTCATTTGAGGTTCTAGTGAAATAAAGAAAACTGTCAACTGGTCTAACTGGAACAACTTATGTAAACCATATAGTGAAAGAGGTCTAAACATCGAAAGGTTGGGAGATATGCAAGAAACATCTTGTTGTAAAACATGATTTAAATTCAGGAAAAACTCTTCTATTTGGTTTAAATACTTGTTATATCTTTGGAAAATATTATTGAGAATTAGAGCGATATCATAGAATTATACCTTATGCAAAGTTGGAAAATGTGAGATTGATTTATGGTTTGGGAGAATTCAGTACAGAGACAACATGAAATGTTTAATAGAGCAAGGCAATAAATATAATCTATTTTCAAGAATATGGATAAATACCATACTAAAAAAGCCTATTTCCTTCATTGGAGAATTCTAAAAAGTAGATATCAGTTGACTCCATAATCAGACCATACACTTGTCTCTAGCTTCAAATGGAAATTTTGCAACGAAATAGAAACTATTAAGCACTTGTTTGTAGATTTTAATTTGTGTCAAAATGTTTGAAGAATTTTGTTGGAATATATATATATATATAATATAAAATTATCTCACCTTATTAAATCTTGGTACTAGTGAACAAACAAGGCTACCTACATCAGAAAAATCATCCCACCGATCATCAACTAGACTATATGGTTATATGGTTTGCTAGAAAAAAAGTTAAACATCAAGAATAAAGCATAAGTATAAGATCAGTTCTTGATCACATTTATAACATAATTTCTAGAATGGATAGAGTTGGTCTAATTAAAATATTTGATTGTAAATGAGATATAAACCTAGCTCCAAACTTGGCTTGTTATCAGTTTACAAGAAACCGAAACTATGGCATGCTATCAAATGGTACCCTCCTAATGGAAATAGGATTAAGCTTAATTTTGACATGGCTTGTAGTATTACTTGAGAATCAATGGTAGTGGAAATCTAACGAATAACTTGGGAAATACCGTTATTTCTTTTATAAGAATATATGGGAAATAATCTCTTATCCTACTGGAATGTAAAGCTTTACTAGATAGACTACTAATCTGCAAAAAAAAAACATACATCTACTTGTTATAAAAGTTGATTTAACTGATCTAATTGTCATGTTAGACAATGGAAAAATACCATGGTTCATGGTTCTCATGACTGATTATCGTAGTAAACTAATATATAATAGTATAACAATAAATCATATATGTAGAACACCAATAACCATGGAGTTAATGTTTCTACTCCCGTCAGTATTACTAAGGTCATCGTGAGCTATTTCAAGGATTTGTTTGGAATCAGGAACCCCGTAGTTACCTTTATTTGGAATGATTCTCATGGATTCTCTCCACCATGTTAAATGACAAGGATAAGATCTCAATGACCCGTACGGTAACGTGTGAGGAAATTCAAAGTTTCTTATTCAGTATCGATAGTAATAAATCCTCCAAGCTGGCGGTTTCAACTCTGGTTTCTTCAAAGGCTCATAGAATATCGTGGGTAACAATATATGCAATAGGGTCGTTGAATTATTCCAGTATGGAGTTCTTGACCTATCCTGGAACTCCACTTCCATCGTACCCATTCCCAAAAAAGAATCCCCTTTTGTATCTGTTGAATTCAGGCCTATCGCACTTTGCAATATGGTCTATAAAATCATCTCTAAAATTTTAGCCAATAGAATTAAAGATTATTTCTTTTATATGATTGATAAATCACAATCTACTCTTGTTTCCGGAAGAAACATCTCCTATAACATCCTTCTATCTTAAGGTATCCTAAGGGGTTATCATACCAACTATATTGGGCAATCGGGTAGGTTTCAAAATTAACTAGATGAAATCCTTTCATAATATTCATTGGCATCTCATCCTTGACATCCTTGTTGTGATGAATTTTCCTGAAAATATGATCAATTGGATCCTCCAATGCATTGTGATGTAGTTACACGAGCCCATGGCTATATGGCCCTTTTGGACAAACAGAAGCGGGCTTTATTTGGGGCCCAAGTATTCGAATTAGGCGCTGCGACCACTCAAATCGAACGCGTCGAGAAGCCCAACGATTTTTGGACGCATCACAAGATGAATTCCATGCTTAAAATTCCATCGTTTAAGCTCTCTTTTTGCGGTTTTAGTGAATTTTTTGCATTTTTCTATTTTTATCGGATTTAATTAAAATACTTAACCAGTTCCAATCATTTTCAAACTGGGCTGGGCTTTATTTTATCTCATGAGGAACAAGTTTTAATTTTCGCGTAGGGTTTTGAGCACTTCTATAAATGGCTCTCAAACCCTAATTTTACCGTCAGACGTTTTGGAATATAATTTGAGTTTTCTCTAAAGTCTCCTATACTCTGACCTTGGGTTAGAGATTATAATTTTTATGTTTTCGTATTTCTTTTCTCTTTGTTTGCCGTCGTCTGTTCCATCTCGTAGTTCGGCGCTACCATATTGGTATCAGAGCGACAGAGCTCCTACGACTTAGGTTACGAAGATATGCCGCCAAAGAGATCCTTGCGTGGGAAGTCCATTCTTCCAATCGCAGATTCGGTCGACCGTGATGAATTCGAAAACCGATTCAGCCAATTTGGTGAACAGATGCATTCGTTGAGAAACCTGATGAGAGACGTACATGAAACACTACAAAGGTCGTTGAACAACCAAACCAACAGATTTCGAGCAACCTGCCATCAGGGTTTGAGAGAGAGAGAGAGAGAGAGAGAGAGAGAGAGAGAGAGAGAGAGAGAGAGAGAGAGAGAGAGAGAGAGAGAGAGAGAGAGAGAGAGACCGGCCGGGAGCAGAATCCATTTTCTCCCCGGAAGGAACAAGGTAGGGTGAGAACAACTTTAATTACATTTCACGAAGGCGTTATGGGGGAGATACTGCCAGAACAACTCCAATTGCATTCTACTTCTATGCGTACAGGTTCTAATTTGCAGGTCCCTAGTCGTGCAGATACTTCCTCGCAGCTCAGGTGCTACCATTATCATGAACTAGGGCATGTTGCTTTACAGTATCCAAAATTATGACAACAACCATAATAATTGAGGGGTTTGTTTATTGAAGCTGCTGATTTTGACCTGGAAGGTGACCCATGGTTTGATGAGGAACTAAAAGATGTTGTTTATGAGGTTCATGAGGAACAAGTTACAGGAGGAGATGTAGGACAGGCATTGGTTTTAAGGTGTGTCTGCTTTACGCCCAAAGCAAGAAGTGAATTAAGTGATTGGCTATGAAACAATATTTTCCAGTCGACTTGTACAAATCGTGGGAAAAGTATGCAAATTCGTTATTGATTCAGGGAGGTGCGAAAACGTTATTTTTGAGGAAGTTGTGCAGAAGTTGGCCCTGAAAACAGAGGAACACCCAAATCCCTACAAGCTCGCCTGGTTAAAGAAAGATAGTGAGGTAACAATCTGGTGTCTTGTGTAGTTGGTAACTATAAGGATAAGGCATGGTGCGATGTCATTGCTATGGATGTTTGTCACTTATTGCTAGGCCAACCATGGCAATATTATAGAAATGTCATATATGATGGTAGGAAAAGCCGCTATAGTTTCATATGGAATAATGTTAGATTCATATTAAAACCAACTAAGGAGGTATCCCCAAGACATGCACTTGTTGTATCACAGGAGTCGAGTAAGAAATTTTTAGCTCGAAAGACGACATTTATAGAGCATGCTAGTGATACAAGGATTGTTTATCTTTTGGTGGTTAAATAATTTAACACTGATCCTTCTGCTGGGATACCTGAGCGCGTTCGACCGTTATTAGCAGAATTTTTTGTTGTCTTTCCTGATAATCTGCCTACAAGACTTCCTCCATTAAGAGACATCAAGCACCAGATTGACCTAGTATCAGGGGCTAGCCTACCAAACCGACCACATTATTGGATGAGTCCAGAAAAGCATGAGAGCTCCGCAGACAAGTGGAAGAACTGTTGACGAAAGGCCACATCCGTGAGAGTCTGAGTCCTTGTGCGGTTCCTGCACTGTTGACACCAAAGAAGGATGGTGTGGATAACCGGGTTACCAAACAAATTACAGTCACGTACCGGTTTCCTATTCCTCGCCTTGATGATTTACTGGATCAGTTTAGTGGTGCTACCGTGTTTACGAAGCTGGATTTAAAGAGCGAATATCACCAAATTCGTATAAGCATTAGAAATGAGTGGAAAACACCCTTTAAAACCCGAGAAGGTCTGTTTTAGTTGACGGTCATGCCATTTGGCCTTTGCACACATGGCAAACCCGCATGAACATTCTAGGGGCCTTTGCAACGCCCCTAGAATGTTCATGCGGGTTTGCCATGTGGCAAAAGGTACATCCTCCAACGCATGTCTATACCTACCACTCCCAATACCGGAAGGACCATGGTGTAGCGTCGGCATGGATTTCGTCTCTGGACTGCCAAGAACACAGATAGGTAACAATTATATTCTTGTGGTGGTTGATAGGTTTTCTAAGATGGCCCAATTTATTACATGCAAGAAAAATCATAGATCCTGTGAATGTTGCTAATTTTCCTTTCTTGAGGTCTACCGCTTACATGGCCTACCCTTGAATATCGTTTCTGATCACGATACGCGGTTTGTCGGGAATTTTGGAGTAGTTTGTGGCGCCTCACAAACATAAAGCTAAGTTTTAGCAGCGCGTATCACCCACAAACAGACGGCCAAACCAAGGTAACTAATCGAATGTTAAGAAACATGTTACGCACAAAGGCCTCCGGGAACTTGAAAGCATGGGATTCTCGCTTTTATCACGTTGAGTTCAACTACAACATGCACCACAAGCGCAATACTGGGTATAGTCCCTTCATGGTAGTCTATGATTATAACCCACGGGGTCCTATGAATTTTACTTTCCCAAGACTTGACAAGGTTTCAGCTATGTCGAGAACGTCATTGCTGATCTATGGGAGATCCATGAGAATACCAGCAAACACTTGGAGGAAACACAACTCAGAAATACAAAATTGCCGTAGATAACAAGCTCCGACTGGTGGAGTTTGAAGTAGGGGACTTTGTATGGAAAGTTTTGACCAGAGATCGCCATCGGTTTTGTTTCAACTAATTTCATCGGTTTTATATTTGAATGGTCCTTTGTTTCCTTGTTTGAAAACAAAAAAATATAAACATTTAAAATCATAACAACAACAAAAAATCATAACGGATTCAATAACCATGTTGGTTCCAAATAA
Organism: Limnanthes douglasii subsp. nivea; assembly: GCA_036936605.1. Taxonomy (NCBI): domain Eukaryota; kingdom Viridiplantae; phylum Streptophyta; class Magnoliopsida; order Brassicales; family Limnanthaceae; genus Limnanthes; species Limnanthes douglasii. The sequence goes on from JAUPFV010000004.1 coordinate 281,495,520, forward strand.
AAACATATATATTAAAAACTACCATTTTAAATTTTATTTCAATAATCAATGGTAGATTTAAACATTATTATCTTTATCTATTTAGAATAATACAAATATAATTAGTGAAATAAAAAATAAAAATGTAATTGATCAAACGTTTATGAAGCCACAATTACAGTCTTTTTTCTAGAATGTCGACTAATAAGACGAAAGGAGGGAGTAGTTTAATTGAGTGTACATAGTTTGGTTTGATTAGTCGGAATCACGGGTCGTGGACCACAATCAACTTGGCTGGTTCCACTAAATTTAATTGACGTAGACGTGTGGGTCTGACATTTTCTTTTGCCAGCGACTATATTGGTCTCGATTCGATGACCCAGTCTAAATTGGGTTTAAATTAGCCACAGCCTTTTATTTTTTCTTATCAAAACTATCCGTGTTGCCTGAGTTTTATATAAAACTATCCCTTTTAAATTAAAATTATTATATATTTGTGTTATATTGAATAAAATTTAATATGTATATATAGGTATGGACATAAATTGTTTAGCCGAACGGTTACAAAATCCAAATAGCTCCAACGGGGTAGCCGAGTTGGTTGAGTATTATATTCTCGTGATCAAAGGTCATGAGTTTGAGCTTTTCTCCATACGTTTTTTCGGCTGAATCTGTCATCTTGTGTGGTTTAACTTCTAGTGTTGGTTTACAGGCTATTGCGTTAGACTGAGGGTTTACCCTGTGCGCACTCATTGCATTCTGAGTAGCGGCTGCGGGTTTCCTCCGAAAAAAAATAAAATTGCGAGATATATTTGTAATTGTTAATATATTCAAATATTAAAAACAAAATTTTATTTGCAATATAAATTATTAGTTTATATTATAAAAGATGAGTATGCTATTTTTATAGATAGAATTTAATTTAATGAATAAATTATAATTTTTTTGATTTAGTGTTTTATTATGTTATCTATTTTCAATTACGGAGCTTATTCAACTGAAGTATACTCACCAAATAAATATCGTTGGTAGGAAAGGCCAATGTTCAAAAGTTCATAATTAGAAACCCAAAAGTAAATCAAAGAAAAGAGACTGAGATCATGACGAATTTGGAACAAAAAAGACATTTCGTCTACCAATACGAACGTTGTTGGAAAAACGGAGAAGATATGAATGTGTAGCAAAATCGATCATTTAAATGACCAACCTCCAACGTTTAACACAAGATTTGAAGAGGAGCAGGTCAAGATGCTGCATAAGATGATGTATACATCATCTCAGTCGAAGGCGAAATTAAAGATTAGACGTCTTGAAGACGATGATAGTGAGCATTCATCCTCATAGTGAGAGGAAACATCATAACATGGTCATCAAAGATCTTCGAGACTTCATTCATGACACAAAAAAGTAAAAATGGTTACCTTTTCGGCCATATGAAAGAAATTACAATGGTTGAATCGACCATGTACTTTTTAAGCTAAAATAATGTTGGCCATTAACAAATTCCAAACATTCGGTACCAACCGACTTGGACACATACATTCAATAGTTCTACCCAAATTGGAATCTAACATCGTAATCAAGTATGTAAATAAAAAACTAATTCATCATTCTCAACATCGCAAGGATTTTGACCACGTTGAGTAATTCGATTTTTTCACATTTTTTTCATATATCTCACTCATCTTTTTTGGTTATATTTAAAAGGGTGAGAGTATTCGTAAAAATATTGGACAACATGTAACATTTTATTTTTTTCTAATAAACAATTATCACATGTTACCTTTGGTGTTTGGATAGCTACGTAAGAAACGACTTCTGTCAATATATATTCATTGCGAGTATCAACATGCCCAAAAGATAAAACATGTTGAGAACGTAAAATCTCAACAATAGGCGGTTTACGACGAAGAAAAAGATCAATCATTACTTCACAATCAGAATTGTCACGTTCATGATATACTGGCACAACATGACTTTTGTTTTTTCTTTTTCCCGTTTTATAAAGAAATCGGGGTAAAAGAGGGAGGAATAACAAGAACAAAAATTACAAAGTGTGAAAAAAAAATACAATGATAGTTTTGCTTAAACGTTCAAAATGATAGAGAAATATCGTATTTAGAGAAAAATATATGTGATTTAGTATAATAGTGAAATAAAAAAAATAAGAAAAAATATCCATGATGAATGTATGTGTAAAGACAAGACGCATGCAGTCGTTTTTACCCATAGACTACCTATTAGCATAAAAACAACCCTCTAAAGCAATTCTATATTATTTAGTCCTTCATCTTTTTGTATGTTCTCAAAAGAGTAAAATAATTTTTAAATTTATTTAATGGTCGACCTATTTGATAAACCCAGTAACTAAGAATTTTGAAATAGTAATCATCACCCAAAAAACAATATTAAACCAAAACTAGCTTTCTTCTTCGACTATCATTGGGTTTTCTTTCCTTTGTTGGAAATATTGGGAGGCGACTTTTCAGATTTGAATAGTTATTCTTTCATTCTTTGAAACAACAATATGGATAATCATCAAATTTATATAATTTTTTGTTCATTCTTTAAAAGAACTAGAGGGACTACTTGTAAGATTTAAATAATTTTCCTTCATTTTTTGAAAGAACTATGAGAGCTACTCCTACGATTTAAATATTTTTTCGTTCATTCTTTTAAAAAACTAGGAGGAATACTCTTCGAATTTAAATAGTTATTCTTCATTCTTTTAAAGAATTAGAAAAACTACTATTCATATTTAATTAGTTCTTTCTTAATTCATTTAAAGAACATAAGGAGCTACTTGTATACATAGTACAAACCTGAAATATTATGAACGAAATAATTTGAAAGTCTCCTCAATAAAATGAAAAATCCTAACAACTATAAAAGTCTGCTACTTGTTATTTGTACTTTTTTCCCGGTAAAATATATATTTTTTCTTTAAGGGAGGTTTCGGTTGGTGAACGATTTTTAATGAGGCAAGAACATGGTTAAAACGAGTTAATTCGAAGACGACTCTCAGATTTGTTCGGCTAGAGTAATATGAAATCATCAACACCATTAGATTTTAAGACTCTCACGAGTCCAAACAAAAGAAACGGATATATAATATGATATACCTTTGGAAATGATATTTGACTACAACAAAAAATCTTGACAAAAAGACTTACAAGTTAAAGAAACAATGACATAAAACAAATGATCAAGAGTTAGTCATTCCTCGACCCTCTCACAAGGACTAAAGAGACTACTAATAAATGTATAAATCATTCATTCTACAAGATTCAACCCATCAGAATATATTAAAATCTCTTTAATGGAACCGTTACAAGACTCAAGTTCACTCGTCTGGGTCTTTAGATGGACAAAGCATTGAGTGGAGTTTAAGTGGGTTTTTAACTTATTTGTATCAGTTGGAAATAGAGATTTACACTCTTTAATAGAATGATATGAGTTTGTAAGTGTTTTACTATAATATTGTTAATTTATGTGGTCAGTTGCATCTCACCGTGTTTGGAGAGATATGAGAATTGAATAGTGTATTTTTCATAAAAAATAACATCATATGTAATTTTTTTTGTATTATCAGAATAGTTTTGAAAGATTGTGTGAGAGAATCATCATTGATTTTCTTTATTCTCTGTTGATTCTATTTTTAACGAATCATTAGCAAAACAAGTTGATTTTAATTCTAAGCCTGATAAAGGGTATATTACACCTATGGCTCCTCATGTCTAAATGATCTACAACTCCCATAGACACCAAAATAGGTTATCTCGATCTTGAGGGATGAATGAACTTTCTACAAACAAAAGGGTCATTAGAAGTCTTTGTGTACGTATATGCTAAGTGGAGAAAACCAATAACAACAACGACCACTGCAATAATAATTCTCGTTGTAGAGTGCTTCATAGACATATTGCACACATCCTCTTAAAACGGAGTTAATACCTCATGTTTAGACCTATATATATATATATATATATATATAGATATATACAATTTCCATAGTCACATGATTCACAGTCAGATGCCATACTATCCTTTTTTTCTTCTATAAAGGTCCTTATTTGACTTATAATTGAGTTAAATTATCTTACTTATGGTTCTTTATTACAATTTATTATCTACATATATATTTTTAATAGTGAGTCTTTTATTTATGTTAATTTTCTCCTTATTTTTCTGTCATGAACGTGAATGGTACTTCGATTCCAATGAGAAGAATTCGGTATGTTCACATATATGATCAAGTACGTAATTTTTGTCTTTCGGCTTGTTCCTTATTCTACTAATTCATGTGTTTATGATCCGCTATCTTAGAAGGTGATTAGGATAGTATTTAGATAAAAGAGACTCCATGTTTTTTATGAACTCAAATTATCATATGTTGATGTTTCCGTTATGGATTTATCGTCCTTTTATTCTAATCGTTTGTTTTTTAATCTTAATCTTTGATATTCTCGTTCCAGTCATGTTTTATGGTTCCGTTAAGGTTTTTGATGTCTAAAATAATTATAAATCATTTGGATATTCCTGATATTTCTTATTATAGTAGTTTTTTTTGCTTACTTTCTTTATGAAAGTAGTTCTCTAGCAACTCTGTCATTTGATCTTATTTATTTTAATGTTGGGTACCCTCTCTTGTATTTACTAAATGAGATTCCTGATTTTATATTTTTTATTGATGAGTTCACTATCTAAATTAGAGTTTATCTTATGAGACACGAGTTTAATATCTTATTATATTCAGAATTTTTCAATCTTTTATAAATCTCAACACTTATCAATCATCAAATATTTTCAGTATGATTTGATGACGAGTACATGTTTAACAAAAAAACAAGTTACTTTCTTTTAAAGGGATTATCGACCAATAAGCATGCACATACATTTTTCAACAAGATGTTGTTGTTGCAAGAAGATATCTCCATCTCGTTAACGACTCTTTCATTTTTATTGTGAGATACTCATTTGATCAATAAAATTCAAATATGTCATATTTCAAGTTTGTCATATTTTAAAAGTTGTATCCTCACTTGATTATTATTGTTTGGTAATCTTCAATTGTTGCTTTATTCTCTAACCACAAGTTCAGCGAACATTATACATTGTATTTTCGGTCCATCTTATCTGGGGTTTTTTTCGGGGGAACCCGCAGCCGCTACTCAAAGAGTGTGCACAGGGTAAACCCTCAGTCTGACGCAATAGCCTGCAAACCAACGCCAGAAGGTAAACTACACAAGGTAACAGACTCAAACCAAGAAAGCGTTTGTAGAGGTTTTTTTTAACTCATGACCTTTGGTCACAAGCATGTCTTACTCCACCAACTCGGATATCCCTTTCAAAGCTTTTATTTTAGCTTTTTGAATTATGGTATTGGTCAAAATAGATAATATTTCTTTGCTCTAATTATTTAAAGGTTATATGTCTCGTGTGTTCTTTTAAATTATATCCCACTAATTTTAATTTTGCTAGTTTACATCGTTGACACAATCAAGTTTTGCTCGTATTAATTATTACAATTTCATCCGCTAAAACTATATCTAATGTATTGGTATATATCCTTACTATGATCATCCAATCCTCATATAATATCATGAATGATATTTTTCGCGTTAGCCTATATGTAAACGTAAGTCAAATAATTTTATTTTTTACTAATAATATTTTTAATCTTTTATTTCCTCTTATTTTCATTTCGTTTTTTATTTTATATTATAAAAAAATAATTCATAGCATTTTGCTAGGTTGTTATAGTTGGAGAACATGTTATTTCTTAAACACAAATAAATTTCGACTATTTTTTCAAAAACATACTCGTTGCTCAACAAAACTAATATCGAATTTTACGCATCCATCGGATTTTACAGATCCATCGAATAATACAAACCCTGAATTATTATTTAGATTATAAACCTTTATCATTTTTTTATGCGTGTATAAAAAAGTTATTGATATTTCAATAAATTCGATCCGGTGAAAACTATTTAACTTACACCGATTCAAAAATAAAATCAGCAAAGCCATTCAAACGCTACCCAAATTGATTAACTTTTAAATCGCACCGACCGACTCAAATCAATCCAATGAATTCTACTTTCTTTTTCTTTCGGTAAACCTATAATTTCCGAATGGTCCCGGTACCAATTACATAACTTCTAAGTGTGTTCAGTCCATATCATCAACTTGTCGGCCACTCTAGCTTTTTAGCAATTGCGTTCAAGACATTGTATTTATAAATAATCGAGACACGCTTTCCCAATAACACCATAATTTTTCTTCTCTCCATCAGAAAATGAAGAGTGGCTTCTCAACGTTAGCTATATTACTTGTAGTGGTGCTTATCGCGGTTGTAGAGGCACAAAACTGTAACCCAACGGAGCTATCTCCTTGTGCACCAGCATTCACGAGTTCAGCCAACCCGTCCAGCGCCTGCTGTGGCAAACTGAGACAACAAAGGCCATGTCTTTGTGGGTACATAAGGAACCCAAATCTGAGTAGGTATGTTAACTCTCCTAGTTCAAGAAGAATTGCCCGCTCATGTGGTGTTGCTTTTCCCAACTGTTAAACTATGTTCTGATGTTAGTATGTTGCTTATCAATAAGAGGCTCATTATATAAACGCCGGAATAAAATTAAGTCTTTGTAACCAAAGCTTGTTGTTCTAATGAAATGAATATGATTGCTTTTATGACTTTTGTTTGATGGGTTTCATTTCTTATCTTCTAAACAGATCCGAGATATTTATAGATAAACTCTAAAACAAATTTAGAATATTTCGATTTTGTTCAAGTTAAGAGTAAACTTAATTTCATTGAACATAAAAAGTGTATATATTTGTGAATCCATCCACCTCGATTAGAAAAAGGTTTCTTGGGAATACACTCCATTTGTATGCCGTAACTAAAATAAATTGAGTTTTGAAAAGTTAAACTTCTCAATTTGAAAGCATGAGCATGTCCGAATCGAATTTGAGCCTTTTATTTTTTTAACTGATAACGAAGGAGGGATCAAATGCAATTAAATTAAATTTTGTTTGGTAGACCTATACTTTCCACTATTAGAAAATAATGCCCCCCCATTCAATGTGATGTCATTACCAATTGCATAACTTTTAAATGTTCATGAGGTTTGGAGAGTCAGAGTTAGTGAAAGTTAATTTGGATATTCCGTTTTGAAGAGTATCTCGGGTACGACTCGGGAGTAACTATTAGCGCTGTTGCCACGGATTAGTTTAGGTTTGGTGAGGGTTTTTGGACCAAATTACCAAAATAATTTGAATAAATATAAGAGAGAGTAAATTGAAACAAAAGAGTAGTAAATGTTTTTTTAATATAATAAATGTTCGTCTCCTAGATGAGGTGACAACTCTTATTTATGACGTGAGTACTAAATGTTTTTTTAATATAATAAATGTTCATCTCCTAGATGAGGTGACAACTCTTATTTATGTGGTGAGTTTGAACTTTTTTTTAATGGTTCAAATATATAAATGGATATGATGGGATTTGCCAAACAAGAGCGATAAATACAAAGAGAACCGGTCCTTTATAAGGGGTGGTCGAGTTGGTGGAGTAAGACATGTTCGAGACCATGATCAAATATCATGAATCCGATTCCTTTTATAAACACCTTTTTGGGTGAATCTGTCATTTTGTGTGGTTTAGCTTCTGATTTTGGTTTGAAGACTATTACATCAGATCGAGGGTTTCCCACATTCCTTAAGTAACGGCTGCGGGTTTCTTAAAAAAAATTGGTCTAAAATCCAATACAAATACTGCCTAATTATTATCTTATTACATTTTATATTATTATTATATCGCATTTTATCTTTGATTTCATATTATTTTTATACTAATCTAATAGTTAGTTCTATTTAATAATGAATAAAATACTTTAATTTTTTTTTATTCATAAATACACTAAGAGATAAAACAGCAAAAAAAAACTAAATTGCAAAAAAAAAACTATAATTAAGAAAAATAAAATAAATTTATTTAAAAAAAATAATATTTTTTTTATAGATAAAACTCAAACACACCAAATGAGTGAAAGTTTTTTTTTTTCATTTTATGAGTTAAACTTTTTGGTTATGAGATTATTAAACTATCTACTTTTATATATATAACTGATTTTTTTTTATCTTTAATATTAATATTAATCAATATTAATCATGATGTTTTCAATTTTTTCCGAATTTAATTGATTGAATTATGAGACTAGAAATATAAACAAAATACAAGAACATTCTGAAAGAGATCTTGTTTTAGAAAATATAGTACAAAAGTTATATCAATTTGATTATATAAACATTCCTAACAAATTGTTGATATTCAAATAATTCTTAATATTTATTACTTATATTTCAATTGTAATTTTTTTATTGAATTTTATACCCTTTTATTTAATTTAGTATACATTTCACTAATCCCAATTTTTTAGATAAACAATTTAAACTTTAATCTTTTAAGCCTACATTTGAGATACTTTTTTTTTACCTCAGCGAACAATTTTATTTTTAAAATCTCGAATATTGAACTCTACAGAAATAACTATTTTTTATTATAAATAACAATTAATAACGGAAAAATTAAAGTTTTAAATTTTTAATCCAAAAAATCAAGTTCCTTTTATACTAAATTCGGATAAAAATATAAAAAAGAAAAAAAGTTAATTGTAATTTAGGATAATCAATGTTAAAGGTTATTATTATCAACGCTCTATAATGAATTTTTATATGAGCAAGACTATATTGAGATCTTTCTTTTTGCTATAATGAGACCCCAAAATAAAATAAAAAATCTGTTTATGTGAATTGGCCATTTTATCCTGAGAAAAACAAAAGTTCTAACAAAAAACCAAATTTTTTTCTTCTTCTTCCTAAAGCGTGAAATAAGGTACATAAACCAAACAAGCCCTTAAGAATTCTAAATTGTTACTATTTCATTGATCGTAGCGATCGAGAAACCAAACAAAAAGACCAAAAGAAGAAAAAGCTATTATTAGGTATCAAGAATTAAAATACTTACAAAAAGAGAAAAGATAAAGTCAATTGCAAAGCTTTAATAAAGGAAACACATATAAGAGTCCATTGTAATTTATTTGTTTGCTGTTAACACAAAATCATTCAATTCACGGTTAGTAATTTCAGATCAGTTCTTAAACCCAACGAAATGAAAAATAATAATTAAAATTATATGAATACTGGATAATGGGTGTTGTTGATAGTGTTAACTATCCAAGAACAAGCAGAGAAAAACCAGATTGATAAGAAAGTAAAATTGAGAGTTGGAAGAGGACGAAACGCTTCGCCAACACCGACGCCGATATCAAGTACCCTAATCATTGCAAACTGATCCAAAATCAACAAATAACATACCAAAACGTCGACAATCACTAGACCAACATCTAGAACTTACTTTCCCAAAAAACAACAACGTTTAGATGAAAATTCGATTTTTTGGCAGAACCTATAACTCTAAATATCACTAAAAATACCTAACTAAATTGCATACAAATTACATCAATAAGTACAGGATTCATACCTTAACATGTTTGTGAGTTCGGATTTGAGAAATCTTGAGTTGTTGTTTTTACCGATTTTGAGAGCTTTTGTGTGGAAAAGAGAGAAAATAGGAAGTTTGAGCTAGAATAGAGCTTTTATATCAATGGTAAATTGTTCATTTTTGGGGTCTCATTATAGCCAAAATAGGTTCCATTGTAAAAGAGTCTTATTATAGCCAAAATGGGTCTCAAAATAGCTTTGCCCTTTTTATATAATCAAATAAATATAATTGTTTTTAAATATTCAATAAAACCAGGTTCTGAATGAGAAGGTTGTGATATCTCTCGTCGCATACAACTGTTTTTTTTATTATGACCATGGTAAACTACTCATTCAATCTAGTGGTATTGATATAGTTCCACTAAACATTATTCTATTAAAAAAAGAAACATAAAAAATGGAAATTGTATCTCGTATACATTCTTCATATAGCTTGATGTGTTTGTGTTTGTGTTTCGTGAGTAACTACATTATTTATAGGAAACGTTACCTATTTTTCAAAAATCAAACATTTTTTTTCAAAAAATAAAATCATAACTCTCATCAATATTTTTATTTTTTAAAATTAAATAATAAAAGGGAGACTTACCATGTAAGACTCATCCAACAAACCTATTACGGATAAATGGCCTAAATTTTTTAAGAGACTTTATACCTTTAATACCCTTTTATATAAAATCCAGTAACCAACTTTTCTTTCTTTCTTTTTCAATTTCATTTTTTAAAGGTCTGTATCTTTTAAACCGTAATGCGGAAAAAGAATCTGAAAATACCATTGGTTTTATTTTTTTTAAACGAACAAAACTAGTACCACTCATGATATGTTTTTGTTAGAATATTCAGTATATTAAGTTTCCTTGTACGTGCCTCTAAGTTCTCTATATATTGAGAGCCTTACTTGGGTTTGCATTATAAAAAAAATAGTCCAATACAAAAAGGAACATTTTCTAATAAACACAAAACCCTAGCCGCTTCCTGGAGGCTACTACTCTCTTTATTTTTTAACATGGTATCAGAGCACGTGTGATTCTGGGAATTCTGAACATCCTCAACAAAGATGGCTGGCAATGAAGTCGTGGTCAGTCAAATCCCCGATGAATTAACAATGCAGATTGCTGCCATTCTGAGAAATGGTCTCGGAACACAACAACAAACAACTAACCCGAGAATTTATCCCTAGGGATTAAACTCGGTGGTGACAACTATGCCCTATGGGCAAACCTGATGAAGAAAGCAATTAGGGGAATGGGGAGCTGACACCTCCATCCAAAACTAACAACAGATATACAAGGTGGGAACAATATGATCAATGTGTTTTCACATGGATTATCCAGCATCTTGAATCCAGCTTGGTGAATAATGTCTCGCAATATCCCACTGCAAAATCCCTCTGGGATGGGTTAGCCACCACATACGGTTCTGGTACAGATTCGTTACAAGTGTTTAACCTTCATAAGAGGGCTAATTCATTAAGGGAAGGGCCCGATACACTAGAAGACTTCTAGAACAAACTGCAGAACATCTGGATGTCTATAGATAGTCGAGATCCGAACCCTATGAAAGACCCAGAAGACATTCAGATCTACAATAAGAAGACTCAAGAACAAAGACTCTATCAATTGCTAATGACGATTAATGAGAAGCTGGAACCAGTCAAGAGAGATATCTTGAAAAAGGATCATCTTCCTTCCGTGGAAACAGCATATGCTACAATACGAAGGGAAATGGTCAGGCTTAATATACTAAAATCAAGTTCTTTTTTATAGTGACTCGATTGAAATTGGAATGGGTTTGGTTGCTAAATATTCTGCACAAAGGTTTAAATTCTGATCCAAAGAGAAAGAAAATAAATCCAAGTTGTATTGCACTTATTGTGGGATGAAGAAACACATTAAAAAGACATGTTTCCATCTAGTTGGCTATATAGAATGGTGGGAGGACGGTCATAAGGAGAAAAATAACCAGTGTTTCAGACCTAATGTCAAACGGGCTTCGTCTACAAGTGGCGGTGAAGATCCAACTAAAAATGAGCAAGGAAGTGGCATTGGTTTTGGAGGAATGGCGGCGAACTCTTATGAAAAACTTGGAGGTAAAGGGTTTAAGAAATCAATGAATTGGATCTTTGATTACGGGGCTACGGACACCATGTCTTATGATCCTAAAGACTTTGGTGACATGTCATCTCCAAAGAAGTCCCATATTGAGACTGCTAGTGGAGAAATTTGTGAAGTCAAAGAGGGAGGTTCAATTATTGTTTTTGGAAAAAATGGAAATTGAAAACTGCCTCTACACTCCTTCAATATCCTTAAAGTTATTATCTATTAGTCAAGTGACAAAATAACTCAACTGTGTGGTTTTTATGTATCCATTTTTTTCATTTTACAGGACATTCGTACGAAGGAGATCATTTACTGAACAAGGAGGTCTCTATTATGTTGATGAGGTAGTTCATAAGGGACATGCCATGCTTGCTCACGGAACAACCGAAAGGAAACTTTGGTTATGGCACCGAAGACTTGTTCATCTTTCTTTTAGCTATCTTAAAAGTTTGTTTCCCAGTCTTTTGTTGACTAATTCCATTCATGAGAAATGTGAAACCTACATTCTTGCAAAAAATCGTAGGGTCTCATTTAATCAAAGTAATACTAGAGTTGATTATGCTTTTTCGCTAATCTATTCTGATGTTTGGGGTCCAGCACCAAATTCCACTAACAATCAAATCAGATACTTTGTTTTATTTGTGGATGATTTCTCAAGAATGACTTGGATATACTTCATGAAACATAAATCGGAAGTACCAGAAATATTTGTTTGTTTTAACAAAATGATTTTGACTCAATTTGAAAAAAAATATAAATTCTTCGTTCTGATAATGGAACAGAGTTTGTCAACCAAACAATACATAATTTCTTCAAAACAAATGGTCTTATCCATCAAACCACTTGTCCAAACACACCTCAACAAAACGGTACTTCAGAATGAAAAAATCGTACTTTACTTGAAAAAACTCATGCTATTATGATTGAATCTAGAGTTCCTCATTCTCTTTGGCCGGAAGCTATTGCTACAGCCACGTATCTTGCAAATCGTCTACCAATCCGATACTAGGAAATAAAACTCCATTACAATTGCTTGCCACGCAAGTTACAGTTACATCTGTTATGACCTTAGCACCTCGTGTCTTTGGTTGTTCGGTGTTTGTTCATATCCCTAAAACTAGTCAAAACAAACTTAATCCGTTTGCTGAAAAGTGTGGATTCGTTGGGTATGGTGTCCATCAAATAGGCTATCGGTGTTACAATCCGGTTACTCGTTGAATCCATGTCACCATGGACTGTGACTTCTTAGAATATGATTATTTGTTTGACCACCAATCTCGTGCTCAGGGGGAGAAAATAAGTGAATCACTCGACTGGTTGCTATATGAAAGTTACTTTGAGGATGTGCCGACAGAGTCGGTAGATGGCGCCACCGAACACGCCTCTTCCAACATAAAGGAGACTGACGAGGCAGTTCTTACCACCAATGATTCTCCCGAAGACAATGTCCAACAAGAAATAAATGTCATGGATACTACGAGCAAATCAGTCGAAGAAAATGTCCATCACGAGGTAAACAATTTACAATGTCATAATTCACAAAATGCTACTGACCATGACATTTCAGGAAGTTCATTTGTTGAAACTCAAACTCTGGTTCTTCCCCCAAGAAAAAATAGAGGGGTTCCTCCTGACCGGTATTCACCGGAACACGTTCCTCGTGCTTCTACATATCCGGTAAAAATGGACAGAAAAGGAATGACGAAGATTGCAAAGGCGTTTTCAGCTACTATTCTCTCTGAACAAATCCCTAAAACAGCTCAAGAAGCTAAGAAGATGACTGAATGGCATAAGACAATCAATACCGAAATGGAAGCTCTAAAAAGGAATGGTACATGCGAGAATTGTGTGTTACCACAAGGGAAGAAAGCAGTCGGGTGTAGATGGGTGTTTAATATAAAATGTAACTCCTATGGCACCATTGAGCGACACAAGGCAAGATTGGTTGCCAAAGGATATACACAAACATATGGTATAGACTACTCTAAAACGTTCTCTCCGGTTGCAAAGATTGACATTATCAGAGTTTTACTTTCAATAGCCGCGAATAAAGATTGGCCTATTCATCAATTTGATGTAAAGAATCCTTTCTTACATGGAGACTTGGAAGAAGAGGTATATATGGAACCCCCACCAGGGTTCTCTGATGGTTTTCAAGGAAATGAGGTATGTAAACTGAAAAGGAATTATATGGGCTCAAACAGTCTCCTCGTGCTTGGTTTGGGAGATTTACAATGACAATGAAGCAGTATAGCTACAAACAGAGTAATGGGGATCCTACCTTATTTTAAAAAAGGAGAGGAGAATTAGTCACTTGTCTTATAATATATGTCGACGATATGATTATAACGGGGAATGACGAAGAAAAAATTAGCTCTCTTAGGAAAAACCTCTTCAAGGAGTTCGAAATGAAAGACCTTGGGGGATTGAAGTATTTCCTAGGAATCGAGGTTCTTAGGTCAAGAGGAGGGATCTATATCTCCCAACGGAAATATATATTGGATTTATTAGCTGAAGTTGGCATGGTGGATTGCAAACCAAATGACACTCCTATGGTTGTGAATCACAAACTAAAGATAATTGAAGGGGCTAGACCAGCGAGTAAAGAAAGGTACCAAAGGTTGGTGGGAAAATTGATTTACTTGGCTCACACTCGACCCGATATTACATACACGATGGGAGTAGTTAGCCAGTTCATGCATCATCCTCAGGAACACCATATGGAGGCAGTAATGAGGATTATTCGATATCTCAAAGGCAAACCAGGAAGAGGAATAATTTTTAAGAAAAATTGACACCTTGATGTTGAAGTATTCACATATGCTGATTGGGGAAGGAATCCTAACGACAAGCGATCAACTACTAGCTACTTTACTCTTCTTGGAGGTAACTTGGTAACTTGGAGGAGTAAAAAGCATAAAGTAGTATCACTGTCAAGTGCTGAATCAGAATTTAAAGGAATCGTTAAGGGGATTACTGAGATACTTTGGTTAAAGAAGATAATGAAAGAAATCGGATCCCCTCTGAAGTGTCCAACTCAGTTAATTTGTGATAATAAAGATGCGATTAAGATTTCAGAGAACCCAGTACAGCACGATTAAACAAAGCACGTTGAAATAGATAGGCACTTCATAAAATAAAAGATTGAAGATGGGACAGTCGAACTTCCGTTTGTTAGATCCGAAGACCAACTGGCAGACATCCTAACAAAAGAGGTTGCTGCAAGAACATTCGAATCAGTTTTATCCAAGTTGGGTATTAGTGATCCCACTACACAACTTGAGGGGGAGTGTTAGAATATTCAGTATATTAAGTTTACTTGTATAGGCCTCTAAGTTCTCTATATATTGAGAGCCTTACTTGGGTTTGCATTATAAAAAAAATAGTTCAATACAAAAAGGAACATTTTCTAATAAACACAAAACCCTAGCCGCTTCCTGGCGGCTACTTCTCTCTTTGTTTTTTAACAGTTTTACATTTTTTTAAAATATATATATATATTTTACACACATTTCTCAATTCCCTGAATTTGCATCTAGCTGTACACAATTCAAACATGTTTCACATCTAGAAATACAAAGAAGGTTTCGCTACTAGCAAAATAAAGAAGGTTTCACATCTATCAAAATAAAAAAAGTTCAGCATATAGCAAAATAAAGAAGGTTTCACATCTATCAAAATAAAGAAGGTTTCACATCTATCAAAATAAAAAAGGTTTCACATCTTCTTCGTTTACCCTTTAAATTTAAAATTTTAAAAGTCGGTATCTTTTATACCTTAACTTGGAAAAAAAATTCAAAAATACCGCTGGTTTTATTTTAAAGACGAACATAACTAGTGTCACTCATGATATGTATTGACTTTTTTTCGCATCTATCTGTATTAACGTTTCACATCTATTTGTACTAACGTTTCGCATCTTCTTCGTTTACCCTTTAAATTTGATTTTTTTTTAAAAATCTACATCTTTTAAACCGTAATTCGAGAAAAAATCTGAAAATACCGTTGGTTTTTTTTAAGACGAACAAAACTAGTACCACTCATGATATGTTTTGATTTTTTTTTTGCATCTATTTGTATTAAAGTTTCGTATTTATTTGTACTAACATTTCACATCTATTTGTATTAACGTTTCACATCTATCGAAAATATGTTTTGCATCTACCATTCCAAAAACATACACGTTTCACAACTATCTTTACGTACTAAACAAACACGTTTCACATTTCCTTCGATAAAACCAGAAACGTGTTACACGAATAGAAATTTCATATAACACATACTTAAGACTAAAATCAACAAAACACTAACTGCAATGCGACAATAAACTACATTAGCAAATTCGAACTCAAAAACTAACTAGAAATTCGACTTACCAGACTACATAAACAAAGAAAACATATCTATCCAAAAACATATATATTTTGAACTCAAATTCAAGTTTCCAAACACACACAAATCGAGTATCTTTGCATAATCAAGTAAAAACACAATCAAAATCATACGAAAACGAAATAAAAACAAAAATCAAGTATAAAATTGTTCATCACGTATGCACTATTCTTTTCAAGAAGAGATAAAAAAACGGAAAAAGTGGGGTATGGGCTGTTAGAAGCTTTTATATAATTGAATAGGGAGATTTAGGATATTAGTGGGTCTTAAATGGTAAATATTTGACTAAAACGGGTCTTTCTGAGAGAAACATAAAAATATGGGTCTTAGATGGATAATAGTTAAGGTTTTTGGTCTTAAATGGTACGTAACTCATAATAAAAATTATAACTTCTTTTTTGAAGACCAATTTTTTTTCTTTACTTTTGTTTCTAATTTCAAATATGTTATATTTCTCAAGTCTTTATTGTTTTTAATTGTAGCTCTTTTTTACCATTTAGATAATTTTTACTCATTTTATCTCAATTTACTAGTAAATACAAAAGTAAACAAATGAAAGTATTTTATTTATTATTAATTAACAATTAACAATTAAATTAGTATAAAATAATATAAAATTAATGTTAAATATCCTTTAATTATATGAATTCTTATTACGGATTTCGACTTAACCATTAAAATTTGTTTTTAGTCCATTTAACATTATCAAACTAATTATTTTCTTTCAAATTATTATGTTTAGTTTTAATTGTTAATTTTGGGGTTCATACAATTATCTCCACATTTAATTTTCATCTATCAATCCAATAATTATTTTATTTATCTCAAATTGTTTATAAACTATAAATTATTTTGGTATAAATTAAATAACCAATAACCATCTCAGTTTTGAAATTTACAAAAAAAACAACAACACGCAACATAAATTATTTCAACAATAACACTAAACCACACAAACATTTACATACTTAACAATTAGTTATTTTTATCCTTCAAAAATCAATATCTTTCAAACTCTACCTCAAAAAAATCTAAAATAACATATATTTCTATTTTGTAAAGAAAAACAAAATAAAATCCACGAGTGATATTTTTAGAGATTTGCTTTTCTTATTTTTGCAAGCAAATTACACGTAATTTTGTAATTGGAACACATTGCTTTTTCTATAATAATTTCATAACCAAACTACACGTATACTACAACACAATCTATTTTTGTTGTATACAAAAAAAAATTTCAATACAAAAATGCACATATTTTTGCAACTATAAAAAAACTAGTTGTTTCACAATATGTTAACACTTATTTTTAAAAAAAAAACAAGTTGTGTGTGAATTTTTCACATAATCAGACTTATATAGCAACTAAACACTTATTTTCGCAATAATATTTTTCTTATTTGCACAACATATTTGCATGTAATTTTGTTATTGGAACACAATTGTTATTTTTGCAACCAAATTACACATATTTATAATTGTTTTTAGGAACCAAATTACATGTAACCATGCAACTTGAACACAATTGCTTTTCCACACTTATTTTACAACTTAATTACACGTACTTAAACAAATATTTTAACAAAAAAATTTGAAATTTAAAATACCGCTATAAAAATTAAAAAAGTTATTAAAACTTTTTGTCTTTTAGATAAAAAAAGTTAAACTTCATTCAGAAATTTTGTTATATTTAAATTTATCTTGACTTCCGAGAGTGAAACCTTGTTTCGAAAACTAAAATGTAAACGTTTAAAATCATATTCCAACTCTATCAAAACAACTCATAACAAGTTTTTTTTATAGAAATGAAATAAATAAAAGTAAAATGGTTCTTACAAGTACATGAGGTATACCTCAAAGAGTGGCATTAGGATCCGTAAAAACATGTAGTATGAAGGAAACTACGCCTAAGCCTGGCCAAAACTGAAATAAGAGAGAATACATAAAAGTTCGGAAAACGTAACAGATTCAACGTGACAATACTATAGAGTCGAAAACATGTAAGCAAAGCAACAAACCAGCGAGAGGGGAATGACTGCAAACTGCAGATTCATAAACAAAAAATAAATAAACTTATGCTATAAATTATATAGATTGGTTAGGTTTTACTATCTTGGTTCCAAAGAATTTGAACCCTAGGTCGGAAAGCATGTGATAAAATATAACAAAGGCAAGGTCCGAAGAGGAACCAAAAAACTTATATTTCCTCTCTCTCCTAATATGGTAAACAATCGTGCCAAAGCAGGCGCGCTATGGATTGTGTAAAATAGAGGTAGACCAATTGGAAGCTTCTTGAACCCAAGAGACTGAATTGGTGTTGTTATTAAAAGAGAACCCAAGCTTTGAATTTGTAAAATCCCAAATACTCCGAGAGAAGCTATAGTCATATATTATATGATTGATAGTTTCAGATCCAGAATTGCATAAGACGCAAGTTAGGGGAGTATTAAGCCCCAACTCAAAAGTTTATCTCGGGTGGTTTGCTTGATCTAAATATCAAGCCAAATGACGAAAAAATAATGATGAATATTAAATTTATACCATATTAACCCCACTCATACGACAAAGGGGATGGGAATTCAAATAGCATTGTAAGTTTCCTTTATCGTGAACTTGGGGAATCCATTCTTAACGATACAGTAGTGGACATCGTTGAAGATGACAATAAGAGGAGGAATGGAGATGATGAGGTTGTGAATCTCCCGGAGATCGCTGTATTTTCTAGCACTTGCCGATCTAATATGTGATGGCTAGTTCTCGAGCCCATCGGTGATGATGTCTGAAACTTTAAGGTTCTTACCCAGCCTTGAGTCATAGATGATGTCATGCTTGTAATGATTAGCAAGAGAAAAAGAGAGAGACCGCATATCAAAGCAAAAATAGGTGTTTTCTCCGTTGCCGATTACCACCTTGGATAAATATCTAGCAAAAGACCTAAGATATAACATTTTCCGCTAAGTCCACGAGGCAGAAGAACCAAGATCAAAAGCCCATAAATTATTATCTTTAATAATATTGGTTTTAATCTAGTCGCACTATATAGAGTTATAGTTATTACTAATTAAGAACTACAAGAATTTCAAGATAGCCGCCTGATTCCAATTTTTTAGATCAATAATTCCAACACCGCCCTCCAATATGGAGAATTTAACAATATACCAAGCCACCTTAGCCTCCGATATTTTAAGCTCGAGGTCATACCAGAGCAATTGATGGACGTGTTGAGAGAGTTCTTTAAGGATCCTCGAAATAAGAATAAAAATGAAAGACCGGTAAACTTCACCAGCAAAAACACTTATTTAATGAGTTGTAGGTGACCAACATAAGAACGTTTTTTGAATGTACAAGAGCCAATACACGAAGTAATGTTATAAAGGAGGGGTCGTCTATTAGTATGGGAAATTCGACCAGTGACCAGGGGACTCCAAGGTACTATACTAGGCCATAACCGACCTTATACCATAACAAGTTGATTAGATTAACATTAAGGGTATGGTTGATCCCATAAATGCAAATGTGACTTTTTTCAAGACTAACTTGGAGGCCCCAGAGCAAGAAGAAATCATTAAAATCATTTTTGATAATCACAAAGGATTTAATATCGTAATGATAGAAAATCATTTAGTCATCCGCAAAACAGAGATTTACAATTTTGAGCTTTATGACACTTTTAGTGGAAGTTAAAATTTATGTCATTGATTTTCTTCTTAATAATGCAAAATAAGACTTGTATAACAAGAAAAATAAACAAAGACGAGAGATGATTGTCTTCCTAAGGCCTAACCTCCCTTGGAAATTAACGGAAGGGTCATATTGATGTCAATGCTATAAGAAAGAGTGTAGATGCATTAGATAATACAAATAATCATCTTATTCAGGAAGTCCATGGAGACAAGGATATCAAGAATGAGATGTTAGTGAAGATTGTCAAAGCTTGCATGAGGTCAATTTTTTAGGCGAAGTTTTTGTCTTTCGTCTTAAGGTGTACCCGTGAGAAGTTCTTGGGAGAGTTAAATATTGTTAGAGATGTTCCCACCAGCCACGAATGCCGATTGAGAGTTGTCAACCACATAATGAAGAGAATATTTAATTTAGTTAACTAAAATTTTAGAGATGATTTTATATACGACATTGCATAAAGAAATCAGTGTGAAATAAGAAGAAAATGTGGGAGAGTACTATTTGGGGATAAGAGTTATCTAAGTGGAATTCCAAGAAAGCTTGATACGATCAAAATTGAAGAATTCGATGACACTATTGTAGATATTGTTACCCACGATGTTTCAAGAATTTTTAAAGAAGGTATAATTGAAATCATCGGGATTAGAGGATTTATTGTTGTCAATACTAAATAAAGCATATTTAATCTCGTCGTGAGTTACCAAACGAGTCATTAATTTCTAGTTCGAAAAGTTACCCTACAAGATATGAGGGACTGAACCTTTTCCAAAACAATGGGGTGCCTAGTACCAAGCAGATCTGTAAGAATTGTTGATCAGATTACCGCAAAAGAATTGTTGATCAGATTACCACGAGTGTTAGAAATTGAGATAATTTTGTTGCGTAAGATTTGATCACCGCGAGTGTAAGAAATTGAGATAATTTTGTTGCGTAAGATTTGTGTTTTAATGTTGTTGTGAAAGAATTTCTAATGACCGTGAGGCTGTTTCCGGTGGATTTGTTGACGAACATTCTACGGTGACCAACTTTGAAAATGATGTTGTGGCTGACGATGGGCCGAGAGAGAAGAATTGAATGCTAGGAAAAAAACCACCTTCTAATAAAAACCAACAATTTAAAATTATCAAAATGACATGATAATTCACGACCGTCAATAGATAAAAATTAGTCGGAAGATCAAACTTATAAAAATTAGTCGGAAGATCAAACTTTCTCGAGAGACTAAAATGAAATACACGATTTTGGTAAATAAAAACAATAATGGACAGGAGGCAAAGAGAAGAGAGAGGAAAAAGGAGAACAAATCCAACTAAAAAACAACGGTTGCAACACTCATACGGAAAAAAAGGAAAAATATTGTGGCCAATCGATCTAAAACCTCCATAAGTATTAATAACAATATCAATTTTGCGCCCCCAAGGGGTAGCCGAGTTGGTTGAGTATGGCATTCTTATGACCAAAAGGTCATGAGTTCGAGTCCCTCTACATACGCTTTCTCGGCTGAGCCTGTCACCTTGTGTGGTTTACCTTCTGGCGTTGGTTTGCAGGCTATCGCGTCAGACTGAGGGTTTATCCTGTGCGCACTCATTGCACTCTGAGTAGCGGCTGCGGGTTCCCTCCGAAAAAAAAAAAAAAAAAAAATATCAATTTTGCCCCCAAGGGGTAGCCGAGTTGGTTGAGCATGACATTCTTATAACCAAAAGGTCAGGAGTTCGAGTCCCTCTGCATACGCTTTCTCGGCTGAGCCTGTCACCTTGTGTGGTTTACCTTCTGGCGTTGGTTTGCAGGCTATTGCGCCAGACTGAGGGTTTACCCTGTGCGCACTCATTGCACTCTGAGTAGCGGCTGCGGGTTCCCTTTAAAAAAAAAAATCAATTTTTCTATATAGAGAGTAATAATTATGGACAAGTGTTATTCTTAGAGAAATTAGAAAGAGATATTTCCTTTATAAATTTTTCAATAACAATAATTTTTTAAAATAAGGACAGGTATTGAAAACTACAATTTAAAATTTTATTTTAATAATTAATCTCAAATTTAAACCGTATTATTCTTATTTATTTAAAATAATACTAATATAATTAATAAAATAAAAAATAAAAATGTAACGGTTTAAACTTTTCGATGAAACGACAATGAAATCACACTACCAATTTTATCCAAAATGTCCAGGCGGACTCACGGGTCGTAGAGGGAGTAATTTCCGGACAACAATCAATTTGGCAGGTTCCACGAAATTCATTTGACATGGACGTATATGTCTAACATTTTCTTTTGCCTGCTACTATATTGGTCTCGCTTTTTCGATGAACCAATCTAAATTCGGTTTAAACTATTATGTTTAAAGTAAAACTATTATATATTTGTGTCCATATTAAATAAAAATTAGTATTAACAGGGGTACAGATGGTTCAGCTGAACCGATACAAAATCCAAATATACTGGGTCGGATATTCTGCGGACTGAAAATGTTAATTATATATTCAATTATATAAGATAATTTTTTAATTTAATTTAATAAATAAAATACTTTTTAGTATTTTTTATTTAGTGTTATATTTTATTATTTACTATCAATCATAGATCTCATTCTAACTGGGAACTAAATTGTATGTACAAATTAACGTTGTATGTGTGAATGATTGACACCAAAAACATTCTTCACTAAAAACTAAAAAATAAACCAAAAAAAGATCCGGATATTGGCGAATTTAGAACAACAAAATAGTTCATCTACCAATCAGAACGTTGTTGACAAAGAAGTGGAGGAGATAAGAATATGTATAGTCGAACCGATCGTTCAAATGACTAACCTTCTATATTTAGCACAAGCTCTTAAGAGAAGTAGGCCGGGATCATACGTCTTGAAGATGATGATGGTGAGCATTCGTCCTCACACTGAGAGGAAACATCTAGACATGGTTCAACGGCCTCTCAACATGTTGTATTACAAACTTCAATATGTTAAGAACACTTTTATGAAATCATTGTGTAACATATAAACTAATGAAGAGATATGATGACTATATCATCTATTGCAAACAAAGACTAAATGAAAATTTGAAAGAATATACTAAGAGGTTTATATAAGCAAAAAATGAGCTGTAATATTTCTATGATTTAGTAGCCATTGCCACATGCACAGGGAATATTGGCAAGATAATTGGTAGACTTTATTATGAAATAAAAATTCGTTACTTCAGAGAATTATTAACTCAAGAGGAATTATACATCCGTGTAGAAGAAATTGAAAAAACAAGGCTTAAAAGAGATAATATCACTCCATCAGCGTACCCAAAGAGCAATGCAAGAAATAATGAATCACATACTATAACATACGTTAACTCTATCGAGGAAAGTATAAAGGAAATTATGGCAACGGCCGAAGATCAAGAGCCTGACTAAAGGCCCGTACACATAACTAATGGTGAATCTATAATATATGAAAGAACTAAACACACTCTCAGATATCAAAATCCATAAAAATTAGAAGGGCCTCGGGATACTAGAGATATATAGAAGTATGGATGACTCAAAGAGACTTGACAACGACCTTGACTAGTTATCAAGCAATGAATGACCGAAGTAAGAAAAAAAAAAGTCAAGATCTCTAGAAAATAACACGGTCTTTGTAAAGGAATAATTGAACTATTTTGGATTACGATCCAAGCAATCAATATTCATAGTTTAAGAACTTCAAGATGAAGAAAAAAGTGCTCATGATGGGTATAAACCTTTGCATAAAAAAAAATCTCCTTCGAGGCTACTATTAGATAAAATAAGGAATGATCCAAAAAATAAGGTCAAACACTATGACACATGTCAAAGGTTCTCCAATTTTATTCAAGTCTCAAGCATATTATTGGAAACAATATCTCAAGAAATTCCAATCGACTTATGACAATAGACATCGCGAGTCTTCTTCCAAAGCTTCCGACGAAAGGATTTTTTTATGGTAACACGAGACTACTTTTCCAATTGGATAAAAGTTCAAAAAATAATAAACATCACAATAAAAGAATTTGTTAGTTTCCTCGAGACAAACATTTTCTACCGTTATGGAATACCAATAGTCATTACTACGGATATAGGGATACAATATCAAAATAATAATATAACTTCGTGCTTTAGAACGAAAGGTATTAAGAAAATATTTTCCTCTTATTTTCATCCGTAGGAAAATGGGAGGTAGAAGTTACCAATCAAAAAATATACGAAGGAATAAAAAAATGTTAGAATGAGAAGAGGGAAATTCGCCAGCGTTTATACATGAACTTTTATGGTCTTACAAACCCTACCGATGGTAACAAAAAATGAAACATAATTCACTATAGTATGTGGAAGTAGTAACATCAACTTAAAAATCAAAGCCCATTTATAGAATATACACATACGACGAATGAGTCAAATCATAAGCTAGACAAGCATAAGTCTACATGATAGAGGAGAAAATAGTAAAAGCTCACATCTGGTAAGAGCATTAAAACTATCAAAGGAAAAAATAAATATAACCTTAAGGTAAGATTATGGAGCTTTGAGCCAGTGGACAAAGGCATAAGAAGGGTATTTCTCCATACCAAAGAGAAGGCTCATAACAAACAGCCCCCAAATTGGGAACACCCCTGCACTGTGAAATCAAAAGTAAAGCCATGAATAAATTGGCTACTGAACGTGAAAGGAAACCAGCTTCAATACACCTTATAATTAAGATTTTTTTGAATTATATTGTGACATTATATCAATGATTTCATGTACGTATTATTCTAAAATATATCAATGAGTTTATCTATAGATTTTTCTAAATCATATCTAGAAACGAATCTACAAATTCTACTAAAATGTTTTGAGGAGAAAATCTTATGATTATGTTAAAATGAAATCTAATATAAGGAATTAACTATACCAAAGGAAGAAGACATAAGGGTGTGAATACAAGTATAAGCTCTTCAGGTGCTACAACATCACCATAAATAAAGATAATACCAAGATAAATTCTTTGGAGCTTTAAGGAATAAATAAATTCTTTGACAATTGTATAACTATTTCCAAGGAAAACCATAAGAGAAGTCATGAACCCCTCTTAAATAAATAAATAAAAACCTAGAAACAACCCAACTTTGAAAATTGTTGAAGGGTGTAAATATATATTTCCAACTCAACTTTGCGTACGACATCATACGAATTGGACACTATTTTTGTTTGAGATTTTACCACAATCTCATTTTATATAGATTTTTCGCATTCCAATGTAACCTAAATGTTAATATTATCTTCTAAATGATCCTTCAAATATTTCCATAAAACATCACGCTCATAGAATATTTTAGCCATCATTTTATAATGACTAATCTGCTCAATTGTCCAAAGAATAAATTTTTCTTTATGTTTAAGGATAAGATATTTCAAATCTCGACGACAAGCTTACAATCTTTTGGGTAAATATAAGTTAACATGACGGTCTTGAGCCAATGTTAAATATTCTGAAATAAGTTCATTTCAAGTTGAAACTTGGCCACATATTTAGCTCACAATCTAGTTTCTAGTTGCGTTTGGTAAGAATTACACCTTAACGTTTCAATTTCAGCCTGCTTTCATCAACATTTTTTCTAGTAATTCAAAATCTACTTTTTTCTCTTTAACATCGGCATCCAAAATAAACTTAATTTCTAACTCGTCATCAAAAGAAACTATAACATATATGAACAAGAGCATAAGATCTAAAGTATGAGAGTTGGTTTAATTACAACCCTAATGAAAAAGAGAAAAACATTGAAAATAGTATGCACAGTCAACACATTTAAAGCTAAAAATGTGTAAAACAAGAAATTAAACAAGGTATTATCTCTAAAAAAATCATTTGTATGTTCACTAAGTCCAAAATAGACAAATAAATATGGACATTTTTATAGATGACTGCAAAATGGTTAAGCAAAGCAATAACTTACTTTAGAAATGACCTTGAAGATGTAACATGAGTTGGGGTGTGGCTTGAACAAAAGCAGTATGAATGGACGCACTAAATGCACCAACATAAGGTTCAGAAGGAACCTCATTAACAATATCAATGAGATTACTATCACTAGGTTAACCACAATCGGCATCATTAGGTTCTTTGGCAGAAACGCATACATTATCATAAGTTTCTACTAAAAATTCCTTCTATACAAGACCCTTCTCGATAGTATAATACCTCATGATACTGTAGGTGTAAAATATAGATCTATAGTTGTAGTTGATTTAGGAATGAGATCCACATCTCTGAAACTAACATTCAGATTTACAAAACATAAGGGTGTATCACCAATACAAATATGAATTTATGATTATATAATACCCGAATAGTGATAAAACACGACGGATGATATAATACCCGAATAGTGGATCTATATTTGTAGTGAATTTTCATGTTTCTTAGAATAGCCCACTCCATTTGTTTTTTGGTTATATTAAAAAAGATGAAAGTATTCGTAAATGTATTTGGAAACATTTAACATTTTAGTTTTTTTCAAATAAACAATTAACATATGTTACCTTTGATGGTTAGGTAGCTACATAAGAAATAATTGTCAATGAAGATATATTGTGAGTATCAACATGCCCAAAGAGATGAATCATGTTCAACAAGTAAAATCTCAACAACATCAAGTTTACAATGACCAAAAAGAGGATCAGTCATTCCTTCAGAATCAGAATCGTCATGTTGATGACATATTTGCTCAACATGAATCTTGTTCTATATTTTTCCCATTTTATAAATAAATTGGGGCAAAAGAGGGGGAATAGCAAGAAGAAGGAATTGATAAAGCTAATAAAATAAAAAGTTAACTACTAAATAATTACAATACGTGAAAATAAAAGTACAATGATAGTTTATAAAAATGTATGTG
This sequence comes from Limnanthes douglasii subsp. nivea, assembly GCA_036936605.1. Taxonomy (NCBI): domain Eukaryota; kingdom Viridiplantae; phylum Streptophyta; class Magnoliopsida; order Brassicales; family Limnanthaceae; genus Limnanthes; species Limnanthes douglasii. The sequence continues at coordinate 281,522,128 of JAUPFV010000004.1, forward strand.
ATTTAATCTAACAGTAAAATAAAAAATATATAAAAAATTACTTATTATGAAAGAATGTGTAACGACAAGACACATGCAGTCGTCTTCACCCATAAACTGGGTATTAATATAAAAATAATCCTCTCAATCAATTCTGCGCAATTTATCACTTTATATTTATGTGCGTTGTTAAAACGTAAAATAAACTTCAAAATTTATTTAATGGTCCACCTATTTAATAAACCCTTTAAATAATAATTTTGAAATAATAATTCCCGTTGAAAAGAAAATATTAAACCAAAATTAGTTTTCATTAATTATTCCTTTATTATTTGGAAGAATTGAGAGGCTACTTTTTAGATTTAAACAGTTATTATTTCATTATTTGAAACAACTAGGGGATAATCATGACATTTAAATAATTATTCCTTCATTTATTGAGAAAACTAGGCAGATTATTCTTTGGATCTAAATAAGTTTTTCTTTATTTTTTGAAAGAACTAGGGGAGCTACTCTTCAAATTTTAATAGGTTTTCATTCATTCTTTGAAAAAAACTATAAGGAATACTCATCAGATTTAATTAGTTATTCCTTCATTCTTTATAAGAACTAAGGGAGCTATTACTATACATAGTATAAATCTGAAACATCACGAAAACAATAATTTCAAAGTCTCCTTGATACATTGAAAAGTCCTAACAACTCTGGAACTCTGCTACTTGTTATGTGTACTCTTTTCTCTTTTGTCATATATATATTTTTTCCTCGAGAGAGGTTTCGGTTGGTGAACCATTTTTAATGAGACAAGAACATGGTTAGAACGAGTTAATCCGGCGATAACTCCGAGATTTGTTCGACTATATGAATATGAACTCATCAACGGGTATATCAGTAATTTTTAGTCTCTAATGAGTCTAAACGAAAGAAGCTGAGATACAATCTGATATACCTTAGGAAATGACATCTAACTTTAACAAAAAAAGTAAGCAAAATACTTACAATTTTAAAAAAATAATGACAATAATCAAATAATCAAAAGTTATTCATTCCTTGATCATCTCAAAAGGCCTAATGGAGCTAATAATAAAGGTATAAATCGTTCGTTCCACAAGATTCAACCCATCAAAATATTAAAATCCATTTAGTGGACCGTTACAAGACTCAAGTTCATAAAGATAGACCTTAAGAGGGCTAAAGCCAATTCTGCAGACTAAAGACCATTCGTTCACATAAAAAATGAGGGAAAGAACAGCTCAAAGATATTTGGAATCACCAATAAGTTTTTATATCTTTAAGCATTCAAAGTAACATTTAATTTTTTGTAGATAGGTTATAATTTCATTGATTATATGAGACAAGCCATCTACCTTTACAAATATAGTTCAATTCAACGAATAAAATATCAATTTTGTGATTATCATTTAGTTTTATATTTCTTATTATATTTTGCTATATAATTTGGATCTTAGATCTAATCTAAACCTAATAGATCTCAATTATTTTCACCAAACATATTAATAATTGTTTTCCAAATAAAAGTTTTTTCTTTTTGTAATTTTTTATCTTAATTATTAATAACATCTTTAATAACTTAAAAGTTATGAATTAATATGATCGAATTTTGTTAGCCTATCAAAAGTAAATTTGACACTTTTATTAAGAAACAAATGATATAAAAAACTAACTTAAAGAATATAAATATAACAAATTAGGATATAAAAACACAAATAATATAAATTATATAATTTAAGCCTCAAATTTACGAAACCCATTATTATGTGCATCACGATCTATATAGTATATCATAATATCAAAATTTTGAAAACTAGTACAAAAAATAAACCATTTTTAAATTTTCTATACAGTTATCCGTAATTTATATTATATTGAAATCTTGGTCGGTTAGGGAAACTGGTGTTTTGTTCCTAACCAAGCCTTATACCTCTTATTTTCTTAACCAAGCTCTCAATTTTGAGAGGAGCCAAACCAGTAATATAAAGAGATCATAGTGTTCTAGCTGAGCCTCGCCACCTTGAAGAAGCTATATTAAAATACCTAAATAGACCTCAATTGTTTTACCAAGATCTTAATTATTAGAGGATCCAAACCTAAGACATATAGCGACCTTATTTTTTGACGTAATCGCACAAGCCCACAACTATTTAGGTATTTTAGACACACGTAAATGGGGCTTATTGTTATCCAGTTATCGGACTATGGCAAAATGGGTACTCAAATTGAAGGACTTGGCAAACCCGTTGTCTGTCGAGGATGTGACAAAGGAGTAGGCCCGTTCACAAAGTTTGGGCCTTAAAACACACTGTTTAGGGCTCAGATTGTTGTAATAATGTTTTTCTCAGATTTGTTTTATACCTATGGATTTTATTAAAATAGCCCATCAAATCTGATTGTGTTTAGATTTGACTAGGGTATATCTTATTGTATTTATGATATTGTTGTAACTTTGGATTAAATTTTAGAGGAACTTTTATTTAAACTCTCAAATCCTATTCTTAAGACCGTTTTTGTTGAATTAAAATTGAGAGACTATTTTTTGAGCTTATTAAGTTCTTTCTATCACGAGGTTAGGATTTATATCCGTTTTTTCTTCAATTTATAATTATAACACTATAATGTTTCTAACCAAGCCCTTCATATTTAAAGAGCCAAACAAAAGAAATGAGAGGACCACAAAATTTCTAACTAAATCTTAAATTTGAGAAAAACAAAACCAAATAGTATTCATAATCGTGCCTTCAGTATTGGAATAAAAGATACTAATAAGCCTAACAGAATCCCAACTTTTTAAGCGATCAATGAAGTTTGGGACATGACTGACAAAAATTGTAAACAGACATCGATCTCTTAAGCGAGCCTTCAACTTGAGGAGAAACCATGCCAACGATATAGAAAGGCCTCAGTTTCCTGACAGAGTCCTCAACCTCAAGTTAAACTTGAAATGAAAAATAAAACAAAGTTAATTATGGGAACTCGTTTTCGTGAGTGAATCCTCGTTTTCGGAGATTGACCAAAAATAAAAATGAATCTCAATTTTGAAAAAAGACCTCGGTTTTCTAAAATGATCTCAATTGGTAAAACTATTGTGGCTAACCATAGAGACTTCACGTTTAATAACATAACGTATGACTCAGGCTTACTATGAAACCTTCCTTAATGCATTTCTTGGCCCAGGGTAGGAGGTCGCGATAAGAACCACGATAAGAATACCGTGTTCGTGGAGCTAAGTTGGTTAGTTAAAGATCCTTACAAAATAAATCATAAGAAAACGTATCAATGGTAAGGATTAGAATATAAAGAGAAAACTTGGAAGAAAGTACGTTACTTAAATTTATGAGTACACATAAAATTCATTATAAAATATTGTATGAAATTTGTAATTATGCTCATAAATAAATTTTAAAATTGGTTCATCTCTTACTATCAACTTGATCTTTAAGTGTGGTTTTAGCTCATTCATGTGAGTTGGAAATATATATTTATACTATTCAACAAAATGATATGAGTATTTAAGAGTATTATTATAAAATTGTTAATTTATGTGGTAAGTTTGATATCACCAAGTCTGGAGAGCTATGATTTTTATACAAATTAGCATCGTATGGTATAGTTTGTTTGTGGATCATCGGAATGATTTTGAAAGATTGTGTGCGAAATCGTCATCGATCTCTTTTATTTTGGGTTGATTCTGTTTTAATGAATTATTAGCAACAAAAGGTTCATTTTAACTCAAAGTCTAATAAAGAGTATGTTACACTTATGAATCTTCATGTCTAAATGATCTAAAAATCATATAGACACCAAAATAGGCAATCTCCTATGATATTGCAGGATGAACGAGGTTTCTACAAATGAAAGGGTCATTATAAGTCTTTGTTTAAATACATGCTAAGTGAAGAAAACCAATAACAATAATGACCACCGGAATAAAAATCTCCGTTGCAGACTGCTTCATGGACGTATTGCCTACATGCGGTTAACAATAAAGTGTTTGCCCCGTGTTTAGATCCATATATATATATATATAATTAGTTCCTTGATTCAAATTCAGATGCAATGTCGTCCTCGTTTTATAAACGTTCATATTTTACTTATAATTCAGTTAAATTGTCTTATTTATGGTTCTTTAATACAATTGATTTTCAACATAAATATGTTATATTGAGTCTTTTATTTATGTTAAATTTTTTTTATCATGACCATCGATGGTACTTCGATGCCAATGGTAAGAATTGGGTATGTTCGCATATGTGGTCCATTGTGTAATTTTTTACTCTCACTTTGTTATTAATTCTAGCAATTGTTTTGTTCATGATCCGCGATCTTAGAAGGTGATTAGTACAGCCCTCACAGAAAAAGGACTCTATATTTTTATGAGCTCAAAGTATCATATGTTGAAGAATCCATTGTTGACTTATCGTCTTTTTTTCCTAGTCGTTCATCTTTTAATCTTAATCTTTGACATTCTCGTCTCGGTCATGTTTTTATGGTTCATTTAATTTTTTTATAAGTGAAAGGATTATAAATCATTTGATGTCTAAAATTTCTTATTATAGTACTTGTAAAATGTTAATTTGTTAGTCTTACTTACTTTATTTATGAAAGTAGTTCTATATTAACTTTGCACTTGATCTTATGCACTTAAATGTATGGGTACCCTTTCTTGTATCCACTAAATGATATTCCAGATTTTCAAATAATAAGTTCACTCACTAAAATTGAATTTATCTTATGAAACACAAGTTTAATTTCTTATTTCATTTAGTAAATTTCAAGCTTTAATAAACCCCAACACGCTTTAATCATCAAATATTTTTATTGTGCTTTGTGGTTTAGTACACTTTTAACAAAAAAAAAACCAGTTACTCGCTTTTAATGGGACTATCGACCAAACCTCGTGTATATACATTTTTTAACAAGATGGACCATTCACGTGAAAATTTCTGTTTGGTTATATCTAATATTTTGGTATACCAATCATCCATATCTCCTATTTTCTTCCTACCGCCATCTAATTTTCATATAATATTGCAAATGATCATCTTCTGCATCATTTTATTTGTATGCGTAGATCTATTATATTTTTTATTTTTTTTATTTTTCTTTTGTTGCTGCTTTTTTTTACTTTGTTTTATAAAAACAATGTATAGTTCATTTTCACGGGTTGTTATGGTTGAAAAGCTTATTATTCTCGGCACCAAAAAATAAAACAAATTAGATAGACTACAAAAGTAACATGAATTCCAACTACCATTTATTTATTTTATGTGTATAAAAAGTTGATCGATATTTTAATAAATTCGATGAGCTGAAAACTATAGTTTAAACCGATTCAAAATTCAAATCAGTAAAACCATTGAAAATCTAAACAAATTAATCAACTTTTTAAGTCAGTACAAATACAATACAATCCAATAAATTATAGTTTTTTATTTATATATGGTAAACATATTTTCCTAATGGTCTCTGTACCAAAACACAACTTTCAGTCGATATCATGGAATTGTCGCCACTTTTAACTTTTTAGTAATTTCGTGTAAATACATTGTATTTATAAATAATGTAGACACGCTAATCTTCTCATCAACACCATCATTTTTCTTCTCTCCATCAGAAAATGAAGGGGGGTTTCTCAACATTAACTATATTACTTGTAGTGGTGCTTATCACGGTCGCAGAGGGACAAAATTGTTGGGTTAATCTAAACATGTTCTAAAACAAAGTTTTAATTATTTTATTTGTTTTTGTTAATTGTTTCCATCTCTTATAAGACTTAGTAGTGGGGAGTTGGTTATATTGTAGGAGTGTGTTAGTGGAGTAAGACTTAGTAGTGGGGAGTTGGTGATATTGTAGGAGTGTGTTAGTGGAGTAAGAGAGTGGCACTAAAATAGGAGTGGGTTATGCTTCCATCTCTTAGAAAGTATTTAAGTTGTTTGTACTTTGTTATTTCAGTTTAATATCAAGTAGTAACATTTGCTTTTTATTCCAAGTTTCTTGTTCATACAGTTTCTTGTTCATACGTTCTATAACTACACGTGGTATAAGAGCCCGATCATTCAAACAGCAACCCTTCATACACAACTGAGACGACATGGAGACAGCCAAGCCCAAGGAAAGCTCGTTTAATCTGAGTTATCCAATACTTACAAGAACAAACTACACGGTATGGGCAATTAGAATGCAGGTATACATGCAAGCGCTTGGTGTCTGGGAAGCTGTAGAATCCAAAGACCCCAAGGCTGTAATTGAAAACAAGGTCGATAAACGTGCGTTAGCTATCATTTACCAAGGAATCCCTGAGGATATTTTGCTATCCATTGCGGAGAAGAAGACTTCAAGAGAAGCATGGGAAGCTGTTAAGACAATGAGCCTGGGTGCAGAAAAAGTAAAGAAGGCAAGGGCTCAAACTCTGAAAGGTGAATTCGAGGCATTGAATATGGGAGAAACGAAACCACTGGACGATTTTTATATGAAGCTGAATGGTTTGGTCACTAAGATCAGAGCTCTTGGAGAGAAATTGGAAGAAGCATACGTGGTGAAAAAACTACTTAGAGCGGTTCCCTCGAAGTTTCTGCAAATTGCCTCTGCAATTGAGCAATTTGGAAACATTGAGAAGATGTCGATGGAAGAGGTTATTGGCTCATTGAAGGCACATGAAGAAAGAGTACGTGGACAAACCGAAACAAGCCAAGGGAAACTTCTATTGACAGAAGAAGAGTGGAGAAAGAAGGAGGGAAATGATGGACAATTGTTGTTGACCCGAGAAGAGTGGTTAAAGAGAACCAACAAAGAGGGAGCTCGAGGTGGTGGAGAATTTCATGGAAAATTTGGAACACGTGGACCACGAGACAGGAGCCAGGTGAGATGTTTCAACTGCTTGGCGTACGGGCATTATGCTGCAGAATGTCGTAAACCTCGAAGGGACAGAGATACACAGAAGGAGGTAAACCTCTCCAAAATTCAAGAGGATGAGCCAGCACTGTTGATTGCTGAGAAAGTTGGAGAGATGACAAGACAAACTATGCTGCTGAAAAAGGAAATTATAGTTCCACAACTGCGATTAGAGACTGAGGGTCAAAGAGAGTCACACGTGTGGTACCTGGACAATGGCGCAAGTAACCATATGACTGGTGTACGAGGAAAATTCAGCCAACTAGATGAACGAGTCACGGGAGAAGTGAAGTTCGGGGACGGCTCCACAGTAAGTGTCAAAGGTAAATGGGTCATATCGTTTAGGTGTAAAAATGGTGAAGAGAAGATGCTTAGAGATGTGTACTACAATCCCACGTTATGCAACAATATTATCAGTCTCGGCCAACTATCAGAGGAGCATCATCGAGTAATATTGAGTGGTGATTATTTCTGGGTGTATGATGATCAAGAAAGGCTGCTTATGAAGGTGAAAAAATCAGGGAATAGACTCTACAAAATCAGTCTCGAGGAGAGCACATCTAAATGTCTTCTAAGCAAGGTCGAAGAGGAAGCATGGCTTTGGCACTCACGTCTTGGTCATGTTAATTTTGGAGCAATGGAACAGATGACAAAGGAACATATGGTATATGGCTTGCCTCAAATAAAACAGCCAACAAAGAAGTGTGAGGGGTGCTTGATGTCAAAACAAACAAGGCAACCATTCCCATCTCAGGCGAACTTTCATGCTAAGACAATGTTGGAACTCGTACATGGAGATATTTGTGGGCCAATCTCGCCTCCAACATCAGCCGGTAATCGTTATTTCCTTCTATTAGTTGATGATTATAGTAGGAAAATGTGGGTTTATATGCTAAAATTGAAAAGTGAGGCATTTAGTGTATTTGCAAAGTTCAAACAGCTTGTTGAGAATAAAGTGGGTCAGAAAATCAAAATATTCAGGACCGATAGGGGTGGAGAATTTTGCTCAAATGAATTCAGTGAGCTCTGTGAAGAGGCTGGTATACAAAGGCATTATACAGCACCTTACACCCCACAACAAAATGGGGTGGTGGAACGTAGAAATCGAACGGTGGCTGCCATGACTCGAAGTTTTTTGAAGGGTGCAAGATTGCCATCATTTATGTGGGGAGAAACGGTGAGACACTCAGTTTATGTTCTTAACCGGCTGCCAACACGAACATTACGGGGAAAAACTCCATATGAGGCATGGACGGGGTGTAAGCCGGATTTGCAACATATAAGGATTTTTGGGTGTATGGCATACATGAAGGTTCCATCGGTGCACACAAGTAAGCTAGATGATCGTAGCAAACCAGTTATCTATCTGGGAAGGGAACCAGAGACCAAAGCCAATCGTCTATATGATCCCAAGGAGGGAGTCATTTGTGTAAGTCGCGATGTAGTATTCCTAGAAAATAAGGTTTGGCAGTGGGAGCAACAAACCGATAGTGAGGTTACGTTTTCTGGAATCGAGTTGCATAGTGAAGTTGAGCACATAGTCGAAGAAATGGGTGATACAAGAAATGCAGAAACGGAAAGTGAAACAAATGAATCAAGTGAGCCATCGACTCCGGTGCTCAGTCATAGAGGTGAAACGACTGATCCATACAACTCTTCTTCAACAGGAGAACAGGGGTCAGGGTCGGTCACAATGAGTAGTGAACCTAGAAAGTTTAGGCTACTGAGTGACATATATGATGAGACATCTCAGATAGAGTTGGATGATGATCTGTTATTTCTAAGCGTTGATGAACCAAACACATTTGAAACAGCGGTTCAAGAAAAAGAATGGAGGCAGGCGATGGAGACAGAACTCCAATCAATAGAGAAAAACAATACGTGAAAGTTGACAGATTTACCAAAAGGTCACAAGGCGATTGGGTTAAAATGGGTGTTTAAAATCAAGAAGGATTCGAATGGAACTATTGTGAAGTATAAGGCGAGACTTGTGGCTAAGGGTTACGCTCAAAAGCATGGAATAGACTTTGATGAAGTATTTGCCCCGGTTACTAGGTTGGAGACAGTTCGTCTGCTAATTGCTCTTGCAGCAACGAACAACTAGGAAATACATCATTTAGACGTAAAATCAGCTTTCCTTAATGGTGAGATCGATGAAGAAGTGTATGTAGTGCAGCCAGTTGGTTATGAAGTAAAGGGACAGGAGGGAAAAGTTTACCGATTGCTGAAAGCATTATACGGACTTAGAAAAGCTCCACGCTTGGTATGCACGGTTGAGGAGTTTTTTTAGAACAATTGGATTTTCAGAAATGCCCATATGAACATGCTGTTTATACTAAACGTGAAGGGAATGACTCATTGATAATTGGTGTGTACGTGGATGATATATTGGTCACAGGTTCAAGCACTGAAAATATTCTGAAATTTAAGGAAGAGATGAGTAAAGAGTTTGATATGAGCAACTTAGGAAAGTTATCGTACTACTTGGGCATAGAGGTTGATCAGAAAATGGAGTATGTCGAGTTAAAACAGTCTTCATATGCAAGGAAATTACTAAAGGTTGCAGGTATGACTGATTGCAATCCGAGTAAATGTCCTATGGAACCAAAGATTCAACTACATAAGGACGAGATGGGTAAGGCTGTTGAATCCTCCAAGTACAGAAGCATAGTGGGTGGATTACGCTATCTGGTTCACACAAGACCAGATATAGCATATGCAGTTGGTATGGTAAGCCGTTTCATGGAACGTCCTACTCTGCTTCATTTGGGTGCTATGAAGCGTGTTCTTCGCTATATAAAGGGAACACTGGACTACGGTCTCATTTACTCGAAGGGAACAGGTATTCATATGCTCTCTGGTTTTTCAGACAGTGATTTTGCAGGAAATAGGGATGATCGAACAAGTACTGGGGGAATGGCATTCTATCTAAATGAAAGTTTGATAACTTGGGTGTCCCAAAAGCAACGCTGTGTAGCTCTATCATCTTGCGAAGCCGAGTTTATGGCTGCAACAGCAGCGACGTGTCAAGGTTTATGGCTTCAGAAGTTACTAAGTCAAATTACAAACATGGAAACGAAGTCAGTTACACTGTACGTTGAACAGATCAGCAATAGATCTTGCGAGGAACCCAGTTTTTCATGGTCGCAGTAAACACATTGATATGCGCTTCCATTTTATTCGTGACTGTGTGGAGCGTGGAGATATTATCATAAAACATGTTAGCTCAGAGAATCAGCGTGCAGATGTTCTCACTAAGGCAATGTCATTTGTGAAGTTTGAGCAGATGCGAGAATTGCTGGGCATTAGGAAACTTGCAAAGGGTGTTTAGATTAAGGGGGAGTGTGTTGGGTTAATCTAAACATGTTCTAAAACAAAGTTTTAATTATTTTATTTGTTTTTTTTTAATTGTTTCCATCTCTTATAAGACTTAGTAGTGGGGAGTTGGTTATATTTTAGGAGTGTGTTAGTGGAGTAAGACTTAGTAGTGGGGAGTTGGTGATATTGTAGGAGTGTGTTAGTGGAGTAAGAGAGTCGCACTAAAATAGGAGTGGGTTATGCTTCCATCTCTTAGAAAGTATTTAAGTTGTTTGTACTTTGTTATTTCAGTTTAATACTAAGTAGTAACATTTGCTTTTTATTCCAAGTTTCTTGTTCATACAGTTTCTTGTTCATACGTTCTATAACTACAAAAACTGTAACCCGACGGAGCTATCTCCTTGTGCACCAGCATTCATGAGTTCAGCGAACCCGTCCAGCGCCTGCTGTGGCAAAGTGAGACAACAGAGGCCATGTCTTTGTGGGTACATAAGGAACCCAAATCTGAGTAGGTTTGTTAACTCTCCTAATGCAAGAAGAATTGTAAGCGCATGTGGTGTTGCTATTCCCAACTGTTAAACGATGTTCTTATGCTAGTATGTTGCTTATCAATAAGAGGCTGATTATATAAACGCCGCTATAAAATTAAGTCTTGTATCAAAAACTTGTTGTTCTAATGAAATGAACATGGTTGCTTTTAAGGCTTTTTGGTTGATGGGTTTTCTTTCTTATGATTATCATCTTCTGAACAGATCCGAGATATCTATAGATGAACTCTGGATAGGCTGCTGATGGAAGCCAAATCCATAACATGACGTAATTGGTCACGTACCCTTAGTCCTCAAATGAAATCACCAATAACTATATTCAGATATAATTCAATTTCCATAACGTGAGTTACGTGACTGAGAATATTACAAAGTGAAAACACTAAAAGATTTCGGGTCTTGTAAAGTTGAACTTCTCTGTTATCTTGTTCAGCTTTTCCGATTTGGTACATGAGCACGTCCGAATAGAGCTTGAGACTTTAATTTTTTGGGCCGATAACGATCGGATCAAATCGGATCAAATACAATATTTTCTTTTCGGTACACCCATACTTTCAGCTATCAGAAAATAATGCTCCCAGTCTGATGTCATTACCAATTACTAGGGCTGTTATCCGTCCGGTTCGGTCCGGGTTTTGAAGGAACCGGACCGGACCGCTAAGCTTATCGGTTCGGACCGGACCAGACCGATAAGCTTTCGGTTCTAATTTTTGGAACCGGACCGAACCGCTAAGCTTTCGGTTCGGTTCGGTCCGGTTCGGTCCGAGTTCGGTTCGAGTTCGGTTCGGTCCGAGTTCGGTCTGGTCCGGTTTCGGTCCGGTCTACTTAAAAAAAATAAAATCAATTAAAAATTAATTTTTAATTTTGTTTTATTAAAATAAATGATATAAAAACTAAAGTTTATAAATTCTTAAAAAATTGGTAATTAACTATTAATTTTGGTACTATAATTTATAAAAAAATATATAATAATAATAAATAATCGGTTTTAACGGTTTTATTGGTCCGATTTCTTATCGGTTTCATCGGTTCGATTCTGTATCGGTTCCTTCGGTTTTATCGGTTTTATCGGTTCGATTTCTTATCGGTTCTATCGGTTCGGTTCCTAACCGGTTTTTTGTTTCGGTTCCTTATCGTTTTTGGATTTTAGAATGGAACCGCGAACCGGACCGTTAAGGTTCGGTCCAATTCTCGGTCCGGTCCTTATCGGTTCGGTCCCGGTCCGGTTCTCGATTTCCGAGAACCGTTGACAGCCCTACCAATTACATAACTTTTAAGTGTTCAGTCAATGTCACGGAATCTTGGACCTCTTTACCCTTAGCTTTATAGAAATCCTCGGCCTGTAGCCTGTAGGGCCGTCAATAAACGACGCGATCTTGAAACTTTATACGTAAAATAAAAAAGATAAGATGGTTTCATTTTTATTGGACTTTGATAATAACATTTTGACTAAATGTTAAAAGAATCCATAGGTTAGAAGGAAATATACTAATGACATATTTAGTCATTATGGTGGGACATTCCAAATAATAAGTAATTGAATTACTTATATAAATATAATTAGATATGAGTTGGATTAATATGTTAAATCTAATTCTGGGTCTATAATTATAGATACCAGATTGATTTTTTTTTTTAATTTAAAGGTATCCATATACCGATATATAAGACTAAACTAATAAATTAGACGACAAAATTAATGAAAATAAAATTTAGTAAGTAATGGTCCTTGATCAAATGTCGAGTAAATGGAAATAATGTAAATGGAAATAATGCAAGTAGATTAATTTTGCTACCTAATTACATTATACTATATATATAAGTATGACTATTATAAGAATTTTCTTCATGTATTTGTAGATTCAATCTGATACTTTTCTTTATTAGACTGACATCTCAAATCTTGAATTTAGTTTTTTTTTATTTATTTTAAATTTCTACTGCACTTGTTTCCGGAACGTAAGAACGAATAGCTTCACTATCGAAGTATAACAAAGAGAATATCGAAACGATACAAGAAAACTAGATGGTTAATCAATTACAATATATTGTTACTGGGGAAGTAATTTTACAAAGTAAGTATTTCACAATTTTATTTTGTAGGAATCAAACACACAGGGTAATATCTATCTTATAAAATTCAGCAATTCAATATATTCAATCAACATTAAATGACACTAACTCATTAGTACTAATTAACTTTTTTATACGATTTGATCATACTTATCAATAATATAGTTATCAATCTAGAATATTAATATAAGTTGTTGAAATAATATTGGTTTGCTATTGTGACCATAGTGCATTTTTGTAATAATATACAATTGTAATTGAGATTATATATATAGTAACTTTTCTGAATTTTGTCGATCTATTTTTATAATAATATTTTTATAAAAAATAGGAATGTTGGAGAAAATAATGCTTCAAGAAATTTAAAAATTTTGACTTAGAGTAAACACCTTAGTTAGTATCATTATCTATTTAGGTGACTCCTTGTTGGTTTAGACTTAGAGTAAACACCAATAGTGGTGAGTATGGCTGACAAATAAATAAATATTAAAAATAAATAAATAATTAGATAAATTTACAAACTTCTCTGCTGACTTTCGTAATCATACTAGAGTAACTTAAAAATATATAAAAACCAATATCCAATCTAAGTTTAGCATCAACAAACTATGTTGCAAACAAACCGGAAGGTAGGTCGGAAATCAACATCAACTACATACGCCAAAATAGTAGTTATTTCAAAAGACAAGGCAAATTACATAAAGATAGAAATAATTCTCCAAACAACTATAAAAAAGAAGTTTTAGAGGTGACTGAGAAATATTTTATCGTAGCAAGCCTACATGTCAATTTTTTTAAAGGTATGGACATCAAATGTTGTATGTTATTTCAAGGATGCAACTACATATATGAGATCTGCATCAAATAATCAGTCAAGGAATGATAGTTACCATGATGTCTATATTGTGACATCATAACATGGAAATTAAGCATCCTAGTATGTAAATAGTGGTGCTAGTCACCAGATCTCTTGGATAATCTCACTATATATCATACTTTAAATCTAACTCCATTGTCCTAGACCTTATACATGTTAGTGTAGAAGACAGAGATTTAATGGTAAGAGTAAATAAAAAATGAGAGAAGTAGAGAGTTAGTGGAATATGAAAAGAGAAAGCTACTTTGTTTAATAAAATATTTGGTTTAAATACACATAAATTCACACAGAAGCAGAGTTAGTGCTTTCATTCACTTTTAAAAACTTGTTGAAAACTAGTTTGAAAGAAAAATAAAAATAGTGTAATCTTATCGGGGCTGAGTTTAAAGCTTTTGTTCAAACAACTAAACACTTTGAAATACATCTTTGAACCTCATACTCATACACTTCAACTCAAAATGGAAGGACAAAAAAGAAACATAGACATAATGGGTCTCAACTTCTTAGCACAAGCCAAACTACCTTGAAAGTGTTGGATTTATACTTTTTTTACATCACTCTTCCATATCAATAGACTACCTATTGTCACTCTGAATGACCTTACACCATATGAAAAACTGTATCACAAAATACGTGAATATTTGGCTCTTAAAACCGTTAAGTGTGTTTGTTTTTCCTACATAAGACTATATCAACATCACAATTTCTAATACTATAGAATAAAATTGGTTTTTCAAAGATATAGTGACACTCACAAAGGATATAAATGCCTAAGATCTAATGGTATACTATATATTTTAAGTAAGAACTTTTTTAATGAGTTAGAGTTATCATTTCACTCAAATTTCGTACATGATAAAAATCTTAATAATCTATCAATATTATTAAGATACTGAAATTGAAGTGAGGATACTTAGATGCTTCAAATGGCTGGGTATTGAACGCAAAACAAATTTAGATTTGGTTGAAGCCATAAAAAACATAACAAATGAACAGGTATACTTACGATATGTTTTTTAATCTGTTTCAAATTTTACATATATATATCTGTTTACTTTAACATTTTAACACAATTTAAGCTGATAGAAGAAGAAGTAGAAGAATTTGGAGGATAATTCCAAATAAATGAAGAAAATATTGATGCTCCTCAAGAAAATTATATTGTTTCACCAATAGAACAAGTAAACCTCAACGAAGATGAATATGGTTTGCATTGGGATACGCTACAAGAACAAACTGCAACAGATTCTACTGATAACGAAAAAACACTTGACCAATACATAGTTCAACCACGCCAAAAAGTTCCAAGAAGTTAAAAATCTGCAACACGATGAAGAAAACCAGTACGATACCTGAAAGAGAAAACTTTACCAGTGGATACAGTTGGTTCCCTAACTGAAAGAAAGATGAATACAACATCACAGATTCTTAGGAATCTGAAAAAACCTGAAAAGACAATACAAAAGAGTTCTAATATAAACATTTCGGACAGATTATAACATCTCAAAATAGAAAACATAAGGTTGAAGAAATTACTAGAAAGAGAAAAGGTAAAAAATATACTATTTTATCATATCTAGTATCATAATTACAGAAGGTTGCGCATCTAGCATCATTATAACTGAAAAGTTTCGCATCTACTCGTAATTAACAATTCTCATCTATCATTCTGTTAAAAGTTCTACATCTATTATTTTGTTTCACATTTCGCATCTATCTTTATGTACACGTTCCGCATCTATCATTATTGACATTCTGCATCTATCAATTATTTGACTTGAACGTTTCGCGTCTAGGTTTATGAATGTGAAGATTTCACATCTATTATTTATCTTCTGATGTCAAATGTTTCGCATCTATCTTTACATTGCTTATTATTTTACAACAAGTTAACACAATAGCCCCAGCCTCAGCGCCAACCACAACCCCACAACCACCCACAGCCCTAACAACAACACCACCACTAGACGCAGACGAACCTCAGACTGACCCAGTCTCTAGCCATAGTTTCGATTTAACAATATTTGAAAAAGTAGAAAAAAATGAAATGGAACACCGACAATTTCAACAACAAATCGATGGACTCAAAAAGAAACTCAAAGAAAAGGAGAAGATCATTACACAAATGAAAGCGGATGCAGAGATGCACATTGAGGTTGAACTACAAAACACCTTAAACTACCTATGTTAAAGCTAAACATTAAAACAACTGAACATCAACCAAAAACTTTTGGTTCAACTTATTCAAGAAGAAAGAGATTAAATGATCAAGCCCACCAATCACCAAATAAAATAAAATAAACACCAAATATTGTTGTGGAAGACAAGCTTCAACCTCCACAATAAGAAAAAGTGAAGATGATTTGCAAAAACGGAATCATAATATTGTTGTTACGGATGAGAATGACCATGTTGTTGATGTTGAATTTCATGTTGCTGCTACTACATCTGAGGATGTTTTCGGTCTTGCAAACAGGCATGTTGAGTGGAAAACCAAGTTCATACCACTGTTAATAGTGAGTCCCCTATTAATGTTGATATTGTTAATTCTGAAGATATTGTTGCTATAGAAAAGGAGAATTCTACTCCTTTTGAAGTTGGAAAGGAAAAGCAAGTTGATGCCACATTTGAAATTACTACTGAAGTTGCTAAAGTACCTGAAGTTGCTGAAGTATCTGAAATTGCTGTTGCTGAAGTACCTGAAGTACCTGAAGTTGTTGTTGCTGAAGATGATCCCTCAGTTCTTGTTAACGTTATAGAAGATCAAAATCCCAATACTGTTATGGAAGAACAAGATAAAAATACTAATGCTGCTATTCCTACTGCTAAAGAATCCATTGCTAAAATATCTCAAACGTCAAGCACAGTAGCTGAAGTATTTAAAGGGGACAAGAGTGTTGCTGAAGCATCTGGAGTGGCAAATGATGTTCCTGAAGAATCTAAAGTGAGAAAGGAAGATACTGTGGACAAAGAGGTGATACAAATAACCCAAAATTAACAAAAGCTGGTTTATTTGCCTCTGGTGTTTAACTGAAAGCTGGTTTTGCATTTAAAGATACAAGTTTCGCATCTATCATACTTGTGTATTACTGTTACTCATGTTTCGCATCTAATGTACAGTTTTCTGTTTTGTTAAGGAAAACGCATCAGAAGTCCCAGAAAACCAAACGCTACAACTCAGTGACTTAGACCCAGAAATTGAGAAAGAAATTATAAGAATTGAAAAGGACATAAAAAAGAAAAAAGGAAGTGAAACATTTGCACATATCATACTTAATTGTTTCGCATCTAGCATATTTTCATACTTTCTTATTTATTGTATGTTTCGCATCTAGCATATTTTTCTACTTTCTCATTTACTGAAGGCTTCACATCTACCTTGGCTTAAGCTAGTTTCCTCTCTATTATATTTCTAAATGTTTCGCATCTACCAATTTATTTTTGAATGTTTCGCATCTACCAATTTATTTTTGAATGTTTCGCATCTAGCTTGGCTTTCCATTATTTCCACTCTATGATATTACTGTACGTTTCACATCTACTATTGTTTTCCTTATTTCTCATTTACTACTGTTTCGCATCTATCGATTCTATTTCTTAACGTGTTGCATCTAGTTTGCTTTCCCTTATTTCCCCTCTATTATATTACTGTACGTTGCGCGTCTAGCAATGTTTCTCATATTTCTCATTTACTAAGCGTTTCGCATTTATCGTTTCTATTTTCTGAATGTTTCGCATCTATTTCTTCTAACAGTTTTAATTATTTCCCATCTGTGCAGAAAGATTTGGATGAAGGTCCTTCATTTGAACTCATTGTAGATCATACTCAAAATCAAGTCAATATAGAACAACGAAGCATAGAAATTACCAAAAAAGAGTGGCCATTTACAAACAAAGTTACAGCTGCTATTGACATAAACGAATACTACAAGCTAGAGCTGATTGAAACATGAGAAAACTATCCTGATCCAACAGTATGGTCATGTCCAGATGTACCAGGCTCAAGTATTTTTGTTAGTACTTTGATGGAGATAGCAGATGAAGATGAAATCGACTCTATGGTAAAAGTTAAATTCAAATTTACTTTTTTCCATTGCTTCGCCAATCATATGTTAACAAACTGCTGGTTTCCACTTTTGACAAAACAGGTAATTGATGGTTATATATATATATATATCAACCTTAAAGAACACAACTTTCAAATACCAGTTGCAAGTGGTAAAGCAGAATTTATTCCAGTAACATACGTATCTGGAAGCGTAATGGTAACAATAAAATAATTTTACGACATTTATTTATTTATAAACATAAATGCTTCTAATTATTACTCCTCCAATGTAGCATCTGCTGAACCGAAATATGGATGTAACATTATATGTTGACGATAAGCTACGAGGCATCACAGAAGGTTTAATTTTCGTTCCACTTCTAA
Organism: Limnanthes douglasii subsp. nivea; assembly: GCA_036936605.1. Lineage (NCBI taxonomy): Eukaryota > Viridiplantae > Streptophyta > Magnoliopsida > Brassicales > Limnanthaceae > Limnanthes > Limnanthes douglasii. The sequence goes on from JAUPFV010000004.1 coordinate 281,540,264, forward strand.
CAGAAGCTAGACCTGATAATGTTAACCATTGGACATTATTGGTAATATATGTTGAACATCAAAAAGCAGTAAATCTATACCCAATACCAAAACGTCCAGATCCAACAAGAAAAGCTGCAGAAAGATTAGTAAGTGTCCCTCTTTTATAATAATTTCATAGAACATATATATATATATATATATATATATATATATATGTCATCTGATTTATTTGTATGTTTATTAATTTACAGATTGCATACCTCCATAACAACAACATTTTACAATCAGAAGAACCAATAAAGATAGTTTGTCTAGTAAAGATTACTAAACAAAGATCTGGATCACTTGATTGCGGAGTAATGGTCTGTGATTACTTCAAATATTATATTTTCCATGGGAAACTTAAACATCACAAAACTTCTGAAATTGCACCATTAAGAAGAGCAGAAATGTTCTACATGTTTCTTAATGACATGAACACTAACAAATATTGGAACGATGATTACAAATAGATGTTTTACTTCTTGTGATGTTTGTAATATTTTTTTACATGTAAACTGTCTAACAACTATGGTTTCGCATCTATCTAACTTGTAGTAACACGTGTATCGCATCTACCTCGAACTATAAACATGTTCTGCATCTATCGTTTGTATTCTAATTCATGTTTCGCATCTATCACTTTATTTTTTCTCTTGAAAACGTTTACCTATCTTCTGCTCTAAATCCAATTATCAGTTACAGAAAGTAAAATCTGTGTTTGTAATTAATAAACTCAACCAATCTCACACATATAAATAAAAAATTCAAAAAATAAACTAGTAGCTATAGTTTGATTTGATAATTTCTTACATGATTTGACAACTCTAACATACTCATCATTACACTGCATCCACTACACAAAAGTCTAATCATACGTTTCGCATCTTTTATATATTTTTTACATAAGGTTTCGCATCTATCTTTAATATCCTAATGCATGTTCTGCATCTACTATTTAGTTTTCTCTTAAATACTATTTCCTACATTCTCGACTAATTATTTTTCATCCAAATTACCACTTGCAGAAGTAAAAATGTTTATATAGTTTATAAACTCAACGAGTCTCACACATATATAGGTTCAAAAATAAAAAATAAAACTAGTAACTTTACTTTGATTTGATGTTTTCCTACATGATTTGACAAGTCTAAAAATACTAATCATTACACTGCATTAATTACAAAAAAAAAACTCACATATATCAACCAAAATATATTACTTTGGTCAAAGTTTGTAGTCTTTTCACATTCGTAAAAAATTAACCTATCAAAAATTTAAATTCACAGTCCCGCATCTATCAAAGCATATTCCCATTATGTTTTAAATTTCATTTCGCATCTACAAATAGAAAGGTTAATTATACGTTTCACATCTATCTTTTCACTTTTACACAAAGGTTTCGCATCACGTTTTTCTCTTCTAATAAGTGTTTTTAAGAAGAACTGAATGATAGGAAAAGAAAACCACTCAGATTGCTTCTAGTGGAAACCAACAATTTAAAATTTCTAAAATGACATGATAATTCACGACCGTCAGTAGATAAAACTTGGTCTGATAAAAATTAGTTGGAATAGCAAATTTTTTGGAAAGAGATCAAAATAGAATACACCATTTTGACGAATTAGGACAAACATGAACCGGAGACAAATAAAGAAAGAAAGAGAACGAATCCAACTAAAAAAAGAAAACGGTTGCAACTTATACTAAAAAAACTAAAAAAATAAAAAAAAATAAAAATTATGGCCAACCGATCAAAAACCTGCATAATTATAATAACAATATCAATTTTTTTTATATAAAAAGTAATGGTTATGGGGAAATGTTACTCTTGAGAAATTAGAAAGAGGTATCTCCTCTATGATTTTTCAATAACAATAATTTTTATTTTCTTTAAAATAAGGATTAATATTGAAAACTACAATTAAAATTTTATTTTAATAATTAATCTCAAATTTAAAACGTATTATTTTTATTTATTTAACATAATACTAATATAATTAATAAAATAAAAAATAAAAAAATGTAACTGTTTAAACTTCGATGAAACGACAATTAATTAACACTACCAACTTTTTCCAAAATGTCCACTAAGACGAAAGGAGGGAGTAATTTCATTGATTAGGCGGAGTCACGGGTCGTAGAACAATCAATTTGGCTGGTTCCACCAAATTCATTTGACATGTCTAACATTTTCTTTTGCCTACTACTATATTGGTCTCACTTTTTCGACGAACCAATCTAAATTCGGTTTCAATTATTACTTCTAAAGAAATTATTATACATTTGTGTCCATATTAAATAAAAATTAGTATTAACATGGGTATAGAAGGTTTAGCTGAACCGATACAAAAATTGGGTCGGATTTTCCGTGGACTAAAAATGTTAATTATATTTTCAATTATATAAGATAATTTTTTTATTTAATTTAATGAATAAATTACTATTTTTTATTTTTTATTTTTTATTTAGTGTTATATTTTATTATTTACTCTCTGTTAGGGTGGCGACCAAAGTCCCACATCCCACATCGGTTAAATATGGGAAAGATTAATGGTATATAAGTAAGAACATATCTCAACTAGTTTGAGGTCTTTTGGAAGTGGACCAAATGCAAAGCCGTGAGGGCCTTCGGGTGCCAAAGCGGACAATATCATAATAGTGTTGAGATCGGTTGTGTTCTTACTTATATACGGAGGCAGAATATGCGGACGGGACCCCTAATTCACAACACCCATATTCCCAACACGTGGTATCAGAGCACCAGGCCCAGACGCCGAACATCATACCAGAAGCCGAGAGCCATACTCAAGGGGAATGATCTGCTGGATAGATGGAGCGCCACGGCTCATCAAGCAGGTGGCTTGATAAAGGAGCGGCGCAGATTCATCTAAAGAGGGAGTGCCAGATGGCTCATCAAGCAGGTGGCTTGATCAAGGAGCGGCACAGAGCAGATAGATCCGCCCTAAAGATCTAGAGTTCAGGTTTCTCTTCACCTGACTAGAGTAGGCGGATGGAAGTCAATTGAGAGGAGGCTAGAGTGGTACTTTGTTCGAGAGGAGGATTGTTAGGTGCGACCAAAAGTCCCACATCCCACATCGGTTAAACATGGGAAGAAAGATCAGTATATAAGTTAAGAATACAACTCCATTAGTATGAGGCCTTTTGGTAGTAGACCAAATGCAAAGCCGTGAGGGCCTTCGGGTGCCAAAGCGGACAATATCATACTAGTGTTGAGATCGGTTGTGTTCTTACTTATATACGGAGGCGGATTATGCGGACCGGGGATCCAGCTTTGCGTTGTGGAAGATTAAACTGAAATCTTCATTGGTACTGCAAGGGTTGTGGAGGGCTGTGGAGAATAAGTTACCCGAAGAGATGAAAGAAGAGGAGAAACAAGATCTTCAAGAAAGGGCTTTGTGCTGGATTTTAATGAGTGTGAAAGACAATGTGCTTCGCGAGATGGTGGTGAAATTCTCGAAGGTCGAACATGATGAACCAGTAGCCATATGATCAAGGTGATCTGCTCTAGAGATCCTAGTTCGGAGTGCTCGTGGCTCATCAAGCAGTGTGGCTTGATTGGAGTGGCGCTAAGGAACAAGACAGTGTGGTCTAAGAGGAGGTGAGCAGTAACATCCGTAGTGCCTCTATGGTCAGGTAGTCTCCAACCTGATTAGAGTGGGCGGATGAAAGTCAATTGAGAGGAGGCTAAGTGGTACTTTGTTCGAGAGGAGGATTTGTTAGGGTGGCGACCAAAGTCCCACATCCCACATCGGTTAAATATGGGAAAGATTAATGGTATATAAGTAAGAACATATCTCAACTAGTTTGAGGCCTTTTGGAAGTGGACCAAATGCAAAGCCGTGAGGGCCTTCGGGTGCCAAAGCGGACAATATCATACTAGTGTTGAGATCGGTTGTGTTCTTACTTATATACGGAGGCGGAATATGTGGACCGGAACCGCATATTCCCAACACTCTCAATGATATATATCGTTCTAACTAGGAACTAAATTCTATTTACAAATTAATGTTGTATGTCATAATGGCTGACAAAAAAAAAATTCACCGGAAACAAAAAGTTAAACCAAGAAAAAAGATGAGGATATTGGCGAATTTAGAACAAGAAAACAGTTCATCTACCAATAAGAATGTTGTTGGCAAAGAAGTTGAGGAGATAAAAATATGTATAGTCGAACCGATCGTTCAAATGACTAACCTTCTATATTTAGCACAAGATCTTAAGAGGAGCAGGCCATGATATTGTATACGACGATGTATACCCTTCCCTAGTTGCATGTGAAATCAAAGATCATACGTCTTGAAGACGATGGCGGTGAGCATTTGTTCTCACACAGAGAGGAAACATCTTGACATGGTTCAATGACCTCTCAACATGTTGTATTACAAACTTCAATATGTTAGGAACACTATTCTGAAATCAATTTGTAGCATATAAACTAATGAAGAGAGACGATTACTATATCATTTATTACAAACAAAGACCAAATGAAAGTTTGAAAGAATATACTAAATGAAAGTTTGAAGAATATACTAAGAGGTTTATATAAACAAAAAAATGAGCTGCAAGATTTCTATGATTTAGTAGCCATTACCACATGCACATGGAATATTGGCAAGATAATTGGCAGACTCTATTATGAAATAGAAATTCGTTACTTCGGGGAATTATTAGCTCAAGCGGAATTATACATCCGTGTAGAAAAAATTGAAAAAACAAGGATCAAAATAGATAACATCACTTCATTAGCATACCCAAAGCGCAATGCAAGAAATAATGAATCACATACTATAACATACGTTAACTCTGTCGAGGAAAGTATAAATGAAATTATGGCCACAACCGAAGATCGAGAGCCTGACTAAAGGCATGTACACATAACTAATGGTGAATCTATAATATATGAAAGAACTAAACACACTCTCAGATATCGATATCCATAAAAATTAGAATGGCCTCGAGATACTAGAGATATATAGAAGTATGGTAAATTCCATAACGATATAAGCCATTTTATAAGATATTATTGGGATCCACAAGATCAACTCGAGAACTTGGTAGACGAAATCAAACTATAAGACTTTGCTAAAAGGAGAAGAAATGATGACTCAAAGAGACTTGACAACGACTTTGACTAGTTATCAAACAATGAATGACCGAAGTAAGAAAAAAAGAGTCAAGATCTTTAGAAAATAACACAGTCTTTGTAAAGGAAGAATTGAACTATTTTGGATTACGATCCAAGCAATCAATATTCATAGTTTAAGAATTTCAAGACGAAGAAAGAAGACCTCATGATGGATATAAACCCTTGCAGAAAAAAAATTCTCCTTCGAGGCTACTATTAGATAAAATAATGAATGATCCAAAAAAACAAGGTCAAACACTAAGACACATGTCAAAGGTTGTCAGGCATATTATTAGAGATAACATCTCAAGAAATTTCATTCGACTTATGAGAACAGACATCGCGGGTCTTCTTCCCAAAGCTTCCGACGAAAAGAATTTTTTTATAGTAACACTAGACTACGTTTCCAATTGGGTAAAAGCTCAAAAAAATAATAAACATCACAATAAAATAAGTGGTTAGTTTCCTCGAGACAAACATTTTCTACCGTTATGGAATACCAATAGTCATTACTACGGATATATGGACACAATTTCAAAATAATAAAATAACGCGGTGCTCTAGAATGAAAGGTATTAAGAAAATATTTTCCTTTCATTTTCATCCGTGGGAAAATGGGAAGTAGAAGTTACCAACCAAAAAATATCCGAAGAGATAAAAAAAAAGTTAAAATGAGAAGCGGGAAATTGGCCAGCGTTTATACATGAAGTTTTATGGTCTTACAAACCCTACCAATGATAACAACAAATGAAACATAATTCACTATAGTATATGGTATGGAAGTAGTAACAACAATTGAAAAATCAAAGCCCATTTATAGAATATCCACTTACGACGAATGAGTCAATTCATAAGCTAGAAAAGCATAAGTTTACATGATAGAGGAGAAAATAGTAAAAGCTCACCTCTGGTTAAAGCATTAAAAATATCAAAGGAAAAAATAAATATAACTTTAAGGTAAGATTATGGAGCTTTGAGCGAGTGGACAAAAGCATAAGAAGGGTATTTCTCCACACCCAAGAGAAGGCTCATAACAAACTGCCCCCAAATTGGGAAGGCAAATCTTAGGCTCATAACAAACTGCCCCCAAATTGGGAAGACCCCGTGAACTATGAAATCAAAAGTAAAGCCATGAATAAATTGGCTACTGAACGTGAAATGAAACCAGCTCTGACATCCATAGAGTATAGATTGCCTAAACTTTTATTATTCCCCATATGATATGATCATTTTCTTCATTTACTATAATTTTGTAAATTAGTTTGCTTTGCCAGAGGTATAATTAGATCAGATACACCTTATAATTAAGATTTTTTTGAACTATATTGTGACATTATATCAATGATTGAATATATGTATTATTCTAAAATATATCAATGAGTTTATCTATATATTTTTCTAAATAATATCAAGAAACGAATCTACAGAGTCTACTAAAATGTTTTGAGGAGAAAATCTTAGGATTGTGTTAAAAATAAAATCTAACATATGGAATTAACTATACCAAAGGAAGAAGACCTAAGGATGTGAATATAAGTATAAGCTCTTTAGGTGCTACAACATCATCATAAATAAAGATAATACCAAGCTAAATTCTTCAGACCTTTAAGGAATAAATAAATTCTATGACAAATGTAGGACTATTTCCAATGAAAATCCTAAGGGAAGTCATGAACCCCTCTTAAATAAATAAATAAAAACCTAGAAACAACCCAACTTTGACAATTGTTGAAGAGTATAAATATATATTTCCAATTCAACTTCGCATACGACATCATAATAATTGGACACTATTTTTGTTTGAGATTTTACCACAATCTCAAATTCTAGATAGATTTTTTGCATTCCAACATAACCTAAATGTTAATATTATCTTCTAAAAAACCCTTCAAATATTTCCATAGAACATCACGCTCATAAAATATTTTAGCCATCATTTTATAATGACTAGTCTGCTCAGTTGTCCAAAGGATATTCTTTATGTTTAAGGATAAGATATCTAAAATCTCGACGACAAACATACAATCTTTTGGGTAAATATAGGTTAACATGATGCTTTTGAGCCACTGTTAAATATTTTGAAATAATTTCATTTTAAGTTGAAACTTTGCCACATATTCAGCTCGCAATCTAGTTTCTAGTTGCTTTCGGTAAGAATTACATCTTAACGTTTCAATATCACCCTACTTTCATCAATATTTTTTCTTATAATTCAAACTTCACCTTTTTTTTCTCTTTAACTTTGGCATCCAAAATAAACTTTATTTCTAAGTCGTCATCAAAGGAAACTATAATGTTTATGAACAAGAAGATAAGATCTAAAGTATGAGAGTTGGTCTAGTTACAACCTTGGTGAAAAAGAGAAAAAACACTGAAAATAGTATGCACAATTAATACATTTAAAGCTAAAAATGTGTAAAACAAGAAATTAATATAAGTAAAATACTAAAAAAGGATTATCTCCAAAAAATAATTCATTTGCATGTTCACTAAGTCCAAAATAGACAAATAAATATGGATATTTTTGTAGATGACTATAAAACAGTTAAGCAAAGCAAGAACTTACTTAAGGAAAGACCTTGAAGCTGTAACATGAGTTGGAAGTGTGGCTTAAACAAAAGAAGTACGAATGGACTCACTAAATGCACCAACATAAGGTTCAGAAGGAACCTCATTAACAATATCAATGATATTACTATCATTAGGTTAACGACAATCAGCATCATTAGGTTATTTGGCGGAAACGCCTTTATTATCATAAGTTTCTACTAAAACTTCCTTCTACACAAGACCCCTCTCGATAGTATAATACCCCATAGATACTCTAGTTGTAAAATATGGATCTATAGTTGTAATTGATTTAGCAATGAGATCTACATCTCTGAAACTAGCATTCAGATTTACAAAACACAAGGTTGTATCACCAATACAAATAGGCATTTATGATGATATAATACCCGAATAGTGATAAAACACGACGAACATTTATGATAGAATTGCACGCGATATTATAATTTATTAAGAAATGTTACTACAACTTATTAATTTAAATATAATGTGGAGAGAGATAAAATATTTTTTAACTTGAATAAATAAGAGTAAAACTCTTGGTGTAAATGGGGAACATTTTTTTATACATAAAAATCACTATATTTATAATCATATTCTTTATTCGAAAGGGTTTTCATCAACTTCAGAAAATTGAATTTTCATGTTTCTCCGAATAGCCTACTCCATTCGTTTTTTGGTTATATTCAAAAGGATGAAAGCATTCGTAAATGTATTGGAAAATATTTAACATTTTAGTTTTTTTTTTCTAATAAACAATTAACATATGTTACCGTTGATGGTTAGGTAGCTACATAAGAAACAACTTCCAATGAATATATATTGCGAGTATCGACATTCCAAAAGAGATGAATCATGTTCAACAAGTAAAATCTCAACAACATCAAGTTTACAATGGCCAAAAAGAAGACGAGTCATTCCTTCAGAATCATAATCGTCATGTTGATGACATATTTGCTCAACATGAATCTTGTTCTATCTTTTTCCCATTTTATAAATATATTGGGGCAGAAGAGGGAGGAATAGCAAGAAGAAGGAATTGATAAAGCTAAATAAAATACGAATTTAACTACTTAATAATTACAATGCGTGAAAAAAAAACTACAATGATAGTTTTTATAAAAATGTATGTGATTTAATCTAACAGTAAAATAAAAAAAATATGAAAAATTACCCATGATGAAGGGATGTGTAACGACAAGACGCATGCAATCGTCTTCACCCATAGACTACGTATTAGTATAAAAATAATCCTCTCAAGCAATTATACACAATTTATCACTTTATATTTATGTGTGTTGTTAAAAAATAAAATAAACTTCAAAATTTATATAATGATCTACCTATTTATTAAACCCTTCAAATAAAAATTTTAAAATAAAAATTCCCGTTGAAAAGAAAATATTAAACCAAAATTAGCTTTCATTAGTTCTTCCTTCATTCTTTGGAATAACTAAGAGGCTACTTTTTAGATTTGAATAGTTATTATTTCATTATTTGAAACAACTACGGGATAATCATGACATTTAAATAATTCTTCCTTCATTCATTGAAAAAACTAGGCAGACTATTTTTCGGATTTAGATAAGTTTTACTTCATTTTTTGAAAGAACTAGTGGAACTACTCTTCAAAATTTAATAGTTTTTCATTCATTCTTTGAAAAAACTAGAAGGAATACTCCTCGGATTTGAATAGTTATTCCTTCATTCTTTGAAAGAGTTAAAGATGCTACTCTTCAAATTTAATTAGTTATTACTTCATTCTTTATAAAAACTAGGGGAGCTACTACTATACATAATATAAATCTGAAACATCATGAAAACAATAATTGCAAAGTCTCCTCGAAACAATGAAAAGTACTAAAAACTCTAGAAGTCTGCTATTTGTTATGTGTACTCTTTTCTCTTTTGTAAAATATATATTTTTTCCTCAATGGAGGTTTTGGTTGGTGAACAATTTTTAATGAGACAAGAACATGGTCAGAACGAGTTAATACAGAGATGACTCCGAGATTTGTTCGACTAGATGAATATGAACTCATCAACGGTTATATCAGCATATTTTAAGTCTCTAATGAGTCTAAATGAAAGAAGCTGATATACAATCAGATATACCTTAGGAAATGACATTTAACTTTAAATAAAAAAAGATTGAGCAAAAGACTTATAATTTTAAAAAATAATGACCATAATCAAATAATCAAGAGTTAGTCTTTCCTTGATCATCTCAAAAGGCCTAACGGGACTACTAATAAGGGTATAAATCGTCCGTTCTACAAGATTTAACCCATCAAAAATATTAAAATCCATTTTGTAGACCGTTACAAGACTCAAGTTCATATGACTGAACCTTAAGAGGGCTAAAGCCAATTTGGCAGACTAAAGACCATTCGATCACATAAAAAATGAGGGAAAGAATAGATCAAAGATATTTGTAATCACCAATAAGTTTTTATATCTTTAAGCATTCAAAATAACATTTTATTTGTTGTAGGTAGGTTATAATCTTCATTGATTATATGAGACAAGCCTTGTAACTTTACAAATATAGTTCAATTCAATGAATAATATATTAATTTCGTGATTATCATTTAGTTTTATATTTCTTATTATATTTTACTATGTATTTTGGATCTTCTATCTAATCCAAACCCAATAGATCTCAATTATTTTCACCAAACATATTAGTATTTTTTTCCAAATAAAAGTTTTCTCTTTTTTTAATTTTCAATTCTAATTATTAATAACATGTTTAATAACTTAAAAGTTATGCATTAATATGATCGAATTTGTTAGCCTATCAAAAATAGATTTAACACTTTTATTAAGAAACAAATGATGTAAAAAACTAACTTAAAGAATATAAATATAACAAATTAGGATATATAAACACAAATAATATAAATTATATAATTTAAGCCTCACATTTATGAATCTCATTATTATGTTCATCATGATTTATATAATATATCATAATATCAAAATTATTGAAAACTAGTACAAAAATAAACTATTATCTAAATTTTATATAATAAAAGTTATGAGTAATTTATAATATTATTAAAATCTTGACCGGTTAGGGAAACTAATATTTTGTTCCTAACCAAGCCTTATACCTCTTAGTTTCTTAACCGAGCTCTCAATTTTGAGAGGAGCCAAACGAGTAATATAGAGAGATTATAATGTCCTAGCTCAGACCTTGAAGAAGCTATATTAATAGACCTAAATAGACCTCAATTTTTTTACCGAGATCTTAATTGTTAGAGGAGCCAAAACTAAGACATATAGTGATTTATTTTTTGACGTAATCGCACAAGCTCACAACTATCTAGTTGTTTTAGACAAACGTAAATGAGCCTTATTGTTGATACGGTTATGAGACTAGGGCAAAATGGATACTAAAATTGAAGGACTTGGCAAACCCGTTGACTGTCGAGGACGTGACAAAGGCGTAGGCACGTTCCCAAAGTTTGAGCCCTAAAACTCACAGTTTAGGGCCCATATTGTTGTAATAATGCTTTTATCACATTTGTTTTATAACTATGGATTTTATTAAAATACTTTTGTTCAGATTTGACTGGAGTATATCTTATTGCATTTATGATATTCTTGTAATTTTGGATTAAAGTTTGGAGAAACTTTTATTTAAGCTCTCAACCCCTATTTTTAAGACCGTTTTGTTGAAATAAAATTGAGAGACTGTTTTTTTGAACTTGTTAAGTTCTTTCTATCACAAGGTTATGATTTATATCTGTTTTTTCTTCAATTGATAATTATGACACTATCATTTTTCTAACCAAGCCCTTCATAATTCATGTCTAAATGATCTAAAAATCCTATAGACACCAAAATAGGCCATCCTATGATATTGCAGGATGAATGAGGATTCCACAAATAAAAGGGTCATTAGAAGTCTTGTTTAGATACATGCTAAGTGAGAAAAACCAATAACAATAATGACCACCGCAATAACAATTCCCGTTGCAGACTCTTTCATGGACGTGTTGCCTATATGCGCTTAAAAATAAAGTTGTTGCCCCGTGTTTAGATCCATATATATATATATATATATATATATATATATATATATATATATATATAATTAGTTCCTTGATTCACAATCAGATGTAATGTCGTCCTCGTTTTATAAAGGTTCATATTTTACTTATAATTTAGTTAAATTTCCAACATAAATATGTTATATTGAGTCTTTTATTTATGTTAATTTTCTTCCTTTTTTTATCATGACCATCGATGGTACTTCGATGCCAATGGCAAAAATTGGGTATGCTCGCATATGTGGTCAATTGCGTAATTTTTTACTCTCAGTTTGTTATTAATTCTAGCAATTGTTGTGTTCATGATCCGCGATCTTAGAAGGTGATTAGTACAGCCCTCACAGAAAAAGGACTATGTATTTTTATGAGCTCAAAATATCATATGTTGAAGAATCCATTGTGGGCTTATCGTCTTTTTTCTAGTCGTTCATCTTTTAATCTTAATCTTTGACATTTTTAGTAATCGTTAGTCTCTTATGGTTTATTTAATTTTTTTTATAACTGAAAGAGTTATAAATAATTTGGACATGTTTTCATATAATATTACAGATGCATATAATATTACAGATGACCATCTTCCGCGTCAGTTCATTTGTATGCGTAGATCACTATATTTTTTATTTATTTTTGTTTTTCTTTTATTGCTGCTTTTTTTTTACTTTGTCTTATAAAAACAATGCATAGTTCATTTTCACAGATTGGTATGGTTAAAAAACTTATTATTCTCACACCAAAAAATAAAACAAATTAGATAGACTACAAAACTAACCTGAATTCCAAATACCATTTATTTATTTTATGGGTTTAAAAAGTTGATTGATATTTTAATAAATTCGATGAGGTGAAAATTTAGTTTAAACTGATTTGAATTTTTAAAATTCAAATCAGTAAAACCATTGAAAACCTAAACAAATTAATCAACTTTTAAGTGAGTACAAATATGATACAATCCAATAAATTAGTGTTTTTTTATGCTCCCAAGGGGGTAGCCGAGTTGGTTGAGTATGGCATTCTTATGACCAAAAGGTCACGAGTTCGAGTCCCTCTACCTACGCTTTCTCGGCTGACCCTGTCACCTTGTGTCACCTTCTGTGGTTTACCTTCTGAGTAGCGGCTGCGGGTTCCCTCCGAAAAAAAATAAAAAAAATAGTGTTTTTATTTATTTATGGTAAACATATTTTCCTAATGGTCTCTGTACCAATAACACAACTTTCAGTCAATATCATGGAGTTGTCGCCACTTCAGCTTTTTAGTAATTTCGTTCGACACATTGTATTTATAAATAATGTAGACACGCTAATCTTCCCATCAACACCATAATTTTTCTTCTCTCCATCAGAAAATGAAGAGGGGCTTCTCAACATTAGCTATATTACTTGTAGTGGTGCTTATCACGGTCGCAGAGGCACAAAATTGTAACCCGACGGAGCTATCTCCTTGTGCACCAGCATTCACGAGTTCAGCGAACCCGTCCAGCGCCTGCTGTGGCAAAGTGAGACAGCAGAGGCCATGTCTTTGTGGGTACATAAGGAACCCAAATCTGAGTAGGTTTGTTAACTCTCCTAATGCAAGAAGAATTGTCCGCGCATGTGGTGTTGCTATTCCCAACTGTTGAACTACGTTCTTATGTTAGTATGTTGTTTATCAATAAGAGGCTGATTATATAAACGCCGCAATAAAACTAAGTATTGTAGCAAAAGCTTGTTGTTCTAATGAAATGAATATGGTTGCTTTTATGACTTTTGTTTGATGGGTTTTCTTTCTTATGATTATCATCTTCTGGACAGATCCGAGATATTTATAGATGAACTCTGGATAGGCTGATGATCAAAGCCAAATCCGAAACATGACGTTAGTTTTGTTTGATATGGTCACATATCCTCAGTCCTACTCAAATGAAATCAACAATAACTATATTCAGATATAATCCAATTTCAATACCATGACTGAGATTATTACAAAGTGAAAACACTAAAACATTTCGGGTCTTGTAAAGTTGAACTTCTCTGTTATTTGGTTCAACTTTTCCAATTTGGAAGCATGAGCATGTCCGAATAGAGCTTGAGCCTTTTATATTTTGGGCTGATAAGGATCGAATCAAATGCAATAAAATATAATTTTGTTTTGGTACACCTATACTTTCCACTAGTAGAAAATAATGCCCTCATTCAATGTGATGTCATAACAATTACATAACAAATGGTATTCGGTCAATATCATGGAATCCTGGGCCTCTTTAACATTTTTAGTAATCGTCAGTCTCTTAGGACGGTTAATTTTTAACGGGACACAAAAATGTTAGAATTCCGACGTCCGTGGGGAGACAAATATTCTTCACTATTGTTGGTCGTGTGAGATAAGTAATCACGATTTATTATACGGTAATGTAGCTCCTGTCAGGTTTATAAAGTCATGTGAAGTTGATTTTATCATCGTTTGTTGTTTCAGCTTATGTTTTAATGTGAACCTTTTCTCAGTATGGAAACCGGCTTTTCGGTCAACGATTTCCTTCTCGGTTTGAAATGTTACAATTGTGGCCAACAGTTGTGGTCTCTGCGTAGAGCTTGTGAAAGATTCGAATTGGATAGGATTTCTCGAACGATCTCTTTCTCTGCGGTAATTACGAGATGGAACAGAGAAGACTGTAAGGAATATGGATACCGCATATTCCATCTCCGTATATAAGTAAGAACAACCCGATCTCCACAGTAGTATGATATTGTCCGCTTTGGCGCCCGAAGGCCCACACGAGCTTGCTTTTGGTCCAATTCCAAAAGGCCTCATATTAGTTGAGATATGTTCTTACTTATATACCACTGATCCTTCTCATGTGTGACCAATGTGGGATGTAGAACTTTGGTCGCCACTCTAACAGAGACGTTAGAAAAAATTCAAATTATATTCGTAAAAGTCTAACGATAAAAATAGGATTTGAGAGCCTTTTATAGAATTGCTTGAAATTATACACCAAAATTACAAATTGTTCCTTACGAGATAAAATAAAGCTCATCCCAATTTCAAAGTGATTGAAGCTGGTTAAGTATTTTAATTTAATCCGATAAAAATAAACATGAAGAAAATTCACTAAAACAGCAAAAACAGGGCTTAAACGATGGAATTTTGGGCCTGAAGCTTCCGAAAATCGTTGGGCTTCTCAACACGTTCTATTTGAGTGGTCGTGACGCCTAATTCGAATATTTGGGCCCCAAATAAAGCTTGTTTCCGTTTCTCCAAAAGGGTCATATCGCCATGGGCTCGTGCAACGACATCATCCTCTCCTTCTTCGGAAGAATTCGCCCACAAATTCTCAGCTTTATCATCCTCAGCATCATTGGTGAACGGAAACAGGTGCTTCACGTTGAAAATGTTATGGGTCTTCATGTGGCTGGGGAACTTTAACCTGTATGCATTAGGATTAATATTTTCACAGATTTCAAACAGACCCATCTTCCTTGCAACTAACTTGTTGTAGTCGTACGCAGGATAGCGATCTCTGGTCAAAACTGCCCATACAAAGTCCCCTACTGCAAACTCCACCAGTCTGGGCTTCTTATTTGCAGCAACCTTGTATTTCTGTGTTGTTCCCTCCACGTGTTTTCATGTGTTCTCATGGATCTCCCATAGATCAGCAATGACGTTCTCGACCTTAGCTGGAACCTTGTCAGGCGTTGGGAAAGCCAAATCCATAGGATCTTGTGGGTTATAACCATAGACTACCATGAAGGGACTATACCCAGTTCTGCACTTGTGGCTCCGTTTGTAGGCGAACTCAATGTGATAAAGGCGGGTATCCCATGGTTTCAAGTTCCCAGAGACCTATGTGCGTAACATGTTGCCTAACATTCGATTAGTTACCTCGGTTGGGCCGTCTGTCTGCAGGTGACACGCGCTGCTAAAACTTAGCTTTGTGTTTGTGAGGCGTCACAAACTCCTCCAAAAATTCCAGACAAACCGCGTATCGCGATCAAAAACGATATTTAAGGGTAGGCCATGTAAGCAATAGACCTCACGAAAGTATAAAGTAGCAACATTCACAGCATCTGTGGTTTTCTTGCAGGCAATAAAGTGGGCAATATTAGAAAACCTGTCAACCACCACAAAATAGAATCGTTACCTCTCCGTGTTCTTGGTATTCCAGAGACAAAATACATGTTGGCACTTTGCCACAATCCCTCTGGTATTGGGAGTGGTAGGTATAAACCTGCGTTAAAGGATGTACCTTTTGCCACTTGGCAAACCCGACAACCAGCTACAAATCAGATAACATCTCGCCTCAAATGCGGCCATAAGAACTGACTGGATACAGAGTGAACGGTTTGATCTCTAGCACCATGCCCCTCGTTGTGTCTCTCCTGAATAATTAGTAACCTTAAATTCCCCTCACGAATACAAAGTAAATTATCTTTGAAGAGGTAATCGTTGCTCATTGTAAAACCTTTTCTCAAACCTGCGCTGACGTCCTCTAGAATATGACCAAAATATGGATCGATAGCCAATAGATCCTTCATCATCTTGAATCCCACAACTTCTCCTTCCATATGAATCATCATACTGCGTCGACTCAGTGTATCAGCTACGCGGTTAACTACCCCCAAAATATGCTTGATGGAAAAGGTAAATTGTTGAGCAAATGTTGCCCAACGTGCATGGCGAGAGGAGAACTTCTCCTGACTCTGCAGATGCTTCAAGGCATCATGATCGGTGTATAGGATAAAGTCATTATAGTCCAAGTAGGAGCTCAAATGCTTCAAAGCTCGTACAACTGCATAAAACTCCTTGTTATAGGTGTTGTAGTTGAGTTTAGCTCCACTCAACTTCTCACTGAAGTAGGATACATGTCAGCCTCGTTGGCTAAGTACAGCTCCAATGCCCAATATGGACCATCACAATGCAGTTCAAACCCTATAGAAAAGTCAGGTAAAACCAGAATCGATGCAGTGGTTAGTCTTACCTTGATCTCTTCAAAACGCGGTAGTTGTTTTAGGGGTCGAGCAGAACGTCTTGCCCTTCATATAATTCGTGATAAGAGCCATGGCAGTGCTGAAGTTATGTATGAAACTTCTGTAAAAGAATACCAATCTGTGAAAATAGTGGACTTTAGTGATAGAAGTAGGTATCGGCCAGTCACGCACTGCTTCCACTTTTGACTTATCCACTGACAAACCGTCCTTCGACACAACATACCCCCGGAAGAGAACCAAATCTGTCATAAAGCAACACTTGTCGAGTCCCCCATAAAACTCTTCTCGTTTCAAAACAACCAACACTTCTCGTAGGTGATGGAGGTGTAGCTCATCTGTAGTACTATATATGAGAATATCGCCAAAGTACACAACTAGAAATTTTCCAATGAACGGGCGAAATACCTGGTTCATAACCTGCATGAACGTGCTAGCAGCGTTGGAAAGGCCGAATGGCATGATCATCCACTCAAATAGACCTTTTCTGGCTTTAAACGCTGGTTTCCACGAATCTCCCATGCAAATACGAAGCTGGTGATATTCGCTCTTCAAATCCAGCTTCGTAAACACGGTAGCACCACTCAACTGATCTAGTAAATCATCAACGCGAGGAATAGGAAACCGATTCCTGATTGTAATTTTGTTGATAGCCCGACTATCCACGCACATCCTCATTGATCCATCCATATTTTATGTTAACAGTGCAGGAACCGCACAAGGACTAAGACTCTCACAGATGTGGTCTTTCATTAACAGTTTTCACCTGTCTGCGGAGCTCTTCATGCTCTTTTGGACTCATCCGGTAATGCGGTCGGTTTAGTAGGCTAACCTCCGGTACTAGGTCAATCTGGTGCTGGATGTCTCTTAATAGAGGAAGACTTGTAGGCATATTATCATGGAAAACAACAGAAAATTATGCTAATAGCGGTCGAACGCGCTCAGGTATCCCAACAAACAGATCATCATTAAATTATTTAACCACCAAAAGATAAAAAATCCATGTGTCACTAGTATGCTCTATAAGTGCTTTTCGAGCTAAAAAGTTCTTACCCGACTCCTGTGATACAACAAGTGCAGGTTTTGGGGATACCTCCTTAGTTGGTGTTAATATAAATCTAACGTTATTTCATATGAAACTATAGTGGTTTTTCCTACCATCATATGTGACACTTGTATCATATTGCCATGGTCGGCCTAGCAATAAGTGACAAGCATCCATAGCAATGACATCGCACCATGCCTTATCCTTATAGTTACCAACATAAAAAGGCACCACACAACATTAAGAGATTGTTACCTTACTACATTTCTTTAACCAGGCGAGCTTGTAGGGGTTTGGATGTTCTTCTATTTCCAGGGCCAACTTCTCCACATCTTCTTCATAAATAACTTTTTCGCATCTCCCTGAATCTATAACGAATTTGCATTACTTTCCCCCGATAGTACAAGTCGACTCATAAAATCTGTTTCGTAGCCAATCATCCACTTCACTTCTTGCTCTCGACAAATTATATCACTTGTCGAGTCCCCCATAAAAATTGAACCCTAGCTTGTTCTCTCATAGGAGAAAAAAGATTCTACTCGCGGTAGGTCTCTCTCTCTCTCAGACCCTGATGGCTGGCTGCTCAAACCTGGAGCTCGAAATCTATTGGTTTGGTTGTTCAACAGCATATACGTCTCTCATCTAGTTTCTCAAGGAGTGCATCTTCTCTCCAACTTGGCCGAATTAGTTTTTGAATTCATCACGGTCGACCGATTCTGCAATTTGAATCGTGGACTTCCCACACAAGGATCTTTTTGGCGGCATACGTTCGTAACCCACGTCGTAGGAGCTCTGTCGCTCTGATACGAATATGGTAGAGTCGAACTACGAGGTGGAACAAACGACGACAAACACAGAGAAACGAAAGACGAAAACATAAAATTGATAATCTTTAATCCTATGTTAGAATATAAGAGACTTTAGAGAAAACTCAAATTATATACCAAAAAGTCTGACGGAAAAATAGGGTTTGAGAGTCTTTTATAGAAGTGCTCGTAACCCTACGCCAAAATTACAATCCTTACGAGATAAAATAAAGCTCAGCCCAATTTCAAAATGATTGGAGCTCGTTAAGTATTTTAATTAAATATGATAAAAATAGAAAAATGTAGAAAATTTACTAAAATAACAAAAAAGGACTTAAACAATGGAATTTTGGGCCTCAACTTCATCAACAGGCTTCGTCGTGTAATGCTTCCGAAAATCGTTGGGCTTCTTGACGCGTTCGATTTGAGTGGTTGCAACGTCTAATTCGAATAACTGGAGCCCAAATATAGCCCGTTTCTATTTGTCCAAAAGGGCCCTATAGCCATGGGCTCGTGCAACTATATCAGGTATCTTGTTTTGAAAAGATTTCAGGTAACAGCTCAAAAGTAACTCTTAATGATGATGCTATCGATGAGTTTAGGATTGGTAATGGTACTTTAGACCAACACACCAAATAATTTGAATAGATATAATAGAGAAGGCTTAAATCGCTGCTTCGTCCCTCGACTATCACGTTTTGTGTCATTTAGTCCCTCGACAAAAAAATCACGGTTGAGGGTCCCTCGTCTATCAAAAATCTATAAATTCAGTCCCCGCGCGTGGTTTTTGCTGTAATACTGCCACGTGTCACTATAGTTAAATGGTTTGCATTCCACAGATAGTCCTTCGACTTTTAATTCCAATTTTACCCTTCAAATTTAATATTTTTTAAATATATATTTTTATTTTTATTTTTTAGTTTTTCTAAAAACAGAGTATTGCAAAATTTGCAATACTCTGTTTTTTTTTTCGACACAGCTGAAGCTGATTAAAGGAAGTCTCCTACTTGGTTCCGTTTCGATGCTTTCAGGTTATTATACCCATGACAATTTATATTCTATTTTTTCCTTTTGCCATTTGTTTCTAATACATTACATAAATTGACAATTAAGTGACTTGAAGGTATTGATGTTTTTGTGCCAAACTTTAGGCTAAGCCAGTCTAATGTAAAGGATGCTTTAATTATGCAGTGATGGAAGACGAAAGCAAAACCTCAAGTGCGTGCCGTCGACGGAGAATCTCGAGTTCTATTAGTTGCGAACCGAGACATCCAAAAGGGGGAGCGGTTATATTATGATTATAATGGGTATAAACATGAATACCCAACCGAACATTTTTTTTAATTATATATTTTTGGTCATAAAGTTAAATTTGTTAAAAATTTGTAACTCTTTTTTGTAGCCAAGCTAGCTTGTATACACATTGTGTGCTTGCTAGTTCAATAATTATTTGAATTTACAGATAGGGCATAAACGGAGTTTAACTTAAACTAGTCATTAATGGATCCTTTTGCTGTCTTCTGTTAGCTCACTGCTTTGCCAACATGAATGAATGTAGCAGTTGTTTCTTTAGGCCTTGTTTGGGCTTTGTTTGGGCTTTTGGAATATTGAGTTCAGAAGAAGGTTGGATAGATGTAACCAATATTTGTAAATTTTTAGTAAACCAAACAGGACCTCCCAGACTCCTACTTGGTTCCGTTTCGATGCTTTCAGGTTATTGTACCCAATTCTTTCTTTCTGCTTTTCGTTTCATTTAAGCAAAATCTGGAAACGATTCTCGATTTTTCTTTCAGATTCGTGTTCGTTACAAACGCAATCGTAGCAATTTACTCTTTGTTCGAAATGGCAGCCTCCATTTGGGAAATGTCTAGATAAACAACTTTGTTCCCTGAAGCAATTCAAGTCTGCTTCGATTTCGGACATGACCAGGTCAGTTTCTAAACACTTCCTCTCTTTCTCTGTCTCTGTAGAATAATCTGAAACGAATTCGATAACCAATTTTTGCTTAATTTTCGGACATGGACACGTGTAAGACATCGATTGGATTCTGCATCCAGTCCAATATCTTGGTAGCTTTTGGGTTCGCCGGATTTGTGAGAAAGACTTCCTTTAATCAGTTGTGTCGAAAAAAAAACAGAGTATTGCAAATTTTGCAATACTCTACTTTTAGAAAAACTAAAAACTAAAAATAAAAATATATATTTACAAAATATTAAATTCGAAGGGTAAAATTGGAATTAAAACTCGAAGGACTATCTGTGGAACGCAAACCATTTAACTATAGTGACACGTGGCAGTATTACAACAAAAACCACGCGCGGGGACTGAATTTATAGATTTTTGATAGACGAGGGACCCTCAACCGTGATTTTTTTGTCGAGGGACTAAATGACACAAAACGTGATAGTTGAGGGACGAAGCAGCGATTTAAGCCTAATAGAGAATATAAAGACAAAAGGAGAGTAGTAAATGCTTTTAAATATTTTAATAAATGTTCAATTGTCCAAGGTGAGGTGACAACTCTTATTTATGGTGAATAGTCTGAGCTTCTTTTTATTTAATGATCCAAATATACAAATGACTTTATGAGATTTGCTAAATAAGAATTATATATACAAAGAGAATCTATCTAAAGCCCGACCCAAATACTAACTAATTATTCTTCTTATCACATTTTATTTCATATTACTTTTATACTAATTTAATTATTAGTTCAAATTAATAATGAATAAAATACTCTAATTTTTTATTTTTGTTTTTATTAGTACATTGAAAGATAAAATACAAAAAATGGACTAAGTCTTCCCAAAACAACGCTAAAATTAAAAAATGTTGAAACTATAAAACTTGAAAAAA
Organism: Limnanthes douglasii subsp. nivea; assembly: GCA_036936605.1. Taxonomy (NCBI): domain Eukaryota; kingdom Viridiplantae; phylum Streptophyta; class Magnoliopsida; order Brassicales; family Limnanthaceae; genus Limnanthes; species Limnanthes douglasii. Next base: position 281,561,725 of record JAUPFV010000004.1, read on the forward strand.
AAATATAATAAAAAAAAAGAACACATTTTGAATTAAAAAGCAATGTAAAAAAAGAGAATTATAATTTTATTTATAGAAAAAATAATTACTTTTAGAAAATAGACTTAGAAAAAAATCATTGTTCTAGGATTATTAAACTTCTGTAATTACAGTTTAATATATATATATATATTGATTGATGTAGGAGACTAGAAATATAAACAACACACTAAAAGAAAACTTGCTCTAAATAACATTTACAAAAATAATGTTAGTATAATTGGCTAAGCATTTTGGTTAGTCACCGGACTTTGTCATGTGTATCAAATATGTCATTGATGTTTTTTTATCAAAACGGTCACTTTTTTTGGCTTTTTGTTACATCCGCTGTCATTCACGGGTGGCCATGGATGCAAATCAAGACAAACAAAAGTGACCACATGTGCAAAATGAAACCAACAAAAATGACTCTTTTGATACAAAAAAATATCAGTGGCATTTTTGATACACATGACAAAGTCTGGTGACTAACCAAGGTTCTTAGCCTAATCTAATTATATAAAGTTTCATTATAATTTGTTGATACTCCCAAATTGTTTTTAATTTTGATTACTTTAAAAAGTAATGGTTACTAAATATGTATCAATAATGTATAGAATTTATATATCATCAAATATATATATATATATATATATATATATATATATATATATATATATATATTTCAAATATTCTTTAATACTATGTTCTTTATGAGAATGTTGTGATATCTCGTCTCAAACAACTAATATTGAACCCTATGAGAGAACAAGGTAGGTCTCTCTCTCAGACCCCGACAGCTGGTTGCTCAAACCTGGAGCTCGAAATCTATTGGTGTGGTTGTTCAACAGCATGTACGTCTCTCATCTGGTTTCTCAACGAGTGTATCTTCTCTCCAACCTGGCCGAATCGGTTTTTGAATTCATCACGGTCGACCGATTTTGCGATTTGAATCGTGGACTTCCCACACAAGGATATTTTTGGCGGCATACGTTCGTAACGCACGTCGTAGGAGCTCTGTCGCTCTGATACCAATATGGTAGCGTCGAACTACGAGGTGGAACAAACGGCGACAAACACAGAGAAACGAAAGACGAAAACATAAAATTGATAATCTCTAATCCTAGGTTAGAATATAGGAGACTTTAGAGTAAACTCAAATTATATACCAAAACATCTGACGGAAAAATAAGGTTTGAGAGTCTTTTATAGAAGTGCTCGAAACCATACGCCAAAATTACAATCCTTACGAGATAAAATAAAGCTCAGCCCAATTTCAAAATGATTGGAGCTGGTTAAGTATTTTAATTAAATATGATAAAAATAGAAAAATGTAGAAAATTTACTAAAATATCAAAAAAAAAAGACTTAAACGATGGAATTTTGGGCCTCAACTTCATCAACGGGCTTCGTCGTGTAATGCTTCCGAAAATCGTTGGACTTCTTGACGCGTTCGATTTGAGTGGTTGCAACGTCTAATTCGGATACATGGGGCCCAAATATAGCGTGTTTCCGTTTGTCCAAAAGGGCTTTATAGCCATGAGCCCGTGCAACTATATCAGGTATCTTGTTTTGAAAAGATTTCAGATACCAGCTCAAAAGTAACTCTTAATGATGTTGCTACTATTGGTAATGGTACTTTAGACCAACACACCAAATAATTTGAATAGATATAATAGAAAATATAAAGACAAAATGAGAGTAGTAAATGCTTTTGAATATTTTAATAAATGCTCAACTGTCCAAGGTGAGGTGACAACTCCTATTTATGGTGAATAGTTTGAGCTTTTTTTATTTAATGATCCAAATATACAAATGACTTTATGATATTTGCTAAATAAGAATTATATATACAAAGATAATCTATCTAAAGCCCGACCCAAATACTAACTAATTATTCTTCTTATCACACTTTATTTCATATACTTTTATACTAATTTAATTATTAGTTCTAATTAATAATGAATAAAATACTCTAATTTTTTATTTTGGTTTTTATTAGTACATTGAAAGATAAAATACAAAAAATGGACAATGTCTTCCCAAAAAACGTTACAATTAAAAAATGTTGAAACTATAAGACTTGAAAAAAATATATAGCAAAAAAAAGAACACATTTTGAATTAAAAAGCAATGTAAAAAAAAGAATTATTATTTTATTTTTAGAAAAAAAATAATTACTTTTAGAAAATAGACTTAGAAAAAAATCATTGTTCTAGGATTATTAAACTTCTGTAATTACAGTTTAAAATATATATATATAATTAATCTTATAATGCTTTCAATTTCTTGAGATTAATTGATTGATGTACGAGACTAGAAATATAAACAACACACTAAAAGAAAAGTTGCTCTAAATAACATTTACAAAAATTATGTTAGTATAATTGGCTAAGAATTTTGGTTAGTCACCGGACTTTGTCACGTGTATCAAATATGCCATTGATGTTTTTTTTATCAAAACGGTCATTTTTGTTGGCTTTTTGTTACATCCGCTGTCACTCACGGGTGACCATGGATGCAAATCAAGACAAACAAAAGTGACCACATGTGCAAAATGAAACCAACAAAAATGACTCTTTTGATAAAAAAAAATATCAGTGGCATTTTTGATACACATGACAAAGTCCGGTGACTAACCAAGGTTCTTAGCCTAGTCTAATTATATAAAGTTTCATTATAATTTTTTCATACTCCCAAATGGTTTTTAATTTTGATTACTTTAAAAAGTAATGGTTACTAAATATGTATCAATAATTTATAGAATTTTTATATCATCAAATGAATATATATAGTTTTCAAATATTCTTTAATACTAGGTTCTTTATGAGAAGGTTGTGATATCTCGTCTCAAACAACTAATAGTATTGTATGACTCCTACAATTAGATCATAACCAGAATAAACTACTCATTCAATCGAATGGTATTGATATAGGTACACTTGATGTCGAAAATCTTTTAGAGTGATATTATGTTAAATAGTTAAACAATTCGGAGGGTAGTTCGGATACTCTTACGAGGGTCTGTATCGATAAAATTTAAACCACATTCGAATAGCACTTCTGACTTCTCTAAATGGACACCTAATTAAAGATGACTAAGCAAGTATTTAATTAGCCTACACTAATGACTCATTAAGTAATTGGGTCTAACTCATGACCCGATTAGTTAATTCAAGAGTTAAACCCTTAAACCCAACCCATGATCCTAATCTAACTCGATAAATACTTTAAAAAGCATCATTAAGAGAGGATGGAGAAAAACCTACGAAATTATCAAATAACCTAAAAACTCTGATTTTGAAACTCTTTATGGGTAATCTTTCATGATTAATCAAGAACCAAATCTAGTTATTACAAAACTACCCTCTAAATATATTTTAACCTCATCAGTCTGGCGACCACAATGGGAGCGGGGACACCCAGATTACGATAATCTAAAGTTTCCAACGATTTACGACCAGAATTGAATAATGGCTGAAGAAATACATGTTGATCAACTTCCAGTAAATGAAGAGGATCTGATTGGAGAGGCTCAGATAAGGGATCCCTCCGGAAACGATGAAAAAGAAGAAAGAACTCAACTAAGAAATGAGATTATCGAGTCAAGAAAATAGATAAAAGCAATGAAAATACATCCACAAGCTGAAAAAGACTTGGTGGATCCAGAGGATAATCTGTTCAGATATCCGAAGCAAGTCTTGACAGATCATTCCCCTAAACATCATCAACTTTCAAGGAAAGATCCTCATGAAGAGAAAGATTATAGATCTTCGGAATACGGCAAGAATTCATCTTCATGTACAGATTTATTTTCTTCATCCACTAGGAGTGATTTTTATCAACAAAAGAAAAGAGATAAACACCGGGACAAACGTTAGGGAAAGAAAATTTCTAGTAGAGACAATAAGTTGAAGGGTTCGGCTGATCACAATATAGATCAGCTGCTGAGTGGCCCGTTCGTTTTCTGATCTGAACCATGTATTTTTTACGATTCTAATGATGTACAGTAATTTAGCCAGGGACGTAACTAAAGGCAATCAACGCTCTAAGCGAAAATTCTATTCGGACACCTCCCACGGCGTTTAGATGTGTCCAAAATAGATAAAATATGATAGGAGTAAAGACCCCAATAATCATCTGGAATAATTTAAAAAAGTAATGATGAGCTTCAATGATGATGATAAAGTTTTGTGTCTAGATTTTTATCAAACGTTTAAATACAGTGCTTGGAAGTGGTACAACTGAATTCTAGAGGAATTAATCAAGAGTTTTTATATTTTCTGGATGGCCTTCCGACTACAGTTCGTAGGAAGTAAGGAGTTAAAAGTAAATGGTGATACCATAATCTATTGTCACAAGATGACATCTGAAACGTTAAAACAATCTATTAGGTTGTTCGTGAATATTAAGAATTGTTTACTTGATTGCTATGATCAGGTGGCCATAGCTTCCCTTAGACAAGGGTTATTGGCAAGAGAGTTGGCTCACACGGTTACAAGGAAAAATGCAGAAATGTGGGGTGGCCTATTGAATCAAGTTTGAAAAGAAATCACCATATAAACCAAACTGCTAAGGCATCCTCGGCAGAATAAACCCCCTGTAGGTGCTACGTATCAACAAGCTGCTACTCAGTTACATGTTTCTTCTAATTCTTGACCTCGGGAATCAGGGCAAGGATCTGGACGATCTAGATCGAACCAAACCCAGTCGTCCATGCCAAGGAGAACCAGTGGGTTTAGCCTAGCTACTTTGCATAATTAATTGAAAATGTGAGCACACTATATGATAAAACAAAAGATCACATACAATTTTGAAGACCTTTACCTATCCAAAACCCAAGGGAGAACCGAAATACCCGTTTTTGTAAGTATCATGAAGACACGAGTTATGATACAAAAGATTGTATAGCTCCTAAGAAAGAGATTAAGTTGTTCATTCAAATGGGAAATTGACAACCTTTTTAAAAAATCATGGCTCAAATAGATTCAGGTTTCGAATAGACCCAACACAAGTATTAACAAAGAACAAGCTAGTGCATCTCGTGTGCCAAGATCTGTTTCGAATGTCTCCAAATGAGAACAAACCATGATGATTACCAAACAGTTTGAAGATCTTTTTTATGTAGATACAGAGTATTTAGATTATTCCCGACAAATAAAATCATAACTTTCATCAATATTTTTATTTTTTAAATTAGATAATAAAATATTAGAACTTATTTTTAGGAAACCATTTTTTTTCTTTACTTCTTTTCTAGTTTCAAATATGTTATCTTTTTTTTTTCAAGTCTTTAGCTTTTAAATATTTTCTCATTTGTAGCTCATTTTTACTATTTAGCTCATTTTTCGTCTTTTATCTCTCAATGTACAAATAAATAAATAAAATAAATAACATGAGAGTATTTTATTTATTATTAATTTAAATTATTAATTAAATTAGTATAAAATTAATAATAAATATCATTCGATCATACGAAGTAGAATTAGGGATTTGGACTTAACCTCAGTTGCACTACCACCTTTAAATTCTGTTTTATGTCTACCTAACATTATCTAACTAATTATTTTCTTTCAAATTAGTGTCTAAACTTTACATTTAGTTTTAATTGTCAACTATGGTGTTCTATTATTCACACAACCAAAATTTGATTGGGTAACTATACAATTATCTCCACATTTAATTTTCATATATTAACCTAATAATTATTTTATTTATCTTAAATTGTTTATAAACCATAAACAAAGGAAGGAAATGTTTTGATAACCACCATGGTATACATTAAATTATTGGTAACAACCTGAGTTTTGAAGTTGATAAAAAACAACAAACAACATAAGTTCGTCTAACAATACCATTGAACAACACAAAAACATAAAGATTTAACAATGAGCTATTTTTAACTTTCAAAAGTCCATATATTTCAAATTCTAACTCAGAAAATATAATCCAAAAATACGTATATTTGTTTTACAACATACAAAACGAAATTTATAAGTGATATTTTTTAGAATTATTTTTTTCTTATTTTCGCAGTCATATTACTCGTAATTTCACAACTGGAACACATTGCTTTTTGCATACTAATTTCGCAACCATATTACATATATTTTCGCAACCATATTACATATATTTTCGCAACTAGAACACACTCCATTTTTTATATAAAAAAGTTTTTCAACATAAAAATGCACATATTTTTGTAACTACAAAAAAGATAGTTGTTTCACACTCAATTAACACTTATTTTATTTTCTTTTTTACATAATGAGACTTCTTTAGCAATTTTTCCATATGATATAAAAAAATTAGAATTTTAAAAAAAAACAAATTGTTCGTCTAATAGACTTTTTTTAAGCATAAAAATAAATTTTATAAAAACAATTTATGAGCCTTGGCTCATTCCTTTAAACAAAACCATAATTCCATTGGTACTTTTTTTGGAGTGAAAAATGAAAATTGTCACACGACTTTTTATTTCAGCGTTAAGCTTTTTTCAAATTCATCTTCGTCGAGAAAAAATATTTTCAAAAGATTTCAAAACTTGTTGGATCAGTTTTTTGTTTTGAGTTTGTTTATGAATACTAGAAATTACATTTTATTTCTTTAATCATAGAGTGTGACTTGATGTGAAAGCTACTCGCAGTTTGAAAACCATATCTTCTTGTGGATTAACAAGTGTTTTTTTAATGAACTTTTGTTTGAGGAGTATAATGGAATTATTTTATTTAAACAAATATTTTACCTAAAAAATTTAAGCCGAGAGGTTTTCACCTGTAAGCGTCCACTAAATCTCCATTTCAAACGACGAGTGTGTTAATGGGTGCAATGCAATTGGATATTTGTCTCGTGAATGAATATTACATAATTGATCCTGCTAGTAGTAATATGCTTGTCTAAAAGATTAAGTTATGCAAATGTAAGTATGAACTAATTCAAGTTGTGAAACTACGAATGGCTCATTGAATCAGTTCTAGATTGTTTGACGGTATTTGTTACTTGGATAATCGTAGTAATTCTAGAGCTAATATGTGAAACAAACCATGACTTCTGGCAGTGATGTATTTATTAAATAAAAGGTCGACGCTGGTTTTTCCCGTTTCTCTAGATGATTCATGATAACTCGACGGATCGCACAAACTTTGTGTTGGCGATGCATCATTCAAACTTTTGTCCTATGAACTTTCGATGGTGGGATAGTGGTCTGCCAAAACAACTCATAACATTTTTTTTGTCGTAGCAATGAAATAAATAAAAGTAAAAGTGGTTCTTACAAGTAGATTGAGCATTCCTCAAAGAGTGGCATTAAGAGTCGTAAAAAAATTACCATATTGGCATACAATGGTATGCCCCATCCACTTACAAGTGGATGGTAGCATTGTGGCCTACCAAAACGACTCATAACAAAAATTGTTACTGTATAAATGAAATAAATAAAAGTAAAAATGGTTCTTAAAAATATATGTGGCATACCTCAAAGAATGACATTAAAAGCTTTAAAAAAATACGAGACGAAGATAAATAGACCTTAGTATGACCAAACTCAAAAAAACAATACTTATAAATGCGAAAAAACTAACCGAATCAATGTGACAATTCTAAAAATACAAGATAAGACTTGCATAACAGAACAAAAAAAAATGAAAAGGGATTAAATCGCCTAAAATTTCATTTTTTAAAAATTAACAAAAAGATAAATATTCACGATCGGGAACATTCGGATATCAATTTTCTATATAAAACAGTAATCGTTATAAAGGATATATGTTATTAGAAACAAAAGTTGCGTCGGTGATTTTCCAATAATAGTATTGTTTTTAAAATAAAAATATTAAAAATATTTTAAAAATTAATCTCAAATATAAACCATATTATTTTATTTATTTAAAATAATACTAATGTAGTCAATAAAAAAAAAATGTAATTATTTGAACTTTTATGAAACGACAATTAATTTGCAATGCCAATTTTTTTTCTAAAATGTGCACTAAGACGAAAGGAGGGAGTAATTTAATTGAGTGGACATAGTTGGGTTTGATTAGGCGGAATCACAGGCCATGAAGGGAGTAATTTCCGGTCAACAATCAACTTGGCTGGTTCCACGAAATTCATTTGACATGGACGTGTATGTCTAACATTTTCTTTTGTCTATTAAGATATTGGTCTCACATTTTCGACGAAGCAATCCAAAATTCGGTTTAAATGGGAGGAAATTACTCATAAATACGTAGTCAATTTTTAAATACCAAAATGGTATCCACTTTTAGACTAGTTTTATAAAATATCTAAAGTCATATTTTGGACAAAAATACCTTCTAGAATATAAAAGGGGGTTTTTTGGTTGAAATCCAGTTTTTTCAACTTCTAATCTGACTTTTGGGTTCCAATTCCCCCCACTTTCAGATTACTAAATCTAAGGAGAGAGAAAACGTAAAACCAGGGAGAACCGAAAGCACGATTTTGAACCCAAACTTGCCGGCATCAACCGTCGACCGTAACCGTTCCGGTCACCGTAATGATAAACCGACGATAAGAATCATACCATCTACTCGACCTTCGTCGACAATCTACTGGTGTCTACTCCGTCAAACAGGTACGTTCGAGTGATTTACACCTGATTAGTTTCTGGGTTAGTCGATTTCGTTGGTAGACTCACACAACTTGTAGCTTTTCTGTTTCGATTATGTCGCGGGAGTATTGATTGTCACGACATTCGTACTGTCTGGACATATATCGTTTTTTAGGCGAGATTTTGTGGTATGGTTTACAGTACGTAGTAAGTGTGTCCATGGAGTTTATAAGTACTTGTCGTACATAGTGTTACTCCAGCGTTAGTAGTGTCAGTGGTTAGTTGTTGTTAGTGGTTACAGGTTTTTTGCCCTAGAATCGCAATGTCGGCTGGTCCTTCTAACTTCTAACTAGCAACATACAAAGTTGAGTTAGTTGTTTGTCCAAATGCAGAGATGTTGTACTGATCTAGCAATGTGGATGATATTTTTGGTCGTATATAATAATGTATCTCACTAGTTTACTATCAGAATGCACGTCTAGCAATGTGGTAGTTCCGGCCACCGTAACTGTCGACCCGATACCGATCATTCCATCGTCTAGACCTTCGTCGACCATCCACCGCCTCCGACTTCGTCGAGCAGGTACGTTTTTTCGTCGTCTTCCGTTCTATCTGTATGTGTGAATGTAACTAACCGGCGATACCCGTTTGTTTGCTGTCTCCAGAGAGGCTATAGCTATAAAGTTGGTATGCCAATACATTCATGATTGATTTCAATTTTTCTATTTATAGTTATTATTCTATAATCAATTGATATGGTGTTCTTCCTAAATGTTTCTTAGGCCTTTCGAGCACTTGTAAGTGATTACTAATTTTGTTTAGGGTATTGAGTATTTCTGTTTGGTTAATGTCTGATTGTTAATGAGATCTAGTTGGTCTTTGATTCTATTACTTCTTGTTTTGTTTGTGTTTTTGTTTCTTTTGAAGATTACAGTATAGTGTATTGATTGACCTTTAGCTTTGTTTCTTACTTTATTGACAGGAGATTGCTCTAAACTCCTATTGATAATGGACGGAGGAACTTCATGGATTAACCATTTCAAAGACAATACAAAGAGAGAGATTCGTGCTCATCGCATTATTTATACCAATGTCATGTTTTCCTAAAGTTTATAGGGAGATCCTGTCATTTTTATTGTATGAATAAATTCAACTTAGCTAGCAATCCTATGCTGCTCTATCTAGCAATGTCTTTATATCGTGTCTAGCAATGTTACACTGTTGTATATATCAATCTCCTTATAACGTATCTAGCAATGTCTATATAACATGTCTAGCAATGATATGCGGATGTATCAATCAACCTCGTTATAACCCATCTACCACTGTTTTCATGCTGATTATGACGTCCATGTAATTCATGTTAGTGTAATGTTCATGTCTAGAAAATTTTGTATCTAGCAACTTCATATACACGTATCTAGCAATCTCATTGTAAGCTTACAATTTTATCTATCAACCTCCTTATAACGCATCTAGCAATGTCCATATAACGTGTCTAGCAGTTTTATGCGGTTGTATCTATCAAACTCGTTACAACCCATCTACCATTGTTTTGATGCTGAATCTATCAAAGTCGCTATACTGTATCTAGCAATGTTCACATGCTGTATGTAGCAACCTCGTTACAACCCATCTAGCAATCTTTTGATGCTGTATCTATCAAAGTCGTTATAATGTATCTAGCAATGTTCAGATGTTGTATCTAGCAATATCGTTATAAGGTATCTAGCAATGATATGCAGCTGTCTATATCAACCTCGTTATAACCCATATACCATTGTTTTGATGCTGATTATGACGTTCATGTACTTCATGTCAGTGGAATCTTCATGTTCTAAAAATTCTGTATCTAGCAAATTGATATCCACGTATCTAGAAATCTCATTGTAAGCTTACAATCGCAGAGTTATTACACTGTATCTACCAATGTGGCATCAGAAACTTAATTTCAATGCAACTACAAATGATGTTGCATCTATCAAAGTCGTTATACTGTATCTAGAAATGTTCAGATGTTGTATCTAGCAATATCATTATAAGGTATCTAGCAATTATATACGGTTGTATCTATCAATCTCGTTACAACCCATCTACCATTATTTTGATGCTAAATCTATCAAACTCGTTATACTGTATCTATAAATGTTCACATGCTGTATCTAGCAACCTCGTTACAACTAATCTAGCAATGTTTTGATGCTGCATCTATCAAAGTCGTTATAATGTACCTAGCAATGTTCAGTTGTTGTGTCTAGCAATGATATGCGGCTGTATCTATCAACCTCGTTACAACCCATCTACCATTTTTTTATGCTGATTAGGACGTCCATGTACTTCATGTTAGTGGAATGTTCATGTCTGGAAAATTTTGTATCTAGCAACTTCATATACACGTATCTAGCAATCTTATTTTAGGTTTATATACAATGAGGTATTACACTGTATCTAGCAATGTGGCATCAGAAACTTAATTTGAATGAAACTACAAATGATGGTTCATCTATCAAAGTCGTTATACTGTATCTAGCAATGTTCAGATGTTGTATCTAGCAATATCATTATAAGGTATCTAGCAATGATATGCGGCTGTATCTATCAATATCAGCAAACCAATGAAGCAAGATGTCTTAGATAGCAATATATACAATCGAAAATCGCAATGACATTCAACAAATTAGTAGAGTATCTAGCGATGTCTATAGTTTAGAAAAATCGCAATGTATATCTCCAATTCAGAAAACGCATCCTGTCCAATTAAACACGCATCCTGCTACTGCATCTATACCCAGGCTACCGAAAATGGTACACAACCTTGTTTATACAATAAATACATCTGTAGAAACGCTTAAACCAAATTTGAACTTATAAATCAACTTAAATACAAGAATTTGAGAAATGTTATAGAATATTTACAAACATGGTCAATACAATACAAAGAAGAAACCAATAACAATATTAACAATGGCAAAGACAGGACTGGCAAAGTGACTGTGAAGGTAGAGTCTCCATAAACCATAAAAGATTTCTCGATAAAGTCTAGTAACTATATTATATATATTTGTGTCTTTGTTCAGTAACGAACATTTTGGCAATCTCAAATTGTTAATTTAAAACCAACACAAATCTACATTAATCAAATCACTACCGATCTCTCTATTTTGCCTTGGATTTTTTGAGCTCTCATATTCCTAAATCTGATTTTTGTATTTTCGTTTTAGTTTTAGAGACAGAGATGGGGAGTTTGGGTGCGATAGATGATTTCTATATTCTAATGAAGCTGAAAATGGCAGCAAAAAACTATGAGAAACATATCCCTCCCGAGCTACATTGGGGTTTCTGCTACACAATGCTTCAGAAATTCTCTCGTAGTTTCTCCATTGTAATTCAACAGCTTGATCCCAAGCTTCGAAATTCCGTGAGATAACTGTTTTTCTCGCCGGTCAGAAAACAGTTCGATTTTCTAACGCCTGATACTATTTTTCTTTTCGGTGAACAAATAATACGGTTTTTTGTGGTTGTTTGTTGAAAAACGGTGGACTATGATGGTTACAGGTGCCTGACGGTGGTTTAGGGTGGTCGACGGGAGGTTGACGGTGGTTTATATTGGTCGTCGGGATGAAGGTATGTTGACGGTGGTTTAGGGAAGTCGACGGTGGTTTAGGTGTTTTGGGAGGGTTAAGAGAGAAATGGGGTTAAGAGAGAGAGAGAGTGGATGCTGCTTTAAAATTCAAAATTCAAAATTGTTGATTGGGTGAAAATACCCATTACTTCTCAAAAGAACGCTTATATACTAGGTTAAGGGTAGTTATGGTATTAAAAAAGGTCTTTAAAGGGAATTATTTTATTGAGATGGGTATTAAGTGAGCTTTAACCCATTTTTGGATACCAGATACCAATATGTTTTGCCAATAGGTACTTATGGTGTCATTTCCCTTTAAATTATTACCTTTTAAAGTATAAAATATTATATATTTGTGTCCATATTAAGTAAAAAGTAGTACTAATAGGGGTATAAATTGTTCAGCTGAACCATTACAACATCCAAATATATTTGGTCGGACATTCTGCTCACTAAAAACGTTGATTATATTTGTAATTATATACTATATTATTTTTTATTTAATTTAATAAATAAAATATTATTTTTATTAAGTGTTATATTTTATTACCTACTTTTAATCACACATCTCATTTTGACTATGAACTAAATTACATTACAAAATAAACGTTGTACGGCCGAAAAAATCATCACTAACAACTTAAAAGTAAATAAAATAAAGAGATCCGAATCATGATGAATTTTGAATAAGAAAATAAGTCGCTTACCAATAAGAACGGTGTTAGCAAAAAAAAGTAGATGAGATAAGAATATGTTAGTCGAACTCTTCTTTCAAATGGCCAACCTTCTACGTTCAACACAAGATTTTAAGAGGAGCAGGACAGGATGTTGCGAGAGACGATGTATACCATTCCTTAGTTGAATTTGAAATCAAAGATCACAAGTCTTGAAAACGATGACGGTGAGCATTCCTCCTCACGTTGAGAGGAAACATCTTGACATGGTTCAAAAACGTCTCAACATGTTGTATTACAAGCTTTAATATGTTAGGAACAATATTCTGAAATCATGTTGTAGCATATAGATTAATGAAGGGAGGTGACTATATCATCTATTGAAAATAAAGACATCTATTATAAATTAAATCCAAATGAAAGTTTGAAAGAATAAACTAAGAGGTGTATAGAAACAAAAACTGAGCTGCAAGATTTCTAGGATTTAATAGTCGTTGCCAGATACACATTGAATATTCGCAAGATAATTAGCAAACATTATTATGAAATAGAAATCCGTTACATTCAAGGACTTATTAGTTCAAGTGGAAAGATGCATATGTGTGGAATAAATTGAAAAAACAAGGCTCAAAAATAGATAATATCACTCAATCAGCATATCAAAGAGCAATGCAAGAAATAATGAATCACACACTAGAGCATAAGTTAACTCTAAGCCGCACGATGAGTCTACTAAGAACAACAACCATGAAGGATCATCTCGATTAAAACATAGCAACGAAAGTAATCAAGGAAAATATAAGGGAAATTATAGCAAGGGGTGAATATCGAGGCCCGTACACAAAAGTGATGGTGAATTTATAATATATTAAAGAACTCAACACACTATTAGATATCGAAGGCCATAAAAATTAGAAAGGCCCTGGGATATCAGAGATAAATATAAATATGGTAAATTCAATAAGCGATATAAGCCATTATATAAGATATTATTGGGATTCACGGGATCAAAATCTAAAACTTGGTAGACGAAAGTAAACTATCAGAATTTGTTAAAAGGAAAAGGAATGATGACTCAAGAGAATTGACAAAGACCGATACTAGTTATCAAGCAATGAATGACCGAAGTAAGGAAAAACAGAGTTAAGATGTCTATAAAGTAATGCAATTTTTGTACAGGAATAATATAACTATTTTTTGTTACGATTTAAGAAATCAATCTTTATAGATTAAGAACTTCACGATGAAGAAGGGAGTGCGCATTATAGATATAAACCTTTGCATAAAATAATTCTCCTTCGAGGCTACTATTGACCCAAATAATGGAGGACCCAAAAAACAAGGTCAAACATTATGGTGCATGTCAATGGTTTTCAAACATTATCCAAGTCTCAAGCGTGTATTATTAGAAGCAATATCTCAAGAAATTCCACTTGACATATGATAATAGACATTGCGAGTCTTCTTACCAAAGCTTCTGATGGAAGGAAATTTTGTATAGTAGCACTAGACTACTTTTCCAAATGGATAAAAGCTCAAAAAATAACAAACATCACAATAAATGAAGTAGTTAGTTTTCTCATAACAAACATTGTTTGCTGCTATTGAACATCTATAGTCATTACGATCGACATATGAACACAATTTTAAATTGATAAATTAATATGGTTCTCTAGAATGAAAGGTATTAAGAAAATATTTTCCTCTCAAATTCATCTGAAGGAAAATGGCACGTAGAAATTACCAACCCGAAAATTTCTGAAGGGATAAAAAAATGATAGAATGAGTAGCAGGAAATGGGCCAGACTTTATACATGAAATTTTATGGTCCTACAGAACCATATCGAGGACAGAGACAAATGAAACTTCATTTAATATAGTATATGATATGAAGCAATAATTTTAGCTGAAAAATCAAAACCCATTCATTGAATATCCACGTGAAAGAAATTAGGCAATTCATAAGGTAGATAAGCATAACTTTACATGATATAGAAGAAAATAGTTAAGGCTCACCTATGGTCAGAGCATTACAAATATCTAAGGAAAAATAAATATAACTCTAAGGTACGATTATGGAGCTTTGAGACAGTGGACAAACACATAAGAAGGGTATTTCTCCATACCAAAAAGAAGGCTCATAACAAACTGGTCCCAAATTAGGAAGATCTCATACATTGCGAATAAAAATTAAAATCATGAACTTATTAGCTATTGAACGTGAAAGGAAACTAGGAAACTAGCTCTGACATCTGTAAAATATTGAACACCTAAAGTTTTTTATTATTCCTCATATTATATGACCATTTTCTTCATTTACTCAATTTTGTAAATTAGTTTGTTTTGCAAGAGGTATAAACGCATCTGAGACGCCTTATAATTAAGAATGTTTGCAAATTATATTATGTTATTATATTGTGGAGTGAATGTACGTATTATTCTACAATATATCAATTAGTTTTTCTATAAATGTTTCTAAATCATATCAAGAAATGAATCTACAAATTGTATTACAAGATTTTAAGGAACAAATATAAGGATTATGTTAAAGTAAAATCCAATATAAGGGTTCAACTATACCAAATGAAGAAGATCTAAAGATGTGAATACAAGTATAAGCTCTTGAGGTGCTATGATATCACCATAAATAAAAGAATAACAATTCTTCAGAACTTTAAGGAATAAATAAATTCTTTGACAATTGTAGGACTATTTTTAAGGAAAATTCTAATGGAAGTCATGAACCCCTCTTAAATTAAAAAAAATCCAAAAAACATTCTAAATAAGGTATCCGCGTGTTTATTTGGATACATATATCTAAGAAGCTCAGCATTTCAAATGGAAAATCAGAGTACTGAGGTGAAAAGCTTAAATCAATGATAAGTTAAAACATTGGTAAAATATAACACTAGTGATAAGTGAATAAATTCACTTTTAAAGGTTAAAACCTTACAAACTGCTATATTAAAGGAACTTAGTTTGTAACATAACCATGCTTAAATGGTTAAACTTGATACAAAAATAATAATAAAATTATCTGGGATTAGGTGCCGAAGCATCAGTATGGATTGTAAAAAGAGAAGAATCATCCGAAACAATTGGAGGATATTTTCAAGAAATAGAAATATATTTTCGGCCGAAATAGGAATAAAAGCATCAGTAGAAGTAGGTTGAAGATTTAGGCATTATTCTATAGGATAAAAAATTACGGGAGCTTTTAGCACAACATTATTTTCATCACAAGAACAATCATCGTAAACTAATTTTCCCCTCAAATTATTTTAGAATATCAACATCATAATAACCTCTTTTTGTATATGATAAAAGAAAAACACGAGAATCGGTTCGTGGGACGATTGAGGTTTTATTAGCCTTATGAACATAATTTCACATCTTATTTAAGAGTATGTCATGACGGATCTCATAAAATTGAAGCACTAAAGTAGCCTCAACTTTGCATACGTACTATAAGAATTGAACAATATTTTTGTTGCGATTTTACCACAATCTCATTCTCGATAGATTTGTTGCATTACAATATCATTTAAATGTTAATATTATCTTCTAAAGAAGCCTGCAAATATTTTAAAAAAATATCCCGCTCATAAAATATTTTAGCCATCATTTTATAATGACTAGTCTGCTCAGTTGTTCGAAGGATAAATCCTTCTTTTAGTTTAAGGATATGATTTTTCCGCTCATAAGAAAGAGTCTTTTGTAACTTTAATAAATAAGAGTAAAACTCTTAGTCTAAAAGGAGAACACTTTTTGATACATAAAAATCACTATATTTATAATAATATTCTTTACTCGAAAGGGTTTTTACCAACTTGAGGAAATCAAATTTTCCCATTACTTCAATAGCCCATTCTATTCTCTTTTTTTGGTTATATTCAAAAGGGTCAAAGTATTCGTAAATGTATTGGGAAACATGTAACATTTTAGTTTTTTCTAATAAACAATTAACATATTTTACTTTTGATGTTTAGCTAGCTACATAAGAAACGAATCCCAATGAAGATTCATTGCGAGTATCAACATGCCCAAAGAGATTAACCATGTTCAACAAGTAAAATCTAAACAACATCCGGTTTACGATGACCAACAAGAGGATCAACCATTCCTTCAGAATCAAAATTGTCACGTTGATGACATATTTGCACAATATGACTATTGTTCTATGTGAAGAATAAACTTCATCCCATAGAGGACCCCCAATCCCACATTGCTAACAAGGACCATAAAAAGAGTGTATATAAGTGTGAGCCCACCTCAAATAGCAAGAGGCCTTTTGGGAGTACACCCAAGAGCAAATCCGTGCGCGCCTACGAGCGCAAAGCGGACAATATCTTGCTAGTCAGTGAGGTCGGTTCACACACACTCGCACACCAATTCTAACATCCTATCTTTTTCTAATTTTATAAAAACAAATCGGGGTAAAAGAGGGAGGAATAACAAGAATAATGAATTGATAAAGCTAAATAAAATAGAAATTTAACTAATTTATGTAAGGAAACAAGAATTACAATGCGTGAAGAAAAAACTATAATAACCGTTTTGCTTAAAAGTTTAAAATGACAGCAAAATATCGTATTTATTGAAAAATGTATGTGAAAATAAGAAACATTACCCATGACGAAGGGATGTGTAACAAAAATACGCATGTAGTCGTCTTCACCCATAGACTGCGTATTTGTATAAAAGCAACCCTCTCAAACATTTGTACACAATCTATCACTTTGTTGTTATCTAATGGTCCACTCATTTAATAAAACCTTTAAATAAGAATTTTGGAATAATAATCTTCATCGAGAAAAAATACTAAACCAAAATTATATTTCATTAGTTCTTCCTTCATTCTTTGGAAGAACTCGTAGGCTACTTTTTAGACGTGAATAGTTATTATTTAATTATTTAAAACAACTAGGGGGAATTCTTTTGTTTGTTGAAACAACTAGGCAGACTACTCTTTTGATTTAAATATTCCTTCATTTTTGGAAAGAACTAGGAGAGCTAATCTTCAAATTTAAATAATTTTTCATTCATTGTTTGAAAAAACTAGGAGGAATACTCTTCGAATTTAAATAGTTATTCCTTCATTATTTTAAACAGTTACGGAGGCTACTCTTCATATTTAATTAGTTCTTCCTTCGTTTCTCGAAAGAACTAAGGGAGCTACTACTATACATAGCACAAATCTGAAACATCCTGAAAACAATAATTTCAAAGTCTCCTCGATACCATGAAAATTCATAACAACTTTAGAAGTCTGCTACTTATTATATGTACTATTTTCTCTTCTTTAAAATATATATTGTTTTCTCAAGAAAGGTTTTAGCTGGTGAATTTATTTAATGAGGCAAAAACATGGTCTGTACGAGTTAATCCAGAGACGAATCTAAGATTCTTTCGGCTAGAGGAATATGAACCAATCAACAGGTATCATCATCGTATTTTATAACTCTTGTGAGCTCAAACAAAAGAAGCTAATATGCAATCTCATACACCTTAGGAATGTGCGTTTAATTGTAACAAAAAAGACCGAGTAAAAAACTTACAAGTTAAAGAAACAATGGCGAGAATCAAATGATAAAAAGTTAGTCGTTTTTTTATCTTCTTATAAAAAATAAGAGGGTTGATAATAAGGGTATAAATAGTTCGTTCCACAAGAATCATCCCACTAAAATATTAAAATTCATTTAGTGGAACCGTTACAATACTTAAGTTCATACAATTATGCCTTTAGAGGACTGAAGCCCATTCGGCAGACTAAAGATCATTTAATCACATAAAAGATGAAAGAAAGAACAAGTCAAATATATTTTCAGCCACCAGTAAGTTGTTATATCTTTAAGTTTTAAGAATAACATTTTATTTGTTGTAGGTAGGTTATAATGTCCATCGATTATATGAGACAAGATTTGTACTTTTATAAATATAGTTCAATTCAACGAATAAAATATTAATTTCATGATTATCATTAAATTTTATATATGGTATTATATTTTGCTATCTATTTTGCATCTCCAATCTAATCTAAAGCCGATCTTAATTATTTTCACCAGAAATATTAATAGTTGTGTTGCATGTACAAGTTTTTTTTTTGTTTTTTATTTTAATTATTTATAATAACATGTTTAATAACTTAAATATAACGAATTAATACGACCGACTTCTATTAACCTATTAAGAATATATTTAACAATTTTATTAAGAAACAAATGATATAAATAAAATTAACTTAAAAATATAAATATAGAAAATTAAGATTTAAGAATACAAATAATATAAATTATATAATTTAAGCTTTAAATTTATAAAGCTTATTATTATGTTGTCGTGATTTATATAGTTTATCATAATATCAAAATTATAGAAAACTAGTACAAAAGTAGACCATTACTTAAATTTATATAAAAAAGTAATCGATATGATTTATAATATATTGAAATCTTGGCCAGTTAGGAAAACTTGTGTTTTGTTCCTAATTAAGCCTTACACCTCTTAGTTTCTTAAATGAGTTTTCAATTTTGAGAGGAGCCAAACTCTTAACATAAAAAATTATAGTTTCCTAGTTGAGCCTTCCATATCTAATGATCTAAATAGACCTCAATTGTTTTACCGAGATCTTGATTGTTAGAAGAGTCTAACTTAAGACATATAGTGACCTCATTTTCTAATGTAATTGTATAAACCCACAACTATCTATCTATTTTGGATAAACACAAACGGACCTTATTGTTGGTCCGGTTATCGTATTAGGGGAAAACGTGTACTTAAATTGAAGATCTTTGCGAACCCGTCAAATGTCGAGGACTTGATAGAGGCCCAGGCTCGTTCATGAAGTTTGGGCCCTAAAACCCATTGTTTGAGGCCCTAGATTGTTGTTTTAATGTTTTTATCAAATTTGTTTTATAATTTATGGATTTCATTAAAATGACTCATCAAATCTAATTGTGTTCAGATTTAATTCGACTATATTTTATTGCATTTTAGATATTTCTATAATTTTAAATTAGGGTTTGGAGCAACTTTTATTTAAGCTCTCAAACCCTACTTTTAAGATCATTTTTGTTGAATTAAAATTGAGAGACTGTTTTCTTCAAAATAGTTAAGTTTTTTATATCTTGTGGTTAGGATTTCTATCCTTTTTTTTCAATTGATAATGCTACCCGTATCAGTTTTCTTACCAATAAATTCATACTTAAATAGTCAGGTCAAAGCATAAAGGACCATAATGTTTTAACTAAACGTTTAAACTTGAGAAAAACCAAACCAAATAGTATAATGAGACCTAAATTTCATAACCGAGCTCTTAATATTGGGATAAGAGATACTAATAAACCTAATTGAGTCCTAACTTTTTAAGAAATAAATAAAGTTTGAGACATGGCTGACAAAAAATATAAACGGTCCTCAAACTTTTGAGCGAGCCTTCAACTTGAGGAGAAGTCATGCCAAAGATATATAAGAAGCTCTATTTACTGACAGAGTCCTCAACCTCGAGTTAAATTTGAATAAAAAATAAAATAAGCTTGATTATGGGACCTTCTTTTTCGTGAACAAATCCTTGTTTTGGGAGGAGATTAATCAAAAATATAATTTGATCTCAATTTAGAAAAATGATCTCAGTTTTCTAAAATGATCACAACTGGTAAAACTATCGTCGATTACTATAGAGTTTTCCTGTCTAATGAGATAACGTACGACTCAGGCTCACAATGAAACCTTCCTTAATGCATGTATTGGCCCAAGAGAGAAGGTCTCGATAAGAACCACGAAAAGGACACCGCGTTCGTGGGGCTAAGTTGGTTAATTAATGAGCCTTACAAAATGCATCCCAAATTTTTTGTATCCATGCGAAGGATTAGAATATAAATAGAAAAGTTGGAAGAAAGTGTGTTTGTTAAATTTATGAGTACACATATAATTCATTGTAAAACATTGGTTGTGATTTGTAATCATGTTCATAAAGTAAAGTTAAAATTAGTTCATCTTTTGCTATTAACTTATTCTTTAAGTAGTTTTCTAACTCATTCGTATCAGTTAGAAATGTATTATACTCTTGAAGAAAATGATATGAGTATTCAATAGTTTTATTATAATATTTTTAATTTCTATGGTAAGTTGGATATGCTCGAGCTTGGCAAGCTATGAGATTAGAACTGTATATTTTTCATACAAATTAGCATTGTATGTTATAGTTTTTTGTGGCTCATCGAGATGGTTTTGAAATATTGTGTAAGAAAATCGTCAGTGATCTCCTATATTTTTTGTTGATTCTCTTTTTAATGAATTGTTAGCAAGAAGTTCATTTTAGTTTCAAGCCTAATAAAGTGTATGTTACACCTATGAATCGTAATGTCAAAATGATCTAAAACTCTTATATACACAAAAATAGGCTATCTCCTAAGATCTTGCGGAATGAATGAGGTTTCTACAAACAAATGGGTCATTAGAAGTCTTCGTGTAAATACATTCTAATTGAAAAAAACCAATAATAACAACGACCACCGCAATAACAATTCTCGTTGCAGATTTTTTCATGGACGTATTGCATGCATGCACTTAAAAATATAGTTGTTGTCTCGTGTTTAAACCCATATATATATATATATATATGAAAAGTTTCTACATTTCCTTGATTCACAATCAGATGACATGTCGTCCTCTTTTTATAAAATTTCGTATTTGACTTATAATTCAGTTAAATTTTCTTACTTATGGTTCTTTAATACAATTGATAATCTACATATATTTCTTATATTTACTCTTTGATTTATGTTGAATTTCTTTCTATTTTTTTATCATGACCGTCAATGGTACTTCGATTCCAATTGCAAAAATTAGGTATGTTTGCATATGCGATCATTTGCATAATATTTTACTCTCAGTTTGTTATTAATTCTACCAATTGTTTTGTTCAGGACACAATCTTAGAAGGTGGTTAAGACAGTCTTTAGGGTAAAAGGATTGTATATGTTTTATAAGTTCAAATCTATTGTGGATTTATCATCTTGTTCTAGTCGTTAGTCTTTTAATTTTAATCTTTGACGTTCTCATTTTGACCATGTTTTTATGGTCTATTTAAATTGTTTGATGTCTAACAGAGTTCTAAATCATTTGGACTTTCCTGATATTTCTTATTATAGTAATTGTAAACTATTAATTTGAGCATGAGTACCATTTTAAGAGAAAAAATACATTTATTTTATTTTAATGAGAATATTGACCAAACTTCGTGCACATACATTTTTTAATAAGATGGTGTTGTTGCAAAAAGACATCTCCACGTTGTTGAACGATTCTTTCATTTTTATTGGCAGCTAAGATTTATAATACGTTTTGAGGGGAAGTGGTACTTATCGCCACTTATGTGATCACGAAATTCAAATATCCCATACTCCAAGTTTGTCCCATTTGAAAAGTTGTATGAAAATTTATCTAATTATTTTTGTTTGGTCGTCTTCAATTATTTCTTTGATCTCTAACCACATGTTGAACGAGCGTAATAAATTGTATATTTGGTCCATCTTATTTGTATATTTGAATTATGGTGTTGGCCAAAATGGATATTATTTCTTTGATCCAATTAGCCAAAGGTTATGTGTCTCGCGTTATGTTTGTGCTTTTAGAGTATATTACATTCGTTTCCGATCCTACTAGTTTACAACGTATGACACGATCAAATTTTGCTCGTATTAATAATCATAATGCATGAGACTATATCTAATATTTTGGTATAAGAATCATCAATCTCGCATGCCATGCTCTAACAACAATTCATTGTCATATAATATTACAGAGGATCATCTTCCGCGTCAGTTCTTTTGTATACGTAAATCTACTAATTTTTTTGTTCTTTTATTAATTTTTCTTTTATATATTGTTTTTGCTCTTGTTGCTATTTTATTTTACTTTATCTTATAAAAAACAATTTATAGTCCATTTTGACAGAGTATTATGGTTGAAAGACTTATTACTCCCTAAATACATAAATAATATTTGTTTATCATCTAAAAACGTATAAAATAAAACATATTGGTTGGTATACAAAACTAACATCGAATGTTACGGATCAATAAATGATACAAACTCCGAATATTGACATAGATTATAAACGTTTATCAAATTAGACAAAGTTTATGTCTCAAGATTTGTGTTAGAAATCACTATAAAATTTATCACAAATAACTCAAGCATATAACACAAATAAAAGAACAAAGGATTAAACGTTGTTCGACAATTGTTTACGTCCACGGGCACCGCCAGAGAAAGGGTTACAGATTTTCAGATTATGTTTTGTGTAGTTCTAGTAGTATATTTATAGTAGAATATATAGAACTTACCAGATAATTGGCATAATGGTCTCATATAAAAAAAGTATAGGAGGAACTATCCATCACAGCTTCACTGTCAATGACACGAAACTGTAGTTCCAAACACGGTACACTGTCAACCAATTATTCAACTCATTCTCAACGAATCTTCCCCTTGAGTCGAATATCGTTTCTTCACTATTAAGAAAAAAACTTCTCTTCTTGTGGATCACCAAATACCCCTAAGGTATTCCCTCTATACTGCGAAGACCAATCTTCATTATATCTGCTTGATTATTGTATGTAGACACTTTCTTCACATCAACAATTTCCTTTGATATTATATCACGAATAAAATTATACGTGAAATCTATGTGCTTTGTACGCTTGTGGTACATCTGGTTCCCTGTAAGGTGTATGACGCTCTGTTATAAAACAGTTTTGTAGTAGTCCTATCCAAGCCCAAATCTGCTACAAAAGCTTGCAACTATATTGCATGTTTAACTACTTATGTTACCGCCATGTACTCTACCTCTGTTGTAGACAAAACTACAGTAGCTTTAACCTATGATTTCCAACTTATCGCACTGCCAGTTAAAGTAAATACATATCTTGTCAAATGTCTCATTTTATCCATATCACCTACAAAATTAGAATCAACAAAACCAACCACTGATACGAAAATATCATTCAGCGATCCACCAATATTGGTCTTGTTAAATTTTAAACCAACGCTCGCAGTATTCTTAATATACCAAAGTATCTCTTTCACTACCTGTAAATGTTTTTTCCCATGACATCCCATGCACTTGCTAACTACACTAACCTCGTGTGAAATATCAAGACGTGTACATACAATATCATACATGATACTAACAACTGCACTTGAATTTAGAACCTTCGACATTTATTCCAACTTAACATTGTCCTTGGTCGCTCTTCCAACTTAAATGAGTAGCAAACAGGATGCTAACTGCCTTAGCATCCAACATCTTAAATCGTTGTAGCATTTTCTCAATGTAGCTTCGTTGAAACAAGTGTAATGATCCTACACTTCTATTCCTGATAATCTCCATACCAAGACTCTTATTTGTTCTACCAAGATGCTTCATCTCAAACTCAAAAATAAGCTGCTTTTTTATTTTCACAATTTGTGATATACTACAAGCAACAATAAACATATCGTCAACATACAACAACAAGTAAACATAAGAATCACGTGATATCTTTTGATGATACACACAATTGTCATATGGATTCTTCGTGAACCTTTTTGACCCCGTGAATGTATCAAACATGTGTACCATTGCCTAGGTAACTGTTTCAAACCATATAGTAACTTTTTCAGCAAACAAACAAATTATCCATTTGTTTACTAAACACACAGTGTTCACAAAATCCAAATGATTATGATTTATACCTTTTCAACAAATCTCTTTTTCACAAAACAGATTATCCTCTATCACTTATGTGAACAGGACGAATGTTGTAATTATTTTAATATTTCTTACTTTAGGTGTTACTTCCTGATGATGCTACTGCATCATCGTCCATAACAATACTCCCCTGGAGAATGTAAAACATCTTCTGCAAACTGCCTTTCATACATACCATTAAGCCTTTTGTCACTTTGATTACACTGTCTTCTGCACGGTACTTCTAACCACGAGAGTCTAGTATCCCAAGAGAAATCAGGTTTCTCTTCAACCCAGGAACATGTCAGCATGTCACGATTCTAACCATGCCACTGAACATTCTGATTCTGACGTTACCGATACCACCAACAGGTAATGAATGATTGTTCCCTAAATATACAGTTCTTTGTATTGGCTTGTAAGTATTGAACCACTGCTTGAACTGACACATGTGATATGTAGCGTCAGTATCGAGTATCCAAGAGTTTTTTCCACAGTCTTAATTGACGGACAATGCATTTTGTGTACCACTGTTTTCACTGTCATCAAAATCGTTCGCACCTTCAACAATGTTTGCTGCATTTTCCTTTTGATTTCCCTTCTTACCATTTAATTTCAGACAATGTCTCTTATAATGACCCTGCTCAATGCATTCATAACAGTTTGAGCTCTTTACCTTTGATTTAGACCACCAGTTCTTCCTTCTTAAGGAACTCACTTTGCTTCTAGATTTTCCCCTAGTCATAAGACCTTCCTCTTCAGCCTGATTGTCTGGCTGCAACTGTCTCAACTCCTTTCATTTCAACGCCCCTTTGACATCTGCTAGAGATAACTTATCTTTACCATACATTATGGTATCTACGAAGTTCTCATAGGGAGCTGGTACGATCTCAAGAGAAACAAATCTTGAACTCATCCTTAATGTTGATATCAATTTCCTCTAAGTCTATTATAATTGAATGAAAAATTATCTAAGTGCTGAGTTATGGACATACCTTCTTTCAATCTGAAATCTTACAAGTGATTCTTCAAGTATAACCGGTTCACCACTAATTTCTCTAAGTAAAGTTCTCCCAACTTCTTTCATGCGTAGGAACCAGTCTTCTCACCACTAATCTCGCGCAGAAGATTGTCTTTCACACTCATTAAAATGTAGCACAAATCCCTTTCTTAAAGATCTTACTTCTCTTTTTCTTTCATCTCTTCTCTTCTGGTAACTTATTCTCTACAGCCTTCCACAACCTTTGTAGTACTAATGGAAATTTCAGTTTAATCTTCCATAATGCAAAGCTGGATCCCCCATCATTTTTTTTTCAATCTTGTATTTTGTTGTTGTAGAAGTCATTGTGAAACCATAACTGCAAAACCTAATTTTACAACCAAAGCTCTAATACCAATTTCGTTAGAAATCACTATGTAATTTCGTTAGAACATAGGAGTTAACGTGGTTCGATAATTGTTTACGTACACAGGCGCCGCCAGAGAAAAGTGTTTAACTATGATGGAAAAGAGTTACAGATTTTTTAGATTATGTTTTGTGTATCCCTAGTAGTCTATTTATAGGGAATAAAATAACTTACTGGAAATTTGGCCTAATAAGCTCATATATACAAAACTAGGAGGAACTATCCATTATAGCTTCACTGTCAATAACACAAAACTCTACCACCAAACACACTACACTGTCAAGACATTATTCGACTCATTCTCAATTGCTTTATGTTTGGTCTCTTTGATTGTTGGTTTGTTCTCTAACCACATGTTGAACGAGCATAAAGTTTGTATATTCGGTCCATGTTATTTGTATTTTTGAATTATGGTGTTGGTCATAATGGATATTTTTCTTTGATCCAATTAGCCAAAAATTATATGTCTCGCGTTA
Source organism: Limnanthes douglasii subsp. nivea (assembly GCA_036936605.1). NCBI lineage: Eukaryota > Viridiplantae > Streptophyta > Magnoliopsida > Brassicales > Limnanthaceae > Limnanthes > Limnanthes douglasii. The sequence continues at coordinate 281,588,224 of JAUPFV010000004.1, forward strand.
TGTTTGTGCTTTTAGAATATATTACATTCGTTTCTAATCGTGCTAGTTTACATCATATGACACTGTCAAATTTTACTCGTATTAACTATCACAATTTGTGAGGCTATATCTAATATTTTGGTATAAAAATCATCTACCTCTCATGTCATGCTCTAACAGCAGTCCAATTATCTTTCGCGTCAGCTTTTTTTATACGTAAATCTACTAAATTTTCTATTTTTTATTAGATTCTAATTTCTATTTTTTCTTTCTCTTTTCTCTTGCTGCTCCTTTTCTTTTATTTTGTCTTCTAAAACCGATTTGTATCCCATTTTGACGGAGTGTTATCCCTAAATACATGAATAATATTATAATCCCACAACTATAGTATTAGTTGGTCTACAAAACTAACATCGAATTTTACGGATCCATCAAATTAAACAAACTCACACTTATTGACATAGATTATAAACTATTATCATTTATTATTATGTGTGTATAAAAAGTTTATCATATTTTAATAAATTCGGTCCGGTAAATACAATTTTGGTTTAAACTGATTCAAAATTAAAATCAGTAAAACAGAAAACTTAACCACAACTTTTAACTCGTACAAACCTGATACAATCCAATAAATTCTACTTTTTTATTTATCCATGGTAAACATATATTTACCCTACTGGTCCCTGCACCAATTACACGACTTTTAAGTGGGTCAGTCGATATCATGGAATTCTCCCCACTTTAGCTTTTTAGTAATTTCGTTCGACACACAGTATTTATAAATAATCTAGACCCCGTGAGTTTCCCATCAACACCATAATTTTTCTTCTCTGCATCAGAAAATGAAGAAGGGTTTCTCAACATTGGCTATATTACTTGTAGTGGTGCTTATCACGGTCGCAGAGGCACAAAACTGTAACCCGACGGAGCTATCTCCTTGTGCACCAGCATTCACGAGTTCAGCCAACCCGTCCAGCGACTGCTGTGGCAAAGTGAGACAACAGAGGCCATGTCTTTGTGGGTACATAAGGAACCCAAATCTCAGTAGGTTTGTTAACTCTCCTAATGCAAGAAGAATTGTAAGCGCATGTGGTGTTGCTATTCCCAACTGTTAAACGATGTTCTTATGCTAGTATGTTGCTTATCAATAAGAGGCTGATTATATAAACGCCGCTATAAAATTAAGTCTTGTATCAAAAACTTGTTGTTCTAATGAAATGAACATGGTTGCTTTTAAGGCTTTTTGGTTGATGGGTTTTCTTTCTTATGATTATCATCTTCTGAACAGATCCGAGATATCTATAGATGAACTCTGGATAGGCTGCTGATGGAAGCCAAATCCATAACATGACGTAATTGGTCACGTACCCTTAGTCCTCAAATGAAATCACCAATAACTATATTCAGATATAATTCAATTTCCATAACGTGACTGAGAATATTACAGTGAAAACACTAAAAGATTTCGGGTCTTGTAAAGTTGAACTTCTCTGTTATCTTGTTCAGCTTTTCCGATTTGGTACATGAACATGTCCGAATAGAGCTTGAGACTTTAATTTTGTGGGCCGATACTTTGAAAAAGTAGAAAAAACTGAAATGGAACACCGACAATTTCAACAACAAATTGATGAACTGAAAAAGAAACTCGAAGAAAAGGAGAAGATCATTACACAAATGAAAGCGGATGTAGAGATGGACATTGAGGTTGAACTACAAAACACACTTAAACTGCCTATGTTGAAGCTAAACATTGAAACAACTGAACAGCAACCAAAAACTTTTGGTTCAACATATTCGAGAATAAAGAGATTAAATGATCAAGCCCACCAATCACCAAATAAAATAAACACCAAATATTTTTGTGGAAGACAAGCTTCAACCTCCACAACAAGAAAAAAGTGAAGATGATTTGCAAAAACAGAATCACAATGTTGTTGTTACTGATGAAAATGACCATGTTGCTGATGTTGAATTTCATGTTGCTGCTACTACATCTGAGGATGTTTTTGGTGTTGCAAACAGTCATGTTGAGGTGGAAAACCAAGTTCATACCACTGTTAATAGTGAGTCCCCTATTAATGTTGATATTGTTAATTCTGAAGATATTGTTGCTATAGAAAAGGAGAATTCTACTCCTTTTGAAGTTGGAACGGAAAAGCAAGTTGATGCCACATTTGAAATTACTACTGAAGTTGCTAAGATACCTGAAGTTGCTGAAGTATCTGAAATTGTTGTTGCTGAAGTACCTGAATTTGTTGTTGCTCAAGATGATCCCTCAGTTCTTGTTAACGTTATAGAAGATCAAAATCTCAATACTGTTATGGAAGAACAAGATAAAATACTAATGTTGTTGTTCCTACTGCTAAAGAATCAATTGCTGAAATATCTCAAACGTCAAGCACAATAGTTGAAGTATTTAAAGGGGACAAGAGTGTTGCTGAAGCATCTGGAGTGGAAAAGGATGTTCCTGAAGAATCTAAAGTGACAAAGGAAGATGTTGTGAACAAAGAGGTGATACAGATAACCTAAAATTAACAAAAGCTGGTTTATCTGCCTCTGGTGTTTAACTGAAAGCTGGTTTTGTATTTAAAGATACAAGTTTTGCATCTATTTAAAGATACATGTTTCGCATCTAATGTACAGTTTTCTGTTTTGTTAAAGAAAACGCATCAGAAGTCCCAAAAAACCAAACGCCACAACTCAGTGACTTAGACCCAGCAATTGAGAAAGAAATTATAAGAATTGAAAAGGACATACAATAAAAAAAAGTAAGTGAAACATTCGCACATATCATACTTAATTATTTCGCATCTAGCATATTTTCATACTTTCTCATTTACTGTACGTTTCGCATCTAGCCTATTTTTCTACTTTCTTATTTACTGAAGGTTTCGCATCTACCTTGGCTTAAGCTAATTTCCTCTCTATTATATTTCTAAATGTTTCGCATCTACCAATTTATTTTTGAATATTTCGCATCTAGCTTGGCTTTCCCTTATTTCCACTCTATGATATTACTCTACGTTTCGCATCTACTATTGTTTTCCTTATTTCTCATTTACTACTATTTCGCATCGATCGATTCTATTTCTTAACGTTTTGCATCTAGCTTGCTTTCCCTTATTTCCCCTCTATTATATTACTGTACGTTGTGCATCTAGCAATGTTTCTCATATTTCTCATTTACTAAGCGTTTCGCATTTATCGTTTCTATTTTCTGAATGTTTTACATCTACTGTTTCTATTTTCTGAATGTTTCGCATCTATTTCCTCTAACAGTTTCAATTATTTCCCATCTGTGCAGAAATATTTGGATGAAGGTCCTTCATTTGAACTCATTGTAGATCATACTCAACATCAAGTCAATATAGAACAACGAAGCATGGAAATTACCAAAAAAGAGTGGCCATTTACAAACAAAGTTACAGCTGCTATTGACATAAAAGAATACTACAAACTAGAGCTGATTGAAACAGGAGAAAACCATCCTGATCCAATAGTATGGTCATGTCCAGATGTACCAGGCTCAAATATTTTTGTTAGTACTTTGATGGAGATAGCAGATGAAGATGAAATTGACTCTACGGTAAAAGTTAAATTCAAATTTACTTTTTTCCATTGTTTCACCAATCATATGTTAACAAACTGCTGGTTTCCACTTTTGACAAAACAAGTAATTGATGGTTATATATATCAACCTTAAAGAACACAACTTTCAAATACCAGTTGCAAGTAGTAAAGGAGCAATTATGCCAATAACATACGTATTTGGAAGCGTAATGGTAACAATAAAATAATTTTATGATATTTGTTTATTTATAAACATAAATGCTTCTAATTATTACTCCTCCAATGTAGCATCTGCTGAACTGAAATATGGATGTAACATTATATGTTGACGATAAGCTACGAGGCATTACAGAAGGTTTAATCTTCGTTCCGCTTCTAACAGAAGCTAGACATGGGAATGTTAACCATTGGACATTATTGGTAATAGATGTTGAACATCAAAAAGCAGTAAATCTAAACCCAATACCAAAACGTCCAGATCCAACAAGAAAAACTGCAGAAAGATTAGTAAGTGTCTCTCTTTTATAATAATTTCATAGAATATATATATATATATATCATCTGATTTATTTGTATGTTTATTAATTTACAGATTGCATACCTCCAAAACAAAAACATTTTACAATCAGAATAACCAATAAAGATAGTTTGTCCAGTAAAGATTACTAAACAAAGATCTGGATCACTTGATTGCGGAGTAATGGTGTGTGATTACTTCAAAGATTATATTTTGCATGAGATACTTAACCATCACAAAACTTCTGAAATTGCACCATTAAGAAGAGCAGAAATGTTCTACATATTTCTTAATGACATGAACACTAACAGATATTGGGACGATGATTACTAATATATGCTTTACTTCTTGTGATGTTTGTAATATTTTTTTACATGTAAACTGTCTAACAGCTATGGTTTCGCATCTATCTAACTTGTAGTAGCACGTGTATCGCATCTATCTCGAACTATAAACATGTTCCGCATCTATCGTTTGTATTCTAATTCATGTTTCGCATCTATCACTTTATTTTTTCTCTTGAAAACTTTTTCCTATCTTCTGCTCTAAATCCAATTATCAGTTACAGAAAGTAAAATCTGTGTTTGTAATTAATAAACTCAACCAATGTCATATATATAAATAAAAAATTCAAAAAAAAACTAGTAGCTATAGTTTGATTTGATAATTTCTTACATGATTTGACAACTCTAAGATACTCATCATTACACTGAATCCACTACACAAAAGTCTAATCATACGTTTCGCATCTTTTATATATATTTTTACATAAGGTTTCGCATCTATCTTCTATATCCTAATGCATTTTCCGTATCTACTATTTAGTTTTCTCTTAAATACTATTTCCTACATTTTGGACTAATTATTTTTCATCCAAATTACCACTTGCAGAAGTAAAAATGTTTTTGTAGTTTATAAACTCAACCAGTCTCACACATATATAGGTTTAAAAATAAAAAATAAAACTAGTAACTTTACTTTGATTTGATGTTTTCTTACATGATTTGATACGTCTAAAAATACAAATCATTACACTGCATTAATTATAAAAAAAACACACATATATCAACCAAAAGATATTACTTTGGTCAAAGTTTGTAGTCTTTTCACATTCGTAAAAAATTAACCTATCAAAAATTTAAATTCACAGTCCCGCATCTATCAAAGCATATTCCCATTATGTTTAGATTCCATTTCGCATCTACAAATAAAAAGGTTAATTATACGTTTTGCATCTATCGTTTCACTTTTACACAAAGGTTTCGCATCACGTTTTTCTCTTCTAATAAGTGTTTCGCATCTACTAAATTATTAATCTATTGTTTATGGTATAATTTTCTATTGTTTTTTCTTTCGCTACACTGTTTCAAAATTCAAAAATCAAACTACTGGCTTTACTATGATTTGATCTTTACTTTCTAGACTTGACAAGTAATAGATACCCATTATTACATTGCATTAATTGCAAATCTAAATAATATCAAAAGGCGCAACAAATAACTTATTTCTGTTTAATCTTAAAAAATTTCACCTTCTTATAACATTTTAGCTACCTCTATAAAATACCTCTTAACTCTTCACAGTTCTCAACACACACAAAACTTCCTTCATTCTCACTAAAAAACTACTAAAACTTTTCACTTCTTAAAAACTTGGTTTGAAAAAATCACTTATTTTTAACTATTCTTGAGACGATGGTCCCTGTTATAGTGATATCAGTTCTCCCACTCGTTATCGAGACGAGGCCAGAGAAGGGGGGAAACATACAACGACAGACAAGCTTTCAGACGACAATTCTGGTGAAAGTTTCTGTTCTTTTTATGAAGATACTTATACTGAAGATGCTTATTCAGAAGATGATGAGGATCCAAATGAGGATCCTATTATGTCCTCCTAAAAAAAGAGGAAAATGGCCAGATGGAAGATAATTACGACACTGAAGATGAAGATAAAGAAGATGAAGACGAAGAAGACGATGAAGATTCATATGAAGATGACTCTGAAGACAACCCATATGACTCTGACTGATGGTTAGGTGAAGGGTGTGCTTTTTTTGTTGTTGTTTGAACTATGGGTATGATTGTTTTTTTTATGACCCAATCCAAACTAGAAGACTAAGGGTCTCGTTAGACAGAGTTTGAAGATGGAAACTCTATTTTTAAATTTCTTTAACTTTGTATTTCGTTTTACTAATCTTAACAAGTATTCCACCTGTTTCATAATGAACTAGATCTTTTTATTTATTTTTTTGCATTCAAATTTTAACACTTAGATCAAAACGCATTTTATGAGCTGGATTACCATATGCAAAAAAATGTACTTAAATACAACTTTTCGCAACTATCACTAAAATATGTATTTAATTATCCAAAGTTCCGCATCTATTAAATTAGTGTATTTGTGTGTAAGTTGTTTCGCATTTATCAATCGTTTAACATCGACTTCAGTAAATCTTGTAAATTGTGTGTCGCATCTATCACAGCCCATCATGTTGATTATTACATGTTTCACATCTAGCTTATCCATATAACAAGACGTTTCGCATCTAGCGTTTCCATATAACAAAACGTTTCGCATCTATCATCCATTTAAGTGTTCCCAATCTATTCTTATTATGATAAACACAGCTCAAAATAAAACTAAAAGTATCAAAACTTTGATTCATCTTACAAAATGTCTACACATGTGCGTCTCTTATGACCAGATTTATGACAACAAGAACACGTTATCTTACGAATACTTAATTCTCCTCTAGATATAATTCTTTTCTTCTTAGGTCGTCCAACTCTCCTTTTTAAAACTAGAGGAAGTAGATCTGGAGAAGTTGTTAAAGTAGATCCTTGACCAAAAAGAGTAAATGCATCTATACCATATGAATATGTTGCCTTATAACAGCTTACAAAATAGCATGGCTCAACATATTCCATAGGATCTGCATCCATATAAATTATAGTAGCTACAGCATGAGAACAAGGGGAACACTCGTGTTGCCACAAACCACAAGAACAATGATGTACACTAAGATCAACAACCATAACAGGATCACAAAACACTTCATGCAAAAGAGGAGTAGACAAATGAACTATCCATTGACGATCTTCTTCAACATTAGCTTTAAACTTTTCATCAAATTCGGGACACAAAACACTAGTCCAACGTTCAGTATCACCGAAACGTCTCGAAATTTGACTCATTTCTAAAACTCTAGTCTATCAATTAACTCGAGTATAGGTAAACCACAAAATTGTTTTACTTGATTGTTAAAATATTCAGCTGGAGTAGATGCCATGGTACATACCTCTTGCCTTTGAAAAATGCACAAGCATATTTCTCAGGAGATAAATTTTTGAAAAAACATTGAATCTTCTCACCTCCCTGCTTAAGTAATTCATCCATATATTGATTAAACAAATTCTGATTAGAATCATATGCACATCTTTTAAATAGTTTTACCATATTCTCCTTAAATGTCGTCGGTGTAGCCTTTAAACAATGCCTCAAATTATTCATTAGATGATAAAAACAATATCCATGATCGCAATTTGGAAATATAGCTGATACAGCAGTAACAATACCTAAATGATGATCACTAATAAATGTCATTTCGCGATCCAAAAGATGAGGTTTTAATATCTCCAAAAACAATACCCAATTCTCAGTATCTTCAGACGAAATAGTACTAAAAGAAACAGGGAAAATACCTGCAACCAATATATAGAACAAAGAATAGTATAAATGACTCATTATAAGAGGTTTCCCAACTACCACTTACTAATATATAGGTTTCGCATCTATCTCAATAATAATATACTATATATGTTTCGCATCTATCATGTTATCATAAACTACATGGGTTTCGCATCTAGCAAATTAATCATTCATTACACATGTCGCATCTATCACGTTATTTATTCAGAAGGTTTCGCAACTATTTATTTGTTACATAGTTAAAAGATAACATTTATTCAAATATAATTAAAAATTACTATTGTTACCATCTTCCGCTATAGCAGATAACAAAACTCCGTTATATTTTCCCGTTAAAATAGTACCATCAACAGATAAAACTTGACGACATGAATTGAAACCATAGAGGCAAGACCCGAATGCTACAAAACATCGTTTGAACACATTGGTTTCCAATGAATACTCCAATATGTAATCAGTGCTGTTATCAAGAACCTTCAATGTTTTAAAATAATTTTTAAGAAGTTTATAAAAAGTTGAACTATCTCCATATACATCCCTCCTAGATTTTTTCTAAAACAAGCCATGAAACACGGTAAGAAATATCTAAACCGTAATCATTTTTAAAAAATGATTTCACGCTTGTAGCTGTAACATCAACTCTCCTCCTCACACAATCACGTATTTTATTCCCAGTCAAATCAGATGAAAAATTCCTTCTATTTTATTTGCTAAAACCAATCCCACATGTATGAGTTTTAACATACTTCTTAATAACAAAAAAACTAGTAGGCATGTCTTTCTTAGCATAAAGTCTCCAAGGACAGCCCTTTGAATCTTTTTTCATGGAATAAAGAGTTACTCTTTGTTTATTGTTATGCAAATATTTAAAAGAAAAACCTTTTTGTAAAGCCAACCAACTAACAACTAATCTTAAACCTACTGCTCCATCTTGAAACACCTGCCCAACACCACTAATTTCATTAACCCAACCAACAGTAGCAAGTGCTTTATGTTTGTGACTAATAGCATTAACATCAGAAGTTTCACCAATTTCTCCACAAACAAAATCTTCATTTACAACTTCAACTATACTTTCAGCAGTTCCTCTAATATTATCACCAACAACAACATCACCTTTAACTTTAATATTAACACTTGAAACACCCAAGCTATCATCAAATGATACCAACGCAACTAAATCACCATCACAACCTAAGATAACATTTTCTAGATCACCACAAGAGTATCTTAATTTGAATTTACCCCAAACCAACGTATCAGATCTACTTAAAACAAATTTAACAATATCTTCAAACTCAGAAAACAAACAAAGGTTACAAATTGCAAGCTCCCAATTTAGTTTAAAAATGAACATCCTAGGACTAGACATCGCGTACCTGCATTAGACAAAGGTTTCGCATCTATTATTAGCAAACAATACAAAAGTTCTGCATCTATCTATAAAACATATCTTGCATCATCTATATCAAAGAGCATTGAAGTTTCGCATCTTCACAAAACAAAAATGGTAACGTTTTGCATATACTAAAAAATACATATTTCATCAACAAAACCAGAAAACATACACGTTTCGCAACTATAACTAGGTTTTTAATACATGTTTCGCATCTGATTCATAGAAACAGAAAACAGTTACGCGCAGTCTGAAACTTATAAAAACTGAATCACGAAGTGAAAATCAACGAAAACTGATGCTAAATACCACTAATATACTGTATTAACAACGAAAATTGATGCTAAATACCATTAATACTCAAAACACACACAAAAAAACAAATCGAAAAACATAAACAGTTACACGATACAAAATTTCAAAAAAACTCGAAATCTTAACTTATAACAAAAAACCAACTGCGAAATTAACCTAAACACAATCAAAATCAACAAAAAAAACAAAAAATCGATTAAGAATGGAGAATTACCTATGATAGTTGTGCACTGTTAAAGTCACGAATAAAACATTAGAGAGAAAAATAGGTCAAATATGAATGTTAAAGCTTTTATATAACTAAGTAGGGGTATAAAAGGTATTAATGGGTCTTAGATAGTAAATATTTCACAAAAAACGGGCCTTTCTTGGAGATATATCAAAATATGGGTCTTAAGTGGAAATTACTTTGGTTATTGGGTACTAAATGGTACTTAACCCTCAAAAGTATAAAAAAAAAGTTAATTATAATTTAGGATAATCAATGTTAAAGGCTATTACTATCAACACTTTATAATAAATTTTTATATAATTAAATAAATATAATTGTTGTTAAATATTCAATAAAACGAGGTTCTGAATGAGAATGTTGTGATATGTCTCGTCATGGTAAACTACTTATTCAATCCACTCATATTGATATAGTTTCACTAAACATTATTCCATTAATAAAAAAATGAAAAAATGTATCGCATATACTTTCTTCATATATCTTGTTGTGTTTGTGTTGCGTGAGTACCTACATTATTTATAAGAAATGTTACTTATTTTTTAAAAATCAAATTTTTTTTGAAAAATAAAATCATAACTCTCATCAATATTTTTGTTCTTTTAAATTAAATAATAAAAAGGAGACTTACCAGACTTTATACCTTAAATAACCTTATATATATATGATCCAGTAACCAACTTATCTTTCTAAACTTTTTAATTTCAATTTTTAAAGGTTTGTATCTTTTAAACCATCGTAACTCGGAAAAAGAATCTGAAAATACATTGGTTTTGTTTTTTTAAGACGAACAAAACTAGTATCACTCATAATATGTTTTTATTTTATTTTTTTAAAATATATATTTTACACACGTTCCTTAATTCCCTGAATTCGCATCTAGTTGTACACAATTTAAACATGTTTCGCATCTAGTAAAACAAAGAAGGTTTCGTATTTTGCAAAACAAAGAAGGTTTCGCTACTAGCAAAATAAAGAAGGTTTCGCATCTATCAAAATAAAGAAGGTTTCACATCTATCAAAATAAAGAAGATTTCACACTAACATATACATACTTAACAATTAGTTAATTTTATCCTTCAAAAGTTCATATCTTTCAAACTCTAACTCAAAAAAATCTAAAATAACATATATTTCTATTTTGTAAAGAAAAACAAAATGAAATCCACGAGTGATATTTTTAAAGATTTGTTTTACTTATTTTTGCAAGCAAATTACATGTAATTTTGAAATTGGAACAAGTTGTTTTTTCCATAATAATTTCGTTACCAAACTACACGTATACTAGAACACAATCCATTTTTTGTTTTATGAAAAAAGTTTTTTCAACACAAAAATGCACGTATTTTTGCAACTACAAAAAAACTAGTTGTTTCACACTGAGTTAACACTTATTTAAAAAAAAACAAGTTGTATGTGAATTTTTCATATAATCAGACTTATTCAGCAACTAAACTCTTATTTTCGTAATAATTGTTTTTCGTATTTGCACAACAAATTTGCATGTAATTTCGTTATTGGAACACAATTATTATTTTTGCAACCAAATTACACATAATTCCACAATTAGAACATAATTATTTTTAGCAACCAAATCACACGTAACCATGCAACTGAAAATACAATTGTTTTTCCACACTTACTTCACAACCTAATTACACGTACTTAAACAAATATTTTAACCAAAAAATTTGAGATTTAAAATACCGCTATAAAAATTAGAAAATTTATTAATTTTTTTTAATATAAAAAAAGTTAAACTCCATTAAGAAATTTTGTTATATTTAAATTTATCTTGACTTCTGAGAATGAAACCTTGTTTCAAAAACTAAAATGTAAACGTTTAAAATCATATTATGACTCTATCAAAACAATTCATGACAAGTTTTTTCTGTAGAAATGAAATAAATAAAAGTATAATTGGTTCTTATAAGTACATGGGACATACCTCAAAGAGTGGAATTATGAGCCGTAAAAGCATACAGTATGAAGGAAAGTATGCCTAAACCTAGCCAAAACTGAAATAAGAGATAATACATAAAAGTGCGAAAAAACTAACAGATTCAGCGTGATAATACTATGGATTCGAAAACATGTAAGAAAAACAACAAACCAGCGAGAGAGGAATGACTGCAAACTGCAGATTCATAAACAAAAAAATAAATAAATTTAAGCTAGAGATTATATCACAACGGCAAGGTCCGAAGAGGAACAAAAAAATTTATCGTTCCTCTCCCTCCAAAGATGGTAAAAAATCGTGCCAAAGCAGGTGCGTTATAGATTGTGTAAACTAGAGGTATACCAATTGGAAGCTTCTTGAAACCAAGAGACTGAATTGGGGTTGTTATTACAAGAGAACCCAAGCTTTGAATTTGTAAAATCCCAAATACTATGAGAGAAGATATAGTCATATATTATATGATTGATAGTTTGAGATCCAGAATTGTATAAGAGGCAAGTTGGGGGAGTATTAAGCCCCAACTCAAAAGTTTATATTGGGTGGTTAGATTTCTCTAAATAACAAACCAAAGAGAGAGAGAGAGAGAGAGAGAGAGAGAGAGAGAGAGAGAGAGAGAGAGAGAGAGAGAGAGAGAGAGAGAGAGAGAGACCACATATCAAAGTAAAAAGAGGTGTTTTCTTCGTTGCCGACTGCCGCCCTGAATAAATATCTATTGAAAGACCTAAGAGATAACATTTTCCTCTAAATCCACGAGGAATAAGAACCAAGATCAAAAGCTCAAGAATTATTATCTTTAATAATCTTGATTTTAATCCAGTTGCACCATATAGAGTTAGAATGTCCAAGAGCCAATACGCGAAGTAATGTTATAGAGGAGGGGTCGTCAATTCGTATGGGAAATTCGACTAGTGACCATGGAACTCCAAGGTACTGTACTAGGCCATAACCGACCTTAAATCCTAACAAGTTGATTAGATCAGCCTAAGGATATGGTTGATCCCATAAAGGAAAATGTGACGCTTTTTAAGACTAAATTGGAGGCCCGAGAACAAGAAGAAATCATTAAAATCATTTTTGATAATCACAAAGGATTTAACATCGTAATGACAGAAAATTATTTAGTCATCCGCAAAACGAGGATTTACAATTTTGAGCTTTATAAACTTTTAGTGGAAGTTAAAATTTATGTCATTGATTTTCTTCTTGATAATGCAAAATAAGACTTGCATAACAAGAACAAAAAAGAAACATGAGAGATGATTGCCTTGCCTAAGGCCTAACCTCCGTTAGAAATTAACAGAAGGGTCACATTGATGTCAAAGTTATAAGAAAGAGTGTAGATGCATTAGATAATACAAATGATCATCGTATCCTAGGAAGTCCATGAAGACAAGTATATCAAGAATGAGATGTTAGTGAACATTGTCAAAAGCTTGCTTGAGGTCAATTTTTTAGGCGAAGTTTTTGCCTTTCGTCTTAAGGTGTACCTTCTGAGAAGAGAAGTTGTTGGGAGAGTTAAATATTGTTAGAGATGTTCCTACGAGCCATGAATGCCGATTGAGTTGTCAACCACATAATGCAGAAAATATTTAATTTAGTTAGCTAGAATTTTAGAGATTATTTTATATACGACATTGCATAAAGATTTCAGTCTGAAATAAGACGAAAAGGTGGGAGAATACTATTTCGGGATAAGAGTAATGTAAGTGGAATTCCAAGAAAGCTTTATACGATCGGAATTGAATAATTAGATGACACTATTGTAGATATTGTTACTTACGATGTTCCAAGAATTCCTAAAGAAACTATAATTGAAATCATCGGGGTCAGAGGATTTATTGTTGGTAATACTAAATAAAGCGTATATAATCTCGTCGTGAGTTACCAAACAAGTCATTAATTTCTAGTTCGCAGAGTTGACCGTAGAAGATATAAGGGATGAAACGTTTTCCAAACCAATTGGGTGCCTAGTACCATGCAGATCTGCAAAATGAGGAACCATGACATTGGCAACCCCAAAAGAATTGTTGATCTGCAAAATGAGGAACCATGACGTTGGCAACCCAAAAAGAATTGTTGATCACATCACCGCGAGTGTTAGAAATTAAGATAATTTTGTTGCATAAGATTTGAGTTTTAATGTTGTTATAAAAGAACTTCTAATGACCGTGAGGCTGTTCCCGGTTGATTTATTGGCGAATATCCTACTGTGACCAAATTCTAAAATGACGTTGTGGCTCACGACAGCCGAGAAAAAAGAACTGAATGCTAGGAAAAGAAAACCACTCAGATTTTTTCTAGTGGAAACCAACAATTTAAAATTTCTAAAATGACATGATAATTTACGACCCTCAGTAGATAAAACTTGGTCGGATAAAAATTAGTTTGAATAGCAAACTTTTTGGAAAGAGATCAAAATAGAATACACCATTTTAGAGTTTGAATAGCAAACGTTTAGGAAAGAGATCAAAATAGAATACACCATTTTGACGAATTAGGACAATCATGAACCGGAGACATAGAGGAAGAAGGAGAACAAATCCAACTTTAAAAAAAACGGTTGCAACTTATACTAAAAAAAATAAAAAGGGCTAGGCTAAAATGAGACCCAAAATCTTTATAGTGAGACCCCATATTCAAAATATTTCTGCAATTGTGAAATTACCAAATTTCCCCCACATATAAAAACACTAATTTTTCCACCCACTCACTTCTTTCTCTTTTCCTCCTCTCTTTCATACCAAAACTCTCTCCAAAATTCAAACAAACACCCACAAATATTAATTTATGCAAACACCCACAAACATTTAATACACATTAATTATATAAAGTTAAACCCAATTACTCCGAGCATGGATTTAAGCGACGTAAATGACAATTGGAGCTGCAACGCTGATGATTTCCTTTCGGAGGAGGAGGAGCCGCTTACTGATCACTTGGAGAGCGTTGCCGAGGTAAAAATCAAGTTTTTTTCAACACAGAACAAATTTTTGCAAGTTCGTGCCTTCAAATGTACACTTACACGTAAGAACATGCGTGGAAGATGACAAATCTTCGCATGTTCAAGCGAAGATCTGGCCAACTCTTTGCATAATAATGCGAATTTTTGGCAAAATTGGTTTTACATGCCTTTTTGGTTAAATTTTGGGTTCTTCTTGGTTTTACATGTTTTGTTTGGTTCAATATTGGGTTTGTCTTGGTTTTACATGCCTTTTTTTAATATGGGGTTTGTCTTTTTTATTTGACTTGTAAATACATGTATGTGTTTGTGTAGGAAGCGGCCGAAGCACCATGTCACATGGCGGATTATAGTCAAATATTTAAGACGGATAAATTCTTAACCAATGCGGAATTGATTGAATGGGTTGACAAAGAGAGCAAGAGTATAGGATTTATTGTCGTGGTAGATAAAGATGACGATGGTAGTAAAAACGGTAAAACAGCGCGATTATATTTTAAGTGCGAGAGGCACGGTGTTTACAAGCCGAGGCCTAAACCGGGGATTGTGAAGAAACGACGAGATTGTTCATCCAAAAAATGCGGATGTCCGTTCATGCTTAGGGGAAATCCGGTGTTAGAAGCACCCAGCTATTGGAAATTGGTAGTTATAATTGGAAAACACAACCACCAACCCTTCTTGCATTTGGATGGTCATTCACGGGCCGCGAGGTTAAAGGCGGAAGAGGAGGAGTATGTTCGCAAACTCACAACAATCGGTTCTCGGCTAAGAGATATATACCGTGGATTGAAGTTAAGAGATCCGGAAAATGTATCTAGTATGCGTACCATCTACAACATGCGGCAAAAACACCAATTGGTTGATAAAGCGGGCAAATCCCAAATGCAATACTTGTTTGGTAAGTTAAAGGAGCACGAGTACTATGTTTGGGAGCGCACAAACAAAGAAACCGACGAAATCCTAGAATTGTTTTTCGCACATAACACGAGCATCGATTTGTTGCGCACTTTTCCTCAAGTGCTTATAATGGATAGCACGTACAAGACTACAAGGTATAAACTCCCTTTGCTAGAAATAGTTGGCCAAACTTCGACGAAAAAGACCTTCTGTATAGCTTTTGTTTTTATGAGCTCGGAGAAAAAAGAGAACTACACGTGGGCAATGAGCGTTCTAAGGAGAGTGATGGTGAACAACATGTGCGCATTACCAAATATTATCGTCACGGATAGGGAGTTGGCTTTAATGAACGCTATCGATGAGGTATTCCCGGATGCAACTCATTTGTTATGCACTTGGCATATAAACAGGAACATTTGCTCATACTCTAAGAAAGTGTTGACCAAAGCGGGCATGGGGGAGGAGTTCTTAGAGTTTTATGTCGCGGTTCAACATTCGGTGACGATCGAAGAGTATAAAAAAAACCTCACCGACCTTCACAAAGCCTACACATATTGTCCTAAGGTTCTCGAGTACTTGATGAAACTGTGGATAGACCTCCTCAGTCTCCTGATCCGTCTCGTAGTCTCTAGCGGTAACTGGAGGACGTGGGCGAGGAGGCATACTGCACAAGACAAAACCGAACAATTAGAAGAGTTGAAACTATAAAACAAAAAAAAACCTGAAATTGTGAAAATTCGCAATTTAATGAGTGGATTTGGGAAATCCACGCATCAAATTGCGAAAATTTACCCAGAATCCACATTATGTGGATTCGGTATTTCCACGCACGAACATGCGTGGAAATACCTGCTCGAGTCTGCAGCCCCCCCCCCCCCCCCAAACCCAGATCTGCCCGAAATCAACCCTAAAACTATAACCCAACACCATAAACGGTCCTAATCACCTAACTAACAACATACATGCCCTTAAAATCAAACAAATCAACACCAAATACATAAAAATCGAATTTTTCTACCAGAATGGAAAACACTAAATATCTCTAGAAATAACAATGTAAAATGGAAAAAAAAGGCATCATGAAGTGTAGAATCCATACCTTAACAGGTTCGTAGAGTTGGATTTCAAAAAAAGTCGTAGGAAAATTTTTGGGTTTTTTAGAGGTAGAGAGAGTTAGGGTTTCGGGAGAGAAGAAAGGGGAAGAAATCTGTTTTTTAGCTATTTATATGGATGGCATTTTTGTAATTAATGGAGGTCTCACTATAACCAACCCGGGTCTCACTACAACCGGGTCTCACTATAAAGAAAACGGGTCTCATTTTAGCCTAGCCCAAATAAAAAAATATAAATTATGGCCAACCGACCGGAAACGTGCATAATTATAATAACAATATCAATTTTTTTATATAAAAAGTAATGGTTATGGAGAAATGTTACCCTTGTGAAATTAGAAAGAGGTATCTCCTCTATGATTTTTCAATAACAATAATTTTATTTTCTTTAAAATAAGGACTGATATTGAAAACTACAATTAAAATTTTATTTTAATAATTAATCTCAAATTTAAAACGTATTATTTTTATTTATTTAAAATAATACTAATATAATTAATAAAATAATAAATAAAAAATGTAACTGTTTAAACTTTTCGATGAAACGACAATTAAATCACACTACCAATTTTTTCCAAAATGTCCACTAAGACGAAAGGAGGGAGTAACTTCATTGATTAGGCGGAGTCACGGGTCGTAGAACAATCAATTTGGCTGGTTCCACCAAATTCATTTGACATGGACGTATATGTCTAACATTTTCTTTTGCCTACTACTATATTGGTCTCACTTTTTCGATGAACCCATCTAAATTCGGTTTAAATTATTATTTTGAAAATAAAACAATTATATATTTGTGTCCATATTAAATAAAAATAATATTAAATAAAAATAGTATTAACAGGGGTATAGATGGTTCAGCTGAACCGATACAAAAATCCAAATATATTGGGTCGGATATTCTGCGGACTAAAAATGTTAGTTATATTTTTAATTATATAAGATTTTTTTATATTTAATTTAATGAATAAATTACTTTTTATTATTTTTTGTTTAGTGTTATATTTTATTATTTACTCTCAATCATATATATCGTTCTAACTATGAATTAAATTGTATTTACAAATTTGACGTTGTATGTCGGAATGGCTTACAAATAAAAAATTCTTCACCAGAAACTAAAAATTAAACCAAGAAAAAAAATCATGATATTGACGAATTTAAAAAAAGAAAACAGTTCCTCTACCAATAAGAACGTTGTTGGTAAAGAAATAGAGGAGATACGAATATGTATAGTCGAACCGATCGTTCAAATGACTAACCTTCTATATTTAGCACAAGATCTTAAGAGGAGCAGGCCATGATATTGTATACGACGATGTATACCCCTCCCTAGTTGCATGTGAAATCAAAGATCATACGTCTTGAAGACGATGGCGGTGAGCATTTGTTCTCACACAGAGAGGAAACATCTTGACATGGTTCAATGACCTCTCAACATGTTGTATTACAAACTTCAATATGTTAGGAACACTATTCTGAAATCAATTTGTAACATATAAACTAATGAAGAGAAACGATTACTATATCATTTATTACAAACAAAGACCAAATGAAAGTTTGAAAGAATATACTAAATGAAAGTTTGAAAGAATATACTAAGAGGTTTATATAAACAATAAAATGAGCTGCAAGATTTCTATGATTTAGTAGCCATTACCACATGCACATGGAATATTGGCAAGATAATTGGCAGACTCTATTATGAAATAGAAATTCGTTACTTCGGGGAATTATTAGCTCAAGCGGAATTATACATCCGTGTAGAAAAAATTGAAAAAACAAGGATCAAAATAGATAACATCACTTCATCAGCATACCCAAAGCGCAATGCAAGAAATAATGAATCACATACTATAACATACGTTAACTCTGTCGAGGAAAGTATAAATGAAATTATGGCCACAACCGAAGATCGAGAGCCTGACTAAAGGCATGTACACATAACTAATGGTGAATCTATAATATATGAAAGAACTAAACACACTCTCAGATATCGATATCCATAAAAATTAGAATGGCCTCGAGATACTAGAGATATATAGAAGTATGGTAAATTCCATAACGATATAAGCCATTTTATAAGATATTATTGGGATCCACAAGATCAACTCGAGAACTTGGTAGACGAAATCAAACTATAAGACTTTGCTAAAAGGAGAGGAAATGATGACTCAAAGAGACTTGACAACGACTTTGACTAGTTATCAAACAATGAATGACCGAAGTAAGAAAAAAAGAGTCAAGATCTTTAGAAAATAACACAGTCTTTGTAAAGGAAGAATTGAACTATTTTGGATTACGATCCAAGCAATCAATATTCATAGTTTAAGAATTTCAAGACGAAGAAAGAAGAGCTCATGATGGATATAAACCCTTGCAGAAAAAAATTCTCCTTCGAGGCTACTATTAGATAAAATAATGAATGATCCAAAAAAACAAGGTCAAACACTAAGACACATGTCAAAGGTTGTCAGGCATATTATTAGAGATAACATCTCAAGAAATTTCATTCGACTTATGAGAATAGACATCGCGGGTCTTCTTCCCAAAGCTTCCGACGAAAAGAATTTTTTTATAGTAACACTAGACTACGTTTCCAATTGGGTAAAAGCTCAAAAAAATAATAAACATCACAATAAAATAAGTGGTTAGTTTCCTCGAGACAAACATTTTCTACCGTTATGGAATACCAATAGTCATTACTACGGATATATGGACACAATTTCAAAATAATAAAATAACGCGGTGCTCTAGAATGAAAGGTATTAAGAAAATATTTTCCTTTCATTTTCATCCATGGGAAAATGGGAAGTAGAAGTTACCAACCAAAAAATATCCGAAGAGATAAAAAAAATGTTAAAATGAGAAGCGGGAAATTGGCCAGCGTTTATACATGAAGTTTTATGGTCTTACAAACCCTACCAATGATAACAACAAATGAAACATAATTCACTACAGTATATGGTATGGAAGTAGTAACAACAATTGAAAAATCAAAGCCCATTTATAGAATATCCACTTACGACGAATGAGTCAATTCATAAGCTAGAAAAGCATAAGTTTACATGATAGAGGAGAAAATAGTAAAAGCTCACCTCTGGTTAGAGCATTAAAAATATCAAAGGAAAAAAATAAATATAACTTTAAGGTAAGATTATGGAGCTTTGAGCGAGTGGACAAAAGCATAAGAAGGGTATTTCTCCACACCCAAGAGAAGGCTCATAACAAACTGCCCCCAAATTGGGAAGGCAAATCTTAGGCTCATAACAAACTGCCCCCAAATTGAGAAGACCCTCTGAACTATGAAATCAAAAGTAAAGCCATGAATAAATTGGCTACTGAACGTGAAATGAAACCAACTCTGACATCCATAGAGTATAGATTGCATAAACTTTTATTATTCCCCATATGATATGATCATTTTCTTCATTTACTATAATTTTGTAAATTAGTTTGCTTTGCCAGAGGTATAATTAGATCAGATACACCTTATAATTAAGATTTTTTTGAACTATATTGTGACATTATATCAATGATTGAATATATGTATTATTCTAAAATATATCAATGAGTTTATCTATATATTTTTCTAAATCATATCAAGAAACGAATCTACAGAGTCTACTAAAATGTTTTGAGGAGAAAATCTTAGGATTGTGTTCAAAATAAAATCTAATATAAGGAATTAACTATACCAAAGGAAGAAGACCTAAGGATGTGAATATAAGTATAATCTCTTTAGGTGCTACAACATCATCATAAATAAAGATAATACCAAGATAAATTCTTCAGACCTTTAAGGAATAAATAAATTCTATGACAAATGTAGGACTATTTCCAATGAAAATCCTAAGGGAAGTCATGAACCCCTCTTAAATAAATAAATAAAAACCTAGAAACAACCCAACTTTGACAATTGTTGAAGAGTATAAATATATATTTCCAATTCAACTTCGCATACGACATCATAAGAATTGGACACTATTTTTGTTTGAGATTTTACCACAATCTCAAATTCTAGATAGATTTTTTGCATTCCAATGTAACCTAAATGTTAATATTATCTTCTAAAAAACCCTTCAAATATTTCCATAGAACATCACGCTCATAAAATATTTTAACCATCATTTTATAATGACTAGTCTGCTCAGTTGTCCAAAGGATATTCTTTATGTTTAAGGATAAGATATCTAAAATCTCGACGACAAGCATACAATCTTTTGGGTAAATATAGGTTAACATGATGCTTTTGAGCCACTGTTAAATATTTTGAAATAATTTCATTTTAAGTTGAAACTTTGCCACATATTCAGCTCGTAATCTAGTTTCTAGTTGCTTTCGGTAAGAATTACACCTTAACGTTTCAATATCACCCTACTTTCATCAATATTTTTTCTTATAATTCAAACTTCACCTTTTTTTTCTCTTTAACTTTGGCATCCAAAATAAACTTTATTTCTAAGTTGTCATCAAAGGAAACTATAATGTTTATGAACAAGAAGATAAGATCTAAAGTATGAGAGTTGGTCTAGTTACAACCTTGGTGAAAAAGAGAAAAAAACATTGAAAATAGTATGCACAATTAATACATTTAAAGCTAAAAATGTGTAAAACAAGAAATTAATATAAGTAAAATACTAAAAAAGGATTATCACCAAAAAATAATTCATTTTCATGTTCACTAAGTCCAAAATAGACAAATAAATATGGATATTTTTGTAGATGACTATAAAACAGTTAAGCAAAGCAAGAACTTACTTTAGGAAAGACCTTGAAGCTGTAACATGAGTTGGAAGTGTGGCTTAAACAAAAGAAGTACGAATGGACTCACTAAATGCACCAACATAAGGTTCAGAAGGAACCTCATTAACAATATCAATGATATTACTATCATTAGGTTAACGACAATCAGCATCATTAGGTTCTTTGGCGGAAACGCCTTTATTATCATAAGTTTCTACTAAAACTTCCTTCTACACAAGACCCCTCTCGATAGTATAATACCCCATAGATACTCTAGTTGTAAAATATGGATCTATAGTTGTAATTGATTTAGCAATGAGATCTACATCTCTGAAACTAGCATTAAGATTTACAAAACACAAGGTTGTATCACCAATACAAATAGGCATTTATGATGATATAATACCCGAATAGTGATAAAACACGACGAACATTTATGATAGAATTACACGCGATATTATAATTTATTAAGAAATGTTACTACAACTTATTAATTTAAATATAATGTGGAGAGATATAAAATATTTTTTAACTTGAATAAATAAGAGTAAAACTCTTGGTGTAAATGGGGAACATTTTTTTATACATAAAAATCACTATATTTATAATCATATTCTTTATTCGAAAGGGTTTTCACCAACTTCAGAAAATTGAATTTTCATGTTTCTCCGAATATCCTACTCCATTCGTTTTTGGTTATATTCAAAAGGATGAAAGCATTCGTAAATATATTGGAAATTATTTAACATTTTAGTTTTTTTTCTAATAAACAATTAACATATGTTACCGTTGATGGTTAGGTAGCTACATAAGAAACAACTTCCAATGAATATATATTGCGAGTATCGACATTCCAAAAGAGATGAATCATGTTTAACAAGTAAAATCTCAACAACATCAAGTTTACAATGGCAAAAAAAAAGACGAGTCATTCCTTCAGAATCAGAATCGTCATGTTGATGACATATTTGCTCAACATGAATCTTGTTCTATCTTTTTCCCATTTTATAAATATATTGGGGCAGAAGAGGGAGGAATAGCAAGAAGAAGGAATTGATAAAGCTAAATAAAATACGAATTTAACTACTTAATAATTACAATGCGTGAAAAAAAACTACAATGATAGTTTTTATAAAAATGTATGTGATTTAATCTAACAGTAAAATAAAAAAAAATATGAAAAATTACCCATGATGAAGGGATGTGTAACGACAAGACGCATGCAATCGTCTTCACCCATAGACTACGTATTAGTATAAAAATAATCCTCTCAAGCAATTCTACACAATTTATCACTTTATATTTATGTGTGTTGTTAAAAAATAAAATAAACTTCAAAATTTATATAATGATCTACCTATTTATTAAACCCTTCAAATAAAAATTTTAAAATAAAAATTCCCGTTGAAAAGAAAATATTAAACCAAAATTAGCTTTCATTAGTTCTTCCTTCATTCTTTGGAATAACTAAGAGGCTACTTTTTAGATTTGAATAGTTATTATTTCATTATTTGAAACAACTAGGGGATAATCATGACATTTAAATAATTCTTCCTTCATTCCTTAAAAAAACTAGGCAGACTATTTTTCGGATTTAGATAAGTTTTACTTCATTTTTTGAAAGAACTAGTGGAACTACTCTTCAAAATTTAATAGTTTTTCATTCATTCTTTGAAAAACTAGAAGGAATACTCCTCGAATTTGAATAGTTATTCCTTCATTCTTTTAAAGAGTTAAAGATGCTA
Source organism: Limnanthes douglasii subsp. nivea (assembly GCA_036936605.1). NCBI lineage: Eukaryota > Viridiplantae > Streptophyta > Magnoliopsida > Brassicales > Limnanthaceae > Limnanthes > Limnanthes douglasii. The sequence goes on from JAUPFV010000004.1 coordinate 281,611,360, forward strand.
CTCTTCAAATTTAATTAGTTATTACTTCATTCTTTATAAGAACTAGGGGAGCTACTACTATACATAGTATAAATCTCAAACATCATGAAAACAATAATTGCAAAGTCTCCTCGAAACAATGAAAAGTACTAAAAACTCTAGAAGTCTACTATTTGTTATGTGTACTCTTTTCTCTTTTGTAAAATATATATTTTTTCCTCAATGGAGGTTTTGGTTGGTGAACAATTTTTAATGAGACAAGAACATGGTCAGAACGAGTTAATACATAGATGACTCCGAGATTTGTTCGACTAGATGAATATGAACTCATCAACGGTTATATCAGCATATTTTAAGTCTCTAATGAGTCTAAACGAAAGAAGCTGATATACAATCAGATATACCTTAGGAAATGACATTTAACTTTAAATAAAAAAAGATTGAGCAAAAGACTTATAATTTTAAAAAATAATGACCATAATCAAATAATCAAGAGTTAGTCTTTCCTTGATCATCTCAAAAGGCCTAACGGGACTACTAATAATGGTATAAATCGTCCGTTCTACAAGATTTAACCCATCAAAAATATTAAAATCCATTTTGTAGACCGCTACAAGACTCAAGTTCATATGACTGAACCTTAAGAGGGCTAAAGCCAATTTGGCAGACTAAAGACCATTCGATCACATAAAAAATGAGGGAAAGAATAGATCAAAGATATTTGTAATCACCAATAAGTTTTTATATCTTTAAGCATTCAAAATAATATTTTATTTGTTGTAGGTAGGTTATAATCTTCATTGATTATATGAGACAAGCCTTGTACCTTTACAAATATAGTTCAATTCAACGAATAATATATTAATTTCGTGATTATCATTTAGTTTTATATTTCTTATTATATTTTACTATGTATTTTGGATCTTCTATCTAATCCAAACCCAATAGATCTCAATTATTTTCACCAAACATATTAGTATTTTTTTCCAAATAAAAGTTTTTTTTTAATTTTCAATTCTAATTATTAATAACATGTTTAATAACTTAAAAGTTATGCATTAATATGATCGAATTTGTTAGCCAAATAAAAATAGATTTAACACTTTTATTAAGAAACAAATGACATAAAAAACTAACTTAAAGAATATAAATATAACAAATTAGGATATATATAAACACAAATAATATAAATTATATAATTTAAGCCTCACATTTATGAATCCCATTATTATGTTCATCATGATTTATATAATATAACATAATATCAAAATTATTGAAAACTAGTACAAAAATAAACCATTATCTAAATTTTATATAATAAAAGTTTTGAGTAATTTATAATATTATTAAAATCTTGACCGGTTAGGGAAACTGATGTTTTGTTCCTAACCAAGCCTTATACCTCTTAGTTTCTTAACCGAGCTCTCAATTTTAAGAGGAGCCAAACCAGTAATATAGAGAGATTATAATGTCCTAGCTCAGACCTTGAAGAAGCTATATTTGATGCGTCCGAATCCATGACATCTCCCCGGAAGGACAGGTCAGTATAAATTCTCTCCGAATACCGGACAGATCATTTGGACCGGACAGATCATTTGGACCGGACAGATCACTTCGAAACAATGTGAGCCTAAGGTTGTTCGAACTATGACAAAAGTACTAAAAAACCTAAACACTTCCTGACTAAGCTACCTGTCCTCCTGCTTAGAACTCATGGGTCTTTAAGCATGACCCGGGTCCATTAAACTTGACCCGAAAGCCCATAAGGGCCCAAACATCACACTATAAATACTCAACCACCAGCATTAACTTCTGGTAATGAAAATTAACTGCTACCAAGCTGCTTAATTATCTCTCCACCTTGAAACACCCATACACCACCTTGAAACACACATACACCACCCTGAAACTCCACTTAAAATTACTAGCCTACCCTTAGGCTATTTTTATCCACACCAAATTGGCGACCACAATGGGAGGAGAGAGGTGCCTGAATCAAGCATTCAAAACCTGCCAAGAAATTCTGTCCGAATGAATCCGGTTAATCCAGAGCTTCCACCAGCTTTGCTCGAAGTGGTGGAAGAAAACGATGAGTATACTGTCCAAGAGCGCGACAGGTTGAAGCTTGAAATAGAAGCTCTGAGGGCTGAAAAGGCCAAAATGGGCATGAAAGAAAAATCCAAGGCATCGGTTGTTCATCACACCGACAACCCTATGGAGCCTGAGGCTTCGAAAACTCATGTGAGCACCAAAAAGACACATGCTAGTTCTAAAAAGTCTCACCGGTCCAAACCTGTGGAGAGCTCTGACTCAAGCTCAGAATCTTCAAGTAGCTCTTCGGACAGTGAGGGGAATGAAAAATCCTTGTCCTCCAGCAGTGATGAGGGTCGAACCAGGAAAAAGCAAAAGCAAGTTAAGAAATATTCAAGAAAAAGAGATCACCATGGAAGAATGAAAAGGCATATTGGCAAGGGGTCATCTCACAACCGGAGGCATGTGGACAAGATGCTGATGGATCCCTTTGCTTTCCACGATGAGCCAGGTATCTTTGCAACTCCCAATGAGGATACCGTGTTCAGTCGTGGAAGGAATCGGAGGCAGTCTCCACTGTCTTCTAAAATTATGTCCGGAAACCTCCCCAAGAGGTTTGACAGTACTAAGATGGAGAAGTACGATGGCAGTACTGATCCGGACAATCATCTGGAGCAATTCAAGAACTTCATGATGAACTTTGATGATGATGATAAACTACTCTGTAGAGCATTCTCCCAATCCTTTACGGGGAGTGCTCTGAAATGGTACAACAGCATGCCTCAGGGTTGTATTAAAGACTTTGATACTTTTTGGGTGGCCTTTCGAAGGCAGTTTGTGGGGAGTAAGGAGCTGAAGGGTAATGGAGACACCATAATCCATTGCGCCCAGGAACCAAATGAGTCATTAAAGGAGTACATAAGTCGTTTTGTGAATACAAAGAATGGGTTGGATGATTGCTTCGAACAGGTGGCAATAGCATCCCTAAGACAAGGTTTGAACCCAGGCAACCTGGCTGATTCGGTGACCAGAAAGAAAGCCATGACATGGGAAGGATTGCTAAATCAAGTTGGCAAGCAAATAAACGTTGATGAAACAAAAAAGACCAGGGTGCACAGACATGTAAGATCCACCACGGTGGCACCAACTCCAAATCAAAACCAGTCCGGGAATAAAGCCAGAGAAACCGGACAGGGGCATGGTAGGGCAAAAGCTCAGTCTCAGCCAGCAGCTCCTGCTCAAAGTCAGCAATCAAGAAACAAAAGGGGGCCATGGGTCCAACCGGAGTGGTTTGCAGAACTCAAAGAAAGTGTGGCAACCATTTTCGATAAAACAAAAGATGAGGTACACTACCGGAGACCAGCAACCTTGCAGTCTCCCCGAGAACATCGTAACAACTCCTTTTGCCAATACCACAATGATATTGGCCATACCACTGATGATTGCATAGCATTGAAACAAGAAGTACAAAACTTGATTGAAAGGGGAAAGTTGGGTGCATACGTTAAAAGAAGAGGAGGCAACAGGCCTGAGAACACTCACCGGGTTGGTCCAAGTAATGCTGCCCCGGAGGGGGCCATGGTAATAGTTGAAAGGTTTGATGTGGAATCTGAATACTTGGATCCTGATCCAACACGAAATAAGGTGGGTGCCATAGAGGAGTGTTCTAAGACAGTCTCCGGGCTTATTAAATTCTTCGAGTCACTGACGATTTTCGGAGGGGACACAATGACTGCTCCTACTGCTTCTTCAAGAAAGAGGCATGTTCATAATTTAGCCTCCCAGCTAGAAGGAGGCATGACATCCTATCAATCACCAAACTCATTCCCATTCATAGTCTTCGATGAGGATGATTTGAGAGATATCGTTGGCCCTCATGAGGATGCTGTTGTCATAGGAGCATCTATAGGGGGCAATGAGATAAGGCGAATTCTGGTGGATACTGGAAGCTCTGCCAATATCCTTTTTCTAAACACTTACAAGAAAATGAAAAATCCAGCTGTGATTCAGAAGTCGGACAGATTAATCGTGGGCTTCACGGGCAGCTCAGCCGATGTGATCGGGGAGTTTGAAGAAGAAGTGTTATTGGGCAGGGGCCCTTTCAAGAAAATGGTTAGAATACTCTTCATTGTGGTGGATTGTCCCACTTGCTATAATGCTATTCTAGGGAGATATTGGCTCTCTAGGATGCATGCAGTGGCTTTGACAGTCCATCAATGTTTAAAGTATGCTTTTCAGGGACAGGTTGGGGTTTTCCGGAGCAGCCAAAAGATTGCAAGAGAATGCTATGCCACTGCCTTGGCTCCACGAACGCTGGGGGCAGTCCGTATAAATAATCAATAGCATTTTGAGGGCCTTTCTGGGGGTGAGGGTGAAATTGATGACCCCAGAGAGACCCCTGGAGTGTTGATTCCGATTGAAGAGGTTGAAACGCACTGCTTGGAAGAAGGAAAAAGTGTCAAGATAGGGTCCAAAATGCCACAAATGTTGAAAGAAGAGATGTTGAAATTCTTGAAAGGCCATCAGCACGTTTTTGCTTGGTGCAATGCTGATGTTACTGGAGTTCCATCAGAGGTGATTTCCCATCACCTATTTGTCCGGAGGGATGTGGCACCAGTGGTACAAAAGAGGAGAGCTTTCTCAAAAGAAAAGGCTGATGTCATAGTGCAAGAGGTTGACAGACTCACAAAGATGGGGCATATTAAAGAATCTCAATACCCTTTGTGGACTGCCAATCCTGTCTTGGTGAAAAAGAAGAATGGCAAATGGCGTATGTGTATTGACTTCACAGACCTCAATAGAGCTTGCCCGAAGGATTTGTATCCGGTTCCCCGGATAGATCAGTTAGTAGACTCTACTTCTGGGAACAAGCTGCTCTCCTTCATGGATGCCTTCTCTGAGTACAATCAGATCCAAGTAGATCCAAAAGATCAAGATCACACCACGTTTATCACTGATAGGGGTCTACATTGCTACAAGGTGATGCCTTTTAGCTTGAAAAATGCTGGGGCTACTTATCAAAGGTTAGTTAACAAGGCATTTGCTAATCAAATTGGAAGAAATATGGAGGTTTATATTGACGATATGATGGTAAAAAGTATGGATGAGCAGTTGCACTTGTCCGACCTCCAAGAAACTTTTGCCAACTTAGCAAAGGTGAATTTAAAATTAAACCCTGAAAAGTGTGTGTTCGGAGTGCAGTCCGGGAAATTCTTAGGGTATATCATAAGTGAGCATGGAATACAGCCTGACCCGGACCAACTCGATGCCTTATTCCAGATGGAGCCTCCTCGAAACATTAACGAAGTACAGCGATTAACGGGGAGATTGGCTGCCTTGAACAGATTCATCTCCAGGTCTTCGGACAGGTGTGCTCCATTCTTTCAAACCTTGAAGGGTGCAAAGGGGTTTGAATGGACACCATAGTGTGATGAAGCATTCAATGAAATCAAGAAACATCTTTCCTCTCCTAAAACTTTGTTCAAACCAGTTGATGGGGAGACTCTCTTTGTGTATCTGGCTATTTCAAGTTGTGCCATCAGTGCAGTATTTGTAAGAGAGGTCGATGGGCATCCTCACCCAGTGTACTACATCAGCAAACGCTTGATTGATGCTGAGAGGCGTTACTTGAAACTCGAAAAACTGGCATTGGCTTTGGTGATAGCTGCAAGAAAAATGAGGGCCTATTTCCAGGCTCATCCTATCGTCGTCCGGACATCTTTTCCTTTAAAGAATGTCCTTCAAAAAGCAGACATTTCAAGCAGAATGACAAAGTGTTCAGTAGAGTTGGGGGACTTCGACATAGACTTTGCTCCCCGGACAGCAGTAAAAGCCCAAGCTGTGGCTGATTTTCTGGTTGAATTCCACTCTGATAGGGATTCAGAGCAACCTACTGATTCAAAAGACAAGAAAGTGTGGATTGTTCAAACAGACGGAGGATCTAGTACCATGGGATATGGGGCAGGAATATGTCTCACTTCCCCCTACGGGGACAACATGTACCAAGCTATTTGTTTTGCTTTCAGGGCGTCTAATAATGAGTCCGAGTACGAAGCAGCCATAGCTGGGTTAAAGTTGGCCTATATCCGTGGAGCTAAAAGGGTCAAGCTACTAAGTGACTCCCAGTTGCTTGTCCACCATTCCTTGGGCCTATCAGAGGCTAGAAAGGAACAATTAGTCAAGTATTTACTCCTCCTCAAAAATGAAGCGTTAAAGTTTAAAGCTGTTGTCTATGAGCACATCCCCCGGGCAGAAAATGAGCTAGCAGATTCATTGGCAACAATAGCATATAGGGAGTCCTACCCATGGATCCATGTGCTTGAAAGCCCTTATATTGAATTTGGTGAGGGTGGAAAAGAGGAAGTTTTTGAAATACAAATGAATCGGCCTCAAGACTGGAGGTCTCCTCTCATACAATATCTGTCCGATGGTATTATGCCTTCAAATAAGTCACAAGCCAGAACGTTGAAACACAAGGCTCGTGGTTTCATTATGTAGAGAGAAGTGTTGTACAAAAAATCCTATAGTCAACCCCTCCTACGTTTCTTAGGGGATGATGAGTCACAAGTGGTCCTCTCCGAATTGCATGATGGTGAGGGATCATCCCATTGTGGATTCAGAGCTTTAACAAGAAGAGTGTTACTCTCCGGATACTATTGGCCATCAATCATGAAAGATGCTAAGGAGCTGGTAAGAAGGTGTGACCCATGCCAGAGGTACAGCAATGAAATTCATGTACCAACCATTCCCTTGGAGTCAATATCTGAGCCCATCCCTTTTGCTCGATGGGGATTGGACTTGGTTGGGACTCTCCCTGTGGCGTCCGGAGGGCGTAAAACTATAATTGTGGCCATTGACTACTTCTCAAAGTGGGTAGAAGCAGCTCCCCTGGCAGGGACAACCTCGAAAGCTGTCATAAAATTCATTCTGTCCAACATATGTTGCAGATTCGGTGTCCCACAGAAGATAACAACAGACAATGGGCCACATTTTGACAATAGAGAAATGGAAAGCTTCTGTGCCTCAAGGGGTATTCAGCACTGCTTTTCTTCACCTTTCCACCCACAAGCCAATGGGCAAGTTAAAGTGGCTAATAGAACAATACTGTCCGGTTTAAAGAAAAATTTGGAAGGGGCTGCTGGGAAGTGGCCTAGTTATCTACAAGAAGTCTTGTGGGCCTACCGGACAACACCTGGGGCTGCAACACAAGAATCCCCCTTTGCCTTGGTCTATGGAATGGATGCAGTAGCCCCCGTAGAGAAGACACTCCCTTCCTTTCATGTTCATAACTTCTCCGGACATGCTAATGAGATGGCAATTAGAAATCAGCTCGATTTGATCGAAGAAAGACGGGTTAAAGCTCATCTTAGAATTGCACACTATCAGGGCTTGATGAGAAGCAGGTTTGCTTCTAAGGTTAAAAGGAGATATTTTCAACCAGGAGATAAAGTATTAAGGAAAGTTTTCTTGCACACTAAGGAAAAGCTCTTCGAAAAGCTGGCCCCAACCTGGGAGGGTCTGTATACTGTGGTTGAAAGAATCAAGCCTGGGACTTATTGGTTGGAAGACAAAGATGGCAGGGTTTTAACTCACCCTTAAAATATTGAACACCTTCGAATGTACTTGGAATAACACCTGTGTAAATATTTACTTGTTTAAACATCCATGTAAATATTTTGGGGCATACCTTCCCCTCTTCGGTGGCACGGAGAGCTTTCAATAAAATTTGGTGCCTTCTTCAAAATTCTCTAAGTATTTTCAAAATTTTATCTCTTATCATACTACCCGGACTAAAAGATCTAAGGGCTATTTAAATTCTAGCCGGAGAGTCTTAATACTCTCACAATACAATAAAACTACTTAAACTCCAGCTATTTAAACAAATAATGAAAGAAGATGATGGTTGAGCAGAATAAAAACATTCATTCAACAACTTAAAATTGCCTTGGCCTTCCAAGGACTTTTTGAACAAGTTTGGGCACAGTACAAAAAATTTGTCCGAATAATACGGACACCATCACAAAAAGAGTGCCTTGGCCTTCCAAGGACTTTAGTTCGAATAAAAGATAAACAGAATAAATTATAAGTTAAGGTTGAGCCTTTGAAGATGGCTCGCCCTCATCTGCTTTCTTGCCCTTGATGTCGCTCCTCTCTTCGACTATCTTCTTGCCCTTGGGATCAATCTCTTCTTCACCTGGGCTCTCTCCGGTTTCCTCTTCATTATCAGATGAGGACTCACTGGAATATCCCTCGTCAACCATAGTATAAAAGGGAAGGTCATCATCATCCACATAGCGCCATAATCCCCCCAGTCTCCTCTTCGGGAATTTTTCGTCGAAAATGAGAACCATATCAGACTTCACCCTTTGAATCATTAGCTCCTCGCTTTGTATCATCTCCCTGGCATAGGCGTTGATCTTGGCCTTGATTGTGGCCTCTTGGTCCCTCACCAAAGCAGCCTTTTCTTCAGCAGCCTGAGTCACTACATTCTCTAAAGCGATCTTGTCAATGGTCAGGTTGGTGATGAGCTTCTCCTTCGCTGCAGTTTCTCCCCTTGAGATTGTCAGGTCCTTCTCCACTCCGGACAACTTATCCTGAAGATCTTTTATGGTTTCTTCTAGGGTGGCAACTTTTGTGTTGCTTTCATTTTGCTTCTTCTTCAGCTCCTCATTTGCCTCCTTAAGCAAGTCAGCATTGGTGGTGGCAGTACGGAGGTCTCCAGACAGCTTTTCCTTATCAGACTTGAGGTCTTTGATAGTGTCTGCTTGACTCCGGACTTGCCTTTCCAAAGTGAGTACTGGCTGTACATTGCTAAGTAGAGAATGGGCTATAATATCCTTCTCGCTAGAAACCATGAAAGTCTTACCATTAAAATTGACCGTGTTGGAGCTACTCGGAGGGATGTAGGGCCCTGCGAACTCGTCTCTGGGCAGGCTAAGAAAATATTCACCAAGTCCACCCAGACCGGTGATGTCCATTTCATCCAAGTTAAGCTCTCCCCCCTCAACTTCATCTGTATGGAATTCCTTTGGAATCTCTTCTTGAAAGTCCCTTGGGATCACTTCGGCCAATGTTGGGTCAGTAGGGAAAGAGGGCTCCGGATCCCGGAGAGCAATCTCATCTCCTTGGGAAGTCTTTTTCTGCTTGGCTTCCCTGTCAGCACCTTCACTTGCTTGCTTGCGAGTCCTCTTGGAAGCCCTTGGAGGTTCTGGGAGGTTCACTTCCTGCTTTTCGCTCTCCTGCTCCACCACTTGTAAAAGGGCTGCATCAATTTGAACCTGGGCCAGTCCCTCTGGGTCTGTTGGGGCCTCCTTCTCAGTATCACCTACCACCTTCCTGCCTTTCTTCTTCTTGCCCTTCATTTGGCTTGGGGCTTTGGCCCGGGCAGGCAGATAGAGAGTCTCATCCAGTTCGTGGGACCTTCTCAGCACGATGTCTTCATCAGGTTGGGTGGTGAACTCCTCCCAAGTTAGGTCTCTTCGACCTGTGGTGTTCCACAGGTGAGACCTTGCTAGGTTTCCAGGAGTGAAGGCCTTGTGGAACCGATTCTCCCAGTTCTATACGGCCCAAGCGTTAATTTTGCCGCATGTAGTCTGTCCGGGCTTCAGGTAGTCCCCGAACTCCTTTGGCAACTCTGTTAAAACAAAAGAGAAATTGTTTAGTACAAACTTAACTTAAGAAAAAAGATTCGAACAGAAACTTAAAGTGAAAAAACTTACGGTCACTCCTCCATCTACTCCTGAGAAGGCTTGGATTCTCTCCGGCCTTGATTCTCTTACCATTTTCCCATGAGCCACTGACAAACAAGAATTGGCTCCTCCACTTACTCTCCGATTCCAGGAGATCATCAACAGCTTTAAGGTCGTTCCCCATGTTGAAATGGTAGAAAGGGAACTGATGATGCTTGCACAGGTTGGCCACTGCTGCGAACTCTTCCATGGGAAGAGGGATCCCAGATAACCTAGATGCCATGATACATGATATTAAGGTGAACCATCCATTGGGGCTTAGCTGTGTTGGGCAGAGCTTGACCAAGTGAAAGTAGCGCACTATCTCCGGGTCCAGTGGGAACCTGAGTCCCCAGTTGAATAGCTCCGTAAAGAAGACTATTTCATTCCTTTTACAATCCATCGGGGTCTCCGTATCGATGGGAATCCTTATATTTACGTTCTCAGGGATCCCCCATTTTGTGTGCAATCTACCCAGATCTGAAGTATGGATGAACGCATACTTGGTCTTCAGAAAGGCCAAGAGATACTTGAGCTCAACTTTATGAAAGCATGGCCCTACTCTCCCTTCAAGGCTCTCCGGCAGGTCCGGATGCGTCAGATATAAGTTTTCCTTGCCCTTCTTGGCAACAACAATAGCAGTATCAACTTGTCCGGAGGACTCGGACTCAAATCGGACCTCCTCAGTGGAGTCCTCCATTCTCTCCTCCATAATTGTTGGGGGAGCTTCTGTAGAAGTAGTCCGGGGAAGATTGAAGCTTGGCATAGCTGCGCCTCCGGACTGTTGGCTGCCCGTGTTAATTTGACTTCTCACCTCAAGTTGAGTTTCTGAGGCAGAAGATTCTTTGGGGGGTACTGGGCTGCTGGCCTCCGGACCGGACGGCCTCTCCCGAGGAGCTCTAATGGGTGCCCCAAACCCAGTTTCATTATTTTTTGCCCCCGATTTCGAGGGAGTGTTTTTAGAGGTTAGCCCTTTAACTAACCGGCTTGGCCTCTTGATGACTAATTTCTCCGGGGAATGGTCAGAGTCAGACCCCATGGCAATAAAAGACGATTTTTTCCTAATACTTGTAGCAGTAACTCCCGGTTCAACAGCAGGGATTGACTCCTGAACTGAAGAGCCAGATACTATGGGATAAAGGGTGGATTGAAAGAGATTTTTAGGCTTGGTACCTTTGGAAGAGGATGAGCCTCTATCAGATTCTGCAACAGAGGAGGCTGGTTTCTCAACAGGCGACGATGGTAGCCCTGCTGCTAGTCGTTTCTCCTTCTCGACCCTTTGTGCTTTCTCCAACTCCGAAAGATTGAGCCAACCGCCTTTGATCAAAGCTGTTCTTGCTGTAAACATAAAACAGCCAAGGAAATTTTCGTTCTAGAGAGATAAAGCTCTGGATGAAAATGCAGAGTGAAATTTGAAAGAGATAGTGAGACAGTGAAAAATGAATGAGAATTTATAGTAAATGTAAAAAAAAGGAGTTGATTCCTAGGAGAATCCGAAAAGTTGGGCAATGATTAAAAGGCGGCGCTGATGTCATTATTGGCAATTGAAGAGGTAACTTGTTAAAGAAGGTGGTGCGAAATTCAAGGTGAAAAACGGCTGGAGTGACCAATCAGGGAGTGACACGTGTCCCATTAACTCTGGCAAAAACCGTTTGGAATTCGTAACGTTTGACCTGTCCGGGTATACCCATAACTCTCTCCGAATTATGAACCACTTCCTGTAATCGGACAGTTTTTTAGTTCTTTGACAAGGACACTTGCTCAAACACCTAAAAAAGGGGCTCCTGATGAGTCCGAATCCAGGACATCTCCCCGGAAGGACAGGTCAGTATAAATTCTCTCCGAATACCGGACAGATCATTTGGACCGGACATATCATTTGGACCCGACAGATCACTTCGAAACAATGTGAGCCTAAGGCTGTTCGAACTATGACAAAAGTACTAAAAAACCTAAACACTTCCTGACTAAGGTACCTGTCCTCCTGCTTAGAACTCATGGGTCTTTAAGCATGACCCGGGCCCATTAAACTTGACCTGAAAGCCCATAAGGGTCCAAACATCACACTATAAATACTCAACCACCAGCATTAACTTCTGGTAATGAAAATTAACTGCTACCAAGCTGCTTAATTATCTCTCCACCTTGAAACACCCATACACCACCTTGAAACACCCATACACCACCTTGAAACACCCATACACCACCCTGAAACTCCACTTAAAATTACTAGCCTACCCTCAGGCTATTTTTATCCACACCAATATTAATAGACCTAAATAGACCTCAATTTTTTTTACCGAGATCTTAATTGTTAGAGGAGCCAAACCTAAGACATATAGTGATTTATTTTTCGACGTAATCGCACAAGATCACAACTATCTAGTTGTTTTAGACAAACGTAAATGAGCCTTATTGTTGATCCGGTTATGAGACTAGGGCAAAATGGATACTAAAATTGAAGGACTTGGCAAACCCGTTGACTGTCGAGGACGTGACAAAGGCGTAGGCCCGTTCCCAAAGTTTGAGCCCTAAAACTCACAGTTTAGGGCCCATATTGTTGTAATAATGCTTTTATCAGATTTGTTTTATAACTATGGATTTTATTAAAATACTTTTGTTCAGATTTGATTGGAGTATATCTTATTGCATTTATGATATTCTTGTAATTTTGGATTAAAGTTTGGAGAAACTTTTATTTAAGCTCTCAACCCCTATTTTTAAGACCGTTTTGTTGAAATAAAATTGAGAGACTGTTTTTTTGAACTTGTTAAGTTCTTTCTATCACAAGGTTATGATTTATATATGTTTTTTCTTCAATTGATAATTATGACACTATCATTTTTCTAACCAAGCCCTTCATAATTCATGTCTAAATGATCTAAAAATCCTATAGACACCAAAATAGCCCATCCTATGATATTGCGGGATGAATGAGGTTTCCACAAATAAAAGGGTCATTAGAAGTCTTGTTTAGATACATGCTAAGTGAGAAAAACCAAAAACAATAATGACCACCGCAATAACAATTCCCGTTGCAGACTCTTTCATGGACGTATTTCCTATATGCGCTTAAAAATAAAGTTGTTGCCCCGTGTTTAGATCCATATATATATATATATATATATATATATATAATTAGTTCCTTGATTCACAATCAGATGTAATGTCGTCCTCGTTTTATAAAGGTTCATATTTTACTTATAATTTAGTTAAATTTTCAACATAAATATGTTATATTGAGTCTTTTATTTATATTAATTTTCTTCCTTTTTTTATCATGACCATCGATGGTACTTCGATGCCAATGGCAAGAATTGGGTATGCTTGCATATGTGGTCAATTGCGTAATTTTTTACTCTCAGTTTGTTATTAATTCTAGCAATTGTTGTGTTCATGATCCGCGATCTTAGAAGGTGATTAGTACAGCCTTCACAGAAAAATGACTATGTATTTTTATGAGCTCAAAATATCATATGTTGAAGAATCCATTGTGGGCTTATCGTCTTTTTTCTAGTCGTTCATCTTTTAATCTTAATCTTTGACATTTTTAGTAATCGTCAGTCTCTTATGGTTTATTTAATTTTTTTTTATAACTGAAAGAGTAATAAATAAGTTGGACATGTTTTCATATAATATTACAGATGACCATCTTCCGCGTCAGTTCATTTGTATGCGTAGATCACTCTATTTTTTATTTTTATTTTGTTTTTTTTATTGCTGTTTTTTTTTACTTTGTCTTATAAAAACAATGCATAGTTCATTTTCACTGATTGTTATGGTTAAAACACTTATTATTCTCACACCAAAAAATAAAACAAACTAGATAGACTACAAAACTAACCTGAATTCCAAATACCATTTATTTATTTTATGGGTATAAAAAGTTGATTGATATTTTAATAAATTCGATGAGGTGAAAATTTAGTTTAAACTATTTGAATTTTCAAAATTCAAATCAGTAAAACCATTGAAAACCTAAACAAATTAATCAACTTTTAAGTGAGTACAGATATGATACAATCCAATAAATTATAGTGTTTTTATTTATTTATGGTAAATATATTTTCCTAATGGTCTCTGTACCAATGTACAAATATCAACTTTCATTTTCACGGAATTGTCGCCACTTTAATTTTTTTAGTAATTTCGTCCAATACATTGTATTTATAAATAATGTAGACACGCTAATCTTCTCATCAACACCGTACTTTTTCTTCTCTCAGTCAGAAAATGAAGAGGGGTTTCTCAACATTAGCTATATTACTTGTAGTTGTGCTTATCACGGTTGCAGAGGCACAAAATTGTAACCCAACGGAGCTATCTCCTTGTGCACCAGCATTCACGAGTTCAGCGAACCCGTCCAGCGCCTGCTATGGCAAAGTGAGACAACAGAGGCCATGCCTTTGTGGGTACATAAGGAACCCAAATCTGAGTAGGTATGTTAACTCTCCTAATGCAAGAAGAATTGTCCGCGCATGTGGTGTTGCTATTCCGAACTGTTAAACTATGTTCTGATGTTAGTATGTTGTTTATCAATAAGAGGCTGATTATATAAAGGCCGCGATAAAATTAAGTATGGTAACAAAAGCTTGTTGTTCTAATGAAATGAATATGGTTGCTTTTATGACTTTTGTTTGATGAGTTTTCTTTCTTATGATAGTACTGAATTGTATAAAAGAAAGAAATAGATGATTATTTGAGTAAACTTCAACTGGGATTATAATTAAACGGAATGAAAATATAATGCATAAATAGAAACTGATAACAACTGCTATCCCTACAAACTAGCAGCACGACCTGGGAGTTTCCTACTAACTTGCAACTACTCTTAAACACCACAACGTACATTTTGAATTATTCAAAATGCAATACTTAAAATAAATATAACAAAACATGTTTAGATAAATCCCAACATGCTCCCCCTTAATCTAAACATGTTCCAGATTCTTGACTCCAAGCAGACTTCTCATCTTTTCAAACTTGACTGTTGACAAAGCTTTAGTTAGAATGTCTGCACGCTGTTCACTAGTATTGACATGCTTAATCACGATTAACCCCTGTTCAACGCAATCTCGAATGAAGTGGTATCGCAAGTCAATATGTTTACTTCTTCCATGAAAGATGGGATTCTTTGCTAAATCGATTGCTGACCTGTTATCAATATACATGACAACTGGACCTGGTTTGATTTCCATGATCTGACTAAGAACTCTTTGAAGCCATATGCCCTGACAAGCTGCCGTCGTGGCCGCCATAAATTCGGCCTCACAGGATGAAAGAGCAACGCATCGCTGCTTCTGTGAAACCCAAGAAATCAAACTCTCATCAAGATAGAATGTCATTCCAGTAGTACTCTTCATGTCCTCAACACTACCAGCTAGATCACTGTCCGAGAAACCTGATAGTATATAATTTCCTCGTCCCTTAGTGTAGATCAGACCATAATGCAACGTACCTTTCACATATCTACAAATTCTCTTTACAGCATTTAAGTGCAACACTGTAGGTTTCTCCATAAAAGGACTCACAATCCCTACTGCATATGATATGTCTGGCCGAGTATACACTAAGTAGCGTAAACCTCCAACTAAACTTTTGTAGTAGGTCGAGTTAACTGGTTCCCCATTTGTGTCTGCGTCAATCTGTAATTTAAACTCCATGGGATATTTCACAGCATTACATTCACTCATACCTGCGTTTTGAAGCACTTTTCTAGCATACGTTGTTTGTTTGATTTCGATAAACCCATTTCCTTGATCCACCTCCAAACCCAAGTAATATGACAGTCTGCCAAGATCGGTCATGTCAAATTCTCTATTCATCTCCCCCTTGAATTTGACAATGTATGAAAGACTGGTGCCTGTGATAATTAGGTCGTCAACATAGACGCCAACAATGAGTGATTCCTTTCCTGATCGTCGTGTGTATACGGCATGTTCATAAGGACATTTCTCAAAACCCAAGTGAAGCAGATACTTGTTTAAACGAGCATACCAGGCCCTGGGTGCTTGGCATAGTCCGTATAAGGCCTTTAATAATTTGTAGACTTTGTGTTCTTTGCCTTTCTGAACATATCCTTTTGGCTGGCGCACGTAGACTTCTTCGAGGAGAAAACCATTTAGAAAAGCAGATTTAACATCGAGGTGGTGAACCTCCCACTCGTTCTTGGCTGCGAGAGCGAGGAGTAAGCGAACTGTTTCCAATCGTGTCACATGGGCGAAAACCTCGTCGTAATCAATACCTTGTTTCTGCACATATCCCTTGGCAACCAGGCGGGCTTTATGTTTGATCACAACACCATTTGTGTCCCGTTTTAGCTTAAACACCCATTTGAGGTCAATGGCCTTGTGACCCTGTGGTAAATCAGTTAGCGTCCACGTACGATTTCTCTCAATAGTGTCAATTTCTGTGTTCATTGCAACTCGACATGCTTCGTCTGTGACAGCTTGCTCATACGTAACTGGTTCATCAATGCCAGACAAGAGTAACTCATCCTCTAGTTCCACAATTTCAGTGTTTGTATAAATGTCTGAGAGGCGTCGGAAGCGTTGAGGCTCACTCTCCGTGCTAGTCATACTGGTACTGGATCCTTCGATTGTTGCAGATGAAGTGGATGAACATACAGGAGATATAGTTGATGGTGACACATGAGATGTATGTGATGATGACACAGGAGTGTGAGGCGAAACAGGAGTGAAAGGACTGTTGAGCTCAGAGCTGTCTTGTGTATCTTCCTCAGAACTTTCGAGTGTGAACCAACCAACTGCAGGAGCATCTCGTTCGCTGACTGCATTCCAAGTCCAACCCTTTGATTCATTGAAAGTAATGTCTATGCTGACATGTATGCGCCCTGTGTCTGGGTCGTACAATCGCCAGGCTTTGGTTCCTGGCTCCCTTCCAAAATGGACAAGCAGCTTACTACGGCTATCTAGTTTGTGTGTGTGAGCTGATGGTATCTTCATATAAGAGATGCACCCAATTTTTTTTAAAGAATCAACAAATGGCTTACGTTCAAACCAGGCTTGGTACGGTGTGATGGATGAGAGTGCTCGAGTGGGTAGCTTGTTGAGAATATAGACCGCGTGCCTGACAGCTTCTCCCCAGAACTTTGCAGGTACCTCCATTTCTTTCAACAGGCTTCGAGCCATGGCAACCACAGTCCTATTACGGCGTTCTACAACACCGTTTTGTTGAGGTGTGTAGGGCGCCATATAGTGTCTCATTATGCCTGTCTCCTCATAGAATGCCTCGAAAGCTTTTGAACAAAATTCTCCACCACGGTCAGTGCGAAAAACTTGAATGTTCTGTTTTTTCCTTGTATTCTCGACTAGCAGTTTAAATTTCTTAAAACACGTTAGTGCCTTATCCTTAGTTTTAAGCATGTATACCCACATCATACGAGTAAAATCATCAACAAGTAGCAGAAAATAATTGTTACCAGCTGAAGTGGAAGGCGAAATAGGCCCACAAAGATCACCATGTATTAGTTCTAGTGCATGCTTAGCAGTAAAATTTGAGTGAGTAGGAAAAGGCTTACGAGATTGTTTGGAGATAAGACAACCATCACAAATTTCTTTTGGCTGAGTGATCGAGGGCAGTCCGTACACCATCTGTTCCTTAGACATTAGCTGCATTGCTTTGTAGTTGACATGTCCAAGGCATGAATGCCATAGTCGTGCCCTTTCTTCCTCCTTTGTGAGTAAACAAACGGCTTGAGTTCCTTCGATGTGGATTTTGTAGAGGCGGTTTGCAGAGCGTCTCACATGCATAAGAAGTCTCCCACAGCTGTCATAGATCCACAAACTCTCTCCATTAAGCATGACTCGATGTCCTTCCTCTGAAAGTTGGCCCAAACTTATGATATTGCTTTTCAATGTGGGGATGTAGTACACTCCATCCAGCATTCTAGTTTCACCATTTCGACAAGAGATTCTTATTGATCCTTTACCCTCGATTTTTACCAAGGACCCATCACCAAACTTTACTCGTCCCTTAACTGATTTATCCATTTTTTCAAACTTTTCGTAACACCCCGTCATGTGATTACTAGCCCCATTATCCAAATACCAAATATTTTCCTCCATTCCTGTTGCTTTCGAATCTGCACCTTCAGTCAACAGTATCACACCATCTGCACTTTCTGCATACATCGCCATCAAGAGTGCAGGTTCATCATCATTCATTGTTTGCGTCAGGTTGGCCTCTCCTCGTTGCAGTCTATCCTTCCTTGATTTTCGACATTCGGCTGCAAAATGTCCATAGGCACCACATTTGAAGCACCTTATTTTGCCTCTGTCAATTCTGCCATGACCAGTTTGATTATCTCTTTCTCGATAATCATGTCCAACCTGTTGTCCTCCTCGATTTGATCGTTTCAGCCATTCTTCGCGTGTAAGCAAGAGTTTTCCACTGCTGTTTTCTCGTTTTGACCATTCCTCCTCAGTCAACAAGAGTTGTTGTTGTCCTCCTTTGCTCTCCTCTTTTCCAGATAATTGTTCCTCATGAGCTTTCAGAGAGCCGATTACCTCTTCAACTGACATAGTTTCCAGATTCCCAAATTGTTCGATAGCTGAAGCTATTTGCAAGAATTTAGGTGGAACCGCCCTGAGCAATTTTTTCACAACATACTCTTCTCCAATTGCTTCTCCAAGTGCCCTGATGTTTGCCACCAAGCCATTTAACTTCAAGCAGAAATCATCCGATTGTTCTGAATCCTTCATGTTTAAAGACTCAAACTCAGCCTTGAGAGTCTGTGCCTTTGCTTTCTTGACTTTTTCAGCACCTAACGAGACAGTTTTAATAGCCTCCCACGCATCTCTAGAGGTTTTCCGTTCTGCAAGTGTCAACAGGAGCTCATCTGGGATGCTTTGATAAATCATGGCCATATCACGTTTGTCTATCTTCTCCTCCACATTGGTCTTTGGATTCAACCGCTTCCCATACGCCGTGAGCCTGCATAAATATTTTCATTTTCATAGCCCAAGCAGTGTAGTTCGTCCTTGATAACATTGGAAACACCAGACCTATTTTCCCTTTTTTGTTGCTGCTTGACTCTGCCATGTTGCTTGCCTTCGAGATACTAGCGTTGAACAAGAAAAATATAAAGCTCTGATACCAGATGATAGTACTGAATTGTATAAAAGAAAGAAATAGATGATTACTTGAGTAAACTTCAACTGGGATTATAATTAAACGGAATGAAAATACAATGCATAAATAGAAACTGATAACAACTGCAATCCCTACAAACTAGCAGCACGACCTGGGAGTTTCCTACTAACTTGCAACTACTCCTAAACACCACAACGTACATTTTGAATTATTCAAAATGCAATACTTAAAATAAATATAACAAAACATGTTTAGATAAATCCCAACATCTTATGATTATCATCTTTTGGACAGATCCGAGATATCTATAGATGAACTCTGGATAGGCTGCTGATCAAAGCCAAATCCGAAACATGACTTTAGTTTTGTTTGATATGGCCACATATCCTTAGTCCTACTCGAATGAAATCAACAATAACTATATTCAGATATAATCCAATTTCCATACCATGACTGAGATTATTACAAAGTGAAAACACTAAAACGTTTCGGGTCTTGTAAAGTTGAACTTCTCTGTTATTTTGTTCAACTATTCCAATTTGGAAGCCTGAGCATGTCCGAATCGAATGCAATAAAATTTAATTTTGTTTTGGTACACCTATACTTTCCACTAGTAGAAAATAATGCTCCCATTCAATAAGATGTCATAACAATTACATAACAAATGGTATTCGGTCAATATCATGGAATCCTGGGCCTCTTTAACATTTTTAGTAATCGTTAGTCTCTTAGGACGATCAATATTGAACGGGACCCAAAAACGCGACACAAAAATGTTCGAATCCCGACGTCCGTGGGGAGGCAAATATTCTTTACTATTGCTGGTCGTGTGAGATAAGTAATGACGATTTATTCTGTAATCCTAATTCATGCGACTGTAGCTCCTGTCAGGTTTATAAAGTTATGTGAGGTTGATTTTATCATCGTTTGTTGTTTCAGCTTATGTTTTAATGTGGACCTTTTTTCAGTATGGAAACCGGCCTTTCGGCCAATGATTTCCTTCTCGGTTTGAAATGTTAAAATTGTGGCCAACAGTTGTGGTCTCTGCGTAGAGCTTGTGAAAGATTTGCGTCGATCGGATTTTTCGAACCACCTCATTCTCTGCGGTGAGAGACATAATTTGAACTGTTAAAATAGTCATAACATGCTTTAACATGCTTCAGGAGGTATGGAAACTCAAAGTTAATTTGGTATTTGTAGCGCCGAACTACGAGATGGAACCGACAGCGACAAACACACAAAAAAGAAAGACGAAAACAGAAAAATTTAATCTCTAACCCTAGGTCAGAGTATAGGAGACGGTAGGGGATACCACATATTCCATCCCCGTATATAAGTAAGAACACCAGACTAGTATGATATTGTCCGCTTTAACGTCCGAAGGCCCGCACAGGTTTCCTTTTGGTCCAATTCCAAAAAGCCTAATACTAGTTGAGATATGTTCTTACTTATATACCACTGATCTTTCTCATGTCTAACCAATGTGGGATGTGGGACTTTGGTCGCCACCATTAGAGAGACTTTAGAGAAAACTCAAATTATATTCCAAAAAATCTAACGACAAAAATAGGATTTGAGAGCCTTTTATAGAAGTTCTTGAAATCATACGCCAAAATTACAAATTGTTCCTTACGAGATAAAATAAAGCTCATCCAAATTTCAAAGTGATTGGAGCTGGTTAAGTATTTTAATTTAATCCGATAAAAATAGAAACATGAAGAAAATTCACTAAAGCAGCAAAAACAGGACTTAAACGATAAAATTTTGGGCCTGAAGTTTCCGAAAATCGTTGGACTTCTCGATGCGTTCTTTTTTAGTGGTCGTGACGCCTAATTCAAATACCTAGGCCCCAAATGTTTCAGTGGCCAGGTGCTTCACGTTGAAAACGGTATGGGTCTTCGTGTGACAGGGTAGCTTTAACTTGTATGCATTAGGAGTAATATTTTCAATGATTTCAAATGGACCCATCTTCATTGCAGCTAACTTGTTGTAGTCGTGCGCAAGATAGCGATCTCTAGTAAAAAATGCCCATATAAAGTCTCCTACTACAAACTCCACCAGTCGGTGCTTCTTATTTACGACAACCTTGTACTTCTGTGTTGTTTTCTCCAAGTGTTTGCGTGTGTCCTCATGGATCTCCCATAGATCAGCAATGATGTTCTCGACCTAGCTGGAACCTTGTCAAGTGTTGGGAAAGCCAAATCCATAGGACCCAATGGGCTATAACCATAGACTACCATGAATGAACTATACCTAGTACTGCGCTTGTGGTTCATGTTGTAGGCGAACTCAACGTGATAAATGCGGGAATCCTATGTTTTCATGTTCTCGGAGACCTCTGTGCGTAACATGTTGTCTAACATTCGATTAGTTACCTCGGTTTGGCCGTTTGTCTGCAGGTGACACGCGCTGCTAAAACTCAGCTTTGTGTTTGTGAGGCATCACAAACTCCTCCAAAAATTCCCGACAAACCGCGTATCGCGATCATAAACAATATTCAGTAGTAGGACATGTAAGCGGTAGACCTCACGAAAGTATAAAGTAGCAACATTCACAACATATGTGGTTTTCTTGCAGGCAATAAAGTGGGCCATATTAGAAAACCTGTCAACCACCACAAAAATAGAATCGTTACCTCTCTATGTTCTTCGTAGTCCAGAGACGAAATCCATGCTAACGCTTCGCTACAATCCCTCTGGTATTGGGAGTGGTAGGTATAGACCTGCGTTAAAGGATGTACATTTTGCCACTTGGTAAACCCGACAACGAGCTACAAAACGGATAACATATCTCCTCAAATGCAGCCAGAAGAACAGAATGGATAGAGAGTGAAGGACTTGATCTCTACCACCATGCCCCTCGTTGTGTCCCTGCTGAACAATCAGTAACCTTAAACTGCCCTCAGGAATACAAAGTAAATTATCTTTGAAGAGGTAACCGTTTCTCACTGCAAAATATTTTCTCAAACTTGCGCTGACGTCCTCTAAAATAGGACCAAAATATGGATCGATAGCCAATAAGTTCTTCATCATCTTGAATCCCACAACTTCTCATTCCATACGAATCATCATACTGCGTCGACTCAGTGTATCAGCTACGTGGTTAACTGCCCCCGAAGTATGCTTGATGGAAAAGGTAAATTGTTGAGTAAATGCTGCCCAACGTGCATGGCTGGAAGAGAGCTTCTCTTGACTCTGCAGATTCTTCAAGGCATCATGATCGGTGTATAGGACAAAGTTATTATAGTCTAAGTAGGAGCTCCAATGCTTCAAAACTCGTACAACTGCATAATTTTTTTTGTTATAGGTGTTGTAGTTGAGTTTAGCTCCACTAAACTTCTCACTGAAGTAAGCTACAGCTTGGCCTCGTTGGCTGAGTACAAATCAAATGCCCAATCCGGAAGCATCACAATGCAGTTCAAACCCTGTAAAAAATTCTGGTGAAACTATAATCGGTTCAATGCTTCAGGGGTCGAGCAGAACGTCTTGCCCCTCATACAATTCGTAATAGGATCCATGACAGTGCTGAAGTTATGTATGAACCTTCTGTAAAAGAAGACCAATCCGTGAAAAGAGTGGACTTCAGGTATCGGCCAGTCACGCACTGCTGCCACTTTTGACTTATCCACTAGCAAACCATCCTTCGACATAATATACCCCAGGAAGAGAACCGAATCTTTCATAAAGCAACACTTGTTAAGTCCCCCATAAAACTCTTCTCGTTTCAAAACAACCAACACTTCTCGTAAGTGCTTTAGGTGCAACTCCTCCGTAGTACTATATATGAGAATATCGTCAAAGTACACAACTAGAAATTTTCCAATGAGCACGCGAAATACATGGTTCATAACCTGCATGAACGTGCTAGGAGCATTGGAAATGCCGAATGGCATGATCATCCACTCAAATAAACCTTTTCGGGTTTTAAACACTGGTTTCCACTCATCTCCCATGCAAATACGAATCTGATGATATCCACTCTTCAAATTCAGCTTCGTAAACACGGTAGCACCAGTCAACTGATCCAGTAAATCATCAAGGCGAGAAATAGGAAACCGATACATGATTTGTAATTTTGTTGATAGTCCGGCTATCCACACACATCCTCATTGAGCCATCCTTATTTAGTGTTAACAGTGCAGGAACTACACAAGGACTAAGGCTCTCACGAATGTGGCATTTCATCTACAGTTCTTCCACCTGCATACGGAGCTCTTCATGCTCTTTTCGACTCATCCGGTAGTGAGTTCGATTTAGTAGGCTAGCCCCCGATACTAGGTCAATTTAGTGCTGGATGTATATTAATGAAGGAAGAGCTGTAAGTAGATTATCAGGAAAAACAATAGAAAATGATGTTAATAGCGGTCAAACGCGCTCATGTATCCCAACAAACAGATCAACATTAAATTCTTTAACCACCAAAAGATAAACAATCCATGTGTTACTAGTATGCTTTATAAATGTTTTTCGAGCTAAAAAGTTCTTACCCGACTCCTGTGATACAACAAGTGCAGGTTTTGGGGATACCTACTTAGTTGGTGTTAATATAAATATAATGTTATTCCATATGAAACTATAGCGGTTTTTCCTACCATCATATGTGACACTTCTATCATATTTCCATGGTCGGCCTTGGTGTGGATTATTTTTTACTGAGGGTAATTTGGTCAGGTGTTTTGTGGCGTTTCAAAGGTATTTAATGTTTAGGTATTTTAAAGTGAGAGATTTAAGCTGTCTGGTTGTATTAAATGTTCATTACCCTCATTAATGAAAGTGGTTGGGTATTTATACCCTTAATTATGGGCCATATGGGCTTTCAGCTTAAAGTTATGAAACCGGGTCGAGTTCAGAAACCCATTATTTTAGTAAGGAGATTAGCAATTAGCTTAGTCAGAAGGTAATTAGTTTTTAGTACTTTTGTCCAGTTCGAATGGTTCAGTGGGTGACTTTTGTCCAAATTACCCTTGTCCGGTTTCTACTGTGAGTGGTGAAAATTTCCGGACTCATCAGTAGCCCTTTTTTAGGTTTTGTTCGAAGGCCTTTGGCAAGACCTAACAAATATTTTTGGGCACTTGTAACATTTCCCGGACTGATTGAGTGTTTAGTGAAGGATTTATCCGGACTGAAAACTTTTCAGATTTCAAAGGTTCTGCCATGGATCGTGGGACACGTGTTATCTTCTGATTTGCCTCACTAGCCGTTTTTCTCCTAGAACGACGCTCCCACTAATCCCAAAAAGTAACCTCCAGCGTCGCCTTCAATCATTACATTTGTCTTTTTGTATTCTCCTAGGTTTTTTACATCTCTTTTTGTCTCATTAGTAGGGGTGAGATTCGGTCGGTTCGGTCGGTTTTTTTATTAATTTTCAAACCAAAACTGATTTAGTTAAAACAAGTTCAGTTTTTTTTTTCGGTTTTGGTTTTTCCGTTTCGGTCGGTTTCAGTTTCGGTTTCTCGGTTTGTGAAGTTAAGATTGAAAAATAAAAACCATGTCGTATAAGAACAAAGGTCGGTTCGGTTTCTCGGTTTGTGAAGTTAGGATTAAAAAAGAAAAACCTTGTCATATAAGAGCAAAGGAGAACAAATGGTTCTGTTTGGAAACATGTATTTCCGTCATGCTGTAGTTTCAAGTGCTGTATTTCCGTCTAGGTTTGTGCAGTTTCAAGTGAAGAAAAAGAAACAAGTAAACACCAATTCACGGTTTTAGAATCTTCAAAATATGGATGCGTTTTCTTTTTCAATGTAAGAGAAGTCATACGGCTTTATACTACAAAATCATGTTTCGAGAGGGTTGCAATAAGAGAAGATTAAAAAGATTTCTAGACAAATATATTTTTCATTTATTTCTCGACATGCATCTGAACCTTGTGCTCTTGTTAGAATCTTGATTTCGACTCACTGTTGATATAAAATCTTGTCAGGTTGGTTATAAAAAAAAGATTTTGGATTTGGGATTCAAACCCTCAATCACAAGGGTAAAAGGTAGTTGGTATAATCACTGAGACGTGTTTACATATCATGAAATCATTATATACATAAAATATGTAGTACATTCGGTCGGTTCGGTTTATTCGGCCGGTTCAACCGGACAAACCGAAAACCGACCGAAATTAATTCGGTTTGAAAAGATAAAACCGAACCCGGAATTTAGTTTTAAAAAACAAACCAAACTGACCAATTTTGGTTTGGTTCGGTCGGTTGGTTCGGTTTTTTTTTCGGTTTTTGCTCACCCCTACTCATTAGTATAAATTACTTCATTTTTATTTTTTTTACCATCTTCATTACTCTCTCATCCCTTCATCCCAAAACTTTCACCTCTCTTCTCAAAATCCTTTTGGTGTGAATTTATGTTCACAGCAAGAAACGGACTGGTAAAAGTTGGGTGGCTTAATCTTTCGGAGTTAGAAAAAGCACAAAGAATTGAGCGAGAAAGGTGCATTGTTGCGGGTCTTCCAGTTTCTCCAATCGACAAGTCTGAAACACCATCTTCAGAGCCTGATCGAGGTTCATCTTCTGCTAGAAGTTCCAAACCCATGAGGTTATTTCAAACAAGTCTTTCACCCAGCGTATCAGGCTTCTCGGTTCAAGAGTCACAGCCCACTATCGAACGGGAAAAATCCGTTTCAAGCACAAGGAGACCCTCCCCATTTTATAGCCATGGGGTCAGATGTTGAAAATTCCCCAGAAAAAGTTAAATTTCGCAGAACAGGTCGCTTAGTGAAGGGCCAAGCTGTTGTCTCACAGCATAAGTCCCCGAAAACAGGGCCTTCTAAGTCTGGGGCTAAGGAAAAAGTTATTGAATCAGGGGTTCCTATCAGAATCCCTAAGGATAAATCTTCTGGTCCGGAGGCCACTGGAACAAGCCTTCGAAATGAGCCCTCCGGATCTGAGCCCCAGCCGGACACCAGATCACAAAGAGAAAGCGATGCTCAACCATCCGGACAGCTCACTGAGCCAACCACCAACACTCCTCCACCAACGAAAACTGACAATTCTTCCATGGTGATGACAGAGGTGATGGAGGACAGCATTGAAGAAGCGCCATTTGAGACTGACGTCTCCAGGCAGACAGAGGAAGCTGTCATTGATAAAAAGGGCAAGGGTGAAGAGAAGTTGTGTTTGAAACATCCAGACCTGCCGGAGTCCCTGGAAGGCAGAGTGGGACCTTGCTTCCACAAGGTGAGCGTAAAGTATCTACTAGCCATGCAGAACATCAACTATGCCTTCATTCATACTGCTGAATTAGGGCGGATTCGGACGAAGTGAGGATCCCTGAATCTGTCAAAGTGAGGATACCGGTAACTCCGGAGATGCCAATGGACGGCAAGCTAAGTGAGATAGTTATCTATACAGAACTGTTCAATTAGGGGCTCAGATTTCCTTTGGACCCATAGATTGTCAGATATTTTCATCTGATAAAGCTCTGTCCAAGCCAACTGAGTCCCAATGCTTGGTACACCCTCATGGCTTGCATCATGGCCTCTAGGCTCTCCCGAATACCGCTTCCGATGGAGCAATTTGCTGCTATGGCCAGCCTTTGCAAGAATCACATCATCCCCTTCTACAATTACAACATGGGTGACAATTTTAAGGTGGTGGATAATCTGCTCGAATCGGAGAAGAATTGGAAGACCCAATTGATGTTCATTAGTGGAGCTTGAGAAAATGGGAGGCAGATTAAAGCTGGTGTCTGATAAGGGAGGAATCGCCTATATTAATAAAAATGAGTCAATTGTAGATAGAAGAAGATTAATATGTCTGTTATAGTATTTATTATTTATTAGAGGGTGATTTGTAAACAAAGTCTTTTATAAAGGACCAAAGGAGAAATAAAACAGGACCACCAAGGACATAAATGGGTCCACCCTTCCCCACTATAAAATGAGACCCACTATTCTTGGTAGGTGGGACAATTGAATATAATATTCTCTTTCTAGTTTCTCTCTCTAGAATATTGAGCCTTAGTTACATCAGGTCCAAGATCCAATATAATTCATTTTTGTCATTTATTCTCTCAAAATTGGCGCCGTCTGTGAGAACACGTGATACCAAAAATGAATCTTTTTCTTTTTAAATTACGATCTGATCTTAAAGAATGAATGACCAAGAAATCAGAGAGAAGGTCGGGAGAGAAGTAATCCGAGCTGTTTCATTGTTTGAAGGTGAGGAAGCTCCGGGTCAGGAATATTATGCGCAGGGTCGGGACAAGCGGTCGACCCTCATCATGACCAGGAGACAGCTGCTGGAAGACATCGCGAAGCTAAATGCCGAAAAGGAGCGGGCGTTAGTTGATAAAAGAGCCCGGGAAGGAAAATGGAAAGAACTAGTTATGGACAACCGCAGCGAAGGCTATCCAACTATTGATCCTCGTATCGACACCCGACTTGTTAGATATTATCGGGAATCTCGCCCGGAGTACAGGCAAAATGGGAGAGCAGAGCAGTACCCCGAAGATAACCAGGGGATCTCTGTTGTTTACAATACGAATGATTCATCAAGAAGAGAGTACCAACGTAAGGAAAGACTAAACAAGCGTGCACAGAAGAGCCATTCTCGACGGAATAGGGCCCCTCGTTCTGACTCTCCTAAGTTCAAAAAGGGTAGCTCTAAGAAAAGGACGTCGTTGTCTTTCGAAAAAGAAGAGATACAAACGGGCAGCAGAGATGAGCGGGTAGTTATACCTCAAGTCAAGTGGCAACCGTCGAACAGCCAGAACCAGGGGTACCGAGTTAGCAGCCAGTTCATCAACCCAGGAGATGAAGGTCTGTACGGGATCCAAACCGAGGGGCTTGGAGGCGGCGCGTTCGGATTCAGAATGAATTGGGGAGCTTCGGCGTTGTCCGATGAAATATTGTCGGGACATCTCTTGAAGAGGTTTGATATTTCCAAGTTAGAAAAATATGACGGTAAGAGGGACCCCGATAATCATTTGGAAGCGTTCAAAAACTTTATGTTGAGTTTCGATAACGACGATAAGCTTTTGTATCGGGCGTTTTCAATTACATTCCGAGACCGGGCTTCAAAGTGGTACAACCGGCTACCGCAGGGTAGTATAAAAAACTTCGGGATGTTCTGGATGATATTCCGTCAGCACTTTGTCGGGAGCAAAAGCTTCCGAGCCAATGGAGATACGATCATGAACTGTAAGCAGAGGCTAGGAGAGAGCCTCAGGGATTACACCATGCGTTTTATTGATGCTAAGACCGACCTGGATCATTGCGAAGAAAACGTGGCACCAACAGCGTACCGCTTGGGGTTGCTGCCGGGACCAATGAAGCAAGCGGTGACCAAAAAACAAGCTTTCACTTTTTCCGCCCTTCTGGCTCAGGTGGAAAAACAGATACTGATTGAAGAAACTGAGACGTCTGAATTGGCTGCGCAAATTCAACAGAGCGCGCAAGTGTCGGTCGTCATAAACAAAGGGGCTCAATCCAGCTATGCTCAGCAAGTCCAGCCAGTCAGCACAATACCACCGACCCAGTCCTTGCCAATCAAGCATCTGGCTTCCGAGAGTCAAAAAGCGAAGCCGGGGAACCAAGTGGTCTTGCGACCCATCTCTAACAAGTGGATTCGACCTGCTTATTTTGCTAACTTAACGGAATGCGTGTCTTCTATCTATGAAAATACTAAGAAAAATGGGATGTATCGGAGGCCTTTTTCCCATACCGACACCCCGGGGCACAGGAACAACGGGTATTGTCGCTACCACGAAGACGTTGGACACGCTACCAAGGATTGCATTGCCCTAAAAAAGGAGATACAGATGCCGATAGAGCATGAAAACCTACTCGAGGACGTGAAAAAGAAAGCACACTAGGGCGCTGCTTCGAAAGAAATCGTGACGATGCCGAAGTCCGAGACAACCATGACAATTTCCGAGGTGACCGACCCTTTCGATGTTTCCATTGAGTATCTCGATCAAGATGTGAATCGTAACCTCATCGGGTTCATCGAGGAGGAAGCTGCAGAAAGTAACGGGAGCGTAAGAAACCTGTGTCAATTTTTTGAATCATTGACTATTTTTGGGGGTGATTCTATGGCAGGGATAACACATTCCTCCAGAAAGTGACATATCGTGAACTTGGCTACTCAGTTAGAGGCTCGGTCTTATCCCCATTTGAAAACCGTTCCTTCATCGATTCTGTATTTTAACAACAACGACATGAGAGACATCGTCGGACCCCGTGAGGACGCAGTTGTTATTGGGGCGACCATTGCGGGGGAAGAGGTCTGACGCATCTTATTCGACACCGGGAGTTCATCTAACATAATTGTTGCATCAACTTTCGCCAAGTTCAGGGCAACCCCAGTCATTACACGTTCGGATCGAACTATTGTAGGGTTTACAGGTTCGGCATCAGACGTGGTTGGTGAGTTTGAGGGCATTGTTCAGTTGGGCCACGAACCATTTAAAAAGGAGGTCACAGTTTTATTCATCGTAGTAGACGCGCCGACCTCTCATAATGCGATCTTCGGTAGATTGTGGCTGTCGCGAATGCACGCAATATCCTTTACGGTTCATCAATGCTTGAAGTACGTGGTCGGAAACAACGTGGGGGTAGTGCGGAGCAGCCAGAAAGCAGCGAGAGAATGTTACCAAGCAACTTTGGCACCAAAAAGGGATCATGAGATGGAGCAAGCGCGGGACTAGCAATTAATGGGACTTCCCTTGGGGTCACTACCTGCCGATGATCCTAGAGAAGCTCCCATATTTTTAACCACTGACGAAGAGTGCGAAAAACATCAATTTACCAAAGGAAAAGTTTTGCAGATCGGAATCCAATTGTCATCGGTCTTCAAGAAACAGTTATTGTTATTACTACATGATAATTTGGATTTATTCGCGTGGTGTTCAAAGGATGTGACCGGAGTTCCAAAGAACCATGTGATTCACAAACTAACTATCAACAAGAATTTCAGACCCATTTCACAAAAGCGGCATGCCTTTTCGCCGGAAAAAGCAGAAATCATCCTGAAAGAAGTCGAGTGAATGCTCAGCGTCGGGCACATCAAAGAATCAAGTTACCCACTCTGGACATCCAATCCTGTCCTAATAAAAAAGAAGAACGGGAAGTGGAGGATGTGCGTGGACTTCGCCGACCTTAATCGTGCATGCCCAAAGGATCCCTTCCCGATGCCAAGAATCGACCAGTTGGTGGATTCAACATCCGGTAACCGATTACTCTCCTTTATGGACGCGTATGCGGGCTACAACCAAATCAAATTGCACCCCGCGGATCAGGAGAGCACAACATTTATTACGGGCTGAGGCTTGTACTGCTATAAGGTTATGCCATTCAGATTAAAAAACGTTGGAGCAACTTATCAAAGGTTGGTTAACAAGACCTTCGACTGGTAGATAGGAAGGAATATGGAAGTTTACATAGATGACATGTTAGTAAAGAGTGGCACGGACGAAGACCATCTCGCCGATCTAAGGGAAACCTTTGATAATCTAAGGGGTGTAAATATCAAGCTAAACCCAGAGAAATGCTCCTTCGGGGTAAGGTCGGGCAAGTTCCTAGGGTTTTTTGTCAATGAGAAAGGAATCGAGGCAGATCCGACTCAACTATAGGCTCTTACCGATATGACACCCCCTAAGAATATCAAAGAAGTCCAGATATTAACCGGGCGTCTCGCGGCCTTGAATCGATTTATCTCTCGTTCATCTGACAAGTGCGCTCCATTTTTTCAGGTTTTGAGAAACGCCAAGAATTTTGTTTGGACACCGGCGTGCAACGCGGCCTTTTTAGGGATCAAAGCTTATTTATCCTCCCTGGGCCTCCTAACAAAGCCCCTGACAGGGGAGACTTTTTTTCTTTACATATCGGTGTCAGATTTTGTACTAAATGCGGCTCTGATCAGCGAAT
The DNA here is from genome assembly GCA_036936605.1 of Limnanthes douglasii subsp. nivea. Taxonomy (NCBI): domain Eukaryota; kingdom Viridiplantae; phylum Streptophyta; class Magnoliopsida; order Brassicales; family Limnanthaceae; genus Limnanthes; species Limnanthes douglasii. The sequence continues at coordinate 281,642,079 of JAUPFV010000004.1, forward strand.
CGGGAACGGCCCCCAACGCAGTATACTTTGTGAGCAAAGGTTTACTGGACACGGAGACATGATATTTGAAGTTGGAAAAAATGGCCCTAGCTTTGGTGACCGCACCACGAAAAATGTGGCCGTATTTTCAGGCCCACCCCATTATCGTCCGAAGCTCGTTCCCACTAAAGTATGTACTTCAGCGACCGGACATGTCGGGAAGAATGTCCAAATAGTCGGTCGAGTTAGGCGATTTCGATATCAACTATGAGCCGCGGACAGCTATCAAAGGCCAAGCTCTGGCTGATTTTATAGTTGAATTTCATTCCGATCGCCCGGACCAAGACACGCCGCATGAAACGGGCGAACCGGATGAGTGGGTCATTTGAACCGATGGTGAGTCGAACGTCAATGGATGCGGCGCGGGCGTACAGATAGTTACTCCGATAGGTATAAGTATGCATCAGGCCGGTTTGCGACTAGCACAAGTATGTGGAGCTACACATATGCGCCTTATTAGTGATTCACAGCTTTTGATCAATCAAGCCTCGGGAGCATCAGAGGCTAGGAAAGAGCATCTGGTTCAGTACTTAGCAGCACTACGAGTGTTAGCCGCGTCTTTCGCCAAGGTAACATATGAGCATGTCCCGAGGACCGAAAATATGGTGGCTGATTCTCTAGCATCGGCTTCATGTTCAAGCAGTTACCCATGGGTAACTGAACAAGAAAACCCATCAATCGTCAAGAGGAGAGAGTTCGATTACAGTCCAGAAATGGCTTGTCAGGTGTCTTCGGTAACTATTTCAGATTGACGAAGGGATATTATTGTTTTCCTGGCCGAAGGACTACTACCAACCGATAGTATATCGGCTTGAAAGATACGAAACAAATCCCGGGGCTATGTTTTCTCGGGGGACGTACTATACAAAAAGTCATTTAGCCGGCCTTTACTGCGGTGTTTGAAGGTAAACGAGTCACATATAATTGTATCGGAATTACACGACGGAGAGGGCGCGACTCATTGTGGTTACAAGGCATTGATCAGAAGACTATTCCTCGCCGGGTTCTATTGGCCAACGGTTACGACCGATGCTCAGCAGATAGTGAAAACATGCGACATATGCCAAAGATTCGTGAACGCAATAAACATTCCCGCGGCCCCTTTAGAATCCATATCAGAAGGCTTACCCTTCGACCGATGGGGAATCGACCTCGTAGGACCACTACCAATGGCATTCGGTGGACGACAGACGATCGTGGTGGCTGTGGATTACTTTTCCAAATGGGTGGAAGCCGAGCCATTATCAGTTACAAAGACCAAGGATGTCATCAGATTTATTTGGTCGAACATCTGCTGTAGGTTCGGGGTACCTCAGAAGATCACCATGGATAACGGACCCCAGTTTGATAGCCATGAGATGAAATCTTTTTGGACGACCCATCGGATTAGGAAATATTTTTCCGCCCCTTTCCATCCCCAAGCAAATGGGAAATTCGAGGTTACGAACCGAACCATTTTGGACGGGCTAAAAAAGAATTTGGAAGGAAAAGCTGGCAAGTTGCCTGATTACTTACAAGAAGTGTTATGGGCTTACCGAACCACACCTCGAACGACGACCAGGAAAAGCTGGCAAGTTCCCTTAAACGGTTTTTCAGTGTTCTAAACTGATCTACATCTTACGTTCCCGACCCTATGAGAAATTTCCAATTAACATTGAGAAACATAACAGCAAGATAGTGGATATTAATTTTCAAAGTAGCGGTTACAAACACAATTCAAAAAGGGTTCTATCGACCGAGCAGTTACAAAATTTTAAAATAAAAAAACTTAGGAGGTCAAGCATCCCCTCCCTCAGACTCGGTTTCGGTGTCGTCCGTCTCCTCATCCTCACAAACCACGTCCTCGGGGCGGTCGGCCTCAAGAACATCCAGCCATATTGACCCAAGAGGCAGGTCGGGGAAGTGGTGATGAAAGGTCAGCACATAAGCAGCCTTGGCCTCGGCCATTTCCTTCTCCATCCATCGTTGGCACTGGTCGGCGAAAAGGACATTAAGAGCCTTCAGGTCAGAGATTTCCTGACCCAGTTTTCCGGCGCTATCATCCCCGTCTTTTCTAACGAGTGCCAAGTTCTTCTCGGTCGTTTCCAGCTTCTCCTCCAACAGCCTCTGAGCCTTCCTCCCCTTCCTCACATCCTCTTCAAGCGCGGTAACCTTCCCCTCCTCATCCCCGAGCTTCAGGCTTAGCTCCGCTGCCCGTCGCTCCTTCATCGCCAAGGGTACAATCATGTTGTACAGGGACAGGGGCAACCCGTTTGTTATCCGCAAAGGAAATATGTGCGGACTCCCCGGTACGGACAGTACCGGAAGCTTGATACCGCTCGAGGACGCCACGGCGTCTTTTGAGGCTTTTACGGGGCTCGCGTCATCGGGCAGCACCGTTATGGGTTCGGTCATTGTCGTACCCAGATGCAGCGGTAGCTTGGCTTTCATTCTTCGCACGCTTCGACTTCTTGTTTTGAGCACCGTCTGCTTCAGCCTTTCCTTTCCGCTTCTTCACCAGCTCCTCGGACTGATGGGTTTCCCCATCCACCGCAGTGGTTTCCCCTTGTTGTCCCTCAGAAGCTCCCCCTTCAGCCTCGATGTCAGCCTGCTCCGCCTCTTCATCCGACTTAGGACGCTTGCTGGGAGCTTTGTTTCACTTCAGAAGAAACAAATACGCGTCGGGCGCGTTTGTCTTCGCAACCAAGTCCACCAAGCTTGGTGGTTGGCGCAGCTCCTCAATTGTCAGCGGCTTCGATGCGAAACGCCAGAGGTTGCTCATGATCAGGTTCGTATTTTTGAAGGCGCGGTGGAACGCCCGACCCTAGTGCTTCCTGGCATAGTCCTTTAAAATTAGGAAGGTCACTTTACCAGGTTTGAAGAGGTCTTTCTTCAGCCCCTGGATAAATTCCTTCGACACTGCACAAAGGATCGGTCTATTAGATTCAAATATATATATATATATATATATACCATTAGGAACCCAAGTCCGAAGCAATCTCCTTGGATTCTCCTTACTATTTAGGCGGCCGTTTTCCCAGCAGCCACTGAGAAAGATGAATCGATGCTTCCAACCCTCATCGCCCTCGAGAAAGTCATTCACAATCTTCCAGGTATTGGCCAAAGACGAATAGAAGAAGGGAGACTTGGGGGATTTCGAGAGGCCCGACATGGCTATGTACTCGGCCATTGGTATGACCTGACCCGACAAGCGCGATGCCATTATGCACGACATCAGCGTATACCACGCGTTGGGCGTTAGCTGTAAGGGACAGATGTTGAGGGTCTGGAAATATATAGCAATCTCAGGGTCCAGAAATAACTTGAGACCCCGGTTGAAGAGTTCGGTGAAGATGACGATCTCCCGTGACCGAACATGCACCGGCGTCTCCCCAGGCACGGGAAATCGAACGTTGATGCACTCCGCGATACCCCACCGGATCAGAAGTTCTTCCTGCTCTGTGGCAGAAAAATAAAGATACTTGCCCTCGAAAAGGATGATGACATCATCCCGGGTCAGCCAGCGATGGTAGTTAGTAGTAATGATTGCCTCAATCTCCGCGGGAAGAGGCTCTTCGGGAATACCTTCACCAGCAGCCAGAGCATCCGCCTTTAGCTATTCAGTATTTTCTACTGGGGCTGCATCTGACCTAGGGGGCCTAGCTGCAGGAGGGTCAGACGACTGAGCAGGAGGATCTCCAATACCGGAACTACCTCCGGTTCGGGAAAGTTGCGCTCGCTGATTAAGGCCTAGGAAAGTACACGCAGTGTTGGTGCCAGTACGGTACCCCTGAATATCGTGAGTAAGTTGGACCATCTTAGGAGAATTTTCCCTCGTAGGCGAAGTTGAGATTTGTGAATCGCCCATAGAAAGGAATTTAGCTTTGCCTCGACGTCGGGGAGGAAAAAGGGTCAGAGTGGTGTAGGAATTCACCGACGAAGGCGTCCGGCAGGTTGATTTGAGTAGCATGGGAAGATGGCGAGCTGCTGCTTGAAGGAATAACGATGTTATCGGGGGTATTCGCGTCGGATGGGATGGGGATAACTAAGGATTCGGCGAGGACCAGGTCGGATAGTAAAGGGTCGTGAGGAAGCGGAACGGGTGTAAAAGGTTTTGAATTAGAACTCCAAATCAGTCCCACGGCTCGATACTCTTCGGCACGGTCACCAATACTAGTCCAATCTTCAAATCCAAACACGAGCTCTTTTTTTTTGGTTTCCGGTTTTGGCTTCGGGATCCTATTTCTGATAAAAACGAGCTCTCTTTCTAGAATGGTTCGGACATAACTTTCTCTCTCTAGAACACTTATGAGAGCAACTTTTGTTTATGAGGTATTTATAGACACCCCCGCTTAACCATTCCATGTACGAAGAGCCGCGGGAAGGCGAAAGGGCCTCTTGGAAAACTGTGCAGACGAGCACGCTTCGAGTACTTTCATGACACATGTAGCCATTATTCAGACTAGCACAGTAGGCATGTACCAACTAGCTCAGGAATAGACGCTAGATGGGCCGCGTCTACCCGATCTACTTTTCGAAAGCCTGGTTTCCGATCTAGGCCCATGAAGAATCTGCTAAGAAAGATCGGAAGCAGACCCAAAATGACTTGTCGCAGCATCGGGACGATTCGCGACAGACCCATTAACGAAAAATATGGAGGGTCGGTCATCATTTGAAAGAAAAGGTTCGCCGAGGTAATCCGATCAATCGATGCTAGAGTCTAAGGGACAGAGGCGTTCCGAGGTGATTCTTTTACAAGTCTTCACTCCCGATGCTCTTGAAGACTGGGGGCTACTGATGAGGGAGCAATTCGCTTATATTAATAAAAAGGAGTCAATTGTAAATAGAAGGATATTAATATGCATGTTATAGTATTTATTATTTATTAGAGGGTGATTTGTAAACAAAGTATTTTATAAATGACGAAAGGAGAAATAAAACAGGACCACCAAGGACATAAATGGGTCCATCCTTCCCCACTATAAAAGGAGACCCACTATTCTTGGTAGGTGGGACAATTGAATATAATATTCTCTTTCTAATTTATCTCTCTAGAATATTGAGCCTTAGTCACATCAGGTCCAAGATCCAATATAATTCCCTTTTGTCATTTATTCTCTCATCAGTGTCAACCCAAGCGTGCTCACCAGCAGATGGAACAGCACAGGTAAATATTTCATCATGTTTGTTTTTCTTTCCTTATAAAAAGTCAATTTAATTAATTGCTTTTCTTTTTCTTTGGGTAGTGCTGCCGAAGGAGTTCTCCGACTATTTGGAGGAGGGGCAGACAACCTGTGCCAAGCTGAACGCATGGGCTGTTGACAAATGGGGAAATCGTTTCCACAATTGTTTACTGCCGACAATTTAGTGAGGTCCCACCTCTGGAACACAACCGGCCGGAGAGACCTGACTTGGGAAGAATTGACCACACCACCTCCTCCGGGTGTCATCCTACATAGAACGGAGGCGAAACATGGGAAGCTAGCCTTGCCTGCCAGGGCTAAAGCCCCAAGTAAGATGAAGGGCAAGAAAGGAAAGAAAAACAAGATGCAACTGAGGTTTTTCAAGGTGGTGCTGAGGAAATAATCCCAGCAAATGAGGGAGGGCAGGACCAAGGGGGAATCAATGTTGTTCTTCTTTAAGTGATTGAAGATGAAAGTACGAAAGAGGCAGGTGGACCTCCTAACCCCTCAAAGGCTCCCAAGAAGGATCGAAAACGGGGAGAAGATGGTGGAGACAGGGAAACCCAGAAGAAGAAAATCTCCAAGGGGGATGAAGTAGCTCTCCAGCCTCCGGAGTCACTTCCTCCGATTGACCTAACAGACCCCACACAGGCAGAGCAAATCCCAAGTGATCTCCACACCGGAAAGAGTACCGGAGGGGATATCAACATTGATGGAGTAGACATCAATGGCCTTCAAGGGATTGGCCTTTACTTTGGAGACCTCGAGAAAGACGACTTTGCTGGCCCTTACCTCCCTCCAAGCTCCTCGAATATGGTCACTTTCAATGGTAAGTATTTTTCTGTTTCAGGGGATAATGACATGGTGACTCACTCCTTGCTGGGAAACATTCAACCTGTGCTCAACCTGGAGAGATAAGTGCGAATTCAATCTACCCTTATCAACACACTCAATGCAGACAAATAGACTTTATCTAACAACCTCCTTAACGCCAATCAGAGTATTGAGGCATTAAGGAGAGATATCGAGGAGTTGAAAAAGGGGAAAGAGGACTTGGCCACCAGGCCGGCCACTTCGGAGGGGGTTAACAAAGAAATCCAATCTAAGTGTTCTGTCTTGGAGAAGGATCTCTCCACTTCGAATGACGAGGTGAAGGCCAAAGATAATGTCATCCCGACCCTAACCAGTGACAAAATTTGGCTCGAAGATGTTGTGTCTAAAGTTAACCAGGAGAAAGACGATTTTCTAAAGGAGCAGGAGAAGACAATCCAAGCTAAGATCGATGCATACACCAACAAGGTGATAGATTCCCAAGAGGAAAGGTATACTGAAGTCAAATCTGACATGATCTTGCTCTTTCATCGAATATTTCCGAAGAGGACACTCAGAGATTTATGGCGATATGTGGAATACGAAGACCTCCCATTCTACACTATGGTTGATGACTATAGGCACAACTATTCCAGCGGTTATGATGATACCACTGATGAAGATAAAAGGACCGGAGAGAGCTTTAATGAGGAACCCAAAGACCCCAAGAAGAAACTAGATGAGGCTGGGACATCTAATGGAGCCCAGTCTTAAAGTATTAACTATCTTTTATTTTTCTTTAATTCTTGTGTTAGACTAAAGTTCTTGGATGGCCAAGGCATTTTTGTAATCGTGTCCGGCTCTTGTCCGGATAAACCTTTCCTTTTAAAACTCCAAAGTCCTTGGATGGCCAATGCACTTTTCATATTTTAATATCATTCCCCGGTGTTGGCCGGTCAACTTTACCTTACACAATTCTTGCATTGTTTTATAGTTACCCAATTTTGATGGCTAATGTTTAAATATCCCTTAGTTATTTTACAAATATTTTAAAACGATAGTGTTTAAATTCTCCGATGATAAATGTTTAAATGGTCATCACTCCATCAAATCAATCCGGTCTGTCAATGATATTTTAAAAGGTTTCAAAGAAGCTATCAATCAAACCACTCCGAATTTTTCAAGAAGGCATCGAATTTCATTAAAAAGCCCAGACACCTCATTAAAACCTCCTCGCGCCACCAGTGTAGGAAAGAGTATGCCCCCTAATATTTACATAGACTTTAAACAAGTAAATATTTACATAATTTTTATTCTAGATACAACTGGAGGTATTCAATGTTCCAAGGGTGCTTCAAGATCCTTCCATCTATATCTTGAAGCCTGTATGTCCCAGGCTTAAGCTTTTCACTGACCACATAGGGTCCTTCCAAAGTTGGAGCTAGCTTGCTCAACTACTTCTCCTTAGTATGTAGGAAGACTTTAGTCAAAACTTTTATCCCCTGGTTGAAAATCCCTCTTTCTGACTCTAGAAGCAAACCTGCTTCTCATCGATCCCTGATAGTGTGTGGCTCTGAGATGAGCCTTAACTCTTTTTTCTTCTATAAAGTCGAGTTGACGTCTGATTGCCACTTCATTAGCCTGTTCGGAAAAATTGTGGACTCTAAATGAAGGAAGAGTTGCATCTATAGGAGCTATTGCATCCATATCATAAACCAAGGCAAATGGGGATTCCTATGTAGCAGCCCCAGGATTAGTCTGGTAGGCCCACAGTACTTCCTTTATATAGCTTGGCCACTTTCCAGCAGCCCCCTCTTGATTCTTTTTAAGACCGGACAAGAGGGTCATGTTTGCTACTTCAGCCTGACCATTCGCCTGTGGGTGAAAAGGAGAAGAGAAGCAATGTTGAATGGGGATTCTTCATATCCTTGTTATCGAATTGTAGCCCATTTTCTGTGGTTATCTTTTGTGGAACCCCAAATTTGCAGCAAATATTAGATTAGATAAATTTTATAACAGCTTTTGAAGTAGTTCCTGCCAGTGGGGCTGCTTCTATCCACTTCGAGAAATAATCAATGGCAATAATGATAGTTTTGTACCCTTCGGACGCAATAGGTAGAGGTCTCACCAGATCTAGCACTCAACGAGTAAAAGTTATTGGCTCAGAAATTGACTCCAAAGGTACAGCTGGGATAAGAATTTCATTACCATATCCTTGGCATGGATCACACTTCTTTACCAATTCCTTGGAATCTTCCATGATGGAGGGCAAGTAGTATCCGACCAACAAAACTCTTCGGGTTAAAGTTCTATAACCATAGTGTGCTGATCCCTCACAGTCATGTAGTTCGGACATCACTATTTGGGACTCTTCAATCCCCAAAAATTGTAAGAGAGGTCTACTAAAAGACTTCTTGTACAGAACTTCTCTTAGGATTACAAATCCACGAGCCTTATACTTCACTTTTCTTGCTACCGCTTTTTCCGGAGGCAAGATACCATCTGAAATGTATTGAAAAAGAGGATACCACCAGTCTTGAGGTTGACTCACTTGTATATTTAAACTTTCCTCCTCCTCATTGCTCTGATTGAGTTGAATGGATGGGCACTCTTGCACGCGAATCCATTGGTAGGACTCAGAATATGCTATGGTTGCCAATGAGTCTGCTAGCGTATGTTTTGTTCGGGGTATGTGCTCATAGGTGATGTCTTTGAAGTTAAGTGCCACTTATTTAAGAATGAGTAAATATTTAATCAACTGCTTCTTTTTTGCCTCGGATTGACCTTGTGCATGATGGATAAGAATCTGAGAATCACTCATTAACCTGACCCTTTTGGCTCCACATATTAGGGCTAACTTTAAACCGGCTATAGCAGCTTCATATTTGGACTCATTATTGGAAGCCCTGAAAGAAAAACATATAGCCTGGTACATTTTGTCACCGTACGGAGAGGTTAAACATATCCCAGCACCACAACCCATGGTACTTGATCCACCATCAGTCCGGACAACCCATACTTTCTTAGTCTTTTCACCTGTTGCTTGCTTAGTGTCTTTGTCCGAATGGAATTCAACTAGGAAATCAGCAACAGTCATTGACCCTTGTTTAAGGTTTTGGAACTGCTAATACATTATACGCGCATAATTCTAAGGCAATAACGCAGCCCTCAAATGCTTCACAAATATAGCCCAAGTTGTTATTTTTTGCTTACCTTGCCTTGATTTGGTCAGCTTGAGCTGCTGCCACCAAGATACAGCTCGGCCTCAAAACTTAGTTGCAACCAACTATACCCATTATGCATCTGGAACCTCCTTGAAATCAAGGAATTCTTCAACTGAGGCGATCCAATCCAAAAAATCCTCCGGTTCAAGAAAAAAAAACCTAATGTAGACTTAGAAAAAAAAAATCAATGTGCTAGGATTATTAAACTTCTATAATTAAACTTTATAATATATATATATATAATCTTATAATGCTTTCAATTTCTTGAGATTAATTGATTTTTTTGTGTCTATCTTTTTATCAAACATTTAAATACAGTGCTTTGAAGTGGTACAACACACTTCCGGAAGAATCAATCAAGTGTTTTGATATGTTCAGGATGGCCTTCCGACGACGGTTTGTAGGAAGTAAGGAGTTAAAAGAAAATGGTGATACCATAATCTATTGTCACCAGATGACCTCGGAAACCTTGAAACAATATGTTAGTTGGTTCGTGAATATTAAGAATGGTTTAGTTGATTGCTATGATTAGGTGGCCATATCATCCCTTATACAGGGTTTATTGGAAAGAGAGTTGCCTCACAGGGTTACAAGGAAAAATGCAGAAATGTGGGGTGGCCTCTTGAATCAAGTTGGAAAATAAATCACTATATAAACCAAACTACTAAGGCATCCTCGACGAATAAACCTCTTGTAGGTGCTACGCATCAACAAGCTGCTACTCAGTTACATGTTTCTTCTAATTCTTTACCTCGGGAATCAGGTCAAGGATCTGGTTGATCTAGATCGAACCAAACCAAACAGTCCATGCCAAGGGGAAACCAGTGGCTTCAGACTAGCTACTTTGTAGCATTAATTGAAAAAGTGAGCACACTATATGATAAAACTATAGATCACATACAATTTCGAAGACCTTTACCTATCCAAACTCAAAAGAAGAACCAGAATACCCGTTTGTGTAAGTATCATGAAGACACGGGTCATGATACAAAGGATTTTATAGCTCTTAAGCCAGAGATTAAGTTGTTCATTCAAAATGGGAAATTGACAACCTTTTTAAAAAATCATGGCTCAAATAGAAATCGGGTTTCGAATAAACCCAACACAAGTATTAACAAAGAACAAGCTAGTGCATCTGGTGTGCTAAGATCTGCTTCAAATGTCTCTAAATGAGAATAAACTATAATTATTACAGAATGGTTTCAATATCTTTTTTATGTAGATTCAAAGTATTTAGATCTGGATCCTGATCGAAACCTTTTTAACATGGTGAGTGAGGGTAATGGAAGGGTTGCCTATTTGTGTAAATTCTTTGTGTTATTGACAATATTCAGAGGGGATACGCCAATGACACCTTTGAATTCCTCTAAAAAAACATGTCAACACTTTAGATGTGCAATTAAAAAGCAAGATGCCAACTCATTTATATCAAGGGCCTTCACTATTCATGGTTTTTTATGAGGATGATCTAAGAGACGTTTTTGGACCACATGAAGATGCTGTGGTTATTTGGGGTTCTATTGATGGTACTCAGATTCAAAAAAATAACATTGATACTAGTAGTTCAGCCAATGTATTATATCTTTCGGCCTATAAACAAATAAAAAGTCCCTCGGTGATCCAACCTTCGAACCAGACCATTGCAGGGTTTACATGTACTTCAGCAAACGTCATGAAATATTTTGAGAGAGAAACAACTCTTGGCAAGGGGACTTTCAAGAAAACAATTCGAGTATTTCTTGTAGTGGTAAATTGCCCAACCTGATATAATTCCATTTTTGGCAGGTCTTAGCTCTCAAGATTGCACGTCATTGCATCTACGGTTCATCAATGTCTAAATCAATCTGTATGGAATCAGGTGGGAGTAGTATGGATCAGTCAAAAGATGCATAGAATATGCTATGTTGCGGCATTAACTCCAAAGACTCTTAGTTTACCAACCACTAAATCCGAATAGCAATCAAAGGAGTTCTCTTTGGGTTACAATCATATAGATGATCCAAGGGAGACTCCCAGTACGATTATCTTGATTGAAGAAATAAAAATTCATTGTTTGGGGAAAGAAAGAAATGTTTGAAACGGTTCGCAATTATCAACAAATTTGAAAAATGAGTTACAAAAATTTATGTCCGAATATCAGCCTGTGTTTTCTTGGCATAGCGAAGATGTAACAGGAGTACCAACTGATGTCATTTCCTATAAGTTGTTAGTACGATCAGATGCAGGTCCGGTGATCCAGAAAAGAAGGGTTTTTTCTAAGGAAAAATCAGAAGCAGTATGTAAAGAGGTTGATCGGTTAACCAAGATGGATCACATAAAAGAGTCATAATACCCCTAGTGGACTGCTAATCCACTTATGGTAAAAAATAAAAATGAGCAATGGTAAATGTGTATCGATTTTCCGGATCTTAATAAAGTTTGTCCTAAGGACCCCTTCCTAATGCCTCGAATATATCAATTGGTGGATTCCACATGTGGTAATAACTTGTTATGTTTTATGGATTCTTTTGTCGGATACAATCAAATTCAAATGGATCCGAAAGATCAAGATCTTACTACATTTATTACTAAGCGGGGGATACATTGTTATAAAGTGCCGTTCAGGCTGAAATTTTTTGGTTCTACTTATCAACGTCTGGTTAACAAAAAATTTGCCAATCAAATCGGTAGAAATGTAGAGGTATACATAGATGATATGATGGTAAAAAATTTCAAAGATAAAGATCATGTATCCGATCTTAGAGAAACCTTTTCTAAACTTCATGTCATTAATTTGAAACTCGACCCGTAAAACTGTACTTTCGGTGTTCGGTTTGGAATTTTTTTGGGTTATATAATTAGTGACGATTTATAATCCATTGATCCACCCAGATCGACGAAAAAGGTGCAAATACTCACAGGAAGGTTAGTGACGTTGAATAGATTTGTATCCAGATCTTCGGATAAATGATCTCAATTTGTTTTAGTTTTGAGAAATTCAAAGGAGTTTAATTGGTCCCCAAATTGCGAAAAATATATCATTTAAATAAATAAGCATTTGCCTCACCCAAAAACTTTATACAAGCCAACGGAAAGGAAAAGACTGTACGTAAAATCTGGTGGTTTCAGATTATGCTGTACATGCACTGTTAGTTCGGGAAGTGGATAGTTAGCCCTGTCCCATTTATTACAGCAAAAAATCTCTACTTAATAGCCAAAAGAAGTATTTGAAGTTAGAAAATATGGCTTTAGCCTTAGTCATTGCAACAAGGAAAATGCGGCCTACTTCCAGGGACATTCAATCACAATTCGAACGTATTTTCCTCTTAAAGCCGTGCTACGAAAGTCAGATTTTTCGAGCCGAATGACCGAGTGGTCCATTGAATTTGGAGATATCAACATTTATTTTTATCCTGGAACTGCTATCAAAGGTCAATTTGTAGCATCTTTCTTGGTAGAATTTCATTGTGGTCGGAAAATAATAAATGATTCTATGGATTCATAAAGAAACGAATAAGTGGTTCAAATCGATGTGGGATCTAGTACTATGGGATGCAGGGCCGGAATATGTTTGACTTCTCCATTTCGGGATTCAATGTACCAAGTTATTCGCTTCGGTTTCCAAACATCCAATAATGAGTCCAAACACAAACCAACTATCTGGTCTAAGGCTCACCCAAATTTATGGAGCCACAATAGTTCGATTAATGAGCGATTCGCAACTGTTTGTTCACCAAGTTCAAGAATGATGTGAAAGGAAGAAATATAAACTAGTAAAGTACCTCAAGGTATTGAAAGAAGTATCAAAGTATTTTGAACATGTGAGGTACAAACATATACACCGGACTAAGAATTCGATGGCTAATTCTTTGGCTACTATTGCCTACACTGAAGCATTTCCTTGGATTTTGGTACAAGAATGTCCTTCAATAACAACAAATTCTTCAAAAAAAGATCTTAGTACTGAAGAAAATTATCAAATATCTTTCATGTCCAATTCAGATTGGAGAAATGAAATTCAACTTTTTTTAACCAAGGGAATTTTTCCTAAGAGTAAAGATCTAGCTAAAAAATTGAAGCTCAAGGTGCATGGATTTGTGGTTTTGGGAATAGTGTTGTATAAAAAGTCCTTTAGTAAACCATTGCGGTTACAAAGCTCTAACCATAAGGGTTTTGCTAGCAGGATACTATTGGCGTACTATTATGGAAGATGCTAAAGAATTGATGAACAAATGTGATTCTTGCCAAACGTTTAGAAATGTTATTCATGTCCCAGCTGGTCCGATGCAAAATATATCTGAAGCAATACCTTTTGATTGGTGGGGACTTGATCTTGTAGGGATGTTACCAATGGAGTCTAGAGGACGACGAACAATCATGGTCGCGGTAGATTACTTTACTAAATGGGTGGAAACTGCACCACGTTCCAGGACCACCTCCAAGGCGGTAAATAAAATTCATCTTACCCTACATATCTTGTCGATTCGGAATACCCCGATGCATTTCAACTGATAATGGTCCTCAATTTGATAACCAAAAGATAGAAAAAATTTTGTGCTTCAAGAGGGATTCGACATTGTTTTTCTTTCTCTTTCATCCTCGAGCCAATGGTCAAGTACAAGTGGTTAATCAGACTATGCTGAAAGGTCTAAAAAATAATTTCGAAGGGTTCGCAGGTAAGTGGCCGGACTATTTACAAAAGGATTTATGGGCCTATATGACTACTTCACACTCAGCAACATAAGAGTCACATTTTGCTTTGGTATACAGAATGGATGCTATTGCTCTAATTGAATCTACTTTCTTCCTTTATAATTCAAAACTATTCCAAACAAGATGAAATGGCGGTACGAATTCAACTTGATCTCATTCAAGAAAAAAGAACGTCAAGCTCATCTAAGAACGATTCATGTATGCTTTCAAAATTCGGAGAAAAGAGTTTAGTGTTGGGGACCAAGTTTTAAGAAACGTGTTTCTGTATACCAAGGATAAGAGGCTAGGAAAATTGGCCCCGAGTTGGGAAGGTCTGTATACGGTTGTTGATAGGGTTAACCAAGGGACTTAGCGGTTGGTTGATCAAGAGGGTGTTCTTTTAATGCACCCGTGCAATGTAGAAAACCTACGAATGTCCTTGGAGTAAATTTTTAATTATTTACTTTAATTGTTTATGTAAATATTTCAAATAGAGGCATACTCTAGCCTATCTTGGTGGCTCGGGGAGGTTTTACGAGGTTCCCGACTTGTAAATCAACTCGTTTTTAGCCTTTAACATTTTTTGTCTCTCTAAAGTTCGTTATCACCTTCGAATGGATTAAGAGTAAGTTCATTTTGCTTTCGAATGGACTACCATTGAAGAGCTTAAGTGTAAGTTTGATTTCGCCTTCGAATGGACTACTCTAAATAGCCCAAGTACAAGTTTATGCTTCCTTCGAATGGATCACCTTCGAATGGACTAAAAGTATGGCATAAGTATAAGCTCATTTCGGCTTCGAATGGCCCAAGTAAATGTTATGTTGTCTTCAAAAAGATCACCTTCGAATGGCCTAAAATTATGGCATAAGTATAAGTCAATTTCTCCTTTGAATGAACTACCTTCGAATGGCCCAAGTACAAGTTTATGCTGCCTTTGAATGGATCACCTTCGAATGGCCTGAAAGAATTTCAAAAGTATAAGTTCATTTTTTCCTTCGAATGGATTACCTTTGAATGGCCAAAGTATAAGTTCATGCTACCTTTAAAGTTTATATTTTTAGAAAAGATTGAAGAAACCAAAGTTTAAATATAAATAGAAATTATCAATACCAAATGCATTGGCCATCCAAGGACTTTGTTTAAAATAACATCACAAAATTTCTTGGTCATCCAAGGACTCTCCAACATATATAAAAACCAAATTGCCTTGCATATGCCAAGGACTTGAAAACGATTGGGAACTAGAAGTTGTTACTCTTTAGCTTCTTTTTCTTTCGATCTCTCTCCTTTCCTGTCTGAACTCCCTTTCTTTGATCCTACTTAATCTTCTCCATCAGAACTTCCCTCTGACGCTTCTTCAGAAGCGGCCATCTAATCGACCATAGAAATTCCCGGAGGTATGAACTTCTCTGGAACCAAGCCGCACAACGTTCTCAAGCTTAGATTCTGAAATTTCTTATGAAACAATAGTACCATGTCTGATTTAATAGAGACATCATGAGCATTCATTTTGTCCAGAGTAGCATCTGCGTATGCCTCGATCGCATCATCAGCTTCTTTGGTCGATTTGGCTTCTAAATCTTTAATTGTTTCTTCAAACTCCTTCTTGTCTTTTTCTAAATATTTTTTTCTCAGCCACAGTACGATCCAAAGTTTTTGTTTGGTCTTCAGTTGACCTTTTACCTTGGTTATCTTTATAGAACTAGAGTCTTTCATTCTTTGAGTGCGTTTTGAGCTTTGGTTACCTCTTCTTTAGCCTTCTTCATTTATGATATAAGGGTCCTAGATTCCTTGATTACATCACCAACTCTAGTTTTTCTGCAACAAAGGCCTCCTTAAGCCTTTTTTCTCTTCTTTAAAGTTCTGAATAATTCCTCGTTGATTTCTGACTTCCCTTTCCATTCGACTACAGGCCGAACACAACCCATGATTGAGTATCTTACAACATCGTTTTCCTTTGAAATTTCAAAGGAAGTACCATCATATACCATGTTAGGACCAATGTTTGGAAAGGCTTTATTAAAAATTTTGTAGTCGAACCTGGTTAACTCTGCCAAGAGATTATTCACCCCGATAGTGTGGGAATAACCAGTACCTGAACGTTCGGACGCAATGTTGAATCCGAACTGATTGTGATTTTGTTCTTCTTTTTCTGCTTTTCTCCATTACGTTTTGAAGGGTGTTTTTGAGTTTTATTTGTTGGATCGACTACATTAGTGGGCATAATATCTTCCTCCACCGTAGCTGCCACAAGATCATAAATGATGCATCGATCCTTGGTGATTTTCCGTCGGTATTTTCTTTATCAATACCTTACAAATAACTCTTCTTCTTCAACTTATCCATGTGACTGCGGGCTTTTCTCCTTGTTGGAAGATAAACCTTTCTATTGGCCTCCTTAATCCTACATAAAACAGCAGTGGGCGCATGAGGTGTGATGAATTCTTTCCATGACAGCTCTCTCTTTGAACTAGTCCTCCAAAGGTGACTGTGGGCTAAATTCTCGGCAGTAAAACAATCATGGAAACAATTGTTTCATTTCATCTCAACCCATATGTGCAACTTCCTGAAGGTACTTTGAGCTGTTTTCAAGTGATGGGTGAAACGATTCGAGAGAACTGCAAATAGAATTAATTAGGTCGGTGTTCGAAGTAAAAATAGAAAAATCAAAAGGTGAAGTAGAATAGTTGGGTAATATTACCTGGACAATTCTAAAATCTAGTGAGCTTTCTTAGGTTTCGCTGAGATAGTTTTCGACCATTTTCCCATCGTCCACTAATAAATAAATAATGTGTCTTCCATACCCTCTCTGACTCCAACAAATCCTTCAAACATTTGAACTCATTTCCCATATTAAAATTGTAAAAGTGGATTTTAGAGTTACGACATAACCCAACAATGGTTGTCATTTGATCCATTGGCATATGTGTTCGAGACAATCTTGATGTTATAATACGAGCGAGTAGAGTATACCACACATTTGGACTGAGTTGACTTGGACGTAACCTGGCCAATTTGAAATACCTAAGAATTTCGGGATTTAAGGGAAACCTCAGATCCCAGTTCACCAATTCAGTAAAAATAACTAACTCGTTTGAACCACAGTTCATCGGAGTTTCTCCAGCCTTGGGAAACCTAACCCTAATTGTATCAGGAAATGCCCATTTGGTACAAACTGCCTCTAGTTCTTTCTCATCAAAATAAACATAAGATATCTTATTTAACGCTAAAAGATATTTTACTGTTACCTTTTTTAAATTAGGCCAACTCGACCAGCCAGAGAAATTGGCAAGTCTTCTGAGTCTTTCTCAACTATATTTAATTTTTTGAGATCTTCTCCTTGTTACAATCCGGTCAACGAAAAGTCTAGAAGCTTCCCCTCTCTAACCGGACGTTTCCAACAGGGAATCCACGCTCGAATCATCCATTACCTTAGGATCTGATTCTAGTGGTCCAGTGGGCCAACTACCAGCATCATCATCTAAAGCGGATGAATTTTTGTTTGGACTTGGAGATGAAGGAGAATCAATAAGTATTAGTGGTTCGACGGTCAACCGAGCTCTTGCTGTTGATGACCTAGTTATCCGAGTTGGGATAACATCTTCTGAATCTGATCCCATTGTTATAAACGTTGAAGAAATTGGGTGACTCAAATCTTAATGAAATGGAAGTGTTTTTGGTGTTGGGGAGAAGTCTATGAGTGTGTAGTTGTGGATATTTTAAGGAGAAGGTTTTGACTACAATGGAGTATTGTAGAAGATTCTGGTAGAAGACTTCCAATACCTGTATGAGACCCTCCAAAACTCTATGACTCGAGTAATGACTAGTGGAGGAGAAGGAGCAGGAAGACCGACAGGTACTTAGGATTTTCTCTTCTCTTCTTCTAATTCAGAGAGATTTAACCAACCACCTTTGATTAGAGTTTTCCTCACGGTAAACATGCAATTACCGGTAATTTTCGTTTCTTTGAACAAATAATTTATCCCCTTTGAAAACTGGCCAAATGAAAACTGGCTTATATAAAAAAGTACTTAACTAATTTAACCTATTTGAAAACCTTATTAGAGAAATACTTAAGTACCCGAATTACCTAGGTAAATGTACGCCTAATGGTTATACTCCCTAGAGATATTTAAACGCCGCACGTTAATTATTCTACTTTACCTAAGGCGGAGTAAATGCAGAACTCGATAAGAAATTGACACAAGTAAAAGAAAGGCGGCCGAAATCAACGGTAATATAACAGATGATATAACGTTACTAATTTCGGTAGAAATCAACGGTAATATCACACGTCTATAAGTTATAATGTTATTTATTTCCTAAAAATAAAAAATTTATTCCCAAAAAATAAAATCATAACTTTCATCATTATTTTTATTTTTTAAATTAGGTAATAAAATATTATAACTTCTTTTAGGAAACCATTTTTTTTGTTTACTTTTGTTTACACTTTAAAATATGTTATCTTTTTTCCAAGTCTTTAGCTTAAAATATTTTATCATTTGTAGCTCATTTTTACTATTTAGCTAATTTTTCATCTTTTATCTCTCAATGTACAAATAAATAAATAAAATGAGAGTATTTTACTCATTATTAATTAAAATTAATAATTAAATTAGCATAAAATCAATATAAAATTAATGTTAAATAGCATTCGATCATACGAAGTCCAATTAGGGATTTGGACTTAACCGCAATTGCACTATCACCTTTAAATTCTGTTTTATGTTTACCTAACATTATCCAACTAATTATTTTCTCACAAATTAGGGTCTAAACTTTATGTTTAGTTTTAATTGTCAAATGTGGTGTTCTATTATTCGCACAACCAAAATTTGATTGGGTTTCCATACAATTAGCCCCACATTTAATTTTCATCTTTTAACTTTAATAATTATTTTATTTATCTCAAATTGTTTATAAACCATAAACAAAGGAAGGAAATGTTTTGATAACAACCATACTATACGTTAAATTACCGGTAACCACATGAGTGTTGAAGTTTATCAAAAACAACAAACAACATAAGTTCTTCCAACAATACCATTGAACCACACAAAAACATATAGATTTAACAATGAGCTATTTTTAACTTTCAAAAGTCCATATATTTCAAGCCCTAACTCAAAAAATATAATATAAAAATACATATATTTTTATTTTGTACAACATACAAAACGAAATCCATGAGTGATATTTTTTAGATTTTTTTTCTTTTTTTCGCAGCCATATTACTCATAATTTCACAACTGGAGCACATTGCTTTTTGCATACTGAATTTCGCAACCATATTACATATATTTCCGCAACTAGAACACAATCCATTTTTTATATAAAAATGTTTTTTCAACATAAAAATGCACATAAAAAGAAATTTAGGAGCCTTGCCTCACTCCTTTAAACAAAACCATAATTCCATTGATACTTTTTTTTTGGAGTGAAAAATCAAAATTGTCACACGACCTTTTATTTCAGCGTTAAGCATTTTTCAAATTTATCTTCATTCAAAAAAAATATCTTCAAAAGATTTCAAAATTTGTTGGATCATTTTTTTGTTTTGAGTTTGTTAATGAATTCTAGAAATTACATTTGATTTCTTTAATCATAGAGTGTGACTTGATGTGAAAGTTACTCAAAGTTTGATAACCATATCTTCTTGTGGACTAACAAGTGTTTTTTCAATGAACTTTTGTTTGATGATTACAATGGAATTATTTTATTTAAACAAATATTTAAACCAAAAAAATTGAACCATGAGAGGTTTTCACCTCTAAGCGTCCACTAAAGCTCCATTTCGAACGACGACTGTGTTCATGGGTGCAATGTAAATGGATATTTGTCTCGTGAATGATTGTTACATGGTTGATCCTGCTAGTAGTCATATGCTTGTCTAAAATATTGAGTCATGCAAGTGTAAGTATGAACTAATTCAGGTTGTGAAACTACGAATGGCTCATTAAATCAGTTTTAGTTTGTTTGACGGTGTCTGTTACTCGGATAATCGTAGTAATTCTAGATCTAATATGTACAATAAACCCTGACTTCTGGAAGGGATGTATTTATTAGATAAAAGATCGAACCATTTCTCTGATGATATATGCCAACTCGATGGATCGCACAGACGTTTTGCCGGTGATGCATCATTCAAACTTCTGTCCCATCAACTTTCGATGGTAGGATAGTGGCCTACCATGGTATTGACGGGTGACGGAGAATTAGGAGAGTGGCCTACCAAAACAACTCATAACATTTTTTTTGTCATACCAATGAAATAAATAAAAGTAAAAGTGGTTCTTACAAATGGATGGGGCATACCATAGTGGCAAACAATGGTAGCATTATGGTCTACCAAAACAACTCATAACAAAAATTGTTACCGTATAAATAAAATAAATAAAAATAAAAGTAAAAGTGGTTCTTACAAGCAGATGTGGCATACTTCAAAGAGTGGCATTAAGAGCTTTAAAAAAAATACGGGATGAAGATAAATAGGCCTTAACATGACCAAACTGAAATAAGAAAGAATACATAAAAATGCAAAAAGACTAACCGAATCAACGTGGCAATTCTTAAGAATACAAAATAAGAATTGCATAACCAGAAAAAAATAAAAGAGGATAACATTACCTAAAATATTTCTATCTCCTAAAAATTAACGAAAAAATAAATATTGAGGATCGGAAACCTCCGGATATCAATTTTCTATATAAGAAAGTAATCATTATGGAGGGTATATGTTATTAGAAACAAAAGTTTCCGATAATAGTATCGTTTTTAAAATAAAAATATTGAAAACTATTTTAAAATTTTATTTTAAAAATTAATCTCAAATATAAACCGTATTATTTTTTATTTAAAATAGTAGTAATGGAATTAATAAAATAAATAAAATTGTAATTGTTTACACTTTATAAAACGACAATTAATTTGCAATGCCAATTTTTTCAAAAATGTGCACTAAGACGAAAGGAGGGAGTAATTTAATTGAGTGGACATAGTTGGGTTTGATTAGGCGGAATCACGGGTCATGGAGGGAGTCATTTCCGGTCAACAATCAACTTGGCTGGTTCCACGAAATTTATCTGACATGGACGTGTATGTCTAACATTTTCTTTTGTCTACTATGATATTGGTCTCACATTTTCGACGAAGCAATCTAAATTCGGTTTAAATTATTACTTTTAAGAGTATAAACTATTATATACTTGTGTCCATATTAAGTAAAAAGTAGTACTAATAGGGTTATAAATTGTCCAGCTGAACCGTTACAAAATTCAAATATATTGTCGGACTAAAAATGTTAATTATATTTGTAATTATATAAGATATTATTTTTTATTTAATTTAATGGATAAAATACTATTTTTTTATTGAGTTTTATATTTTACTACCTACTTTTGGTCACACATCTCATTTTGAATATGAACTAATTATATTTACAAAATTATCGTTGTAAGACCGAAAAGTTCATCAGTAAAAAACTAAAAATAAAATCAAGAAAAGAGATCGGGTCATGGAGAATTTTGAATAAGAAAACAATTCGTTTACCAAAAAGAGCGTTGTTAGCAAAAAAAATAGAGGAGATAAGAATATGTTAGTCGAAGTGTTCTTTCAAATGGCCTACCTTCTACGTTCAGCACAAAATATTAAGAGGAGCATGTCAGGATGTTGCGAGAGACGATGTATACCACTCCTTAGTTGAATTTGAAATCAAAGATCATAAGTCTCGAAGACGATGACGGTGAGCATTCCTCCTCACACTGAGAGGAAACATCTCGACATGGTTTAAAAATCCTTAACATATTGTATTTCAAGCTTTAATATGTTAGGAACAATGTTCTGAAATCATGTTGTAGCATATAAATTAATGAAGGGAGGTTACTATATCATCTATTGCAAACAAAGACATCTATTGCAAACAAAGACCAAATGAAAGTTTGAAAGAATAAACTATGAGGTTTATGGAAACAAAAAGTGAGCTGCAAGATTTCTATGATTTAATAGTCGTTGCCACATATACATTGGATATTCGCAAGATAATTAGCAAATGCTATTATGAAATAGAAATCCGTTACTTTCAATGACTTATTAGTTCAAGTGGAAAGATGCATATGTGTAGAATAAATTGAAAAAACAAGGCTCAAAATAGATTATATCACTGAACCAGCATACCCAAAGAGCAATGCAAGAAATAATGAATCACACACTAGAGCATAAGTCTTAACATGCACATGTTCTACGTAGCATCTCAGAGAAATAGCCGCCAGGAAGCGGCTAGGGTTTTTTGTTTATTAGAGAATCTTTTTTTTATTACAATGCAAACCCAAGTAAGGCTCTCAATATATAGAGAACTTAGAGGCCTATACAAGGAAACTTAATACACTGAATATTCTAACACATTATAATATCAAAACATGATAATCTCACTAACACACTTCCCTCCATCACCTTCATAGTCACTCTCTTCGTTTCTTGTGCAATGAATATTCTAACACTCCCCCTCAAGTTGTGTAATGGGATCACCAATACCCAACTTGGATAAAACTGATTCGAATGTTCTTGCAGCAACCGTTTTTGTCAGGATGTCTGCTAGTTGGTCTTCGGATCTAACAAATGGAAGTTTGACTGTCCCATCTTCAATCTTTTCTATTATGAAGTGCCTATCTATTTCAGCGCGCTTTGTTCTATCGTGCTGTACTGGGTTCTGTGAAATCTTAATCGCAGCTTTATTATCGCACATTAACTGAGTTGGACCCTTCAGGGGGAATCCAATTTCTTTCATTATCTTCTTTAACCAAAGTATCTCAGTAATCCCCGTAACGATTCCTTTAAATTCTGATTCAACACTTGACAATGAAACTAATTTATGTTTCTTACTCCTCCAAGTCACCAAGTTACCTCCAAGAAGAGTAAAGTAGCCAGTAGTTGATCGCTTGTCGTTAGGATTCCCTCCTCAATCAGTATCTATGAATACTTCAACATCAAGGTGTCCACTTTTCTTAAAAATTATGCCTCTTCCTGGTGTGCCTTTGAGATATCGAATAATCCTCATTACTGCCTCCATATGGTGTTCCTGAGGATGATGCATGAACTAGCTAACTACTCCCACCGCGTATGCAATGTCGGGTCGAGTGTGAGCCAGGTAAATCAATTTTCCCACCAACCTTTGGTACCTTTCTTTACTCGCTGGTCTGACCCCTTCAATTATCTTTAGTTTGTGATTCACAACCATAGGAATGTCATTTGGTTTGCAATCCACCATGCCAACTTCAGCTAATAAATCCAATATAAATTTTCGTTGGGAGATATAAATCCCTCATCTTGACCTAAGAACCTTGATTCCTAGGAAATACTTCAATCCTCCAAGGTCTTTCATTTCGAACTCCTTGAAGAGGTTTTTCCTAAGAGAGCTAATTTCTTCTTCGTCATTCCCCGTTATAATCATATCGTCGACATATATTATAAGACAAGTGACTAATTCTCCTCATTTTTGTAAAACAAGGTATGATCCCTATTACTCTGTTTGTAGCTATACTGCTTCATTGCCATTGTAAACCTCCCAAACCAAGCACGAGGAGACTGTTTGAGCCCATATAATGCCTTTTTCAGTTTACATACCTCATTTTCTTGAAAACCATCAGAGAACCCTGGTGGGGGTTCCATATATACCTCTTCTTCCAATTCTCCATGTAAGAAAGCATTCTTTACATCAAATTGATGAAGAGGCCAATCTTTATTCGCGGCTATTGAAAGTAAAACTCTGATAGTGTCAATCTTTGCAACCGGAGAGAACATTTCAGAGTAGTCTATACCATATGTTTGTGTATATCCTTTGGAAACCAATCTTGCCTTGCGTCGCTCAATGGTGCCATCAGATTTCTATTTTATATTAAACACCCATCTACACCCGACTGCTTTCTTCCCTTGTGGTAACACACAATTCTCCCATGTACCATTCCTTTTTAGAGCTTCCATTTCGGTATTCATTGCCGCATGCCATCCAGTCATCTTTTTAGCTTCTTGAGCTGTTTTAGGGATTTGTTCAGAGAGAATAGTAGCTGAAAACGCCTTTGCAAACTTTTTCATTCCTTTCATGTTTGTTTTTACCAGATATGTAAAAGCACGAGGAACGTGTTTCGGTGAATACGGGCCAGGAGGAACCCCTCTATTTTTTTTGGGGGAAGAACCAGAGTTTGAGTTTCAACAAATGAACTTCCTGAAATGTCATGATTAGTAGCATTTTGTGAGTCATAACATTGTAAATTGTTTACCTCTTGATGGACATTTTCTTCGGCTGAAACGCTGGTAGTATCCATGGCATTTGTTTCTTGTTGGACATTGTATTCGGGAGAATCATTGGTGGTAAGAACTGCCTCGTCAGTCTCCTTTATGTTGGAAGAGGCGTGTTCGGTGGCTCCATCTACCGACTCTGTCGGCACATCCTCAAAGTAACTTTTATATAGCAACCAGTCGAGTGATTCACTTACTTTCTCCCCCTGAGCACGAGATTGGTGGTCAAAAAAATAATCGGATTCTAAGAAGTCACAGTCCATGGTGACATGGATTCGAGTAACCGGATTGTAACACCGATATCCCATTTGATGAACACCGTATCCAACGAATACACACTTTTCAGCACAATGATTAAGTTTGTTTCGACTAGTTTTAGGGATATGAACAAACACCGAACAACCAAAGACACGAGGTGGTAAGATCATAACAGATGCAATTGTAACTTGGGTGGCAAGCACTTGTAATGGAGTTTTATTTCCTAGATATCGGGTTGGTAGACGATTTGCAAGATACGTAGCTGTAGCAAGAGATTCTGGCCAAAGAGAATGAGGAACTCTAGATTCAATCATAATAGCGCGAGTTTTTTCAAGTAAAGTATGATTTTTTAGTTCTGAAGTACCGTTTGGTTGAGGTGTGTTTGGACAAGTGGTTTGATGGATAAGACAATCTGTTTTGAAAAAATTATGTATTGTTTGGTTGACAAACTCTGTTCCATTATCAGGACGGAGAATCTGTATTTTTTTTAAATTGAGTCAAAATCATTTTGTAAAAACAAACAAATATTTTTGGTACTTCTAATTTATGTTGCATGAAGTATATCCAAGTCATTCTTGAGAAATCATCCACAAATAAAACAAAGTATCTTATTTGATTGTTAGTGGAATTTGGTGCTGGACCCCAAACATCAGAATGGATTAGCGAAAAAGCATAATCAACTCTAGTATTACTTTGATTAAATGAGACCCTACTATTTTTTGCAAGAATGCAGGTTTCACATTTCTCATGAATGGAATTATTCAGAAAAAGACTAGGAAACAAACTCTTAAGATAGCTAAAAGAAGGATGACCAAGTCGTCGGTACCATAACCAAAGTTGTCTTTCGGTTCTTCCGTGAGCAAGCATGGCATGTTCCTTATGAACTACCTCATCAACATAATAGAGACCTCCTTGTTCAGTACCACGCCCAATGATCTCCTTCGTACGAATGTCCTGTAAAATGTAAAAAAAATGAATACATAAGAACCACACAGTTGAGTTGTTTTGTCACTTGACTAACAGATAATAACTTTAAGGATAGTGAAGGAATGTAGAGGCAGTTTTTAATTTTCATTTTTTCCGAAAAAATAATTGAACCTCCCCGTATGACTTCACAAATTTCTTCACTAGCAGTCTCAATATGGGATTTCTTTGGAGATGACATGTCACCAAAGTCTTTAGGATCATAAGACATGGTGTCCGTAGCCCTGCAATAAAAGATCCAATTCATTGATTTCTCAAACCCTTTACCTCCAAGTTTTTCATAGGAGTTCGCCGCCATTCCTCCAAAACCAGTACCACTTTCTTGCTCATTTTTAGTCGGATCTTCACCGTCACTTGTAGACGAAGCCCGTTTGACATTGGATCTGAAATGCTGGTTATTTTTCTCCTTATGACCATCCTCCCACCATTCTGGATAGCTAACCAGCTGGAAATATGTCTCTTTAGTGTGTTTCTTCATCCCACAATGAGTGCAATACAACTTGGATTTATCTTCTTTCTCTTTGGATCGGAATTTAAATCTCTTTGCAGAATCTTTAGCAGCCAAACCCATTCCAATTTTAATCGAGTCGCTATCAGAAGAACTTGATTTTAGTATATTAAGCCTGGCCACTTCCCTTCGTATTGTAGCATATGCTGTTTCCACGGAAGGAAGAGGATCGTTTTTCAGGATATCTCTCTTGACTCGTTCCAGCTTGTCATTAATCATCATTAGCAATTGATAGAGTTTTTGTTCTTGAATCTTCTTATTATAGATCTGAATGTCTTCTAGGTCTTTCATATGGTTCAGATCTCGCCTATCTATAGACATCCAGATGTTCTGCAGTTTGTTCCACAAGTCTTTTAGTGTATCGGACCCTTGCCTCTTCCTAAAACGAAGAGAGTGACTATAAAAGTGATGGAGGGAAGTGTGTTACTGAGATTAGCATGTTTTGATATTATAATGTGTTAGAATATTCAGTGTATTAAGTTTCTTTGTATAAGCCTCTAAGTTCTCTGTATATTGAGAGCCTTACTTGGGTTTGCATTATGATAAAAAAAAGATTCTCTAATAAACACAAAACCCTAGCCGCTTCCTGGAGGCTATTTCTTTGAGATGCTACGTAGAACATGTGCATGTTAACATGGTATCAGAGCACGTGTGATTCTGGGAATTCTGAACATCCTCAATAAAGATGGCTGGCAATGAAGTCGTGGTCAGTCAAATTCCTGATGAATTAACAATGCAGATTGCTGCTATTCTGGGAAATGGTCTCGGAACACAACAACAAACAAATAACCCCGAGAATTTATCCCTAGGGATTAAACTCGGTGGTGACAACTATGCCCTATGGGAAAACCTGATGAAGAAAGCAATTGGGGGAAGGGGGAGAGGTTCTCACATTACAGGGGAGCCGACACCTCTATCACCTTCATAGTCACTCTCTTCATTTCTTGTGCACTGAATATTCTAACAATAAGTTAACTCTAAGTCGCACGATGATTCTACAAAGAACAACAACCATGAAGGATCATCTCGATCAAAACATAGCAACGAAAGTTATCAAGAAAAATATAAGGGAAATTATGGCAACAGGTGAATATCGAGAGCTTTACTAAAGGCCAGTACACAAAAGTAATGGTGAATTTAT
Organism: Limnanthes douglasii subsp. nivea; assembly: GCA_036936605.1. Classification (NCBI taxonomy): domain Eukaryota; kingdom Viridiplantae; phylum Streptophyta; class Magnoliopsida; order Brassicales; family Limnanthaceae; genus Limnanthes; species Limnanthes douglasii. The sequence goes on from JAUPFV010000004.1 coordinate 281,669,169, forward strand.
AATTTATTAAAGAACTAAACACACTTTTAGATATCGGAGGCCATAAAAAGTAGAAAGGCACCGCGATATCAGAGATAAATATAAATATGGTAAATTCTATAAGTGATATATATAATCCATTATATAAGATATTACTGGGATCCACGAGATCAAATCTAAGACTTGGTAGACGAAAGCAAACTATCAGAATTTGTTAAATGGAAAAGGAATGATGACTCAAGAGAATTGACAAAGATCGATACTAGTTATCAAGCAATGAATGACCAAAGTAAGAAAAAAAAAGTTAAGATCTCTATAAAGTAATGCAATTTTTGTAGAGGAAGAATATAACAATTTTGGGTTACGATCCAAGCAATCAATCTTCATAGATTAAGAACTTCACGATCAAGAAGGGAGTGCGCATTATAGATATAAACCTTTGCAGAAAAAAAAAATTCTCCTTCGAGGCTACTATTGACCCAAATAATGGAGGACCCAAAAAACACGGTCATACATTATGGTACATGTCAATTGTTTTCCAACGTTATCTAAGTCTCAAGTCTATTATTAGAAGAAATATCTCAAGAAATTCCACTTGACAGATGATAATAGACATTGCGAGTCTTCTTACCAAAGCTTCCAACGGAAGGAAATTTTGTATAGTAGAACTAGACTACTTTTACAAATGGGAAAAAAACTCAAAAAATAACAAACATCACAATTAAGAAAGTGGTTAGTTTTCTCAAAACAAATATTTTTTTACTGCTATTGAACATCAATAGTCATTACGATCGACATAAGGACACAATTTCAAAATGATAAAGTAATGTGGTTCTTTATAATGAAAGGTATTAAGAAAATATTTTCCTCTCATTTTCATCTGCAGGAAAATGGCAGGTAGAAGTTACCAACCGGAAAATATCTGAAAGGATAAATAAAATGATAGAATGAGTAGCAGGAAATTGGCCCGACTTTATACATAAAATTGAATGGTCCTACAGAACCACACCGAGGACAAATACAAATGAAACTTCATTTAATATAGTATATGATATGGAAATAATAATATTAGCTGAAAAATCAAAACTCATTTATTGAATATCCACGTACAAGAAATTAGGCAATTCAGAAGCTAGATAAGCATAACTTTACATGATAGAGAAGAAAATAGTAAAAGTTTACCTATGGTCAGAGCATTACAAATATCTAAGGAAAAATAAATATAACTCTAAGGTACGATTATTGAGCTTTGAGCCAGTGGACAAACACATAAGAAGGGTATTTCCCCATACCAAAGAGAAGGCTCATAACAAACTGGCCCCAAATTGGGAAGATCTCATACATTGCGAATAAAAATTAAAATCATGAACTTATTAGCTATTGAACGTGAAAGAAAACTAGGAAACTAACTCCGACATCTGTAAAATATTGAGCACCTAAAGTTTTTATTATTCCTCATATTATTTACGATTTTATTCATTTACTTAATTTTGTAAATTAGTTTTCTTTGCAAGAGGTATAAACATATCTGAGCCACCTTATAATTAAGCATGTTTGCAAATTATATTGTGTTATTATATCATGGAGTGAATGTACGTATTATTCTATAATATATAAATGACTTTTTCAATATATTTTTCTAAATCATATCAAGAAATGAATCTACAAATTGTATTAAAATATTTTAAGGAACAAATCTAAGTAAAATCTAATATAAGGGTTCAACTATACCAAATGAAGAAGATCTAAAGATGTGAATACAAGTATAAGCTCTCGAGGTGCTACGATATCACCATAAATAAAAGAATAGCAATTCTTCAGAATTTTAAGGAATAAATAAATTCGTTGAAAATTATAGGACTATTGTTACGGAAAATCCTAGTGGAAGTCATGAACCCCTCTTAAATTAAAACAAAATCCAAAAAATATTCCAAATAAGGTGTCCGCAAGTTTATTTGGATACATATCTAAGAAGCTCATCATTCCAAATGGAAAATCAGAACACTGAGGTGAAAAATATAAATCAATGATAAGTCTAAACATTGGTAAAATATAACACTAGTGATAAATGAATAAATTCACTTTTAAAGGTTAAAACCTTACGAACTGTTATATTAAAGGAACTTAGTTTGTAGAATAACCATGCTTAAATGGTTAAACTTGATACAAAAATAATAAAACAATTATTTGGGATTATGGGCCGAAGCATCAGTATGGATTGTAGAAAGAGAAGAATCATCTGAAATAATTGGAGGAATATTTTTAAAAAATGGAAGTATATTTTCGGCCGAAATAGGAATAAAAGCATTAGTAGGTTGAAGATTTAGGCATTATTCTCTAGGATAGACAATCACGGGAGCTTTTAGAATAATATTATTTTCATCACAAGAACAATGATCGTAAATTAATTTTCCCCTCAAATTCTTTTACAATATCAACATCACAATAACCTCTTTTTGTCTATATGATAAAAGAAAATCATGAGAATCGGTTCGTGGAACGATTGAGGTTTTATTAGCCTTATGAACATAATTTCACATCTTATTTAAGAGTATGTCATGACGGATCTCATGAAATTGAAGCACTAAAGTAGCCTCAACTTTTCATACGTACCATAAGAATTCGACACTATATTTGTTGAGATTTTACCATAATCTCATTCTAGATAGATTTTTTGCATTCCAATATCACCTAAATGTTAATATTCTATTCTAAATAAGTCTCCGAATATTTCTAAAAAATATCCCAGTCATAAAATATTTTAGCCATCATTTTATAATGATTTTTTCCTTCTTTTAGTAAGGATGTGATTTTAGTAAGGATTAGTTCGAAAGATAAATCCTTCTTTTAGTAAGGATATGATTTTTCCGCTCATAAGAAAGAGTCTTTTGAAACTTGAATAAATAAGAGTAAAACTCTTAGTGTAAAGGGCGAACACTTTTTGATACATAAAAATCACTATATTTATAATCATATTCTTTACTCGAAAGGGTTTTCACCAACTTGAGGAAATTAAATTTTCACATTACTTCAATAGCTTACTCTATTCTTTTTTGGTTATATTCAAAAGGGTCAAAGTATTCGTAAATGTATTGGGAAACATGTAACATTTTAGTTTTTTCAAATAAACAATTAACATTTTACTTTTGATGTTTAGTTAGGTATATAAGAAACGACTGACAATGAAAATTCATTGTGAGTATCAACATGCCCAAAGAGATTAACCATGTTCAATAAGTAAAATCTAAACAACATTCAGTTTACGATGACCAACAAGAGGATCAACCATTCCTTCAGAATCAAAATTGTCACGTTGATGACATATTTGCACAATATAACTATTGTTCTATCTTTTTCCAATTTATAAAGAGATCAGGGTAAAAGAGGGAGGAATATCAAGAATAAGGAATTGATAAAGCTAAATAAAATAGAAATTTAACTACTTTATGTAAGGAAACAAGAATTATAATGTGTGAAGAAAAAACTATAATGACCGTTTTGCTTAAAAGTTCAAAATGACAACGAAATATCATATTTATTAAAAAAATATATGTGAAAATAATAAAAAATACCCATGACGAAGGGAGATATAACGACAATACGCATGTAGTCGTCTTCACCCATAGACTAGGTATTAGTATAAAAACAACCCTCTCAAGCAATTGTACACAATTTATCACTTTCTTATGTATGTTGTCAAAAAGTAAAATAAATTTTAAATTTCATTAATGGTACACCTATTTAATAAACCCTTTAAATAATAATTTTGGAATAATAATCTTCACTGAGAAAAAATATTGAACCAAAATTATAGTTCATTAGTTCTTCATTTATTCTTTGGAAGAACTCGTAGGCTACTTTTCAGATATGAATAGTTATTATTTCATTCTTTGAAACTGGTGTGTGTTATTTTTTACTGAGGGTAATTTTTTCAGGTGTTATATAGTGTTTCAAAGGTATTTAATGTTTGGGTGTTTTGTAGTGAGAGATTTGAGATGGCTGGTTGGATTAAATGTTCATTACCCTCATTAATGAAAGTGGTTGGGTATTTATACCTTTAATTATGGGCCGCATGGGCTTTCAGGTCAAACTTATAAAACCGGGTCGAGTTCAAAACCCCATTAGTTTATTAAGCAGATTAGCAATTAGCTTAGTCAAAAGGTGTTTAGCTTTTAATACTTTAGTCCAATTCGGATGGTTCAATGGGTGGTTTTTGTCCGAATTTCTACAGTGACTGATGAAAATATTCGGACTCATTAGAACCAACTAGGGGGGCATTCCTTTGTTTGATGAAACAACTAGACAACCTACTCTTCTGATTTAAATAAGTCTTCCTTCATTTTTGGAAAGAATTCGGAGAGCTAATCTTCGTATTTAAATAATTTTTCATTCATTATTTGAAAAAAATATGAGGAATACTCTTCGGATTTAAATAGTTATTCCTTCATTATTTTAAACAGTTACGGAGGCTACTCTTCATATTTAATTAGTTCTTCCTTCATTTCTTGAAATAACTAAGAGAGCTACTACTATACATAGCACAAATCTGAAACATCATGAAAACAATAATTTCAAAGTCTCCTCGATACCATGAAAATTCATAACAACTCTAGAAGTCTGCTACTTATTATATGTACTATTTTCTCTTCTGTAAAATATATGTTTTTTCTCAAGAGAGGTTTTAGTTGGTGAATTTTTTGAATGAGGCAAGAACATGGTCTGTACGAGTTAATCCGGAGACGAATCCGAGATTCTTTCGGCTAGAGGAATATGAACCCATCAACAAGTAACATCACCATATTTTATGACTCTTATGAGCCCAAACAAAAGAAGCTAATATAAAATTTGATATACCTTAGGAATGAGCGTTTAATTGTAACAGAAAAGACTGAGTAAAAAAACTTACAAGTTAAAGAAACAATGACCAAAATCAAATGATAAAGAGTTAGCCGTTCTTGATCTTCTTATAAAGAATAAGAGGGCTGATAATAAGGGTATAAATCATTTGTTCCACAAGAATCATCCCTCTAAAATATTAAAATTCATTTAGTGGAACCGTTACAAGACTCAAGTTCATACGACTGGGCCTTTAGAGGGCTAAAGCCCATTCGGCAGACTAAAGACCATTTAATCACATAAAAGATGAAAGAAAGAACAAGTCAAATATATTTTTAACCACTAGTAAGTTGTTATATCTTTAAATATTAAGAATAACATTTTTTTGTAGGTAGGTTATAATGTCCATCGATTATATGAGACAAGACTTGTACCTTTATAAATATACTTCAATTCAAAGAATAAATTATTAATTTCATGATTATCATTAAATTTGATATATGGTATTATATTTTGTCATCTATTTTGGATCTCCGATCTAACCTAAAGCCGATCCCAATTATTTTCACCAAAAATATTAATAATTGTGTTGCATATACAAGTTTTTGGTAGTTTTTTGTAGTTTTTTATTTTAATTATTTATAATAAAATGTTTAATAACTAAACATAATGAATTAATACGACCGAATTCTATTAACCTATCAAGAATAGATTTGACAATTTTATTAAGAAACAAATGATATAAAAAAATTAACTTAAAAAAATATAAACATAAAAAATTAAGATGTATGAATATAAATAATAGGAATTATATAATTTAAGCTTCAAATTTATGAAGTCTATTATTATGTTGTTATGATCTATATAGTTTATCGTAATATCAAAATTATAGAAAACTAGTACAAAAGTAGACCATTACTTAAATTTATATAAAAATGTAATCGGTATGATTTATAATATATTGAAATCTTGGGCAGTTAGGAAAACTTATGTTTTGTTCCTAACTAAGCCTTGCACCTCTTAGTTTCTTAACTGAGTTTTCAATTTGGAGAGGACCCAAACTGGTTAAATAAAAAAATATAGTTTCCTAGTTGAGCCTTTCATATCTAATAACTTAAATAGACCTTAATTCTTTTACCGAGATCTTGATTGTTAGAAGAGTCGAACCTAAGACATATCGAGATCTTGATTGTTAGAAGAGTCGAACCTAAAACATATAGTGACCTCATTTTCTAATGTAATTGTATAACTCCACAACTATCTAGCTATTTTGGATAAACACAAACGAGCCTTATTGTTGGTCCGGTTATCGTATTAGGGGAAAACATGTACTTAAATTGAAGATCTTTGCAAACCTGTCGAATGTCGAGGACTTGACAGAGGCCCCATGCTCATTCATGAAGTTTGAGCCCTAAAACCCATTGTTTAAGCCCCTAGATTGTTGTTTTAATGTTTTTATCAAATTTGTTCTATAATTTATGGATTTTATTAAAATAGCCCATCAAATCTAATTGTCTTCAGATTTAACTCTACTATATTTATTGCATTTAGGATATTTCTGTAATTTTAAATTAGGGTTTGGAGCAAATTTTATTTAAGCTCTCAAACCCTACTTTTATGATCATTTTTGTTGAATTAAAATTGAGAGATTATTTCTTGAACTTGTTAAGTTCTTTCTATCCTATGGTTAGGATTTCTATCCATTTTTTCTTCAATTGATAATGTTACCCGGATCAGTTTTCTTACCAATCCATTCATACTTAAATAGTCATGCCAAAGACGTGAAAGGACCACAATTTTTTTAACTAAACGTTTAAATTTGAGAAAAATAAAACCAAATAGTATAATGAGACCTCAATTTCATAATCGAGCCCTCGATATTGGGATAAAAGGTACTAATAAACCTAACGGAGTCTTAATTTCTTAAGAAATCAATAAAGTTTGAGACATGGCTGACAAAAAATATAAACGGTCCTCAAACTTTTGAGCGAGCTTTCAACTTGAGGAGAAACCATGCTAAAGATATATAAGGGGCTATGTTTCCTGACAGAGTCCTCAACCGCGAGTTAAATTTGAATGAAGAATAAAACAAGCTTGATTATGGACCTCCTTTTCGTGAGCAAATCCTTGTTTTGGGAGGAGATTGACAAAAAATATAAATTGATCTCAATTTGGAAAAAGGATCTCAGTTTTCTAAAATGATCACAATTGGTAAAACTATCGTCGATTACTATAGAGATTTCACGTCTAATGAGATAACATACGACTCAGGCTCACAATGAAACCTTCTTTAATGCATTTATTGGCCCAAGAGAGGAGATCCTGATAAGAACCACGAAAAGAAAACCGCGTTCGTGGGGCTAAGTTGGTTAATTAATGAGCCTTACAAAATGAATCCCAAAATTTTTGTATCTATGCGAAGAATTAGAATATAAATAGAAAACGTAGAAGAAAGTGTGTTGATTAAATTTATGAGTACACATAAAATTCATTGTAAAACAGTGGATGTGATTTGTAATCATGTTCATATACTAAAGTTAAGATTAGTTCATCTCTTGCTATCAACTTATTCTTTAAGTAGTTTTGTAGCTCATTCGTATCAGTTGGAAATGTATTATACTCGTGAATAAAATGATATGAGTATTCAATAGTTTTATTATAATATTTTTAATTTCTATGGTAAGTTAGATATGCTCGAGCTTGGCGAGCTATAAGATTTTGACTGTATATTTGTTATACAAATTAGCATCGTATGGTATAGTTTTTTGTGGCTCATCGAGATGGTTTTGAAATATTGTGTAAGAAAATCGTCATTTATCTCCTTTATTTTTTGTTGATTCTCTTTTTAATGAATTATTAGCAAGAAGTTCATTTTAATTCCAAGCCTAATAAAGTGTATGTTACACCTATGAATATTAATGTCTAAATGATCTAAAACTTCTATATACATCAAAATAGGCCATCTCCTAAGATCTTGCGGAATGAATGAGGGTTCTACAAACAAAAAGGTCATTAGAAGGCTTTGTGTAAATACATGCTAAGTGAAAAAAACCAATAACAACAACGAACACCGCAATAACAATTCCAGTTGCAGATTATTTCATGGTTGTATTGCCTACATACTCTTAAAGATATAGTTGTTGTCTCGTGTTTAGACCCATATATATATATATATGAAAAGTTTATACATTTCCTTGATTCACAATCAGATGACATGTCGTCCTCTTTTTATAAAGTTTCGTATTTAACTTATAATTCGGTTGAATTGTCCTACTTATGGTTCTTTAATACAATTGATAATCTACATATATTTCTTATATTTAGTCTTTGATTTATGTTAATTTTCTCTTCATCTTTTTCTATCATGATCGTCAATGGTACTTTGATTCCAATGGCAAAAATGAGGTATGTTTGCATATGTAGTCATTTGCATAATATTTTACTCTCAGTTTGTTATTAATTCTACCATTTTTTTGTTGAGGATCCTGCAATCTTTGAAGGTGGTTAAGACAGTCTTTAGGGAAAAGGCTTGTATATGTTTTATAAGCTCAAAGTGTCATATGTTTTAGATTCTATTGTGGATTTATCATCTTTTTGTTCTAGTCGTTAGTCTTTTAATTTTAATTTTTGAGGTTCTCGTTTTGACCATGTTTTTATAGTCTATTTAAATTGTTTGATGTCTAAAAGAGTTCTAAATCATTTGAACATTCCTGATATTTATTATTATAGTAATTTTAAAATGCTAATTTATGAAAGTAGTTCTATATCAATTTAGTCATTTGATCTTATGCATTTTAATATATGGGTAACCTCTCTTGTATCCTCTAAATGATATTCCAAATTTGATTTTTTTCTATTGATGGGTTCACTTTTTTAACTTTAATTTATCTTATGAAACAGAAGTTTAATTTCATATTATATTTAGTAAATTTCAAGCTTTAATAAACCGCAACACTCACAAGTCATCAAACAATTTCATTGTAATTTGAGGATGAGTACCATTTTAAGAGAAAAAAATACAGTTATTTGATTCTAATGAGAATATTGACCAAACCTCGTGCACATACATTTTTTAATAAGATGGTGTTGTTGCAAGATGACTTCTTTATGTCGTTGAACGATTCTTTCATTTTTATTGTCAGCTATGATTTATAGTACGTTTTGAGGGGAAGTGGTACTTATCGCCACTTATGTGATCAATAAATTCAGATATCCCATATCCAAGTTTGTCCCATTTTAAAAGTTGTATGACAATTTATCTAATGATTTTTATTTGGTCGTCTTCGATTATTGCTTTGATCTATAACCACATGTTGAACGAGTGTAATAAATTATATATTTGGTCCATCTTATTTCTATATTTGAATTATGGTGTTGGCCAAAATGGATATTATTTTTTTGATCCATAGCCAAATGTTATGTGTCTCGCGTTATGTTTGTGCTTTTAGAATATATTACATTCGTTTCTAATCCTACTAGTTTACAACATATGACACGATCAAATTTTACTTGTAGTAATAATCACAATTCACGAGACTATATCTAATATTTTGGTATAAGAATCATCAATCTCTCATGCCATGCTCTAACAACAATCCATTGTCATATAATATTACAGATGATCATCTTCCGCGTCAGTTCTTTTGTATACGTAAATCTACTAAATTTTTTGTTCTTTTATTAATTTTTCTTTTATATATTGTGTTCTCTTATTGCTACTTTTTTTACTTTATCTTATAAAAAACAATTCATAGTCCATTTTTATGGAGTGTTGTGGTTGAAAAACTTATTACTCCTTAAATACATGAATAATATTTGATTATTATCCAAAAAACTTATAAACTAAAACATATTAGTTGGTATACAAAACCAACATCGAATTTTACGGATCCATCAAATGATACAAACTCCGAATTATTGACATAGTTTATAAACTTTTATCAAATTAGACAAAGATTATGTCTCAAGTTGTTTGTTAGAAATCACTATGCAATTTATCACAAATAACTCAAGCACATAACACAAATAAAGAACATAAAAGAAAAGAACAAATTATTAAACGTGGTTCCACAATTGTTTACGTCCACGGGCACCGCCAGAGAAAGGGTTACAGATTTTCAGATTATGTTTTGTGTAGTCCTAGTAGTATATTTATAGTATAAAAAATAGAACTTACTAGATAATTGGCATAATGGTCTCATATAAAAAACTATAGGAGGAACTATCCATTACAGCTTCATTGTCAATGACAGAAAACTGTACTGCCAAACACTATACAATGTCAAGCCATTATTCGACTCATTCTTAATGAATCTTCCCCTTGAGTCGAATATTCTTTCTTCACTATTAACATAGAAACTTCTCTTTTTTTGGCTCACCAAATACCCTTAAGGTATTCACTCTATACCGCGAACACCAATCTAGTTTAGGTACTCCCTAAACTTTCGAACTGATACTGACTTTGTCATTCTATCTGCTAGATTATCGTATGTAGACACTCTCTTCACATCAACAATTTCCTTTGATATTATATCACGAATAAAATGATACCTGAAATCTATGTGCTTTGTACGCTCGTGGTACATCTAGTTCCCTGTAAGGTGTATGACGCTCTGTCACAAAACACTTTTGTAGTAGTCATATCCAAGCCCAAATCTACTACAAAAGCTTACAACTATATTGCATGTTTAAGTTATTATGTTACCGCCATGTACTTTACCTCTGTTGTAGAAAAAACTACAGTTTCTTTCAACTATGATTTCCAACTGATCAAACTTCCACCTAAAGTAAATACATATCTTGTCAAAGGTCTCAATTTATCCATATCACCTATAAAATCAGAATCAACAAAACCAACCACTGATCCGAAAATATCATTCAACGATCCACCAATATTGGTCTTGTTAAAATTTAAACCAACGCTCACAGTATTCTTAATATACCAAAGTATCTATTTCACTACCTGAAATATTTTTCCCAGGACATCCCATGTACCTGCTAACTACACTAACCTCGTGTGAAATATCAAGATGTGTACACACCATATCATACATGATACTACCAACTACACTTGAATATGGAACCTTCGACATTTGTTCCAACTTAATATTGTCCTTGGTCGCTCTTGCAACTTAAATGAGTAGTAAACGAGATGCTAACTGCCTTAGCATCCAATATATTAAATCGTTGTAGCACTTTATCAATGTAGCTTAGTAAACGGGATCCTACACTTCTATTCCGGATAATCTCTATATTAAGAATCTTATTTGCTATACTACGATGCTTCATCTCAAACTCGGCAATAAACTACTTTTTTATTTGCACAATTTGTGACATACTACAAGCAGAAATAAGTATATCATCAGCATACAACAACAAGAAAACATAAGAATCACGTGACATCTTTTGATGATACACACAATTGTCATACAGAATCTTCATGAACCCTTTTGACACTATTAATGTATCAAACGTTTGTACCATTTCTTAGGTGACTGTTTCAAACCATACAGTAACTTTTTCAGGAAACAAACCTTGTCCTAGATATTAGGTTTGATAAATAACTTTGGTTCTCTCATGTCGATTTTCTCCGTTAATTCCCCAACTAGAAATACAATCTTCACACCTAACTGCTCAAGCTCTAAATCTTGTAAAATTACCATGGCTAACAAAACTCGAATCAAACTATGCTTCACCATTGGAGAAAATACTTCATTGAAGCCGATTTCTTACCTTTGAGTAAAACCCTTAACAACCAATCTTCCCTGGAATCGAGATGCATTAACCCCTGGATTACCTTCATTTCCTTGAATCTCATTTATAGCATACTACTTTCTGTCCTTTAAGAAAGTCAACGAGCTTCTATGTTTGATTCTTATGAAAAGATTCAATCTCTTCCCTCATAGAACCAATCCATCGATCTACCTCTGAACTCGCTATAACTTCCATATAGCTACTAGGTTCCTCAATCTCAACTTATTCTGCAACTGACAGAGCATATGCAACTAGATGCATATACCTTTTAGAAGTCTAATATCTCTTCTTTCTCTGTCCAATGCTATGCAATAAGTTTGTTTCTCTAGTTTGGGCGCATATCCTGCTTCTTTCTGACTGTCTATCAAAGCAAACTCGTTAAAATTTACGTCCCTACTAATGAGAAAACCTGGAGACTTTGAAGAGGTACATCATAATCTATATATCTTCACTTCAATAGCATATCCTAGAAATATGCACCTTTTTTCCCTCGGTTCAAGCTTACCATCTCTCACACGAGCATACGCAGGACAAACGAACATCCTCAACTATTCGTAATCAGCCGATGATTTATACCAAATCTCAAAAGGAATTTTGCAATTAATAGTCGTTGATGAAGACCGATTCACCAAGTAACACGCTATATTGATAGTTTCAGCCCAAATATTTTCCCACACCGGAATGTCAGAGTACGCTTCGTGTCTTTTCATAAAGTGTTATATTTATTCTTTTTGTGCCCCATTCTATTGTGGTGTTCTAGAACAAGTGTGATGACATACTATTCCATCAGCTTCACATAACGCGTTGAACTCACGACTACAATATTCTAACCCATTATACGTCCTAAGACGTTTAATGTTTCTCCCTATTTGCTTCTCAATCATTATATTCCATTTGAAAAATATTGAATATATCTCATCTTTAGTTTTCAGAAAGTAAACCCACAACATCGTTGAATAATCATCGATCAAACTCATGTAGTGTCTAGCTCTGTTCTTTGATGGAATTTTGTTTGGACCCCAAATATCTGAGTGAATGTAGTCTACTATCTCTTTAGTCTTTTTTACAGCCAATTTGCTGAATTTGACTCTAGTTTGTTTACTAAACACACAGTGTTCATAAATTCTAAATGATTCTCCTTTATACCTTTTCAATAAATCTCTTTTTCTCAAAACAGCTAATCCTCTATCACTCATGTGACCAGGACGAATGCCGCAATTATTTTGATATTTCCTACTTTGGCTATTATTTCCTGATGATGGTACTACAACATTGTCCATAACAATACTCCCTGGAGAATGTAAAACATCTTCTGCAAACTGTCATTTATACATACCATTAAGCCTTTTATCACTTTGATTACACTGTCTTCTGCATGGTACTTCTAACCCCGAGAGTCTAGTGTCCCAAGAGAAATAAAGTTTTTCTTCAATCCAGGAACATGTCAGCACGTCACGATTCTAACCATCCCACCAAACGATCTGATTCTGACGTTACCGATACCACAAACAGGTAATGAATGATTGTTCCCTAAATATACAATTCTCCTAATTGGCTTGTAAGTATCGAACCACTGCTCGAACTGGCACATGTGATATGTAGTGTTAGTATCAAATATCCAAGAGTTTTTCCCACAATCTAAATTCACGGACAATACATCTTTTGAACCACTGTTTTCACTGTTATCAAAATTGTTCGTACCTTCAACAATGTTTGCTGCATTTTCCTTTTGATTTCCCTTTTTACCATTTAATTTCAGACAATATCTCCTATAATGACCTTGCTCACCGCATTCATAACAGTTTGAGCTATTTACCTTTGATTTGGACATTGAATTCTTCCTTCGTAAGGAACTCGCTTTGCTTCTAGATTTTCCCTTAGTCATAAAACCTTCATCTTCAGCCTGATTGTCTGGCTACAACTGTCTCAACTCCTTTGATTTCAGCGCCCCTTTGACATCTCCTAGCGATAACTTATCATTACCATACATTATGATATCTACGAAGTTTTCATAGGGAGCTGGTACGATCTCAAGACAAACAAATATTGAACTCATCCTTGATGTTGATATCAATTTTCTTTAAGTCTATTATAATTGAATAAAAAAATATCTAAGTGTTGAGTTATGGACATACCTTCTTTCAATCTAAAATCGTACAAGTGATTCTTCCTGTATAACCGGTTCACCACTAATTTCTCTAAGTAAAGTTCTCCCAACTTCTTCGATGCATAGGCAACAGTTTTCTCACCACTAATCTTGCGAAGAACATTGTCTTTCACACTCATTAAAATGCAACACAAAGCCTTTTCTTAAAGATTTTACTTCTCTTCTTCTTTCATCCCTTATGGTAACTTATTCTCTACAACCTTCCACAACTCTTGTAGTACCAATGAAAATTTCAGTTTAATCTTCTATAATGCAAAGCTGGATCCCCCATCATATTTTTTTTCAATCTTGTATTTTGTTGTTGTAGAAGCCATTGTAAAACCTTAACTGCAAGACCCTAACTGCAAAACCTAATTTTACAACCAAAGCTCTGATACCAATTTCGTTAGAAATCACTATGAAATTTATCACAAATGGCTCAAGCATAGAACACAAGTAAAGAGCTAGAAAAGAAAAGAACATAGGAGTTAACGTGGTTCGAAAATTGTCTACGTCCACAGGTGCCGCCAGAGAAAAGTGTTTAACTATGATGGAAAAGGGTTACAGATTTTTTAGATTATGTTTTGTGTATCCATAGTAGTCTATTTATAGGGAATAAAATAATTTACTAGAAATTTGGCCTAATGAGCTCATATACACAAAACTATAGGAGGAACTATCCATTACAACTTCATTGTCAATGACACAAAACTCTACCACTAAACACACTACACTGTCAAGACATTATTCATTCATTCTCAACGGGTTTCCGTTTGGTCGTCTTCGATTGTTGGTTTGTTCTCTAACCACATGTTGAACGAGCATAAAATTTGTATATTTAGTCCATTTTTTTGTATTTTTGAATTATGGTGTTGTTCAAAATGGATATTTTTTCTTTGATCCAATTAGCCAAAAATTATATGTCTCGCGTTATGTTTGTGCTTTTAGAGTATATTACATTCGTTTCTAAGTTTGTGTTTTTACAATATATTATATTCGTTTCTAATCGTGCTAGTTTACATCATCTCATATGACATTGTCAAATTTTGCTCCTATTAACTATGACAATTTGTGAGGTTATATCTAATATTCTGAAATAAGAATCATCCACCTCTCATATCATGTCCTAACCCCAATCTAATTATCATATAATATTACAAATGATCATCTTTAGCGTCAGCTTTTTTTATACGTAAATCTACTAAATTTTCTGTTTTTTATTAGATTCTTTTTTCTTTTTCTTTTTTTCTCTTGTTGCTACGTTTTCTTTTATTTTGTCTTCTAAAACCAATTCATATTCCATTTTGATGGAGTGTTATAGTTGAAAAACTTATTACCCCTAAATACATAAATAAAATTATAATCGGACAACTATAGTATTAGTTGGTCTACAAAACTAACATCGAATTTAACGGATCCATGGATTTTACAAACTCAGACTTATTGGCATAGATTATAAACTATTATCATTTATTATTACGTGTGTATAAAAAATTTATTATATTTTAATAAATTCAGTCCGGTTAATACTATTTTGGTTTAAGCTGATTCAAAATTAAAATCAGTAAAATAGAAAACTTAACCACAACTTTTAACTCGTACAAAACTGATATAATCCAATAAAGTCGACTTTTTTATTTATTTATGGTAAACATAATTTACCCTACTGGTCCCAGCACCAATTACATAACTCTTAAGAGGTTCAGTCGATATCATGGAATTGTCGCCACTTTGGCTTTTTAGTAATTTCGTTCGACAAATTGTACTTATAAATAATCTAGACACGCTAATTTTCCCATCAACACCATAACTTTTCTTCTCTGCATCAGAAAATGAAGAGGGGCTTCTCAACATTAGCTATATTACTTGTAGTGGTGCTTATCACGGTCGCAGAGGGACAAAACTGTAACCCGACGGAGCTATCTCCTTGTGCACCAGCATTCACGAGTTCAGCCAACCCGTCCAGCGCCTGCTGTGGCAAAGTGAGAGAACAGAGGCCATGTATTTGTGGGTACATAAGGAACCCAAATCTGAGTAGGTTTGTTAACTCTCCTAATGCAAGAAGAATTGTCCGCGCATGTGGTGTTGCTATTCCGAACTGTTAAACTATGTTCTGATGTTAGTATGTTTTTATCAATAAGAGGCTGATTATATAAACGCCGCCATAAAATTAAGTCTTTGTAACGAAAGCTTGTTGTTCTAATGAAATGAATATGGTTGCTTTTATGACTTTTGTTTGATGAGTTTTCTGTCTTATGATTATCATCTTCTGGACAGATCCGAGATATCTATAGATGAACTCTGGATAGGCTGATGATCAAAGCCAAATCCAAAACATGACGTTAGTTTTGTTTGATATGGTCACATATCCTCAGTACTACTCAAATGAAATTAACAATAACTATATTCAGATATAATCCAATTTCCATACCATGACTGAGATTATTACAAAGTGAAAACACTAAAACGTTTCGGGTCTTGTAAAGTTGAACTTCTCCAATATATAAGCATGAGCATGTCCGAATAGAGCTTGAGCCTTTTATTTTTTGGGCTGATAAGGATCGGATCAAATGCAATAAAATATAAACTTTTTTGGTACACCTATACTTTCCACTAGTAACAATTACATAACAAATGGTATTCGGTCAATATCATCGAATCCTGGGCCTCTTTTGACTTTAAAAAGTCAGCCTCTTAGGACGGCCAACATTTAACGGGACCCAAAAACGCGACACAAAAATGTTAGAATTCCGACAAATGTTCTTAACTATTGCTGGTCGTGTGAGATAAGTAATGACAATTTATTCGGTAATCCTAATTCATGCGACTGTCAGGCTTCTATAAATAAGAGTTGGGGTGACAACTCTTATTTATGGTGAGTAGTTTCCGCTTTCTTTTGCATTAATGGTCTAAATATACAAATAACGTTATGAGATTTGTTAAATAAGAATTATATATACATAGAGAATCTGTTTAAATCCCGACCCAAATACTAACTAATTATTTTTTTATCACACTTGTTTTCATATTATTTATGTACTAATTTAATTATTAGTTTTATTAATAATGCAAAAAATACTCTACTTGTTTATTTTTGTTTTTATTAGTACATTGATAGATAAAATACCAAAAATGGACTAAGTCTTCCCAAACCACGCTACAATTAAAAAAATGTTTAAATCATAAGACTTGAAAAAAATATATAATAAATTAAAGAAAAGAAGAAGAACACATTTGGAATTAATGAGAAAAGTAAGAAAGGGAGAGTTATAAAAAAATTTCTTTTTTAAATATTATTAAAAAATAGACTTAGGAAAAAGGATTATCGTCCAGGGGTTATTAAACTAGGGCGGATTTAGAGGGCCCCAAGGGGGTAGCCGAGTTGGTTGAGTATGGCATTCTTATAACCAAAAGGTCATGAGTTCGAGTCCCTCTACCTACGCTTTCTCGGCTGAGCCTGTCACCTTGTGCGGTTTACCTTCTGGCGTTGGTTTGCAGGCTATCGCGTCAGACTGAGGGTTTACCCTGTGCGCACTCATTGCACTCTGAGTAGCGGCTGCGGGTTCCTTCCGGAAAAAAAAAAGGCGGATTTAGAGGGGATATGTATGTCCAAGACAATCCTAAACAAAAAGATGAACTTATATAGTGGTAAAGAATTTGAGATTTCAAGACCTACTAGATACCAAAGTTTAGGTAGTTTTTACTCTTTTTTTACATTTCTTTATTTTTTGTTTTTTACTTTAGTAACTCGATTTGGTTTCCTCTCTCTTTCCTAACTTCTTTCACATAAATTTCACTTTTTACATTGTTTTATAATTTTTCTCAGCCTAATTAGATTCCATCAAAGGTAGTTTTTACTCTTTTTTTACATTTCTTTATTTTTTGTTTTTTACTTTAGTAACTCGATTTGGTTTCCTCTCTCTTTCCTAACTTCTTTCATATAAATTTCACTTTTTACATTGTTTTATAATTTTTCTCAGCCTAATTAGATTCCATCAAAGTTTGCTTTATATTCTTGGATGAATTTTGATTGCTTATTTCATTATGAACACAAAGACTTGTACAAACTTGACTAATTTCCAAAATTAAGTAGGTAATATTATGTTACTAGAATAATTTAAAGGGTTTGATGGAGAAAATTAGTGTCATTAGGATATTTTTAGATATTTTGTATCTATTTATTTGTAATATTTTGTATGGATACAATATTTTGTATTTAAACAAATTATTGTATTGATTTTTTTAAAGAAAATTAACTTGAAATACAAATTACTGTATTTTTTTGATTGAATATTTTCATTGAATTCTTATATGGAAATAATATTTTGTATATGAGAATAATTAAGTAAATTACTAATTTGTATTTGCAAATACGAGAATAATTAACAAATTACCGAAAATTATTGATTCTTTAACCTTTATAATATTTTTATATTTTATTTATATTAATTGATTTATGATTGTTTCAATATTTTTTATTTTTTATTTTTTATTAATTGATTTATGATTCTTTAGCAAATTTTGTAATATTTTGTATGGAAACAATATTTTATATTTAAGAAAAATATTGTATTGGTCCTTTTTGAGCAAATTACTGTCTTGGATTTGTGTACACACTTTTCAAGCTAGTTTTGTCATTACCGATTGTTATCGCAAATGTTGAGCGAGTATTTTCTTTTATGAAATATGTGATAATAATTAATTTTTCTATATACAGAGTAATAGTTATGGACAAATGTTACTCTTGAGAAATTAGAAAGATATATCTCTTTTACAATTTTTCAATAACAATAATTTTTTAAAATAAGGACAGGTATTGAAATCTACAATTTAAAATTTTATTTTAATAATTAATCTCAAATTTAAACCGTATTATTCTTATTTATTTAAAATAATACTAATATAATTAATAAAATAAGAAAATAAAAAAATAAAAAATGTAACTGCTTAAACTTCGATGAAACGACATTTAAATCACACTACCAATTTTTTCCAAAATGTCCACTAAGACGAAAGGAAGCAGTAATTTCATTGATTGGCTGGTTCCACCAAATTTATTTGACATGTCTAACATTTTATTTTGCCTACTACTATATTGGTCTCACTTTTTCGACGAACCAATCTAAATTCGGTTTAAATTATTATTTTTAAAGTAAAACTATTATATATTTGTGTCCATATTAAATAAAAATAGTATTAACAGGGGTATAGATGGTTCAGCTGAACCGATACAAAAATCCAAATATATTGGGTCGGATATTCTGCGGACTAAAGATGTTAATTATATTTTGAATTATATAAGATAATTTTTTTATTTAATTTAATGAATAAAATATTTTTTATTATTTTTTACTTAGTGTTATATTTTATTATTTACTCTCAATCATATATCCCATTCTAACTAGGAGCTAAATTATATTTACAAATTTACGTTGTGTGAATGACTCACACCAAAAACATTCTTCACTAAAAACTAAAAAATAAGCCAAAAAAAAAGAGATCAGGATATTGGCGAATTTAGAACAAGAAAACAATTCATCTACCAATCAGAATG
Source organism: Limnanthes douglasii subsp. nivea (assembly GCA_036936605.1). NCBI lineage: Eukaryota > Viridiplantae > Streptophyta > Magnoliopsida > Brassicales > Limnanthaceae > Limnanthes > Limnanthes douglasii. Next base: position 281,688,437 of record JAUPFV010000004.1, read on the forward strand.
TTGTTGACAAAGAAGTGGAGGAGATAATGATATGTATAGTCGAACCGATCATTCAAATGACTAACCTTCTATATTTAGAACAAGATCTTAAGAGGAGAAGGCCAGGATATTGTATACGATATTGTATACCCCTTCTCAGTTGCATGTGAAATCAAAGATCATATGTCTTGAAGACGATGTCGGTGAGCATTATTTCTCACACGGAGAGGAAACATCTTGACATGGTTCAATGACCTCTCAACATGTTGTATTACAAACTTCAATATGTCATGAACACTATTCTGAAATCAATTTGTAACATATAAACTAATGAAGAGAGATGATTATTATATCATTTATTGCAAACAAAGACCAAATGAAAGTTTGAAAGAATATACTAAATGAAAGTTTGAAAGAATATACTAGGAGGTTCATATAAACAAAAAACGAGCTGCGAGATTTCTATGATTTAGTAGCCATTGCCACATGCACATGGAATATTGGCAAGATAAATTGGCAGACTCTATTATGAAATAGAAATTCGTTACTTCGGGGAATTATTCGCTCAAGTGGAATTATACATCCGTGTAGAAGAAATTGAAAAAACAAGGCTCAAAAGAGATAATATCACTCCATCAGCATACCCAAAGAGCAATGCAAGAAATATCACTATATCGAGGAAAGTATAAAGGAAATTATGGCAACAACCGAAGATCGAGAGTCTGACTAAAGGCATGTACACATAACTAATGGTGAATCTATAATATATGAAAGAACTAAACACACTCTCAGATATCGATATCCATAAAAATTAGAAGGGCCTCGGGATACTAGAGATATATAGAAGTATGGTAAATTCCATAACGATATAAGCCATTTTATAAGATATTATTGGGATCCACAAGATCAAATCGAGAACTTGGTAGACGAAATCAAACTATAAGACTTTGTTAAAAGGAAAAGAAATGATGACTCAAAGAGACTTGACAACGACTTTGACTAGTTATCAAACAATGAATGACGGAAGTAAGAAAAAAAGAGTCAATATCTCTAGAAAATAATACAGTTTTTGTAAAGGAAGAATTGAACTATTTTGGATTACGATCCAAGCAATCAATATTCATAGTTTAAGAATTTCAAGATGAAGAAAGAAGTGCTCATGATAGATATAAACCCTTGTAGAAAAAAAATTCTCCTTCGAGGCTACTATTAGATAAAGTAATGAATGATCCAAAAAAACAAGATCAAACACTAAGACACATGTCAAAGGTTCTCAAGCATATTGTTAGAGATAATATCTCAAGAAATTTCATTCGACTTATGAGAATAGACATCGCGGGTCTTCTTCCCAAAGCTTCCGACGAAAAGATTTTTTTTATAGTAACACTAGACTACGTTTCCAATTGGGTAAAAGCTCAAAACAATAATAAACATCACAATAAAAGAAGTGGTTAGTTTCCTCGAGACACACATTTTCTACCATTATAGAATACCAATAGTCATTGCTACGGATATATGGACACATTTTCAAAATAATAAAATAACGTGGTGCTCTAGAACGAAAGGTATAAGAAAATATTTTCCTTCCATTTTCATCCGTAGGAAAATGGGAGGTACAAGTTACCAACCAAAAAATATCCAAAGAGATAAAAAAAAATGTTAGAATGAGAAGCGGGATATTGGCCAGCGTTTATACATGAATTTTTATGGTCTTACAAACCCTACCGATTATAACAACAAATGAAACATGATTCACTATAGTATATGGTATTGAAGTAGTAACAACAACTAAAAAATCAAAGCCCATTTATAGAATATCTACTTACAACGAATGAGTCAATTCATAAGCTAGAAAAGCATAAGTTTACATGATAGAGGAGAAAATAGTAAAAGCTCACCTCTGGTTAGAGCATTAAAAATATCAAAGGAAAAAATAAATATAACTTTAAGGTAAGATTATGGAGCTTTGAGCCAGTGGACAAAAGCATAAGAAGAGTATTTCTCCGTACCAAAGAGAAGGCGCATACCAAACTGCCCCCAAAGTGGACAAAAGCATAAGAAGAGTATTTCTCTGTACCAAAGAGAAGGCGCATACCAAACTGCCCCCAAATTGGGAAGACCTCCTGAACTATGTAATCAAAAGTAAAGCCATGAATAAATTGGCGACTGAACGTGAAAGGTAACCACCTCCGACATCCATAGAGTATATATTACCTAAACTTTTATTATTCCCCATATGATATGGCCATTTTCTTCATGTACTATAATTTTGTAAATTAGTTTGCTTTGCCAGAGGTATAATCAGATCATATACACCTTATAATTAAATTTTTTTAACTATATTGTGACATTATATCAATGATTTACTATATGTATTATTCTAGAATATATCAATGAGTTTATCTATAGATTTTTCTAAATCATATCAAGAAACGAATCTACAAAGTCTACTAAAATGTTTTGAGGAGAAAATCTTAGGATTCTGTTAAAATAAAATCTAATATAAGGAATTAACTATACCAAAGAAAGAAGACATAAGGATGTGAATACAAGTATAAGCTCTTCAGGTACTACAACATCATCATAAGGGAAGTCATAATGGTAGGACCTTTAAGGAATAAATAAATTCTTTGACAATTGTAGGACTATTTTCAATGAAAATCCTAAGGGAAGTCATGAACCCCTCTTAAATAAATAAATAAAAACCTAGAAACAATCCAACTTTGACAATTGTTGAAAAGTATAAATATATATTTCCAACTCAAATTTGCGTACGACATCATAAGAATTGGACACTACTTTTGTTTGAGATTTTACCACAATCTCAAATTCTAGATAGATTTTTTGCATTCCAATGTAACCTAAATGTTAATATTATCTTCTAAAAAACCTTCAAATATTTCCATTGAACATCACGCTCATAAAATATTTTAGCCATTATTTTATAATGACTAGTCTGCTCAATTGTCCAAAGGATAAATTCTTCTTTCTGTTTAAGGATAAGATATTTCAAATCTCGACGACAAGCATACAATCTTTTGGGTAAAAATAAGTTAACATGATGATTTTGAGCCACTGTTAAATATTTTGAAATAAGTTCATTTTAAGTTGAAACTTTGCCACATATTCAGCTCGCAATCTAGTTTCTAGTTACTTTTGGTAAGAATTACACCTTAACGTTTCAATATCACCATGCTTTCATCAAGATTTTTTCTTATAATTCAAACTTCACCTTTTTCTCTCTTTAACTTTGGCATCCAAAATAAACTTTATTTCTAAGTGGTCATCAAAGGAAACTACAACATTTATGAACAAGAGGATAAGATCTAAAGTATGAGAGTTGGTCTAGTTACAACCTTGGTGAAAAAGAGAAAAAACATTGAAAATAGTATGCACAATCAACACATTTAAAGCTAAAATGTGTAAAGAAATAAATTAATATAAGTAAAATACTAAAAAAGGATTATCTCCAAAAAAACAATTCATTTGTATGTTCACTAAGTCCAAAATAGAGAAAGTAACTATGGACATTTTTGTCGATGACTGGAAAATAGTTAAGCAAAGCAAGAACTTACTTTAGGAAAGAACTTGAAGCTGTAACATGAGTTGGAAGTGTGTCTTAAACAAAAGAAGTACGAATGGACTCACTGAATGCACCAACATAAGGTTCAGAAGCAACCTCGTTAACAATATCAATGATATTACTATCACTAGGTTAACGACAATCAGTATCATTAGGTTCTTTAGCGGAAACGTCTTTATTATCATAAGTTTCTAATAAAAATTCCTTCTACACAAGACCCCTCTCGATAGTATAATTCCCCTGTAACATATGGATCTATAGCTGAGTGTTGTTAATATGGATCTATAGGCGACAACAAATATCACTTTATATTTATGTGTGTTGTTAAAAAGTAAAATAAACTTCAAAATTTATTTAATGATCTACCTATTTATTAAACCCTTCAAATAAAAAATTTAAAATAAAAATTCCCGTTGAAAAGAAAATATTAAACCAAATTAGCTTTCATTGGTTCTTCTTTCATTCTTTGGAATAACTAAGAGGCTACTTTTTAGATTTGAATAGTTATTATTTCATTATTTGAAATAACTAGGGGATAATCATGACATTTAAATAATTATTCATTTATTCATTGAAAAACTAGGTATACTTTTTTTCGGATTTAAATAAGTTTTACTTCATTTTTTGAAAGAACTAGTGGAGCTACTCTTCAAATTTTAATAGTTTTTCATTCATTTTTTGAAAAAACTAGAAGGAATACTCCTCGGATTTGAATAGTTATTCCTTCATTCTTTTAAAGAGTTAAAGAGACTACTCTTCAGATTTAATTAGTTATTACTTCATTCTTTATAAGAACCAGGGGAGCTACTACTATACATAGTATAGTTCTGAAACATCATGAAAAAAAATAATTTCAAAGTCTCCTCGATACAATGAAAATTACTAAAAACTCTAGAAGTCTTCTATTTTCTATGTGTATTATTTTCTCTTTTGTAAAATATATATTTTTTCCTCAATGGAGGCTTTTGTTGGTGAACAATTTTTAATGAGACAAGAACATGGTCAGAACGAGTTAATCCGGAGATGACTCTGAGATTTGTTCGACTTGATGAATATGAACTCATCAACGGGTATATCAACATATTTTAAGTCGCTAATGAGTCTAAACAAAAGAAGCTCATATACAATCTGATATAACTTAGGAAATGACATTTAACTTTAATAAAAAAAGATTAAGTAAAATATTTACAATTTTAAAAAATAATGACAATAATCAAATAATCAAGAGTTAGTATTTCCTTGATCATCTCAAAAAGCCTAACGGGACTACTAATAAGAGTATAAATCGTTCGTTCTACAAGATTCAACCTATCAAAATATTAAAATCCATTTTGTGGACCGTTACAAGACTCAAGTTCATACGACTGAACCTTAAAAGGGCTAAAGCCAATTTGGCAGACTAAAGACCATTCGATCACATAAAAAATGAGGGAAAGACCAGATCAAAGATATTTGTAATCACCAATAAGTTTTTATATCTTTAAGCATTCAAAATACATTTTATTTTTTGTAGGTATATTATAATCTTCATTGATTATATGAGACAAGCCTTGTACCTTTAGAAATATAGTTCAATTCAACGAATATTATATTAATTTTGTGATTATCATTTAGTTTTATATTTCTTATTATATTTTGTTATGTATTTTGGATATTCGATCTAATCCAAACCCAATAGATCTCAATTATTTCACCAAACATATTAATATTTTTTCCAAATAAAAGTTTTTTTTCTTTTTTTAATTTTCAATTTTAATTATTAATAACATTTAATAACTTAAAAGTTATGAATTAATATGATCGAATTTTGTTAGCCTATCAAAAATAGATTTGACACTTTTATTAAGAAACAATTAATATATAAAAACTAACATAAAGAATATAAATATAACAAATTAGGATATATAAACACAAATAATATATATTATATTATTTAAGCCTCAAATTTATGAATCCCATTATTATATTCATCATGATTTATATAGTATATCATAATATCAAAATTATTGAAAACTAGTACAAAAATAAACCATTATCTAAATTTTATATAATAAAAGTTATGAGTAATTTATAATATTATTGAAATCTTGATCGGTTAGGAAACTGGTGTTTTGTTCTTAACCAAGCTTTATACCTCTTAGTTTCTTAACCAAACTCTCAATTTTGAGAGGAGCCAAACCAGTAATATAAAGAGATTATAATGTCCTAGCTTAGACCTTGAAGAAACTATATTAAAAGACCTAAATTAGACCTCAATTTTTTCATCGAGATCTTAATTGTTAGAGGATCCAAACCTAAGACATATAGAGAATTTATTTTTTAACGTAATCGCACAAGCTCACAACTATCTAGTTGTTTTAGACAAACGTAAATGAGCTTTCTTGTTGATCTGGTTATCAGACTAGGGAAAAATGGGTACTCAAATTGAAGGACTTCGCAAACCCGTTGACTGTCGAGGATGTAACAACGGCGTAGGCCCGTTCAAAAAGTTTGGGCCCTAAAACTCACTGTTTATCAGATTTGTTTTATAACTATGGATTTTATTAAAATAGCCCATCAAATCTAATTTTCTTCAGATTTAACTGGAGTATATTTTATTGCATTTATAATATTATTGTAATTTTGGATTAAAGTTTGGAGAAACTTTCATTTAAGCTTTCAAACCCTATTTTTAAGACCGTTTTTGTTGAATTAAAATTGAGAGACTGATTTTTTGAACTTGTTAAGTTCTTTCTATCACAAGTCAGGATTTATATCCATTTTTTTTTCAATTGATAATTATGACACTATCATTTTTCTAACCAAGCCCTTCATATTTAAAGAGCCAGACCAAAGACATGAGAGGACCACAAAATTTCTAACTAAATCTTAAATTTAAGAAAAACAAAACCAAATAGTATAATGAGACCTCAAATTGATAACTGCGCCTTCAATATTGGGATAATAGATACCAATAAGCCTAACAGAATCTTAACTTTTTAAGCGATCAATGAAGTTTGGGACATGTATGACAAAAATTATAAATGGTCGTCGATCTCTTAAGCGAGCCTTTAACTTGAGGAGATACCATGCCAACGATATAGAAAGGCCTCAGTTTCCTGACAGAGTCATCAACCTCAAGTTAAACTTGAATGAAAAATAAACAAACTTAATTATGCGACCTTGTTTTTGTTATGTGAATCCTCATTTTGGGAGGAGATTGACGAAAAATATAAATGGATCTCAATTTGAAAAATGACCTCGGTTTTCTAAAATGATCTATATTGGTAAAACTATTGTGGCTAACCAAAGAGACTTCACGTTTAATAACATAACGTGTGACTCAGGCTCACAATGAACCTTCCTTAATGCATTTCTTGGCCCAGGGTAGGAGGTCACGATAAGAAGACCGTGTTCATGGAGCTAACTTAGTTAGTTAAGGAGCTTTACAAAATGAATCCTAAAAAATGTATCAATGGTAATGATTAGAATATAAAGAGAAAACTTGGAAGAAAGTACGTTGGTTAAATTTATGAGTACACATAAAATTCATTATAAAATATTGTATGAAATTTGTAATTATGCTCATATATAAATTTAAAATTGGTTTATCTCTTACTATCAACTTGATCTTTAAGTGGGTTTTTAGCTCATTCATGTGAGTTGGAAATATATATTTATACTGTTCAACAAAATGATATGAGTACACCTATGAATCTTCATGTCTAAATAATCTAAAAATTCTATAGACACCAAAATAGGCCATCTCCTATGATATTGCAGGATGAATGAGGTTTCCACAAATAAAAGAGTCATTAGAAGTCTTGTTTAAATTCATGCTAAGTGAAGAAAACCAATAACAATAATGATCACCGCAATAACAATTCCCGTTGCAGACTCTTTCATGGACGTATTGCCTACATGCGCTTAAAAATAAAGTTGTTGCCCCTGTTTAGATCCATATATATTTAATTAGTTCATTGATTCACAATCAGATGCAATATCGTCCTCATTTTATAAACGTTCATATATTACTTATAATTTAGTTAAATTTTCAACATAAATATGTTATATTGAGTATTTTATTTATGTTATTTTTCTTCTTCTTTTTTTATCATGACCATCGATGATACTTCGATGCCAAAGACAAGAATTGGGTATGTTCGCATATGTGGTCAATTACGTAATTTTTTACTCTCAGTTTGTTATTAATTCTAGCAATTATTGTGTTCATGATCCACGATCTTAGAAGGTGATTAGGACAGCCCTCACGGAAAAAGGACTCCGTATTTTCATGAGCTCAAAGTACCATATGTTGAAGTTTTCATTGTGGACTTATCGTTTTTTTTCTAGTCGTTCATCTTTTAATCTTAGTCTTTGACATTCTCGTTTCGGCCATGTTTTTATGGTTCATTTAATTTTTTTTATAACTAAAAGAGTTATAAATCATTTGGACATTCCTTAAATTTCTTATTATAGTAGTTGTAAACGATGAATTTGTTAGTTTTACTTACTTTATTTATGAAAGTAGTTCTATATGAACTTTGCACTTGATCTTATACACTTAAATGTACGGGTACCCTTTCTTGTATCCACTAAATGATATTCGAGATTTTCAAATAATAAGTTTACTCACTAAAATTGAATTTATCTTATGAAACACAAGTTTAATTTCTTATTATATTTAGTAAATTTCAAGCTTTCATAAGCCCCAACGCGCATTAGTCATCAAACATTTTTATTGTGCTCTGTGGATTAGTACATTTTAAAAAAAAAATCAAATTACCCGCTTTTAATGGAACTATCGACCAACCTCGTGTACATACATTTTTTAACAAGATGGTATTGTTGCGAAGAGACATCTTCATCCCGTTGAACGATTCTTTCATTTTAATTGTCTGCTAAGATTTATAGTACATTTTGAGGGGAAGTTGTACTTACCGCTACTCATGTGATCAATAAAATTCAAATATCTCATATTTCAAGTTTATCCCATTTAAAAATTATATGACCATTCACCCGAAAATTTCTGTTTGGTTATATCTAATATTTTGGTATACCAATCATCTATCTCTCCTACCGACATCTAATTTTCATATAATATTACAAATGATCATCTTCTGCGTCAGTCTTTTTGTATGCGTAAATCTACTAATTTTTGTTCTCTTTTTTTTCTGTTGCTGCCTTTTTTTTTTACTTTGTCTTATAAAAATAATGCATAATTCATTTTGAGGGGCTGTTACGGTTGAAAAGCTTATTATTCTCAACACCAAAAAATAAAACAAATTAGGTAAACTACAAAACTAACATGAATTCATATACCATTTATTTTTATGGTGTATAAAGTGTTGATTGATCTTTTAATAAATTCGATGAGGCGAAAACTATTTAGTTTAAACTGGTTTAAAATTCAAATCAGTAAAACCATTAAAAACCTAAAAAAATTAATCAATTTTAACCGAGTTGTTTGAGTAAAGAATGCTTGTGATCGAAGGTCATGAGTTCGAGTCCCTCTACATATGCTTTTTCGGCTGAGTCTGTCACCTTGTGTGGTTTACCTTCTGGCGTTGGTTTGCAGGCTATCGCGCCAGACTGAGGGTTTACCCTGTCCGCATTCATTGCACTCTGAGTAGCGGCTGCGGGTTCCTTCCGAAAAAAATAATCAATTTGTGTTCCCTCAAAAAAATCAGTACAAATACGATACAATCCAATAAATTATAGTTTTTTATTTATTTATGGTAAACATATTTTCCTAGTGGTCTCTGTACCAATAACACAACTTTCGGTCAATATCATGGAATTGTCGCCACTTTCAACTTTTTAGTAATTTCGTCCAATACATTGCATTTATAAATAATCTAGACACGCTAATCTTCCCATCGACACCATAACTTTTCTTCTCTGCATCAGAAAATGAAGAGGGGCTTCTCAACATTAGCTATATTACTTGTAGTGGTGCTTATCACGGTCGCAGAGGGACAAAACTGTAACCCGACGGAGCTATCTCCTTGTGCACCAGCATTCACGAGTTCAGCCAACCCGTCCAGCGCCTGCTGTGGCAAAGTGAGAGAACAGAGGCCATGTCTTTGTGGGTACATAAGGAACCCAAATCTGAGTAGGTTTGTTAACTCTCCTAATGCAAGAAGAATTGTCCGCGCATGTGGTGTTGCTATTCCCAACTGTTAAACTATGTTCTGATGTTAGTATGTTGTTTATCGATAAGAGGCTGATTATATAAACGCCGCGATAAAATTAAGTCTTGTAACAAAAGCTTGTTGTTCTAATGAAATGAATATGGTTGCTTTTATGACTTTTGTTTGATGAGTTTTCTTTCTTATGATTATCATCTTCTGGACAGATCCGAGATATCTATAGATGAACTCTGGATAGGCTGATGATCAAAGCCAAATCCGAAACATGACGTTAGTTTTGTTTGATATGGTCACATATCCTCAGTCCTACTCAAATGAAATCAACAATAACTATATTCAGCTTTCTTTTGCTTTAATGGTCCAAATATACAAATGACGTTATGAGATTTGTTAACTAAGAATTATATACACAGAGAGAATCTGTCTAAAGCCCGATACAAATACTAACTAATTATTCTTTTTATCACACTTGTTTTCATATTACTTCTATACTAATTCAATTATTAGTACTAATTAATAATGCAAATAATACTCTACTTGTTTAATTTTGTTTTTATTAGTACATTGATGGATAAAATACCAAAAATAAACTAAGTCTTCCTAAAAGACGCTACAATTAAAAAAATGTTTAAACCATAAGACTTGAAAAAAATATATAATAAATTAAAGAAAAGAAGAAGAACACGTTTGGAATTAATGAGAAAAGTAAGAAAGGGAGAGTTATAATTTTCTTTTTCTTTTTTAAATATTATTAAAAAATAGACTTAGGAAAAAAGATTATTGTTATGGGATTATTACACTTCTGTACTTGCACTTTATAATATATATATTAATTCTTGTTAATGTTATAATGCTTTTTAATTGATTGAAGTAGGAGACTAAGATATAAACAATATACTCTTAAAAAAAATTGCTTTAAAGAATATGTACAAAAATTATCTTAATTTAATTATATAAAATTTAATTATAAATTGTTGATACTCCAAATAATTTTTAATTTTGATTACTTTAAAATTAAATTTCAGTTGCAATTTTTTATTAATTTATAATTTTACAACTCCCAATCTTTTGGATAATACATTTAAACTTTAATATTTAAATCCTATCTATTGATATAAAAAAGTTATATATTTTCCGAATGTACCATTTTCTTTTTAGTCTCCAATATGGGGAAAAATCTATTTTTACTAATCAATAAAAGAAAAAAATTAAAATTTAATTCTTTTATAAAAAAGATCAAGATTTTTAAAATTTATCTAAAGTTGAATAAAAAGTATAAATTAGAATAAGAAAGAAAAAGCTGTAAATGAAGTTTAGGATAATCAATACTAAAAACTAATAGTTACTAAACATGTATCGGTAATTTATAAAAAAAAAATTACATCATCAAATGAATATATATTTTTCAAATATTCTTTAATGTTAGGTTTTTTTTTATGAGAATGTTGTGATATCTCGTCTAAGACAACTAATATTATTGTATGACTCCTATAATTAGATCATAATCATAGTAAACTACTCATTCAATCCAGTGGTATTGATATAGTTACACTTGATGGTCGGAAATCTTTTAGAGTGAAATTATGCTCAATAGTTAAACAATTTGGAGGGTAGTTCAGGTAATCTTACGAGGGGCAGTATCGAAAAATTTTAAATTGCATTCGAAAAGCACTTATGACCTCTCCAAATGGACACCTCACTAAAGATGACTAAGCAATTAGCTAATTAGCATATACTAATGACTCATTAAGTAATTGGGTCTCACCCATAACCCTAATCTAACTCTATAAATACTCTAAAAAGCATCATAAGAAAGGATGGACAAAAACCTATGAAATTATCAAATAACCTAAGAACTCTGGTTTTGAAATCCTTTCTGGGAAATCTTCCAAGATTAACCAAGAACCAAATCTAGTTATTACAAAACTACCCTCAAAATATATTTCAACCTCATCAGTTTGGCGACCACAGTAGGAGCGAGGACACCCAGATTACGATAATCCAAAGTTACCAAAGATTTACGACAAGAATTAGATAATGGCTAAATAAATGCATGTTGATCAACTTCCAGCAAATTAAGAGGATCAGATCGGAGATGCTCGGATAAGGGCCCCGTTTAGAAACAATAAAAAAGAAGAAAGAACTCACCTAAGAAATGATATTTCCGAGTTAAGAAAATAGATCGAAGCAATGAAAATACATCGGCAAGCTGAAAAAGACCTGGTGGATCTAGAGGATAATCCGTTCGGATATCCGAAGCAAGTCTTTATAGATTATTCCCCTAAACACCATCAATTTTCAAGGAAAGAGCCTTATAAAGAGAAAGATTCCAGCTCTTTGGAATCCGACAAGAATTCACCTTCATCTACAGATTCCTTTTCTCCCTCCACTGGCAGTGATTTTAATCAACAAAAGAAAAGAGATAAACACCAAGATACACGTTAGGAAAAGAAAATTTCTAATAGATACAAAAAGTTGAAGGATCGATAAATGTCGGTGAAAAAGCCTAAGAAATGAAAGAAGTTGGATTATAAAGGAAAAATGAGAGGTTCAGTTGATCACAGTATAGATCAGCTGTTGAGTGACCCGTTCGTTGTCCGATCCAAACCATGTATTTTTGCCGATTCCAATGAAGTACATTAGTTTAGCTAGGGACGTAACTAGAGGCAATCAACGCTCTCGACGAAGATTCTATCCGGACACCTCCCACGGCATCTAGATGTGTCCAAAATATAAAAATATGATAGAAGTAAAGACCCAGATAATCATCTGGAACAATTTAAAAAATTTATGATGAGCTTCGATGATGATGACAAAATTTTATGTCAGGCTTTTTCTCAAAGGTTTAAATGCAGTGCTTTGAAGTGGTAAAACAGACTTCTGGACGAATCAATCAAGAGTTTTGATATGTTCTAGATGGCCTTCCGACGATAGTTTGTAGGAAGTAAGGAGTTAAGAGGAAATTGTGATACCATCATCCATTGTCACCAGATGACATCGGAAACCTTAAAACAATATGTTAGTTGGTTCATGAATACTAAGAATTGTTTAGCTTATTGTTATGAGCATGTGGCCATAGCTTTCCTTCGACAGAGTTTATTGGAAGGAGAGTTGGTTGACACAGTTACAAGGAAAAAGACAGAAACGTAGGGTGGCCTATTTAATCAAGTTGGAAAAAAAATCACCATATAAACCAAACTACTAAGGCATCATCGGAAAAATAAACCCCTTGTAGGTGCTACGCATCAACAAGATGTTAGTCAGTTACATGTTTCTTCTAATTTTTTACCTCGGGAATCAGTTCAAGGATCTTGACGATCTAGATCGAACCAAACCCAATAGTCCATGCCAAGGGGAAACCAGTGGGTTCAGCCTAGCTATTTTGCAGAATTAATTTAAAATGTGGGCACAATATATGATAAAACTAAAATCACATACAATTTCAAATACCTTTACCTATCCAAACCCCAAGGGAGAACCAAAATACACGTTTTTGTAAGTATCATGAAGACGCAGGTCATGATACAAAAGATTCTATAGCTCACAAGCAAGAGATTATGTTGTTAATTGAAAATAGGAAATTGACAACCTTTTTAAAAAAATCATGGCTCAAATAGAAATTAAGTTTCGAATAGACCTATCACAAACATTAACAAAGAATAAGTTAGTGATCCTGGTGTGCCAAGATCTGTTTCGAATGTCTCCAAATGAGAACAAACGATGATGATTACACAACAGTTTCAACATATTTTTTATGTAGATACAGAGTATTTAGATCTGGATCCTGATCAAAACCTATTAACATGGTGAGTGAGGGTAATGGGAAGGTTTCTGATTTGTGTAAATTCTTAGAGTTATTGATAATATTCAGAGGGGATACGTCAACGAAACCTTCAAATTTCTTTAGAAAAAACATGTCAACACTTTGGATGTTCAATTAAAAAGGAAGATATCAGTTTATTTATATCAAGAGCCTTTACCATTCATGGTTTTTTATGAGGATGATCTAAGAGACGTTGATAGACCACATGAAGACGGTGTGGTTATTTGGGATTTTATTGATGGTATTGAGATTCTAAAAATTATTATTGATACGAGTAGTTCAGTAAATGTATTATTTTATTCAGCCTATAAACAAATGAAAAATTCATCGGTGATCCAACCTTTGAACCGAACCATCGTAGGGTTTATAGGTAGTTCGACAGACGTCATGGGAGATTTTGAGGGAGAAACAACTCTTGGCAGGGGGACTTTCAAGAAATCAGTTCGAGTATTGTTTGTAGTGGTATATTTCCCAACCTGCTATAATTCCATTTTCGGCGGGTCTTGGCTCTTGAGGATGCACACCATTGCATCTACGGTTCATCAATGTCTAAAGTATTCTGGAGGAAATCAGGTGGGAGTAGTACAGAGCAGTCAAAAGATGGCTAGAGAATGCTATGTTGCGGCATTAGCTCCAAAGAATTTTAGTTTACCAACCACTAAATCAAAATAGCAATCAAAAGAGTTCCATTCGGGTTACCATCATATAGACGATCCAAGGGAGACTCCGGTACAATTATCCCGATTGAAGAAATAGAAATTCATTGTTTGGGGAAAGAAATAAATATTTTAATCGGTTCGAAATTATCAACGAGTTTGAAAAATGAGTTACTAAAAATTTTGTCCGAATATTAACCCGTGTTTGATTGGCATAGTGAAGATGTAACAGAAGTACCAGCTGATGTTATTTGCCATAAGTTGCCAGTACGATCAGATGTAAGTCCCGTGATCCAGAAAATAAGGCTTTTTCTAAGGAAAAATCAGAAGCAATATGTAAAGAGGTTGATCGGTTAACCAATATGGATCACATAAAAGATTCATAATACTCCTCGTGGACTGCTAATCCAGTTATTATGGAGAACGAAAAATGGCCAATGGCGCATGTGTATCAATTTTACCGATCTTAATAAAGCTTGTCTTAATAACCCCTTCCCAATACCTCGAATATATCAACTGGTGGATTCCACATGTGGCAATAAATTGTTATATTTTATGGATTCTTTTGTCGGATAGAATCAAATTCAAATAGATCTGAAAGATCAAGATCATACTACATTTATTACTGACCGAAGGCTACATTATTACAAAGTAATGCCCTTCGGGCTGAAAAATGCTTGTGCCATTTATCAATGTATGGTTAACGAAAAATTCGCTAGTCAAATCAGTAGAAATGTAGAGGTATACATAGATGATATGATGGTAAAAAGTGTCAAAGAGGAAGATCATTTATCCGATCTTAGATAAACGTTTTCTAAACTTAAAGTCATCAATTTGAAACTCATCCCGTAAAAATATACTTTCGCTGTTCAGTCTGGAAATGTTTTGGGTTATATAATCAGTGAGTGAGGGATATAGGCTGATCCATCATAATTGAACGCTTTATTATCCATTGATCCACTCAGATCGACGAAAGAGGTGCAAATACTCATGAGAAGGTTAGTGGCGTTGAATACATTTGTATCTAGATCTTTGGATAATTTCTCTCAATTAATTTAAGTTTTGAAAAACATAACGGAGTTTAATTGGTCCCCTAATTGCGACAACACTTTCATCAAAACAAAGAGGCATTTGCATAACCCAAAAACTTTGTTTAAGCCAACAGAAGGGGAGAAAATCAACGTAAAATTTGATAGTTTCGGATTATGTTTTAAGTGCATTGTTAGTATTAGAAATGGATAATTACCCCCGTCCTGTTTATTACATCATCAAAGGTCTACTTAATACCAAAAATAAGTATTTGAAGTTAGAAAAAATGGCTTTAGCCTTAGTCATTGCAGCAAGGAAAATGTGGCCCTACTTCCAGGGATATTCAATCACAGTTCGAACGTCTTTTCCTCTTAAACCCATGCTACAAAAGTCAGATGTTTTGAGCCGAATGACCAAGTGGTCCATTGGATTAGGAGATATCGTCATCTATTTTTCTCCTCAAACTGCTATCAAATGTCAAGTTGTAGAAGATTTCTTGGTAGAATTTTATTCTGGTCGGAAAACAATAAATGATTCTATGGAGTCACACAGAAACGAATGAGTGGTTCAAATCAATGGAGGATCTAGTACTATAGGATGCATGGCCAGAAAATGTTTAACTTCTCTATTTAAAGATTTTATGTACCAAGCTATTTGCTTTGGTTTCCAAGCATCCAATAATGAATTTGAATACGAACCAACTATTTGGTCTAAGACTCGCCCAAATTTATGGAGCCACAACAGTTCGATTAATGAGTGATTCGCAACTGTTCGTTCACCAAGTTCAAGACTTATGTGAAACGAAGAAAGAACAACTAGTAAAGTAACTCAAGGTATTGAAAGAAGCATCAATGTATTTTGAAAATGTGAGGTACGAACATATACCTCGGGCTGAAAATTTGATGGTCGATTCTTTGGCTACTATAGCCTATACTGAAGTATATCCTTGGATTTTGGTACAAGAATGTCCTTCGATCACAACAAAATTGTCAAATATCTTTCGTGTCCAATTCAAATTGGAGAAATGAAATTCAACTTTTTGTAACCAAGGGAATTTTTTGTGGAGAGTAAAGATCTAGCTAAAACATTGAAGTTCAAGGCACATGGATTTGTGGTTTTGGGAGAAATGTTGTATAAAAAGTCCTTCAGTAAACCATTGCTCTGATGTCTTGGATCGGATGAATCTCAAATTGTTTTATCTAAACTCTATGATGGAGAAGGATCAGCTCGTTGCGGTTAAAAATCTCTAACCAGAAGGGTTTTGCTAGCATGATACTATTGGCAAACCATTATGCCAGATGCTAAAGAATCGGTGAGCAAATGTGATCCTTCCCAAAAGTTTAGAAATGCAATTCATGTCCCAACTGGTCCGATGCAAAATATATCTGAAGCAGTGCTTTTTGATTGGTGGGGACTTGATCTTGTAGGGCTGCTACCAATGAAGTCTCGAGAACGACAAACAATCATGACCGCAGTAGATTAATTTAATAAATGAGTAGAAACTGTACCACGTTCCGGGACCACCTCCAAGGCGGTGATAAAGTTCATCTTAGCCTACATATCTTGTCGATTCGGAATACCCCGATGCATTGCAACTGATAATGGTCCTCGATTTGATAACCAAAAGATAGAACATTTTTGTGTTTCAAGAGGGATTCGACATTGTTTATCTTCAATATTTCATCCTCGAGCCAATAGTCAAGTAGAAGTGGTTAATCAGACTATACTGAAAGGTCTAAAAAATAATTTGGAAGGGTTACCGGGTAAGTGGCCGAACTATTTACATGAGGATTTATGGGCTTATAGGACTACTTCACACTCATCAACACAAGATTCACCTTTTTCTTTGGTATACGAAATAGATGTTATTGATCTAATTGAATCCACTTTTCCTTTTTTTAGAAAGTAAAACTATTCTAAACAAGATAATAAAATGGCAGTACGAATCAAATTGATCTTATTCAAGAAAAAAGACGTCAAGATCATCTCATAACGGTTCATTATCAAGGGTTAATGAAAAACATGTATGCTTCCGAATTTCGGAGAATAGATTTTAGTGTTGGGGACCGAGTTTTAAGAAAAGTGTTTCTGCATACCAAGGATAAGAGGCTAGGAAAATTGGCCCCGAATCGGGAAGGTCTGTAAGGGTTAAGCAACGGACTTAGTGGTTGGTTGATCAAAAGGGTGTTCCTTTAATGCACCCATGGAATGTAGAACACCTAATGATGTACTTGGAGTAAATTTGTAATTATTTACTTTAATTTTTTTTATGTAAATATTCAAATGTAGGCATACTCTAACCTATCTTGGTGGCTCGGGGAGGTTTTAACGAGGTGCTCGACTAGTCAATCAACTCGTTTTTAGCCTTTAACAATTTTTGTTTCTCTAAAGTTCGTTTTCACCTTCAAATGGCTTAAGAATAAGTTCATTTTGCTTTCGAATGGACTACCGTCGAAGAGCTTAAGTGTAAGTTCGATTTTGCCTTAAAATGGACTACCTTCGAATGGCCCAAGTACAAGTTTATGATGCTTTCGAATGGATCATCTTCGAATGACCTAAAATTATGGCCTAAGTATAAGTTCAATTTATCCTTCGAATGGACTACCTTCGAACGACCCAAGTACAAGTTTATGTTTCCTTTGAATGGATCGCCTTCGAATGGCCTAAAAGTATGGCATAAGTATAAGTTCATTTTTGCCTTCGACTAGATTACCTTCAAATGGCTCAAGTATAAGTTCATGTTGCCTTTAAAGTTTATATTTTTAGAAAAATATTGAAGAAACCAAAGTTAAAATATAAATAGAAATTATCAATACCAAATGCCTTGGTCATCCAAGGACTTTGTTCAAAAGTACATCACAAAATTCCTTGGCCATTCTAGGATTTTCCAACAATATATAGAAAACCAAATTTCCTTGCATCTGCCAAGGACTTGAAAAACCCTAGGAACTAGGAGTTTTTACTCTTTAGCTTCTTTTTCTTTTGATCTCTCTCCTTTCCTGTCCGAAATCCCTTTCTTTGATCCTACTTCATCTTCTCCATCAGAATTTCCTTCTGAACCTTCTTCAGAAGCGGCCATCTCATCGGCCATAGAAATTCCCGAAGGTATGAACTTCTCTGGAACCAAGCGCCACAATGATCTCAAGCTTAGATTCTGAAATGTCTTTTGAAAGAATAGTACCATATATGATTTAATATAGGATTCTCGAGCATTCAGTTTGTCTAGATTAGCATATGTGTATGCCTCCATCGCATCGTCAGCTTCTTGGGTCGATTTGGCTTCTAAATCTTTAATTTTTTTATTCAAACTCTTTCTTGTCTTTTTCCAAAGATTTGTTTCTCACCCATAGTACGATCCAAAGATTCTTGAGTGGTCTTCAATTGACCCTCCACCTCGGTTATCTTTATAAAACTAGAGTCTTCCAATTCTTTGAGTATGCTTCGAGCTTTGGTTACCTATTTTCATCCTTTTCTATTTCTGATCTAAGGGTCTCAGATTCCTTGATTACATCATCAGCTCTCGGTTTTTCTACATCAAAGGCCTCATGAAGATTCTTTTTCTCTTCTTCAAAGTTCTGAATAATTTCTCGCTAATTTTTTACTTCCTTTTCTAGTCGGCTATATGCCGACGCAGCCCATGATTGAGTATCTTACAACATCGTTTTCTTTTGAAATTTCAAAGAAAGTACGAGCATATACCATGTTAGGACCAATGCTTGGAAAGGCTTTATGAAAAGTTTTATAATCGAACCCAGTTAACTCATCCAAGAGATTATTCTCCCTGGTAGTACCTTCACTTTCAAAATTTGGAAATAAAAAGAGGAAAACTAGTGTGGGAATAACCGATACATGAACATTCGGACGCAATGTTAAATCCGAACTGATTGTGACTCTCTTCTTCTTTTCTACTTTTCTCCGTTACTTTTTGCAGAGCGCTTTTGAGTTTTCTTTGTTGACTCGACTGTATTAGTGGGCACAATATCTTCCTCCACCGTAGCTACAACAAACAATGATGCATCGATCCTTGGTGATTGTCCGTCGATATTTTCTTCATCAATACCTTGCGAAGCACTTTTCTTCTTCAGCTTATCCATGTGACTGGGTGGTTTTCTCCTTGTTGGAAGATGAACCTTCCCATCGGCCTTTTAAATCCAACGTAAAACAGTAGTGGGCGCATGAGGGGTGATGGATTCTTTCCATGAGAACTCTCTTTGTTTGAACTATTCCTCCGAAGGTGACTGCAGGTTAAATTCTCGGCAGTAAAACTGTCATGGAAATAATTGTTCTTTTTCATCTCACCTCATATGTGCAACTTATTGAAGGTACTTTGAGCTACTTTCAAGTGATGGATGAAACCATTCGAGAGAACTGAAAATAGATGTAATTAGGTCGATGTTCGAAGTAAAAATAGAAAAATTTAAAGGTGAAGTAGAATAGTTGGGTAAGATTACCTGGACATTTCCAAAATCTAGTGAGCTTGCTTGGGTTTCCGTGAGACGAAGATATTTTTCTAAAATTTTTGCATCGTCCACTAATAAAGGAATAATGCGTCTTCTATATCCTATCTGACTCCAAAACATCATTCATAACTTTGAACAAATTTCCCATATTGAAATGGTAAAAGGGGATATTGGAGTAACGACATAACCCAACAATGGATTTAATTTGCTCCATTGGCATAGGTGTTCGAGACAATCTTGATGATATAATATGACCGAGTAGAGTATACCACGTATTTGGACTAAGTTGACTTGGACATAACTTGACCAATTCGAAATACCTAACAATTTCGGGATCTCAGGGAAACCTCAGATCCCAATTCAACAATTCAGCAAAAGTAACTAACTCGTTTGAACCATTGTTCATCAAAGTTTTTCCAGCCTTGGGTAACCTAACCCTAATCGTATCAAGAAATCCCCATTTGGTATGAACTACCTCTAGTTCTTTTTCATCAAAATAAACATAGGATATCTTATTTACCGCTAAAAGATATTTTACTGTGGATATGTTGGGGAGAAGGTTTTGAGTACCAAGGATTGTTGTAGATGATTCTTGTAGAAGACTTCCAATACCTGTATGAGACCCTCTGTACTCTATGACTCGAGTAGTGACTATTGGACGAGAAGAAGCGGGAATATCGACAGCTATTCGGGATTTTATCTACTCTTCTTCTAATTCAAAGAGATTTAACCAACCACCTTTGATTAGAGTTGTCGTCGCAGTAAACATGCAATTACCGATGATTTTCTTTTCTTTGAACAAGTAATTTAACCCCTTTGAAAACGTATAAGAATGGCCAAATGAAAACTGGTTTTTATAGAGAAGTACTTAAGTAATTTAACCCCTTTGAAAACCTTATTAGAGAAATACTTAATTACGTTAGTTACCAAGGTAAAGGTAAGCCTAATGATTATACTCCCTAGGGAAATTCAAACGCCACACGTTTATTACTCTACTTTACCTATGGCAGAGTAAATGCAGAACTCGATAAGTAATTGACACGAGTAAAAGAAAAGCGGCGGAAATCAATGGTAATATCACAGAATATATAACGTTCTATACTGTTACTAATTTCGGTAAAAAATCCGAATTCCGGTTTTTCGGAAAAATCTGAATTTCTACGTTCAAATTTTTTGAAATTTTGATAAAATTGAAGTTAAGAATTAGTCTTCAAAAATGAGTTTTTTTATAAAGACTAATGGGGGCTATATGATGGGTCAGAAATCTTTTAGAGTGAAATTATGCTCAATAGTTAAACAATTCGGAGTAGTTCGGGTATTCTTACGAGGGGCAGTATCAACAAAATTCGAACCGCATTTAAATAGCACTTCTCACCTCTCCAACTGGACATTTCACTGGGGTGACAAAGAAAATAGCTAATTAGCCTACATTAATAACTCATTAATGAATTAATTGGGCATGATCCATGACCCGATTGGTTAATTCAAGAGTTAATACCTTTAAACCCGACCCATGACCATAATCTAACTCTATAAATATTCTAAAAAGCATCATTAAGAGATGATTGAGAAACACTTACGAAATTATTAAATAACCTAAGAACTCTGATTTTGAAACCCTTTCTCTGAAATCTTCTAAGAGTAACCAAGAACAAAATCTGATTATTACAAAACTACTTTCATAATATATATTAACCTCATCAACACTAAACAATATTTCAATAAAAAGAGAGAAGAAAAAGAAAAAGTGATAAAATGTGTCTTGTATACTTTCTCTATAGATATTGTTATGTTTCTCCATAAATATTGTTGTGTTTGTGTTTGGTACGAAAAAGATTTATTTATACGAAATGTTATTTATTTCCTAAAAATAAAAATTTTATTTCCAAAAACTAAAATCATAACCCTCATCAATATTATTATTTTTCAAAATAAGATAATAAAATATTATAACTTCTTTTTAGGAAACCAAATTTTTTTCTTTACTTTTATTTTTAGTTTCAAATATGTTTTTTTTTCAAGTCTTTAGCTTTAAATATTTTTTCATTTCTAGCTCATTTTTACTAATTAGCCAATTTTTCCTCTTTTATCTCTCAATGTACTAATAAATAAAATTATTAATTAGAATTAATAATTAAATTAGTATAAAATTAATGTTAAATATCATTTTATTATATGAAGTTCAATTAGGGATTTGGACTTAATCTCAATTGCACTATCATCCTTAAATTCTGGTTTATGTCTACCTAACATTATCTAACTAATTATTTTCTTTCAAATTAGTATCTAAACTTTATGTTTACTTTTAATTGTCAAATTGGTGTTCTATTATTCACACAACCAAAATTTGATATGGTATCTATACAATTGTATTCACAATTAATTTTCATCTATTAACATAGTAATTATTTTATTTATCTCAATTTTTTTATAAACCATAAACAAAAGAATGAAATATTCCGATAACCACCATGGTATACGTTACATTACCGGTAACCACCTGAGTTTTCAAGTTTACCAAAAACAACAAGCAACATAACTTCTTCCAACTATACCATTGAACCGCACAACAACATGCAAACTTAATAATGAGTTATTTTTAACTTTCAAAAGTCCATGTATTTCAAACTCTAACTAAAACAATATAATCCAAAAATACGTATCTAAAACAATATAATCCAAAAATACGTATATGTTTATTTTGTAAAAACATACAAAACGAAATTTATGAGTAATATTTTTGAGAATTTTTTTTTCTTATTTTCGCAGTCATATTACTCATAATTTCGCAACTAGAACACGTCGCTTTTTTTCATACTAATTTCGCAACCAAATTGCATGTATTTCCGCAACTAGAACACAATCCATTTTTTATATAAAAAAGTTTTTTTAACATAAAAATACACATATCTTTGTAACTACAAAAAAGATAGTTGTTTCACACTCAATTAATATTTATTTTATTTTATTTTTTGACATAATCACACTTTTTTAGAAATTAAAATCTTATTTTTGCAAGTATTATCTTTTTTATTTACTCAACATATTTGCATATAATATTAATTTTTTAGATTTTTTTTAACAAAAATTGTTCGTCTAATAGACCTTTTTCTAAGCATCAAAGTAAATTTTATAAAAAAAATTAGGAGCCTTAGCTCACTCCTTTAAACAAAACCATAACTCCATGTGTAGTTTTTTTTTAATGAAAAATCAAAATTGTAACACAACCTTTTATTTCAGCGTTAAGCTTTTTTCAAATTCATCTTCGTCCAGAAAAAATAATTTCAAAAGATTTCAAAATTTGTTGGATCATTTTTTTTGTTTGGGTTTGGTTATGAATTCTAGAAATTATCTTTGATTTCTTTAATCAGGGAGTGTGACTTGATGTGAACCATATTCAAAGTTTGACAACCCTATCTTCTCGTGGATTAAAATGTGTTTTTTCAATGAAGTTTTGTTTGATGAGTATAATTGAATTATTTTATTTAAACAAATATTTTAACCAAAAAATCGAACCACGAGAGGTTTTCACTTTTAAGCGTCCGCTAAAGCTCCATTTCGAACGACGACTGCGTTCATGCTTGCCATGTGAATGGATATTTGTCTCACAAATGATTGTTATATGGTTGATCCTGCTTGTAGTCATATGCTTGTCTAATAGATTAAGTCATGCATGTGTAAGTACGAACTAGTTTAGGGTGTGAAACTACGATGGCTCATTAAATCAGTTTTAGTTTGTTTAACGGTATCTGTTACTCGGATAATCGTAGTAATTCTAGAGCTAATATGTGCAACAAACCCTGACTTCTGGAAGAGATGCATTTATTAGATAAAAGGCTGACGCTGGCTTTTCCCGTTGCTATGATGATTTATGATAAATGGACATAGTTGGGTTTGATTAGGCGGAATCACGGGTCATGGAGGGAGTCATTTCCGGTCAACAATCAACTTGGCTGGTTCCACGAAATTTAATTGACATGGACGTGTACGTCTAACATTTTCTTTTGTCTACTATGATATTGGTCTCACTTTTTCGACAAAGCAATCTAAATTCGGTTTAAATTATTACTTTTTAAAGTATAAACTATTATATATTTGTGTCCATATTAAGTAAAAAGTAAAAAAGTTAAAACGATTAGTTTACAGGGAGAAAGGTTCCTCTCTAGAAATCACCTCCTCGCGTTCTTCCGATCATCTTGTCCGGAACAAAGAAGTGTTCAAGCTTCTTTTTCTCGGTCTCTCCTCATCACAAACAAGTTTTGTCTGTGATAGGGAGATTAAACTCGACTATTCGTCCCCATCTTGCCTAAGGAAGACATTAATCACCTTTCCTCCCCGAATTTCATTCATGGAATCTGAAGTTTCTCAAACTCCATTTATGGAGACTCTCTTTTCTAACCAGAAAATCAACTAGTTCCTCATTACCGAAACCAACCACATTTTCGCCTACCTCACTCGGCATTTACAACTTCCCTCTTCCCCAAATAGCAGTACTCATGATTAAATGGAAGCCGCGAGAAGTAAATGATCGTCTGGTTTTTCGAAAATCTGCTCCCTTGCTGCATTGTTTCTTGTTCCCAAGGGAGGTTAACGCGGTTAACGACAACTCCTCTTGGCGATTACAGACCTTGCCTCTCTCCCTCTCTCCTCTCCTCGACCAGCGTGGCATTAAACTCGCTCGCATATCGAGCGTCAGATTGTTCTTCATGCTTATTGGCCCTCTGCGTGATTCTATTTGCAGCCTCTTCTTTCTCTCTCTCTCCTTCAACCAATAAGCCAACCCCCGCATTAATTTCACATTTAATGCTTACCCTTTGCTCACACGCCAAACTTTCACCCTTCTACTTTTCCCTTCGCTAAAGAACCTATCCCTCTCCCTCCATAAATGCCCAACCCGACTGTCTCCTCATCATCCACTACCATTCTCTTAACCCCTCGACTCACTCTGTCATCCTCTCTTCCCCCTCTCTATCCTTCATCTCCTCCGTCACCATGGTGGAAACCAGAACCCAGAGGTCAAACAAACGCAACTCCTCCACTCTCCCTCCAAACAGAAAAATGACCCCCCGTTTCAATAAACGGCGCGACACCTCATCTTCCTCCTCTGGAAGCTCCCGCCCAGAAAGTCCTAACACCACTCTATCCCTCCAAACCACTTCGTCATCTCCCCCAACCATCACTATCTCTTCCACAAACTCCATGCTTGGCCTTCCACTCTCCATCCACTCCTTTCCGCCACCATCCTTCGCTAAAAGCCCAACCAGTGCTCTCTCATACGAGCACCACCGGGACATGGAGATCTCTCCGCTCTCCTTGTCTCTTCCTGTCATGCAGGTCATCTCTGATGATGAGGAAGACCCATCGGATCGCTCATCGGCTCAAAAGGAGCAGCTCCAAGACATCTTCAAGCGAAATAAACACCTTATCCAAGCTATATCATCCATCAACTCATTTTTCGTGCCTGCCATTGTCCCTCAAGTGTCTGCCTCTGTTGCTCAGTATCCCGACGTCATCTCCCCTGAGTCCTCATCCAGAAGGAGTCTTCAACATGGAAGTGGCTCGGACGCCATACTAGGCCTTAACATGTAAATCAATAAAAAAATCCCTCCTACCCTTCTCTTCGGAACCCTGTATCCCTCTTCTACCCCTCTAACATCGGTATCCTCGGCCTCTCCTAACTTTGCAGCTTCTTTATCCTCTTCCCAAATCCCCATGCAGACAGACCCAAAACTTATCTCTCAAAATTCCCTCTATCCTATTTTTACCCCCACCAGCATGCATGCAAACCGTATACCTTCCTCTCAGACTGAAAACCCATATCCCGTGTCTAGCAAGTATCTTTTTAACCCAAACCTTAACTCTGTCGTCCCTAGCTCCTTCACAGCCAACCCCTCACCTTCTAACATCCTCGCTACTGCTGTCCAAACCCTCCAAAGTTACTCCTTCCAACAAACTTCCCTAGCCTTAACATCCCCTTTGTTCTCCCTTTATGGTTCCACTGTCATTCACACCTCTAGCCTATCTACCCGCTCGGACTAAACCCCTCGCCTAAACCCAAGTCTTGCTCGTCAGCCTTTTCCCGAATCCTTTCTTGGTCGTAATAGTAAAGGTTACGCAATCTCGCGTTACCCGAAAGCTTACCGTCTAATTGTCTTCCAACTTGTCGCCCCTGTCTCCTTTGCCCAAAGCCAACCTGTCCAAGATCAAACCCTGAACCCAAACGTGACTCAGCCCTCAACCTTCTGCTCCTGGGCTAATGTAGCTGCTGCTGACCAAGAGCCAAAGAACCTGATGGCTATCAAGAAAACAGACGATGTCCTCTACGAAAATGACACCCTTATCTTCCCCGAGGACGCTCTCACTGGGGGTCCTGAGGAATGGAACAAATGCCTTTCGGTTACTTTATTTCCAAGCGAAGAGCCACTTCGCATGTTCAGTTCCTCGCAAATCAGATATGGGGTTCCATGGGTCTTCAGGAGTGCAAGCCCACACCGTCAGGACACTACTTCTTCCACTTCTCGCCGGCTGATACTGTGATGGATGTGCTCGAAAGATCCCATGGTTCTTTAGCATCCATCCAGTCTTTCTAAAGATATGGGCCCCCATAGAGACCCTGCAGAAAGAGGCTCTCAAAGCCATCCCCATGTGGGTCAAATTTCATGGCATGCCGCATGAACTCTGGTGGGGCTCAGCATCCTTGGAAGCTCTCTCGTGTCCCCATTGTATGTTGACAGTCAGACTACTAGCCACACCCGCCTGAGCTATGCCCGCATCTGTATCATCATGCAAGCCTATGCCCCTTCCCCTCCTCCTTAAATATTGGCTGCCTCGGGAAGAAGCATATAATACAATTTGAATATCAAGGATTGCCGACTGTCTGCACCCGCTGCTCATCTTATGGACATGCATCAGCATCCTGCCCACAGCCAGCTGAGCCTACTTCTGCTGCTGAATCAATCCCTCGAAGGCTAGGAGAAGAGCCAATGTCGGACTTTCCTAACGCTTCCCTCACTGACTCAGTTGGTAGCGAATCCTCTCCAAGCTACGAGAATCTGCACCCTCTGACTACCTGGAATGGCTGGACCAAAAGCCAAATAGGAACCAACCTCAGCTCTGTAGCAGCCCAGATAGGTCCGAGCAGCAGAGCAAAATCGCCGACTGATATCACGTCTCCTGGAATCTCACAAGGTCATATTAGTGTTACTGTTTCTGTGAATGGGATCAGCCCCTGGATGTTTAAGTGTTTTTCTATCCCTTTGTCTTCCGTTATTACTTTAAATAAAACTTACTTGCTGGAATGTTCGCGGTCTTAACGATCTCGTTCGTCAAAAGGATGTTCGGGACTTTGTTTTTTCCGAATAGTATTAACTTGATTTACATGCTAGAAACCAAGGTAAAATCGAACAATGTTAGCTTGATCATGCAATGCATGCTCCCTTGGTGGCACTACGTCACTAACCATCATAACCATCATTACGACCGTATTTGGCTTGCATGGAACCCTAGTGTATTCCATGTCAACTCTATATTTTCTTCGGATCAAATTTTGTATTGTCTCATAACTTGGACCTCCACCAAAAAATATTTCTACTCCTCATTTATTTATGGCTTTAATGACCCGCAAAACTGAACCCCGCTTTGGAATTACCTTTCCTCCTTAGCCTCCACCCTCCCCCAGGCCCCTTGGGCCGTCTTAGGTGACTTCAATGTCATTCGAAGTCCCCTAGAAAGAACCACTTCTGACCCTAGACGGAACAGCTCCATTGCGGAATTTAATGACTGCTGCTGTAACTGCAACCTTGATGACCTTCGTACCTCGGGTTTTCAATTTTCTTGGTTCAATTACCAAATCTACAACCCCATCTCCTCTAGGATTTATAGAGATTTAGTTAACGACCGTTGGGATAATTATTTCCCTAACTCTTTCGCTCATTTGGACCCCCCCCCCCCCCCCTAGGACCTCGAACCACACCCCAATAATCCTTCACCTCATCACCCCGGTTTTCCCTAAGCCCAAACCTTTTAAATTCTTCTCTATGTGGAGCCTCCACCCGGAGTTCCTTAACATTGTAGCCAGTAGTTGGGCCTTCCTATGCCCATCGAATCTGATGCAAAATATCTGCAATAAGCTTGATCGGCTCGCCCCTAAGCTGGACCGGTTAAATAACAGAGAATTTAGTGACATCAGCAATAGAGTTGAAAAAGCTCAAGACAACCTTTAGCAGGCCCAGCTAGAGCTGACCTCTAATTACTCGGACCGGAGTTTCATTAAGGAGAGGAAAGCGGCCAACAGCTACATCTTTTATAATCGGGCGGAGGAATCGTTTCTCAAGCAAAAATCCAGGGAAACCTGGCTCAAGATGGGCGATAAAAACACCAAATTCTTCTACAATAGTATAAGAGCCCGCAGAGTCCGTAGCAAGATCATTTCTGTCATCACACCGGATGGCCAGGTGAGCTATAGTCCTAGAAAAATCTTGGACATCTATCTCAATCATTTTAAAATCCGTCTAGGAACGTTGAGTCCGAATAACTACCCATGACTAGATAGAATTAGATCCCTCCTCACCGATAAAGTCTCCTAGACTGACAAAGCCAAAATGTCCAAGCCGATTTTGGATGAGGAAATCAATGACGCCCTTTTCGACATAGATAGTGATAAATCCCCTGGGCCTGATGGGTTCAGCGCAGAATTCTTTAAATCCTGTTGGGCCATTGTGGGCCCTGATATATGTTCAGTTGTTAAGCATTTTTTCATCCAGGGTAAGACGAACCTTGAATGGAACAAAACCCTCATCGCGCTAATCCCCAAGAATGATAACCCTTCCTCCCCCTCCGACTACAGACCCATCTCTTGCTGCAATGTTATGTACAAAATAATCTCGAAAATCTTGGCCAACAGAATTAAACCCTCCCTCTCCTACCTTATTGACCCGTCCCAGTTTGCCTTTGTTCCGGGCCGCTCAATTGCTGATAACATCCTCATTTCCCAAGACCTTATGCACGGCTACCATACTAACCGTAAAGGCCCTCGTTGCTCTTAGGTGCGACCAAAGTCCCACATCCCACATCGGTTAAACATGAGAAGAAAGACCAGTATATAAGTTAAGAATAAATCTCCATTAGTGTGAGGCCTTTTGGTAGTGGACCAAATGCAAAGCCGTGAGGGCCTTCGGGTGCCAAAGCGGACAATATCATACTAGTGTTGAGATCGGTTGTGTTCTTACTTATATACGGTGGCGGAATATGCGGACTGGACCCCCATATTCCCAACATGTGGTATTAGAGCACCAGGCCCAGACGGAACGCGATGTGGTGGATTGTGATGTGGGTGAAATTCTGCGAACATCATACCAAAAGTCGAGAGCCATACTCAAGGTCAATGGTCTGCTGGATAGATGGAGCGCCACGGCTCATCAAGCAGGTGGCTTGATAAAGGAGCGGTGCAGATTCATCTAAAGATGGAGCACCACGGCTCATCAAGCAGGTGGCTTGATCATGGAGCGGCGCAGATTCATCTAAAGAGGGAGTGCGAGATGGCTCATCAAGCAGGTGGCTTGATCAAGGAGCGGCACAGAGCAGATAGATCCGCCCTAAAGCTCTAGAGTTCAGGTTTCTCTTCACCTGACTAGAGTAGGCGGATGGAAGTCAATTGAGAGGAGGCTAGAGTGGTACTTTGTTCGAGAGGAGGATTGTTAGGTGCGACCAAAGTCCCACATCCCACATCGGTTAAACATGGGAAAAAATATCAGTATATAAGTTAAGAATACATCTCCATTAGTGTGAGGCCTTTTGGTAGTGGACCAAATGCAAAGCCGTGAGGGCCTTCGGGTGCCAAAGCGGACAATATCATACTAGTGTTGAGATCGGTTGTGTTCTTACTTATATACGGTGGCGGAATATGCGAACCGAACCCCCATATTCCCAACAGTTGCACCTTCAAGATAGACCTTATGAAAGCTTTTGACAACGTCCGTTGGGAGCTAGTCCTTGATGCCCTTTTTGCCATGGACTTCCCTATAGAAATGATTAGCTGGATCATTCATTGCATCACCACCCCCTCATTTGATGTTTGTGTTAATGGAAACCCCACCAACTTCTTTGCTGGGGAGAGAGGTCTTAGACAAGGGGACCCCCTCTCCTCCTACATATTCGTCATTGTGATGTAGGTATTATCTCGCATTCGTCTGGAAAAGAGCCAGAATCCCAGATTTGGATTTCATTGAAAATGCCACTCGCTGAAGATTATTAATCTTTGCTTTGCGGACGACCTTATGATATTTTGTCGAGAAAATGTTGCTTCAGTCGCTCTCATCCAGGAAGGCCTAAAGAAGTTTGTCGCGATCTCGGGTCTGGACCTCAACCTGGACAAAAGCCAGATTTTCCTATGAGGAGCCTCTCATTCGGTAAACGAAGCCATCATCGACATTCTGGGCTTCAGTGAAGGCCACATTCCGGTCCGTTGCCTGGGTGTTCCCCTCATCACCTCCAGACTCAGCTACAATGATTGCCGCCCCCTTTTTGAAAAGGTCCTCAGTCGTATCAACTCTTGGACGTCGAAGCATCTCTCTTATGCGGGCCGTCTCTAGCTCATAAAATCAGTTCTCTTTGCTAGCCAAGTCTACTGGTCCTCCATGTTCATCCTTTCGATCAAGGTCCTCAACGAGCTATCTCAACTCCTTAGAAGATTCCTTTGGTCGGGGTCGGAGATGAAAATATCGTTGGCCAAAGTTTCTTGGGCCAAGCTCACCTTGCCCAAAGAGGAGGACGGCCTTGGGATCCCAAACCTAAAAATTTGGAATCAAGCGGCCGCCCTAAAAAGTTTTTGGTCCATCTTAACAAGGAACCCGAACTCTATATGGACCAAATGCACTATTGCGGAAAAGATAAAAAACAAAAATTTCTGGACAAGGGCCATCCCACCTAACGCTAGCTGGGGTTGGAGGAAAATTCTAAAGCTCAGACCCTGCGCAACCGACCTTTACTTTGTCAAAATTGGGGATGGTCGCAACACTTCAATCTGGCACGATCCTTGGTTATTCCCCAATTCCTTAATCAAATGCTTTGGGAGCGGAATCGCTAACATAGCTCGCCTCAGAAACATCTCCCACGTATCTGGCCTTAACATAAATGGATCTTGGAAATGGCCCCTCAATACCAGAGCTCAGAACAGACGCCTACTTTCTCACTTGACAGAGATTCGAGCAGCCCTCACCATTCTCCCTCCCCTTGCAATGCGGAAGACATTTTCCTCTGGACTCCCAACAAGTCAAAAACCAACCTTCACCATCAGCATCATGTACGTCGCCATTAGACCCACAGGCTCTAAAGTGGCCTAGGGCCCTCTCGTATGGAATAAATTCTCTATTCTACGCCACTCATTCATCTCTTGGATGGCAGTCCAAAACAAGTTATCCACCAAAGATAAACTCATTAGTTGGGGACTTGACTCTCCGCCTGATTTTGTTTTATGCTCTGAAAATCTGGAGACCCTCGACCATATCCTCAACTCCTATCCTTACTCCTCCTGCATCTGGGATAACATCTACAGGAAACTTCAAATTAACATGCCCCTCCGAACCTGGAACTCTCGGGTTGAAAATAGATGTCAGTGAGATTCAAGACCCCACGCTCTTTTATAGAAGACTGCTTTTTGTGCCACCATTTATCATATTTGAAGGGAACGAAACGCTCGAATATACAACAACTCCCCATCGCCAAACTCGTGCATTGCCCACCGAATCCTGTCGGATCTCCGATATCGGCTTCATGGGACCAAAATCAAATTTCCAATATGACTTCTTCGCTTTATTGTAATAGCTAGCTTCTTCTAGACCTCTTTAGCACTATTCCTAGGTGTATCATCCAGTCCTAACTTGTTATCTTCGTTGGGCTTGGGCCACTGGCCAAAACGCATATCATTGTAAGAACAATTTATTTTAATACAATTTACAGCTTTTTATACCCAAAAAAAAGTAGTACTAACATGGGTATAAATTGTTCAGCTGAACCCTTGCTAAATCCAAATATATTTGGTCAGGCATTCTGCCGACTAAAAACATTAATTATATTTGTAATTATATAAGATAATATTTTTATTTAATTTAATGAATAAAATAATATTTTTTATTGAGTGTTATATTTTATTACCTACTTTTTATTCACACACCTCATTTTGAATATGAACTAATTATATTTACAAAATTAATGTTGTACGACCGAAAAGTTCATCAATAAATACTAAAAAGTAAATCAAGAAAAGAGATCAGATCATGGAGAATTTTGAATAAGAAAACAATTCGATTAGCAATAAGAACGTTGTTAGCAAAAAAAATAGAGGAAATAAGAATATGTTAGTCAAATTGTTCTTTCAAATGGCCAGCCTTCTACGTTCAGCACAACATCTTAAGAGGAGTAGGTCGGGATATTGCAAGAAACAATGTATACCACTCCTTAGTTGAATTTGAAATCAAAGATCATAATCTCGAAAACGATAACGGTGAGCATTCCTCCTCACGTTGAGAGGAAACATCTTGACATGGTTCAAAAACCTCTCAACATGTTGTATTACAAGCTTTAATATGTTAGGAACAATGTTCTAAAATCATGTTGTAGCATATAAATTAACGAAGGAATGTGATCATATCATCTATTGCAAACAAAAACCATATGAAAGTTTGAAATAATATACTAAGAGGTTTATAAACACAAAAACTGAGCTACATAATTTCTATGATTTAGTAGTCGTCGCCACATACACATTGAATATTGGCAAGATAATTAGCAACCGTTATTATGAAATATAAATCCGTTACTTTGAAAGACTTATTAGTTCAAGTGGAAAGATACATCTGTGTAGAATACATTCAAAAAACAAGGCTCAAAATAGATAATATCACTTAGTCAGCATACCCAAAGAGCAATGCAAGAAATAATGAATCACACATTAGAGCATAAGTTAAGTCTAAGCCGCGCAATGAATCTACTAAGAATAACAACCATGAAGGATCATCTCGATCAAGCAATGAAAGTTATCAAGGAAAATATAAAGGAAATTATGGCAATGGGTGAATATCAAGAGCTTAACTTAGGGCCCGTACACAAAAGTAATGGTGAATCAATACTATATTAAAGAACTAAACACACTATTAGATTCGAAGGCCATAAAATTTAGAAAGGCCCTGGGATATCAGAGATGAATATAAGTATGGTAAATTCTATAAGCGATATAAGCCATTATATAAGATATTATTCGGATCCATTGGATCAAATCTAAAGCTTGGTCGACGAAAGCAAACTATCAAAAAAATTTAAAAGTAAAAAGAATGATAACTCAAGAGAATTGACAAAGACCGATACTAGTTATCAAGCAATGAATGACTGAAGTAAGAAAAAAAGAGTTAAGATCTCTATAAAGTAATGTAATTTTTGTAGAGGAAGAATATAACTATTTTGGGTTACGATCCAAGCAATCAATCTTCATAGATTAAGAACTTCACGATGAAGAAGGGAGTTCACATTATAGATATAAACCTTTGCAGAAAAAAATTCTCCTTCGAGGCTACTATTGACCCAAATAATGGAGGACCCAAAAAACAAGGTCAAACATTATGGTACATGTCAATGGTTTTCCAACTTTATCCAAGTCTCAAGCGTATTATTAGAAGCAATATCTCAAAAAATTCAACTCGACAGATGATAATAGACATTGCGAGTCTTCTTCCTAAAGCTTCCGACAGAAGTAAATTTTGTATAGTAGCACTAGACTACTTTCCAAATGGGTAAAAGCTCAAAAAATAACAAACATCACAATAAAGGAAGTGGTTAATTTTCTCAAAACAAACATTTTTATTGTTATTGAATATCAATAGTCATTACGATCGACATAGGGACAAAATTTCAAAATGATAAAGTAACGTGGTTCTCTAGAATGAAAGGTATTAAGAAAATATTTTCCTCTCATTTTCATCTACATGAAAATGGCAGGTAGAAGTTACCAACCAGAAAATATCTGAAGGGATAAAAAAATGATAGAATGAGTATGAGGAAATTGGCGAGACTTTATACATGAAATTTTATGGTCCTACAGAACCATACCGAGGAAAAAAACAAATGAAACTTCATTCAATATAGTATATGATATAGAAGTAGTAATATTAGTTGAAAAATCAAAACTCATTTATAGGAATATCCACGTACAAACAATTAGGCAATTCAGAAGCTAGATAAGCATAACTTTATATGATAAAGAAGAATATAGTAAAAGCTCACCTATGGTCAGAGCATTACAAATATCTAAGAAAAAATAAATATAACTCTAAGGTACGATTATGGAGCTTTGAGGCAGTGGACAAATGCATAAAATAGTATTTATCCATACCAAGGAGAAGGCTCATAACAAACTGGCCCCAAATTGGGAAGATCTCATACACTGCGAATAAAAATTAAAATCATGAACAGATTAGCTATTGAACGTGAAAGGAAACCAGCTCCAACAACTGTAGAATATTGAACACCTAAACTTTTTATTATTCCTCATATTATATGACCATTTTCTTCACTTACTGTAATTTTGTAAATTAGTTGGCTTTGCAAGAGGTATAAACATATTTGAGACACCTTATCATTAAGAATGTTTCCAAATTATATTGTGTTATTATATCATGGAGTGAATGTACGCATTATTATATAATATATCAATGAGTTTTCTATAAATTTTTCTAAATCATGTCAAGAAATGAATCTACAAATTGTATGAAAATATTTTAAGGAACAAATCTAAGGATTTTGTGAAAGTAAAATCTAAGGATTTTGTGAAAGTAAAATCAAATAAAAGGGTTCAACTATCCCAAATAAAGAAGACCTAAAGATGTGAATACAAGTATAAGCTCTCGAGGTGCTACGATATCACTATAAATAAAAGAATAGCAATTCTTGAGAACGTTGCTATCAAAAAAAGTGGATGAGACAAAAATATGTTAGTCGAACTATTCTTTCAAATGGCCAACCTTCTACGTTTAGCACAAGATCTTAAAAGGAGCAGGTCAGGATGTTGCAAGAGACGATGTATACCGCTCCTTAGTTGAATTTGAAAGCAAAGATCATAAGTCCTGAAGACGATGACGGTGAGCATTCCTCCTCAGGTTGAGAGGAAACATCTTAACATGGTTCAAAAACCTCGCAACATGTTGTATTACAAGCTTTAATATGTTAGGAACAATGTTTATAAATCACGTTATAGCATATAAATTAATGAAGGAAGATGATTATATCATCTATTGCAAACAAAAACCAAAGGAAAGTTTGAAAGAATATACTAAGAGGTTTATAGACACAAAACTTGAGCTGCATAATTTCTATGATTTAGTTTTCGTCGCCACATACACATTGAATATTGGCAAGATAATTAGCAACCGTTATTATGAATTAGAAATCCGTTACTTTCAATGACTTATTAGTTCAAGTGGAAAGATACAATTGTGTAGAATAAATTCAAAAAACAAGGCTCAAAATAGATAATATCACTCAGTCAGCATACCCAAAGAGCAATGCAAGAAATAATGAATCACACACTAGAGCATAAGTTAACTTCTAAGACGCACGATGAATCTACTAAGAACATCAACCATGAAGGATCATCTCGATCAAAGCATAGCAATGAAAGTTATCAAGGAAAATATATGGGAAATTATGGCAAATGGTGAATATCAAGAGCTTAACTAAGGGCCCGTACACAAAAGTATTGGTGAATCTATAACATATTAAAGAACTAAACACACTTTTAGATATCGAAGGCCATAAAATTAGAAAGGCCCCAAGATATCAGAGATAAATATAAGTATGATAAATTCTATAAGCGATATAAGCCATTATATAAAATATTATTGGGATCCATAGGATCAAATCTAAAACTTGGTAGACGAAAGCA
The DNA here is from genome assembly GCA_036936605.1 of Limnanthes douglasii subsp. nivea. NCBI lineage: Eukaryota > Viridiplantae > Streptophyta > Magnoliopsida > Brassicales > Limnanthaceae > Limnanthes > Limnanthes douglasii. Next base: position 281,724,026 of record JAUPFV010000004.1, read on the forward strand.
AACTATCAGAATTTGTTAAAAGGAAAATTAATGATGACTCAAGAGAATTGACAAAGACCGATACTAGTTATCAAGCACTGAATGACTGAAGTGAGAAAAAAAAGTTATGATCTTTATAAAGTAATGCAATTTTTTTAGACGAATAATATAACTAGTTTGGGTTACAATCCAGGAAATCAATCTTCATAGATTAAGAACTTCATGATGAAGAATAGAGTGCACATTATAGATATAAACCTTTGCAGAAAATAATTCTCCTTCGAGGCTACTATTGACCCAAATAATGGAGGACCCAAAAAACAAGGTCAAACATTATGGTACATGTCAATGGTTTTCCAACTTTATCCAAGTCTCAAGCGTATTATTGGAAGCAATATCTCAAGAAATTCTACTCGACGGATGATGGAAAATCAGAGTACTAAGGTGAAAAGTGTAAATCAATGATAAGTTAAAATATTGGTAAAATATAACACTAGTGATAAGTGAAAAAAATCACTTTTAAAGGTCAAAACCTTACAAAACTACTATATTAAAGGAACTTAGTTTGTAACATAACCATGCTTAAATGGTTAAACTTGATACAAAAATAATAATAAATTTATTTGAGATCAGGTGCCGAAGCATCAGTATGGCTTTTAGAAAGAGAAGAATCATCCAAAACAATTGGAGGAATATTTTGCAAAAAATGGAAGTATATTTTCGGCCGAAATAGGAATAAATGCATTAATAGAAGTAGGTTGAAGATTTAGGCATGATTCTATAGGATAGACAATCACGAGAGCTTTTTTAACAACATTATTTTCATCACAAGAACAATCATCGTAAACTAATGTTCCCCACAATTTTTTTATAGAATATCAACATAACAATAACCTCTTTTTGTCGATATGATAAAAGAAAATTCATGAGAATCGGTTCGTGGAACGATTGAAGTTTTATTAGCCTTATGAATCTAATTTCACATCTTATTTAAGAGTATGTTATGATGGATCTCATGAAATTGAGGCACTAAAGTAGCCTCAACTTTGCATACGATATCATAAGAATTGGACACTATTTTTGTTGAGATTTTACCACAATCTCATTCTAGATAGATTTTTTACATTTTAATATCACCTAAATGTGAATAATCTCTTCTAAATAACCATCCAAATATTGCTAAAAAATATCCCGCTCATAAAATATTTTAGCCATTATTTTATAATATCTAGTCTGCTCAGTTGTTCGAAGGATAAATCCTTCTTTTAGTTTAAGGATATGATTTTTCGGCTCATAAGAGAGAGTCTTTTGTAACTTGAATATATAAGAGTAAAAATCTTATTGTAAAGGGCGAATGTTTTTTATACATAAAAAATCACTATATTTATAATCATATTCTTTACTCGAAAGGGTTTGCACCAACTTGGAGAAATCGAATTTTCACGTTACTTCAATAGCCCACTCTATTATTATTATTATTGTTATTGTTATATTCGAAAGGGTCAAAGTATTCGTAAATGTATTGTGAAACATGTTATATTTTAGTTTTTTCTAATAAAGAATTAACATATTTTACTTTTGATGTTTAGGTAACTACATAAGAAACGACTGCCAATGAAGATTCATTGCGAGTATCAACATGCCCAAAGAGATTAACCATGTTCAAGAAGTAAAATCTAAAAACTATTTGTTTACGATGACGAATAAGAGGATCAACCATTCCTTCAAAATCAGAATTGTCATGTTGATGACATATTTCACAATATGACTATTGTTCTATCTTTTTCTAATTTTATAAAGAAATTGGGGTAAAAGAAGGAGGAATAGCATGAATACAGAATTATTAAAAGCTAAAAAAATAAAAATTTAATTACTTTATGTAAGGAAACAAGAATTACAATTTGTCAAGAATTACAATTTGTCAAGAAAAAACTATAATGACAGTTTTGCTTAAAAGTTCAAAATGACAGCGAAATATCGTATTTATTAAAAAATGTATGTGAAAAGAAGAAACATTACCCATGATGAAGGGATGTGTAACGACAATACGCATGTAGTCGTCTTCACCCATAGACTTCATATTAGTATAAAAACAACCATCTTAAGCAATTGTACACAATCTATCACTTTGTTTTTATGTATGTTGTCAAAAAGTAAAATAAATTTTAAATTTCATTAATGGTCCACCTATTTAATAAATCCTTTAAATACGAATTTTGGAATAATAATCGTCACCGAGAAAAAATATTAAACCAAAATTATATTTCATTAGTTTTTCCTTCTTTCTGTGGAAGAACTGGTAGGCTACTTTTCAGATCTGAATAGTTATTATTTCATTCTTTGAAACAACTATGGGGCATTCCTTTGTTTGTTGAAAAAACTAGGCAGACTACTCTTCTGATTTAAATAATTCATCATTCAGTTTTGGAAAGAACTAGGAGAGTTACTCATCAGACTTAAATAATTTTTCATTCATTCTTTGGAAAAACTAGGACGAATACTCTTTAGATTTAGATAGTTATTCCTTCATTATTTTAAACAGTTACGGAGGCTACTCTTCATATTTAATTAGTTCTTCCTTCATTTCTTGAAAGAACTAAGGGAGCTACTACTATACATAGCACAAATCTGAAACATCATGAAAACAATAATTTCAAAGTCTCATCGAAGAAAATTCATAACAATATGTACTCTTTTCTCTTTTGTAAAATATATGTTTTTTCTCAATGCAGGTTTTAGTTGGTGAATTTTTAAATGAGGCAAGAATATGGTATGAACGAGTTAGTCCAGAGACGAATCCGAGATTCTTTCGGCTAGAGGAATATGAACCCATTAACAGGTAACATCGCCGTATTTTATGACTCTTATGATCCCAAACAAAAGAAGCTAATATAAAATATGATATACCTTAGGAATTGGCATTTTATTGTAACAACAAAAACTGAGTAAAAAAATTACAAGTTAAAGAAACATGACCAGAATCAAATGATCAAGAGTTAGTCGTTTCTTGATCTTCTCATAAAGAATAAGGGAGCTGCTAATAAGGACTCAAGCTCATACGACTAGGCCTTTAGAAGGCTTAAGTATTGATAATAGCATTTTATTTTTTGTAGGTAGGTTATAATGTTACATCGATTATATGACACAAGACTTGTAGACTTGTACCTTTATAAATATATTTCAATTCAACGAATAAAATATTAATTTTATGATAATCATTAAATTTTATATCTGGTATTATATTTTGCAATCTATTTTGGATCTCCAATCTAATCTAAAGTCGATTTCAATTATCTTCACCAAAAATATAAATAATTGTTTTCCAAATACAAGTTTCTTTTGCAGTTTTTTTAATTATTTATAATAACATGTTTAATAACTTAAACATAATGAATTAATACCACCGAATTCTATTAACCTATCAAGAACAGATTTAAAAAATTTATTAAGAAACAAATGGTATAAAAAAATTAACTTAAAAAATATAAATATAGAAAATTAAGATTTAAGAATATAAATAATATAATTTATATAATTTAGGCTTCAAATTTAGAAGCCTATTATTATGTTTGTCATGATCTATATAGTTGATCATAATATCAAAATTATAAAACACTAGTACAAAAGTAGACCATTATTTAAATTTATATAAAAATGTAATCGGTATAATTTATAATATATTGAAATCTTGGCCAGTTTAAAAAACTTGTGTTTTGTTCCAAACTAAGCCTTACACCTTTTAGTTTCTTAATTGAGCTCTCAATGTTTAGAGGAGCCAAACCGGTAACATAAAAAAATATAGTTTCCTAGTTAAGCCTTCCATATCTAATGACATAAATAGACATCAATTGTTTTACCGAGATCTTGATTGTTAGAGGAGCTGAACCAAAGATATATACCGATATCAATTCTGAATGTAATTCTATAAGCCCACAACTATCTAGCTATTTTGGATAAACACAAACAGACCTTATTGTTGGTCGTTTATCGTATTATGGAAAAAGCATGTACTTAAATTGAAGATCTTTGGAAACTCGTTAAATATCGAGGACTTGACAGAGGCCATAGGCTCGTTCATGAAGTTTGGGCCCTAAAACTCATTGTTTGAGGCCCTAGATTGTTGTTTTAATGTTTTTATCAAATTTGTTTTATAATTTATGGATTTTATTAAAATAGTCCATCAAATCTAACTGTGCTCAGATTTAACTCGACTATAATTTTTTGAATTTAGGATATTTCTGTAATTTTAAATTAGGTTTTGGAGAAAATTTTATTTAAGCTCTCAAACCCTACTTTTAAGATCGTTTATGTTGAATTAGAATTGAGAGACTGTTTTCTTGAACTTGTTAAGTTCTTTCTATCCTATGGTTAGGATTTGTATATGTTTTTTCTTCAATTAATACTACTACCCGAATCAGTTTCTTACCAAGCTCTTCATACTTAAATAGTCAGGCTAAAGACATGAAAGGACCACAATTTTTTAACTAAACGTTTAAATTTGAGAAAACAAAACCAAATAGTATAATGAGACCTCAATTTCATAAACGAGCCCTCAATATTGGGATAAGATATACTAATAAACCTAACAGAATCCTAACTTTTTAAGCAACCAATAAAGTTTAAGACATGGCTGACAAAAAATATAAACGATCCTCGAACTCTTGAGCGAGCCTTCAACTTGAGGAGAAGTCATGCCAAATATATATAAGGGCTCTGTTTCTTGACATAGTCCCCAACCTCGAGTTAAATTTGAATGAAGAATAAAACAAGCTTGATTATGGGGCCTCCTTTTCGTGTGCAAATCCTTGTTTTGGTAGGAGATTGACCAAAAATATAAATTGATCTCAATTTGTAAAAAGGACCTCAGTTTTCTAAAATGATCATAATTGGTAAAATTATCGTCAATTACTATAGAGATTTCTCCTCTAATGAGATAACGTATGACTCAGGCTCACAATGAAACCTTTCTTAAAGCAATTATTGGCCCAAGAGAGGAGGTCCGGATAAGAACCACAACAAGGAGACCGCGTTCGTGGGGCTAAGTTGGTTAATTAATGAGCCTTACAAAATGAATCCCAAAATTTTTGTATCCATGCTAAGGGTTAGAATATTAATTAGAAAACTTGGAAGAAATTACGTTGGTTAAATTTGTGAGTACACATAAAATTCATTGTAAAACATTGGATGTGATTTGTAATCATGTTCATAAAGTGAAATTAAAATTAGTTCATTTCTTGTTATTAACTTATTCTTTAAATGGTTTTCTAGCTCATTCGTATCAGTTGGAAATGTATTATACTCTTGAATTAAAATGATATGAGTATTCAATAGTTTTATTACAATATTGTTAATTTCTATGGTAAGTTGGATATGCTCGAGTTTGGAGAGCTATGAGATTTGAATTGTATATATCTATGAAGCTCATCATTCCAAATGGAAAATCAGAGTACTAAGGTGGAAAAGTGTCAATCAATGATAAGTTAAAACATTTTTTATGGGAATGTTTCAAATAATAAGTTAAAACAAGTGTTACGACTGAAAAATGCAGTTCCAAATGTCTTCGGAAAATTTGTGTGCATATAGGATAATCTAATAGCAATAACTCAAGATATATAGTCAGTTTTAGATCATTTTGATAATATAGAGGTTTTATTTGTTGAAGAATTGGTGTGGGGAAGTTTATACCGGAACATTTCAACACGGTCGTTGTTGAGATGTCCAAATAAGAAAAATAATTTGTTTATATTAAGATATTTACACGGATAAATTGCATTGGCGCTTTGTGAACTAAAAGGTTAATATGTATGTTTACTTTGATTCATTATTATTCTTCGACGTTTGTTGCCGATGCTAATATGATGGTTTAAAGTTATGATTCATATCAATACAAATTATGTGCCTGCCCAAGCTAAGAGGTCAAACCCTTCTTTTTGTCCTTTTGATAGATGAAAAATCAATTTAGTATGATCGTTATCGAGTCCGACGGGAATGAGGTATTTTTTATTATAGCGTTGATTAATTTACTAAATAGTTTGAAGAGAAACTATTTACATGAATTAGGCCTCAAGAGGTCTGTGAATTTCTATAGTTTAAGTTTTGGAGTGTTTGTGAATTTTTACAGTTTAATATTTTTAGTTGTTTTGGGATTCCACAAATATTAATGACATATAATGATTCTCATTTCCAAAATGACACGGTGACATTTTTTGTAGAAAGTATGGGATATAACAATATTTATCTACTTCATATTATCCATAGGAAAATAGACACGTGGAGTTACAAACAAAACCATTTTACATGGGTTAAAATGGAAGTCTAAATTAGCCAAAGGAAAATGGCTTGATTTTCTTAATGAGTATTTGTGAGCGTGTCGTACAACTCATAAAATGACAGCCAATGAAATTCATTTGCATTGGTTTATGTTATGGAAATCGTTATTCCGGCAGAAATTGTGATTCTTAATCACCGAATTCAATATTATTTGTTAGAATATAATAATAACAAAAATAAAATATGTATTGATTATTAGAGGAACCATGGGATCAAACACAAGTTTGAGATGAGAAATATAGAATTCTAATACAAAGTCGGTATGATGCATGACTAAAGGTGAGAAGTTTTCTAGAAAATAATTTAGTGTTGATAAATATACTCCATGAGACTAAAGATAAGAGTGTGGGAACGTTCTTAATTGGGATGGACCATTTAAGGTGATGTCACAAGGACATAACGGTGTTTAGAAATTATCAAATATGGATGGTTATACATTGAAACACCCATGAAATATCCTTAATCTAAAATATATGAAAATAAGACACCACAAGGGCCATTATTAATGATTTTTTTTACCAAAAAAGAAAAGTGTTATAATTTTTTTAATGATAAGATGATGAAATAGAAAGCGACATTTAAAAAAAAGTTCCAACAACGAATGATACCATAAGGGCCATTATTAATGATAAGATGATGAAATAGAAAGCAATTATGATATTTTAAAAGTTAATAAATTGTCGAGATGTTGGTTGAAATAAGTGTGGAGTAAATTATGATAATAAATCAACGGTTTAGTAAGTGAATATTTTACTCGCCGTTTATATGTGTGGTATATAAACTCCAAAACGACGATGATGATGATTATAATGATTTCTCCAAGATGACAAGAATGATAATGATAATATATTTTCTCTACAACAACGACGATGTTGTTTTATATAAAAATGACAATTATAATGTTTTTCCATGACGGCGTTCAAAAATCTACATGTCTTATAAAAAATTGACAGTTAATATTTACCGTTAGTCATCAAGTACAAGCGTCCAAAATAAATTTATATGATCTAGTTACATAATTCTAAGTAAAATTATGTATAGATAGAAAATGAACATGAATAAGCCAATCCTTTATTTAAATATAGTGTAAAAGGTCATAGTAAGAAGGTTGTAAAGGCCAGGTCGCCCTCAATTACAGCCATGATTATAAGTCAATTTCATCTCTTTAAAAGAGTAAAAGGTCACACACTAGATTAACACAAACATGACTATAATCCAAGCCCATATGTAAAGAGTAAGATATCATGCTAAGAAGGCTATGAAGATCAAATTATAAAACCCTTAAGTAAAGAAATAACTAAATAATAAGGTTCAAAATGCAATAATATATATATATATGATGGAATATGTATCCAACATATAAAATAATCCAACATATAAAATAATAAACCAAGTAAAGATGGACGATGGTCAACTTGATGATAGTTAAATATTACATGATTGGAAGACGTTTCAAAGTTGATGATGTTCAGTTAAGAAATTGTTAGTAAGATATTATGAACAAACGATAGATAAGAGCAATTTTTTAAGATTAGTAAGTTGTTTAAATCAGATAACGTCTTCATCATAAATCAAATATAGGTAAGATGAAGAAAATGATATCAAAGTTAGAAATAAATTAAAATATTAACCAGATAATAACCATCAAAAGTTTTAAACAAATGCAAAAGAGTACATATGCATATTGCATTCCAAAAAATTAAACAAAGTTAACAATGATAAATAAAAAACGAATTTTATGGTTCTTCATTAGCATTCTTGATACCATCTTCAGCATTCATAAGAGAAGTGAAGAAATATCGCCTTCTAAAGAAATTTCATCATTTGGAGAATTGGTATTAACAGATTTCAAATATTTCTCTTCAAGACTACATTTTAAGCATGGTTCAAGGATGATGGTGGTTTTTTGAGGAACTAGATCAAGAATAAGCTTTGTATGGTGCTTCTCTATAATTACTTGAGATTCAATCAAGACTTTAGTAGTCATTTATCCTTTTATCTCTTATTTTATTTTCTCACTATTGATCTCTTTTTCTTGACAGCAGTTTCAACATCTTTTGTCATCTTCTAAAAAAAATTCAATTCATGGATAATTTTTTGGAGCCCATCAATTACAATCCTCTCGGATTAGCATCATTTTCAAACTTTATTTTAGTTTTTTCGAATTTTTCTCCTTGTCTTTCCAAAACATATTACTTAACCAAGCATGGAGTTTTGTTATTTTGATATTAGTGCTCCTTCATCAAATTAAATACTTATGATTAAATTTTTATTCAAGGCATTCATGTATTGGGAGATAAATTTCTATCAGCTAGAATCACGAAGGTGAAACAACTATAAAAAAGATAACAAAATGATGACATTAGTAAGTTGTTATGATTTGTTTTTGTAAATATGTTTGATAAAGTTTAACCTCTCCATTTGATGTTGGATAATATCAATTATGGTTTAAAAATATAAGTATGATCAAGGTCGCTGACTCAAATAATGTCTAGTGATGAATTTAGGGTCCAAGCTTAACGATGATCCCACAGAGATGATTAGAGATGGAAGAGTCTTGGGATTAACAATGAAAGAATGAGGAAATTGATTGCTCCTAGTTTGACCAATTTTTATTTGTTAAAGTTTAATCTTTAAAGGGGAATGATTTTTGTGTTTTAGGATTTAAGGGATAGTTATGTCTGAATGAATGTGTTTTAATGTAGGAGTGGGTAGTTTTTTACCTAAATAATAGTTCAACGTATGTGGTTTTTCGTTTCTGAGTAAGCTTGCTACTTTGGTAGGTATGTGTATCGTCAATAGTGCCCCAACGTTTGGGGATAAAAATCATTTTCCTCATTTAGGTGCATCCCTAGTACGACAGTTCAAAAGGTTGGCCAAATTGGTTTTATCCATTGGAGAGTTAGTAGTATTGTCGATTATTTTATAGTATTTACTAACGGATATCTATACCAAAGGCCACAATTCGGAACGAGATAAATTTTCTTGTGTCAATAGACCGTAATATTGATTCCTCCAAATATAATAAACAACTACTGGAAGTTCGGTAATAATATTGCTTTCAAAAGCTTCATATTTCCAACCTTTGGATAATGTGTGAGCTCATACATGCTGAAGCTCGTATATGATAAGTAGATTTAAGAAACAATAATATATAAATAAATTATAAGTAAAATGCTAAAGGTGAACACACCTTTTATCGAACATCGTATCTCATCTTGACCGACATCTTCGGATGATTTAGATTCTCAATTACCACTAACATAGAAGAACTTCTATTTCCATGAAAAAATAGACGACAATAATCTAATTATGCTACATTATTTGGAGTATTGAAATAATAAAAAAGAGATTGCAAAATTTATTGAGCTTACATAATTATAGAAATTTTTAAATTTTAAAGGAACTTTTAACAATATTGACGACATAACTAAGTTTGTTAATGTTTGTCAGTTGTTAGGTGTAGCTGACTATGGATTTTACACCATTGAAAAAAAATAATTTTAGGATGAAGTAAGAATCTAACACACAATCCTAACGTCTTATAAAAAAAAGAAACTTCATCACCAATTAAATTGTTTGGATAATCTCATATGTTTGGAAAGTTTATGTTAGTCTTGTGGTAATACTCCATTTAAAATGGATGAATTTTTCTTATTAAGTCTTAGCATCTAGATAGATGGATTTTTTTTTCATAAAAGTTTTTTGGAGAAAGTTAAGTGTTAGTGGCGTATTAGCTTTGGGATCATGTTATTTGGATAACGATGTAATTTCAGGATTGATTGTTTCAATTATAAGAGGAGGACCGTTATCATAATATAAAAATTTTGAGGGTTTCTTAAAGTAAATTTTAGGTTACAATGTATTTTCTTTTGAAAATGGGTGTAGGTTTTATAATGGGAAGTTGTTTATTCTTTTATATTGATTTATCAGAGTTATTTGAAGGCAAATGCGATAAAAATGATTCCAAGTCACTAATTTCTTGAAGACAAAGACGATGAAAATGATTCAAACTCACTAATTTTTGGTTCATAGGATGAGTTAGCGTAAATTATCATAAATAACCTTAGAATTTTTACGTTATGTCCCTAATATTTCATATCATTATCAAAAAAACACGTAATTATGTTATTGATGGGAGTTTAAACCGTATTATATCACATCAAATTTTTTTCTAAACAAATTGAATAATTAAGGCATATAGATTATGGAAATTCACGACGTACAAAGATAAATGTCATAGTTCAATATCATAAATGAAATATATTCATAAATAAATGAATTTTACCTTTCAAAAGTTTTTTATGGTCCTTAAACATATAAATAAATTTAAGGACTAAGATAGTACCGAGAAGAATATAGGTAAGGATTCATAATTGGTACATGATAGAGGAAAAATGTCGTCTAAAGACAACTTTGTAAACCAACACCTTGGTTGAAGTGATGGTTAAATATGATGCTTAATATTCTTTTAAATCATTAGAATTAAAAGTGTTGTGTAAGTTATCATTTTGTATAACTAAGAGAATACATTATGTTGGTTTAAGAAGGAACGTGTATAATGGATATATTAGATAAGCGTGTACGATATATCGATATTTAGACGTTGCATGAGACTAACATTGATAAGTGGTTTTGGATGATGCATGGTGTGGTAGCTGAATAAAAATGTCGAGAATAAAGTAAAAGACATATTAAAGTGAGATGGACGGTGGTATAGACTTAAGAAGAATTTGTAAAGGAAAATGAAGAATGATTTGACTTATGAATAAAAAAAATATTATAGAAGATTCAAGACATATGAATTATGTTACTAACTGCTGATGACGGCTATAGGGTATAAATGTACATTATGTAACAGATGATTTTCACGTGTCACATAATAAATGTGTCATTCATCTCAATTATCTAGGATATTTAATTACTATAAATGTCAATATAATCATTACATTTAAGGGTTGAATGATTGATTGATTAAAATATATCAAATACATTTTTATCTATAGTTCTTAAATTCAATTAGTCTAACATCAATTTACATTACTTTACAAAGGTTTCATTTATCCATATCAAGCAACCATATGAAAACTTCAATAATATTAAGCTACACATAACCAACTTAATTTGAGGAAGAATATGGCTCTTCCAATAATCTGAACAAGCAAGTTAGGTGACTACATCATTCATGAGAAACCATATCCACCAAAATTGATCACTAAAACAAATGGTAAAACAAATAATAAAATTAATAAACCAAAATGTATAAGCTGAATAGTAGTAGTCCAACTTCTACTAGGATATTTGTACAACACCATGAGACGTAAGATAGTTTCTTAATTGATACAAGAAGATACATCTAAAAGGTTATGGGATGAAACCACAAGGCTCTCAGGTTCACACACCAAGTAAAGGAATACATATTTGAAATCAGAGTTCAAAGAACAAAGAAACAAGCACAAACTATGGTAGAGTATATAAAAAGTTGAAAAGTATAACGGAAAATCTCACCTTAGCTGGTATCATTATCTCTTTAGATGACTTAGTCGCTCAAGTCTTTGTTTGTTTAGACTTAGAGTAAACACCAATAGTGGTGAGTATGGCTGACAAATACATAATAAAGTAACTTAACAACCTAAGAAAACCAATACATAATCTAAATTTAGCATCAACACACTATGTTGCAATCAAACCAGAAGGAATGTCAAAAAACAACATCAACTACACAGGCCTAAATAGTAGTTATTTCAAAAGACAAGAAAAATGATATAGAGGTAGGAAATAATATTCCAAACAACAATAAAAAAATTAGAGGTAGCTGATAAATATTTTATCGTAACAAGCCTACATGTCAGTTTTATTAAAAGTATGGACATCAAGGATTGTGTGTTATTTCAGGGATGCAACTACATATACGAGATCTGCATCAAATGATCAGTCTAAGAATGACAGTTACCATGATGTCTATGTTATGACATCATAACATGGAAATGAAGCATCCTGGTATGTAAATAGTGGTGCTAGTCACTATATCCCTTAGATAATCTCACTTTATATCATACTTTAAATCTAACTCCATTGTCCCAGACCTTATACACATAGATTTATGAGGACCCTCTTATATTAAGTTTCAATTTGGGTTCAAATTTTACATTTATACTCTGGATGATTTCAGTAGGTATACATGGTTGTACTCTTTAAAATAAAATAGTGACATTTTATCACAAAACACGTGACTACTTAGCTCTTAAAACTGTTGGGTGTGTTTGTTTTTCCTGCCTAAGACTATATCAACATCACAATTTCTAATACCATTCAATTAAATTGGTTTTTCAAAGCTCTAGTGGCACTCACAAATGATATAAATGCGTAATATTTACAGGTATACTATATATTTTATGTAATATTTTTTAATGAGTTAGAGTTCCCATTTGACTCAAATTTGTACATGATAAAAATCTTAATTATCTATCAATATTCTCTTAATTTCTTGATTTTCTATTACAACAAGTTCACATATATCTACAACTCTATGTCTATCTTACTTATTATTCTCGTATATGTAGATGATATAATTATCACATATAACTTGTAAATATTTATTTAACACATATATTCTACATTTACCCTCAAAGATATGGGACCCATACTTTTTTCATGGCATAGAAGTGTATAGGTACACTACATGCTTCTACCTAACCTTAAACTAATTATATTGAGGACTTATTGGTTCGCGATAATCTATCTAGCTCCAACCCTTGTACCATTCCTATAATTGTTGGTCACCCTTTTTATAAGTGATGGCGATCATTTCTCCAATCCTAAATTATAAAAAAATGTATTAAGCTTTCCACAATACCTATTATGCTTTCGTCTAGATATCTCATTTGCAGTCAATAAAAATTGGCTAATTTCAACGCGCTCCAACTAGAGCTAACAACCGTATGTAAAGAACATGTTTGAGATACTCATGTACTAAACCAAGTCTTGATCTCCAATTGACTGGTTTCTCCGATGCTGACTTGGCCACCTCACCTGATGATAAAAAAATCAGTAAGTGGCAAATGTGCGTTATTTGAGGACTCACATATCTTTCGAACGAAAAAAGAACATGTCATTGCTGGGTCAAATATATCATCAAAATATAGAGCACTAATTGGCTTTGCAGCCGACTTAACTTGGCTTCATTCTGTTTTCACTGAACTACGCTCCCATATTTATGGAGAGCCAATCATATACTAGCGACAACGTTGGATCAAGATCAAACCTCGTGTTTCATGCTCGAACCAAACATATTGAGCGTAATATCCATTTTACAAGAGACTAAATTTTTCAACATATCCTGGATTTTCATATATCGGGTCGCACTATCAAAACTATTCATTTACTAATAGTACCCTTGTCTCACACAAGCTTTGATTTTGTCAGTCCCTGATGCATTTGAGGAGGGATATGAAAAGGAAAAGCTAAAAAAAAGCTAAAAAAATGGTATATATCGAGCTAAAAGAAATTACAGTCCAATAAAAAAAAAGTAGAAAAGCTAGAGTTTGTATCGATGGAGGTAAAGTTAAAAATTGAAATGAAATAAAAGAGTGAGTCCGAATCCAACAAAACCGTCTGGTTTGAACTCTATTCTCTTATATTAGTGTATTGGGCTTTTCCTTATCATAACCCAATTCACTATAAGGCCGGAAAGCCTTATAACTAAATACACAAAACCTTATCTATTATAAACAAATTTTACGCATAAAAATTAATTGTACGTATGTATGTCTCCAAAGCTGTAACTAGGCTGCCAAACATTCTGGCCGGGACCAAAACGAATCGGATCGGAATTAAACCGAAAATTTAATAGTCCGGTCGGATCGAGCACCGTTTGCGGTATCCCTTAGCCTCTTTTTTATAAATACAAATAAAAATGTAGTAAAAGAATTCAGGAAAAATATTAATAGAAACAATTCCAATTAAATCGTCTCCGTTTTCTCTGAAAAGATGAATTAGTAGTGGACGTATGTGTCCTTAAAGGTAGCCGAGTTGGTTGAGTATGATATACTTGTGATCAAAGGTCATGAGTTCGAGTCCTTCTACATGCGCTTTTCGACTGAGCCTGTCACTTTGTGTGGTTTACCTTTTGGCGTTGGTTTACAGGCTATCGCGTGAGACGGAGGGTTTACCCTGTGCGTACTCATTGCACTTTCAATAACGGCTGCGGATTCCCGGTTCCCTCCAGAAAAGAAAAAAAAAGTAGTGGAAGTATATACTATTTCAGTTATATGCGATGTATCTTCGTTGGATAATCAAAACGTTCTAAGCACTAAGAAAAACAAAGAATGCTGACGATCATCATATTCATATATAACTTTGTTAGTTTTGTGAGAAAATTCTATTTGATATGATGTGTAAACTATGCACTCTCCTTTCTGCATGTCTTTTCTGTGGTCTCTCTGAGGCAGGAACCGAAGACATCAGCTGTAAGAAAAACACAGCTGTAATAAACTTATAGTTTCAAAAAACTATGTACAATTATCATCGTGTGGATCACCTATGTGCCATCTCTGTGGGAGAATAGGACGTAGACATAGACAAAGTCTGGCTAAAATCACTACAGCTCTTAACCTATGTGCCATATCTAATCGGACATAGACAAAGTCTGGCTAAAATCGCAAATGGGAAAGACAATATGGTGACACTGGAAACACTTTGAAGAATTATTTGGTGATATTCATAAACATAAAAGACTGAAACCTGTATTATTAAAATATGAAAAATGATTTTAATAAAAAATAAATAAGCATAAAAGAAACTCGTAGTGATTTTGAACCAACAAAATCTCTTTAACACTCGTTTCTTCGTCCCAAAACCAAGGGACGATTGTATATCTAAATTCTGCACCAACAATAAAGAGTCACTTAGAAGCATTGACTTGTGATGGTGACAAAGAAAACAAAACCCTACCAGTGGAGTCCGAAATGGATAAGGACGGTTTCAAAATCTGTCTAAAATAAACTAAATGACAAAACTTATAATTGATTTGTTAATTTAAAAAATATTGTATAATATGTAACTTTATATGTTTTAAAAAAATCAAATTGTGGTTGCAAATACGACCAAACCGAATACACACCGATAAATTCCAAAGCGACTAATCCGACCAAACCGAGTAGACACAAATAAATTCATGGATCAAAAACGTAATGGTCTGATCCAAAAAAAAAATTTAAAAACAAACTAAACTTGAAACCAAAAGCATGGATGGTCCCGTCGGTTACTATCTTTATTTTAGAAGTTTTGTTAAGTGGTCACTAACATGTTTGATAAAGTTTTTTTTTATTTTAAAAAAAGTTTTACGTTAAAATTTTAAAACAAAAATACATAAATACCTTGGTCATATCCGAAGAAACGTAAACATCTAAAGAGATAAAACAGATGATCTATAGTTACGAATCTCGAAAAGAATCATTGCCAAAGAGACATAGCGTCTCTAATCAAAATGGAATAGACTATGTGAAGTTGCTGAATAAGAAAAGTAGTCGAGTACAGCGAACAACAACCGCATCTAAAAGTGGGGAAGATGATAAGTGCAAAACAATACACATTTAAATAAATTAAAGATTTGTTAAAGATTTACCATGGTTAGTCGATTTTGGTGTCAAGGAATCTGAGCTGAAGATCCGAGAAAATGTGGTAAGAAACCGCAGAAGCAATGGCAGGAGAGGAATACAAATTCTTATGTTCCTCTCCCGGCACACGTGGTATATAATCTCGCCAAAGCAAGTGCGTCATTGATGTCGGTTTCGAGAAGAAGACTAATTTGAAACCTCCCAAATCCAAGAGCACGTGTAAAGAGCATTTACTAAGAACTCAAGTTTGAAGTTGACATGGTCCCAGAGACTCAGCGAAACTACAGTCATAAATGATATTTGATAGTTTCAGAGTCTGAATTGCATAAGACATAATCTGACGAGATATATAAACCTTAACTCATAAGCTTGTCTCGAGTGGACAACTTGCATTGGATCGCAAGTCAAATGATTAAAGAGTGACGAGAAATGTTATATTTATTCCAGACTAACCTTGCCCACTCGGCATAGGGGGTGGATGTACGAATGACATTGTAGGTGACTTTGATAGTGAACTTTGAATTTTCTTTCTTGGCAGTCGAGTAATGCACATCGTTGAATTTGATGTTTAAAATAGGAAATAAGAGAATGAGATTGTTAATCTCATAAAGATTGTGTGTGTCCTTGCTCGAGCAGATCTGATGTGAGATGGCCAATTCCAAGGCCATCATGAATGATGTATGAGACATTGAGATTATTCCCGAGCCAAGAATCTTTAGTGATATTTTTCCCATCGTGATAGAAGAAGTCAAGGATCATAGAGAATGAGGTATCAACTATGTTGTCAATCGTCCCCCTAAACAAATTACTTGCCAAAGGCCTAAGACATAAACCTTCCTCCAAGTCCAAGAGGGGGGAGAACCTATATCTAAATCCTCAAATACCTTATGATACACCAGATCCGGCTCAGTTATTGATAGAGTGAATAGATCTGTCATTGCTTGAAATCTATCTTCTTATTCAAAATCGTGGTGTAACGTGTATCCCCCCTGTTTCGGTAATGGAATAGATGAGATATATAAAAATGAATTTTTGTTCAAGAATGAAATCTTATTGGAACTTTCCATATCCAGTTCATCCTTCAGAACCATATCACATCCCAGATCTGATGAAATGGGATGAATTGAGATGGTATTTGTAAATACGTAATTATCTTGAATATATTAACTATTTCTTTATTTTCCGATCGCCTGGAAGGGACAAAAGAAACATCTTGTTCTTTCTTCAACAATTTCTGATCCATAGTGGACCTCTCAATAGGATTGGAACCTGAAACTTAAAGCTTTATTTGTATTGCAAATATATTTTATGCATCTAACTATTAATCTAATATAGCCATAAAATTAATGTAATTAATCCAGAATTATAATTAGTTTTAATTTGAATACAGGCAGGGCTACTTTTTATTTTTCTTTCGAAATGGGAAGAATAGCCTAGTAAACAGTGACCCTCGGGTAGGAAAGCTGATCTTGCTCTTGTTCTCTTTACTTTTTAGAAAATGGTTTTTGTGAACAAGGAAGAAGGGTTGCTTTACTCTAGATCGAATGCAACTGGATATTTTTTCTCGGGAGGAAAGTCAACAGTCAACAGAGGGTATCTAAGAAGAATTCGACAGTTGGCCCAATGCTAAAGTAACTCAAGCTAGTTGATGAAGATATTCTGTCCATGTTGCTTTTTTCTTCTTCTAGGGAACTCTTATTCAAATTCTTTTGATGAAAGGAAATGTTCGGTAATCAGCACGGCACTTTCGTCAAACTCCTATGAGTAAGAAACTTTGACCTATGTAGCAAGGCAACCACATGTTCCCAAACCAATGGCCTAACCAAGGGGATCTAAACATGTGTTTTACCTTCCTTCTGCTTCTGGAATGTTGGCATCCACAAAAGCAGATTCAAATACATCATATCTTTCTTTATATTATTTCACAAGATCGTGTAAAATACAAGCATACACATCATTTGAGAATACGCCTTAATGACCAATGGTTAACGATGGCTCTGATGCGTGGTTTTGCTAGAATAGACAATAATGAAATTACTATTTTAGTAAATGATCCAGAGAAGAGTAGTGAAAATAATCCACATGAAGCTCAGCATACTCTTAAAATAGTGGAAGCTAACTTCAGGAAAACTGAAGGCAAGAGACAAACAATAGAGGCAAATTTAGCTTTTAGCCGAGCTTGGACACGAGTGGAGGCTATCAATATGATGTGATTTGATAACTACTTGTTGTGTCGAAATAATTAAAATAATTTCTCTTTATTTTTTTTTATTATTATTGTGAAATTGAAGTTATGTTTATAGACCTCATATTTAGTCTACCACTTAGATACAATCCAATAAAATCAAACATGCCAGCAGATGTGGTCACCATCATAGGTACTCAAGATATTGTGTCTGGAAAGGTAGATAGATAGGACTACTAGTTGCTCGATCAGGTTCTTAGCCTTATTGCAAGTGGAACGCAGTGCTCGAGCGCTCGATAATCCAAGAACTGTTATGGGGAAAGTCGAATTACAAACTTTTACACAAATTTTCAAGTGGATGAGATCGACCGAGTGGTCTCAGTTAGAGATGGAATTGCACGTGTTTATGGATTGAACGGGATTCAAGCTGGGGAAATGGTTGAATTTTCTAGCGGTGTGAAAGGAATGGCGTTGAATTTTGAGAATGAGAATGTAGGGATTCATGTCGTTGGTAGTGATACCGCTATTAAAGAAGGAGATCTTGTCAGACATGGTAACAGCGTGGATGGAGACAGTAGATACATAATATAGAAAGCGTGCCTTACATCTAGATGCAATGGGAGAGGAAAGATAAGTAACTTCTAACTTATTAACCGAGGGAGACCACCTCCGGCAAAGTACTCTAACCAAACTGTGGTTATTTCCCTATTCTGACCCCGAATTGAGGTACTTGGTAATGGTAATAGGTGGTTGAAAGGGTATAGTATGATCTTTAGTTCGGACATGGGAAACCCGTTCCCACCGCGCTCACAGCCCGGCTGGCTTGCCAGCGGTAGTGGGAATTCTCCCGTTCTCTGGTCAAAGACTTGGTTGGATGCGGGATCCACGAGGAGCGGTACAGAAGTAGATGATATCATCACGACCTCTCTTTTCTTACCGCTAGGGATGCTTAACACCACTTCGCCAACTGGCATTACCTGCGCTTTCGTGTCTCTCACTGCGGTCTGCACTGGGTGTTTTCGAGCAGCAAATCTTACACTCATTCGCATTAGTTCATCTAAGTTCCTTATCCTTATGCACGAAGTATTGAATAAGTCATCTTCATATTAAGGTTAAAGAGTCAACTGAGCATCTTAGCGGCGGAATTGAATACCCGGATTGAATTAGAGTTAACACTGCCCGCCCTGAACAAATAGGAGGTGTGGGCCACAGGTTGCACATAAGCCGCACGGTCGCATGACAGACTAATGCCTTAATTGAGTTAGCCATAATAAAAAAAAATTATCAAAGCGCTTCTCCGATTGCTCAAGACATCTCTTTTCAACTGAGGACGAGAAGAAAATCATTTCGTTCTATTTTTAATCAAATAGTGAATCCCTGGCCGGATAGGAAGATTCGCCTACCTATTCAAATTGGGTTCTTTGATCACATCGGGCTCATATTCACCTATGGAAGGACTAATATCTTCTTCGCCTGTCGCCACGCTGACATGCACCAATCACGAACTACTCTCATGTAATCGATACTCCCCCATCCACCTAAGAAGAGAAATTTTCTTCATTAATTTGTTTCTCGGATTTGAACCAGTCGCACCAGATTTAGTTTTTGTTATTACTTATTAGATACCACAAATGTTTAAGGCCAAACCCTCTTTTTCAAATTTTTAGATCGGGAATGCCAAGGTCACCATCCATCGTGAGGGTGGTAACATTAGACCAAACCATCTGAGATCTTCATCTCAAGGCCCGGCAAAACAAATCTACAAAGATATTGGGAAAAATCTTCGGGAACCCTAGAAGGAATGATGAAAATAGATAACCAATAAATTTATCCCGCAAATAAAACAAATTTGATAAATTGGTCCGACCCGCATAGGAGAACTGCTTATACGTCCACGATTCTATCCGCGATGTAATATAATGAAGAAGAGAAAGACAATCAGTATGAGTGAGTAGACCGATGCAGAGGGATACTTCACACGAATGATACCATCCTTAACTTTAAGATTTTGATAAGCTCGTTAGCGGGACTGATTTAAAGCCCCATAAAATAAGAAAAAGTCATTCAAAGCCATCTTTAATAAGATTGACAGAATTGAGACCACTATGACATAAAATGATGAGATCATCTATGAAACAAAAATTGATGTTTTTGAGTTTATATCATTTCAAGTGGAATTGAAAATTCATAACGTTACTTTTTTTTCTATAGGATACCAGAAAGAACTTCCATGACAAGGACAAAGAAAAAAATGAAAGAGATGGTCATTTTATTTCAACCTCTACCATGGAAGTTGCCAAAAAGTCATCATAATGATGATGTCATAGAAAATTATGGCATGTCAACGGACCTTATCAAATATTTTATAAATATTTTCTTTTATGGCATTAAAACCTTATTCCCCTCTCTCTATATATATATATATATAACTATTTTCAGTTCATGGAAACAAATACTTATAAAAAAATGCTCTTTATGGTAAGCCAAAACAAAAAGGAAATTTAATTGTATTGTTTTAATTTATTTTTCTCTAAATTCTACATTTATACGTGCATTTACTTAACATAATCTAGATTGTTACAATTGTATGTGATTTTTTATCCTAAAACCTGTTTCCAATAGATAAAGTTTTATGTCTTTAGTTATACGTTTTTCCAGCCTATTTAATATTGTATTGAGCTCTAATAAAAAGAAAACCAAATACATGAATGAAAGAATATTGTCGGTTCTTTAATAAGACAACTTTTTAATCAAACTCACGCTGTTTTGGTGAAATCAACTATAGTAATTCTATTTGAATTTCCGGATAATTCTTTGAAGTCTTGTGGTGTTTGTTTCAAACCATACGGAGATTTTTTCAACTTGCATACCTTGTTTTCACAACCAGGCATGACAAACCCTTCTGGTTGTTTCATATAAATCTCATCATCCAAATCATTATTCAAGAATGCAGTTTTAACATCCATTTGATGAATTACAAGATTGTATATAGATGCAAGTGCAATCAATAATATAATAGTGGAAATCCTAGCAACTGGAGCATAAGTGTCAAAGAAGTCAATTCCTTCTTTTTGTCTAAAACCCTAGATAACCAATCTAGCTTTATACCTATCAATAGTACCATCTACTTTCACTTTTCGTTTAAAGATCCATCTATTTTCCAATGATTTGCAACCATGAGGTAAATCAGCCAACTTCCATGTATTGTTATGCATGATAGTCATTAGATTCTAACACATAGTCATTAGATTCTAACATATAGTCGTTGACTCGATAACCATGTTTACCGACATATAGTCATTAGATTCTAACACATAGAACCTATATGCAACGGAATGTTCAACATATTCAATGAAGATACAATCTATACCTCTTTCACCCAAATTTTTACTTTTGGGTTCAGTGAGCCTTACAACTACTCTACAACCTCAGACTCTCAAATAACTCAGTTTTGAGGCTTTTAAAACGAAAGCTCGTATGGCGTCATCTTATTACTTTTCATAGGAATACAATTCGATAAATAGCAGGCTGTTAACATAGCCTCATCCCGGAATCCTTCACTCAAACCCGAATAGGACAACATGGAATTAACCATTTCTTTTAAAGTCTTATTCTTCATCTCATCTACACCACTTTGTTGTGGTGTATAAGGATTCATGGTTTGATGAATTATACCAGTAGACTGAAAATATATAGGATCATAATATTCACCTCATCTATCCGTACATAGATTTCTAATCAAATCATTCTTATGTAGCTCTACTTCCTTTTGTATTTTAAACTTATCAAGAGCTTCATTTTTAGCATGCAACAAATAAATGTAGCAATATCTAGATGCATCATCAATAAAAGTAATAACATACTTTTTATTTCCTAACAAAGGTGTAGTATGAAAATCACATAAATCACCATGTACTAGTTTCAATATTTTGAAAACTCGGTTAACATTATTGAAAGGTTTTCTAAATATCTTAATTAGCATGCAATATTTACATTTTTTATTGTTTGCATCAAAAGGAGGAATACGACTCATTTTCGACATGTATTTTATTCTTCCATAATGAACATGTCCTAATCTAGCATGTCATAATTCTGTTTTATTTAAATTTTTACACATACTAGTAGAAGCCATACAAACATAATCATTTTAGAATGAAACATTAATATTTAACATAAACATATCATTACACAAATATCTAAATCCCATAAATACACCATGTTTTGGAAATTCTCGTACACTTCTTTGAAATGACAATTGTTTAAAACAACACGAGACAAGAGATTCTTTCGAATCCCATGAACATACAATACATTGTTTAATAATATGTATTTTCTAAAAGTAAATATTAATTTAACATTTCGTAGTCTTTTAATTGGTTAGGTTGCAACATTTTCCATCATAAGTGAAGATTCATCTTCAATTGGTTGAAAATTATAAACCATCGAAGATCCTTACATACATGGCTTATTTCTCCCAAATCAATCCACCAAAAAATATCATCCGATATTAGAGATATATAATTCTGACCAGAATTATAATTCTGAAGTAAAATCTGACCTTGTTGCTTTTCAGGATCCTTAGATCCACTTGAACTAGCAATGTTTCCACTTGGACCAACATTGTTCCCACTTGGACCAGTAATTTTTTTTCCTTTTTGAACTCGACAATCCTTCCTAAAGTGACCCGGATTATCATATTTCCAGCATGCTATTTTAGGTTTTTTGCTGGAAAAATTGTTATTTTTGTTGTTGCCTTTAAACTTTCGTTTATCCCCCTTATATGTATTTGCATTCTTAAAGAATTCACTGCTTTCAACCATTTTACAAATTAGTTTCTCATTTTGTTTTTACCCTTAGGATTATTTATTTTATCTTAAGCCCTTAGAGACTCTTTAATCTTAAAGTGACTACTAAGTTCGACTAAAGTCATTTCGTCCTTGTTATGTTTTAGAGTGTGTTTAAAATACTTCCATGAAGGATGAAATTTGTTAATAACAGAGGACACATAAATACATTCGTCCATTTTCATATTGTGTTGAACAAATTGACCTAGAATTCATAGTAGTTCGTTATACGATACCATCACGGGTCTATAGTCAACCATTTTGTAATTTATGAAATTACTAACCAGGAACTTTCTACTAGAAGCATCTTCTGCCATGTGTTTCGATTCAATAGAATCCCATAAATCTTTTGCAGATTTGACATTTTGGTATACATCAAACAAAGGATTAGACATACCGTTTAATATGTGGCCACTAGTAAATGTAATTTTCATTCTCCCACTTGTTGCGTCTCTTTGTTTGTTCCAGTGTTTCATTCTTAATGATCTTCGAGCATGGAGTACTCAGGACATACACAACCTTGAGGGTAGTCAACAGAAAATGCATCTTTTTCTGCCATCGTCTGAAATCGTGTCCTTTGAACTTGTCTAGTTTACCGGATTTACTTGTCATCTTCTTCGCTGATTCTCCTCCAGTCTTTATCTCTATCTGCATAAACACGAACTTAATATTTCAATTATTTGGAGTAACTGTGTTTGAATTTTCGGATAATTCTTTGAAGTCTTGTAAACAATTTCTAATTGAAATATTTTTGAGGTGTACCAAAAATTCCAATTGGATAAAAACAGCTGAAATTTAAAATTTAAATAAACGTTCAAATTTTCAAATTTGAAATTCTGTTGACTTGCAACAATAGCCGATTCAACCAAAATAAAAAATTGCCAAGCTGGCATGTCAGCTCGACCCCAACCAGGGGCTCTACCCCTTGGACCTCGCAAGGGGCTCCGTATTTTGACCCTGTTAATCATGATATAATCTAACAAGCGTGCATTCCGCACTCTACGACTTGTTTGATAATGTATCATGATTAAATTGGTCGACTAGTAGATCCAATTACACTAAAACATCTAACATCAACTCCTTACCTTGATCGTCGACACAAACGTTAGCTTTTTTCTCTTATATTGGATAACACTAAAAAGTCTTAACCAATTACGATACCAAATATTACTTCTAATTATATTAGTTTGATGGTTTTGTAAAAAACAATTACTCGTTAAAACACAATAGATAAAATGTTTTTATGAAAAATAAATTGATTAAATCTTTTATAAATAACTAAAACACATTCATAAAATTACACTATTTTTTACTATCGTATAAACGTTTTAAATATATATATATATATATATATATATATATATATATATATATATATATTTAAACCTAAACCCTATTAAACAATCTATCATGTGTTAAGACTAATAAAATCCCCCCAAACATATTTTAAAAAGTAAAATACCAATTACAAGAAATATCAAAATTAAAAATAATAATTATATATAGTATTTTAAGATTTGCTTTTTAAAAACCATATTTATATCTATCAAATATTTTTTATCTTTTATATAAATATGAATAATAATTTTAATATGTGTTATGATTTTATCAAAAGAAAATTGAAATATTTTTTGTTTGTCTTTTATCGTACGAAGAAGACAAATTAAAATGAAAAATATATATATTCTAAAACAATATAAAAAACACATTTAAAATATCAAACATATTTTTATAAGATAAGTTAATGAGATTTCTAAAAATATCTTTAAACACATAAACACCTAATAATTATTTATTTTTAGTTTTTAAAAATTTATATTTTTTTTCTATTTTTGCAACCAACTTACATGTAATTAAACAACTTGAACACGTTACTTTTTAGCAACCAAATTATACGTGATTTCGCAACTATCATGCATATGATTTTCCAGACCTATATTGCAACCATGGTCTTACATACGTAACGATTTTTTTCTTATTTACGTAACTAATTTACATGTAGTTACATAACTAAACATGGTTATTTTTTCGCAATCAATATCCTATTTACGCGAATATTGTTTTCTTATTTACGCAACTCATTGGCACCTAATTCCGCAACTGAAATATAGTTGCTTTTTTGAAATACAATTACATGTAATTCCACAACTGCAACACCGTAATTTGTTTTGCATTCCAGTTACACGTAACTTCGCAACTACAACACAATTACTTTTTCATAACCCATTTACACATAATTCCGCAACTGTAACAAAAGTTTTATTCCAAACTTATTTTGCAATCAATTATACATAATTACCCAACTAAAAAATTCAAAAAATATATTTTATACATTTAGTTTTCTTCATCTTAAAATACCGATAAAAACTTTATAGTCCAAAATATTTTTTAACCGTTTTTTCTTTCATATATTTTTTAAAAAAATCATATCTTTCAAATTTATTACACTAAAACATATAACAGTAGATTTAACTTAATTATTTATATAATGACAAAATAAATGTATATATAACCCGATATATTACCAACCTAAATCATTTTTAAATCCAAAAATTGTTTTTTACTTAACAATATATCATATAAACTTTAAATTATAAAAAACAATAAGTGAATTATAAAACAAGACAACGAATTGCATACGAATTTACGAATTTTTAGACTTATATAACTTTCTTTTACATATTTCTCATTAGTTACGCAACAAATATATATATATATATATATATAAAATTTGATTTTAATAGAGAATCTGAAAATAATAATAAAATATAATTTTTTAAATCCATATCATATAATGATAAAATTTAAATAGTTTTAAAAAAAATTAAAAAAAAAACATTAAACATTAATAAATCAAAAGAAAATAATATTAAAAAAGTGAAAGAAAATAAAATAAAATTTTGGGATTAATTAAGATATTATTTTTAATGATTATATTGGAGTTCGACTCTTTACTATTTCAAACAAAAAATTTAACAATAATGACATAGAGTAAAATCAAACACACAATATGGGATTTAACATCGATTGATTTGTGAAGAAATCCTAAATCTACAAACAACAAACGCAAATTTTATTAAGTAAGGTTACACAAAGACTCTCTCAAAACACAAGTAACTCAACCACTTATCTTTTGTTACAAATAATCATTTGCTCACAAAAATAACTATGGATCTTAGAGTTTCTCTTAGTGTTTTATCCTCTACCTTACTTCTCTCTCTAAAACCACACAAACACGAAGTTTCTCTCTCTAAAACCTATCTTTATTTTTTGATGCATCACCTAGTACAAAATGTGGGGCATAATACACAAGGCTCACATTAGCAATAAGAATGTACATAACCAAAATGGTAATAGTAGCAGCCACCCTAACACATGTACGAAGTACAACAAAGTTTCGGGTAGTGGCGCCATTTCCTAATGCCTGCCACAATATTATATTATCATTTTTTAATGCATGCTCGAGATTACACCTCTTAATCAGTAATAAATCTCTCATCTAAATAAAAATCCTCCATTCAAGTGATCAAGCTTCTTTTAATAGCTTAGAAGAGTACCCAGAATTCTTCGACAACATGTTCCTGCAGCTTCAGTTCATCAAGTGATTAACCTGAACCTTTCGTTTTATGAGTAACATATCTTTATGGTTCCAGTAGAATTTTCAGCACATATATATTCGGCTGAGCATCAATCCTTTAGAGATACAAAAGTTCAAGCTTCGAAACTTAGTTCTAGCTTTTTGCACTTAGTTAGTTATATCACTCGACATTTAGTTTCGGGTTACACACTTATTTAAAACCAACACTAAGTTACACTCTTTTCCACTAAGTTACAACTTCAACATGACGCTAAAACCTTCAGTACTAAGTTTTATCCTTTGACAATGATCCTACCTCAGTTATTTTGAGCCTATAGTTAATAATTCTCCATCTAGGCTTAGACGGACTCCAATATTTATTACCATAATCCTCCAACTAATCACTAGATACAATCAGTTCACGTACACCTCTAGATTGATCAACTCACATGTAGTTCGTGAACTCTGTTATGAAAATATTCTCCAACACATCAGTCTTCTAACAGCCTTTGTCATAAAATATGATGGTAATATCCACATGACCTAACTCAATATCAGATCGAGTAACACTTGACAATCAACTATCAAACTCTCATTGTTGCTCCATAATATAAATATCTAAAACCTCTAACTCATCAAAGTTTTGGTCAAGGTTGAAACCTATAATGGTTGAATTTCCTATATAGAGGCCGAATATGTACCAAACTTGAAATCAGCTCTATCAAATACATCATCGACTCTATATTTATGTTCAAACTTCATTTCAACTCCAGCTCCACCTTTTGCAGTAATATGTGTAATGTTAATCTCTGTGATCAGTGGTCTTTCAACTTCATTGGAGACCCACTCGTTGTGAATCAAAACCACATCACTCATATAACCCAAGCACAAAAACCTATACACTTTTACATTTTTCTGGAAATCGAAAGTTCAGGGGTTCTTGTTGACGATGCGTCTAGCTGTCCTAACAGCTTCTTCATACAATCTATTGCTCAGTCCAACTGTTCAGAAGCATAATTTTTACTCTCTTAAGTAAGGTCTAGTTCATTTTCTAAGATATTCCATGTCTCAGAATATTTCTCAAGATTTCGTGCCTAGATATACCAAGTTTAGAACAATAGCCATTATCAGTTCTTAAATTCTTTAGGTACTTCTCGGACTAAGTCTATATTTACTTTGGCGAACCCTTAAATACTTTTGGCCGCATCTCGGTAGAATTTTTTCCAACACTAGAAACATCTTCCACTACAAACCTTTCAAGAACTAGAAAATAATTAGTTTGGCAATCCTTCATAACAACCAGTGAGTTTTGCAAGACTTTAAATTTTCCATCTTCATCCTTTTATTAAAACCCTTCCTCATTTAACATTTATATATACCTAAGGTTTCATCTAGTGTCTTGGATATACCTCACATTTGCTAAAACATTTTCCAAGTCTAATGTATAGCTTAAATCTTATATATTTATTGCTTTTGATGACTTCATATAAATTTAAGGAGAAAAGTGGCTTAAGAAAAAATTGAAAACTACATAGATGGTTAGAGAGATAAACACATGGATTATAAAGAGAGAAAATTCCAAAAGTAGTAATAGAATAACGATTGTTCATCTTTTCCTAAAAATGGTACATTGTTAATAATGGTGGTCGGTCATGGGGCTTACATGGTTAGTCTATTTTTTGCTATCACATCCTATTATTTTACTAAATTAAACACATATAGTACTTATTCCACTAAATATCCTAAATTTTACACATATGTTTGACCTATTTTATAAAGTATATCTTGGTTCAAAATTATCCCAATATTTTACTAGTTTGACCCATGGTCCAGACAAATCCTACCCTTATCAACGTTTACAATACAAAGCTCATTATTACCCAACATAATCTTACCACCTTCAAATAATTTGAGGCCTTTAAACTAATATTTGCTGAAAAACAAATGGAATAATGCTCTAGATTCGAAAACCAACTTATTACCCTACCCACAAGAAGAAACTATCAAAGAATCATAATCATTTGAGACCATTACAGCATCTCCAGCTCCGTGCTTTTGATAACTATCTACCTTCTTTCTCTCGAGATAGTTTATACGAATATGGTCTTCCTTCTTCCAGTATAAATATTTCACCCTATAACCAACAACCCTAATCCCAAAGATAACAAAGAATAAGTATAGCTGGATAAACCCTAACCCTCGGGTGTATTGAACTCGAAAGTTTAGAAAAATAATTCTCATTTAACAAAAAACTGTTAAAAATAAGGATATAAGATTCTTCAAATATAAACTACCCAAAACCTTAATCCCAAATTATGGAAATTACATAAATCTCTTAAAATATCAAAGATAATAATAAACACGCGAAGACAGGATTATGGGCCCCTAAACAGTGAAATTTAAACCCTTAAAATTCGTGACAAATATTGTCACACTTTTGACACTCGTTGGGCTCGTCAAGATCTTCAGTTTAAGTACTTAAAGTGCCCAAATCTGATATTTGGTGTGGCAGCAAGGATCGTTTTCATTTGTCCATATTAGTTAAGTAGTTGTGGTCTTGTTGGGCTACATCAGCATATCCTCTTTTGTTAGAATTTACCCTCAAAGTTTTATCTCTATCTTCATCAACAACATCGACAAAAGTCATCAGGTGTTTGACATTAAAAACGTCATAGGTCTTCATATAGTTGGTAAGATTCAGCATTTATGCATTTGGGTTTATCTTTTCCACAACTTCGTACAGACCCACCTTCGTTGCTGCCAGCTTGTGGTATTCATGGGAATGGTAACAAACTCGACTATGCGTTGTTTCTTATCTTCAACAGCTTTATATTCTCACTCGAGCCCTTGAGATTTTTTCTCGTATTCTCGTGGATTTCGCGTAACTCAACAATCGTGGTTTTGACCCTGACAGGAACCTTGTATATAGCTGAGAATGCCAAGTCCATAGGACCCCACAAATTATAGTCGTAGACCACCATAAATAAACTATGCCCTGTACTCCTTTTGTGGTGTCTATTGTAGGTGAACTCAACATTAAAGAGCTTTGAGTCGCATAACATCAAGTTCTTAGCCACCTATGTGCGCAACATGTTTCCCAAAACCCAATTGGTTATCTTTGTATGCCCATCCATCTGTGGGTGATAGGCACTTCTAGAGCTCATCTTCGTATTGGTTAAACATCATAAACTTTTAGAAATGACCAACAAACTGAGGATCTCGGTCAGAAACGATGTTCATAGACAACGAAAACTCTTGGGTTCGATGATTTCTAACGATCTTATACATAAAGCCTGGACAAGATTTGGTGACAACAAATACTGTTGGATATATATTCTCTATGATAACTTCCTTACCTTTTGTCAAGAATTTCAGCATATAAGACATGGTAAAGTAGACTATAAAAAACTGTTGAAGAAAATGAAGATATAAAGAATAAAAGTCAACTATCACAGACAAACATCCTTTAAAAATCTTCAAATCATATAGCAACATGGGTACCAAAAGTTAAAGTTAAACCGATCATTATTAAAGATGGTAGTATGGAAAAAAAAATTAAGCAACTAGAAAGAATCAGAGCATGCTTTGAAGAAAACAGATCAGAAAGAACAATGAAAAAGTTACAGATCAAAGCATGCTATGATATTTGTTTTAAACGATCCTAAGTAAACAAAGTTACAAAACCAAAATCTAAAACTTCCAAAGGCTCTATTTTTGTCAAAGCCCTCTAGTTTAAAAGATAAAAATATTCCTTAATTGGAAACATTAATGACAATAAACATCCCTAGCTAGATTGTTAGAGGTTTATGCAATAAATCTACAAAAAATAAGGTTAAATCTATAATACAATTTGAAAACATATCCTTTGTAACTATTCAATAACCAATGATAATTATTGATAAACTTCCTCAAATATCTAAGATTTGTAAACTAAAATATAGTGTTTGGTGATGATGAAATATATCGTTGGGGTAAATGTGGAAGATATTTAGGTTATTTTGTATTAAGTTTTTTGTAGAGAGTATGGAGAGAAATTAGATGTTTGTATTTAATATCTTCGAAAAAAGTCAAACTCATTTAATGTTGTTAGTTGAGTAATTTATACTCTTTTTTAGATCCATGGGCTATTCGGGTCAGATTTTCTATTCTGGTCAATTTCATAAGCCCTCAAGCCCATAATTCGATTTATTAGGCACATAGCTGAGTCATCAAGCTTACTTAGCTTACTATTTATCATCAAGTTTTGGCTATTGGGTTACCCTTCTAAATAAATTTTGAACCACTTTACTGTAATGGACATCCAAAGAAATCCCATCCTATCATCTAGCCCTCTTAGCTCTTTCTGAAGTATTTCGGGAGAGCTAATATTGTAAAAGATTTACGAACCGCATCCGAAGGGGGTTATTAAATACCTTTCTTCTGAAAGGTCATGACTTTAAGCGGGTAATTTTTATTGTTTCTATATTTTAAAGTGAGAAACAAATTGATTTTCATAGCTCTAGATAGATAAAAGCTCCAACTCTTACCCATATTTCTCTTTCGTTCTTCTAGTTTCTTTTAAAATTTGCATGTTTACAGCAAGGACTACACTAATTAGAGAAGGTTGGTTTAATTCGTCTGAGCTGGAGGAAGAAAAAAGTTGAGCCAGAATTGCTGACAGATTACCAGCTTCTCCGGTGACTCAAATTCCAGAATCAGACAAAAGTTCTTCATCTAGTAAACAACCCTATGCTTCTAAACTCAGACCCTTGCACAATCTCTTACAATCATCCACCAATCTGCTCAGTCAGTTGAGACTCCCTTAAGAAAACTTGTTAGCAATCGTAAACCTTCATCAACGTTCATTGATATGGGGTCAAATATCGTAAAACATACTCTTTGTCGGCTTACCAAACTATCTAAGGTTAAAAATAAGCCTTCCACGTCGGAGAAAGAAATGAAGAAACCATCATAGGTTTCTATTGAAACCATCAATCTTTGGAAATGGATAATACTAAAAAATAATTCAATCCGGGGTATCTAGGCAAAAAACAAGTCTTCCATCTATATCTGATTATACCCAGAAAAAGTGTCCATAAAGGATAACAACTTGTTTCCAGACGTGGAATCTAGTAGTTGATCTATCCGGGGTACTGGAAACGGATCTTTGGAGCAAGCTCTATTGAGGTCGGTAAAATCAATGCACACGCCCTTTTTTCGTTTTTTTTTTACTATGACTGGGTTAGCTGTCCAAATAAGGTACTTAGATTCTCTAATGTGTCCCATGCTCGTTAACCGATCTACTTCTTGGACAATGGCTTCAGATTTTTCTATGGAAAAATCTCTTCTTCTTTGTACCACTAGCCCTTCCTCGAAGTGATGAACTTCAACTTCTTTAACTGGGATTATAGCACTTTGAGCCTCTCTTGGATTATCTATCTCATTTGATTTGGCAGAAGACTTCATTAAGTGTTATTTTTGTCAACTTTTACTACTTCTAATGATTTTGGAACAAGAGCAATGACATAACATTGTTGGGTTATCTTTTGACTACTTTGGACAACGCATACTTGGCCTCCCACAATATATTTTACACATTGATGGACTGTGGATGCTACTGCATGCATGCTAGATAACCAAGACCTACCAAATATCGTATTATAAGACATCGGACAATTAACTATTACAAACAAAACTCTTACGAACTTCTTGAATGGTCATTTTCCTAATACGACCTCTTCTTCAAACTCCTAAATCACATCAGTCGAGTTACCATCAAATCCTACAATGGTCATATTCGAAGGTTGAATTATTGAGGGATTCTTTATTTGCTTGTAGGTTGATAGAAATAGAATATTTTACAAACTGTCTGTATCAATCAATATTCAACGTATATCATTGCCCTCAATAGATGCTCCTATTACCATATCATCTTCATGTGAGCCTGCAATATTTCTTATGTCATCTTCATCAAAGACAATTAATGAAGTCAGTCATTGATAAATATGTGTAGACATTTCCCATTCTAACTGAGTAGTCAGGTTGTTTACATGCATTTTTATTGAGCGAATTTGAAGGTTTAGTCATGGTATCTCCCCCAAAAATGGTTAAGGATTCAAAAAAGTTGCATAGATTAGACAGTGTCGTTGTTTTCTTCACTATCACCCCAACTTGGTTCTGATCTGGAATAGGGTCTAAATACTCCAAGTCTACATCAAATCTCTCCACGGTCATTATAGCATATTCTTGTCTAGATGCCCCCATCATCTGCTTTGGAACATTTAGTGACGTTGTTAAATGTTGCGCTTGCATTAGGCTGGGAATAAATGTCCACTTGCATGTTGTCTCCTTGCCATTTAACAAAAGCAGAAAGACTTCATTTATCAATTAAATTTTGCTTCTTATTTCAGGGCAATGCAATCTTGAGTATCATGACCCACATCGTTATGATATTTATAAAAACGACTATTTCGATT
The DNA here is from genome assembly GCA_036936605.1 of Limnanthes douglasii subsp. nivea. Taxonomy (NCBI): domain Eukaryota; kingdom Viridiplantae; phylum Streptophyta; class Magnoliopsida; order Brassicales; family Limnanthaceae; genus Limnanthes; species Limnanthes douglasii. The sequence goes on from JAUPFV010000004.1 coordinate 281,757,013, forward strand.
TTCCATTGGGGATTGAAGTTGTGTCGGCCTTTCGAAATGCACAACATTCTTAGTTCTGTCATAAATTATGGACACATTTTCATTTAATTCAACAAATCATTTAGGTTGGACCCGCTGACTTCTTCTTGGTCTAGACGGTTGGCCCTGATTTGCCTAGACCAATGCGAACCTTGTCTGGAATCTTTAGGCCGGTAACTGACTGTGGCTTCGGATTAACTACTAGCTTCAGGGATCGACGTTGTTGGAGCTGACCTATTCTGGTGCGATATTCTAGAATTTTTGGGTTCTTCCATTGTGTTTTTCTTTCCTACCTGGTTCAATAATCCTCCCCATATCATAGTTTTCTTTGAGTTACCGAATCAGCCAATTCTCCAGGCATTTAACTTTTCCTTAATTAAGCAATTGCTACTTGCTCGAAATAATCCGCCAATCTGTTCTATCTATATACAAAATGGTTAATGTAGTCTTTTAAGGATTCATTTGGTTTTGTGCACATTGAATAATAGTGTCACCATTCCCTTTAAGCTCTTTAATTCCCACAAATCGTCTTCTAAAAGCCATCCGGAACACATCGTAACTTTTAATAGACCCTTGTGGTTAACTGTTATACCATTTTAAAGCACTCCCTTTAAAAGTCTACGAGAAGGTCCGACATATGATCTTATCATCATCAAAGTTCATCATGAAATTCGTGAACTACTCAAGGTGATTATCAGGTTCTTTACTACCATCGTATTTCTTCGTTTTAGAATTATCAAATCGCCTGGGAAAATGTCCATAGAGAATCTTAGAAGACAAAGTTCATCGTTTTAAAATATTAATGCAAAATTTATTCTACAATAAATGACATTATAAGTTTTGGGCTGAACACCATTTAATACAATGATGATTTTTTCTCTCCCATACAACATAAAAGAGCATCATAATATTATTAGCCAAAAGTTATTAGTAGTTTGTTAATTAATTAAAAAACAACAAACACTAAAATTTTGATAAAAAAAATTAATTGTTACAACGACAATTAAAATAGAATATTATTCGTGAACGGAGAAAACATCATTTACTGATTTTTACAAATTGAATAAGTTTCTTTTTCACTACTTATAAAAACAAAAAGCAATAAAAGCCTCCTTTGATATCTTTACATAACCTTACATCAACTTATATAATGGGACGGAGGTGAGCATATCGAATTCAGCCAATTAGTTAAGTACCCATACTCTTATTGCAAATTAATTCTGACTAAAAGAACATATATTTATATCCCTTGTATTGCATGCATATCTTTTTACGAGTCAAATCGAGTCAAAACGAGTTGAATCAGAACTTAAAAAGAAAAAATAAAGTAGGAGTGTTCATTAAGTCGTAATTAGGTAGCCAATTAAGTTTTGGCAAATCAAATCTGATCCGAATTTAGGTGGTAGTGGTACCACATCAGCATCACCTCAGGATTGACCCGTCCTATACATGGCCTTCTCCGGATATTCTTATTCCACGTGTCATATTCCGACCAACCCTTTTAATGCCCACGTTTCTTTAATTTTACATGTCATTTCCTCGATATTTTCAAAACTGACCCCTTTGAAAGCCTAATTAAAATAAAGAGGGGGCAGTCGTCAATTTTGAGTGCAGGAAATGATGCTCTAATCATGATACCAATTGTAAATAACAACATAAAGTTAGAAGATATTTTCAATAATAAAGTCATAAAAATAAAATATTATTGTGTGTTGGAATAATAAAATATTATAACATAACAAATAAAAATCATACAATATGTTATTAAGTCCTCAAATATTTGGATGGTTAAAATCTTGGTAGATGAAACCATCCAATGGTGGTGCAAGAGGTGCATGATCTATAAGTTGTGGTGGAAAAGTTTGAGTATGCGTTAAATGTGTATGATTTATAGGTTGTGGTGGAAAAGTTTGAGTATCTGTTAAATGAGTATTGTAAATTGTTTGCATTTATAAGTAGTCGTGTTGATGTGATTGGTTGTTATTATACCTTTTTTTGAAAGGTCTCATATATAGAGTCTAACTGGTCTTTGTATCTCTTAAAATTGATTCTCCATGATGTGCAATTGACCAAACTCATTATACATTTGGACATTCATGTTTTTCACCAACTCACGGTCGAAAAAGCTTCTTTGAGGCCGTATTTGCTAAGAAGAACTATATGTACCATAAGTGTTTAGCACTTGCATCCTATCGCGCATGCATGTTATTCATCATTGAGACGACAAAGTTACATCTCACTTATTGGCCGACCAAAATAGATCCCTACTTTCCTCAAAATTTTCACAGACCTCCCACTTCGACTAGAATTGTCCATTCCATGAGTATATCTCTTGCGTTTTTAGAGATAATTTTCCAAATGACCTCTCACCAAGCCCCGAGTTACCATTGGTAGTGCACATCATTTTTCTTTTTCCAATGGATGGAGATATTCGAATTAGATGGATAGAGTGGTCAATCAAAAATCTAAACATATTCTGTGTAGCTCTATGAGATCAAGAGTTATGAAATATTTTGAAAAGAAAAAAAACTCCTTAGTGATACAATTTTTAGTGTATCATGGAAAGTTTTTTTGAGAAATGATATAGTAACATTTGTTGAGATGAGTTCGAATTCGAAATTGCAGAAGTTGTTAGGTAATTAATGAAGAGAAAAAAGAATAATTAATGCGCATATAGAAAAATTATTGTTCACCTATTTCAAGAAGGGTGACAAGTTGTATTTATAGTGATCAATATGAGTCATTGAGCTGTATTGGCCCATCAATAGAAAGATGCCCTTATATGGTTTCTCTTAGCTTATAACTTATACGGTCTAAAGCCGGCCTAAAACAAGGTGTTTAGCCAAACGAATAATTCCCTTATGAGTAGTCCATCTATTCATGTCAAACTGGTCGAGGCATAAATATTAAAAGGTGACCGATAAGGTTTGACGGTGTCAACTTAGGAGCCCTAGACATGCGGAACTGCCCAAATCTTAAGAATAATCGATGCAACTTTACTTTGTATTTCCAAATTAGTTACCCTTGAAGTGGGAGCATTAGAAATTTGGGACGTAATCGAACTGGTCAGTTTCGAGGCATTAGGCATATGCTAAGTTCTTCCAAAATGGAGGCTTCAAAGTTCATTGTCCATGAGAATTAAAACAAATTTGAAGTTCCTCCAAACCTAGATCTACACATTTCTACCACATGTTGTCCATGCTCTAACCTAGGGACATGATTTTACTGTAACTTTATGGTGTGTGCGCGGAGAGTTCCTAATAATTTTACTCATCGAAGCTTTTTCCATGTATGCTTTCTAGGGTATGGAGGTGGTTTATCTCCTCTTTATTCTCTATAAATAAAAGTGAACCTCTCTCTTACTCATCTTTTTAAAAAGAAAGACTTCCCAGCTTAGAGAGATAAATTTTACCGCTCATTTGTTTCCTTTCTTCGCACCGTCGTGCATTTCCTCCAAAAAATTGGATTTAGATTCGCTTCTGTTTTATCCAACAATCGAGGTCTTTATTGGAGCTCTTACCGTGATTTGTGTGTTCTTCCCGATTTTTTATCTTCTTCAAGCGAACTCTGTCATTTTCTAAATGTATGTCACTTTTTTTTTCTTTTTTTTTAGTTATGGCACCTAAAAATATGAACCTATTTAAGCAGTTGTACGACCGCGGACACCTAAATAGACCTTTAGAGATAAGTCTCTTAAAGATAAAGATCCTATGGTTAGAGTATCTAAATGATGAAATAAGTATCGTTAGGGACGAGTCCACATCCTCATCCACCACGGCTCCTCAAATAGTCATTGATCTAATCAAAGCGACACAATCGAAGCACAAACCAACTATCATTAGGTGTCATTCGAGGAGTGCGACACCTAGAGGACCCCTTTGGTGTGTCCCCAAACTCTCCTATTGCATCCATATATATATTATAATGTGACTTTAACTGACGATGCAATAAAGAGTGCGGTAAATAGTAAGAAATTTTGGAAAGAACTAATAGTTGTAGCGTCTCTGAAGAAGATGAAGCCTTTTAATAAGAAAGACTACGAGATCCACCCGCAAAGTAGAAATGAAGGCTCCTCATGAGCCTAGAAAATAAAAATTAAGACAAAAGAACTCTGAGATCTTCTAATATGCCTCGTTACCAAACTACTAGACCATAAGGCCCTGGACTGACATAGTAGCCCCTTGATCGGTGGTGTCTAGCCTGGATTTCAACATCAAAGACGCACACCATGCCTTTACTTACGAATATCAAGTATGTGTACCCACACGTTGATGACTTCTCAACGATTTAAACTCATTGGCATATTTCTGAAAACTTCAAGATAAGTTTACCAAAAGAAGATGAAACCGCTCTTTATGCGAAATTGAATGAATTGGTTTTCTTCACTTATATATTTGATTGTGATTTTTTATTTATGTTTCACCGAAGTCTTAAGGAGTTTTTTAGCATACTTAAACTCTTCCTTAGTCAAGACAACCTGAACACTTGGAGGAATTTGATGTTTTCTATAATCACCTTTAGTTTATCCGAACTTTCTTTGATGATGAAGTAGTGTATTTCTCAAAGAGAAGTCTATATCAACCACAATTACCCGGACTACTATCTCATCATGGGAAATGACCAGACATTTGTAGTGGATTTGCTGGATTCTAAAGAGGAATCGAAAAAATACTTCATATTATTTCGAGGTTCATGCAAAAACAAACCCTAATTAGTCTGATCAATCTGAGCCTCCTTAGGAACTCATGAAGTTGCATTTGTAAGGGTTCCCTCTACTTTGGACTAGTTCCTCACCCTAAACAAAAAATTCTTATATTAGAAGTTATTTCTTTAATTTTTCTTTTATCTTTATTCACTCATTTATGTCCTTGTTATTTTAGAATTTAAAGTCCTTAGACGGCTATGGAAAATATTGTATTTTATTTTTCAACTTGAACTTATAAAAGTCTCTAGATTTGTTAGGTATTTTATAATTCTCACTCGAACCTTTCAGGTTTCATATACCATCTCTTTTACTTATTTTTTGATTTCACGATGTTGTATTTTTTTTTATTCTTTCCAGTGACTTACCTTTATCCAAAGGTGATCAGCCTCGTGGTGATTTAAAGTTCACTTTAGGATTAAATAATTGTTGTTATTGGTAACTAACCCGACCTTGACAATAATTGGACCTTGGTGGACACTTTGAGCTCGACCATTTTCCTCAACCAATCTTTGTTCAATATTTCTACAAGAAAAAAGAAACGTATTCAACATTTTTGGTCACTTCAACCTTAATACTCTTCCTAAACCAATCATTTTTTGTATCTTTGCAAGGAAGAAAATAAACTTCTTGGACCTTAGCGATCACTTCAAGCTCGAGGCTCTTCTCCAACCAATCTTTATAAGGTATTTTTACAAAGAAAAAATTAAAATTCTTTTACATTAGCGGTTAGTACAAGCTTGAGACTCTTCCTCGGCCAATATTTGTTGGGTATTTCTATAAAGATATAAATCCAAACGTAAAACATACGCGTTTATAAAGAACAATAGCATTTTGTGGCATCAATTTCATTAATTTCCAAGCTATGTAGGCACCTCGTTAAAGTCTTACTTGGCCATCATGGTAGAAAATAGTGTGCCACTTAACCTTTCACCATTTACAATTATTTTATTGCAAAAAATTAAACTGTTTGGGATACATACAAATTTACACAATATAGAGTCAAAGATTCTCAATGTTCCACGGTTGTTGAAGTCTCCTTCTACTTCATACACGAGTTTGTAAGTTCATGCTTTAAATTTTTCCATCATCGTGCATGGACTTTCCCAATTGAGGCCTAGCTTATCCATAATTTGATCCTTAGTTTGTAAGAATACTTTCCATAGGACTTTGTCCCCTACTTAATATATATGACTTTCAACCCTAGACACATACCTACTACAAATGTGAATTTGCTATTGTTAGACACGTAGGTGAGCTTTATCCTCTTTTCTTCGATAAGGTCCAGCTCAGCCATAGTTCCCTCTTTATTTCACTATTTGGAGTAATTGAAGACCCTATAAGAAAGCATAGCTTTTTTCTTAGGACTATTACATCCACACCATAAACAAAGGCAAAAGGCATTTCACCCTAGGTGGGTCTAAGAGTCGTTATATAAGCCATCGAAAATTCCAAAAGATAATAAGGCCATTTCCCAGATGCCCTCACCAAAATGTTCTTGATATCTTCCAAAATGCTTCGATTCGTGAGATTTTCCTTCTCCTTTTCATTAGGGTGGAAAGGGTAAAAAGTGTTTCTCTTTGACTCTTTTCTGACAAAATGTATTCATCTCCACATTTTAAAACTAAAGACTATTATCCATTGTAATTGACTTTGGAACTCTGAACCTATGACCAACGTTAGTCAATATAAAATAGATATCGTGCTTAGCAGTGATCTTGGAGAGAGGTTCGACCTCTACCCAGTTCAAAAATAGTAAAAAAAACAATAATGTGTTTACAGTCTCTTTAAGCGATGTGTAATGGGCCGACTATGTCTATCCCTTATCTGTCAGAAGGCAGTGCCTCAAAGATCAAATTTAATGGATCCACGTGGACGTGAATTGTGTTAGAAAAACTATGACGTGGGTTGCATTTTTTTACCAAGGCATTTCCATCAGTTGATATGGTCGTTCGAAAGAAAACCCCCAAAAGAACACTTCAGGTTAAGGTTTTGTTACCGTAATGAGCCGCTCCATACCCGCAATGGAGTTTTTTTACAACCATGGTCGACTCTTCGGGTCCTAAATATCAAATTAAAGGTTGAATTATCCATTGTTTGGTCAAAGTCTCACTTAAGATTATAAAGTTTTTACTAGAATTTCTATCTTCTCGTTGTAATCTATCTTCGAGGTAAACATCACCTTCTAAGAAGTTTAGAATTTTGACCATTCAGTCTCCACCTTCGATAGCTCCTAACTTTAGATTTTCTTCATGACTTGATATTTGTTCCTTATCAATTAAAGGTTTCTTTTGAAGCGTGACCCACGATCTGTTTTGGAATAGGATATCAAAACTAGAACGTCTGCTTGAAAGTTCTCCACCCTGGGAACCTGCTTGGAGTTGACGTTTTCAAAAAATTGTGCCTGAGTTTTCAATACTTTTAAGTTTTGACCAGGTGATCCTTGCGCGTATCAGCCTTCCCCAAAGCATGGTTTGTCAGAATTTTTTTATCAATCGACCCTCTTAGCTTCACACACATGACCCAACCTAAGACCATCAATTGTTACCTCATACTCAGCCTCTTTGTTTAAAGCGTGGAAATCAAAATGGATATCATAATTTATTTCCTCTTTAGATGGAGCCACAAGCTGGATACCCACCCTGTAACCTGAGATATTGAATCATCTATCAGTTTGGGCCGTTCATTGTGGTTTTGTTGATTCAACTAGTGGTTTGGTCTTTGCGGTGTGAAACTCTATGAGAAAATCAGCCAAAACTTGAGCTTAGGTTTGATGGTAGTCATGGTCTAGTAAGTGATGTTGAAGTCTTCTGATCTACCCACCATCACGTTATCTTTCCTGAAATATTAGGATTTTTTAGAATATTCGAGAGCGGGAAACAAGTTCGAACTACAATAGAATGGCTCCGAAAAGACAACCTCATCTTTCTTGTTTCTTTGACTAAAGCTAAGGCTAGCTTATTCTATCTTTGCGGGAAGAAAATTTTTGCTTACAAAATAAACTGGCTTGGGACAGTTTGGTTTGTTCTCTGATTAACACTTCATTCACCGTGTGTTCAGACACGACTAAATAAACATACAAACTCTCCCCTAGAATAGGCTTGGATAAGGTTTTCGGGGAGGCTATATGCCACTTTATCTTACTAAATGCCTCATCACACTAATCAGTCCACTGAAATTTGTTAGAATTTTGAAGTACTTGGAAAATATAACACATTTATCGGAAGATCGGAAGGTGAATCTGTTCGGGCTAGTATTTCAACCTTCTTGAGGTTTTGAGGTGATTGCATGGATGCCAGAGCCTATAATTGCTCTGAATCCGCTTCTACGTTATTTTTAATCACTAAGTACCTAAGGAATTTTCCCGATTTTACTCTGAACATTGACTTCTCATGGTTGTACTTCAAATCAAAAGCTCTAACATTATGAAAGGTCTCTACTAAATGTAAACTTCAACATTCCTTCTATTATGGGATGCAAAAACCTTGTTGACTAAATGCTAATAAGTTACCTCTATGTTTTTCAACCCAAGTAGTATTACTTTGTAGCAATAAAGACCCCAATATGTCACAAAAATGGTATTCAATTGGTTAAAATGATGCATAAAATTTGTTTATATCCCGAATAAACATCCATGAACGAAGCTTATTTCCCGGCGTAAAATGTTATCACCCCCAGCAATAGTTAAGACAAAATTATGGATGAAGAACATTCGTAATAGAATTTATTAGTTAATTTGATTGGATGGTTCAATTTGAGAACATTTGTACAACTCATTACCCGCAAGAATATAAACTGTGAAAAAGTTAAATCAATAAAATTCATTTTTATCCTTCAATCTCATAATATAACAACAGTCACTTAACACTTATATTGTAATCAAACTATACTATAAATTAATATTTATCACGATTATCTTTTACCACTTATAAAATAATCAAACTATAACAATTACGCCCCCAAGGGGGTAGCCGAGTTGGATGAGTAAGGTATGTTTGTGACCGAAAGTCATGAGTTCGAGTCCCTCTATATACGCTTTCTTGGTTGAGTCTGTACCTTGTTTGGTTTACGTTCTGGCGTTGGTTTACAGGCTATTGCGTCAGACTGAGGGTTTACTCTGTGCGCACTCGTTGAGTAGAGACTATGGGTTCCCTCCGGAAAAAAACTATAACAATTACTTTTATCACTAATAATTATCAAAATATAACACACTTATAGTACTTACAAACCATAGTAATAAAACTATAACAAACTTATACTACTTTTACTCAACGGGGTCCTACGAAACCGCTTATAAAAGTCCAATCATTTTGTAGCTATCACTGATCTTCAATATTGGTTTAACTCATTTTATCAATATGTTATTTCGTGAGATAATTCAAAATATGGTCCATTTCTTTAACCACGCTTGGTATTTGGCTTAAATATTATGTTATTTTCATATATACAACATATCCACACTATAAGGTTTTATTTGAAGCTATCGACTAAGAAAGTGCAAGACAAGTTAAATAGAAGACCACTAATCTTTTATCCTAAAATCTACAACATGAAGTGAAGACGTCGAGCTGTAATCATGTGCCTCTCGGTATGGATCATACACAATAGTTGTTTAAAAACTCGAGATGATGTCAGAACTGCAATTTTCTTCTTAGTTTAAGTAACTAATACTTCGATGTAGTTGTTGCAATCCTTGCAAATTGCTAAATACAAACACCAATTTGTTTTGTTGTAAACTCGATAAGTTATTGTACTTGTCCATCAATATTTTATTGTATATATGTGCATCTCTCAATTCCAAACGGTATAATGTACCTCTCAATCTTAAGCTACCGTTCGATTTTAAAATACACCGTATTTTCCAAACCACCTAATGTAATTTTTTTGGTTTAAGGATTTTCGAATAAAAATATCAAATAACATGATTAATATGGTTGTAAAAGTTAAATAAAGAATAATTTATAATTTACATGATATAGATCATGGTATCGTTTCAAAAAAAATGTGATAACCGAATCTCACGTATAAAAATTATATTGTAATTTACCTACAATAATTTTTTTTAAATGATGAATTGTTAAAATAATCTGAGTTTAGACCAAATAAATAAAAATTTCTATATACATTTATAAAATTTGATTAAAATGAGAAAAAACACGACCATTTCGATTTTTTAATTTCTTTTTATCAAAATTAATGTAAAAAACATTAAAAATTTTATTTTAGTTTAATAAAAAATGGGAAATTGTACTTAAAGTACCCACTCAACTATTCAATTGTCACTTACCACCCAAGGTTTGATCAATTGTTACTTAATACCCATCTCAACTACCTTATTGTCACTAACAACCTAACTTTATTTTAATACCCTAACTACCCTTAACCCACTATATAAGCGTTATTTTCTGTTTTCTTTCTATTTTTTCTTGCTTTTTGAAGATTTGAATTTGTTAGCCGCTCTAACCACCTAACCCTACCAACCACCACGAGCTGGGTTTAAATCACATTTTCCGGTGATCGGAAGCTGCTAAAGGTTTGTTTCTTTATGTAAGTTGTTGTGTTAGACCTGTCTAACCTCTGTTTTATACGTACAGGAGTTCATCACGACTTTTTGGAATCTTGTAGCTTACAAGTGATCGTGTTGCGAGCTTTTTAGGTAATTACCTACCGATTTCGAAGTTTTTTATTCGTTTTCTCTGTTGGAATAGGTTATAGTCTACTGTTTTTAGATGCCATTGACTGATTTCGAGCTTTTCTCTGTTTTTTTTGGTTATAGTGATCTGTTTCGTTAATATTGTTCGCTATATAGTTACGTCTTTGTTTTCTGATGTTATATTCTAATTTGGTAGTGCTTTAGGTTGTGGGTAATGTGTAGATTACGAGTTTTTAGGTCAGTTAGAGTATTTCGAAACAGATATTAGGACCGGTGTTACATAGAAATATCAGGCCAGGCTGCGAATAGGTATATGCAGATATACACAAATATCAAGCCAGGCTGCGAATTGTTATATATATGTACACATTTCGCAGGTTATGATGCGAATTGTTTGATCAGTTAGAGTATTGTATTTCGGAAAAGATATTAGGACCGGTGTTACATAGAAATATCAGGACAGGCTGCGAATAGGTATATGCGGATATACAGAAATATCAAGCCAGGCTGCGAATTGTTATATATATGTAAACATTTCGCATGTTATGATGCGAATTGTTTGATGATGCAATAAATATCAGGACCGGATGCGAATTGCTAGTTCTAGGTAAACACAATTCGCACCTTGGGGTGCGAATTGTTTGATGCAGTAGTAAATATTTTTGCACCTAGTTTTTGAGACTAATAACAAATAACTTGTATTGTCCAGGTTAAGAGATGTCTAAATCACGAGTTTGTATTTTTAAATATGGTCACCAAACTTCAATTGTGCCTTTCACGGAGTTTGAAACCTTCGAAAGTATCCAAGCTTATGTAGAGAACAAGTGGGAGGAGCTTGCCACAGGTGAGTACCTAATTACTTACTCTTGCGGAGATCAAAATAATTGTTTCTTTAATAACCAGAGTGATTTTGTTGGGTTGGTGTTATATCTTGATTTGGAGCGTTTAAAACGGGTTAGTTTTCTCATAGAACAACACGTCTTCGATAAGGGGTCTGGTAATAAAAGTTCTGTTGATAAGAGCTCTGGTGGTAAGGATTCTGGTGGTAAGCGTAAAGAGCGTAGTTTGGTTTTGGTAGAACCATTTTTTGATCAATTAGTTAGCGGGGAGAGTAGTAACGGCTTAGTTAATTCTGATCAGAGGAAAAAACAACTTGCTACTGCTGGTTGGGATGATGCTATTACAGGGGTGGGTCAAGCTTTTGAAGAAGGTGCTGCCGGTCTGAGGTTATCCTTGTGCAAGTTTGCATTAGAGCATGGTTTTTCTTTCAAATACCTGCACAACACAACAAATAAGATCACTGCTTATTGTGAAAATAAGCTCACAAGCGGGTGCAAATGGAGGGTTTATGCATCTATTGACTCAAGCACCGGCCTTATGACGATAAAGAAGTATTTCCCGAACCATACTTGCAGTCCTGTTTTCTCCCAAAAGCATAAGCATAAGCGGCACAGGCATTTGACATCAGATTTGATTGCAGAGGAAATTCAGGATTCTCTCCGGACCTGCCATTCGTTGACAGCCAAAACCATACAATCAACTGTCAAACAAGATTACGGTCTTGATATCTCTTATCGTTTGTCATGGAATGCTTTAGAGAAGGCTAGGAGGGGAGTTTTTGGAGATAGTTCAAGCTCTTTTAGTTTACTAAGCGGATACTTCAAACGCTTGAAGAGCCGGGATATTACTTCAGACTGCCAGTTGGAGTTGTCAGCTGGAAACCGATTCAAGCGCTGTTTTGTAGCATTCAGTTCGTCCCTTAGTGGTTTTCATTCATGCCGTCCAATGTTGTTTGTCGATGGAACCCACTTATATGGCAAGTACAAGGGTACATTGCTCACTGCTGTAGCAAAGGACGGAAACAACGGTTAGTTACATTTATCTAAATAATGAACGATGTTTTTGTGTGAAAATGCTGATGTAATTCGCAGCATGTGTTGCGAATTAAGCAGGGTTGTGATCCTCACATTTCGCAGTTGAGGCTGCGAATTATGTATTATGCTGTATAAATTGTACTTACATCGCAGCTTGAGTAAGGTATTATTTGAAGTTTCCACAAGCTGCGAATTCACATAACAAGATGCGAACTGTTTGCATGATCAACTAAAATGTTACACACATTTCGCACGACAAGCTGCGAAATGTGTGTGACATCATGCGAATTGTTTGCAAGTTTTAAACGTTTGCATACTGTTGTAGTGTTTAATTGATCTGCCTTTTTCCAGGACTATTCCCTGTTGCTGTTGCTGTAGTTAGCATTGAAGATTGGGACAATTGGATGTGGTTTTTGGGGTGTTTGAAACCACATTTGCTGGATCGCCAGATCACATTTATTTCAGACCGTCATTCTGGTATTGTTAATGCTGTTTCTGTGCTGTATCCCAACTGCTATCATGCGTACTGTTATTTCCATCTTGTGCAGAATTTGAGAGCCAATCTGAAGTATAGTAACAGGGAGTATAAAAAAAAGATGTTGAGTTTCTTCCACGGTCTTGCTTTTGCTCCCAGTCAAGAGCTTTTTAAAGAGATACTAACAGCTTTTTTATGTGAAGGTGGTCAGAGAATGAGTGATTTTCTTGCAAATTTACCCCCTGAAAAGTATGCGCAGGCTTATGTAAAAGGGAAGCGATACGGCTCTATGGCTTCTACCGCAGCTGAATCGTTTAACAATCAGATCAAAAAATATTGTGGCTTACCAATTGTTGAGTTTATTGATTGCATTAGAGTCTTGCTTATGACTCAGGTTTCACGGAGATACGAAGAAGGTCTCAGCTGGAGTACTAATTTGGTTCCCGAGTACGAGAAGAAGCTAAAGCAGAATGTTGACATGTGCCGAAGTTGGGTGGTACGTAAGTCCTCTTCCGCCGTGTTCGAAGTCTCTTCGACTCCTGTGGCTGTTGTTAATCTGTTGGATTTCAAATGTTCATGCGGATCATGGCAACAAGAGTGTTTTCCATGTGCTCACGGTCTAGCGGCATTACAATACACTGACCAAGATCCATTGACTGTAATAGAACCCTTCTTTACGGTTAAAAATTACAGGGAAAGTTACTCTTTCAGCATACCAGCTCTAACTGATTTCGGCGAAGGGTCCACCGCTAACGATCCTTCTTTTGTTGAAGTTCTGCCTCCGAACGTTAAGAGACGCTCCGGAAGGCCTAAGAAAAAGCGAATCCCTTCTAGAGGAGAAATCTCAACCAAGAAGTTAAGGTGTGGCCGATGTTTGAAATCAGGCCATAACCGGAGGACTTGTGATGTTCCAGTTTAAGGACATTTATTTTTTTTGAATAGTTATTGTTCTGTACAGCAAACTAGACATTTGTACATTCGAATTACATGCGAATTATGTGTAACTATGTGAAAGTTAACAGGATGCGAATCATATGTAAAACCAGATCAAACATGTTAATACCCGTACGTTTCGCATGTTAGGATGCGAAATAGGGCTATATTTGTGATGCGAATGGAGTTCAGTTAAGGTTGTCCTGATATTTGTCATATGTAAGCTGCGAATTGTTATTTAATAAAAATAACAGTATGTTCAGTAAGGCTGAAAATTAGTAATATAGCAGGTTAACATGCGAATGATGTACAAAACATGTTTGGATTACAAAAAAGGAGGATTACAAGTTGGACTACAAACATCTATCAGGATTACATGCGAACTATGTACAATTATGTAAAATTTTTACAGGATGCGAATCGTTGGTAAATCAGATGAACATTTAGCATATATTACGTTTCGCATGGTAGGCTGCGAATTAAGACCAAAATTGTGATGCGAATGGAGTTCAGTTAGGAGTCCTGATATTTGTCATGTGATAAGCTGCGAATTGTTGTTTACTAAAATACAAGGATATTTCAGAAATGTTGAAAATGAGTAACATTCAGTAATGTTGGAAATGATGTACAAAATATATTTGGATTACAAAATGGAGGATTACAAAATATATCCAGAAACTAACAACTGTTTACACACATCACTACAAGCAACTCTAGCAGTTGGTAGATGGTTAGTTGCATTTCAGTATACCAAAAAACTAAAACCAACTCTAGCAGTTGGTAGATGATTCATCACCAACTGTTTCCTCTTTATCCTTTTTGTGCTGATCATCTTTGTCTTTCTTCTCTTTCTCTTTCTCTTTCTCTTTCTCATGTTCTTCTTTATCCTCAGCTTCAACATCTTTCGCATGTTCTTCTTTATCCTCAGCTTCCACATCAACGTCCATCATGCTTAAAAATTTTGTCCTCGATGGACCAGCTTCGTCTTCCCTCTTCCTTTTGTTGTTTTTAACCTTTGGCTGAGGTGGAGCATGAAGCATTGGAACCTGTTCTGGCTGAGGGTCAGCAGCAAGCTGTGGAACAACTTCCAATGGTTGAGAGTCAGCTGAGTAGTAGTCATCATATATATCTAACCCATAAACAGATACTGGGCTGTTTGGTGGTGCTGCTGGAGTGATCAACTCATCACTCAGGTTAACGGTTAAGGATGACCACGAGTCACCCAGAGAACCGAGTGAACCAGAGTTTGAGTATGAGGTTGTGGTTGTGGTGGTGGAAAAAGACATGACTGTTTGAATTCTAAGAGAAGAGGGAAAGGAGTTTGATAAAAAATAGCCTCTGGTGCAAAATGTGTAGTTTGTTTTAAAATAGCCTCTGGTTTAGTAGTGTTATTTATAGGGAAAGGAGGTAATCATTACATAGCCTCCATGTCCAATCAGAAATTAATGGGAAAGGAGGTTCTGTACGTGATTAGATAGTTTTTTGTGTGCTCAATGGAGAAAACGTTTACCAAGGCATACGCCATAGCCTGTTCGTATTCTTGATTTTTATATTTTGAATTTTTTATTTATGCACCAGGCTGCGATTTGGGTGTGTAGTGATAATTATCTATCCGGATAGGCTGCGAACTATTTGATATAAGTTAGGCTGCGAACAGTGTGGTTTGTACCATTATATATCAGGTTATGCTGCGAACTGTTCATACATACCAGGATCATAATCAACCATTATATATCAGGTTATGATGCGAAATATAAGATACGGAATATTCAAAACTAAATATAAGATAAGGAATATTCAAAACTAACCATTAGATATCAGGATATGATGCGAAACATAAGGATGAGGAATATGAACAAAAAAACTAAATTTACAACAGCTGTATGTGATACACGAATCAGCCATATGTACAATCAGCCATATGAACAAAAAAACTAAATTTACAAAACAAGTAACAAATTTATTTAGAAGCAATACACGAATCAGCCATATGTGACGGTGTCTTTGTCATTTAAAAAGAAATGGAACATTTCTCTTCTGAAGGCAGTTACCATATCTGCATCGTATTTTTTCTGCACTCTTCCATGCTGAATAATATCCCTTGCATATTGGCAGACGAAGACACCACAGTCCAGGGTGCCTCGCTTTTGTTGTGGGAATCCTCTTTCCATCTTCACCTTCCACCCTGTATTATCTTTGGGTAGGAATTCTCTATCCAACAAATATTTGATCTGTGTATAGTAATTAATGTTAGGAATATTCACAAAAACAAAAACAAAAAAAGTTGGTGACATACAATTCGCATCATCAGGCTGCGAATTATATGACAATGAATCCAACACAATTCGCAGCTTAGGCTGCGAATTATATGACAATGAATCCAACACAATTCGCAGCTTAGGCTGCGAATTATATGACAGGCAATCCAACATAGAGGTTGCGAATTGAGTTGTGGACAGGCTGCGAATTGAGTTATAAACAGACTGCGAATTGGGTTATAGACAGGCTGCGAAAACAACTGTTTTGCTCACAATTCGCATCATACCAGAACACAGTTCGCAGCTTGTATACTTAAATTTAATGGTTTGGAATATTTTACCAGTCTTGCAGGTGTCCTTGTGGTCTGGTCTGTGCCATGAAGCCTAGGCAGAAGCGAATTGTAGTTTGAAATTGTCCTGCCGTCGATATCGATGACGAGCAACGTCCAGTGGTTTGCATTGTCCTTTTGCTCGGTGCACAGTGGAACAAAGATGATGTTGGCATCTTTGCGCGCCTTTCTAAAAGCCATGTCCACAAGATTTTCTACTGGCCAGCCTTGTTTCAATTGATGCTGCATCCAAGCAAAAGTATATTAAAATAAGAATATTTTCTGAACTTTTGTTCAATTTACCTGTCCTAAACTTACCGTAGCCATGCCCGAAATCAGTACGGCGTCGTGATACTGTCCTTTAGCAATAGTGCATGGGACTTGGTAGTCTGCTTCTTCAAGCATCTTTCGAATCCAAGCATCGATAACCTAACATTGAAACATTATGTTAAATATAGAATACATATTTGAAACATTGAAAATAGAATTGGTTGACAATTGGATACCTTTACGTCCAGCTCCAGTTCTAAAGGTAGTGCCATGACATCACTCGTTTGCACCCTGATTCCGTATGTAAACTTGGACTCTGGTAACTGCCATACCACTGGATCAGGTGTGTCGCTCTCGTAGGCTTTAACCAACTGTATTTTGTGGTATTCTGCCACATCGATAAGGTCAGTTACTTTTGTTTTCTTTGGCCAGTCGCTGTATTCTACTACCGGCGGTTCCCGCATTGTTATTATGAACTCTTCTTCTTCCTCTGCCACTTGAGGCTGCGTTTGTGTCAGTAGCGTAAAACTTGGCTCCTCTATCTCATTAACCTTCTCGAGCTTAGTATGAAACAAAAAGTAGAGGCGTCAGTGATTATAAGTGCAACGACTCCAAACAGTTCGCAGCTTAGGCTGCGAAATGTAAGGTAGCAGTTAAATAAATTTATAAGTATCTATCAGGGTAGGATGCGAACTATTCGAGGTTCCCCCGAACAGTTCGCATCCTACCCTGATATTTATTTGTAATGCTCCAGTAAGCATTTGCCACAAGTCACGTGTTATTATGCGAAAGCATTATAAGTAGGCCTTACCGCACGGTCAGCGACAACCACTGCCGTTGACTTGTTCGGCATAGAGGCTGGATCGTGTCGGCAGAAATGATTAATGTCATCCTCCGACATGTTCTCCAGAGACCGTTGTATTATAGAATCGTAATATACGTTATCAATTTCATTTAAAAATGTCTGTGAAACTTGAGTACTAATACCATCAACAAAAGCATCATGTAAACCTACTGTGTTATCGTGGGACTCTGGAGCTGCGAGTTGATTTGTTACCGGGTCTACAGTTTGACGTTGGCTAAGCAATTCTGTCTTTGCTGACAGCACCGTTGGTCTTTGAAGTTCCACCGAAGAAGTGGTTTTGTCTTCTAAGCATGGTCCTTCCTGGGTGAGTAGTTCTGTCTTCTCACCGGGATGGACAGGTTCTGACTGTTGCTGGTGGTGTTCTTCGTGTTCTTGTTCTTCTTGTTGTTGCTTGGGGTGTTCTTCTTGTTCTTGCTGGGTGAGTAGTTCTGTCTTCTCACCGGGATGGACAGGTTCTGACTGTTGCTGGTGGTGTTCTTCGTGTTCTTCTTGTTGTTGCTTGGGGTGTTCTTCTTGTTCATGCTGGGTGAGTAGTTCTGTCTTCTCACCGGGATGGACAGGTTCTGACTGTTGCTGGTGGTGTTCTTCGTGTTCTTGTTGTTGCTTGGGGTGTTCTTCTTGTTCATGCTGGGTGAGTAGTTCTGACTGTTGTTGTTTCTCCTGTTGGGGGTGTTGTTGTTGTTCTTCTCTTTGTTGGTGTTGCTCGGCGTGTTCTTCTTCTTGTTGGTGTTGCTCTTCGGTTTCCTATTTCATTGTGTAAGGGTGGAAGGGTTAAGCATAAGTTAATCATTGTGTAATCACATTTCGCATCCTGACCTGATATCTATGTTATACATTCCACCAGTTTATTATCTAAGTCGCATCCTGACCTGATATATATGTTATACAGTCCCCCAGTTTATTACATAAATTCGCATCCTGATCTGATATCTATGTTGAACATTCCCCAGTTTATTACATAATTCGCATCCTCACCTGATATCTATGTTAAACATCCCCCAGTTTATTACATAATTCGCATCCTGACCTGATATTCTGTTTGTAATAACCAGACCACCAGTATACTACATAATTCGCAGCTTAAGCTGCGAAACGTTTGTACATGACTACACAATAGTCCTCATATTTGTTTAATAACATCATATCATCTACTTACATTGTGTACCTTATCTGTCTGTGTCTCCATGATGGGTGAATTGTGGACATAATCATCCCTTTCTTCCGGCAGTACTCCATCAGCATGGTGCTGATCAGCATTAGACACGGATGCTTGCTGATCAGTGGATTTTTGTCCCTCTGGAAGTGCTGCTGGTACCTGCTTTATTGGGCTTTCAGTACGGCAGATTGGCAGAGAGATAGCATTGTGGAGTTGTTGTGCTTCGAGTTCCGCTATCTTGCGTTTCAATTCTTCCAGCTGCAAAAATGATAGCAAACTTTTTATAAACATATTAAGTGCTGATTGTAGTGATTATTTAAGGTTCAAGTCATACTTACTTCTCTGGCCTGTTTTTCTATTTTTCGCTCGTACTTGTTCTTGTCGGCATACGTCTTCAAACGCTTTGATTGAGCAGCAATATCGGGATTAGGGTCTCTGCGTTTGAATAAATAATCACCGATCGTTTCACTCATATTGGTTGTGTCGGTGTCGGAGGGCTCTTGCCTGGATTTGCCTTTGGGTTGTGGTGGAATTGTTTTCTTGGGGAGTCTTTTTGGTGGAATCGATGGCTCGGGTGGTGTTGGGTGTTCGAGTGTGGGAGACATCACCTTATTTATTACATTCTGTGATGCTCGTCTCCTTTTTTTTGGTTTTGATGCTGTGCTTTTCGACCTCTTCCTAGGTCTTTCTTCCGGTGAAGGTGGTACCGTTACTTCTGCATCTTCACCATCTTCATCATCTTCTCTTTCTCCGAAAGCTTCAATTTCAGCCTCGGTAAGCTGTAATGGACCTTCTAAAACCTACCAACAGATGCACATGTAAGTAAACAAATTGTTTCTTACAAGCAGTTCGCATCATATGATGCGAACGGTGTGGTTTTAAATCATATTTCGCATGTTAAGCTGCGAAATGGTTATGGGACAGTATGCTGCGAACTAAGTATTAAACATATGATTATGGGACAGTATGATGCGAACTAAGTATTAAACATATGATGCGAAATGTGTTGAACATAGAAGTTGCGAAGTAAAATTCATATCAGGCTGCGAACTGTTTGAGATATTTTTATCAACAGTTCGCATCATATGCTGCGAACTGTATGCACCCCAAGTTCAATACATATATAAAGCTTATACCTCGTCATTATGTAGCAAGGGTGTTTTAATAAGATACCCCATGGTTGATGCGTGGCACTCTAACCCCAACCATTTGAAGAACCTTGGTATCGAGGTTGGCTTCGCTACCTCGTGGCCGATTGTTGTGTGCTCCATGATGAAGGGCTGCATGGGGACAAGTTTTATCAACACGATGCTATGTACATAAATAATTGTTATATTGAATAGATCAAACTTACAACTACAAGGGCGACGCAGCCGACGATTTTATCGGCTCTTTCTACTGCTAAACAACTCCTGATAGACTGTCGAAGCTTGAACAGAATCGATCCAGCCCAGTCGTAATTGTTTATTCTGTTGAGGTCTTCAACGTAATAAACCGTGCTCCAGCCCAAGATATCTCCAGATACGGAGTAGAATAGCGTGGAGCACAAAAACAGTATCAACAGCCTCGCCACGTCTTCCAATTCATGTTCCCCTCCTTCGGTTATGGCCTTCTCTATACCCTCCTGTAAAACCAATGACAACATTCTATGTTAGAAATGTACAGAATCTTGCTTTATAAAGATGAAGTCCATTTTAGACGTACCTTTATGATGGCATTTGTTATTGTTTTGGTATTACTAGCTGATGCTTTCCTGCCAGTTTTTGACATGAAGTATTTCTTCATCATCCTTGATTCGTCCTCCTCGCCGTCTGCATACTTGTTGTGAAAAGCGCCGGTTTTTGTTAACTCCATTTTCTCGGTGCCATGCCTCAGCCCGAATATGATCTTGATATCGTTTGTAGTTAGCTTTACATACTTGTTGCCAATCCTAAAGGCGTCTCGTTCTAGAGAGAATTTTTCGAGGATATACTGAATGATTGAGTAGAATTTCTTCTTTGGCAGCTCTGCCTCATTACGGATTTCGAAAGCCGTTTTCAGCAGTGTGTAGAAGGGGGTGTTTCTTGCAGCTTCAATGTGCGCCCTTGTAATACGCATGTCTTTCAGTAGCTTCAGAAGGCTCACCAACCCTGATCTGTAGTAGCTAGGTTTTGTTGTCATACTTTCTGCACAAACACAATCAGTTGGAGTGTCACAAAAAATTCGCATGGTAGGCTGCGAAATGCATACATATAAATACTGGCTTAACAGACAAGCTGCGAAATAAGTTATGCCAGATGCGACTTATGTATATCAAGCTGCGAACTGTTTGTAAACAAGTATAACAATACAATCGAGCTGCGAATTGCTTGCATTGTGGGTGATCAGGATGCGAACTGTTACATTTTTTCCATGCACGTTGCAGGGATCTGGGAATTATGCACCAAACACCAAAATCAACAATGAACTACCTAATGCAGATCTAACATACATAATATTTCTCAGTAGAGTATCAGTGACTCATGCAACTAAAATTCTACCCTGGCTTCGACTATAAACCCATAAACTGAGCAACTATCGTCAGTAGATACTTCATTCTACTACGAAAAGCAATGCTATCGTGGAGTTGTTGAAAACAGTGGTTCAGATTCAAAAAAAAACGCAAAAAAAAGTACGCTTTCCACCATAATGCATACCTCTTAAATTTCGCCGGCCGGAGAACGAGATAGAAGTTTTCAGAGACGACTTCACGACAACTTTGTCGAATGAGATTTGAAGGTGTTAGTGACTGTCTGAGTAAAAGAGGCTGACCGGTGCGATAGTGACGAAGGTGAGAAGCTGTAGGGTTTCTGGGTTTGAGAGAGAGAGTATCAAGAAGTCGAACGGTTTGTTTTCTGGTGGTTTCTAAAATTAGAATTTTGCGTTTGTTTAGGGTGATAGGAGGGTCGAAAAAGTGGGATGGAATTGAAAAATGGGTATATATAGTGGAAGGGTATTTTTGTCCAATTTATTAGTCTGGGTATTAAGTAACACTATGTTAAAAGCGGGTGCCGCCGGGTAATAAGATAGTTGAGTGGGTATTTTCAGGTACTTTTCTCATAAAAAATTCACGATATAATCCAAATAATCAAAATGGAAATATCACTCGATACAAATGACATGAAAATATCTTATATGAATTTAAAAGAACAAAAATACACAACAAAACAAAATCAAAATGGGTAGATTTTGGCTTCCAATATAGTCGTAGACTTGTGTAGGCTCTACTACAATAAGCAGTGACGTAGGAAAGGATAGGAAGACAAACTTGAATAATGTGATTCGGTGCAGGTTCTATCTCTTTTCCTGGCACTGTCAGTGAAACATTTCTCGCATCTGGCATTAGGCTAGCCTAATGCTATTCCCAAAATTGGAAATCGGAATCTGATCAGCTTTTAATTAAATGTTTTTAAAAAATAAAATCAAATTCTAATATATAATCGAGATTGCTTCTCTTTTTCATAAAAAAGTAGAAAAGAAAAGAGATTTCTATCAAATTCTAATATATAATCGAGATTGTTTCTCTTTTTCATAAAAAAAAAAAAAAAAAGATTTAATTAATAGTCGATTATAAATAATATTTAAATTTATATTGATATACAAGAACCACGTATACTGTGGGATAAAAAATATTTCCTAAAACAAGAGACCGAGGGAGTAATTGCTTACTCATGTAACACAATATAATATGATATTTATTGGATAGAACTGATGTCGTAGGAGACCTGTTTCCATACCTCTTTAAATCTTATCGACTAGAATTTATTTCCTTAAAATTAATATTATAAGTTCATTTCTGTATCTAATATATAGTGCAGAATGTGGTTCATGATATTGCTATAAAAATTACATCAGCTCTTATCCACGTTACATATAAAAACTAATATATATTAGTAATTATGTATCGAATTAAATATAAAGTTGTTTACTATTAGGTTTTGGCTAAATTTAGGTCTAATTTTTGTTAACCATTCTCAAATTATATAAAAAATAAATTAATTAATAGTCAAAAATGATTTTGTCCTTTAACCAATAATTTATTATTTTGTCTGGTAGTGAATTAAGGGGCGGATCCAGGATTAGAATTCAGGGTGTGTCAAAAATATCATTGAATAAAAAAAGTCTACGTATTATATAGTCAAAATAAATTAATATACTATTACAACTAAAAATGAAAATCTATTTCTAGTCTAAACGTAACTGCATTCTTCTCTTGGTACCTCGGTTGGAGAAGGGATCGGAGATGCTTCAATTGTTAAATCATTTCCAATAGAAGAACTACTAGACTCCGAAAATCGAAGGGCGGGCGTAAAAAAACTCGAACAACATCCTGTTAAGTCACGTAAATAAACCAATTCACCAATTATAACAATTCTAAATCAATTTAACAAAATAATTATATTTAATACACTTAATTTCTGAAATTTCAAACTAGCTTTAATTTTTCTTCTTTAATATTCACTAATTTGTTTGAAATTGATTTTCAAAAGCTTTGAAATTCTCTTTATAAATCAATTTTTTTTTTCATGATTCTTGTTAAATTAAACAATTCTAACAATTCTAAATCAAGAGATTCCACTAATTCTCAAATTGATTTCTTAACATACTTTGTAGGAAATACTAAACCCACATTAACATACCGATTCTCAAATTGATTTATTCACATAGTAGAAAATACTAAAAAAATACTAAAAGCATTGACATACCTAAAATCAAAGGATTTCACTGCTTTAATGCTGCGTTTTTATGTTTGTAAGAGAAAATATGTGATTTTGATTGAGGAGGAGAGGGTAGAGGACACTGCTGCGTTTGAGGAGAGAGAAAGAGAGAAGCGGATTTCCACTGCTTCAGTGCTGCGTTTTTTTATGTTTGTAAAAGAAAATATGTGATTTTGATTGAAGAGGATAGGGTAGAGGAGGCTGTTGCGTTTGAGGAGAGAGAAAGAGAGAAGCTTTTGAGGGAGATAGAGATAGGGGTTGATGTCTTTTGGGGAAGAGACAAAAGAGGGCTGAAGGAAAAAAAATTAAGAAAAAAAAGAACGAAGAAAAATAAAAAAATAAAAGATTGTTTAGTTGGGGGCAAAATAAAAAAGGAAAAAAAAGAACAATTTAGGGTGATCCAAAGTTTGAACTCTTGACCTCAAGGTTAAAATCTGAACACTCTTACCACTGCACTAAACTTATTTTTAGAATTTAGGGTGGTCCATGGCATACATGGCCACCCCCTAGATCCGCACCTATGGGTATAGTTAACCAAATATAAAAGAACACAAAATTATTCTTCTCAATAACCCAATAACCCTCTTACACTCAACACTTAACAAAAAATCCAAAAACTCAAAAAAAAATCCAAAAACTTAAAAAATCACAAATCAACTCTCAAACCTCCAAAAACCAACAATTCTTTTTTATAAAATTCAAATCATTGAATGATGGATCCCGGACGTGAGAAGCTTGCTGAGGAGCATGAAACTCCAAACAAGGTAATGTTTCTAACCAATCTTTTCAAAAAAAGTTTCATTTTTGGTAGTTGTTCTAATTTTAGAAAGTTGGACCCGACCTCCCCCGCCGGTGGAGGCCATTTCAACCGGCGGGGATGAAGAACAATCATTTTGTTTGATGAAGGTCCACCGCCGAGGGAGGTCATACCCAACCGGCGGTGCAATAAGAAGTGAACCATCGGGGTTGGACTTTCTGTACCGACGGTTGAGACATCTTGGTTTTATTCACATATGTAAAAGAATTTTGTGGTTTACCCCACCGGTTGTACTATTATCAATCGGCGGTTGACAATGTCCCCAGCGGTGTAAGTATTTTCGACCGTTGGGTCGGTCGAGCATATCCGCCGGTTGGACTATTATCAACCGACGGTTGACAACGTCCCCGATGGTGTAAGTATTTTCAACCGCCGGTGTGAATCGGGCAATTTGTTTTTGTGTCACATTAACATAGTTTATAATTTGATTATGTAGGAGGAGGATGGAGAGTTAAATGATGATTTGTATACTTCGTGCACGGTGAAGGAGGAGGAAATTCCGGTGCCTTGCTCCGTCGATTATAGCCACTTATTCGACACCAAATCTCACTACTCTCAAGTGAAGTTGATTGAATGGGTTAAAAAAACTGCAACAGATAACGGGTTTGTGGTTATATTACGTCGATGTGATAGACTTGATCGAAAAACTCTAAAAATTGAGTTTGTGTGTGAAAGATCTAGGGTTTACACAAAATTGGCAGATCCGAAGCATCTAAAGAGGAACTCTACCGGCACGAAAAAAATACAGATGCCCTGTCACTCTTAAAGGAAAGAAGATGGGTGATGATTTATGGGGATTAGAGGTCGAATGTGGCATTCACAATCACGATACTACATCCTACAAATAAGGTCATTCGTATTTGGGACGATTCAACAAAAAATAGATGGATTTCGTAGTTAGTTATATGAAAATGAGATCCCGTCCTCGCGACATTATCGGTGGGGTGAAGAAATTGAACCCTAAAAATTCTTCTTCAATGTGCACCATGTACAACGCTCAACTAAAACATCACAAGCTCGATAAAGGCGGTCGGTCGCAATTCCAATACTTGTTGGGTGAACTAAAGCGGCTAAACTACTACAAATTCCATAGAAAGTCCGAAGACTGAAACAATGTCATAGGTGAGCTTTTCTTCGCGCACCCGGTTACTTTGGATTTGTTACGGACATTTTCCGAACATCATTGAAATGGATAACACATATAAGGTGATAAAATACGGGATGTCTTTGTACGAGGTCGTCAGAGCCACTTGTACCGGGAAAACTTTCTACATTAAATTTGCGTTTATGTCGGGAGAAAAATTTGAGAGCTACAAATGGGTGTTATAGTGCTTACATTCATTGATGGTAACTCACTCCATCGAATTACCATCCATCATTTTGACGGATATAGACTTGGCGATTGTGAAGGCGGTGGAGGAAGTGTTCTCCAATGCAACACACATGTTGTGTCGATGGCACATCAACATGAACGTCCTAGGGAAAACGAAAAAGATCATAAATGAGAAGAAAGTGTCCAACGCCTTCTTGAAAGTGCGGAATCAAATGATGTTGGCGGAAGAGGAAATAGCCTTCGACGACTATTGGTTCGAATTGCACAATGACTTCAAAGACTATCCGCAAGCAATTGAGTATACCGAAAGTTGGTTAAGGTCGTACGGTGACAAGTTTGTCACGTGGGGAACCAACAAGTGGATGCATTTTGGTAACCAAACCACAAAATGCACGGAGAGAACTCATTCGAGCCTCAAGCGTTTCATCGGTACACGAAAAGGTAACTTCGAATCTTTTTGGTTGAAGTTGCATAGTTTGATAGAATTGCAACACATGGACATCAAGGGTTCATTCGGAAAGAGCCGTTTGTTAGCCCTACACAAATTCGCGAACATTGTGTACGGTAAACTAAAAAGCAACGTCTCCCACTATGCTTTGGAGCTTTTATCCGGAGAAGTAGATTGTGCCCGCAACATGACAATCGTGGCTTGCATGCCATGTGGTTGTGCAATACTTCTACAAGTTTGTTGCCAAAGGCGTAGAGATGCCTCTAAAGTTATTTAACGAACATTGGAAGGGGTTGGACATTCTAGTTTGTACCAACCTCACGACGATCGAGCAACTAAAAGCCAAACTTGAGAAACTAGTATGCGATGTCATGGAATTTATTGACGAAGCACGCACATAGCACGTTTATAAAAAATGGTTTGTCATCATCCATCCCAAAACAACTACCATTTTGGAGCCATTGGTGAAGCAAAAAGCGCGCGGTCGTCCACCTAACTAACATAATTTGTCTATTGCCGCTGATGATACATCCACTAAATGCGACAAAAGTGAGCACGAGTATGTGCTCGAATCGGAAAATGCTAGTTTGACCGCATCACTTAATGTGGAACGGTGGGTTGTAGGTCAAGCTTTACGACCACATCATTTGTTGCAGAGTTCAAAGCTCCAACCGCAACCTCAAGTAAAGGGAAAAAAATGTCAGGGCCAAAACGTGGTTCGGAAAGCGCCCCTGCTCGTAAGAAAGTTAGCGTGATTCCAACGCAAGCAAGTGGGACGATGTTTTGTAGTGGAACAATGGGTTGTAGGTCAAGATCTACGATTCCGGCCAAGGAAAGTTTTGTAGACCCCAAAGGATACTTAAAATAATTCCCCATCTACTTTAGACCTTTCGTAAATTCCATTAGCGACGTTAAATCCGATGGCCATTGCGGGTACCGCTCGATAGCGTTTTCCTTGAACGGGCAACAAGATGGGTGGATGTTGATAAGGGATGCCCTTTACAACGAGATGATGGATTATGTATCTGTGTATGTTAAGATATTTACAAGTATGGAAGATTTGATTGATGTTGCGGAGCGTGTGAAATGCTTTAGTACTGTGGTTACTAAAGACCATTGGATGTCCATGCTCGAGATGGGAGTGGTAATTGAATTTTCGTCTAACTTCATACTCCATTTTGTTAGACGATACCGAAATATGGATGGTGGCTTGACTTTTCTTCCGCTAGGAGGTGCACCCCTTTAGATGCCAAACCGGTTGGAAACCGGATTGGGTTGGGTCTACTCCAACCATTTCGTGAACGTAAGTATTTATTTACCTTCATGGTTAGTTTAAATATTAAGAAATTCATTTTATCTTGTTTACATTTTGTATCTTGGGATTAGGGTAGAGGTCACATCCGCGAGGATACATCCTTATTGCTTAAAATTGCGTTCACCTGAAGCAGAAAGTTGGGCATTGTCGATTGTCTCTCGTTGCAAGAGATACGAAGAGCTTAAAAATGGTAGCCACGATGCAACCGATTTATCTGCTTTTGCTTGATGACCATGTGATTGTAAGGAATGTACGATTTTGTCACATTTATGAGGATATTTATCTTAAAAACATTAAGACTTTAACTTCTTAATTTGTGGATTGCATTAAAACATTACACTTTAATCAAAAGCATTGCATAATTAGAAATACATAAGCAAACAACTTAAACTGAAAGATAGATAATAGCCCTGAGTTAGCATAACATACTCAGTTTCATGGGGACAGATAGTTCCATCCATGCTCTTCTCGAAATGTTATTTCTCTTCTTCGCTACTTCTTTCAGGAGTTGGGTTAGTATCAACGGCGCTGGATATTGCGTCCGCTCTCTCTTGCATTTGTTGCATCGCATGTAACACCATCTACTGTGTAATTGTACTTTGAAATCTCATGTTGAATACACTGCGGGTGTCGCTTCGGACTTCATAAGGAAGTGACTCAATTGGTAAAGTAACTGTTTTCAGATAAACTAACCTATCGGCCACTTCTTCACGTCCTCGTGGTCAGGGAATTAGATATCTTGGAGACGATGCCTCCCTACCATGGTTGAAGAACATTCTGCATAAAACTGCATCGACGAAACCAAGAGTCTCCTCTTGCATCATGCATTTGACGAAGTCAAATGAATTTAGGAGGTTTGCATCTTCGTGCACGTTCTAGCCAGAATCACCCATTGTTATAACTTCATTGTTTTATTTCATAGCCAGGTTCTATTATTTATAGATTGGAAGTTGGTGGTATACGGACAAAATAATAAGCGAAAATGGAAGTTTGGTTTCGCGGGTAAAAATTATTTTGGCGGTAAGGTTAAAAATATTGTCAGTCGTCGGTTGAACAATTGTCAACCGGTGGGGTAGTAATGTCCCCGACGGTTAGGAATTTCCAAACCGCCGGGGCGTAGAGACCACCTCCAAAGTTGGTTGGAGTTTAAATTTAGGTCTCTCCCCCACCGGGGTACATATTTTCAACCGACGGATGGGATGCTACCCCGGCGGGGTTTTAAGCGGTTAGGAATTTTAAAACCGCCAAGACATAGAGACCACCTCTAAATGATGGTTAGAGTTTAAATTTTGGTCTCTCCCTTGGCGCGGTACATATTTTCAACCGTTGGTTGAGATAGTACCCCGGAGGGGTTTAAATATCCCCAACGGTTAAGAATTTTCAAACCGTCGGGTCATAAAGACCACCTCCAAATGATGGTTGGAGTCTAATTTATACTAGGTCCCCGTTGGGGTAACAATTTCACCCGACGGTTGAATAATTTTCAACCTTCGGGGGTTTATTCTTACCTTAGGGTAAGATAAAGTCGGCTTCACCCGGCGGTTGAACAATTGCAACCGCTGGGTGAACAATTTTCAACCTTCGGGGTGTTGTTACCCGACGGTTGAAAATTGTTCACCCGTCGGGGTGAGGGTGCTCCAACAAATAATTTTACGAACAAGTTAACGTACATGTTCAAGTTTAGATTTTTAATCCTCTATGATCACGGATTGAACGATAAAAATTATAATTAATGAAAGATACAAGGTAGAACAACAAACACGCTAGATAAAACAAACTTATATTAAATGATTCATTAGAGTGAAAATTAAAATCCAAAACATACAAACCGTGAACAATCCATAAGCCAAAATACATAGTTCGGAAAGTAAACAGCATACATAGGATAAAGACGACTAGCATAATCATAAGCCAAGAAGAAGTTATTTCGAGCACCGTCCTTGCAAAGGACACGAGCTCATCAAGAGAATCGTCTAACGGTCCAACACGATTTATCATGTTGACCACATCAACCGCGGATCGCTCGGTAAGAATACAGGTGTGATGTTATACCAGCCGTACCTCTTCAAGTATTTCTTGTACTGGGGGGATGATATCTGTCTACTCCCTTTCAAAGGCCTCGAGTACCTATCAATCACGTACGGGTGCTACCTCCAGTTCGTCCAATGCCTACCATGTAGCGCATAACGAAGATGATCTCCTCTTGAGAGACCGTTTCTAGGAACAAGGGGCGACATCGGCTTCTCCTGGACCCAACCAAATTGCCGCATCACTCGGTCCAGATGATAAGCCTCGCTTACCAACAAAAAACGAATAAGATTTCGATATAATCCTATTGCTTTCTCCGACCACACTTCACGAACATCTTTGTAAGGTCGGAAAATCACCTACAAACAAGCAATTACTCATACAAATATAAAATTAATAGATACATATTAATCAATGTAAACAAGCTAACTTACATCCGTCTCTCCTTGCGTCGCGAGGATGTCACGGTAGTACGGCTTCCTGTGAGCGAGTTTTCGTATGACCCTTATGGGCAACCACACTAGCATTTTCGGATCGGTCGTGGTATAACCTCTATTCACCGCTGCCCGGAAGATAGGAAATTGGTCATAGACCCAACACTCCAGCAACACTGAAACCCCAACCAAGCTCTTCAAGGAGTGCTTTGGAATGTCTCCCAAGCTCTTGTACAACCACACTAGTGCACAAGTACCCCATGGGTACTCACAAAGGTTCGACAAATCCTCAAGGTGATGGAGAAAATCACATTGGATGTTCTTCTGGCTCATGTTGGTGAAGATGGTACTCCCCATAAAGAACATGATGTATGCCCTAGAAGTTTCCTTCTTCATCTTCATAGTGAAGGCGACATTGGAATCCAAATATTCCTCCACGGAAAACGTTGTCCTTAGCCATCGGAGGTTGAATCCAGTCTCGTCATGCGCCTCCATATCCTCCCGTACGGCATCCGCCGAAACTCCCAACAACGATGCATAGCGTGCATATGTCGCATCTATCGACTCCGGCCTAAAGACGTCGATAATTCTCCCCTCGACCGAGAGGCCGATAATCACATACACGTCATCCAACGTCATGGTTATCTCACCACACCAAAACTGGAAGGTGTTCGTCTCTTGGTGCCACCTCTCAATGAACACCTCGGTCAATTGTACGTGCATGTTAAAGTTCGGTAGATGGGAAATTAGTGGCCATAATAGAGTCTCTTCCAATAAAGCCTTCACCCATAATTGTTTGTTAAGGTCCCATTGATCGAGTAGACCGTACTTATATTGGACCATGATACTAGATCGCGATTGAAATAAAAATCAAATATATATATAACATTAAAAAATAGTTTAAGTAATAAAATAGATAATTAAGTTCGAAATTCAAAATCTTACGTCGTCCGTAAATGTGAAGTAGGCCTCATGCTGCGCATAGTCCGAGAACAGAAGGGTATTGTTTTGGGATAATAGGTTTCTCCATCCTTCTAGATCAGTTGGACGTCTTTCTGCACGGACCTCTCCTCTAGGTGATGGCATCGGGATCTCCGTTTCCTCATATGTCTCCTCCTCGTCGATCAGCGCACGTCGTTATCCAGAGACCTCTCGGGTAGGAGAGGGTTGTACTCCATGCTCCCTTGTGGCATCATATTTCTTATGCCGCAAGGGGTATTCCGTCTGGACCGTGCACTTCCCACGTTCGGTCAGATCACCATTTGACCGACCACTACCTTCACCTTTTTTGGGCGGATGGACTTCTTCTCGTCCACGCCTTGTGATTTTCTTTGCATTTTCTTTCTCCGGTCTAGGTGCTTCGTGCCTGCGGGAAGAAATAAAACCAAAAAAGTAAGATGTTGGTTGAAAATATACTAGGTCAATGCCAGGTGAGGCTAGGTTCGCCCCGCGGGGATAAAATAATATTTTAAAAATTGAACTTTTACCCCGTCGGGTCAATCCAGCCACACCCGGCGGGGACGAATAACAATTTTTGAATTTTGTTGGCCACCCCGTCGGGTCGACCAATTTTCACCTGATGGGGATGAAGAAAAATCTGCAAAAAATATTAACCACGCCGGGGGGCTGGTTTTCACCCGACAGGGGAACCACGAACAGTCCAATATCCACCATTGAAGGACCTCGAAACCAAATCTAAATCTACCACTAAAACACCGAAACAATGACAACTAAACACTCCTCACATCAATATACCACTACAAACACCAAAATAAACATGATTTCCCTATTCTAACAACCAAAGTAGCACAAATCTTGAAAAACAAACAAAAACTAAATATAAGAAAAACAACATTTAAAAGTAGAAACTCACTATTTTCCTTTTCCCATTGTTGTTGTTGAGTGAGTATGAATTTACTGGATTTGTTGTAGAACGATTTAGTATCGTCATTGAAGTTCGATTTTGGGGCTGATTTTAGAGGTTTGAAGAAAGAGAGAAATAAGAGGGAAAGTTGGGGGTGATTTGGGTTTGATTTTGTTTTGGGGATGGTTAGTCTTTAGGGTTAGGAGTTAGTAAAAGTAAAGGGGTGTCTTTGGTATAAACATGGGGCTACTTAAAATTTATGTGGGAATGGTTAAAATCCGGGCTACTTATAAAAAAGGACCCTAATTTAGGTAAAGTCTTACTATTATAGACGGAATCAGATGGGTATTTTAGGGATCCAGGAACCCACCTGATATTTTAAATAATATGTTTACTACTTAAACATAAGCCTGATCGGTAAACCACAAGGTGAGGATTCCATGTCTCTATGGTTCGAGACTCACTATCTACATTAAACATAACTTACACTGTATAAATTTTTAAAACAATTGTTCTTCTACAATCAATTAGAAAACTATAACTACAAGCTGCAAATTATTTTCTTACTTTCTTCATTATCAACTTCAAACACAAATGTATTTATTGTGTTTCTATGTTATTATTTATCAAAATTGAAGCTTTGCTACATATCGTATGTTACTATTTAAGAATAACACTGGTTGATGTATGTTTTTTTCTTAAGATATAGAGCTGTAGAGTTCATTTTAAAAACGAATAGACCGACATACAAATTTTATTTTGCTCTGTTAAGTTTAAATTTTTTTGTTGATTGAGTTTTTTTATGTTTATCGTTATATGATGCATATATATTTTACAACAATTCCTAAATATAAATGAGCAAATAAAAATATCTCTAATTTAAATTCTGAAGTTAACGCAGAGAGACACAAGATAAAAGGACTTACGAAACTTTCTATAATTATTGTGTATACAAAAATGCATAAAATATATCTTTTTTATGCATAAAATACTCAATTGGATTTATGAGCTTCTGAAGTTGGTTTTGCTTTTACCCGTAGAAATGGCGAGTATTGAGCGAGTTTTCTTAGGAGTTTTAAATTATTTGAAGAATGAAATGAGAAATCAAATGAGCGATCCATGGCTTAATCATTGTTTGGTGACATTTGTAAAAAAAGAGGTGTCTACCACGATTGGTAACACAACTATCCTTCAACGTTTTCAAGTTATGAGTAAGAGGAAAGTACAAGTAAAATTAACTCAAATTTATGTTTTTATTTTAGTTTTTTTTAATCATGTTGTAGTTATTTGTGTAATGTATATTATGTTATGACAATAACAATTCAATATTTGATATTTTAATATAAACCATATTTGTTACAACCATTTTGTATTTTATTTTAAATATTTTTGATATATATATATATATATAATCAGAAGGTCCGGGATACCATTATGTTCTGATCCTAGCTACGCCACTGTTTACAATGTTATTAAATTTGAAGGTGAATTATACAACTCAGACTATATATTAAGACCCAAAAACAATACTATTATACACTTAAGATCCATATTTTTATGTTTCTCTAAACAATATCCATTTCAGTCAACTATTTATCATTTAAGACTCAATAATACCATAAATACCCTTATTTTTTGCTTTTACATTTCTCTTTCTATGGTTGCAACGAAATCGCAAAGTCTATTTTTTTTAATCTCATTCCATAGTCAAAGACGTCTCTAACAACATTTGTACAACTACTAATACAAAATTTTAAAAAATACGAGCTTTAAAATTTTCAAATTTATTCCCATTTGAGTCGCTGGTAGTAGCTTATGTGTAGAATCACAAAGAAAATAAGCTTTGTTTTTTGTTTTTACGTGCAAGAATGAAAATGGAAGAGTCCATTAGATTTTATGATTTCGTGTGTACTTAGTGCATGTGTAGGGATGACGGGTCCTGAACTAGGTATGGTAATGCTGGGAACTTTTGAAACACATAAAAATTCATTAGAGATATCTCTTGAACCCTCCATTGTTAGAGAAGTTAAAGAGTGTTTGTCTAAGGGGCCTTCTGCAACCGAATTTAAAATATTTGTTTGCAAACCCTTGTAGTTCACCACATTGATTATAAACCAAACAATAATCTTGAATACAATCCACTATTATCATAGCAAATGTTATATCTTAACTGATTTCTAATGATCCATGTCTGGGTTACTAACATATATCCCCAACACATTTACAGCAAAGGAAATGTCTTAAGACAAAACTTGAAATTGAGGATATATATTTGGCATGCATATACTGCAGGTCTTTGGCATGCTTAGCCGATAGCCTCCCACTGATATCATTACGATAACAACGGGTTTGTGAATCCTCGCAAGTCACAACGTTCACCGCATCATCAACAATTCGCTGGTAATGATCAACACCGTTGGACATATTTCGATCAACGTTAACATCAGGGGTTAAACCGTCGATGAGCCACTGTCTCAATAGTTTTGATTTTATCCGTTACATTATGGTTGATTTGATCCTAATTTTGGGAGAATAAATTCCAGACATCAATCAATCCTAATTTAACCAAAAAAAAAATCCAAAACTATCAATTTACTCATATAAAACATGAAAAAACAAATATTCATATTTTTCAATACGAATAAATCACATAATATGCTTTTCATACAATCCCTAAATCTACGCCCTATTCAGCTCAATTAGCACATAATCCCAATGGCATGGATTCTTTACGATGAAGAAAAAACATGCATCTTTATGTATCAATACACAATTCGATTATTCTACTGAATCCAAAAAAGGGTTATCCTGGCTCTGATACAAATTGTTATATATTATTCGAAATCACATCAAATAATATACAACAAATCGTGGAATTTTAAATTAGACCTTCCCCTAATGAATAAACAAAAAACCAATAACACTTACAGGTTTGCCTGCTGCTTTCATCTAGTATTCTCTTTTGTTCCTTTTCGTTCTTTAGCGATTATGTATATTGCCTTAAGAAACCTGCATAACGAGTTAGTAAAAAAGAAAGGTTTCCAAACACTGAAAGAAGCGGTCGTATTTCTGATTAAGGTTTAGGAAGATGAAATTCTTAAACCTAGTCCATTAGTTATAGTATTTACAATGTGAAGACCAATATTGTAAAGCCCATCATTTATTACTTCTTTGTGTCCGGGACCATAACCCGATAAATTAATAATTCAATTTATATCACTCATTTATTAATTCAGGCTTAAGTGTTGAGATTTGGACCCTCTTCATCACAGTGCCCAAATTAAGTCGTTACCACACTTGAACTCATAATGTATTTTCACCCACAGGTCCAATTTAGTTAATTAAATAATTAACTAAATTACTTTTAATTTGGACTTCTTTAAGATAATGATCGAATATGTTTATTTAACATGTCGGTCCAAATTATTGTCGGTCCAAAATATATTAAATAAATATATTCGAACATGGGGTTTTTGAATATTTTGATGCGTCTATGAATGATATATGGAGAAACAATAAATGTGCTCCATCTCAATCGACAAAACATTAGGTACCAAATGAGAATAATAAGATTAAGTTTGAGAGTGGTCGTAGTAATACTTTGGAGCCAGCATTTCAACTTACTAGGAGACTGAACGATTGTCAGGTGTCCTTTAGCTATGAAATGAGTAAAAAATTAAATTTGGCAAACACTAATCATCGATTTTTTTCTAGATATATGGATGGTCTTCCTACCTTACAAAAAAATCCAACACGATCACATGAATGGGGACGAAGAATAATGACTTAGAAATTTAATATTTTTTTATTATAATCGTATGAATATCAAAACCTTATAAAATCAGCTTTTATTTAGGTACTCAGTTGCATTCATTTTCCAAATATTTAATTATATTTTTATCTAAAATAAAATTCTAGCAACGTTTATTTTAATTATATAGTATACAAAGTCATTGTATACCTGGTCCATAAATAAATCCGCAAAAGAATTGCTAACCAAAGGGCAAAGGCTGTCGAAAGAAAGGTTATTAAACGAAAAAAAATAACAAAAGAAGACTTTTAAAAGTACCTGTAAATGAACTGGAACATAACGGAGTGTGAATTAATCACATATACAGGCCAGTACATACATGACAACATTTAGCATAGCCGGAACTAAGTCTCTCTTCGATGTGGCAATAAAACAATTACTCATTTAATCTGACCCATTCATATCCTATGTTTATTTATAGCGCAAAGTATCAATAAAATTTAAAAATTAAACTTATTATTAATAATTATTTAAACAATCAATAAAATATTAACTTGTAAATTTTAATTTTTATATCATTTATTTAAATAAATAAAATTGTTTTTGGATTCAATTTTGATTTTTTTTTTAAACAGACCAAAACAAATTAAAAAACCAAAATCAAATCGAAACAATGCAAAAACGAACTAAAACTGAATCGAACTAAAAATCGAACCGAACCAAACTAAAAATTTAACCACACAAAGTTCTATCAAAACTAAACCAAAAATTTAGTAGTGCAAACCAATAAACTTAACAATTTAACCCGGTCTATCAAAACCGATCCAACCTATAACCACCATAATTATTGACGCGAACCTATAACTCTAATTATGTATAAATAATTCAGTTGTTGTCGAGAGGTAGTCGAATTGGTTGAGTGAGACACTTTTATCATTTTCTTGGTTGAATCTGTTATCTTGTGTGGTTTACTTTTCTAATATTGGTATACAAACTATTGCGTCAGACTAACTTGTACTCATTCATTAAATAGGAGCTGCGGATTCTTTCCAAAAACAAAACCTAGTCACGTGTTTATGCATAGTTAAAAAAAAAAACTACTCACGTGTTTATAAGCATAGTTCCACGAATATACTCACATCTCCTCGGTTATTTTAATGGTTTTAATATATTAATATAAATTTAATATTATTTATTATTTATTTTAAATTATAAACATATAAAAAGCACTAATAATCCTATCTCAAATAAAATTGGATTAGTCTAAATTATCCGACTGGATTAGGAGTAGGTCAAATCCAACTCACATAAACATAGGCCTAACAAAGACAAAATCCGTAAGCGGCTGCTAGAGTTCGTGAAAAATAGATCTCTCTTTCTAATATTATACTACTATCTTTTTCTATAATTCATTACATTTAAAAAATATTTTTAATATTTATATATAAAAACTATTAATATTTATGTCCTCTAAGTATATATTCAGGCAAAAATTACTCTCATGTTTATCCCTCGTATCAATCTAGTCTATGACATTCATTTTTGTTTTTTATTAGTCTTTTCTGTTTGAGAAATTTGTGGAATTATTCTTCGCATATGTAAACTATTTAAAAA
Source organism: Limnanthes douglasii subsp. nivea (assembly GCA_036936605.1). Classification (NCBI taxonomy): domain Eukaryota; kingdom Viridiplantae; phylum Streptophyta; class Magnoliopsida; order Brassicales; family Limnanthaceae; genus Limnanthes; species Limnanthes douglasii. Next base: position 281,793,886 of record JAUPFV010000004.1, read on the forward strand.
CTGACACGTAACACATAAAGAAGACTGATTATGCAAATTTCTCAAAAGAAGAAGACAAAAATGAAAATAAAAGACTAATTTGATAGAGTAACAGTAATTTTTGCCTATATATATTATAGAGGGCATAAAAAGTAATTAATCTAATAAAAAATGAAATAAAATAGTTTTAATTTTTGCACTGAAGTCGGTTTCACGATGATCTTCCTCCTAATGATCAACCGTTTCACTATAAATATCAAACGAAAGAAACCACAAGATTACCCCACTCCACACCCTTCACAGATCTCAATATCGATCCTTACCCATTCAAACAGACAAACAACCAAAACTAAGAACAAACAAAAAACAAAACTAAAGATGTCTTCTGACGATCGCGACCTCTCTTCAATCCTCCCTCGTGTTCTTATTGTCTCTCGACGCAGCGTTCGTAAGAACAAATTCGTCGATTTTGTCGGTATATTTCTCATTCACAATCTCATTTTCTCTATTGTCTATCGATTTTGATTCAATACTCTACAAAATATCTGTCTTTTGCTGTCTGTCTGAAAAATATACAAACTTTTTATATGTTCAAGACTTTACTTTTATAGATATTGAGCTGAAGATTTGATCTTGTGATCTTGTCCTTTAACGAACACTGGTTTTTTCTTCGGACTATGTCTTAATATATTGAAATATTATGAAAAATGTTGTTTTTCAGGCGAATATCATCTTGATCTAATCATAAGATATGGAGCCGTACCGGTAATAGTACCACGGGTCACCGGAGTTCACATGTTACTAAACAGCTTCGAACCAATCCACGGAGTCCTCCTATGCGAAGGCGAAGACATCGATCCGTCTCTTTACGAAGCGGAAACATCAAACTTATCACAAGAAGAGCTCGAGGAAATACGAAGAACACACGTTAGCGACACCTCGATCGATAAAGAAAAGGATTCAATCGAGTTATGTTTAGCCAAACTATGTCTCGAACGGAACATCCCTTATCTAGGGATCTGTCGAGGTTCGCAGGTTTTGAATGTTGCTTCAGGAGGTACGCTGTATAGAGATATCGAAAAAGAAGTTACTCGAAAGTTAGGTGATGAGGAAGTTGGTGCTATTCATATTGACTATGATAACTATGATGGACATAGGCATGTAGTGAAAGTTGTGGAAAATACACCTTTGCATTCCTGGTTTAGGGAGTCTTTGGAGGATGAGGGAATGGAGATTATGGTTAATAGTTATCACCATCAAGGTGTTAAGAAATTAGCTCATAGGTTTGTGCCGATGGCGTATTCGCCTGATGGTTTGATTGAAGGGTTTTACGATCCTGATTCGTATAACCCTGAAGAGGGTAAGTTTATTATGGGGTTGCAGTTTCATCCTGAGCGAATGGTCAGAGCTGATTCGGATGAGTTTGATTATCCGGGATGTCCTTCTGCTTATCAGGTAACTAACTTTATACTCTTTAGAACATCCTTTACTTGATCACAAATGATCAGCTAAACCTACGCAAAATATTACTTGGTGATCTTTCTGCTGTATTCGTCAATTTAGACTTAAATCCGTGATTTGTGACTACGACGGTTTCTTCTATATAGTCATTTGATTTCAAGACGTCCCTCGACTTGTCGATTTCGATAAATTTATAGTCCTCGGGTTTCGGAGACTTAATTTATCGAAATCTAGAAGTCGATAGACATTCGTCGGACATTTTGAAGTCAAATGACTGTACATATAAATCGTGACAACGGTAAATCTATATAGTTATAAACACTAAGAATTAAGGACAAACATGTACATGAACCAATAAAATCTTTCAAGAATTCCAAACCAGAATTTAGATCAAACTATGTTTGGATGTATAGCATCGTTACTCCTAGATATTCGCCACGCTGTGTTTCACCTAACCACGTCTAGGAGGAACCGTCTAACGAGTTGCTCAAGCTTGGGTAGAGTTAGCTCAGCTCAAGCCCAAGCTAGAGTTTTGGCACGAGCTTGGGTAGAGTTTGCTCAGCTCAAGCGCAAGCTAGAGTTGTGGCACGAAACCTATTTGGACGCGAAGTTATAAATAGTAGTAATCTAGAAGCAATTGAGCCATCTATTCTGTTAAGTCATATTTTACTATGTCCCTCATAATCTGATTGGAAAAAAAGTGATTACTAATAAGTATGTTGACGCCGGTTGCAGGAATTCGTTAAGGCAGTGATTGCTCATCAAAAGAAACTCAATCATTCACTATCAGGACAAAAATCGGTCAAGTTAGACCAAGCAATGGAAAACAAAAGAAAAATGTTAATCCGAAGTTTTTCGCTCGCAAAAGATTTATATACTTCGGGACACGGGATCAACAACAACCCGACTAAAGTATCCGAACTCCAAGCTGGAGCAGATTTTCTCGAGGTAAACCAACACAACTCATGATATAATTTATCTACGAACACGAAAACTGTAATTAGCGAGTGATATAACAAACACTAACTTTATATACATACATATCTCGGTGCAGTCGAATACCGCAACGACAGTCGAACAAGAGAGAAGACTCAAACAGATAGGAGCAACACTGAGGAATGCAGGTTCATATATAGAGAGAATGAAGTTAAACGAAGAAAGAGAGAAACTGGCAAGAACTGTTATGTCGAAAATGTCAGTTGAAAACTTATCTGATCTCTTGTCCTTTTATCACATGATGGGTCAGATTTGTTCCGAGGTTATTGAGAACAAGATTGTCAATGATTCATAACCACACCATTTCACAATAATACCTCTGTTTCTCCAGATTTCGGCCGATAAATTTCAAGAGCCAAAAATCAAATTTTTTTGGTTTAATATTCTTGTACCGGCCGATTTATGTAATGGGCTGATTTCGTTTTTTTATTATTTTGTATTTTTTGTAATTTAAAAAAAAAAAAATGATCTTAATTTATCTATCTGTCTCTGTACCCTCCACATGCTGTTGTGTACTCTGCATCTCACTAACACTCTCTATACACTGAAAAATGTACAACACCAAAACAAATTAAATTCGGATTCGGATTCGGATCTGAATCTCTCTCTCTGTTTTAGATCTGTTTTGATGCACCAATGGTGAGACTGAATAAACTCAAGATGTTCGCGACTCAGTGCGGCGTCACCGCAAGCTCGTCGACGAATCCAACCTCGAGTCCTGTCATCCATCTCCGTCGCCGTAAAACCTTGCGGATGCTGTTCAATTGTAATTCAGATCGTCGTCAATTTCACCGTAGTGACAACTCACCGGAGCTCCGAAATGTAGGGGATACAACGGTTGAGTCCGGAAACGGAGAAATCGAATCCGGCGAGAAAAAAGAGATTAGGGTTTCTGGTAAATTGAAAGATTTGTTCGTGTCGTCGCCTCCGTTTGAGGAGAGAAAGAAGAGTGTGAAAGACGATCGTAAAAGAGCGCTAGTCGCTACGGGTAGTAGTGGTGGTGAACAGTTCCGGAATGGGTCGATGGGTTTATCGGCTCCGCTCCGGCTTGCATCGTCAACGTTTCAGTGTAGGCTACAAAGAAGAGTTTGGCGACCCTTTTTGGTTACCATCCCTGAGTAACTCAAAAGGAAAAAAATTAAAATGTATATCTTATTATCATTTGTGTGGTTCGACTTATCTAATGTATCAAATTATTAAAATAAAAAACAAATAGCATCTCAATAATTTAATTACTTTCTTCTTCGTATTTATTTTTGGTTCTAAGTATACCTACTACTACTTCACTAAAACCAAGCTACCGACTATATTTATAACCTCAATGTGAAGAAATAATTGCGACTGCGACCACTAAACTATGGTTTTAAGTAACGTTATATATGATTTTGTAAAAATATTTTTTGATGATATTTTGTTAATTGTCAAGATTGTGATGCTATGATTGAACCTTATTAAGGTTTAAAAACTTGAACCCGGTTTTAATATCAAAATCCAAAATTCAAGAAATAGGTTTTTTTTGGATAAGTTTTACACGTCGATATTGATCCCATAAATATTTCAATATATCTTATGTTTATAGCGTATTTTTGTATCCATGGTATATTATGTTTAAAGTGTGCCTTCAGATCATAGTTTTTTTTTTCGCAGAGAACCCGCAGCCGCTACTCAGAATGCAATGAGTGCGCACAGGGTAAACCCTCGGTCTGACGCGATAGCCTGCAAACCAACGCCAGAAGGTAAACCACACAAGGTGACAAGCTCAGCCGAGAAAGCGTATGTAGAGGGACTCGAACTCATGACCTTTTGGTCATAAGAATGCCATACTCAACCAACTCGGCTACCCGCTTGGGGGCCCTTCAGATCATAGTTGCTAATTGTTAAAAGGGTTTGGGTTCATTAGATCTATTATATGAAAACTAATTATATATTATATATTTATTTTTGTGTAAATGGATTCATAGAGTTATAAAAAAGAGACATTCACATATGTGACTTTCTTATATCATAGTTAAACATTTTTTCTGGCAGGATCCGCGGATGTACGTATTATTATTGTATTCTCTTATGTTCTTTATTTCGCTTTGTATATGAGCCACTTTTAAAAATATTGCATCTTGCTTTCTAACAAATTAATATCAGATGGTAGGTTGTTGTACTTAAGGTTGCAATGACGTTTATATCAACAAATTACAAAATCAAATAATTTGATGGAGGATCTAGCGTTGTATTGTGGAAGATTAAGTTTAAATCTTCTTTACTGCAAGGTTGTGGAAGGTTGTGGAGAGTGAGTTATCGAGAGAGGTGAAAGAATAAGAGAAACAAGATCTTCAAAAAAATTATGTTTGATTCTAATGAGTGTAAAAGATAATGTTATAAGTGGGATTAATAGTGAGAAGATAGTTGTCTGCGCATTCTAGAAGTTTTGAGAACTTTACTCAGAGAAATCGGTTGTCAACCGCTTATACTTGAAGTAACGTTTGTACAGTTTCAGATTAAAAGAAGGTATATCCATAATTGAACATCTTGATAGTTTAAAGTCAGTTATTATGGATATAGTGAATATTGATATCATAATCGTTACCAATTTTCTATGAAAATTTTGTGGATACCATCATGTATGGTAAGGATAATTTATATATAGAGGATGTCGAATGGGCGATAAAATCAAAGAAGTTGAGAAAGATGCAACCAGACAATCAGTCGAAAGGGAAGGTTTTATGACTCGAGGAAGATTTATCAACAAGATGAGTTTTTCAAAGAATAATAGTTAGAGATGATCTAGGTCAATAGCAAGAATGAAAATTGTTATGAATTAGGTGAGCAAGGTTAATACTAGAGAGATTGTCTAAAGCTAAAATGTAAGAAGGGAAATCAAAAAGAAAATTCTACAAACTTGGTAGAAGGTGGAAACGATTCTGATGTTACTGACAACAGTGCTACAAGAGATATGTTATATGTGAGCTCATACTTTGGAAAAACTCTTGGGTGCTCGATCTTGGCGCTAGATACCATATGGGACAGTTTAAACAGTGATTGCAAATCAATAAAATGAACTGTTTATTTGGGGAACAATCACCCATTGCTTGTTGATGGGATCAGTAACGTCTGATGTTGTCAAAATATTTATGTGTTGGTATGTTCATGGGTTAAAGAGAAACTTGATATCTCTTGAGACATTAGACTATCGGGGTTACAACTATCGTGTAGAAGATGATGGAATCAATGTGACAAATAACTCGATGGTGTTTATGAAAGACAATTTGTGACTTTATATTCTCAAGGCGATTGTTGTTGTGGGTGATTGTTGTTGTGGGCGATACTGCAGTAGCGTCATTAAGGAGAAACAACCAAATTAAACATGATCAAAATCAGTTATGATATTGGTGCATATGTCACATAAGTGAAAAAAAAATATTGGTTATTTTGGGAATTTTTTTTCGTTAAAAAGGTATAAAGCATAATCATTGGGATTTTGTGAACACTATGTTTAGTAAAAAAACTAAAGTAAAATTCAACAAGTTTACTGTAAGATATACTAAAAGGACGCTGGATTATATTTGCTTATACTTGTGGAGATAAACAAAATTTTATCAAAGAGTAAATCCAAAGACTACATCAATTTGATCGATTATTATTCAAGAATAATGTGGTTTCATTTTCTAAAAACCAAATATGATTAATGTTCAACCTTTATCAAATGTATTACAATGATTGAGAAACATATGGGAAAAAATATCAAGCGTCTTTGGACATGTAGTGAGTTAGAATTTTGCAGTTGTGAATTCAACAAATTCTGCGATGCAGATGGAATAATGCATCATTTCACATGTTCTTAGAACACCATAACATAATTGGGTTTCAAAAATAACTAACATAATACTTTGTGACGGGGCACAAAGCATGCTCTCGCATTCGTGTGTGAGGAATGATTTTTTAGGTCAAAACTATAAATACGTGTTCTTGGTGAACTGGTCTTCATTAACGGCTATTGATTGTAAGACTCATTTTAAGATTCGTTCTGGGTCGTCGACTGATTAGGAACATTTGAGAGGGTATTCAGTTGTCCTACATACACTCACGTGAAATATAGTAAACTTTCCCCAAGGGCAAAAATGTACATATTTCTAGGATATGCTACTCGAGGTGAAATGATATAAGTTATGATGTGTCGCTCCAAAGTATCTATTTATTCTCATCAGTACGGATGTTATTTTTAATAAGTCTAATTAGTTAGATAATCAAAATGATGCGTGAGAAATAATCAAATCATGATCGATTATGAGTAAACAAGTGGAACTTGAAGTAGAATCAGTTCATGGTAGGTTCAATAATTTAAATGGTTCTGAGGTATATCCATGATCATGAGGTGAATATCGGATAGTAATGATGATGATGCATCCGAACCAGGATAACAATCATATAACATAATATTAGGCATAAAAAGAAGAGAGGTTAGACCACAAAAAAATATATGTGAACCTAGTTGCATATGCTTTGTTAATTGCAAAAGAATTTGAGATGCAAGAACCTAGTAGATATAGGGGAGTTATAGCGAGTTCAAAAGCATATCGGTGGATCGATGCTATGAGAGAAAATATTAATATAATCATAATAATCAGATATGGAAATTTGTTTATTTTCTTAAAGAAAAGGATATAGTAGGCTTTAAACGGGTATTCAAGAAAAATGAAGGTAACATAATGGTTGATGCACCTCGATTCAAGACAACGAAAAATCTACTTCTCTCTTGTTCGACCTACAACTATTTCCCACCCCTTGGTTACCCAATATACTAATAGTAGTATTCATGCTTTTAGACTTAATATTAATCTAATAATTTCAGATATAATCAATAATGGTTGATGGTCTTGACCCCACCAAATTAGACCGGGTAATGCTACCGATCATGCTAACCTCCGGTTTATTGGAAATCTCGTTAGTGAGCTTCATCTCCCATCTACAAATTGTGAAGAAGTAATAACTTCACATCAACGATACTTACTAGTCTATTGACTAGTTTTCTCCCTATGTGGGGTGGACTGGTCTAGTCTTTAATAAATATAATATTCATTGTCACTTATTTATTTTTTGGCTTGTTAGTCTTGGCAAAATATCCATAAGGGATAAACTCATTAGTTTGGGTGTACACCTCCCCCTTTCGATTGTGTTCTTTGAAATGATGTTGTTGAATATACAAATCATATTATCTTTGATTGTGCCTTTTTTTGCTGTATTTAGGAAGCCTCATTGCCTTCTACATGGTTTACAATATTTTGATTGAGAGAAATGCAAGAGTCTTTGGCTTTCGTGCCTCACTTGCATCGATGATGCCTCATTACATGTTTAAGGGCTCCAAGGTTATTTGACATACCTAATCAATGATTTTTTACTTATTTTATTTTCTTTCATCCTACATCTTTCTTTCTTGCTTTTGAATTACTTTTTGGATCAGATGCACTTTTTTAAGGTATCATTGCAGATTATTTTGTTGTATCTAATTTACATTTTAAACTTATTTTATGTTGTTTATTATGCAATACACCTTTTTTTAACGATGATGTTTCAAGAAATATTCTTATTTGTTGGGGAATACTATGTGAATCTAAACTAAAATCCTTTAAATTTCTATGTGCATTTTACTTTCAAAACAACGTAAAATATATTTTTCGCATTTCACATTTTTATCATATTTTGTATATATGTCAATACATGTTTTGTATTTTTTATTTGTGTTAAGATATGTTTCACATTTCGTAAATCATTTAAAACACATTTTTTCATAACTCTTTTAAAACATATTCGCATTCGATAATTAATTAAAATAATACTTAACACTTCGTGATTATTTAAATATTTAAACATTTTATAATTATTTTAGGTTTTGAAGAGGCGTTGTTGCTTGTCATTGTGAAGATAAAGAATTTATTTAGTGTTGAGGTTGGGATGAAGAATCTATGTAGCGAAAAAGATAATATTGATGAATTTAGAATTAGCTCAAGGGTAATTTTGTGTAAAACAGATATCCGAAGGACTAAACCATTATAACCAACTCTTTAGAAGGATTTTTTTAGAAAGAGAGAAAGCACTACGAAAGTAGAGAGAGAAAATAGTATTATATTAATCAACCAGCTTTATCAACTCGGGTGGGGTCCTTTTATAGTACAATAATGGGCCCCACACGCTTTAATTCCCAACTATTACACATTTAGTCCCTATATTTTACCACCTATTCATAATAACTACTTTCATTATACCTTTTACAATATTTCCCTAATAAAAACATTTTTTCCAATTTTTCCATATGTCTTTAAATCTCCATCATTGGTAGCCCCCCACAGTCCTAGTAAAAATATTTTTACAAGGACTGCGATGACATCTTCGAATTTTGTCTTATTTGTTTTAATTCTCCTCGAAAAATGCCTCTTCAAATATCCTCTTATTCTTTAACTGTCCTCGAATAATACCTCTTCGAACAAAAATGTCTCTTCGAATTTCTTTTAGCTGAAAAATGCTTCATCGAAGAAAACGCCTCTTCAAATTCCTTTTAACTCTCCTAGGTGACACTGATCAGTAGCCCCCCAATCCTTGCAATGTCCTAGAAAAGCTTAGACCATAACTCAACATAAGTAATTTATATCTCAGAAACTCTCATCGGAAATAATTATATGGATATCCCGATACCTTCAAAATGTACTCTTCGAAAATAATCGTATCAATATAATATAGCCTCCCAGACTTGGCTAATAAATTGCAAGGATTGAACTCATCGAATTTTTCAGTATCAATTCGCATATCCCAATCAACAATCTCCTCTAAAAGCCCATCTACTTCTATAAATACTCACCCCTTTCATTTACACTACAAACTTTTGTTCTAAACTTTCTAGAGAGAGAAAGCTGGCTTATAAACCTCGTCGGATTCCAGAGTGGCTATTGATCAGTAAAAAATTCAAAGAAAAAGTTGTTGATGATGTATACGTTGAGCCTCAACCCCAACCTCCTGTTACCACTTACTACGGTTCCTGGCCTCCATCGGAAAATTCTCCCGCTATCATACCCCTCGATATTTCTCACCAGAAGCAAACTTCCGATCTCAGCCTCCTCGAATCCATGGGTAAAGACAGACACCACAAGCATTCTTCTGGCAAAAGGAAAAGACATCACAAGGATAAAAGAAACTCTCAAGAACGCAAATTTGCTAAAGAAACTCCCTCGGAAACCCCAGATCTGAATTTGACTCTAGTAGTTGACAATCATGCTCTAAAAACCGACACCTCTGGATCAAACCTTCCAGCCTCCCCTTCGATAACGAGGAGTGGAAGCCCTCGATTCTCCCCCTCAAGAACCAATATTACCGAAGACGATCTTCAATCAATGCGAAACAAATCCTTGGTCAATAAAGGGAAAACAATCGCCTCAGAAAACCCTGAGCTAGAGACACAAAGAGCAAATCCATTGGCCCTCCCTTGGCCTATTCTAGTCAAATATCTACCGCTCCCCTAGAAATTCTGAAGAACAGGCTCAACAGATTGCCCCAAAATCCAATGGTGACATCACTCTTTCCTTGGAACTTGATGCCATTGTGGGCAATAACATTCGAGGAATCGAAAACAAACACATTGTTGCACTTCATAATATCTCCTATAAATACGTTTCAACTTCAGAAGAAACCATGTTAAGGACCCGATGGTGCATCCCCCCGTACATCAACATCAGATTCCCCTCGGAAGGTGAGACTCCTTTATCAGTTAAGGATAATGAGTTAGTTGTCTATACATAAATCATGAACTGGGGGTTAAGGTATCCCTTAGATCAATTCTTTATTGAATATTTTGCCAAAATCGACATTTGCCTTTCACAAGCTGGTCCAAACGTGTGGTTCACACTCATCGCATGTATCATGGCTTCAAGGATTTCTGGCAACGAATTTTCCTTAAAAGAGCTCATCAGATTATCTGGCTTGGTAAAGAATCAGTTTTTTCCCGTTTTACTCACTAACTTTTGGTCGAGCACAAAAAGTATTGAAAGACTTGCTAGAAGCTGACAAAAAGTGGAGGTAACAATTTATCTACTTTTCTGGACATTGGGAAACAGGGTCTGAGTCAACCCCTTCGAATCCACATAAGCTGTCTCTCTTGTGGACCAACAAATGTAAATCTCTTAACTCCTTCTTTTATTCTTCCTCGGATAATGATTTACTAACTTGATTCCTCATAAACTTTTTTGTAGCTATGACCGGAGTTTCAAAATCATATGCAGATTATGTAGAAATTTCCACCACCGTCTTCACCAAACTCAGCGAGTGAGCCAAAGAAAATTGGGACAACAAATTCCAACTGTGCTTTATGAACAACAACTTGGCCAAAAGTCGACTCTAGAGGCTGAACCCCCTTGACCGGCTGACAATGAAAGAGTTAATGACTCCTCCCTCTCAACAAGAAATCCTTGATCGAGTGAAAAAAAAATATAGTAATCTATATTCCGAAGCGCTCCCGCGCCAAAAGTCACCTTGATGACTCCGAGGAGGAAGTGTCCACGAAAGACCACCAGTCAGACTCTGAAGGATTAGCTACTAACCAAGAGCCAATCTCTACAAGCACTGTTGTAACAACTTCCCGGTGTCCCCCCTTCGGAAAACGGTCCATCCTATCAAAAAGAAAGAAGCCAAGAAAAAGGAACCAAAGAAAAAGAAACCAAAGAAAAAGGTTGTCTTGGAACCCATCCAAGAAATATCCGAAGATACCAAAACACAAAATGACATCCAAGAAATATCCGAGGACATTGAAACACAAAATGATGAAACCAGAGATGAAGATAAAGGAGGATAAAACTCAGGTCAGGTGCCAAACTCTCCACTCTTTTTATCTTCAAGTCCCTCTTCGAATGATGGTCTCCCAAGATTGGCACCGCTCCCAATTCTTCGAAGCAATCCTCCACAAACCGTTCATCCCATCATTCTAACGGGTAAGTCTTCGAATTTCGACTCCACTGCAATAGGTTCTCCTACTAGCTCCTTCGAAATTCCTCAGAGTGATGAATTTTCTTTGCGTGTTCGGAACTTACTCCATGCTTCTGTCAACATGGGAAGAAAAATGCAACATGTGGAAGACCGGAAAAACCATTACAAGTTCCAGGCTTCCCTTGGTTCCGCATAACTCGAAGAGGCAAAGAAAAAACACTCCACTTTAGAAAGACAGGCTGATGCAATTTTTGAAAAATTGTCTGCCTCGGAAAACTATGTCCTTCTCCTCGAAAAATACTGTCAGGAAGAAAGAGATCTCTACCAAAATAAAACGGGTGCTCAAGAAAGACTCATTGCAGAACTCAAAAAAGCTCACCAACTTTCATCAAACGGATTTAAAGATTGCCTTTGCTGATTTCGAGTTTATTGTAGAGGAAAAGAAAAATTTGTTGAAGACGATTGCAGGATTTCCTGAACAGATAGAAAAAGAGAAAGAAGCTGTTGTGAATGCTTATGCAGCAAAATGCGTGGACAAACTTAATGCCCGAGATGCTATCACCCGGGCATGACTGATCACTCAAATTCACGAGGAGTTCCCTGAGTATGACTTGGGCAATTTTTGGAAGCTTGTCTCCCCTGAACCTTGTCCACCTAACATTGTTGTTAGTGATAGTGAGTCATCAAATTCCAAAGAGAGTGACTCCTCGGAACATTCTAAGTAGACAAACTTGAAATAATAAGTTTCAACATGTTTATACAAGTTTTGTATAAGTCCTTGTCAATTTGTAAGGTAATTTTTGTAATATTTTCAACATGTTCCGAAGAATATCTTCCTTGACTTTCCTTGTATGCCACTTTTTGGAATGCCAATTTTATAACTTTTTAACTTCACATTTTGGTATGAAAATTATTATATGTCAACTTGCGTTGAATAGTTGCTTTACGCCAAATTTAATTGGTGATAATAATCATTGTACGCTGCTCTAAGGCAAGCTTATAAAATGTCATAACTATGAACCTAATAACCCAATCACATCTTGTAACTCAGAAAGAATAACTCGAGGTAAAAATTCAAGTGTATTGATCGGCTAATAATGGCACCTTGTTAAAACCTTCCTGTGCCTAACAGGATAGGAAAAAGTATGCCTTTCCTGTTTTTACAAACTTGAAAATGAACATAAAGAGTAATCATTACATGTAAAATTCTCCATCCTCACTCCAGATACAACTTTAAATGCTCTATGTTCTACGGATGCTTTAGACATCTCCCTTCCTTATATTTTAACCGATATGTTCCCTGTTTCACTTTCTCTGTTACTTCATAAGGGCCTTCCCAATTCAGACCCAATTTTTTTAGGCTTTTTTCTTTGGTGTGAAGAAAGACTTTTCGCAATACCTTGTCCCCCACTTTGAAAATTCTCTGTTTAGACTGTGAGGGATATCTACTCCTCATTAACGTTTGATAGTGTAGAGACTTCAACTGTGCACGTTGTCGTTTTTCCTCCACCAAATCCAACTCCTGTATAAGCTGCCACACGATATGATGGGAAAAAAATCTCTGAAGGGACCGCCGCATCCATTCCGTATACCAAAGCAAATGGAGAAGTTGCAGTTCGCGGCGTTGTTCTGTAAGCCCACAATACTTCCTATAAATAATCTGGCCATTTTCCAGCCTTTCTCTCCAAATTCTTCTTTAATCCGTCGAGAATTGTTCTATTGGTCATTTCCACCTGATCATTGGCTTGCGGATGAAATGGAGCAGGAAAACATTGATGTATGCCCCTGGAAACACAAAAGCTCTTAAACTCCTTGTTATCGAATTGGGGTTCATTGTCTGTTGTGAGTTTAATTGGAACCCCAAAACGACAACAAATGTTCGAGACAACAAACTTAATAACATCTTTAGAAGGGTAATTTTGTGTACAACAAATATCCGAAGGACTAAACCATTATAACCAACTCTTTAGAAGGATTTTTTTAGAGAGAGAAAGTACTACGAAACTAGAGAGAGAAAGTAGTATTATATTAATCAATCAACTTTATCAACTCGGGTGGGGTCCTTTTATAGTACAATAACGTGCCCCACACGCTTTAATTCCCAACTATTACACATTTAGTCCTTATATTTTACCACTTATTCATAATAACTACTTTCATTATACCTTTTACAATATTTCCCTAATAAAAACACTTTTTTCCATTTTTTCTATATGTCTTTTATTCTCCCTCATCAAATATGAATGAATATTACCAAAAATATAAGCACATGATCATTACATTTATCTCAGCAAAGCTAATTGAAAAAAAAATGATACAAGGATTCAATATATCTGATGTTAATGTAGTTAGCATCCTCTTTTCCATTCATTTCAAGTTGTCTACATCAGGATTGGCCAATGACGATATTGAGTTAGAAAAAATATCAAAGGTTTCATATTCAAATAGAGTTGACAGCATCATGTATGTTATGGTGTGTATCTATCCTCATATTTTGCGATTTTTAGTGTGGTCAGCAGGTACACAGGATGTCATGGGAAAGAAAAGTGGCAGGAAGTAAAATGGATACTTCGGTAAGAATGCTGCGAATATTGGCTTGACTTCCATCAAGACCGTATTGGTGGATCATTGAATAATCTTGCTTGATCGATGTTTTGTTGATTCTGATTTTGCAGGGGATATGGATAAAAATAACATTTAACTCTAGCTGAGAGTGCGATTAGTTAAAAAACACAGTTGCAAGCTACTATAGTTTCGTCTACAATATAGGTCGAATACATGGTTGAATGAAGAAGAAAATGAGAAAATATAGTTATAATCTTTTTTGGCATATTTGAACTTAAATCGAACTACCACAAAAGTATTTTGTGATAGTTAAATCTTCATACACCTTGCACGAAACCAAATATACTACATGTCATGTATCATTTTATTCGTGATATAATATCAAATGAAATAGTCAATATGAAGAGATTGTCCACACACGATAATCTAACAAATGTAATGACCAAGACAATATCAGTTCAGAAGTTTAGATAATGCGTAAACTGGATTGGTCCTTGCAGTATCAAGTAATTCTGTAGAGACGTTTGGTGCATCAGATGAAGAGAAGTTTATTTGTTGATAATGTTGAAGAGTTATTCACCTCAATGGAAATATTTGTTGATAACAATTTGAATAGTCCTGAGGATATAATGATTGATCGTATAGATGTTCTCAATATACTTCGTGTTCACAATATACCTTGTGTTCATTGTGTTTTCTTGTGTTCATATCATAGTTGTTAATTTTTAATACTGTTTGGTTCCATTAGGTCCATTATCTGTAAACCCATTATAAAAAAGAAACAATAAAATCTTGTAACATTTTTCTATCATAATGAAACACTTTTCTCTAACGGTACCGGTTGACATAGACATTATTGTCGAACTCTGTTAAATCATATTTTCTTCTTTTTTGACGATATTTATTTTATGTTGTGTGAGAGATATTCGTAAAAATATTACATCTTGATTTCTAATAGTTATATTATGAATATATTTTGCATCTCATAATTATGTGATGAATATATCCAATACATCGCTCTCTTTAGGGTTTTCTCTCTCTAAAAAATCCTAAAGAGTCACCCCATAATCTTTTTGTCTTGTCGTTATCTTTTTAATATCGTATATCACCTATTTCTTTATTTAGATTTATTTTAATCATTACTGCTCTACTTTAAATTATTCGGGTTTGGGTTACTGTCTTACTTCTCTCGTTTATCTCTACTTGAGAGGATTCACATGAAAGTTTCTAATAATACTTGAGTTATCTTTGAAACCAATGATTAAGTTGTCAGGGTTTGTTTGAGAGATTATGCTCGTCGAAGGCTAAAATCATCTCTCAGTTAATCTTTTCCGAATCATAGCGACCATGTTTCGTTTACCTTCTTATGGAGGATGTTCGTCTCAAAATGTGTTAGCTTATGTGTATAAACACTAAAAATCGTCATTGTTATCTCTACACAAGTCTCATATGCCAACCTTCACATTTGACGCCACTTAAGAACTAAAAGTTTTTTTTTGGGATGTCCGACTTGAGCCCAATGTTGAAGCATTGTTATGGTTTCATGCTGAAATTCTGATTATATATTTTATCTTGTATTGAATTTAGTAATGTTTCATTTGCACTTTCTTGAACCAACAAAATCTGATAAAAGTGTAGGGTATAAATAACATTTTTTAATCAAAATCTTTGTCTTACAATTGAGATAAAGTGAATATGTTTTATTTAATGTACTCCGTTATACACCACTGCGATTTATTGAAGAAATGTTGAAAAATATTTTTTCTACAAATATCATAAACTTAACTGGAGTACGTTTATGACAATCATACATTTTATACTTTGATCTGGTTTGGTTAAACTTCTTTCTGTTTCGATCTATCTGAGACCTACTTCAATCTGGTTTGGTTTAATCTTCTTTTTACTTTAATCTATTTGAGACATACTTCGATATGATATGTTCAAATGTTAAAGTTTTTCGTTTTAAATTTAAAATTTTGAAATATATTTTTTGGACTTCTTTTTATCCAACATTGTGAATTATTTTATATATTCTTAGTCCGTTGTAATCTTGATTTGTATTGTGATAGTGTTTAGGTCCATTTCAAATATTAGGAGAATGTATGAAAATACTACGTAACTTTATTTATTCAATTTTTAAAAAATCTTAATAAATTAATATCTGAACACGATGACAATCATTTTTTATCCATTTAGAGAAGGAAAAGAGAAAATGTATTACAAAGAAAAGGTAATACAAATAAATATAAAACTTCAAGAAACTCCAAGACTTCCGCCTCTGTTCTGATCGCTGGATCTTCTCCGATCTCCGGTCCTTTGTTTTCATTCCATCTTCCTTGCTTCTCTGATCTTCAGTGTTATTGCTCGTAATTCTCGCTTGTTTCTTTTGGCGATTTGGTGGTCTCTGTTTTCATCCCTTGAAACAGAGCTTTGACTTATATAATTTAAGTTATGAAGAAGCAAGAAACCCTTTGATCTTACTGATCATCATCCCCTGTTAAAGCTTGTTCTTTCTTGTTATGGATCATTATCCATCTGTTCAGGAGGTTTATAATTCCTCTGCTACAAAGGATTTGGAGAAAACTGCTGAAACAAGTAATCCTTGGAAAAGGAAATCTTTTGTGGAGGCTGTTACTTCTGAATCAAAGGAAATGGTTGATTCTTTCAACCCTGAAGATGTTAGATATAGGACAGATCATGTTCATTTACAATATGAAGATAGCTTTCTGGATCATCTGAAGGCCAAGTCTAAGCATACTATTGTTGGAAAATGCTCGGCAGGTCTGCCTAGAAGGAAACAATTGGTTGAGTTCTTGGATAAGTTTCATTTCAATCAATCTTTCAGTTATTCAATCAAAGATTCAAGACACATTTTCATAGAGTTTGACTCGTATGCTGATATGGCTAATCTTTGGAGAAGGAATGTGTGGATGATTGGTTCCACAATGATGAGGCTTTTGAAATGGGAGGAAGGCTTTAATGTTAAATACGAAAGTCCTGTCACTCCTATATGGATCAAGATGGAGAATCTGCCTGAGCACTTGTTTAATGAGAAGATCGTCTCTGATGTGGCTTCTTCTTTAGGGAGGCTTATGAAGATTAAAGTTCCATCCAAGAACAGAGCCTTTTATAATCATTGTTTGGCCAGGATTGAGTTGGATTTAACTAGTAAGATCTATTACAATGTTTGGGTTGGATTTGGTAGTAATCAGGGATGCTGGGTGCGCATTTCATATTTAAATCTTCCTGAATATTGCAAGTCTTGCTTTCATATTGGCCATGGAGTTGATAAATGCAAGAAACGTAAAGGTATGGACAATTCTAGGAAATCTGTTATGGTGGATAATCAACAGTTGGTTAATGAAAAGGTTGAAGACTTGTCCAAGAAAAGTAATGATAAGTCTACTGAGCCTGTTGCTGGGAAGTTGGAGAGTTCTAAAACTGTTGAGGAGCCAGACAGTGTTATTATTGCTTCAGGAGTTAATATTGACGGGGCCATTCAAACGTTGAAGTTTGGTTATAATATCTTGGAAAGTGTTAAGAATAAAGATAAAACGTTATTTTCTCCTAAAAATTCTAATCTTGGAAGTCTGCCATCGTCTCCATTCCGGGTCTGTGTGATGGATACAAAAGTTGATTCTTCAAAAAAACAACCTGATGGAATCAGAATGGTTGTTGAGGATGTGGGAGAGGTTCAAAAAGATGAGTTTAATGCTCAATATGAGGAAGATAATAGTAACAAGAATGATGAAATGATTGGTGCTCTCCAAACTCTTGGGAATACTAATATGCAGGATTATGAGAATTTAGCTTCTGAGTTCTCTTCGCCTAAAGTGGGTGGTGAAAGCCCTCATGTTTCTTCTAGAAGTCAATTACATGTCTCTAGAAGTGTTCCACCTGTGAAGAGAGTTACAAGAAGCAGGATTAACAAGAAAGACTCGTCTGAGGAGGAAGAGGAGTTCACTTCTATATTTAAGAGACAACTTAAACAGGCTAAGAAAAAGAAATTGGCTAGGAGTTCTCATCAATTGTCTATGACAACACGTAACTCAAAACGTTCTCTTAACTATGATTAATATTCTCAACTGGAATATTCGTGGCATTAGAAACAAATCTTCTTTTAGGAGACTTAAGCATCTTAGTAAAGTTAATAGGATTGATTTTGTTGTGGTCCAGCAGCCTTTAATTAGTAGTGATAATCTTACTAATTGTGCTTCTAGAATGGGTTTTAGTAATTTTGCATCTAATATTTCCAATAAAATCTGAATTTTTTGGAAGGATAGTATAACTGTTAATATATTGCTTGATCATGTTCAATGTTTGCATATTGAGGCTGTTTTAAGTTCTTCTGGTAAAAACTTTCTTCTTACTTTTGTCTATGCTAAATGTCAGCGTTTAATGAGAATAGATTTGTGGAATGCTTTACGTACCATTTCTTATGATACTAGAGCTTGGCTTGTGTGTGGTGATTTCAATTCTATTAGATCTATGGATGATCAGATTGGCTGCTCTACTTTTTGCCAAAGTAGTGCTGATGATTTCAATAGCATGTTAAATGATTGTTGTCTTATAGATGCTGGTTATGCTGGTTCGAGATTCACCTGGTCTAACAAAACTAAATGGAGACGCTTGGATTGGGTGTTTATTAACAGCACTTGGAATGATATCTTCAATGATACCAATGTGGTTCATAAGCCGAGAACTGGCTCTGATCACATGGCTATTGTTGTCAATTGTTCTTCTTTGAATTATACTTTTAAAAGGAGTTTTAGATTTCAAAACATGTGGCTTCTTGATGATGGTTTTTTGTCTATTGTGTCTGATAGTTGGAAGCAGGATATTGATAGTGAGGATCCTTTGAGAAAATTTTGGCTTAAGCAGAAAAGGCTTAAAACTGTTCTGGTTGATTGGAATAAGAATCATTTTGGAAACATCTTCAGTAAGATTCAGGCTTTAGAGGATGAGGTTCTTAGGGTGGACCTTTTGCATCAGAATACTAACTCTAATCAATCCAGAGAGGAGTTGAACAAGGTTAATGCTCTGCTGATGAATGCTTATAAGATTGAGGAGGAGTATTGGTTGCAGAAATATAATGTGGAGTGGATCAAGGATGGTGACAGAAGTACTAAGCTGTTTCACAGCTATGTTTCTAAGAAAAGAAAGAGGAATGCTATTAATGGCATTAAGGAGAATAATGTGTGGATTACTGATAAAGATTCTATTGGCAATTCTGCTGTTGAATTCTTCACTTCTGCTCTTGCTTGTAGTCCTTATAAGGATGATCAGGATGAGTTAGACAAGCTCAATAGTAGTCTGTTTGATGTAATTCCTTGTGTTATTACTTCTGAAGATAATAAGAGATTGCTCTCTCTGCCTACTGAGGAGGAGGTTCATTATACCATCAACAATCTTAAGGCCTCTAGCGTGGCAGGTATGGATGGGTTTAATTTGGTTTTTTATAAGAATTGTTGGAGTATCATTAAAACTGATCTGTTATCTGCTCTTCAGCATTTTATTAGAGGTTATCATATCCCTAGAGGCATTCTTGCCACTGGCATTTGTCTTATTCCTAAGACAAAGAGCCCCTCTAGTTGGAGTGATTACCGACCTATAAGCTTGTGTACTCTGTTTAATCGTATTATGGCAAAAATTTTGAATGATAGATTGGTAGTGATTCTTCCTAAAATAATCTCTAATTCCCAGGGTGGCTTTGTGCCAGGCCGTTCTATCCACTCTAATATTTTAACAGCTAAAGAAATGCTGTATGACTTGAACAGGAAAGTTAAGCATAAAAACATTGTTATTCAATTGGATATGTGTAAAGCGTTTGATAAGCTCAGTCACCCTTTCCTCTTCAAAGTTTTAGCATGTTTTGGGTTTTCTATAAGATTTGTGAGGTTAATTAAAAGCATGATAACTAATGTTTTTGTCTCTATATTGGTTAATGGTGCTTCTTATGGTTATTTTAAGACTGTTAAGGGGCTTAGGCAGGGGGATCCCCTTTCCCCTAGCCTGTTTATTATTGCTGAAGAGGTTCTGTTGAGGGGTGTCTCTCTTCTATTTGAAAATAACAAAAGCTTGAGGTATAAATGTCGCAGCAGGCTTTGTGTTAGTAACTTGGCTTTTGCTGACGATATTTTGTTGTTTACTAACAGCAAGGATGCTTCTTTAGCATCACTTAATGTTTTCTTGCAGGAGTATCAAGAGGTCTCTGGTCAGGTGATTAATAAATGTAAGACTAAGGTGATAGTAGCTAGTGGTATGAATGATGATTGTATTAGAACTATCTCCAATGTTACTGGTTTTAATCATTCTATTCTTCCTACTGATTATCTTGGTATTACCATTAGTATTAACAATAAAGCTATTATTTATACTAACCTTCTTAACAAGATTAGTAACAGAATTGTGGAGTGGGAGTCTAAGCATCTTTCATTTTCTGGTAGAATTACTCTTATTAATGCTGTTCTCATGAATATTGTTTTATATTGGATGCATAGCAATGTCATCCCTAGCTTTGTTATTAACAAGATTGAGAAAGCTTTCAATGCTTTTCTTTGGGGTTCAACTGGTGAGGAGCAAAAGATTCATTGGTGTTCTTGGAAGTCTGTTTGTAAAACTTAGAAGGAAGGGGGTCTGAATTTTAGAGATCTATATGATGTTCAAAAGATCACTTCTTGTAAGCTTTGGTTGCAGTTTAGGGAAAATAAGCTGCTCTGGTCTAATCTCTTTCATGATATCTATTGCAAGAACAAGCACCCTTTGCAGTTGAGCAGTAACATCAAAGGCTCTATGGTTTGGAATAGGCTCAAGAGGATTCAGTCTACTGCTGAGCAGTTTGTTAGCTGGTCTTTAGGTGAAGGCAATGTGGATTTTTGGCTGGATAGATGGTCAGGTTCTGATCCTCTTCTTTATCTTGATAATTCAATTGATAATAGTTGGTTTCATCAAGAGAAGGTTAATATGTATTGGTCTAATAATCAGTGGGATTTGGGGGCTATTAATTCTCTTATTAGTAATGAAGATAGTGTCAGGATTAAGAATTGTATTATTAATCATGGCAACAAAGATAAAATTTTGTGGACTTTATCTTCTTCAGGTTTGTTTAGTTTCAAGCATACTTGGGATTTTTTAAGGTCTCATTTTGCTGAGTCCAGTTTGTTTTATAAAATTTGGAATGATCTCACACCTAAAAAGCATTCGTTTATTCATTGGAAACTTGTTAAAAATTTCATGTCAACTGATTCGATTCTTATGAAAAGACATATGCATATTGCATCGAAGTGTCAATTCTGCTCAAATTGTGAAACTATTCAGCATGTTTTTATTTTCTGTGATGTTGCCTGGAATGTTTGGCTTCATTTTGCTGAGCTTTTCAATATAATGATCTTCAGATACATGACTCCTGTGCATATGTCTAGAACTTG
The DNA here is from genome assembly GCA_036936605.1 of Limnanthes douglasii subsp. nivea. Lineage (NCBI taxonomy): Eukaryota > Viridiplantae > Streptophyta > Magnoliopsida > Brassicales > Limnanthaceae > Limnanthes > Limnanthes douglasii. The sequence continues at coordinate 281,815,272 of JAUPFV010000004.1, forward strand.
GTTTAACAGCACTAGCAAGAAGAATCATATTAGGAATGTAGTCCCTTCTGTTATATTCAGTTCTATTTGGAAGTTTAGAAATTTTAGCAAGTTTAACAATATGTCTGTTTCTTCTAACATTATTATTAATGATGTGCATCGAATCATTTATTATATGTATGCTGGTAATTTGTTCAAATCTAAGCATTGGTCTAATGATAGCTTTGCTGCTAAAAGGCTTGGTTTCTTAAACTTGTGTTTCATCCCTTCATCTAGACCTATTGTACAACAGTGGATTCCTCCTCCCGTGGGTAGGTTTAAGCTTAATACTGATGCGTCTGTGGCTTTTAATGGTGAGGCTAGTGCTGGTTTTACTATTAGAGACTCTGATGGTAATCTGATTCATGCTGGTGGTAATGTCTTTGGTAAATTGTCTCCTATTATGGCTGAAGCTAGGGCCTTAATGGATGGTTTGGTTTCTTGCCACTCTAAGGGTTTATATTCTATTGATGTGGAGTCTGATTCTTCCTTGCTTGTTAATTTCATTAAAAATGATAATATGGGTGCTCTTCATTGGGCTCTATTTCCTGTTATCAATTGTTGTAGAGCTTTGATGTCTCCTAATATGAAAATTAAACATGTCTTTAGGATTCAGAATCGTGCTGCCGACTGGTTGGCGCAATGGACTCTTAAATGCAAGTTTAAAGTTGAGTATGTTTTCAATAATGCTCCTAGTGCCTTAAAATCTATCTTAATACTTGAAAGCCTTGGTGTACCTTACGTTAATACTCCTAACTGAGTTTTGTTTTGGTGGACTATGCTGCTGTGCTCGGGTTTTGAGATGTTGTTCCATCTGTTGGAGTTTGGGGATTTGTTGATGCTGAGCAAGAGATTGGTTGGTTGCTTGTCAGTTGGTGTGGTTGTTCGAAAGTAGCTGAAGCATGAATTTGCTTGTGAAGCCTTGATGCCTGCTGTTTCTTGTCTTAGAGTTGGATCTGTTGTCTGTCAGAGTATTGTTGTGATGCTTCTGTCAATGATTGATGTTTTGAAGATTCCTGCGTTGGCTTTGCTGTTCGTTCGCTTGAATCTTAAGATGCTGATGCTGTTGTTGTTAAAGCCTTGAAGTTGGCTGTGGTGCTTCATTTGTTTTGGCAAGACAATTTGGAGTTCTTGCATTTCTTGTCTTGTTATTTGTTGCTGCCTTTTGACGATTATCTATTAGGGAGGGTTCACTTTCCTGTTCTAATCCCCTCTCTCTGCATTCATCGATCTCGAAGCTCTTACACAGTTGATTTTATCAGGATACTATATACATTAAAGTATACAAATGGGCCAATCGATGCTTATGGAAGTATTACAGATTATGGAGCTATATTCTTGTCCAGCACTGCAACAAAACAAGAGTGTCTGGATCGGAAATTTTTTGGACTACCAGCTTTTCAGGCCCAATTCGTAAAGCAGGTCAAATCAGGAATGCTTTTGTTTTTGTTTGAATATGAAATGAGAGAACTACATGGTGTTTTCCAGGCATGCACTGATGGTGCAATGAACATTGTGCCCCATGCATTTAGTTCTTTGGGGAAGAAGTTCCCTGCTCAGGTGGAATTCACCCAGATCTGGTGCTGTGACCCACTTCTTGATCATGACTTCTTTGATGCTATCAAAGAAAATTTCTTTTCTGCTTATAAGTTTAATTTTGGGCTGTCTGAAAATCAGAGTATTGTTTTGATGCTTCTGTCAATGATTGATGTTTTGAAGATTCCTGCATTGGCTTTGCTTATCGTTCGCTTGAATCTTAAGATGCTGATGCTGTTGTTGTTAACGCCTTGAAGTTGGCTGTGGTGCTTCATTTGTTTGGCAAGACAATTTGGAGTTCTTGCTTTTCTTGTCTTATTATTTGTTTAAGAAGTCTGTGTTGCTTCATTTTAGGTTTTGGTCTTTCAAGTCTTTAATTAGGCTTCTGTTTGTTTTGGCGGGTTAAGCGTTTTGTAACTCTTAAACTTTTGTTTATCAAATATAAGTCTTTTGTTTAAAAAAATAAAATAAAATAAATAAATATAAAACTTTACAATTAATCAAACAGCTTCCGCTTGAGAATCAGAATTAGAATCAGATAGAATATATTTGCTCTACAAACTTGACACGCCACTTCCACTTCCTCTACCTCACGCGCCACCTCCGCCTCTCTATCCACTCACCTCCGCTAGCGTCTCCTCCTCTCTATCTACACATTCAATCATTCCCTTCGTCTTCCTCTCCTAAATTTTCCATATCTTCATACCTATCCATACACATCTCTCTCTCACAGATCTCGAAATTCAATCCAATTCAATTCAATTCGGAAATCGCAAATTCGCTGTGGTCGGTTCTATTACACAATACGAGAAACTGTGATGAGAAGAGAATCATGGGAGGTGTCACCTCATCAATCGCGGCCAAATTCGCCTTCTTCCCGCCGACTCCACCGTCGTACACGGTGGTAGCCGACAACACCATCTCCGGACGTCTTTTCATCCCCGAAGTTCCTCGTAGAGACGACGTAGACGTTCTTAGGCTCCGTTCTCGCCGTGGCCACGAGATCGTAGCCATTCACATAAAACACCCCAAGGCCAACGGTACTCTCCTCTACTCGCACGGTAATGCCGCAGATTTGGGTCAGCTGTTCGAGCTCTTTCTCGAGTTGCGTAATCGTCTTCGCCTTAACATCATGGGGTTAGTTATAGTTAGTACATCTGTTTTGTTCTAGTTTTATTACAACCAAGTGAATTACTGTTTTATTACCGCTAAATGGATCGGTTTAGTTGTAATTAGTTCGGTCTAGTTTGACTACCGGATTAGAAATGAATGACTTTAAACATATACTATATGTCTTTGTTTCTATTTATGGATTTCTATACAGATTGATGTTCTTGTGAGAAATAGATATGTTTTACTTTTGCATATGTAGTAGTAATTTGTTTTTTTTTTCTATTAATTTTCAAGGTATGATTACTCTGGATATGGACAATCTACTGGAAAGGTTAGACACATAGCATCTCACTTTTATATGAATATTATTTACTATTTGAGTTTCCTTGGGAAGTAATGTCGTCCGAGGATCGCGACACCCAAAAATTCCAGTGTTAGTTCATTTGGCTGATAGAGAGTTATCAATTTTCTCGCGAAGGTTCTATGTTTTAGAATCTAGCACGAATTGTAATGCTCCGAACTTGTTACCATTGCGAAAACCCAAGTCTTAGATAGATAGTTTTGAGGCTTTGAATAGTGACTCGTCGACTATTGAGATTAGTGACATATAGTAGACTTTCAAAAGTCCAGTGGTAATTTCTGGACTATCTAGTTTGGATAAACTTAGTCCATCGTATTTTCTGATCAATGTAAAGCTGTCACGTTGCATACTTAACAGAAACTTGTATCACTCATGATCTATCGGCTTTAGGTCGAAGTTCAAATGTACTCAAGGTTAAAGTCGAAGGACCATTGGTGATATAAGTTTCGGTTGAGTATCATGTCACGTTACTGCTTTATGTTAATCAATCCAAAATAGATAGTCCAGCGACTAACACCAGACTTTTGAAAGTTAACACCGCACTTTTGAAAGTTCAGGGACTATCTATCACTAAATTCGATAGCCCAGAGACGAATTACTGTTCAAAATCTAGTTTTGGATGAGGCACGAGGTGTGCATGAAATTTGTAATTAGAAAGATATGGCTACTTCGGTATTTGGAAATAATAATTTCGAAACTAATCCATGTCATGATTCTACTGTTATGCTCCAATAGAACGTTTGAGATATCGTTCACATCTTAATCACTGTGTATTTACTTTTGAAGCAGCCTACTGAATCTAATACATACGCAGACATAGATGCAGTATACAAGTGTCTCAAGGAAAAGTATGGAGTTAAAGATGAACAGATAATATTGTATGGTCAGTCTGTTGGTACTGGACCCACGGTTGATCTGGGCTCGCGTGTACCAAACTTACGAGGTTTAGTCTTACATAGCCCGCTACTGTCCGGTATGAGGGTGTTGTACCCTATCAAGAAAACGTATTGGTTTGATATTTACAAGGTGAATGTTCCGGAAGGGTTTATGTTTAGTTATTGGTTTCGGATCTTGTTGTTGATGATGACTTAAGCCACTTTTTTTCAGAATATTGATAAGATGGGAAAGGTGAACTGTCCTGTTTTGATAATTCATGTAAGTAAAATTTATTTTGTTTCGTTAGCTTTAGATGCTAATTGTGCTAGTATATCTATTAAGGTGAACTATGTTCTCTTTTGGTCACAGGGAACCGCAGATGAAATCGTGGATTGTTCTCACGGAAAACAGCTTTGGGAACTTTGCAAAAACAAGTACGAACCTCTATGGATAACTGGAGGAGGACATTGTAATCTCGAGCTTTATCCTCAATTCATCAGACACCTCAAGAAATTCGTACTTTCGGTTAACAATCCTCAACACGCTGACATCGGTTCAAAAGCCGCAATGCCAGAGTCCCAGAAGCAGACAAAAGTAGCAGAAGCTGGACCTGCGAATGCATTTGAATTGAGTGATCTCCCAGAAAAATCTAGAAACAGTTTAGACAGTCGACTTGAAAAATCGAAGAAGACAGTCAAGCTTGAAAAGTCTCGAATGAGCACTGATCACTGGGATAGGTTTAGAAGAAAAAAAGGAATTAATCTGTTGATGCATCGTAAGGAGAAGGAGAAAGTATAAGAGGTCTTTAGTTTCAGCCACGGTTTAAGGTAATAACTTGACTCTACCTTATTGTCTTAGCTTGAAATTTTAGAACAGGTGAGATTCGTCTCCTGTAAATTCCCTAAGATTTCTGTATGTTTGCTCGAAACACAAGTCTGAGTTAAGTTAAGTTAAATCTTAGTATTTGATTTATTTCTGTAAATTAAAAAAAAAAAATCAGATTCACGAAGACCTGTACTTCGATTTATTTACAAAAAATACATATTTCATTTCATGGGAAATGTTTAGATTTGCTGAAGTGATTACAATTATCGGCTTTCTGTCTGTTTTCACAATTACTTAGAATCGTCTTTGTGGTGTTATTATCCGTCACCAAACATGCCATAAACTACTTGCTGAATATAAGTTACGAAATGGCATATCATGTTATACTGCTATCTAACTTTCCGTAGCTAGCTTTGTGTTCATAGATGCCATTGTCTTGTGAACCGTCTTATGACTATTTGTTTGGTTATTTACGACCAGTTAGAAAAACCCTATACGAGCTGGGTTGTTGGGGTTAACTGTCTTATGGAGGATTTTTTTGGCTATTTGTGACTAGCTAGAAAAACCCTATACGAGATGGGTTTGGGTTGGGAGACCTGTGCAACCCAAACGGACTCTAAAAGATAGAATGGTAATGTATTTTTCCGGGAACTTGTTTGATATCATAGCTACGGTTTTGGATTAAATCGTCATATATAGATAAATGTACTATCGAAGGCATTGTTAAATACGAGTATGGAAATATACATAAGATCAGTCTGTCTATGGATCATTACCAAGAATCAAAGGAGCAACCCTTAACAGCTGCTCCAAAGAAGATGGTACGAACTTTCTAGCGAACAAAAAACAAGTAGAACTACTATCACTATTATAATCACACCCTGATCCAAACCGAATCTGGTTAAGAAACTCGTCCGTTACATTTTCCCACCCGAATTTTCCCGGGTGAGCTCCGCCGCGTGACCAATCGACCCACGTGACTGCTCGATTTGTATTCATCTCTGGGCTCAGCATATGCACTAACGTCGGGATGTAATGTTCGTCGTTGTAACAAGGAGGGCGACAGTGTTTTACGAAAATAGGGTAATATGTAGTATCCTTTATTATTAGATTGGCGAGTTTACTGTTGGCTTCGAACCATTGAGAGCCTTTACGCCAATCGGTGATGTTGATTTGTGGCGACATTTGAGGGTTGTATCTGCCTCGGCTGTCTTTTCTTGGGTTGTCGAAGGAGCCGACAAAGGATTGGTTGGAGGTGATGAAGAAGTTGTATGTATAGGTGAAGCTGAAGAGTGGGATGCAAGATTCAGAGAGAAGAATGAATCTTTGGTTGGAGATGTCTAATAGAGCATTTCCTAAGAGTCGCCTTGTTGCGTCTATCATTGATGAGCTTCCCCAGGAAACCGCCTGTTGAATTCAATACAGACTCTTTTAGTTAAAGAGGGTTTTTTTGAAGTAAGAGAAAAATTACCTTCTTTCTTGCATAACAAGCAAACGAAATTAGAAAGTAAAAAGTTAAAAACCGGAGTTGGTAGATATTTTGATCTTATTTGGAGAAAGAAAAACTTGAAGTTTAAATGTCAAATTAGACCATATACGTTAACCTAAAATCTACTAATCAAATTTAGTAATGTAAGTATGATCTTGATCTTAATGGGTCTTCTGGTTATTTATATTGTGAACTTTTGGTTCATTGATTTTAGTATGGTTTTTTCAAATGAATGAATTGATTGGTTATTTCTTCCTATCTAAAATAAGTGTTTTTTCAATAAAATAAAAAATTGTTTCAAAGTAAATGTTGTTTTGATATAATATTAATAAACCGTCTATTATTTTATCATTTGTTTTATTTTACTTATGTTTGTGGTTTTTAATTTAGATTATTTAAATAATTATAACTGGTTTATATCACGTCAAATTTAGTAATATATTTATTAATATTTGTATACCAATTTTTAAAATATATTTATTTATTTTGAATCTGAACAAATATTTTTATTATTTAAAAGTAAAATCATTGATTTTGATTTCATGAAAAGATATATTATATATTTCAATAACTAATCTTTATTAAAAATTATAATATAAATAAAATAATTAGAAAATTAAATAGTCGATTTTATAAATAAGATAATATTGAAAATTTAGAACCATATTTATTTATAAACCAAACTCAAAAGAGATATATTTATTTTAAATGAGAAAAAATATACTAGCTAAAAACAATAGTGAATCACTGGGGTTGGTTATGTATATCGGTAAAAAAAAATCTGGATATTAAATTTGTTTCAATAGTCATTGTTTTTTTTGTATTCGCATGATGACTATAACTAAAAGAAAAAAGAAAATCAACAAGAATCAATAAAAAAAAGTGATCCGTTTTGATACAAATACTAAAATACGAATATAAACAAAAAAAATACAAATATAAATATTATTGGTGATTGTTTTGGGATAAATGACTAACTTCATCAATTCACCAAAAATTTTAGTCCATGGGTTAGATATGGATACGTCTAAATTTTTTAATAATTAAAACAATTTTTTTTTTATAAATTTTAAAATCGAAGCTATAACTTTTTTTTGAAATCCAAAACTAGTATCCAAAATATTAATACTCAGTAGAATCGGAAATAATTCATTATTTTCGATTTGATACATTGCATCATAAATATCTCAACTATGATTACTCTGTCAGATCCGTCTCGATCTAAAATTAGAATATACCCATAAATAAGAAAATCATAGTTTTATAATATTTGGATTATAAATGATATCGGTAGCTATTGATATTTCTTGTGTGTCATATTTGTTTCGGTCTCTTGGGTTGAAACTTGAATTTGAAATACGTATTACCCAAATCCAATCTTTTTTTGGATCCATCTACAATTTGTTTTCGTCAAAAAAAAAAAAGTTATTATAAGCTAAAAAATATTAAGATTTCTCTCTAAGAATTAAATCAACCCTAACAAAAAAACACAAAAACTAACGAAAACAAACCTTGCTTGGAATCCTTCTACCATAGAACACAGAAGTATTTCGAAACTCATGATCATCTTGGTAAGAAGGATGAGGATGAACATAAATAGAATAATACCCATAATGCCCTTCAAAGAATTTCTCCCATAATGGAGCCAAAGGTAGAGGTCCTTTCGTCAAAAACATGAACGCCACTTTCGCTATCTTCTTCTCTTCATCAAATATCAAACTTTTTTCAACCATTGATGCTTTCTCGAACAATTCTTCATCACTCATGTCATGCATACTCAAAATCTCGTTTCCTTCTTCTCTTTCGAACAATTCGACGTTAACAATATTATCAATGGAACTACTACTAGTACTAGTATGGTTTGATGTTTCGATATTAAGATTTATAAACGTTGGAGAGAAATGTTTTAGGTTTAGACATATTATGAAACCTAGTGATAGACCAATTAAGAAAAAAAGACTTTTGGAAATGAACTTGGGTTGGTGTTTCTCCATGTTGTTGTTGTTTGTTGATGTGAAATAGAGAGAAGTGTAGAAACTACTATAATGAAGAAAAAGACTTGGTTAGAGTTGAAAAAGAGGAGAAGAAAATAAAGGCGTTGGTTTTACGTGTTTGCATGGTTTTTGTTTGTACTATAATCGAGGTCGGCATTTTAAATTGGTTCTTTTTATAACAGAAGATACCTGGTTCGTGAGTTGACTTATATGGTTTGTCGTAGTATTCAAAAAGTTTTGTTTATGCGTAGTAGTAGTGTGTAAAAAGATTTGTATCAGTTGACTTTTTTTTGTTGCACACTTTAGCTAAACTAAGTAAAATTGAGTACTATTTAGCTGTTTTTTAAAGTTAGGTTAACCTTAAATTTTTGTCCAACCATTACGTACGTTTTCGACTTTGTTTTCTTAAAAGAAAAATTCAGGAAGAAATAAGTATTTAGCTGTTTTTAAAGTTTAGCGGAGGTTAATTTTAAACTTTTGTGCAACAATCACCTTTTGGATTTTGTTTTAAAAATAAATAAATTAATATGCGAATAGGTCCCGACTGATAGTCAAACTTATAGAATAAGGAAGAGATTAAAAAAGAAAAAATTTACAATCAAAATCTTTTAAATGAATCATCAATAGGTATAGATTTGTCTAGCTCACGCAAATACAAATGATCGAAAGGGTTTATAGTATATTTGATTTTTGTTAGATCTTAGTTATCGATGATGAATAGTCAAAATATCAATTTATCCTACTCATTACCATTTTATCACTTACAATAAGATAATAGAGTGTTTCAGATACTCATCTTTTTAGTACTAAATTGTTCTCCCACGAAAGAATGTCTTATTCAATTATTTGATGGGAACAACTGGTTATAGTTCTTCTCACAGTTTGCAAGTTGTTTTGTACACTGTCTTTAAAAGATAAATACAATAACGTGTGATGGACTATGGTAACAAGAAGTTAGGAGAGAGAGAAGGAGATGAAGAGAGAGGGGGAGAGAGGGTGAGAGAGAGAGAGGGAGAGAGGGTCCGCAATAAACCAAAGAGGGTCTGCAATGATATCTTAATGCACAAATGATCCTACGATAAATAAATTATCAACTACCACCTTACAGAATCTTAACTTCTCATAGTGTGTAGCATGGAAACGACACAACCCCATAATCATTATGTGTCGTCTTCCAATCGTTCTAGTGAACTGAATTCATATCACTGAAAACTCAAGAATAAGAGCAAAACTTAAACATTGTAGTATTGAAATAAATGTATGTATACAATCTAAAATAATAATAATAATAATACAATATGTAACTAAGAAACTAAAGTGTTATCAATACAACTCTCCAACTGAATCTAAATATCCTCTAAAGAAAATACACCCATGCTAACAACATGTTCGTGAAAGACTGAGTGTGATAACACCTTCGTAAAATAATCAATAATCATTGAATGTGTATCAATATGCTCAAATCCGATCTGACCATTATTGATTCACTTTTAACATATAGGAACTTATTTTCTATATGTTTAGATTTCTAGAGGTATTGTTTCCGTTTGATAACATGACAACTTAACTGTTGTCACATTAGATCATGAGAGATCTTTCAATTCCATCTATTGTACGCAATCCCATGACAAGTACTCTAACCAAAGTACATGATTTGATGTTGCAAACCATGCAATATACTTGGCTATCATAGTGAAGTCTGTGATGAGAGTCTGTTTTATACACTTTCACGATATGACGCTTACTATCATAAAAAATACATAATCGATAGTAGAATTTATAATGTCTACACACCCAGAGAAGGTTGAATCATAATAATCTACGACCACCAGAGGACTCTCTTTACAATATTCAAATGGGAAACTCCCGAATTGCTCAAGTATTTCTCTATCATTCCAACTATGAATGACAGGTATGATCTAGTGCACACTTAAGCATATATGAGACTTTCAGCTTTTCTAGTGCACACTTAAGCATATATGAGACTTTCAAAAGCTGAGGCATATGGGTGTGTCTTCATTATCATAATATTTTATTCTATCTTGGGATACTAATGAAGTGATAATTTATCACATTTGGTTATATGAATATCTATGGATTTTTTGTTTTCCAAACCATAACGACACAATTTTCTTTCAATGTATGCCTTTTATAAGAGACATATAATGCCATACAGGTGATTCCTTACTATTTGGATCTCTAATACATAAGACGATTCACCAATTTTTTTATGTCAAATGTTTTTTTTATAGAACAACATTTGGTAGCATGTAATTAATGTAATCGTCTATAAAGTTCACTTCAAACCTAGATGAGGTGACTATATCTAAGAATTTGTGGTACCACTAATAAGAAGCATGCTTGAGTTTATATATGAATTTCTCTATTTTACACATCATCGAATTTAGGTTTTTAGACACAAATTTTTCAGGTTGCTGCTGATAAGGGTAGAATTTATCTGATCCGTAAGTCGAACCAATAAAATATTGGGTCGGTATTTACTTTGTAATATAAATCCAATAAATATGTAGCATTGATGATGTTTTATGTAATAAGAAGTAAATATAATTTAATTTAGTAAGTTAATAACGTGGATTAGCCAGAAATGGACTAAGTGTGTAGGTCCAAAGGCCCACTTTAGTTACTATATAAGGAAATGTATATTTTCTTAGAAAAAGGGGAAATTATTATTTGATAACTAATTTTGGGAGTTTTTCCCTCTAAAATTCCCATCTTAAATCTCTCTAACTTGTGTGTGACCCTCGAAATATTCCGGGCCCATTTTCCTTATAAAGATATTTACGAACCATCAGTGACGACCATATTGGGAGCCTAAGTTGGTACCCGTATATAATATCCAAAAAACACTAAGACACTAAGCTCGACTTTGTATTTTTGTGAGAAATGATTAATGAGATACAGGCAGATCCTATGGTGATTACAGAAAGAGTGATAACTGGAGGGGGCTCAAGTCAATTAGTAAATGGTGCTCAAACACAACAAAAACCCAAAGAGCTACGAAATTAATTGGTCCTAAAAGGACATCGAGATCAATTGTTGAATGAAATTACTGCATTGAATGATCAGAAAAAGACAATAGTTACAAGTTCAAGAAAGGTTCGAACAGACTTTCAAAAATATGGAAATAAAATTTTTATTTTGAGGAGTATGGTCTTTATACAATGATTGATCAAGGTCTGGGAAGGCACCAATATAGTCAGAGCATAATTATAGGCAATTTCCTCTATTGGTAAATTATATCCGAACATCTACTGAAGCAATTTGACATATCAAAAGTGGAGAAGTTTGATGAAAACTAAGATTTGAATAAACATATTGAGAAGTTCCAAGAATTCCATGATAAATTATGATGATGATGATGATAAATTTTATAACGTGCTTTCTCCCAAACGTTTATGGATGATGCTTTAAAGTGGTACAATTGAATTCCTCAAGGTTTTATCAATTTTTTTGCATGTTTTGGAAAAAATTTAGACAACAATCAATGGAAATTAAATAAATCCAAGGAGATAATTATGATCATCCAATGCAAACAATCAGTTGGAGAAAGTTTGAAATATTACACGTTGCGCTTTGTTTTTACAAAGAATGGTTTAGAATTTATCTATGAGCATGTCGCTTATGTTGCTTTTAGATAAGGGATTCTCCCCGGAGAACTGGTTGATGAAGTTACTAGGAAGAAAGCTTTGGTATTAATTTATTTGTTGCCTCAGGTTGAAGAGCAGATTAAGGTAGAAGAGTTTAAAATTTTGAGACTTGTTCCTTTGCCCAACAGATAAAAACTCAACAGTTATGCACTTCAGTTTACCAATAACAAGAGGTTCAAAGCTTTCAGCCCCAAACTTTTATTCCTTTTCTCCAAAAGTTCCAAAACAAATTCTACCACAACCAAGAATAGATCAGCAGTCTCAAGCTCAACAACAGAGAGCAAGAATGAACTAGTGAGTTTGACATGATAATTTTGCAGAACTAAAAAATTAATTTTGCTACTATATTTTATAAGACTCATAAGTTTTTCCAATTCAAAAAACCCTTTCCAATTTAAAGATCTAGATAAGAAAAGAGTAACAAGTTTTGTAAATATCACAACGAAATCAATTATGATATGAGAGGATGCATAGTTCTAATGCAGGAGATTCAAACTTTAATTAATAATGGAAAGTTAACAACATTTGTTAAGAGACAAGTAGGGGTCCAACAACAGGCTTCGGTAGGTAACCAAGCAGTAGCACGAAGAGCAATAGTTGAAACTGCTCTGAAGCAGGAAAATATGATGGTCATAATAAGACTATTTTGATTTTTCTTCAGAATATTTATATCCGAACCCTAGCTGAAGGTTTATTTTGATGATTGATGAACTTAGATGCGAGGGAAAATTGAAAATGTTGTGCAATTTTTTTGAATCGTTTACTATTTCTGGTGGGGATATTGTATGAAGAATTACCACTTTCTCTCGGAAAAGGAACATTGTGAGTTTAGAAACACATCTACCAGGAGAAATTTTGACTCATCTTTTACAAAGATCTATTTCCATTTATACTTTTCGATGATGATGATTTGAGGGAGGTAGCTGGACCTCATGAATATGTAGTGGTAATTAGTGAAACCATCGAAGGAAGCAAAATCCGGAGGATTTTAATTGATACATGCAGTTTGGCTAATATTTTATTTATATTCACGTATAAACATATTCAAAATCCTCATACTATCTTCCATTTTATTAGGAAAATAGTGGGATTCACTCGGTACACTTCCAACGTTGTTGGAGAGTTTGAAGGGGAGATATTTATGGGTCGAGGGTCTTTCACGAAAGTGGTAAAAGTGTTGTTTATGGTGGTAGATGATCCAACTTCGTATAATAAAACTTTTGGTAGGTCTTGGCTATAAACAATGCACGATATATCATATATCATTCATTAATGTTTGAGTGTATCATTGGGAATCAAGTGGGAGTTGTTCAAAGTAGCCAGAAAGTAGCAAAGAAATGTTATACTACTTTGTTAACTCCAAGGCAAAGATAAAATTTACAAGGATCAACTTTGGAGTCAGACGTTGTAGAAGATCTGGGGGAGACCTTCAGTTCGGTAACATCTAATAAGAATGTTGAAACTTATTTCTTTCTCGACGGTAAAATTTTTAAGATTGGCACTCTACTATTTTCAGGTGTAAAAAATGGATGATGTCATTTTTATCTAGGAATTTACATATTTTCACTTGGTGTTCCGAAGCTGTGACAAGAGTACCTGCAAATATCATATGTCATAAATTCGTTGTACGGCTTAATGCATGCCCGTTAATTCAGAAAAGAAGAACGTTCTTTATTGAGAAATTGGAAGCGATTGTGGAAAAAGTATATAGGTTTTCAAAGGTAGGTCAATCAAATAATCTCAGTATCCGTTATGGAAAAAGAATCCAATACCTGTAAAAAAAGAATGAAAAATGGAGGATGTGTGCTGATTTTACCGATTTAAACAAATCTTATCTAGAAGATCTATTTCTCGTTCCAAGAATTAATTAGATGGGGGATTCCACTTCATGTAATAGAAATTTATCTTTTATGGACACATACTCTTGGTATCATCAAATACGGATAGATCTGAAGAACCAGGACAACACTACGTTCATACCTGACACAGGTTTACAATATTACAAGATAATGTCTTTTGGTTTAAAAAATATCGGGGCAACATATTAGAGATTAGGGAACAAAGCTTTTGTTATCCAAATCAGAAGAATGTTGAAGTTATATCGATGATATGTTGGTAAAATTCCATGACCATTCAGGGACTTGCAATTCAAAAAAATACATACAGAAAGAGAGTTATAACATTGGAAACACAAAAGTGAAATTATTCAACGTTCTCGTGATCTTCTTTGGACTGATTTTCTTCAGACTCCCTTCTTTAGACTTCAAACTTGCAGGATCACCACTATCACCATCATATTATGAATCTTCGAATTCCTCAAATACATAATCAAATACCTATTATTTCTCTTTGAATGAAATATCTTCGGGACGTTTCTCCATTGGAACCATATCCAACTAAGAGCTCAAGTCCAATTTTGAATTTTTTTTGTGAAAACCAAGGACCATTGTAGATCTAACTTCAGCATCACACTGATTTTGGACTGCCGTCCATTTATCAATATAAGCAGAAAATCCAGTTACTTTTTCTTTTTTAGCTTGGACTTTGAAAGCAGCGAGAACTGTGCCAACATTTTGTTTATCTTTTTCAGCCTTTCTATAACCTCTTTCAACTTTTCGTTTTCTTTCAAAATTAGATCGATCATCACATTATTTTCCTTCACGGTTTCATTATGCCTCAATCTCATTTCCAGCAAGGTAATCATTATGTCAATCATATCAGTCTGGAAAAAAGTTATGTTTTGCGAGCTATTTTCGATAGGATGAGTCTATTGTTCATGCTTAACTGCTATAGATTTATTTTATTTCAAGCTCAATGCCGAAGCTCAAAACCAATTTATAAATGAATATATTATCATCTACTAGGGTCGAAGTAGTATTCTCAAAAATCACAATTAAATCCTTAGTCTTGTCTAAATCAATTTTTTGTTTTACTGCCTTTCTCTCAAACTTTACAATGGAAAAACAAAATCTTAAAGAGCTACGAAAAAACAATCTATTTCGAGAAGTTGAAAAGATCCAAAGTTAGAAGAATCCAACCCTTTCCGATTTTCCTTCGGAAGAACTAGTGATTGATTTCTTGGGGTCTGAGTGTCAGGATGGTCAACCAACGCAGTAAGCCCGGGATTGACAGTTTCAGAGTTTTAACCTTAGCAGAAGCATTTAGTATCCATGATAACTTCAACAATTTGGTCTGAGGACGAGACTGTCATCTTTCGAGCATCATCGTTTTTTGGAACTAAAAATTTATCTTTCCCTTTATTCCCGGTCGTGGTGGTCAGATCACCAACTTCATTAATTTTTATATTGATTTTTGGGTTGGAAATTTCATTGGTTTTCTCCTTATTAACCTTTGAATCAACCAAACTAGCTTGTTTCTTTCTTTTCTTAGCATTTTTTGGATCTACTTTCATCTGGACCAACATGAATTTCCTTGTTAACCCTTTTGCTATGAGCTCTTTCTCTGCTCGGAAGGTAAACATGAGTGTCACAGGTAACCAATCGATCTACAATTTCATCTTAATTAGGAGAAGTAGTTAATTTTTCCGAAGAGAGTGTACTTTTCTTTTTTTTATTCTCGAAAGGTGGTGTCAGATCAGTTGATATGAGTACATCAGTTGTAAAACACACTCGACCAATTTTATGTGACTCACTTTTTTAGCTTGGTGAAAGTATTCTCATGAGCTTGAATTTACGGTTGTTGGGATTTATAGATTATTGCAAAAGAAGACTATGTGAGAAATAAAAAAAAATTAACAAAAAAATTAAAGGTTGATAATAGTTTTAGACAAGTTCGCTTCATTTCCTCCGAAATCGGCAAAGATTTAATCCTTTTAATTTCTTTTACCATTCTCCCTAACAAAATAATTATCGTTTTCAAATACTTTAGATCTTCATAGAATCATCTACCGCTTGTACTTATTTTCTAAAATGATGAAATGGAAAACATAACATGATTCCTCCAGATTAAAATAATAACCTATTATAGTAAACATATATTATAAAAAAAAATACGAATATAAACATTAAAATATTTTAAAGATCATAGAAAATCAGACCATAACACTAATTAAATAATAAATAACTAGTTTATATAGTCTATTGTTTATTAGGCGTTTTAGCTTCTTTTTAAGGTTAGAACCACGTTGATAAATGGCAGAAATTGCTGCAGAAGTAACGGTAGCGTACTATATCCGTAGATTTCATTCATTTAAAGTCTACTTTATTTTTCTATTAAAAGCAAACTACAGATGACCTTCCGCTTTAAAAAAAGAGATTATTGTATAACTAAAATTATTCCTCTATTTCAATAATAAATTTAGATGGTTACTTGGTATTAAAATAACAATTAATTTCAATAATTTTAGTTTTGTCAAATTAATTTTGATAAAAGGTAGATATGTAAATTTTTTGTTTTTGTCCAAAGTTAGATAAAATTTGTTAGGTAAATTCTTCTATTCTAGTTGAACTTAGGTAAATATATGATATGATTTAAATAAAAATAATATTTTATTTTATTTGAACTTAAATAAAATGTATCATATAAATTAAATAAAAATAAAATTTTGTTTATAAGAATCTGAATTTTTGTAGTATATACTATTAATGAAACTTCTTATAATATTATGATGGCGAACCATCAATAAAATTAAAACTATAATAGTTATGTTTTATTTTGGATAGTTACTATTTAAAGTATGGTTTAATTTTGAGCAAATCGTCATCTTAGATTAGTTGGATAACTAATCATTCATAATTTGTTATTTTTAGTTGGAAATTTAAATTTTTTCTAAGGAGAAAAAACACCAAATAATAAATTATACGAAGTATTGTTTTTATATGAATGAATTTCAAGCGCATAAGATTTTTTCGATTTTCTCTTGCAAATAAACAATAGATAGACGAATCACTAATGATGGTGTCCGAGTTGCATGATAGTTTTAAAATTTTGACAAGACGAGTCTTATTGTTTGGGTCTTATTGGTCCACTATCATGGCTCACACTATAAGATTAACTAAAAGATGTGACACCTGTCAACGATTCGCTAATATTATACATGTACGAGCAGCATTATTCAAATCTATTTCTAAAGAATTGTCATTTAAGTGATAGGGGATGGATTTGGTTGGACCATTACCAATAGCTTCTAAAGTGAGATAAACTTTCATGGTAGTCGTTAATTATTTATCCTAGTGGGTGGAAGCCGAACCACTCTCCAAAACCAGAGCAAAAGATATTATAAAATTTATCTTGTCTATTATATGTTGTAGGACCAATGGGCAAGTACAAGTGTCGAATATAACTATATCTCACAGCTTACGAAAAATTTAAAGGAGATTTCTAGGAAATGGCCTAACTATCTTTAGGAAGTACTATGGGATTACCAAACGACACATCGAACCTCGGCCCAAAAGTCACCATTTACTATAGTTTATGAAATGGATGCAGTAATCATTGCTGAAACCACGCTCCATATTTCACGGTGGCAAATTATTCTGAAGAAAACATCGACGAAAGGAGAAGGACTGAACTTGATCTGATCAAATAAATAAAGGTATGACATTGAATGTCCCTCCACTATCAAACATTAATGCACAACAAATATGTTTCAAGGGTTCGATGAAGATAAGGTCCTTAAAAAGGTGCTCTCTACACACCAAAGATAAGAAACTTGAAAAGTTAGGACCAAATTGGGAATGACCTTACCTAGTAGCTCAGAAGGTAAATCTAGGAACTTATCGATAGGAAGATCACGATGGAAAACCACTTCGGCTTAATTGGAATATCGAGCATCTAAAATTTTACTTAGAGTGAATATATAAAAATTATACACTCTTTAAATTAGTGTAATGTTCGGTGGTATATTTTTCCTACCCTGGTAACGTAGGAAGATTTTAATAAATGCCTACATAGTCGGCGAAATAAATAAAAATCATTTGCCTTTTATAATTACTCTGATTCTTGGAATTTCTAACCGACATTTTTATTACTTTTTACATTATCATAGTCTTAGAATTTTCGGCCGGTGTTTTTATTACATTAGATTATCTGAGGCCAGAAATTTCTGACCTGATTATTTATTTTAAGGGTTTTAATGCTGGCTAGGCCTTTGTATATTTCTTTCTCCGAGTTTTAGAATTTCTGATCGTGTTACTTACTTTTAAAAAGGTTACAACGCTAGTTGGTCAATACTCAAAATTTTATACGCTTGACTATATAAAAGCCCTCAGAGTTTTGTTCTTATTGGAGATTGATCACCCTGAATCACAGAAAAATCAAAAGAATAAATTTAAGTAGAAATATAAAGTATAACAAAAGAAGACTGTATGTATATATATATATAAACATTGAGTATAAAACGCCATTGACATATAGGGACTTTCGATTGTAAAATAAAAAGAGAAATTACATGGGGAAAATCTTTTTGCGCCTTTGGATTACTTTGAATTTGGTTGTGATGAACGTTCCTTGGAGTGTTCTTCTTCAGACTTCCCACTCATATGTCTTTTATCACTCCAAATCATCTAAAACTTCATCGTCATCCAACGAAATATTCGTAAGGTGATCCGCCTTCAGTACCAATTGCCAGTACGAGCCCAAGTTCAAATACGGAAAATTCTCATAAATGTTAAGGATCAGCATAGATTTCACTCTAGTTTCACGGTCGGTTAAAGTATTCAAACAATCTTGAGTATAAGCATCAAGCGCAGCCGCATCATCCTTTTTTGGTGTCTTCCTTAGCTTCAACCTTGAAAGCAGCGAGCTTCTAAATGACTTTGCTCTTTTCCTCTTCGGCCTTATTGATGGTTTCGTGTTACTCTCTATTATTTTTTAAGAAAATGTCTACATAAATAACATATTTTGCATAATTTTCTACCATCAAACAACTACACTTGGCAAGCTCTACCTGATGAGTTGATCTTTCTGTTTTGAGTAGAGCGAACCAAATTTCCAGCTCTGTTGGAGAACATTTCTGATTTGAGGCAGATTTCTGAAGCTTGCGGCAAATTTTTATAACACTTATGTTAGACTCATCGATTTACAAAATCAGACTCTTCACTTTAGATAGATTTTCTCTTAGTTTTTTTTGCTTTTCTCTCAAGAATAGCGATGGTAGTAACGGGTTGGTGAAGAGAGAGAGCATGAGAATATATTTTGAGGACCTGAAATAATCTAAAGTGGATAGAGTCGTTTGTTAAGTATTTCCCACTTGGCTCATGTGGGTCTCCTTCCGGGGGATATATCGGCCGATCATTTGAATTTTGGACCACTAATGCATGCTAATCCTCATCTGGAGAGTTTGACAGTTTATGTTCACTAAGAGTATTTTGAGCTTCAAAGACCAACTTATTTTTGTCCAAAGAACTTCGGGCATTTGAATTGAGTTGGTTTTAACTCGGAAAGCTTGAGGTTTTCACCCGGAAGGCTCGAGACTTGATCTTTTACAGGCTGAGCATCTAAGACTGGTTGATTTCCCTCTTAAATGGTTGGCACTAGTTCTTCTTGACCCTAGTAATTATACTGGTTGGAAACAAATGGATATTGGATTGGTTTGTGATAAGGACGACGTCTTTTTCAACGCTAGCAGTCTTTTGGATTAAAGGTCTTTTCTTTCCATAATTCTGTCTCTTCCCCTTGTGAATTATGAAGTTTATTTTATCTTTTTATTTTAAAGTTTGGGATTCTCTATGTGTCTCATCTGCCTCACTAGTTGTTTCATGAAAAATCGAACCACCAGTTGGTTTCTTCTTGGTCATCCCGTCAGAAGTTCCATTCCTTACTTTATGCTTAGGAGACATTTTCCTCTTTAGAAGGAAAATTTGGGCATCGAGGGCTCCCAAACATTTCATCGTGTCAGTCAGACCGAGATAGTTCATTACATAAATATGTTTTTTTTTCAGTCGAGCACTAGAAGTGGCACATTTCTTGGGCATCGAGGGCTCCCAGAAGTTGGTTTTTTCCATTTATGAATATCACTCGACCAGTTTTCCTTGTCCCACTTCTTCAGCTCTGCGAATATATTCTCCATAGAATTTAAATATTGCTGCTGCGATTTGGAAACCACTGCAAGAAATATCCGAATTTAAATGTTCTAGCCATTCTTCCAGTTTTAACTGATAAATAAAAATTATTGTTTCCATAACTTCTCTGTCTCGAGAATATCATTCACCACCTTAAACTTGAACCCGAGGGTGATGAAGTAAAAATAAAGACATGGATTCTACAATAGAGAAGTAATGGATACGAACACCTCCACGGGGAGCAGAATTACAACGAGCTGTGAGGCCATGATGCAGAACATTAAGGTAAACCATGCATTTGGGTTGGACTGGCTGGGACAAAGATCCACTAGTTTGAAGTACCAAACTATAATTGGATCGATAAGGAATCGAAGCCCCCAATTTAGGACACATGGATAGATCAGTGACTCTCACTTCTTCACGAAGAGCAACGTCTCTCTCATTTTGGGCAAACGCATGTTAATGGACTTCAGAATTCCCCATCACATCCTCATCTTCAGAGCATCATCCTCAGAGTAATAGTTGTACTTTCCATTATACAAGTTAATCAGCTATCAAGCGTTGGTAGGGCAAAGGTGGCTCCCAACCATCTCAGATATCTCCAAGGGAAGCTCAACATCAGTTTCTTTCTTATTTAATTTTTTTTATATTGAGCGCTACTTATTTTCTTGTTCTATGGGTTATAACGAATCTATAACATCATCTCTCATGTCCGACCCAATTTTACCTCGGTTTTTGGCCGATTTGGGTCTATGAGGTTGTAAATCGCAGTTTTTCACTCCAATACCATTGGAACAATATGGTGGTACTGGGAAAAAATCTAAAAAAACCTCCAAATAGGCATACCTAATTACATAAGTACTTAACATGTACCTTCCCAACAAATCCATCATCAACAAAATATCAAGATACATTTTTTGTTGCCACAAGTTGCAGAAATAAATTTTCAACAAGCTCCGACTATACAACAAGTGTCTCGACTGAGCTTCCTTCTAATCCCTTCAACAATTCTACCAAATCAACAACAAAATTATCATATCCTACCACCATAATTTCATACAATATTCACAACTTACTCTTCAAATCAACCACCATCAAACAAATCTAACAAAACTCCTCGTCCCAACAATATATGAATCAGTAAAAGCATTTGAGGTTTCCTCCATCAACTTAGTTGAAACCTTACTGGACGATACTATAAAAACGACAAGTCTCGTAGGTAGCCACCAGTAATGCTTCAAAATGACTACCCCAACCTTCGACTACCTAGTGGAAGAGATTTGGTCGTCAGCAATCTTACATTGTTTTAGCAAAAATAAAATCAAAACAAAGTATGTACATTCTTTGATCATGATGATTTCGAGGATGAAGAGTCTCTATTGGCTCCATAGATACTTTATAAAGAACTTTAAACACAATTTAATAATTATAAAAATGATAAATATAATGTCAAAAGACCCGAAACACTATATAGATCAATTCAAAAGTGAGATGATGCGGTTTAGGATGGATGATAAGATGAAGTGTATAGCTTTTTTTCCTTAACTTTTAAGGGAATATTTTAAACTTGGTTTAATTACCTCCCTACGGGGTGTATAAAGAGTTTTAAAATGTTGCATAAAACATTCAAGAATTAATTTATTGGATCTAAACTTATCAATGAGATGAAATTATATCATTCATTTTAAACAAAATCCAAACGAAAGTTTGAGAGACTACACAAAAAGATTTGTGGAGTCAAAAAATGAGTTGCAATATTTTTATGATTCGGTGGTAGTTGCAGCGTACATATAAAGGATCCTCTTGAGGCTTATATAAGAGACAATTATAAAAAATAAATAACTAAAGTTTGGATCATTGTTTTAGCCCAAGTGAAATGTCAAATCAAAATTGGAAAAGACTGTTAAAATTGAACTGGAGGAAAACACTGAAATTCTAAATGCACGTCCATGTGACCATGTTGTGGCTAACGATAATGAACCAACTTTAGTTATATAAGTTAATAATATTTCTAATAATGAAGCTTCATTGTCTAAAACATTATGGTCAAAAGTTAAGAGTAAAACAGAGATAGAACAACAATACAAACCGAAAGTTATAGTCCGCTGATAACGGTTTTTAAACAAAGATAAAAGATAACTTGAGAATGATTTATGAGAAAATTAAAGATGTGATGAAGTATTAAAAACTGGAAAGTTTATTCTATATAAAGGAATATATTGATAAAAGCAAAATTTCCAACTTTCACAGTGACATCAGACAGTGCATAAAAGATTATTATGAAGTTCAAAATATGATTGATGATGATGAATTTTTCAAATTCGTGAAAAATAACCCGACACATGTTGCGGTTGACCCTCCAACAAGGTAGAAATGAGAAGTTGCGATTTCAAATAATGAATAAAAGGTTTTGGATAACAACGCAGTTATAAAAATAAAAGTAGAAAAATACTTGGATCCATACCCAAACATACAACTACATTATGTGATTTATGGACTCAATTTACGAGATCTTTAAAAATTCAAGGAAAAGACACATAGAGGATTTGGAAGTCAAAACCAAGGTCATATATCACCTCACTTGTATAAGGAATTCTACCCGGTGCTAAGACTCACATAAAATAACATAAATGTGTGACATCACCTCATCATGATGTTGTTCTCATCATGGTGGAGCTACCATGAATATAAGTAAAAAAGATGATGATAGATCCAAAGAGTTTGGAAAATAATATATATAAAAACACTCATGATACAATGTTAAGACCCCCGTTCTTATTCCATCATAAATAATATTAATTGAACTCAGTGGGGAAATGCTAATATTTTGGGGGAATTAACATTATATGTGACATTAGGGAGGGAGGAGTTCAGGAAGAAGTTCTAGTGCTTATTCATGATAGTGGATGAACCGTCTTATAAAATATAATTTTTGGAAGATCATGGTTAGATCAATTAACATTATGGTATTAACATTACATCAGTGCCTCCAATATATGAGTATTATGAAGGTATGAGTGATTAGAGAATAATCAAAGAGCTTCTAAGTAATGATATGATGCTTCCATAACATATAAAAATAGCAATCAGAAGCCTCACATCCTCCCCTTCATCTTAAACAACATGTATGATCTTATAAAGGCCTCACACGTTATAGAGCTAAATGAAGAGAAATATAGGATATATATTGAAGAAAATAAAATCATAAGAGTCAACAAAGACATTTTTACCAACCTCGGGTATAAGTTATTATGTTATTTTATAATGCAATTTTGATATGTTTGCTTGGACCATCCATGATGTAACAGGATTATGTACCACAAAATATCTATAAACATAAAGTTTTAACCAATCAAACATAAGATGAGATCATACTCTCAACAAAAAACAGAACTGATAATGGAGGAAATAAATAAGTTTACATCTGTAGGTCGTATCAGGGAATCTCACCATCTAATATGGATAATAAATCTGGTGCTAGTACAAAATAATGGCAATGGAATGATGTATGTATACTTCTAAGATTTAAACAAAGCATACTCGAATGGCCTTTTCCATCTATTAAGAATTGATCAATTAGTAGATGGAACGTCAAGAAATAAGATGATTTCTTTCATGGATGCATATTTGGGATATAACCAAATCTCAATGCATAAAATAGACTAGGAACACGCCACACTTATAATTGAGAGGAGAGTTTATTGCTACAAAGTAATGTCCTTTATATTTAAGAACGCGAGAGTTAGATACCTGAAGACTTGTCGACAAAGTTTTTGGAACATATATATGCGAAAACTTACAAGCTTACATTGCTGGTATGTTACGTACTAGAATCCAAGATGAAGATAATTTTACCCAAGTTGGACAAGATATTTATAAACTTAAGAAGAGTAAATCTCAAGTTCAATCCATAGAATTATACCTTCAACGTAAGATCAATATAATTATACCTTCAACGTAAGATCAATATAATTTTTGGGATACGTGGTCAGTAAAAAAACATAGAAGCATATCTTACTCAACTATCAAACTTTGCTGATATAGATCATCTAAAAAACAAAAAATAAGTATAAACACTAGCAGGGTTATTGGCAGAACTAAACAGATTTATCTCAAGATCTTCAGACAAGTGTTAACAAGTCATCTAAGTACTCATGGGAGTACGGAAGTTCAATTGGACTCTGACTTGAGAATAAGATTTTAACAACATAAAAAAGTTGTCAACTTCTCATGAGATACTAACAAATCCAAAGCTAGGTGATTGTTCATTATTTTACCTAGTAGCCTCAGATTTTGTTGTTGGTGTTATGTTAATAAGAGAAGAATGAAAGGAATCTAAGGCTATTTATTATATAAACAAATCTCTCATAGATGCTGAAACTATATATTTACAATCTAAAAATCTTGCCTTAGGATTGGTAGTTAAAGCTTAAAATATAAGACCTTAATTCGAGGCTCATATAATGATAGTATGTGATGAATGATGAGCTCAGAGAATCTTAGTGAGACTCAGGAGCGAAGATGTTCGTGTGAAGGGGTCGGACTAGAGAATATTCGTGTGATGTGACAGTGAACAGTGAATTACTAGAAATAGAAGGGACAAAAGGAATAAATGTTGCAATTATTAATCAATCATTGGTCCATTTTCCCAAAAGGGAATGTCCTTTATATAGTAAATGAGGTAGAGGGTAAAATTACGTGTTTACCATCATAAGAGTGGATTTCTTACCCCACTATTTGACTATTTACAAACAAGTTCTAGGGGACTATCATTTAACTCCCTCATTTCTTATGTGTGCTTTACCTTAGTCCTTAGCCACGAAATACATGGACCTTGACCTTATTTGTGGGCTAAATTACATGTAAAACACATATATTTTCCTTCCTTTATCAGTAGCCCTCCAGTCCATGTTCAGTTCTCTGGACGTGGACTTGAATTACAACTTAACGTCATTCGGATCAGATCAAGTGTTACCCTGCTCGGGCACTTTGCTCTTTGAGAAAACTTTATCGGGATCAGATTCCATCGTGGTCGGATCTCGTATTACCTAGTGAGCTTCTGACTCGGATCGGATTCTGATTTTCTGACCTTACCCCGGTCAGGCTGATGTCACCTAAATAATCATTTAATGTCAGGTAGGCGTGCTTGGTTTCGCTGTTATCGAGTCAAACGTTTTTTAAGCGGCGCAACTGTCATGGACACGTGTCATGGTAACGTTACTTTTCACTTGTTCACCTTCTGCTCCCTTTGCCTATAAATACTCAACTCTTTCCCTGAACAAAAGTTTCTGACTTTCTTTGAACAGAATTCTCTCTAGAGAGAGAAACTGTGCCTAAACAAAAAAAATTACTTTGCATTTTCATGCCTGACGAGTTTATCAATCTTTGAAAGTATAAGCTTTGGACGTGGTTCAACATCTCTAATCAGATCGGTGTTCGTAACTTTGTCGGTGAAGAGAATATCCTTCCCCTGCAGAGATTTGGGAATCTAACTTTCAAGACAACTAGGCTCTAATCCGCGAATGCTCTATCCATCTTACTGTATCTTCCCCCAGTCAAGCACACCCTCTAAGTGGTGGGGTTGATCTTTCTACTTCTCTAACTCCCTCGACTTTTCCTCCCCCCTTCATCGTAATGGGTGATGATAGAGAAAGACCACCGATTAAAGTGCATCAACACCGGTCTAAACGGAAGAGATCACCTGATCCAGCCACCAAATCGGTCTGGATGAGGATCCCTTCGTCGGTACCAACTCCTCTGACAACCCCCCAAGGCTCTCCTCAAACGATGCCAGACGTCAGCCCTCAAAAAAAATTTCCTAGAAGGACTCGGCCGGAGCCGTCCCTCACTTCCATTCCAGAGGTCCAGGAGAAAGTTGTATCCGATGACCCTGAAGATGATAAGGGAGAACCCAACGTTGCGGTGATTGAGGCTGAGCCTCTTCGAGTCATTCTTACCGGTGCTCCCTCTCCAGATGGTGGCGCTCTGGCTCCTCCCCAGGAACCTACAGCTGATCTTCCCCTTCACCCAGGTGAGACTTCCCTGGTAAAAAGTAAGAAAAAAAAGAAGAAACGTCCGACGGGTCTGCCCTTGAATGTGGAATATATCCTAAGATACCATCTTTGCGATCTCAAAGCTAAACATCTCTTAGCTCTGTATAAGGTGAAGTACACGTATTTTTACCCGACCGAGGAGATCAAGCTAAGAGACCAATGGGGTATTCCTACCAACATCACCATCCGATTTCCTATTGTAGGAGAGATGCTTTTATCTGTTCGGACCAACGAGTTGGTGCTTTATACATAGCTGATGAACTGGGTCTTCGATTGCCCCTTGATCCTCTTCTAGCCAACTACTTCCACTTGGTCAAACTTTGTCCTTCTCAGGCCGGGGCTAACATGTAGTATACCCTTATGGCCTGCATTATGTCGTTAAGGCTCTCCGGGAATGCTTTCACCCTGGAACAACTTATTGCTATTTCTGGAGTGGCCAAGAATTCTCATTATCCTTTCTACTCACTTGGTTTTGCTAGGAACCTTAAAGTGATAAAGGAATTTTTAGAGGCCGACAAGAAATGGAAGCAACAATTCTTATTTATTTATGGGTTGTGGAAGACCGGATTCGAAGATTCCGAGGACCTTCCTCATCGGCTGACGTTGAAATGGACCGGACAAGGTAATTACTCTCACCTAAAGGTTTTCCGAGTCTCCGCGTTCGATGAATTCTGACTGTGTGCCTTTTTCAGCTATGAAGGGAATTGCTAAGTCCTTTAAGCATCATGCTAAGTCTGGTAAAACTATCTTTGAGAAGCTGAGAATTTTGGCTGGTGAGCACTGGGACCATAAGTTCCACCAAAGTTTTATGCCGATGAATTTTGCTAAGAGTAATCTGTGACGATACGATCTTAGTGAAACGAAGACCACTTCAGAACTTATAGTGCCTCCTCTGAGCGGTGATGTCCTTGAACTTTTAGAGCGCTTGGATAATGCAGTATACCTCCCTACTCGGGCCCGAGCTCCGAGTTATCAAGAAGCAGAAAAACCCGAGGAAGGTGAGGAAGAAAACACTGAGGAAGATGTTGGGTCCGATGACGATGCTCCCGAGGATTAGGGTGATTCCCAAGAGAGGGTACAAGTCAGTCCTCCCACATGGGTCCGGGTGATCATGATGATACCCAAGTAAGCTTGCCTCCGGAGGTGAGGCCATTGGATCATCAACAGCCAGCCCCCCCTCGAACCTTAGGCACTCTCTCCAACCTCTCATCTTGAAGACATGTCAAGTGATGTTGATCACTAGGTTGAGGTTAGGCCTCAAGGTCGTGCCGGTGCCACAAGGCCGCAGAAGTTCACTGGTTAGGAGAAAAAGAAAAGGACTGTTGAGAGCGCGGGGGGGGGGGGGGGGGATTGACAACACTAATCGTCCGAGTCTGCCACTATCCCAAAAATTTATGATTATTGATTCGGATTCTGGTGGAGAATTTGTCTCCACTCGAGGGGAAGGTCAAGAAGGTGGCTCTGATGAAGACAGGTATCTTTCCCCGGACTCTCCTTATTTTGACGTTTATGGCAACGATTACGTGGTGAACGAGTTAAATAAATTACTGCATGTTATTGCTCTACTCGAACGCTAGAGAAATCAGAAGGATCACTATAAAGAAGAGGTTACTGAGAGGAGGGAAGAGGTGAAGGCTCTAACGTTAGAAGTCTCCGAGTTGAAGGAAAATGTGAGGGACTTGACCGACCAAGTAGCTGAGCAAACTGAGATATCCTCTAAAGTGGAAGGCTTAGTCACTAAGTCCGATAATCTGAAGAATAAGGTGAATGAGCTAAAAGATGAGTTAGCCAAGACATCGGAGGTGATCTCCAAGGTACAAACTCTGTCTTCCGAGTCCGAAGAGCTAAAGAAGAGGGTCAAAGAGCTGACTGATGAGTTGGCTAAGGAGAAAAAGACCTCCGATGAGCGTTTGACTGCCATCACTTCCCTTGAGGCTGAACTGTCTGAGGAGAAGACCAAATTTGATGATGAAAGGGAGAAATTCATTGCCAAGGATGCCGAACGCGACACAACGGTTGATGGTCTTCTTGAAGGCTATTGGAAAATAAAGGTATATTTTGAAAACATTATTTAAGACATCAAGAATCTATCAGTGGAACATGAAAGCTTGAAGAGAAACTTCGAAGCTAGGAAGAAGGAAAGTCTTGATGAGTATGTCGCTAAGATTGTTGTTCGTCTTGAGGAGAGGGATGCTAAATTGAGATCAACAATGGTAATGAAGATGCATGAGAAATTCCCAAACTTGCACCTTGGTAGTCTTTGGACTCAGGTCATTGAGCAGCATCGCCCCCCTGGAGTATCCGTGGAGGATCCTGAATCCAGTGAAGACTCGAAAAGCTCTTCGTCGAACTCGGATTCTCCTGCTGGTCGGTAAAGGAAATTTTGCATCCGACTAGCTTGTGTTGGGTAGTTTTTATTTTGTTAATCTTTTGTTTTATGATTCCTGCGACAAAAAACTTTTAGTGTAATATTTTCGTTGTTATTGGGACTTTTAGTGATACCTTCTTAGTATGATGTTTTACTTTAATTCAATGTTGAGTTAAACATTTTTTGGTTCGTATTTCTAGTTCGTAAAGATGAACTTTCTGGTCCAAACGTCTTTGGAATGTGTTTTGAGTTCAAAAAGATGAACTTTCTAGTCCAAACTTCTTTGGAGTATGTTTTTAGTTTAAATAGATGAACTTAGTCTATTTTTTAAAGAAGGTAATAAGATTTGATATATATAAGCCGACTATTTAGGCACCTCATTAAAACCTTTCTGCGCCACCAGGGTAGGAAAGAGTGTGCCACCAGAACTTACATAGATTTTTAAAGAAAATATTTACATATCACTCAATCAAACTAGATAAGCTTTTAGGTGCTCAATATTACACGGATGGGGAAGATATATTCCTTCTTTATCTTTCAATCTGTATGTCCTCGGTTTCAACTTCCTTGTGATTGTGAATGGACCTCCCCAGTTTGGGGCAAGTTTTCCAAGTCTCTTGTCTTTTATGTGCTGGAAGACTTTTCTTAGGACCCTGTCCCCCACCTCAAATTCTCTTCTTCTAACCTTTGACGAATAAAGGCTCTCATTAACGTTTGATAGTGTAAGGAATTCAGTTGTGCCCTTCTTCTTTTTTCTTCAATCAGACCAAGCTCTGTGTGTTTTCCTTTGTCATTCCCCTCCTCAGATTATTCACTCTATCGGAAAGATGGGAACATTGTTTCTGATGGCACCACTGCGTTCATTCCGTATACAAGCGCGAAAGGTGACTCGTGTGTTCTTGTCCGAGGAGTAGTCATGTAAGCCCATAGCACTTCTTGTAGGTAATCCGGCCAATTCCCTGTTTTACCCTCCAAATTCTTTCTTAGACCGTCCAAGACTGTTCGATTGGTTACTTTGACCTGACCGTTCGCTTGGGGGTGGAACGGTGTCGAGAAACATTGTTGTATCCCCTTGGAAGCGCATAAAGTTCTCATTTCATTGTTGTCAAACTGGGGGTCGTTATCCATCGTAATCTTCCTGGGTACGCCAAAGCAACAGCAGATGTTAGAGATGATGAATTTGATCACATCTTTCGCCCTCGTTCCTGCTAATGGTTCTGCCTCCACCCACTTGGAAAAATAGTCCACAACAACGATGATTGTTTGACGCCCCCGTGAAGCCATAGGAAGTGGTCCGACCAGATCTATTCCCCATCTATCGAAAGGGAGAGATTCTTATATTGACTCTAGAGGTACCCCAAGTAAGTGGATAGAATTAGCAAACCGTTGACAGGTGTCACATTCTTACACTAACTATTTGGCATCCGCCGAGATGGTCGGCCAATAGTATCCTTCCAGAAGAAGTCTTCGTATCAGTGTTTTGTATCCGCAGTGTATAGAGTCTTCCTCATCGTGCAGTTCGGAGAGTATTAGTTGTGATTCATTCTTCCCTAAACAGCGAAGTAAGGGACGACTAAAAGATCGTTTATACATCACATCTCCGAGGATTACGTATCCGTAAGCCTTGAAGCATATTCTCTTGCCTTTGACTTTGTCAACGGGCAGTGTGTCATGGACTAAAAAATCTTGTATTTTGTTTCTCCAATCTTTTGTTAAGGTTGTGCATATCTGGAACGCTTCGTTGCTACCTCCCCTTGCTTCGGATCCCTTGGTTATAGATGGATTTTCTTCAGTCACTATCCGTGGATATTCCTCTGATTAAGATGCCTTGGCCAAGGAATCAACCACTGAGTTTCCTGCCCTGTGAACGTGTTCAAATCGGACATTTTCGAACTCCAAGGCTAAAGCTTTAAAAATTCCCAGATACTTCACCAGATGATCTTTTCTTGCTTCCGAACGTCCGAGGGCATGGTTCACCAGAAGTTGAGAATCGTTTATCAACTTGACCCGTTTAGCCCCACAAATCATTGCAAGTCGTAATCCGGCCAGGGCTGCCTCATACTCTGCCTCGTTGTTTGATTCTTGAAAACCGAGTCGAATTGCTTGATACATTGCAATGCCATCCGGGGAAGTTAATTGCACATCTGCTCCGGATCCGGATGAGCTGGAACCCCCATCGGTTCGGACTTTCCACTCAGAGTCGGATTTTTCTTCTTCCATGTCCATAACGTCCATGTTAGAATGAAATTCCATTAAGAAATCAGCTATCGTCTGTGCTTTGATCGCAGTTCGTCGTTCGAACTCGATATCGAAATTCCTGAGTTCTACCGACCACTTAGTTATCCTTCCAGACACATCAGGTCTTTGTAACATAATTTTCAAAGGAAAAGATGTTCGTACCACCACCGTATGAGCTTAGAAGTAGGGCCACATCTTTCGAGCTGATGTTACTAGAGTAAGTCCCCTGCCCAGCTCTACCATTCCCTCGAACTCTCCGACGACGTCTGCGATCGCACCGGTAAATCCCAATATAGTCATGTCGGATCGTAGGATATATATCTGTAAAAAGAGAAAAAACCAAAAAAATAAAACTAAGATTTGTAAATAAAATAATATATTGTCTCGTTTATTATAATGATATATTGATAAATTAGTAGGTTTCCATATAATATATTTTATCATAATTTTTATTATTATTAGGAATAAATAATCAAGACCGCAACTTGATTTTGAATCGATATTAAAAAATAATAATTATATAATAAATAAATATAATATTTATTACTATAATACCGGTGGATGATAAGAACCGGTAAACTTGATTTTGAATCGATATTAAAAAATAATAATTATATAATAAATAAATATAATATTTATTACTATAATGTTGGTGGATGATAAGAACCTGTAAGTTATGGTTCCATTGTTTCAGAAGTCTTTTAATATTAGAATTTTGAATATTAGAAATAATAATTATATTTATTTATGAACGAACTTGATTTCACATGAAGATTCTAGATAGGGTGAAGCTATTTCATCCATAATATTTTTTATTTATTCCATAAATCCAAAAAAGCCCATCTTGATTTTTTTCCATATAAAAAATACCAAGATTAACTTTTCCTTCACCCAACTCCACCAAGCATTATAGATTCAAACGTTCAACTCCACTATTCTATAAATTCGCGTTCGGAACAACTTTTTTTTAGAGAAAATCTCGATTTATGCAGTTTTTAGCAATAAGCAATTGATTCCGAGATGCCACCTCAGAATTAGGTGTTTTAATTTTCTTTAAAAAATGACATGTGATTCTGAGATGCCATCTCGGAATCAAGTGTTTTGTTTTTAAAAAAATTGCACCTAATTCCGAGGTGGCATCTCAGAATTAGTTGTTTTTGAACAAAACAATTGATTCTGAGATACCGTATTGGAATCAGTTTATTGTTGCTAAAAACTACCAAAATTTAGATTTTCTCTTAAAAAAAGTTGTTTCGAACGCGGATTTTCAAGTTACATTAATGTAAAACGTAAAAAATTAAATTACTTTTAATGTATCTTTTTAAATTTATAGTCTCATTACTGAATATTAAACGAAATTTTGAATTTTTTAGTGTAGTTTTTAAATTATTAGTACTAATTTAATTATTTTAATTATTTTTTTGTTATTTTAATTATTTTAAAACATTTTTTTAAATAAAAATGAGTTAAGTTTTACCATTTCATTCACCTTTGAAATATTATAAGTCAAATTTTGAATAGTTTTTAGTGTGCTTTAGTAAATTATTACTAAACTAATTATTTTAGGATTTTTAAACGAGACTTAGTTAAACACAATTTCATTCTTAAATATATTAATATCGAATAATTATTATAAATTTATAATAATTGCTATAGTTTCTTTAACCTCTTTATGGTCACGCTTGAGTGTTTATTAATTATTGCTATGATTTACTTTTCCTTTCAGTCAATTTTTATGCTTAAATTTGCATTTAATTTTACTAACCCATAAATAGAATATATATAAGAAATATACTTTTAACATTAAAGTTCTACACTAATATTTATTAAATAGATTAGGTTAAATTAAGGTCCGTTTTTTAACGAGACCCGCTATAATAAGATTTTTTTTAATGAGATTTCAATATTTACAATAATGTCATTGATATAAATACCTCGTATTTATAGGTTAGGTTTCACATTTTTTTTCTCTTTCAAACTCTAAATTTTCTCAAATTTCGATTTTCAAAAACTTCAGATTTTTCAAATTCAAGTTTACATTCACGTTAAGATATATTTTCTCAACATGTCGGTGTATTTTTTTTTGAAATTACATAGATAATTTCAGTACTTAGAGTTTAAGGTTTAGTTAGAAAAATCAAATTTTCTTATCTTTGTAGTTGTTTCTGTAAGGGAAATACGTTAATTTTCCAGTAAATCACTTCCAAATTTGCTTGAGTTAAAGAGAGGTTTTGGGAAAATACACAATTTTCACGCAATCAATTCAAAAGAAAAGAAACAAAAAACAAAAGTGAAATCAAACACACAATTGTTAACGGAGTTCAGCAAATTATGCCTACGTCTCCAGACCTGCTGCAGATTGATTTTATTCGAAAGACACAATGATTCTGCCGTTTCCGATGCATACACAAGAAACCCTAGCTTTTGGTTTTTTGTAGTGACTCAAACACAAGGGAGAAAAACCGTTTTACAATAATGTGTAATTTATGACTCCCTAAATTACATGGTCTTTTAAAATTCACTTCATGTCTCTTTAATGTGTTTAACACTTGCATCATCTTCACTGTCTTTTTATCTAGAATCTCTTCTATCCATTAACATGAATGTTGAATAAGGCTTCACTATTATATCAAAATAACAATCTCCCACTTGAAGACTGGTTTCAACCTGTCCTCACACCTTGATCTATGCAGCAGATCGTTTTGGTCTTGTTACTCTTGCAGACCAACTGAAGTTGAACACAACTTCAGTTTTTCAATGGCTACTGTCTTTGTCAACATATCAGCTGGATTCTTGCTTCCTTGGATATTTTCTAGTATTAGCACCTCATCTTCCAATAAAGATCTAATGAAATGATAACGAAGACTGATGTGTTTGGTTCTCGAATGAAATGTTGATTTTTTCGCCAATTGAATTGCATCGACTATCACTATGCAGAACATTGTTCTTCTGTTTGAATCCCAACTCGGTTAACAAACCTTGAAGCCATATCATCTCTTTACTGGCTTTGGTCACTGCTACATGCTCAGCCTCTGTAGTTGATAAAGTGATAATTTTCTGTAACTTTGACATCCAACTAACAACTGTAGTTCCGACTGTAAATATATAACCGGTGGTGTTTTTCCGGTCATCAACTTCACCTCAAAAATCTGCATCTACGTAGCCTTGTACCTTTAACTCACCCTTACCAAAGTACAAACACTTTTCTGTGGTACCTAGTAGGTACCTCAAAATCCATTTGACAGCTTCCTAATGAATTTTCCCTGGATTTGACATAAACCTACTCACAACTCCCACTGCATAACTAATGTCTGCTCTTGTACAGACCATTGCATACATCAAACTTCCAATAGCTGAGGCGTAAGGAATCTTAGCGATGAAGTCTTTTTCTTCATCCGTCTTAGATGATTGATCCTTGGAGAAACAAAAGTGACATGTCAATGGTGTACTAACTGGATTTGTATCACACATGTTAAATCTCTTCAAAATGCGATCGATGTACTCTGACTAAGATAACTGCAAAACTTTTCTATGCTTATCTCTTATGATTTGCATTCTAAAAATCTTCTTTGCGAACCCAAGTCCTTCATGTCAAATTCTTTTGACAATTGTTTCTTCAATCTTCTAATATCATCCATATCTGAACCTGCTACTAACATATCATCAACATAGACTAGAAAAATGATATAACTGGACTTATAACTTTTAAAATAGCAACAGTGGTCCGCATTACACTTATGAAAACTTTATTTGTGCATAAAATCTTCAAACTTTTCTTAAGTCTGCATACCATGTTTTCTTATACCACTGTCTTGGAGCTTGTTTTAGACCATACAAACTTTTCTTAAGTCTGTATACCATGTTTTCTTTCCCTTCTTTTCAGAAACTTTCTGGTTGATACATGTATATCTCATCATCCAAATCCTCGTAAAAAAATGCAGTCTTTACATCTAACTGTTCAAGATAAAAGTCTTCAATAGAAACAATACTCAACACTAATCTAATAGTATTGAGCTTCACAACTAGAGCAAAAATATTGGTGTAATCAATTCCTTCCTTTTACTGGAACCCTTTGAAAACTAGTCGGGCTTCGTATCTCTTAGAGCCATCATGCTCATCTTTCACCCGATACACCCATTTGTTATAAAGTGTCTTCTTACCCATTAGTAACACAGTTAGCTCCCATGTATCATTTGAGATTAAAGACTTAATCTCCTTTTTCATGGCAAGCTCCCACTTACTAGCATCACTGGTATGGCAAGCTTCATCATAGCATTCAGGTTCCCCTCTATCGGTAAGTAACAGATAGTTCAAGTATCTCCTGTTGGGAACATGGGGTCGGGAAGATATTCGCAAAACAGGAACTGCCCCGGTCGGCTGTAGGGTATCGTATTGCTGTCGATCGGTTTGTCCAACAGACTCTCCTGACTGAGGGTTTAATCTGATCGGCTCTATTTCGTGACTATCTGGGACTCCATCGATATATGCAAATACTGTTTAATACGACTTTGAGTCATTTGCTTCCGTTTTATGTATGTCATTGTACATCACTATTTCATTGAAGATCACATGTATGCTTTGTATCATCTTCCTGTTTTCTTCATCCCAAACACGATAACCAAACTCATCTTCGCCATAACCGATCATGAAACATTTCTTTGATTTCGGATCAAGTTTGTTCCTGTCTTGATCACTTATATGAACATATATGGTACAACCAAAAACTTTTAGATGTGATAATTTTATATCCTTACCACTCCATACCTCTTCGGGTATTCTATGTTTAAAGGGAACCGATGGGCCTCAATTAACCAGATAAGCCAATGTGTTGATCGTTTCTGCCCAGAACTGCTTCGGTAAACCAGACTGTATATGAATGCTTCTAGCTCTTTCTGTTAACGTTATGTTCATACGTTCGTCAATACCATTGTGTTGAAGTGTACCTGGCACAGTTCTTTCTACCCTGATCCCATTCTCATAGCAAAACTTCTTGAATTTGGTGTCCTCATATTCACCACCATTATCGGTTCTCAGCTTTTTAATCTTCAGACCTGTCTCATTCTTAACCATAGATTTTCATCTCCTAAAAACATCAAACACTTCAGATTTATGTTTTAGAAAATAAGCCCATACCTTTTGAGAATGACCGTCGATAAAGGTCACAAAATAGTATTTCTTTCCTATATATGAAACGGTTGTTAGCCCCCAAACGTCAGAGTGAACAAGCTCCAGCCTTTCTTTCTTTGGGGTTCTGCCACTCGTCTGAAAATTGACCTTTTTTCAAGTATAAAATCTTCGAACATGTCTATATCAGCTGACTTAAGACTTGGAAGCTTCCCATTCGAGTACATAATTTTCATACCCTCACACTCATGTGACCAAGCCTCTGGTTCCAAATATTTAGATTTTCGTTTCCTGCTGCTATTGCAATTGAACAGCTCGTCTCTACTGTCTTGTAAAGAGTACCACTCTTCTTTCCGCAAGCAACCGTCATTTATCCCTTTGAAATTTTACAATTGTCACCATGGAAGATTGTATTGTAGCCTTCGCTAGCCAATTGCCCTACTGAGATTAAGTTCTTTCTTAGATCGGGGATATGTCTGATATCTTTCAGTTCCCATACAGACTCATTCAACTTAATCTTCACAGTACCTTTACCAATAATATCAGATATATCCCCGATCTAACATGAATGTTGAATAAGGCTGCACTATTATGTCAAAATAACAGTTTCGAATCGTAGTTAGATTTATATCTTCATTTTGGTACGTTTTTGGATGATTTGGGTTAGATTTTGAGGATTTCAAATTGGTGGATATGGTTACTGATGTTATTTCGCAAAAAATCCGGGCGCCATAGGTAGAATGGATTAACTGCAAAATAAGGTAAAGAAGATATATATAGTGTTTGGATAGACGTTGAAGAAAGAAGGTAAAAAAGATATATATGGTGTTTGGTGTAAAATTAAAAAAAGGTAAATTAGTAATACCTTCACCCCAAGTATTTCTTTTCAAAAACTTCCAAAACATTTTAACCAAAATTTACGCCTTTTATCATCCATCAATATTGTATTTTATATTCATTTATTATATAAATTTAATTTCCTAATATTCACGATCTTCATATTTAGAATCAAATCCATAAATAAATGTAATTATTATTTTCAAATATTCAAAATTCTAATATCAAGAGACTTCTGAAACCATGGAACCATAACTTACAGGTTCTTATCATCCACCGGTATTATAGTAATAAATATTATTACTTTTTAATATCGATAATTTTAATATTCAAAATCAAGTTCCGGCCTTATTTATTTATTCATAATAATATAAAATGTATTTTTTATGATTATAACATATCACATATTTTAATTATCTTTGTTTTGTTTTTTTTTTGTTTTTTCTTTTTTTTATTCATGTATATATTTTGTTTTTTTTTCAATTTGTTAATTTTCTTATCTCGACGTTATTGAATCTAGATTTTATGAATTTGGTTAAAGTTTGTTTCTAGATATAAAGAGAGAAATATATTGATTTTGTGAACTTGGTTAGGCTTTCTATAGTTAATAGACACCAATTTCATCATACACACCAATTTTTTTTTTATAAAAAATGTTATGTTTATGATCATTATCCAAAATCATAGCTCAGTTAGGATTTTGTGAAATCCTGTTATAATTTATCATAAATGCACATTTTTTTTATTTAAAAAATGTATGAGTGCCACTATGTTCATGTCTAATCAATGTCTTACCGGACCAAACTACCGAGTTAATTATGCTTGTACTCGTAAAAGTATCTAGTTATGTTGGCCCATATTTGCATCAATAAAACCTCATCGCTGGCCAAACCTCCATTAAAGAGAAAATATCAATTTTTCGAGGAGGAAAGAGTACACATATAAGTAAAATTCTAGTCATTTTTGTCCTTTCAAAATACTTGGTTGAGTTTCTTGTGAGTTTATACTTGTAGCCCCTCTAGTCTTTCAAGTTATTTCAAAATATGCATGAATGGCTAAACAACTATCTTGTTATGTTGTGCGAGTAATCTGATACTTCATTTTTTTTCGGAGGGAACCCGCAGCTGTTACTCAACGAGTGCGCACAGGGTAAATCATCAATCTGACGCAAAAGCATGCGAACCAACTCCAGAAGGTAAACCACACAAGGTGATAGGCTCAGCCAAGAAAGCGTATATAGGGGGACTCAAACTCATGACCTTTGGTCACAAGTATGTCTTACTCAACTAACTCGGCTACCCCCTTGGGGGCTAATCTGATACTTTGTGCTTCTACATTGCTGTGATTTCTTTCTTCTACCCGACCAAGACCTTTTCTTCATTTTTGTTAATTATTTTATTTTCCCAAATTTTATATCGTTGTAATTTTTATGATTTATTTGAGAAAATAATAATTCTTTGACAAGTGGAAGACAATGGGTTGCATGGTTTTTTCTAGGATGGAGAGTTTGCTTGACACGTGTCTAAAGAACGTGTCAGTTATTTTATACGTGCACGTGTGTTACCTCTTACTCTCCTTTCATCATTTTTTTATTATGGTATTTAATCTACAAAACAAGCTAAAACATTCATTAAATAATTTGAAGGTTACAACATGTTTACCTTTCCATAAATAACATTATCTATTCCTATTTTTAATTTTCACAAACTCTACCATTTTTTGCATGATGTTTTCTCTCTGTTATTTATCAATGTGTTTTATTGAGACAACACGCTAAAGTTATGGATTTAAGATTTTATTGGTTTCTTATTTCCAAAAAATTTACTTTCCTTCTGGTAAAATTGTTAGAATGGGAAATTTGTAGTCCTTTATTCTTGAGGAAGTTGAGCAATCTAACAGTTAAAATTCAAAATCATAACCCTCAATTGTGGACTTGTTCTTCTAGTAATTTTGTAAAATAATACGATTCTCCTACTTCTTCTGCGAATTCGCTTTACCTTGATGCAAGGTTGATTCGACCATAAAAATTTTATGGTCCTGGTAAAGACTGATCCTACGAATCTTAAAAGAGAGGCTTAAGAATATGACATTTTTATGATCAGTTATATGGGCCCAATTGAAATAAAGGTTCTAACTGATCATAATTATGTGTATACGGGTGAAGACAAATACTTTTTAAAGGTAAAAAAATGAAGATTTCCTTCCACTGTCAATATCTATTTTTCAAAAGGGGTTTTTAAACATTTTTTGTGGAAAAGTAGTTTTTTTACATATATATTTGATATTGGCCTTTGGTTACCTCTTAGTTAAGACTTACTTAAGTTTTTTCAACGAAACAAAAGATACACAAGTCAGTTAGCTCCCAATGCATGAAGAACATTGTTGGGAGCTGATATTCTGTCTCAACTTGTTTATATGTGTTTAGGGTTTTGAAATTGTTGGCCATCAGTTTATATTTGCTTTGGAATTGTCTAATTAAAACTTGTATTGTTTATATATTTTTAACGTTCTCGCCTATGAAAATCCAACCCATATCATTTCTGATGTTTGGTCTTTGCTGGAGGTTGTAATAGAGTCATTTTTTATAGTCATTTTTTGGATGTTAAGCTTCAAGATTAAATCAAAGCGATGAAAAACTTGATAATTGAACTGCATGCAAACGTTTTGACTGAATTTTGGTTAAAATTTGAACATCAAACTAAAAGACCCAATGAAGAAACTTTATCTTGAGTTTCATTATTATGTTACATAATTACATCAAAACAAAAACTTCTCAAACACTAATCAAAAGCAATACAATATCTTTTTTAATAAAGTTGGAGCCGAGAATAAGAGATTTCAGAAGAGTCTAAATGATGTGTTAGTTGAAAATATGTTATTTGAAAAGAAATACTTAAGGCTGAACATTTAAACCACTCCGAATTAAGGAAGCAAACAAAGTATCTTACGGAAAATACTACATAAATGTGCGGTAGATGAGGTTAAAAAGTTTTTGTATTCATAAAGAATATCTTAAATCAAAGTAAGAATCTTTATGGTGTTATGTCCTTAAAATGAGAGACCGTATGGATTCAAGTTGGACGAGCTCTTCGAGAGAAACTCCTTATGTTTATGTTCTTGATTTACTTATTCCTCCTACTATTGAAGAGACTAATATCCCTCAGTCTCGGAAAATAAGTTATATTGCTCTTATAAGTTAAAAAGTTGTGATTTCTATTTAGAGAATATTATAGTTCCTTCACTTTCCTACGCTGAAGATATCACTCATGTTTCATTGAAGGAGGTTGTGATTAGTTATAGGATGCCCATTCACCCTTTTTGAGATAGTTGTATTGTGCCTCCGGATTTTTTGAACCAAAGTCTCCACTTGTTAGAATAACTTCAATATTTTGAGGTTTTATGGATTAAATTTGGTTTATATATACCTTTTTCATATATATTATATATGTTTATTTTTATAGATTTTTCTCTAATTCCTTTGTGATTGTGTTATATATATATATAAAAGAAATTATATTAAATTAGTTATTTTCATAAAATGAAATTATAGTGAATAAATCCGTATTGGGGTAATTAGGCGTCAAAACTTGTTTCCTAAAACCCATTTGAACTGAAAACAAAATTAAATTCCATGTTTTTTTCTCTGAGAGCTGAGTGATGAAGGAGACATCGAAAGACAAAGCGAAAGAGGAAGACGAGAAAAGAGAAGCTGCCATAGCATCCACTCTTCCTCTCCAGATTTCTATTTTCAATTCCACCGGTCTCGCTCAACAACGTCTCGCCAAACTCCAAGTAATTTCAATCCTATTCCTTTTTCTATTATTATCAAATCCTTATTCTCTCCAATTAGGGATTCTAGTAATTTCTCGAACT
The DNA here is from genome assembly GCA_036936605.1 of Limnanthes douglasii subsp. nivea. Lineage (NCBI taxonomy): Eukaryota > Viridiplantae > Streptophyta > Magnoliopsida > Brassicales > Limnanthaceae > Limnanthes > Limnanthes douglasii. The sequence goes on from JAUPFV010000004.1 coordinate 281,855,666, forward strand.
AGGGATCGTGAATTCGAGCTTTCCATTTCGTTTCAGTTTGGTGGTATGTCCATTCCTAGGTTTAGGGGTTTACATTATAGTTGATTGTAAACAAATTGGTACTTTTAAAGCTTGATTAGGTCATTGATTATAAGCATCGATCATTTTTAGGTCTTTGTTTGAATGATGACCCTAAATATTTCCATGGCTTAGTTATCTACAATTCTACTTGTTTGGTGGTACTTTGTTAGGGTAAAGAAGGAAAATGAGAATCACAATGAAAAATGGAAGAAGAATCATCAACTTGAACTAAACAATTGCGCGTTAAATCCATGTTATGTTATGTTTTGTTTCATTGTTTATCAATCATACATTATAAATCTCCTGAACTTTCGTGTAGGAGCTACACAGAAAGCGTTTACAAATAAAATCAAGATCGGAGAAGCATAAAAAGTCCAAAGGTACCATGAAAACTCTTTTACAAGTTTCTTATGTTTTTCGATGTTTGTGGCATTCATCTAAAATGCTTAAGAACGTGCAGCTTGCACCGTCAAAGAGACAGATTCGAATACGAAATGTGATGACGCGAGTGCACCTGACTTGAAAAACAACAGCACTAATGGTACATCTTCGCGTGAGCCACCGGGTGATAAAGCCATCCATCATACACATAAAAAGCGTCAGAAATTGTTCTGGGGGTACTGTCTCGCTGCTTAATACTCATTATTCTTCTTGTAATGATAATTACTTTCTAGCTTCTGTACATATATATTCTCTATCGAATTAAGTATAGTGTTCTCTCTGTTTCAGTGGGGATTCGCAAAACCTATTCATTCGTTTTAGCTTTTTAGGGTTAAATTGTTACATGTTGCATACAAAGATACAATTAGTCCACATAGAGTGTATTACAACCCATAATAGAGAAGGCATAGTCACACACACATTGTAAATCATTGTCGTAATGTTCTTTACTGCAGTTGTTCTCCTGTGGGAACTCTCTAGTTAGGTACTATTTGTTTAAAACAACATCAATATTTCTCCTGTCTGGCCGTTCAAGGAGAGGTTGTTTGATGATTTATAATTAGAACTAATAAAGCATTATATGCCTCGTATGATTCTTCTCGGACTATTAGTAGTCCCTGTTGTTACAGACTTAGAGTTGTTGAAGTCTAATCAACATATGATCTTTGAGGTGCAGAAAGGTTACTACTTTTTATAGTCTTTACCCAAATTCTAATATTTTTTATTTCCTTTTTTTTTGCTGGTAGACTTGACACGAAAGAGAGGTGGGAGAGGAAAGCCAACATGTAAGGGTCATTATTCAGCAAGGCATGTGTCCTTAACCGATGAGCCAGCCTTTGTCTCTTTGCGTGTTGATTAGGTAGCACAAGTTATAGGCAACTATCAAAATAAACATCAGCTTTGTAAATGCAGCTTTGAGAAACATATGTCAATAGTATTTATCGAGTTTCTTATAGGCTTATGTTTTTCATTATGTGTCCAAGTATTACATTTTCAAGGTGTAAAGTGCTAATAAAGATTTCACGAATTTTTTAAAAAGTTCATCAGTTCTTATGATTGATCTCAAAAACTTGAAAGTCTTTTATACAAGTTAAATGCTACTATCAAATTAGAAGCTGGTATTGATCAGCTTAGAAATTGCTATAACAAAATCGAGCTAATGAATTCACAATACTGCTCCTCAAAACATCTTATTGGTTATGGCAAGTGCAATACTTACAACTCACCATAGGCATAAAAAGACTACACATCTAAACTGAAATACAATGTTTCTTCAGAGAACTTAAATTCCTCGAAACAACTACAACCTTATATCGCCGGGTAAGTTACGCAAGAGCAAGCTCTATCTCTTCTAGTGATCGTCCTTTGGTCTCCACAACATTCTTAGATATGTACAAGACAGCTAGAAGACAGACAATTGAGAAGCCAAAGTAGACTGTACTAATTCCAAACTTGTTCATAATGCTCAAGAAGTACAGGCCGATGACAAAGTTGGAGATCTGTTCAACATGAAACATTTAAAAATCAGATAGATATTCTTTTTTCTACCATTTAGTCGAATTAGTCCACATTTAGTTAAGATGTCTTTATTAGGACTACTAACCCAATGTGTTCCCAACGATAACGCGACTGCTTTTGCTCTAATCCTGGAAGCAAATATCTCAGGTAGTAGAAGAGCAGGCACAGGACCAGCACCAAGTGAAAATGACAACACGTATCTGCATTTAAATGAATATTATATAGATAATCCACCACGATATTAGAGGAAATGCAGGCAATAGGAAGAAAATACTAGTTCCAAGGAATTGCAGATGGCTACAAAAGTTGTTTTAGTCTTATGAGTAGTCTAACTTACAGGACAGTGCCAACGACAGCAAGGGTGCCAGAATATGGAGCCAGGGCTTTCCAAGAGAAGGACAGTGACAGTAGCAACATTGAAGCAGCCTTAATCCACCAAAACAAAATGTAAATAGCAAAGTCAAAATCTAAACATAACCTGCGATGTGGTGCATTAGCCAAAAGATATATAGATGAGGGTGCACATGTATGTTGTATGTGGCACGTTAATAAAATTAAAACACCTCATGTGAACAATTTTGCCATGCACACCAGAATAAACATAAGAGCCTTATGTATATCAATATTTGTATCAACTCATGATTTGCAATCGATTTTAGGAATCTGTTGATCCCTGAGGGAGATTAAGATCTCCATTGATGAGTAAATAAACTATTAGGGTAATGTTCTGCTGCAAATAGCCTTACCATCCCACTAAAGCTTGTTAGCAAAAGACTTTTCCTTCCCTTTTTATCCATCAAAGAGGATGCAATAGCTGTCCCTGTAAGTTAAAACATGTTGGGAACCACATTGAATATGAAAGCAATATTAGAACTCATACTTAAAATTCCTTAACAAATAGGTTAAACGATCACTTAACAAAACATTTAAACTTCATATACGTTATCAAGTATTTAAGTAGACTCTGATATCAAGTTTAGTAGTAGACATGCACACTAATTATATAGTACAAATTGTGCTCCAAGTAAAACAAACAATTTAAAGGAACCATAAACCTGATATTGGCTTAGACACTAGATTATAAAATGAAATAAGTTAAGGTAAATAAAATATTGCTTCATCAAGTGTCGCATATCTAACAATTACTCATTTTAAACAATAAATGGCTGTGTCGTAGAAGAACAAACCAAAGACATTGGATCCTGCAACTAGAGCGCTTGCTGCAATATCAGATGCAATTCCAGCACTTCGAAACACAGACGTTGAGTAGTATACAACTGCATTAATGCCAGCCATCTGTTGGAACAAGAATAGTGCTGCGCCGACGTTTACAACTGCAGTAACGTACTATACATTGTAGATTATCTTCATACTGATATAAGAGATAATTGTAAGGAAAACAACACTAATCAAAGTGATGAGGTGACAAGTAAATGAATCTTTAACATCTCTGAATACTTCTCTTCGGAAAAAATTACTCAACAGTTGGGATACTAGATGTTAGATTAAAGCTGTCCTTATCATAAACACCAGCCTAGATAACGAGAGCCATGAGCAATAATGTTGTAGCACAAATTCTCTGGGTCTGCCTGCGACCGCCACCACATTGTGGATAAAAGAGTAGATTACATCTATCCCCCCAAAAATTGAGCTTTCCTATTTGATTTTCCCATTACCAATATTGTATAACCAAATGCTCTCACAAGACTTGCATGATTTATCTAATATTTTCTGTACTAAGTTTTTTTGTAAGAATTATTAGATGAAGCAGGAAATAAGTAAAAGCCGAAAGAAGTTTTTCCTCTATCAACCATCAGAAAAAAAAAAGTGTGTGCTACATAGCAATGTCGAAGTAAGTGATAGCCTAATAGAGTGCAGTTGTTGAAAATGTACCTTTCCAGTAGCGGCTGCTAAAGAGATCAAGCCATCCTGCCTCTGGCTCTGTAGAACCCTGACTCGATATGGTTAAATCATGCATGACCTCAGCAACTCTTTCTTTGCCATACAATGTTTTGATAGCCTTTTCAGCTTGAGAAATTTTTCCTTGCTGCGACAATAGTATATTTTCTTAATGAATAGCTGTTGCATGATAAAAAAAAAGCCAATAAAAATGTAGTTAGTCCCAAAAGTACCTGAACTAGCCATCGAGGGCTTTCTGGAGAAAAAGCCATTCCTAAAGCCAAGAGAACGGAGGGGACTAGTGAAATACCAAACATAGTCCGCCACCTAAACATGAAAGAACATATTAACAGAGAATGAATATAGGTACACCCCGCCACAGGACAACAATTATCATATGGATAGACTATAAGAGAAGGATTAAACCAGAGTGCTTTTTATATCTCAGTAAAATATATTTTTGCTAAAAAAAACGAGTATACTTAGTCATGAAAGCATTTTTTTAACTTATTAGCAAAACACTTCTGGGCACTGTGCTCTCAAAGGTAACATTTACCATATATACAGACGCCTGTTATCAAAAAACATGTCTGTAGTTTAACTTCAAACTGAATATTTCAAGCTAGCAATGACAATATTATAGAACTCTCGCCGATTAAATAAAATGTATATGAACAAAAGCAATTAAATTGCGGTGGAAGATGCCTAAGAAGATGAAGATTGAACCATTTTCTGCAACTTTATGTACATGCATGATTATTTCAAGTTGCAATAGTAAGAAAATAACCTGAAATATGCATGGATTCGTTTTACAAAATCCTCAAGATTTATAACAATTCACTTATGCAATATACAATAAGAGATTCAGGTGTACATGTTTCCGATGGAGAAAACAAGATATATACCAAAGAGGATTTCCTGCAAGAGGTAATCCAGCCACCAATGCCGCTAGAATCCCAATACATATAAAAAGTTGGTTTACAGACCCAAGTGTACCACGGATTTCAGTTGGAGATATCTGATGTGTCATGAGAATTAGTCAACAATCTTTTAAATTATAGTAATTACAAGTATGGATGTAAGGCTGTTCAAAATATAGCAAATATGTACAGATAGTACCTCAGATATATAAAGTGGCACAATTGCCGATGATATTCCGATTCCAATGCCAGCGAGTAATCGACCAACTATCATAGTCTGTACGCTCTGGGCTGTAGCACTGTTTATTTTCAACACAAGTTAAGGCATTTATTAGTACATTTATCAGGCCTGTAATGCTTCTAAAAAGGACTCACCATAAAAAAGCTCCAACAGCAAGTGGAATTGCATCTAACATGAAAGTCTTTGTTCTCCCGAACTTGTCAGCCAATGACCCCCCAGTAAATGAACCAACTGTAGCACCAGCAAGTAGTGTGCTAACAATCCAACCTGATCAAATTGGTAAAACCAAAACATTGGCAAACTATTTATGAGAACGATATTAAAGAATTAATTTTAAAGAATGCAAGCAGATCAAACAAGTATTATTTGATTAAACATATATAATATACTGGAGCTGACTATCTCCTTTTAGTTTTAAATGGAAGTACATAACCTATGCAAACAGTTACTACCGAGCTGTCGCCTATCAATCCCAAGTAGATTAATGCTTCACTATTGCTTTGATTTCCGTCGGAGTAATTAGTACACTAAGACCAATGGTCGAACACAGTATTTAAAGACAGCAAAGTAAGAAAAAATTGGCAGCGCTAAGAACTCAAGATGATCCTTGATTACATAGTAAAGAAGCTTGCTCTTACCTTGCAATACAGTATTTTCAGCGATGCCAAGATCCTGGGAGAGGTATTCTAAAGCACCATTTACGACCCTGTAAACCACATGTCATTACAAGATAGCAGACGACATATAGACCAAGAGTAGTACATTAAACTTTCGAATACCACAGCACCTAATCAAGGACTGCTAGCCTGAAATCTACAATCAACTTAAACTAAAGTTGGTATAGTTTATTTTTCCCCAAAAAAGTGATGTAAGCATAGGAATTCTTAACGTCGTCAACAATATGGATTAAAAAGACATGCATGCGTGTGTTATAGAGATAGCGTGCCATACCCGAGATGGTAACCAAACAATATAGCTCCCAGACATGCAACACCAACATATGGTAAGACTGTTCCAGTAGATTTCCCTTGATACTTTAGCGGAGTAAAGTCGTCAAAACCACCCTCTGCATTAGTTTTTAAACCAATTAACTTTGTATTCATAAACTATGGTAAGCCTCTATGCTCAATAGTAAACTTGAATGAAAACTTGTTAGTAGAATGACTGTTGAAGATACATGAACCTTCCAGATTATCCAAGTATGCATACAATCGACATTACATACAATTAATACAAACTATTTCATTGATAATCACACAGATCCAATTCCAATCCACCTCTCCTCCCAGGCTCCCACACCATAACAATTAGACAGATCCATACTTAAACCGATAAGTCGTAGATCGATTCTATAGTTAGAACACTTGAAGCGAAAAGTATAGGAGTAACGTACCAGCAGGCATTGCGTTAACCGGTCGAGGTTTGACTGACGATCTAGCCGGAATATCGATGGATGTTCTCAAGCGTGCAAACTCAGCTCTCATAGGTCGAGAGCGAGAGGAAGAGGAGGAGGAGGAGGAGGATCGAAGGCAATATCTCGCTCCGAAATCGATATTCTTCGCAGCTAAGGTTGAAGGTTTGGATTGAGTGAAATCAGCGAAAGCTCCTCGACGTCGCACAGTTAAACCTGTGGTGGTGCTACCTTTGACTGATGCGAAAGTTGATGACTGCATATTCGACTGGATCAAAACCACACTCCATAAAGTCAAAACCACAGAGTAATTAATAGTAATAATAAAGAAACTCGCATACTCAATGAAAAGTAGTAGATGATGATGATGATGATGATGAATTGTCGTCTGTGCATTCGATGGCGTTAAATTCCAAAGTAAGATATATAAAAAAATCGATGGATTAGCATATTGATCAGGTAGAGAAGATGGATCTAGATTGAGAAGTGTTTCCTGTTTACCGAATTGGAAGCGGATGATGATTGGATTGTTTTCTGCTGAGATTTGAATTTGGCTTTCTAGAGAGAGAGAGAGAGTGTGTGATGGACGAGAGACTCGGATTATGAATTGATGACAGTGAGGGTAGAGAGAGAATGACGTTAGCTACGAGAGATGACGAACACCTTTTGGTGTTTAAGATCGGTCTTCAATTTCAGGTCCTTTTTTTATACTCCTACTTCATTTCTCTTGTGTATATATTATGAAGTCGTATCCGGATCTGGATTCTGATGAGAACTCAGTGATGACGTGGGGTTTTGGATTGGATATGGTGTACGTGTAACTGGACACGTGGGAGTTGGAATGAAGGTAACATTAGCTTTCTCCTCGTGGCGTGTCATGTTTTCACCGGATATCTTTCTAAAGTTAAAAAATTGTGGATAATCGATCGATTATTCATGAATTATTTGAGTTCAAAATTATTTATAGATAATACTCCCTCTGTCTCATAATATGTGTTTTTCTAAAAGAGATTTTTTGTCTCATAATATATATCGTTCTTCCAATGCAACATTATTACATGTATTCCACTTTCAACCAATAAAATAGTTAACTTTTGTATAAGTTATTAACTCCACCAATCAAATTTATTTTCTTTTATTCTTTCAAAGTCATTATTACTTTTCTTAATATTGGTGAAGAAACCTTAAACGACTAATATTATGAGACGGAGGGAGTATTTATATTTTAAATATCGGTATTCATTTGAATTCTTTTATATCAAAATTTTATTTCTTCTTTGTTTTACCATTTTTTTTAGTTTTAGGTTTTCGTTTGCATTACTATCTTTCGAACCGTAACTAACGGAAAAGAAAAATGAGTGTTTCATGGTGGAAAGGTCATTTGTAATGAATTTCAGTTCAAAGAATTGTCTGACACTAGAATCCAAACGGATCGACAAACCGAACTCTTTTGTATGATACACACCTGAGGTTTTTTCTCAGTTAGAACAAAGTTCGGAAAGTATTCCACACTCAAAGTGAACAGAGAAAGTAGATGTGCATAACTTTTCGATGAGTTGCTTCAAGCTTTTAATTATTAAAAGTGATGAATTTCAACACTAAAAAAGGACCTCGTCAACCGAAATCGGTCATTTCAAATTCTAGTGTCATTGACAACTTAAACTCTTCAATTAACTGCTTATCATTTTTAGTTAAAATTAAATCATCTACATAGAAACTTACCATTATATACTTCATTCCTCCATCTTAATGAATAATGTGTGATCATGAGTACTTCTTTCGAATCCTTCTTGCTTGAAATACCTCTCTACCCGACAAAACCAAGATCGAGGAGCTTGTTTCAAACCATATAAAGCTTTCTTGAGTCGATATACTTTATATTTACAATTTTCTTACAAAACCCTTTGGTTGATCCACATACACCACTTACTTCAATTCTCCATATAAAAAGACATTTTTTACATCTAATTGATAAACTTTCCAATTTTTGTGTGTAGCAACAACCAAAAAAATTATGATTGTTTCTCAACGGGCTAAGTGCAAAGACTTCATCATAGTCAATACCTTCTTCTTGTGCACCATCGATCTTGTTTGTATCTATCCACCTCATCATCTTCATTTAATTTAGTCTTGAAACCTCATTTAACCTCGATTTTCTTTGCATTAGCAAGGAGAGTTACAAGTTCCTATGTGTTGTTTTTCTCAATGGCTTCTATTTCACATTTCATTGCTTCAATCCACTCGTTTTCTTTAAGAGCTTCTTTAAAACACATCAGTATGAGACATAAATAGTGCCAATGCAATTTGTATTTCAACTTCATCATGCGAAATCTTTTCTCCACTTTCATAATCTTGCATCCATATTGGTGCTCCACGACTTCTTTTATGATGTGTTTCAGTTTGAGGTGTCCTCGACCATGGTTATTAAACTATCAAGGAGATACAGTGACAAGATATAAAAAATAGAATTTGCAAAGTGATCCATTGAATTATGAAGTTGTGTTTACAATAGCCAAATGCATACTATAAACCTATATTATTGTATTTTAAATCAATATATCTATTTATACTAGTCACTTCATTCCATAATAAAACAATCAACTCCAAATAAAATATCGTTCACTAATAACATTAAGTATTCATAATGGTTTAAGCTCGTTTATTTTTATTTTGTTTTTTATAAAATAAATATAGTTTTATTATTTTGGACCAATCTAATCTATTTATTTTGTGAAATATTATTCAAATTTGTGAAAACTTGATTTAGTAGTTGATTTATGTTAAAATGCTTGAGATATCGTTCAAATTTGTTGTATAAATTTTTAACATGATAGACTTGTGAGTTTTTATTTTAGAGAGATATAAAGAGAAAGTCACGAGTTGAGGAAAATGATAAGAGTTTTAAGTTTTTCAGTTTTTATACCTTAGGGTATTGTTGGTAGATTTTACATAGTCGGTTCGGTAAACTTGAAAATCCGTGTATTTATTAGTACTTTTAATCTTTTCCAAGTGATTATTGGTTAAAAATTCAATTTTTTCAAGTTTATAATTTAATTGGAAAGTTATAAACTAAATGTAAAATGTTAACGATTTGGTATAATTTGGTATATTAAATTATAAATGTAATCAAAATATTTTAGTGAACCAGTCCAAAAAATATAGGAGTTATATTTGTTGGGGTTTATTTTAATTATTGGTGTGTTGCAAAATTCAAAAGACGATAACTTTTTTTTGGAAAAAATATTATATTAAATTAAAAAAATTTATACATAGAGTCATACCTCGAAGATAAACATGAGTGTCTAAAGAATAACGTGATGACCTAACGTTAGTGGACCTAAAAACATGGGCTTATTGTGATATAATAAAAAAATATTGAACACGGGTAATGAGATATAGTATCTTAAGTGCAAGAGAGTAAGAGATCCAAATCATACGTCAAGTACAGCGGGCAACTACCGCAGCCATCATGTGGGGCCTCACACGGGTCATCAACTCCCTCAACATCAAGCGAGACCCATTCTGATTGCTATTTATTTTTTTAAAGAAAGAGAAACATCGTAACATTCGCGAGAGGTTTTATGATATACTCTTCTGAGTCTCATTTTATCATCCATTACACAATAAAGGCTTTGATGTATTGTTGAATTGATTTGTACATTTTGACGAGCTATGATTATCCCAAAATCGCATTGTAGGTGGTAATATTGCCCACTACCATAAACAAAGTGTACAATATTTTCTTATATTCTATCTTTCTTAAATAGACATCAAGTTCCATTTCATCAAGGAACTTGATATCTTATCATGTAAAGCCCACTACGGTTTCATCATAATTTTGGTATGTTGATAAATTATTCATTATATCAAGTGTACTTTAAACAAAATATTGGCAGAACTGTTGATGTCTATCAAAACTCTCATGATGTTTACTTCGACAATGCATGTAATGATTAATACAACTCTCTTATAGAGAAGGTTGTCGTTAAAAAAGACCATCAGAAAAACAAGTCCCAATGTAAATGAGCGAAGGTCTTCCCCTAGTACTGATACTCAAGTTCAGACGCATGTCTCTTCCTGGAAGATTTAGTTGTATGGGACGACGGGTCTCTTCCATAGTGGTTAACTCAATCTCGATTTGTATCGAATTCCAAATAGCTATTCTCTTGAGGAACAACTAATATTTTAGGGAAGTCTTGAATAACTATGACATACACTACTTTTGGTTGATTTTTCGGTGCCTCGAGTCTTCTAGGCTCAGTTGTGGGTTCACACTTCACTTATTTTTAGGTCCCAAAAGATATATTCTTAACAAATTAAATTAACTTTCCATAACCGATAACAATCTGGGTATCTCTTTTAAAACCTTTTAGTCTCGAGTGTAATATCTAATGTCATTATGATACTTGCAAAATGTATTGGCACTTCCATCTTCTTTTGGTGTGAGTAACAACAACAAATTTTGAAATTTTAGGAAGTTCATGAATTTTTTTTATAGATCATTGCTATGATTTCAGTCAACTCTGAATAGTTGTTGCGGGGAGATAATAACTGATAATGAACAAACCTTATGTTAAACAACAAAGAGAGAAGTAGCCGCAAGAGGCGGCTATGGTTTTGTGTTTATTAGAAAATGTTCATTTTTTTATTGAACTGTTTTTTATAATAATAAATCCACGTAATGCTCTCAATATATAGAGAACTTAGAGGCCTATACAAGGAAACTTAATACACTGAATATTCTAACAATATCCATTCATGACAAACATTTTTAATACTATGCAGCGTGAATGTGTTACATGCTAGCACACTAAAAACATGTTATTGTGTGGATATTCTAACACTCCCCCTCAAGTTGTGTAGTGGGATCACCGATACCCAACTTGGATAAAACTGATTTGAATGTTCTTGCAACAACCGCTTTTGTCAGAATGTCTGCCAGTTGGTTTTCGGATCTAACAAACGGAAGTTCGATTGTCCCATCTTCAATCTTTTCTTTTATGAAGTGAAAATCTATTTTAACGTGTTTTGTTCTATCGTGTTGTACCGGGTTCTCTGAAATCTTAATCGCAACTTTATTTATTGCACATTAACTGAGTTGGACACTTCAGAGTGGATCCAATTTCTTTCATTATCTTCTTTAACCAAAGTATCTAGGCAATCCCCTTAACGATTCTTCTAAATTCTGATTTAGCACTTGACAATGATACTACTTTCTGTTTCTTACTCCTCCAAGTCACCAAGTTACCTCCAAGAAGAGTAAAGTAGACAGAAGTTGATCGTTTGTCATTAGGATTCCCTCCCCAATCAACATCTGTGAATACTTTAACATCAAGGTGTCCATTTTTCTTAAAAATTATGCCTCTTCCTGGTATGCCTTTGAGATATCGAATAATCCTCATTACTGCCTCCATATGGTGTCCCTAAGGATGATGCATGAACTGGTTAACTACTCCCACCGCGTATGCAATGTCGGGTCGAGTGTGAGCCAGGTAAATCAATTTTCCCACCAACCTTTAGTACCTTTCTTTACTCGCTGGTCTGGCCTCTTTAATTATCTTTAGTTTGTGATTCACAACCATAGGAGTGTCATTTGGTTTGCAATCCACCATGCCAACTTCAGCTAATAAATCCAATATATATTTCTGTTGGGAGGTATAAATCCCTCTTCTTGACCTAAGAACCTCGATTCCTAGAAAATACTTCAATCCCCAAAGGTCTTTCATTTCGAACTCCTTGAAGAGGTTTTTCCTAAAAGAGCTAATTTCTTTTTCGTCATTCCCCGTTATAATCATATCGTCGACATATATTATAAGACAAGTGACTAATTCTCCTCTTTTTTTGTAAAACAAGGTATGATCCCCATTACTCTGTTTGTAGCTATACTGCTTCATTGCCATTGTAAATCTCCCAAACCAAGCACAAGGAGACGGTTTGAGCCCATATAATACCTTTTTCAGTTTACATGCCTCATTTTCTTGAAAACCATCAGAGAACCCTGGTGGGGGTTCCATATATACATCTTCTTCCAAGTATCCATGTAAGAAAGTATTCTTTACATCAAATTGATGAAGAGGCCAATCTTTATTCGCGGCTATTGAAAGTAAAACTCTGATAGTGTCAATCTTTGCAACCGGAGAGAACGTTTCAGAGTAGTCTATACCATATGTTTGTGTATATCCTTTGGCAACCAATTTTGCCTTGTGTCGCTCAATGGTGCCATCAGATTTATATTTTATATTAAACACCCATCTACACCCGACTGTTTTTTCCCTTGTGGTAACACACAATTCTCCCATGTACCATTCATTTTTAGAGCTTCCATTTCGGTATTCATTGCCTCATGCCATTCAGTCATCTTCTTAGCTTCTTGAGCTGTTTTAGGGATTTGTTCAGAGAGAATAGTAGCTGAAAACACCTTTGCAATCTTCGTCATTCCTTTCCTGTCTGCTTTTTATCGGATATGTAGAAGCACGAGGAACGTGTTCCGGTGAATACCGGTCAGGAGGAACCCCTATATTTTTTCTTTGGGGAAGAACTAGAGTTTGAGTTTCAACAAATGAACTTCCTGAAATGTCATGGTCAGTAGCATTTTTTGAATTATGACATTGTAAATTGTTTACCTCTTGATGGATGTTTTCTTCGGCTGATTCGCTGGTAGTATCCATGGCATTTATTTCTTGTTGGACATTGTCTTCGGGAGAATCATTGGTGGTAAGAACTGCCTCGTCAGTCTCCTTTATCCTGGGAGAGGCGTGTTCGGTTGCACCATCTACGGACTTTGTTGGCACATCCTCAAAGTAACTTTCATATAACAACCAGTCGAGTGATTCACTTACTTTCTCCCCCTGAGCACGAGATTGGTGGTCAAAAAAATAATCGGATTCTAAGAAGTTACAGTCCATGGTGACACTGATAAACTATTTGATGGACACCGTACCTAACAAATACACACTTTTCAGCATACTGATTAAGTTTGTTTCGACTAGTTTTAGGGATATGAACAAACACCGAACAACCAAAGGCACGAGGTGGTAAGGTCATAACAGATGGAATTGTAACTTGGGTGGCAAGCACTTGTAATGGAGTTTTATTTCCTAGACATTGGGTTGGTAGACGATTTGCAAGATACGTGGTTGTAGCAAGAGCTTCTGGCCAAAGAGAATGAGGAACTCTAGATTCAATCATAATAGCACGAGTTTTTTCAAGTAAAGTACGATTTTTTCGTTCTGAAGTACCGTTTTGTTGAGGCGTGTTTGGACAAGTGGTTTGATGGATAAGACCATTTGTTTTGAAAAACTTATGCATTGTTTGGTTGACAAACTCTGTTCCATTATCCGAACGGAGAATCTGTATTTTTTTTCAAATTGAGTCAAAATCATTTTGTAAAAACAAACAAATATTGCTGGTACTTTCGATTTATGTTTCATGAAGTATATCCAAGTCATTCTTAAGAAATCATCCATAAATAAAACAAAGTATCTGATTTGATTGTTAGTGGAATTTGGTGCTGGACCCCAAACATCAGAATAGATTAGCGAAAAAGCATAATCAACTCTAGTATTACTTTGTATGGGACGATGTGTCTCCTCTATAGTGGTTATGACTCAATCTCGATTTGTATCGAATTCCAAATAACTTTCATCTTGGAGAACAACTAATATTTTAGGGAAGTCTTAAATAATCGTGGTACACACTACTTTTGGTTGATTTATCAGTGCCTCGAGCCTTCTACACTCAGTTTTGGGTTCACACTTCACTTCATTTTGGGTCCCAAAAGATATATTCTTAACAAATTCAATTAACTTTCCATCATCGATAACAATCTAGGTATCTCTTTTGAAACCTTTTAGTCTCGAGTGTAATATCTAATGTCATTATGATACTTGCAAAATGTATTGGCACTTCCATCATCTTTTGGTGTGAGTATCAACAATAAATTTTGAAATTGTTAAAAAATCATGGATTTGTTTATAGATCATTGCTATGATTTTTGTCAACTATGTATAATTTTAACGGGTAGATTATAACTGATAGTGAACAAACCTTATAGGTTGGACCTGTAGCGGTTCTACCAGATTCAAACCTTCAAGAGTATCAACCTCGGACCTCCATGTAAGAGCCCTATATTGGGGATGTCGATCTATTGGCCTCGAAATTTTCATCAAGATTAACAATATATCATATTATCTCTAATATTCTCTCTATACTCCGAATCTCATCCAAGATCAATGAATCGGCCACTTGATGAAAATGATGAGTGACGATGATTCAGAGCTCTATGTCCCCTCCTATGGATCCCCTCAGATCTCTCGAATTAGTATCGCTAGAGTGAGTATCACACCCCATTAAAAACTTTCAGAGAATTGTAATCAATATAGGTTTATCCGACTTCAAATCTTGGCCTTGAAGGTTCTGGACCCATGTTCTCCACCCGACTATGAAGGATTAATACTTTTGCGCATGGGCTCGACGCTCCTCATCCAAATGAGCTTGAATGATTGTTGTATCATGCAGGCTCCCATATCAATGAAGTTCATCGGCTTCTCCTGGAGCCTCGACCTCAACAACATTCTCTATGATCAATACAAAAAGTAGTGGTCGGTCGTACAAACGGTACCACTGATGATGCTCAAATATGTCTCAACTCTACCGAAGGGTCCAGACAAACCAGAATACAACTCAAAACAAAATAGTACTTAAAAAAACTTCAGAAAGGAAAACATCATTATTATAATAATTACTATATTAATTGTTCACCATTCTAGATGGATGAGACATGTGTTTATATTAAACCCACTTGTAACTATAGTCATTATTGGGTTCGGGAGTAGATATATCACTTGCTATAGTTGAATATTGGTCCAATGATCGACAGTTAATCACAATGGTCTGACTCACAGTTCATTCATCACTAATCAACAAATAAAGTTTATTAATGTTTTCAAAAAAAATTATGAGTTAATTTTTTTAAAAGATATTTTTTTATAACTTTAATTTTATTAAAACCGCAATTGATTCTTTATATTTTATGTTTGTTACATTTTGGTATTGTATGTTATTTTTATAACATTATAGTGTCATGTGTTTTAAAAGTAGTAAAACATAAAAACTAACGGTTTTTAATGCGATAAAATTGATGATTTTATTTCAATGTGATGAAAATTGATTATTTACTCGTCAATAAAGTATCTTTCACGTATTTAGTGGCTTGAGCCTTGTCGTTTCTAGGCTTTTGTCCTAAGGAATTGCTAAAAAAAGCTAAAATTTTAAGTCGCATGTTTTGATTTCTCAATATTTACAAAATTGTCACTCATAACCCAAATAATCCTTAAAAGATTATTTAATTACAATTTATGTCATTATTTACTTCATCAAGTTGCAAAACAGAAAAATCTACTATAACCTAATATTTTACTTCCTAAAACTCACTAAAATCATAAAAACTCAAAACTTAAACTAACTAAAAATCTTTTATTTTCAACTTTATAAAATTTAAAAATCATGGCTGAAATAATAACAAAACCTATTTTTATACAAACCAACATGGACATTGAAGAGGTATACACCTTTTATCTTTCTATTTTTTCAAAAAAGTGATTTAAAAAAAAACTAAAAAATGCTCGATTCCGCCCTACGATGGCGTCCATGTGGTGTTCGTCGTCGTCATCCTGTCAAAGAAGATACTTTTTGCCAGACAAATGACGGACACAATGACCTTGACATTTGGCGTCATGGCTTGGTGGACATAAGGGTTTGTCCGCAATAGCGTGCACTCAGGTTGCTGTTTCTCAACACAATCGTGTCCGCCATGGCATTAGCAGACAAACATGTATCATTTTTTTCCGACTTTGTTAACATTTTTCTTTTAATTTTGTCTCTTTTATAAAAATACTTAGTACGTTATCACTTACTAAAGAACTAATATTAACTAAAAACAATATCAATTTACAATAAAACAAACTACCCATTATGATTCGAGAAACCTTTCTAATAACTAAGATGTAAATATGTTTTTTTTTAAATAAATTATTAAGGGTCATGATGTATGATTATATGGTTTTGAAGGTAATGAGTAATATTTTGATTAATAATTATAATGTTATTTTTTTTAGTTTTAGTTTTAATTCTTTTAATTTTTGGTGGAAAAAAAATTATGTTTAGAAAGAGAAAGTAGAGAGAAATGAAAGAATGAAAATAAGAAAAAATTTCAAAAATATATGGTAACTTAAGGAAGTAACTATATTTATAAAAGGGTTTTTAGATTGAAAAAATATATATAAAAAAACATTCATGAAGTAATTTTCAGAATTAAAAATATGCGACTTCAGAGTAAAAACAGTTACTTTTAGCAATTCCCTTTATCCTGTTTAATATTAAACAAGCACGAAACAACAGAATTACAAACTACATTTCCAGAATCCTCTAACTGAACTTGAACATTGGTTCCACAATTACAAACTCCTTTGACAAATTTTGAGTTGTGAACAAATGTCTCCTGAGACATTCTTTCTTGTTCTTGACACATAGCTATCTCCATAGATCCATATCATACACCATGACATGACGATTTTACCACTCCATCTGCAGGTAACTCAGGAACACAAGCTCTAGCTTTTCCATATGAAAACTCAAAAAGCCCCAAAATTTAAATTTCACTCTGTACATATAGAGTTAACTGAAGTAACCAACAGACAATACTTGTCTATGTTTCTTGGAAACAAATTCAACATCTTCGGATGTTATAATTAAAACAAGAACCAAGTAAAGCTCGGATCCGACCATTTAAGTTCGTCCAAATTTACAATGAAGTACTATAAAAAGAAACAAGCATCTTATTCCCAAACCTATAAACCCTAACAGAGAGAAATAAAAACCCACCACGAAACTAAACTAAATCAGAGAGATTTTTTCCCAGATCGAAAAGTACGACGCATGAGTAATGTAGTACAGAGAAACACCATAAACAAAGATACTAAAGAGAAAATGAGTAACCAAACAAGACCTAAGGGATGGCCTGCGATGACAAGGAAAACGACTGCAGATATGAGCAAAACGACGATACAGACACACATTGTTTAGGCAAGACTTGGGTGAGAGAAAAATGTACCAGACAGAAATTAACAAACAGGAAAAAGGGTGGGTGGGTTATTCGATACCGAAATAAAACAAATATATATTTTTTCAAATGGAATTGGTTATGTGGTAATTCGGCTTTATCTATATTCATAATTCGCATTTAGAACTCACCCTAGATAAAAAAGAATTAAACTTTTTTTTACCATTATTTCGTAATTCGAACTTTTTTTAACCCTTATTGTAATTTTAACTTTTATTTTACCTTTATTTTACGAGTCGGACAAAAATAAATTAAATTGGATTTAACAATTATTTCATTGTTCATATTCTTATTTTGTATTTATCCGTATTCACAATTCATAATTAGATAAAAAATAAATTAAATTTAATATTTTCATAAATTTTTTAACTCTTGTTATGTAATTCACAATTCATAATTAGATAAATAAATAAAAATTAAATTAAATATTTTTTCATAATTTTTTAACTCTTGTTACGTGATTCGATTCACAACTCACCTTGAATAAAAAAAATTAAATTTAACTTTTATTTTACCTTTCGTGTTTTTAAAACCTTATTTAACCATTTATAATTATCTATAGTTGGACTTGGTCAAATAAAATAGTAATGTTATTCCTTGCCCCTTACTAATACTGTACCATATTTTAACAAAATATAATATTTAAGGTTTAAATTATTATTGCGTAGCATTTCATACTCACCTCTGATTTCTCATTTGATAACAAATATAATTATTATCTGTGAAAGAGATAGTTTTCAACTATTAATATAAAAGCATATCTAATTTTAAATTTATATGTTTTCTAGTTTAGTAAATATATTTTCTTATATCTTTTAGGTATAATTCTCATATTTTTAGTATTTTAAATATACAATAACTACTTTAATCATACATCATCGATTAAATAGAGATGAGTTCTTGATCCTCCAAGAAACTATTTAAGAACTACAAAGAATCTAGGAGTCATTAATCGGTAGATACTTGTGTTGACAGTTCTCAGTCCCTTCCGACTAAATAAAGAGCGATTCTCATGACCTCAATCTTCCTATCAAATCATTCGTCACTTTCCACAACCAATTTTGATTTTGATATACCTACATCGAGAAACAGAGAAGGAAAATCAAGTCAAAATAGAATACATAGTACTTTCAAGGAAGATTTTTCTTTATTGCCCATACAACAACACAATCAAGTTCAAATGAAAGATTTTTCACCTACAAATCATAATCAAATTTTTTATATCATAAACAATCATAAAGCTCACCAATACAAACTCCATAAAATACTATGTTTCACATCAACAGAGCTAAAAGCTATGTTGATGCTATGAAGGAGACAACAAAGGAATTTATACACAATAGTGTACAAATCAAGGATTATGGAGAACATGAATGCATTCAGTTTTCTTCACATGATCAAGAAAGTTTACTATCATTATCTAAACATACTTTAATTTGTAAATTTTATAATGTTTGTCCTCGTTTGATTGAAGTTAAAAAAATCTTAGACATATAAGAAAATATAAAAGAAAATGTCTGGGATCTTGGCAACTAAACCACGAGAATCTTTAAGTGGACTCCATTTTTAATCCTAAATTTGAACCTTTTATAACTCATGTTGATTATATTTTCCTAATTTACCTGAACTTATGTACAATAAGGATACCATAAGGTCTATAGCCAAAGTGTTTGGTGATCCCCTCACAGTTTGGGTTCATAGAAGAAATAGAGGAAATCATAAGTGTTGTAATACTTGGGTGGTTATGAATGTTTTTAAGGATTTGATCAATATAATTTGGCTTAATTTTAGTGAAAGTGAGGGGTTTTTATAGGACATAATATATGAAATAAGGCATGCCAATTGCTCTGATTGTTATCATTTAGGCCATAGTATTGCAGGATGTAAAAGTTAATGACTGGTAAAATGATTAATACAAAAAGAATAACTCACAATCAGTTTATAATTCTAGCTTACCCAACCAAAATATAAAAGGATCTAAATGTACCTAGATACCAAAGATTAAATCAATTATTGTTGATGACAAAAAAAGAAAATATAATAAAATTGTTCTATCGGAATCAATTAAGGCAAATAGTAATAGAATCAAGTCTAATATAGGCCCAAAGAAAACTAAACAAAGTATTAGGTATATAAACAAAAGATAAAGAAAATGCTAATGATTTTAGGAAACAATATAATTATATAGAATTAGGTAATAAATTTGGTATATTTTCAAATGATAGTGAATAAATTTACTAGGATGATGTATAAAGAGATAGAGATTTCCATAATGATAGAGGTAAAAAAATTATTGAGGTGTTTAATTCTATAGACATTGGTATTTTCTTTTTATCTTCCATTGATTTGGAAAATTTAGAGATAGATAAAGATTCACCATTTCAATGGATAAATTGTAGTTTACCATCATCCTCAGTTGCTAGTAAAGAAGATCCAGGTTTAGAAGACGAGAGACATTTAAGCATGAGAACTAAAAAATTTATGGTTAAATTCTTCAAAGGTTATATTCACACTAAGTCTTTGCAATTTAAAGGATCATGAAATTTCTACTATGGTGCTTTTAAATGAAAATAAAAATATTTAAGTAGAATTCAAAATATCTTTAAAATAAATAAACTATAAGAAGGATGAAATCAATCAAAAAATAAAATAAAAATTGATTTTATAGCCATTTAAAAGCCTCTGATATCCAAGAAAAACCTTAAATTAATCTATTGGAAACTAGACTATCATAGATGTGCATTAAATTATAAATAATAAGATTTTGGTCTTTTGGAAAGAAGAATATGTTGTAGACAATACATGTGGAGTCCTTAAAAATGTAGAACTAACGTGGAATGTTAATTTGGATGACCCTCATATAAACATCTTTTGGAATAAGCTTAAAAGGTTAAAGCAAGATCTGAAAATATAGAATAAGGAAAGTTTTGAGAATATATCTAATTCAATTATCCAAGTAGAAGAATATGTGAAATTCAAGTGGATACCATATCAGGATTATAAGAAATTGGAAGAGTCAAGTTAAATCAAATGTTATTATCTTACAATTATTTGCTTAAAAAGAGGTATTGGGAGTAAAATAGTCATATAAAATGGTTAAATAATGGAGATAGAAGCACAAAAACATTACACAATTTTGTCAAGAAAATGAGAAAGAAAAAAAGGTATATTTGAGGGTGATAAGTGGTTACATGATTCATATGAGATGAGGAACTCATCTGTCAAACATTTTAAATCACTCTTAGCTTCTCAAACATATAATGTAGATTTAGAAGATCTTCATAACATTATTTCTAGCCTTGTCATTAAAGAAGATAATAATAACCTTATTGACTTACTTGATGAATATAAAATACACATAATTGCGATGTCTTTAAACCCAAATAGCACAGCTGTGGTGGATGGATTAAATGAGAAGTTCTTTCAATTTTGCTGGAAAATTATAGCTAATGACCTCTGCAAGGCTATTGAAACCATGTTTTTTGGTCAATTTTATCCTCCGGGTGTCTATGCAATTGTTGTTTGTCTCATCCCAAAAATTAATAATCTTAAAACATGGAGTAATTTTAGGCTGATAAATGAAAGGTTGTCTAATCTTTTTCCTATTATTATGTCTGTGGAGCAAGTGGTTTTCTTAAATCCAGGAATATTTAAGATAATATTATGTTAACTCAAAAGCTTATTCAAGATTTGAAAATGAAAGTGAAGGGGAACAACATAATGATCAAACTGGACATGCCTAAAGCTTTCGATAAGTTTTGTTTTAACTTTATTCTAAAATTTGTGTAAGTTTTTGGGTTTAAAAGTAAGTTTATGAACATTATAATAAAAAAAAATAAGTTCATCATTCTTCTCTATCATAGTCAATCGCTAACTATTTGGCTACTTCAAATATCTTAATGGGGTCAGAGAAAAGGATCACATTTCTTCAAGTCTTTTTTATAATTTTAGAAGAATATCTAATTATGGGACTTAAGAATCTTTTTGAAATAAATAAGAGTTTGAGATATAAAACTAGTGGTAACTTGGTATTTACATGTCTGGCTTTTCATAACGATCTTATTATATTTCTAATGGATTAGTATATAATATCAATAGAATTATGACTTCATTAGCCACTATCAAGATAAATCTGGATAGTAGATTAACAAAAAGAAGACAATACTCGTTTTGAACAGATGTTACTCTTGCAAATTTGATTCAAGATTTGTCTTGGTGTCTTTTGTTTTGTCTTCATAAGGTATATTTTATATTTTCTTGTTATTTTTTCTATTTCCTTCTCATAGAAGTTACATAAAGAAACGGAAACAAAATCAAATATTAGGACTATTTAAACATGCATATTAGATTGATTGATGCAAACACACATGTACGATGTTTGTATCTATCTATATTATGAATTATTGAATTACAGTCTATGTAGATATTATTTGTTTTGTATTTTGTTTTAGAAAAATAATATATTCCTTGACACTGTAGTAGCATTATCTCGATAAAAGAATAGTGTACAAGTTTTATTTATCAATTTGTTATAATGTTTTCAGTTGTACAACCTGTTGTACCAATTATATATGCATTGGTTGAAGCCGGGGTTTGATAAAATAAAATTAATTGAAGTGTTTTATTTCTAATAATAGATATGCCCAGGATTTGATCTTATTTAATGCCCATCTTAGTGTTTTTACTAATATTTAGATATGGATTATATAACTTACTATTCACTTTGTCTAAACCAGGATGTTGGTTGGACGTAAAAGTTCATGTTTATAGCTGTTTTCCACGTCTGAACTTTATTTGTCACCTTTACTACAGCTGTGAGAAATTTAAAAAATAATATTGTTGCTTTGTATCGAATTTATGATCACTCTATCGGTATTTCTATTTACACATGAGCATCCATTATTCATGGTGGATTAAGGCAATAACGAGTCTGTACCATTAAATGGTATCAATGCAAAAAACCTAATTAGGCCGAATTCGAGTGGGAATAAGAGGCTTCCAGGTGCTGTATTACTTACAAGAGAAAAGCTTGGTGAGAGACTCAAAGAGATATTGGTATTTACAGACATCTTTGTGCTATTGTAGCCTCTTTTAACCTATATGCATATAATGGAATTTTGGCTGATGATCTTGCTCTAGCGAAATTTTGATATGCGATCATTTTCACTATTTTGAGTTGAAATTCATAGAATTCAAGCGAATTTTCTACTCGGTTTTTCATATATGCTATGAAATTTCCAAGAGTTATATTATATATGAAAATCCATTGAAGTTTTGAAATGCAAGTTTAGGAAATTTGAAGATGGTTAATCCCTTGAGTATGAGACTCTATTGAATTTAGTTCTCTGACTTAACTTTATTGCAATCCCTAACCATAATTAAAAGTTGTAGTATGGTCATCTTGTCTCTTGAAACTATCATCTTCAATTTACATTACTACTTTTTGGTATGAGTGTAAATTTCGAGTTAGTAGTATTATAAAGTTTTATAGTAAATCAAGCTTTGTGGTAAATAAAAGTATGTCAAACCTAGTTTTGTTTCATACAACAAGAAATGACCATTTAACTGGATTTGACTCCCAATCTATTTATCTGATCTTAAATAATTTTTATTTTATTTTACCCAACCTGAATGACAACCTTGATGTATCACTAAATATTAAATTTGATCGGTTTGTCTGAATGTCTAAATCTGGATTTCAAATGGGATGATATTTATTTGTTATAACCCATAATATCTAACAGCGAATTCATGTTAGTGTTAGAATGTTCCAGTTCAGACAAAATCAGTCTGGTTGGAAAAGATTTTGCCACTCCATTTACTGGTCATTTTGTTGATGTGATTATAAATGCAACCAAATTGCAATGTTATTTATCTAATAAGTTATATATGTAGGCATAAGTTATTTGTTCACCTCATGAACATAACATCTGATGACGTGACGGAAATAGAAGAAGAATCAACGATAGATGAAACCCTAATTCAAGGTAACATGATGAAACCTTAATCTAAGGGTAACAAAAACTGAAATTTTCAGATATAAAAAATATATTATTCCAAAAACTTAAAATAGCTTAAGGCATATGAGGCTTTATATAAGATCTTCTCAAAACCCTAAATTAAAATACAAAAAAATAAAATAAATATTTTAAAATAAAATAAAATAAAATAAATAAAATAAAATAAAATCTTAATATAATTAGATTTGATTTAAATAAATAAGATATTTGAATAAAATAAAATAACATTAAAAAGGCTTTTGTTTGGACTTTCTGGGCTACATCAACATCTCTAATAAAACTGATTTAATAATATGTCGTGTTTGCTTTATAATTAAGATTTATAGTACATTTTTGTAAATAGAATTTTAATTTTATATTCACTAGCTGAACTTTTTCCAAAAAAATGAATTTTTTATTCAAGTCTTATACTTCACCATGACATCTCAAGCTTCTCAAATAAATAGAAACATGACTTCAGATTCTTCACATAATTTAGACGAGCACCACCCCAAATATTTCGATCTACTAGATAAAGAAGATGAAACTTCTACACCGAAAAATGGTCATTCAATTTCAGTTTCTGGTGGTGACGATATAGAATTTGATACTAAAGATTTGAAATCAATCGTATGGAAGCATTTTAAAAGGAAAAGAGAAAACGTGGCTATAAAAGCGGATTGTAAATATTGTTCAAAATCGTTTGTTGTATATTATAAACTAGGAACAAATCATCTACATAAACATGCTAATAATTGTGAAATATGCACACATATCAACATCCTACAACAAGTTTTGATTTC
The DNA here is from genome assembly GCA_036936605.1 of Limnanthes douglasii subsp. nivea. Taxonomy (NCBI): domain Eukaryota; kingdom Viridiplantae; phylum Streptophyta; class Magnoliopsida; order Brassicales; family Limnanthaceae; genus Limnanthes; species Limnanthes douglasii. The sequence continues at coordinate 281,880,077 of JAUPFV010000004.1, forward strand.
TCAACAAAGCAAAGTACATAGAAAAACAACTTTAAGTAGTCACAGTTTTGATCAAGAGTTATTGCGAAAATATCTTGCAAGGATGAATGTGATGCACGAGTACCCCCTTTCTATGGTGGATCATTTGGGATTTCGAATATTTATCTCATATACCTAATTATGATTTAAATGGTATAAAAACATGATAAATAGTGACATACTAAAGATGTACGTTCTTGAGAAAAAAAACTAATGAGACAGATATAAAAGAATTGTGGTAGAATCGCTCTAACAACGGATATATGGTCTTGACCAAACAAAATAGAGGTTTTATGGTAAAAAACCGTACATTATATCGACGATTCTTGGAATTTACGAAGCCACATTATCGGGTACGACCATTAATTCTAAGTTACATTCTTATAGTCTAAATGCTACCTAAATTTGTTGAATTCTTTAAGGTCATTTTCAATAAGTATCAAATCTTTTATGATTGACAAGTAACATTAACAAAAATCAATATCCTCTATATTGATTGTAGTTACAATGTTATGGTTTTTTATCCCAAAGTTAGAAACTGTAGTTACAGTGTTATTTAAAGTGTTATGATTTATGATAGATTGACTGTAAGTTAGAAAATTAAGAATGTTACAATTTTATGGTGTTATGAAAGATAGTATATTGATTGTATGTTAGAAACTTAATAATGTTACAGTCTTACAATATTACAGTGTTATGATTTGTAGTGTTACATTAAAGTCTTTATGATAGTTACAGTGTTATGGTTTTTAATCCTCATGTTAGAAACTGTAGTTATAGTGTTATTTAAAGTGTTATAATTTATAGTATATTGAATGTAAGAATATTTATCATATTTATAGAGTTATGTTATGTTTTTTATCCGCACTGTGGGTAGTGTTATGCTATTGTTTTAACATTAAAAAAAATCGATACAGTTTTAACATGCTATTATTTATATAATATTATTTTTACAAACTAAATGCTACTATTTTAACATGTTATTGTTTAAATGCTAGTGTTTTTACATATTTGTATACGTTCCTTCTCCACATACAAAACAAGTACTTGAGGATATACTTTTGGAGTGTTGTTTATAGTTAAATATTGATAGGAATATATCCACGTTGATGGTTGATAATTGTACTCAAAATGATGCCATGGTAAGCCTTGTTTTGATCAAAATTCAACCTAATAAACCAATCTTATATGGAGATATATTCCATATGCGTTGCGAAACCCATAAATTAAATTTGATTGTACAACAGGGTCTGTTTGTCATCAAAGAAGGCATTAAACACAATCAGGATAATGTACTATTTTGGACAACATCAACCAAAATGAGACAAAAATTTGAAAAAACGACACACCAATTAGAGATTAAATGTACAAAAGAGTTGGTTCTTGATTGTAAAACATGTTGGAATTTTATATTTTATATGACAACTAAAACTTTGGAATACAAAGATGTTTTTCCAGACTAAAACAACGAGATTCTATATACAATTGTAATCTGAGTGATAAAGAATAGGAAGAAGCTCAAGATATATGTGAAAGTTGGAGTTGTTTCACAAAGTTATCGAGTTGTTTTAAGGTACTCTATATCTAAATGCTAGTATTTATTTCAATAAAGTATGTGAGATTCGAATAACACTAAGAGAATGGTACATAACTACAAGTTCTTAATGATTAAAACAAATGGTGTATCGTATGTTTGATTTTTTTGGCAATTATTGGAAAATAAATAATGGAATAATAGGTGTTGCTGCTATTTTGGATCTTAGATATAAGATGGTTGTTGTGTTGTTTTATTTCAATTCGATTTATGGTTCTGAGGTAGATCAATATCAAAAGAGTTAGAGATATGTGTTATGATTTGGTTAAATAATATGGAAATGATAGTATTGGCCATGCATCTAGTGCTTCGAATACGTTGTCGGTCACTCAAAGTTCGATGAAAAAACATTCTTCAAAATCTGTTGGGTTTGTTAGTAGTAATAAAATGACGTTGTTGGAAGGGAAAAGTTAGAATTACACTTTTATCTGGAGGATGATGTCTTACCAACATCCGATGATTTTGATTTTATATTGGTGGAAAGTAAATGCTATGAAATATCATACTTTACAAAAGATCGCAAGAGATGTTCTAGCAATTTTTGTGTCAACGGTTGCTTCGTAATCTGTTTTTAGCACTAATGATCGGCTACTAAGCCTATATAATAGCAAAAATGCTTCTTAACACTAGCGATTTAAGAGAACGTTACATTTATTGACATATTGGAAGGGGGTGTGTAGATTTTCGGTTGGACAAATGGTGTTCAGCTAATCCCCTTATTCTTTTATGCAATAAATATAATAATATATGGTTTCAAGGTGACAAGATAAACAACTAATGGGAGGATGGCAACTGGATTTAGAGAAACCGAAAAGAGCAGTTCTTCCTACTAATATAAAGAAGATAAAGAAGATTTATAACAAATATACTAATGATAATATATAATGGAAGCTATCTTCTAATTGTGAGTTTAACTTCAAGGATACATAGAACTGTCTAAGAGATAAAGATCCCAAATCATACATATATAAGAGAATATTGAATAATATAATTCCTATGAAATGTTCTTTTTTCTTGTAGAGGTTACTCAAAAATTGGATTCATGCGAATTATGTTCTTTAGGAAAAGAGCATTTATCTTGCATTTATATACCAGTTCTGTGACAACACTGAATATATAATTCATTTATTTGTAAACTATTATCTTTCTTGAGAAGTTCGGCAATATTTTGCTGGACTATTTGGAATCCTTATCAGGAGACATATGTGAATTTTTTATATATATTTGTGAATAATAAATTTTTAATATAAAAATGGTTGAATTATTATATAGTCTTAACTCTTATTTATAAAACTATTGAAGAGTTTCTTTCTCCTTTTGTTTTTATCTCTTTCTGTTATACATTTGAAATACTAAATATATAGCAATATCACATGTAGTTACATTATAAATATATTGATTTTAATACTATTCAGAATATAACGTTATTAAAACCCCTAGTTCTTGTCTTGGAGTATAATGAAATTTAAGAACTATACAATGGTCAAATATAATTTCTAGATAGTGAAATTTTTAAATCCTTCATTGTCTGTTTGTTCGGGATGTCCACTGTCTTTTTCTGAAGTGTGTATATCTGAATTTGTCGATTGTGATAGCTCTGGCTTCATCTATCTTTTTCGTCAAGTCTCCGTTTTTCATGCTGAAGTATATATGCCAGCCATGTCGGCTAGACTCCTAAAAGTCTTAATGTTTGGTTATTTTGATATTTCTACCCGAACTATTATCAGAGATATCTCCAACTTGGTTCGTACTTAACTACTTCTGCCTCGTTAAAACCATTTTCCGGACAAAACCTCTTTTGAGGATAAAATCTCTATTTTTCCAAAAGAAAAGAGTACAAATAACAATTAGTAGGCTGCTCGGGTGTTACATGTTTCTTCGACATACTTCGATTCTTTGATGGATATAGTTGAGTGATGAGTTGCCCTCTATAGTTTTTGCTGCAGAATGAAGTAAATACTATCTTTGAATTTTTCATCCAAGTACTTACCTTGCTTTCTATTCGTAGTTGAAGTCGCTACGTTTAAAGTCAACATATTCCAAGTCGGCATATCTCAGTTCGTTATGCTTGAGGTCGACATGCTTCAGGTCGGTATACTTCGTCTAATATTTCTCAAGTCGTTTGCCATCACTATCGGTAAGAAAAATAGATTCTTTATATGAAAAAATTACTTCGTCATAATTTTTTTTTATCTTGGCAACATGCTTATTTTAGAAACATATCTTGAGAAAAACGTATTTGCATTATTTTATATCATAGGTGGACGTACGTAGATTCTCGCGATATAGTTACTTTGTTAACATAATTGTATTGTTTTTCTTCTCGTAAGGGTCGTTGTAGATATTTGATTAGTTTATTAATTGCATATCCTGATGGTGTCTTCACCTCAGGGTTGGTTTGGGTAACCAACATTACGATTTGACCCGTAGGCTAGGGCACAGTATGGTTACTTGCATATCATGATGGTGTTTCCACCTTATGGTTGTTTTGGGTGCCCATAATTATGATTTGACTCGTAAGCCACGATACAATATGGCTACTTGCATATCCTGATGGTGTTTCAACCAGAGCACAATTTTGACTACTTGCATATTTTAATGATGTTTCCACTTCAGGGTTGGTGTGGGTAACCAACATTGCGATTTGACTCATATCAAATAATTTCATTACAAGAGAGGATTAAGTGTTTAAGATACAAATTGGTCAATTTATATTCATTTTTATAATACTAGACTATCAAACCAAATGAAGGCTTAAATCCGTGATTGGTCCTTTGACTATGACAATTTTTTTAAATATAATATTTTGACTTCAAGCTTTCAGTTTAAGGTCCCTCAACTATGATGATGTTTTTAATTAGTCATTTGACTTCAGAATATTCGGTGAGCATCCCTCGAATATGACGAATTCGATAAATTTAATCAATATCGCATGAGGAATCAAGAATAAATTTTTTTAAACTGTCGTACTTGAGGGACGTTCACTATATATTAATTTAAAGGATTAAATTTATGAAAACTGACAAGTCGAGAGACCTTCACCGAATATTATAACGTTAAAATATTATATGAAAGAAATCATCAGAGTCAAAATACCAATCTCGTATTTAGGCCTCAAATGGAATAACCATTCAATGTTTCAAAGTCTCTAACCATATTTTATGAATAACTCATTATTTAGTCTCCCAAAACCAATTTTATGAACCAATTGAGTTTGAAAGAAAAACCTCAATTTATTTTTATGATTATGAGACCTTTAAGCATGCCAAGATTTAGATAGATTATTATGCATACTTGGGATCTTATTGGTGAAATTGAGATCATGTAATTGATATTTTAATATGCATGATTAAAGTTACATGTCTATTTTTTTAAACAGGTCAACTTTAATTCAGACCAATTTGACGTTTTTATTTTTGGAACAGACGATTTACGCAACAAACAAGATTTGTTCTCGCAACAATCACCTTTAGTCAACCACTTCTTCGCGACAAACAGTGTGTTGTCGAGACAATTCAACAGCAATAACACATTTGCACATATTTCGAAATTTATTCTTCTTTGTCTATGCTTGCATATGAATTTGCTGCCCACAACCCTTTCATATCTAAAGCAAACCAATTCGGTTTTTTAAGTAATTTTAATTTTGACTGTATGTTATTTATTTCAGCATGATAATTGTTTTTGGAATCATCATGTATAAGATTTCATGTTTAAACGTATAAATATACATTGAGAATTGAAAATGTATGACATTCGAATGGTAATTAATTATCTATTCTCATTGACATTTGGATTTTAGGGTGTACGAGGTGATGTCCAGCATGTCAAAATATTGGTTATTTCAGTTTTGGAGTTTTGAATGATATTAAACTATTTTAAGGTATCTACACTTTTTCACCTGATATTTCACATTTTTGATATTTTTTCAAATTTTCTCAGCGTAATAAAATATAACGTAAAAAGATTCATAAAGATGCTTTTGATCTCACTCATTCAAGGATCAATTATTGTTCACAAGTTGTTGGAAGCACCATCATCTGTATTATGTAGATTCTCATTTGACAACCCCTCCAGACCTTTGTTGCATACCTTTCAGATAAGCGAAATAGTTATGGCTCATCATAAGTTCTTTGATATATTTTTCTTATTGTTTTTACATGAAAAGAAACAATTTACTGGAATTTAATCAATGGTATGGATACTCTTGAGTTTTAAGCATGTTCTAACAGGCTCCTTTAAGTTCTCAACTAATAGATTTCAAGTTTTCAACTCAATATTACATTACCATGTTAAAATCTCCAATGATATTAATTTCAAATTGAAAGTTCTCAATTATTTTTTAGTTTTTCATTGCTTATTGTAGTGTCCATTTAAAAATCGAAGAATTTCAACAACTTACAAGTTCTTAACAAATAATTAAAATTTTCAACTCGTTTTTTGAGTTCTAAACTAGTTTATTTTCAATTTCGGTTGAGAAATTTTAAACTCTCAATTATGTTTCAATTTTATTATTTATACAAGTTGATGATTTTAATTTTTTAATTCATTTTGACTTGTTTTCAAATTGAAAATATCGTAATACCAATCGGTTGACTTATCATATTCTTTTGATTTATTTCATAATTTTTCATATATGCACCGAATGGACAACTAATTTATTATACATTTTTAAAAATAATTTTAGCTAGTTCTTGGAGTTGATGTAACGTTTATTCAAACCTAATTAATTTTTTTATTTGATTGGTTTTTATATTATTTTTTAAATAATTTTATTAATGTGAAACTTTTAAAATAAACTGAACTAAAATAACAAACAAATATTAAAAAAAACAAAAAAATAATATAGCTAACGTTATAAAATTATTAAACGAATTGAAAAATGACTCAACTAAAACTATTTCAAACTTCTTAAATGCAATATTGTTAAAAAAAAAAAAAAAAAAAAAAATAGCCCCCAAGGGGGTAGCCGAGTTGGTTGAGTACGGCATTCTTATGACCAAAAGGTCACGAGTTCGAGTCCCTCTACATACGCTTTCTCGGCTGAGCCTGTCACCTTGTGTGGTTTACCTTCTAGCGTTGGTTTGCAGGCTATCGCGTCAGGCTGAGGGTTTACCCTGTGCGCACTCATTGCACTCTGAGTAGCGGCTGCAAGTTCCCTCCAAAAAAAAAAAAAAAAAAAAATATTGTTAAAAAATAATAACATCATTTTCAAAATAAAAAAGAGGGGCGAAATGGAAAGTGATATTGGTGAACTTTACTTTATAAATCAGGATACATTTCTAACGTAGATTTATAGTTCTTAGATACGTCTAATAAGTAAGCCGTCTTAGCTCAGCTGGTAGAGCGCGTGACTTTTAATCCCGTGGTCGTGGGTTCGATTCCCACAGACGGCGAAACGATTATCTTTTTAATTTTAATTCTCTTGTTGCCAAACCACTTGCTTTCTGGGTTTCGCCAACACTGTCCTTACCACAGTTCAAACTACTACTACGTTCAAACCCACAAACAGTTCAAACTACTACTACGTTCACAAACCCACAAAAACAGACTTTATCTATATCTTCTCCGGTTTCGTCCGTGGGATGGCAACCTAGTCCGAACATAGAACGTGCTGTGTCCGGTTAACAAAAACAGTCCTGACTTTGCCTTTTGTCTATATCTTCTTCGGTTTCGTCCGTGCTAGGGATGAAAACCAGGTCCGAACATAGAACGTGCTGGGTCTGGGTTAAGAAATGGTAACCTGCAACTAGACCGGGCAACCTGCAACTGGACCGGGCAGGATTCGGATTCCTAGTTTGTTCGACACGTCCGAACATTGAACGTGATGAGTCCGGATTAAGAAATGGTAACCTGCAACGCGACCGGACAGAATTCGGATTTCTGGATTTCTAGTTCGTCTGATCCGTTCTCCGGTTTATTTCAAACCGAAGAACGGATCGGGTCGGACCGGATTTGGGCTCAAGTGTCCAAAAGACGGACTCGGACAGACCGGTCCGAACCCGACCTCCGAACGACCCCTTGTCATCTTCGGTCGCGTTTTTTGGGAAAATGCGTGTTCGGTCCGCATATTCCGCCTCCATATATAAGTAATAACAACATGATCTCAACATTAGTATGATATTGTCCGCTCTGGCATCTGAAGGCTCGCACGGCTTTACTTTTTGGTCCACTTCCAAAAAGCCTCATACTAGTTGTTGATGTATATTCTATACCACTAATCCTTTCCATGTATTACCGACGTGTAGGATGTGGAACTTGGTCGTTATCCTAACAGGATCCAACACAAAAATCAAAATCAAAACTGGATCTTAAAGATGGTTGTTCTTCAACAGGTACGATATCAGAGTTGCTAACGTCTTGAGAAAATGAAATCTTTAGAGAAACTTTATAACTTTTTGAGCAAACTTCTATAGCCATTTTTGCTTGAGGTACAAGGAAACAATGACTCAAAAATCTCAAGATGGTTTTTATAAGATTCTTATAAAAAACTACTTCCAAGAAGAAAGTAATAACCTTTTAACTTATATAAGTATTCTCAACAACATATCATTAAATAAAAGGATTACACGAAAAACTTAAACCTTTCAAAGCCACCCATCTTGCTTCAGATGCAAAACAAGAAAGCTTTTCTTTTTTAGTTGACCCTAACCCAAGTTGCGAACAGTGGCGGATCAAGGAATAAAATTTAAGGTATGCCCAAAAATGTTATGGAAAATTTCATTAAAATATAAATATTCGAGTATTTTATAATAAAAAGAAATATGTAAATATTCTAGTTACAATTCAAAATGAAAATGTATTCTAGTCCAAAAGTAAATGCATTCTTTCCTTACTCATGCTTTGAAAGCGTTGGATAATATCTAGATCATCAACCGTAGAAAACACTTCTTTCTCCATAAATGTCAATGAACAATCATTAAGCCATGAATCGTGAATTGAAAATTCTGTTTCTCAACTCATTCTTCACCAATATCATACGAGAAAATACTCGCTCAAAACTTGCGGTAGCAACCGGTAAGGACAAAACTCGCTTCAAAAGTCTGTACACAAATCCAAATATCTAGTGTTTTTTGTACAAATAAAAGTCTTACATAGATGTGAGATAATTTTCTTATAGAAAGGAAAACTAGGGTTTGAAAATTCCCAATTCTTTTGGTGATTTGTTGAATCAAAATTGAAGTAAAACCAAATGGAAAATTTTATTGCTTTGTTGAATGAAAATCGAAGTAAACTTCAACTAAGGAAAAATCTTACAATTTAGCAGGTGGACAAGATATTACATCAACCATATGCAAATCTTCGTGTTCATTAATCATTAACCTGCAATGAAATATGCAATCAATTCGGAATGAATGATTAACAACCATGCATACCATATAATTTTATTATAGAAAGGAAAACTAGGGTTTGAAAATCCCCATTTTTTTCAATGTTTTGTTGAATCAAAGTTGAAGTAAGTTTGAAAATCCCCAATTTTTCAATGATTTGTTGAATCAAAGTTGAAGTAAAACCCAATATCAAATTTTAATTCTTTGTAAATCGAAGTAAACTCCAATGGAAAATTCATTAACTGAATCAACTTAATATTTTATAAATAGAAAGTAAAAGAATGTAAAGAAGTGAAATAAAAGAATTTAAAGAAGTGAAATAAAAGAATTTAAAGAAGTGAAGCTTTTATTTGAGAGAAGTTGGAAAATATAGTAAAAATAAAAAGTAAAAGAATATAAAGAAGAAGTGAAATAAAAAAGTGAAATAAAAGAATTTAAAGAAAAATAGAAAGTAAAAGAATGTAAAGAAGTGAAATAAAATAATTTAAAGAAGTTAAGAAATATAATAAAAATAAAAAGTTAAAGAATTATAGAAGAAGTGAAATAAAAAAGTGGGTATCTAATAGGTGTTGAGCCCATGACCTCAAGTATACTACTTGAGAAGTTAACCACTATACTAAACTTATTTTTCTGATTTAGGGTTGTCCCGGGCATACCTATCTCCCCCCTAAATCCGCCCCTGGTTGCGAAGTTTCATCGTCGTATGGCCCCTTTTGAAGTCTTTAGAGATGTATTTAGACTGGAATTGATGGTTACTGGAGAGCTTTATTAAGAAAGGTTAGAGGTTCAAGGATAAGGAAGGGTTAAAACTTTAAGAGAAGAGAGAGAGAGATGAAGTGGAGATTTAAAGGTGGTTTTCTAAAAACAAATCTCCATACATTAATTAAAGGGTAGTGCTAAAACATATTTGCAAGAACAAAAACATATTTTAAAATCATAAACATTTATTATTTGTTTTTACAAATTTATAAACATATATATTTTTAAAGAATAATAATAATAATGATCAGAATTTGTAATTTTGTATGGACGTAGTTGCTATAACAAAGTATTTAGAAAAATATTGATATATTATACAAAATTTAAATTTTATTAAATTAAATTTGAAATAATAAAAAATATATATGGTTAGAATAGTGTTGAGCTGTTATCATAAAAAACTGTAATCGTTTCAACTTGTTTGAGCTTGAGTGCTTCAAGAATTCTTTTCAACCAAACAGCTTGACAAGCACAAGTTGTAGCAACAATAAATTCAGCTTTTGTAGTTGATAAAGTGACAATTTGTTGCTTCTTAGAAGACCATGAAATAACCCAAGTGTCCAACATAAAAAGATAGTATGAAGTGATTTTTCTATAATCTTAGTCTCCAGCATAATCAGTGTTTGTAAACCCAAACAATTCTAATATTTTTACCCTTTTTGTACAAGAGCCTTAAATCTCTAGTTCCTTGCAAATAACGAAGGATTCTCTTGGCAGCTAACAAATGTAATTATGTTGGATTCTCTATATATTTACTTATTAAACTTACATAATACATTATATTTGGTCTTGTTGCAGTTAAATACATCAAAATGCCAACAATTTGCTTGTAAAGTGTGTTTTCCACCTTCTTTCCTTCATGATCTTTGTTTAGCTTCAAACGAAACTTAGTTGGAGTGCTTACAGGATTGCAATCCTTCATTTGAAACATATCCAAGACATCTTGCACATATTTCATTTGAGATATGAAACTCCCATTAGCTGATTGTACTACTTCTATGCCAAGGAAATAATGCATCATACCAAGATCAGACATTTCAAATTCAATCATGACCAAGAGGTTGTTCTACAAATACTTGTTCCTCCAAGTTTCCACGCAAAAATACCGATTTGACATCTAGCTGAAAAATAGGCCAATAATTATGCGCCGCCAATGCGATCACCAATCTGATTGTATCATGTCTTGCAACATAAGCAAAAAAAATTGTATAGTCAATCCCATTGCTTATATCCCTTAGCTACCAAAGAGCTTTATACTTTTCAACTTCACCATTTTCTTTTAGTTTTGTTTTGAAGACCCACTTTACACCAATGGTTTTGTGCCCTTTTGAAATATTAGTGAGCTCTCAGGTATCATTTTTTTTTTCAATAGAATTAATTTCATCATCCATCATCTTCCTCATTTTTTATTCTTTAACATCACTTTCAAATGATTTAGGATCACAATATGAAAATAAAGCAAAGTGAGTTACTGGATCATCAATTTCAGTTACCTCATAGTCTCGCATCCACGCAGGCCTTTTTTCGAATATGAGGAAGAGATTGAGTTGCTACATCATTAGCTTATGTTGCTTCATCATTAGTTTCGACTACTGTTAGCAAAATTTCAGTAGCTGTTGGAGTTGCTTCTGATGAATTTTCAAGCATAAAGGTTACTGAAGTTGATTCGCCTTCAGAATTTTTGTCAAAGAAAAGAACTTGAGTAGTATCCTTTCTATTATAATTCCAAGTGTTTTCTTCATCAAAGACAACGTCTTGGCTTGTCACAATTTTATGAGTTAACATATTAAACAATTTATAAATTTGGATGTTTCATTAACACAAAAAACATATGTTCCCTTTTATCATCAAGTTTATTTTTTTTCTCATTTGGGATATGTGCATAAGCAATGCAGCAAAAAATTATAAAATAATCTACAACTCGTTTCCTTCCACTCTAAGCCTCCTTTGGCGTCATATTTTGAACAATATATGTAAGGCTTATGTTCAATATATTAATAGTCCTATTTACTGCCTCAGACAAAAAAGATTTTGGAATTCTCCATATTGCGAACAAGCTTCTCACCATATTGAGGATGGTTCTATATTTCCTCTCTGATACACCATTTTATTATGGTGTATAAGAAGCTGTTAACTCTCTTCGAATGCCATGAATGTCACAAAAAACTTTAAATTTGTTTGAGAAATATTCTCTACCACGATCTGTTCGAAGGGTCGTAATAGTTTTTTCTGTTTCATTTTCCACACGAGCCTTGAAGCTTTTAAACCCAAGTTTTTTCAAGTATAATCATTAGTGAAGGTAATTATTGACGAGGAAGAATAAAAGACAAGGGCCAAAATGCATAGAAATAAATGTATAAGGGCCGAAATGCATAGAAATAAATGTATAAGGGCCGAAATGCATAGAAATAAATGTATAAGGGCCAAAATGCATAGAAATAAGCGTATAAGAGCTGAAATGCATTAATTGTAAAGATATGGCCAAAATAGGAAGGAACCTTAGAGCAGGGACCAAAAGATGTAATTAAACCAAATTAAAGCGTGTGGGTCCGCAATTGTACTATAAAAGGACCACACACGCTTCAAGAATCTCAAGATGAATAATACGACTTTCTCTCTCTACCCTTTTAGCATCTTCTCTCTCTAGATCTACCACTCAAATATTCTTCTACTTCTAAATCCTCTGTCAACAAATCTTATCACAACAAAATCACCCTCGGATCATTTTTTAACTCTTCAGTGGCGCCGTCTGTGGGAACACGAGAGAAATCTCTGAGTCGGTCATTACTGAGGTGCTTGAGCGGACACGAGTCACAAGTTATCCTCTCCGAGTTACACGACGGCGAAGGATCCGCTCATTGTGGATATAAAGCTTTGACACGCAGGGTATTCTTGGCAGGTTATTATTGGCCAACTATTTCGGCTGATGCAAAAGATCTGGTTAAACGTTGTGACACGTGCCAGCGGTATGCTAATGTAATCCACAAGCCAGGAGCGTTGATGGAAAACATCCCAGAGGCAGTTCCTTTTGACAGATGGGGCATTGACTTGGTTGGACCTCTACCGATGGCTTCTGGGGGCAGACAGACGATAATTGTGGCCGTCGATTATTTTTCTAAGTGGGAGACAAGGTCCTACGGAAAATCTTCTTACACACTAAGGACAAGAGTTTGGGGAAGCTGGGCCCTAATTGGGAAGGTCCATATACGGTCACCGAAAGGATAAAACCAGGCACTTATCGGTTGAAAGATAAAGATGGACGATATCTCCGCTTACCTTGGAATATTGAGCATTTAAAGCTGTACCTCGATTAGCAGAGCTCGGAGAAAATATTGTATTTCTTTTCACTTTCTATGTATCCCTCGGGAAAATTTTTGGTGAGGACACAATCTTTCCTACCCTGTTAGGCACATGAAGGTTTTAATGAGGTGTTTCGGTGATCCCATTAATACAAAGTTTCTTTGCCTTTAACTATTTTTTGAGTCACAGTCACATGTGCCTCGAATTGTTGTCCCTCACACTATTTTTTGAGTCACAGTCACATGTGCCTCGAATTGTTGTCCCTCACACTATTTTTTGAGTCACAGTCGCATGTGCCTCAAATTGTTGTCCCTCATACTATTTTTTGAGTCGCAGTAACATGTGCCTCGAATTTCCGTTCTTCGAATTATTTTTTGGGACTATCGAACTATTCATCAGGTCACATTAAAGTGTGCCACGATGTTTTGGGACCTTCGAACTATTCATCGGGTCACATTAAAGTGTGCCACAATGTTTTGGGACCTTCAAATTATTCTCCGGGTTACATTAAGGTGTACCTCGAAGCAATTCTCAGTTATGAGTTAGAACATTTTCTCCTTCCAATTGTTTTCGGAGACCTTACAATTATTCGAAGGCCAAGTAGATCTGAATTTATCTAGATAAAAATTGTTCGAAGGCCAATAAATTGGAGTTCGATGGTCATTCAGTTTGAAGTTCGATGGCCTTATTACAAACATAAAACTTTATTGCAGAGATCCTGAACGTTATTCGAAGGCCAAATAAGTTGGAATTCGAAGGCTTTATTGCAAAGATAAAACTTGCTAAATTCATTTAAGTAAAAATTGTTCGAAGGTCAAGTAAGTTGGAATTTGAAAACTTTAGTGTAAGTATAAAACTTGCTGCATTTATCAAAGTACAAAATTATTCGAAGGCCAAGTAGGTTGGCATTCGAAGGCTAATAAATTGGGCGTTCGCTGGCCAATGAATCTGAAGTTCGAAGGGTCAATAAGGTATAATTCGAAGAACAAGTTGTCAACCCGAAAATCATTATGAACTTGTTCCACATACAACACATTGATAAGTCAAATATTCAGTGCTCTCACAAAGTTAAAGCAGCACAGCAACTTCCAAATCATTACAAAAAGAGGCCTTTTAGGCCATACAAAAAAAACTACCTACAGCACTTTCACTCAGTCAGCATTCTTCGAACTATCACTCCCCTCACCTTCTGAGTCTTCACTCTCACTTACAACTATTTGGGGTGGGCGAAGTTCTGGGGGGACAAGCTTCCAGAAAGGCCCCAGTTCATAGTCAGGGTGATCGGTGTATATTTGGGTCAATAAGCCGGCTCGAGTGGCAGCATCTCGAGCTTGTAAAGTCTTCGAACATGTTGCAGCATAAGCATCTGCACCCTTCTCCTTTGCCTCTTCGATTTCTGCTGGGAAACATCTGATTTTTCTCTCCAATTTATCGCGCTCTTCGACTACTTTTCGAAGAGACTCAGTACATTGCTCAAATCCATCACAGGCCTTGTGATGCCCCTTCTTGTATTCAGATATCATCAGCTCCTGGGTATTAGTCTTCTCCTTGTACAAATCCCTTTCTTGTTGGCAACACCACCTTAGCATGATCACATAGCTCTCAGAGGCAGAAAGGCGTTCGTACAGGGCATCAGTTTGGCCTTCGATCACCGCATACTCCTTCTTGGCCTCCTCGAGTTGAGAGGCAACTAGTGATGCTTTGAACTTGTAATAACTTTTACGCTTTTCGAGATGGCGCATCTTCTTTCCTCGATTCACTGAAGTATGTAGCAGCCTTCGCAGATTCATTGAAAAATCATCGTCTAAGGGGACCTCGAAGGAGCTCAAAGGAGACCCTAAATCTGCAGAATCGAATTCAGAAAAATTACCACAAGCCACGTCAGGGTGAACGAGTAATGAAGGGTTTGTTCGAGGAGCAGGGATAGGAGCCAGCCTTGGACTGCCTTCGAGGGAGGCTGGGTGAGAAGCCTCAGTCAGAGGAGAGTGCAAGGATTGGTAGGAAGTTTCCTTGGGTGATAGGCCACCCCTGTTTTCAGCATCAATTGCATCATCTTGGACTCCTCTTTCGAAGTTAGTTCCTTCATTGTTATCAGGAGTTTCTCCTCCCTCAGACTGTTCTTCGATGGGCTCAAGAAGAATACCCTTCCCCTTCAAGTCGTTTTTCCTGTTATCTTTCTTTGGTGGAAGGATGGGAGCAGGGGGAGGAGGAGTGGGATTTGTTGAAGCAACAACACTTGCTCGGGGGGCTTCAGTTGTTCGAGGGGCTTCAGTTGTTCGAGGGTTACTAGAATTCGAGGCCCCTACATTCTTCGAAGAGTGTGGCTTTTGAGTGTTAGTGACTGGTTTTGGATTTGTTGGTTGAGGTGGTACTGCTTCATCTTCTGGAGATTCTTCCAAGTGACTTTGCGACCGAGCGCGTTTGGGTAGGTAAATTGTCACATCTTGCTGGCTACACCGCTCTAATACCTCCCTCTCTGAAGGCGGCGTCATTAACTTACCCATGCTAAGGCGGTCGAGGGGATTCAGCCTCCATAGTCGACTCCTTGCCAGGTTGTCATCGGTAAAGCACCGCCGAAATCGATTATCCCATTTGTCTTTTGCCCACAGGCGAAGATTGGTGAAAATGGTTGTAGCCCCGTCGACATACTCTGTGTAGGGTTTTGATATGCCGGTCATAGCTGAAACAAATAACAAAGGATAAGAATGGTTACACAAAATATGCTGTTCGAAGCCACATGTGTCTTCGAGGGTGTCTATTTTTCGCAAACACCTATGAAATTCGAAGGAGTAATAAACTTGGAAAAATGTAGACTTACAAGTTCCAAATTCGAATATACATAATGATTCGAGGAGTATCAAGTTCGAGGAGTAAAAAGTAGATCTAGTACTTACATTTCATGGTCCACTTCAAGGAGAGCTTATGTGGATTCGAAGGAGTAGCTTCGGAGCCGGTTTCCCAGCAACCAGAGAAAAAGAGGAACTGTTGCCTCCATTTTTTATCTGCCTCCAAAAGATCTTTTAACACTTTTTGCCCCCGGTTGAATGTCAAGGAGTAGAAGGGGAAGTAAGGGTTTCGAGCAAGACCAACAAGACCAATGATTTGTTCAAGTGAAAATTCTTGGCCTGAGAGCCTTGAGGCCATAATACAAGCCATTAATGTGAACCACATATTGGGCCCAACCTGTGAGGGACAGAGATCTATTTTCGAGAGGTATTCAATAAAGAAGGGGTCTAAGGGATACCTTAGCCCCCAGTTCATGATTTCTGTGTAAACCACCACCTCATGGTCCCTCACAGATAAGGGCGTCTCTCCTTCGGAGGGAAATCTGATATTGACATATTGAGGGATGCCCCATCGAGCCCTAAGCATTGTTTCCTCTGCCTTCGAAAAATATTTATACTTGATATTGGCAAGGGCCACCATGTGCTTATTCTCAATGCCCCTAATATTATTGCCGGCAATATTGTCTAACTCCAAGGGCAAAGTAACATCCCCTTTAGACTTTGGAGCAATCCGGCGAGCTTGCTCCTCGGATATTGTCGAAGAGGACGTTGCACCGTTCGAAGGGCCTGAGGGAAGAATAATGGGCAATTTCAGTCCGAAGGACTTACTGAGAGGTTTTGTAATTTTGGGGTCTAAAGTCTGTTCATGTAAAACACGCATATCTTCGTCGGTAATAAGCGTCCTTGAGGGGGAGAATTTAGTTCCATGAATGGTCATGGATGGCGTGGAGGGCAGACTAGAAACATCTGTTCCATGTCTCCGAGGAGGACTTCCAGAGTTCTGTTGTTGATTTTGATTTTGAGGAGAACTTCCAGAATTCTGTTGCTGATTTTGGTTTCGAGGAGGGCTAGTAGAATGGTTTTGGTTTTGGTTTCGGTGAGGACTAGTTGGGTTTCGAGGAGGACTCCTCGAAGTCTGTCGGGGACTCCTCGAAGTCCGTCGAGGACTTGAAGATCTCTGGGGAGGATGTTCAATATTAGTTGGGGCAGGTGGTTCTCGAATGGTTAGGGGAGCTTCCTTGGCCCGTTTTCGATCATGCGAACCTTTTCTGTCTCTATGGGATTTCTTCCTCTTCGAACCTGATGAATGTTTGTGTGACCTCTCTTTACCCATTTCTCTAGGAGGGTTTGTTTCGCTCAGTAAGCTTTGACGAGCTACTTCACGAGGTATAATGGCGGTCAAGTTGTTCGAAGGAGGCCAAGCGCCAAAGAAGGTTGTAGTCAATGGTGGGGGATGAGGCCTTACGTCTTCACCAGCGGCAACCCTCTCTTCGAACCGTTTACTAATCAACAGCCACTCAGGAATTCGACGGGGTTTGTGCGCCAGCTTTATCTCTCTAGAAATAATTGAACAGAAGTTGCATTAATGAAGGGAAAGGTTGGTATTTATAGAAGATTAATGGGCTTTCTTGGCAAATGAAGCCCGGGGACATTTTTATGTTGTTTGCCTAGGGGTATGATGGTCCATATAGGTGGACATTGTATGGCAACCTAGCTATAGCAGAAGATGAAGAGTCTTGTGTCAGAGATTGTCATGGGAAGTGGAGGGGTTTTCTGACAAAAGAATTGGTACCGTTTCTTCAAAACTATGCTGACATCGCTGTTTGTACAATGACATCATCAATCCTAGTAACATTTTTTCGCCTAAGTACATAATTATTCGATGACTATCTGGCTGAAAAAGTTGCAAGGATTGAGGGGGCTACTCGGTATAACAGTAATTCGAAGGGATCTTTGTAAATATTCGAGGAAGTTTTCAAGCCATTCGAAGACAGAAATTCGAAGGGATCTTTACAGAAATTCGAGGAGGCTTTCAAGTTATTCAAAGAGATTTCGTGGAGCAACCTTTTGCCTAAGAAGTCTATGGCCTCAATAACACCAAGGGAGTTATGAAGTTCGAAGAGGCAACTTTTCGAAGAGATTTTGGCCGGTCAGAAGAATTATTCAGTCTTAGCAAAACAATATTTCACTAAGACTGGGGGGCTACTGATGAGGAAGAATAAAAGACAAGGGCCAAAATGCATAGAAATAAATGTATAAGGGCCGAAATGCATAGAAATAAATGTATAAGGGCCGAAATGCATAGAAATAAATGTATAAGGGCCAAAATGCATAGAAATAAGCGTATAAGAGCTGAAATGCATTAATTGTAAAGATATGGCCAAAATAGGAAGGAACCTTAGAGCAGGGACCAAAAGATGTAATTAAACCAAATTAAAGCGTGTGGGGTCCGCAATTGTACTATAAAAGGACCACACACGCTTCACGAATCTCAAGATGAATAGTACGACTTTCTCTCTTTACCTTTTAGCATTTTCTCTCTCTAGATCTACCACTCAAATATTCTTCTACTTCTAAATCCTCTGTCAACAAATCTTATCACAACAAAATCACCCTCGGATCATTTTTTAACTCTTCAGTGGCGCCGTCTGTGGGAAATCTCCCAAAGCATTTTGACATTTCGAAGCTTGAAAAGTTCGACGGGACTGAGGATCCGGACAACCACATCGAGCAGTTTAAGAACTTTATGATAAACTTCGACGATGATGATAAGCTCTTGTGCAGAGCATTCTCTCAAACCTTCAAATGAGTGGCATCCAAATGGTACAACAGGCTACCTCAGGGCTCTATTAAGAATTTTGACATGTTCTGGAATATTTTTAGACAACACTTCGTGGGGAGTAAGAAATTTCGAGCCAACGGAGACACCATAATCTACTGTCGGCAAAAAGTGGGGGAGAGCCTCAAAAACTATACCAATCGCTTTGTCAAGACCAAAACAGATATGGAGTACTGTAAGGATTTAGTAGCGCTTGCAGCATTCAGGATGGGTTTGCTCCCCGGGTTGTTGAAAGACACGGTGGCAGAAAGTCAGGCAATGACCTTCGGAGCATTGCTAGATCAAGTAGAGAAGAGGATCTTGGTGGAAGAAACCCAAGCCTCAGAGAAAGGTTCCGGAGAGCAATTGGACCATAATCAATTTCAGAGGGCTGAGCCAAGCTCTCAGGGCCCCCGATCGACCGTTCAAGCTAAAAGTACGGGTCAGTATCCTCCAAGGCAAAAATCAAACCCGCCGTACTATGGCAATCAACCAAGCCATAATCAAGGGGGGAGATACATGTCAAACAAATGGACTCGGCCCGACTACTATGCGGAGTTAACAGAAAATGTCGCTGCAATATTTGATAAAGCTAAATCTTTGGTCACGTTCAGGAAGCCCTTTCCCATACAAACACCGAGGGAGAGCAGAAGCGTTAACAAATATTGCAAGTATCACGAGGTTGTGGGCCACGACACCAAAGATTGCATAGCCTTGAAGAAGGAGATGCAGGCTCTCATCGAAAATGGAATGCTGTTGGAGTATGTCAAGAAACACTCCCAGAAAAATGCCGTGGTAAAAGCTGTCTCGAAGAACACTGACACAGCCATGGTAATTTCCGAAGGGGTTGACGATTTTGACATCGAGAAAGAGTATTTGGACCCGAAAGTCGGGAGGAACAATGTAAACTTGGTCGAAGAGGAAATTCCAAGGGGGAAGGTGGATAGTCTTTGTGCATTTTTTGAGTCCTTAGCAATCTTTGGCGGAGACACTATCGCCGGGAATTCGAACAGCTCTCGCAAAAGGCACATGGTGAATTTGACCACCCAGATCGAAGCTAGAGTCTCCGCACAAATGCATCGATCGCCTTCTCCTATTATTTGTTTTGATGATGATGATATGCGTAATGTTACAGGCCCTCATGAGGACGCTGTAGTGATCGCGGCGGGCATTACCGGGGATCAGATTCAAAAAATACTCATCGACACAGGAAGCTCTGCGAACATCCTGTTTATGAGCACCTATCGCCGCATTTCTGACCCACCGGTCATCCGAAGATCTGATAGAACGATAGTGGGCTTCACTGGTGCCACAGCGGTTGTCGTGGGAGAGTTTCAATGTATGGTGGAGTTGGGTCGTGGACCATTTAAAAAAGAAGTGGAGGTACTCTTCATTGTGGTTGACGCACCCACCTCATATAATGCTATCCTGGGACGCTCTTGGTTGTCTCGGATGCACGGCGTCATCTCCATGGTGCATCAATGTCTAAAGTACGTTATCGGGAACAATATTGGTACGGTCAGAAGTAGCCAGAAGATGGCACGAGAATGCTACCAAATCGCCCTGTCCTCCAAGGGAGTTCGAGGGGGGCCCTCTGACTCAGCATAGCAATTAAAGGGGCTACCCTCCGAGGTCATCCCTTGTGATGATCCGAGGGAGGCCCCCGGATTTCAGGTCCCGGAGGAGGATTCTGCAACACATGAGTTCGCGGCTGGCAAAGTTCTGAAAATAGGGGTCCATCTCTCCCCCGAATTTAAAGGGAAGTTAATTGCTTTTTTATCTGATAAGCTCGATATGTTCGCTTGGTGCGTGCAGGATGTCACTGGGGTGCCGACGGAGATTATATGTCACCAGCTTGCCTTGCGATCGGATGTCCGACCAATAGTCCAAAAAATGAGGCATGTCTCCCCGGAAAAGGCCTCAGCAATTTTGTTGGAGGTCGAACGACTTTTAAGTATTGGTCATATTCGTGAGTCGCACTATCCCCTATGGGCGTCAAATCCGGTGTTGGTGAGGAAGAAGAACGGCAAGTGGAGGATGTGTATCGACTTCACAGATTTAAACCGCGCTTGTCCTAAGGATCCTTTTCCTGTCCCGCGCATTGATCAATTAGTAGACTCGACCTCTGGAAATCGATTGCTATCTTTTATGGATGTTTACTCGGGCTACAATCAAATCCGATTGGCTGCTAACGATGAGGAGAGCACTTCTTTTATTACCGGGCGGGGTCTATACTGTTACAAGGTCATGCCGTTCGGGTTAAAAAACGCGGGGGCAACTTATCAGCGCATGGTTAATAAAACTTTCGAGGAGCAGATTGGGAGGAATATGAAAGCTTATATCGACGATATGTTGGTGAAGAGTGAGAAAGACGACGACCATTTCGCTGACCTCACAGAGACATTCCACAACTTGCGTAGGGTCAACCTCAAGCTCAATCCAAAAAAGTGTATTTTTGGAGTACGGTCGGGTAAATTCCTTGGCTACATGATCAGTGAAAAAGGCATTGAGGCGGACCCAGAGCAGTTAAGAGCGTTGATCACCATGAGCCCTCCTCGAAACATTAAAGAGGTGCAAATCCTGACAGGGCGATTGGCTGCCCTAAATCGATTCATTTCCCGCTCGTCGGACAAGTGTGCCCCGTTCTTTAAAGTATTGCGGAATGCCAAGCAATTTTGTTGGACCGAAGAATGTTCGACGGCATTTTGACAAATTCAGGAGTATCTAACCTCTCCGGAAGTTTTATCTAAACCCTTAGTAGGGGAGACACTGATTGTTTACGTAGCGATATCCACGTGTGCTGTCAGTGTCGTTCTCCTCCGAGAAGCTGACTCTCTTCTGAGGCCAATTTATTATGTCAGCAAGAGTTTGCTGGACGCCGAAAAGCGATATCTTACCTTGGAGAAGGTGGCTTTGGCGTTAGTCACCGCAGCGCGAAAGATGAGGCCTTACTTTCAAGCCCATCCCATTGTGGTTCGAACAACGTTTCCCCTGAAGAGTCTATTACAAAGACCAGACATCTCTGGCAGGATGACTAAGTGGTCCGTAGAGTTGGGAGACTTTGACATAACATTTGAGCCTCGCACAGCGATAAAGGCATAGGTTTTAGCAGATTTTCTGGTTGAATTCCACTCCGACAGGGACGAACAGGAGGTATCTGACATAGTTGCCGAGGAACAGTGGGTAGTACGGACGGATGGGGGGTGGAACGTATCAGGCTGCGGGGCAGGTGTTCAGTTAATATCCCCGCAAGGGGTCGCTATGTTCCAAGCCATCCGTTTTGGTTTCAAAGCTACTAATAATGAGGCTGAGTATGAAGCAGCTTTAGCCGGCCTACGCTTAGCTCAGATATACGGGGCTCGACGGATAAAGCTGGTCAGTGATTCTCAGTTGGTAATAAATCAGGTTTCGGGGGAGTCCGAGGCGAGAAAGGAAACACTGGTACAATACTTGAAACTGATGAAAGATTTGGCGTCGGGTTTTGAGGACGTTAAGTTCGAACATGTCCGACGAGAATTGAATGCTGTCTCGGATTCTCTTGCTTCTGCTTCGCGGACAGAAGGCTATCCCTGGGTTTTGGTCCAGCATGCCCGTCGATCTCAATCGGTAAAGACCATGTGATGAACGTCTCGGAGGGAAATCGTGCGATCACACCTGACTGGAGAACAGTCCTCATTGATTTTTTGGCTCATGACATTTTGCCCGCCGACAAATATGAAGCCAGAAAAGTTAGATTTAAGTCGCACGGTTACATTTTGCTGGACGGGTCGCTGTATAAGAAATCTCTGAGTCGGCCATTACTGAGGTGCTTGAGCGGACACGAGTCACAAGTTATCCTCTCCGAGTTACACGACGGCGAAGGATCCGCTCATTGTGGATATAAAGCTTTGACACGCAGGGTATTCTTGGCAGGTTATTATTGGCCAACTATTTCGGCTGATGCAAAAGATCTGGTTAAACGTTGTGACACGTGCCAGCGGTATGCTAATGTAATCCACAAGCCAGGAGCGTTGATGTAAAGCATCCCAGAGGCAGTTCCTTTTGACAGATGGGGCATTGACTTGGTTGGACCTCTACCGATGGCTTATGGGGGCAGACAGACGATAATTGTGGCCGTCGATTATTTTTCTAAGTGGGTGGAAGCTGAGCCACTTGCGGGCACGAAAGCCAAGGATGTGATCAAATTTGTTTTGTCTAATATCTGTTGTCGTTTTGGTGTACCATTGCAGATTACTACGGACAATGGACCACAGTTTGATAACAAAGAATTTCAGAGTTTTTGTGTGTCAAGGGGCATACGACAATGTTTCTCGGCACCATTTCACCCTCAGGCAAATGGCCAGGTGGAAGTAACTAATCGCACAATCCTCGACGGGCTGAGAAAGAACTTAGAAGGTAAGGCAGGAAAATGGCCCGACTATTTACAGGAGGTGTTGTGGGCATATCGAACGACCCCGCGAACAGCCACCGCTGTGACCCCTTTCGCTTTAGTTTATGGAATGGATGCCGTGGTCCCTCCAGAGATCCTCTTCCCTTCACATCGAATAGCAACTTATGACTCAGACACCAATAAAGAGCATAGAGCGTTGGCTTTAGACTTGGTGGAGGAAAAGAGGCAACATGCGCAGCTGACTTCCCTTCATTATCAAACTCTTATGCGGAGCCGATATGCATCCAAAGTCAACCATAGGGATTTTCAGGTGGGAGACAAGGTCCTACGGAAAATCTTCTTACACACTAAGGACAAGAGTTTGGGGAAGCTGGGCCCTAATTGGGAAGGTCCATATACGGTCACCGAAAGGATAAAACCAGGTACTTATCGGTTGAAAGATAAAGATGGACGATATCTCCGCTTACCTTGGAATATTGAGCATTTAAAGCTGTACCTCGATTAGCAGAGCTCGGAGAAAGTATTGTATTTCTTTTCACTTTCTATGTATCCCTCGGGAAAATTTTTGGTGAGGACACACTCTTTCCTACCCTGTTAGGCACAGGAAGGTTTTAATGAGGTGTTTCGGTGATCCCATTAATACAAAGTTTCTTTGCCTTTAACTATTTTTTGAGTCACAGTCACATGTGCCTCGAATTGTTGTCCCTCACACTATTTTTTGAGTCACAGTCACATGTGCCTCGAATTGTTGTCCCTCACACTATTTTTTTAGTCACAGTCGCATGTGCCTCAAATTGTTGTCCCTCATACTATTTTTTGAGTCGCAGTAACATGTGCCTCGAATTTCCGTTCTTCGAATTATTTTTTGGGACTATCGAACTATTCATCAGGTCACATTAAAGTGTGCCACGATGTTTTGGGACCTTCGAACTATTCATCGGGTCACATTAAAGTGTGCCACGATGTTTTGGGACCTTCAAATTATTCTCCGGGTTACATTAAGGTGTACCTCGAAGCAATTCTCAGTTATGAGTTAGAACATTTTCTCCTTCCAATTGTTTTCGGAGACCTTACAATTATTCGAAGGCCAAGTAGATCGGAATTTATCTAGATAAAAATTGTTCGAAGGCCAATAAATTGGAGTTCGATGGTCATTCAGTTTGAAGTTCGATGGCCTTATTACAAACATAAAACTTTATTGCAGAGATCCTGAGCGTTATTCGAAGGCCAAATAAGTTGGAATTCGAAGGCTTTATTGCAAAGATAAAACTTGCTAAATTCATTTAAGTAAAAATTGTTCGAAGGTCAAGTAAGTTGGAATTTGAAAACTTTAGTGTAAGTATAAAACTTGCTGCATTTATCAAAGTACAATATTATTCGAAGGCCAAGTAGGTTGGCATTCGAAGGCTAATAAATTGGGTGTTCGCTGGCCAATGAATCTGAAGTTCGAAGGGTCAATAAGGTATAATTCGAAGAACAAGTTGTCAACCCGAAAATCATTATGAACTTGTTCCACATACAACACATTGATAAGTCAAATATTCAGTGCTCTCACAAAGTTAAAGCAGCACAGCAAGTTCCAAATCATTACAAAAAGAGGCCTTTTAGGCCATACAAAAAAAACTACCTACAGCACTTTCACTCAGTCAGCATTCTTCAAACTATCACTCCCCTCACCTTCTGAGTCTTCACTCTCATTTACAACTATTTGGGGTGGGCGAAGTTCTGGGGGGACAAGCTTCCAGAAAGGCCCCAGTTCATAGTCAGGGTGATCGGTGTATATTTGGGTCAATAAGCCGGCTCGAGTGGCAGCATCTCGAGCTTGTAAAGTCTTCGAACATGTTGCAGCATAAGCATCTGCACCCTTCTCCTTTTCCTCTTCGATTTCTGCTGGGAAACATCTGATTTTTCTCTCCAATTTATCGCTCTCTTCGACTACTTTTCGAAGAGACTCTGTACATTTCTCAAATCCATCACAGGCCTTGCGATGCCCCTTTTTGTATTCAGATATCATCAGCTCCTGGGTATTAGTCTTCTCCTTGTACAAATCCCTTTCTTGTTGGCAACACCTCTCTAGCATGATCACATAGCTCTCAGAGGCAGAAAGGCGTTCGTACAGGGCATCAGCTTGGCCTTCGATCACTGCATACTCCTTCTTGGCCTCCTCGAGTTGAGAGGCAACTAGTGATGCTTTGAACTTGTAATAATTTTTACGCTTTTCGAGATGGCACATCTTATTTCCTCGATTCACTGAAGTATGTAGCAGCCTTCGCAGATTCATTGAAAAATCATCGTCTAAGGGGACCTCGAAGGAGCTCGAAGGAGACCCTAAATCTGCAGAATCGAATTCAGAAAAATTACCACAAGCCACGTCAGGGTGAACGAGTAATGGAGGGTTTGTTCGAGGAGCAGGGATAGGAGCCAGCCTTGGACTGCCTTCGAGGGAGGTTGGGTGAGAAGCCTCAGTCAGAGGAGAGTGCAAGGATTGGTAGGAAGTTTCCTTGGGTGATAGGCCACCCCTGTTTTCAGAATCAATTGCATCATCTTGGACTCCTCTTTTGAAGTTAGTTCCTTCATTGTTATCAGGAGTTTCTCCTCCCTCAGACTGTTCTTCGATGGGTTCAAGAAGAATACCCTTCCCCTTCAAGTCGTTTTTCCTGTTATCTTTCTTTGGTGGAAGGATGGGAGCAGGGGGAGGAGGAGTGAGATTTGTTGAAGCAACAACACTTGCTCGGGGGGCTTCAGTTGTTCGAGGGGCTTCAGTTGTTCGAGGGTTACTAGAACTCGAGGCCCCTACATTCTTCGAAGAGTGTGGCTTTTGAGTGTTAGTGACTGGTTTTGGATTTGTTGGTTGAGGTGGTACTGCTTCATCTTCTGGAGATTCTTCCAAGTGACTTTGCGACCGAGCGCGTTTGGGTAGGTAAATTGTCACATCTTGCTGGCTACACCGCTCTAATACCTCCCTCTCCGAAGGCGGCGTCATTAACTTACCCATGCTAAGGCGGTCGAGGGGATTCAGCCTCCATAGTCGACTCCTTGCCATGTTGTCATCGGTAAAGCACCGCCGAAATCGATTATCCCATTTGTCTTTTGCCCACAGGCGAAGATTGGTGAAAATGGTTGTAGCCCCCTCGACATACTCTGTGTAGGGTTTTGATATGCCGGTCATAGCTGAAACAAATAACAAAGGATAAGAATGGTTACACAAAATATGCTGTTCGAAGCCACATGTGTCTTCGAGGGTGTCTATTTTTTGCAAACACCTATGAAATTCGAAGGAGTAATAAACTTGGAAAAATATAGACTTACAAGTTCCAAATTCGAATATACATAATGATTCGAGGAATATCAAGTTCGATGAGTAAAAAGTAGAGCTAGTACTTACATTTCATGGTCCACTTCAATGAGAGCTTATGTGGATTCGAAGGAGTAGCTTCGGAGCCGGTTTCCCAGCAACCAGAGAAAAAGAGGAACTATTGCCTCCATTTTTTATCTGCCTCCAAAAGATCTTTCAACACTTTTTGCCCCCGGTTGAATGTCAAAGAGTAGAAGGGGAAGTAAGGGTTTCGAGCAAGACCAGCAAGACCAATGATTTGTTCCAGTGAAAATTCTTGGCCTGAGAGCCTTGAGGCCATAATACAAGCCATTAATGTGAACCACATATTGGGCCCAACCTGTGAGGGACAGAGATCTATTTTCGAGAGGTATTCAATAAAGAAGGGGTCTAAGGGATACCTTAGCCCCCAGTTCATGATTTCTGTGTAAACCACCACCTCATGGTCCCTCACAGATAAGGGCGTCTCTCCTTCGGAGGGAAATCTGATATTGACATATTGAGGGATGCCCCATCGAGCCCTAAGCATTGTTTCCTCTGCCTTCGAAAAATATTTATACTTGATATTGGCAAGGGCCACCATGTGCTTATTCTCAATGCCCCTAATATTATTGCCGGTAATATTGTCTAACTCAAAGGGCAAAGTAACATCCCCTTTAGACTTTGGAGCAATCCGGCGAGCTTGCTCATCGGATATTGTCGAAGAGGACGTTGCACCGTTCGAAGGGCCTGAGGGAAGAATAATGGGCAATTTCTGTCCGAAGGACTTACTGAGAGGTTTTGTAATTTTGGGGTCTAAAGTCTGTTCATGTAAAACACGCATATCTTCGTCGGTAATAAGCGTCCTTGAGGGGGAGAATTGAGTGCCATGAATGGTCATGGATGGCGTGTAGGGCAGACTAGAAACATCTGTTCCATGTCTCCGAGGAGGACTTCCAGAGTTCTGTTGTTGATTTTGATTTTGAGGAGAACTTCCAGAATTCTGTTGCTGATTTTGGTTTCGAGGAGGGCTAGCAGAATCGTTTTGGTTTTGGTTTCGGCGAGGACTAGTTGGGTTTCGAGGAGGACTCCTCGAAGTCTGTCGGGGACTCCTCGAAGTCCGTCGAGGACTTGAAGATCTCTGGGGAGGATGTTCAATATTAGTTGGGGCAGGTGGTTCTCGAATGGTTAGGGGAGCTTCCTTGGCCCGTTTTCGATCATGCGAACCTTTTCTGTCTCTATGGGATTTATTCCTCTTCGAACCTGATGAATGTTTGTGTGACCTCTCTTTACCCATTTCTCTAGGAGGGTTTGTTTCGCTCAGTAAGCTTTGACGAGCTACTTCACGAGGTATAATGGCGGTCGAGTTGTTCGAAGGAGGCCAAGCGCCAAAGAAGGTTGTAGTCAATGGTGGGGGATGAGGCCTTACGTCTTCACCAGCGGCAACCCTCTCTTCGAACCGTTTACTAATCAACAGCCACTCAGGAATTCGACGGGGTTTGTGCGCCAGCTTTATCTCTCTAGAAATAATTGAACAGAAGTTGCATTAATGAAGGGAAAGGTTGGTATTTATAGAAGATTAATGGGCTTTCTTGGCAAATGAAGCCCGAGGACATTTTTATGTTGTTTGCCTAGGGGTATGGTGGTCCATATAGGTGGACATTGTATGGCAACCTAGCTATAGCAGAAGATGAAGAGTCTTGTGTCAGAGATTGTCATGGGAAGTGGAGGGGTTTTCTGACAAAAGAATTGGTACCGTTTCTTCAAAACTATGCTGACATCGCTGTTTGTACAATGACATCATCAATCCTAGCAACATTTTTTCGCCTAAGTACATAATTATTCGATGACTATCTGGCTGAAAAAGTTGCAAGGATTGAGGGGGCTACTCGGTATAACAGAAATTCGAAGGGATCTTTGTAAATATTCGAGGAAGTTTTCAAGCCATTCGAAGACAGAAATTCGAAGGGATCTTTACAGAAATTCGAGGAGGCTTTCAAGTTATTCAAAGAGATTTCGTGGAGCAACCTTTTGCCTAAGAAGTCTATGGCCTCAATAACACCAAGGGAGTTATGAAGTTCGAAGAGGCAACTTTTCGAAGAGATTTTGGCCGGTCAGAAGAATTATTCAGTCTTAGCAAAACAATTTTTCACTAAGACTGGGGGGCTACTGATGAGGAAGAATAAAAGACAAGGGCCAAAATGTATAGAAATAAATGTATAAGGGCCGAAATGCATAGAAATAAATGTATAAGGGCCGAAATGCATAGAAATAAATGTATAAGGGCCAAAATGCATAGAAATAAGCGTATAAGAGCTGAAATGCATTAATTGTAAAGATATGGCCAAAATAGGAAGGAACCTTAGAGCAGGGACCAAAAGATGTAATTAAACCAAATTAAAGCGTGTGGGTCCGCAATTGTATTATAAAAGGACCACACACGCTTCACGAATCTCAAGATGAATAGTACGACTTTCTCTCTCTACCCTTTTAGCATTTTCTCTCTCTAGATCTACCACTCAAATATTCTTCTACTTCTAAATCCTCTGTCAACAAATCTTATCACAACAAAATCACCCTCGGATCATTTTTTAACTCTTCAATTATAAATCTTCTATATCCATTAGAAATGGGTGTTATCGGGCAACAAATATCAGAATGAATTAGCTCCAAAACTTATTTTGCTCGCCATGACTTCCCTTGAGTAAATTGAGAACGATGTTGTTTTCCAACAACATATTATTCACAAACTTGGGTTGGAATATTAATATGAGAAAGACCTATCATCAGATTTTTATGTTAGAGGATCTTCAATCCGCTAAAACTCAAGTGGCCATAACGAAAATGCCACAACCAAGAAGGATCTTTTATTTCGTCTACCAAACAAGTTTGCACACCTTCAATCTTTAATGAAAACAAAATGTTTGACCTCATTGGCACAACAACAATAACTCCTCTAGTAGGATCATAAATATCACGAACATCCTTTTGAATAATGATTATATAACCATTTTCTAGCAACTCACCAGCACTTAACAAATTAATTTTCAACTCAGGAACATAAAAAACATTAGAGATTATTTCCACAAAACCATTATTGGTTCTTATCTTAGTATTACCCTTTCCCATCACCTTCATAGTGGAACAATCACCAAAACTTACAGAAGGATGAAAGTTTTCATTTAAATAACAAAAAGAAGAATTACTTCTACACATGTGGTTACTGCAGCTCGTATTAAAAAATTACAAATTAATTTCCTTATATAGACCAAAGAGAAAATAAAAAATATCAAATCTAATGTTTCAAATATTTTGTTATCTATTAATAATTAATACATAATTTTGATAACTAAATTTTGTAATTTTAGCTTAAAGTTTCATAAATAATGTTAAATAATTTATCATTTTATGTAATATCAATTTTACAAGTACCCGTTGAGTATCTAGTGGGTCAAATTCGGATTAGGTATCCACATGAAAGTTTTAAAACCGACAACTTGACCCAAAAGCCGACGCGTAGTAAATTTTTAAAACCACATTTGTCCGTGATAAACTTTTAAAACCCATAACCCATCCGCTCGGTTCGGGTACTCATGAATTCGAAAAAAAATATCATCCTTAATTTAGATAATATAGTATCCATATTTAAGATCTTATTGGTGGGATTGAGATCACGTAGTTGTTTATTTAATATGCATGATTAAAGTTACATGTCTGATTTTTGAAAATTTTAGTCAAAACTTTAATTAAGACCAATTTAGGATTTTTGTTTTCAGAATAGATGATTTACACAATAAAAAAAGTTTTGTTGTTGCAACAACCACTTTCAGTCAGCTAATTCGTCAAGGCAAACATTGTGTTTTCGTGACAATTTAGCACCAATCATAGTTTTATCGCCACACCCTCTGTTGTTTGCCGTGACACCCCTTGTTGTTTGTCGTGATGACTAGCCCCTGCACATATGCCAATTTTTATTCTTTTTTTATCTATGTTTGTATGTGAGTTTGCTTCCCACAATATTTTCATAGTATACATCAAACCAATTCAGTTCTTAAGTAATATTATTTCCGACGACATGTTTCTCATTTCAGCATTGATCGTTATAAAAATAGTTCGAATTCGGGTCTGATTGATTCACGTATGGAAAGAGTAAACGCTTGAAAAGGTAAAGATAAAGTAGTGAGAGAAATTAACCAATAATTCGTCCATTTCCCAAAAAGGTGGGGTTCCCTTATATAGTAACAACGGTGCACCCTTATTTTGCACTAGTGGTCCTTCAAATTAGATCTTTGTATTTATTATATCTTTTTGCTTTATATTTTCTTATTTGCTAATTGAGGTTACATCTTCCTGAGGTTATTTATATTAAATTACAAATTTCTACCCTCGGTCAGGTCATACATTTACGTCGAGCTCGATAACGCGACCCAATATTTTATTACCGTATTAAGCATGATAAGTTTGTTCGAACTACCATGTATATGATGTCATGTTCAGATATTTTTCCATGTTTGGATGAAGTGCTAAGCGTTTATGGCTATGAAGTTATATAGTCCCATCTATATGTGCATTGAGAATTATTTAGTGTTGAAAATGTATGACATTTATAATGGGAAGTATTTACCTATCTGCATTGGCGCTTGGACTTTGTGATGTATGAGGTGATGACCTGCACGCCAAGAGATTGGTTTTTTGAGTTTTGGAGTTTTGAATGACATTAAACTATTCTAAGGTATCTACATTTTTCATAGGATATTTTGCATCCTAAAGATTTCTTCAATTTTTCGCAACGTAATAAAATATAACGTAAAAACAATTCAAGGACTTTTGATTCCACTCATTTAAGTATCGATTTATGCGTGTCGCTCAAGAGTTACTCCAAAGACCATCGTCTGGATTATGTAGATTCTCAAATAAAAACCCTCACAACCTATCCTGCATACCATCCGGATAAGCGAAATGGATTATGGCTTATCGTTAATTCTTCAGTCTCTTTCTCGTATCCTTTCTACATGAGAGAAATCAGTCTCATGAAATTTAATCAATGGTGTGGATACCCTTTAGTTGTAACCATGTTTGGACAAGTTTTCTTAAATTTTCGACCTGTAGATTCCAAGTTTTCAATTGGATATATTACATTGTCATTCTTATGTTAAGAGTCCAATGCTATCAACTTGAAATTGCAAGTTCTCAATTATTTTCTAAGTTTGGCATTGTTTTTAAAGTATCCACCTCAAATTAAAGAATTTTAACTAAATAATCATTACCTATTAAATTATAAATTTTATTTTTAGGTTCTTAATAAAATTTTATGTTTATTAAATTTAACGTTTTCATCATTTTTTCTAAACTGATAGTTTTAAAGTTTTGGATTGGTTTCACTTATTTCTAAATTGAAAATATTATAATACCAATCGGTTGGGTCTTTGTTTTTTCTTTATTTATTCTATAATTTTTTATTTATATATATTAAATTGATAATAAATCCAGTGTATATATCCAAAATCATTTCAACTAGTTGCGGAGTTAGTTTACTGGTTATTTATTTAATTAAATTTGTTTAAAATAATCAAAATTGTTTTTTTATATTATCTTATTATTTTTAAATTGTTATTTTGATTTGGAATTCTTAAAATATAAAAAACTAAGATAGTAATAAAAATAAAAATATTTAAATATCTTAAAATTACTACACAGATAAAAAATGACATAACTAAAATGATTTCAAACTTCTTAAGCGTATGGATGAAAAATAAAAACTCCATACTAACCTTGTTGTACTATATTTATTTCTTTAATTCTTAGGTACATCTGTCACCAAGCCGTCTTAGCTCAGCTGGTAGAGCGCGTGACTTTTAATCCCGTGGTCGTGGGTTCGATTCCCACAGACGGCGAGCTTGAATTTCACTTCTTTTAATTTTTTGTTCCTGCTAAGCAAACACAGACAGTAAGAGAACCATACAGTAGTTAAAGCAGACAAAGTAGTTTCTTTCCTTCTTACCAAAGAAAGAGTGTACAACAAGTCATCTCTTTTTGTTCTTATCTTTTCCACAAAAGAACAATGAACCTAAACTAAACATGATTCCTGAAACATTCAAAATAGGACAAAACATAACACCCTTACTAATACAATGATTCCCATAACTTTTATTCAATGATGGTTTTCCATAACTCGACGAATTCTGTAGTTTCGTAACCACTTGCTTACTCGGTCTCGCCAACGCTGTCCTTGTCCTTGATCCCGTTGAGTTACTTCTCGATAGAAGTGGTAAAAAACATAAACTCCTTCGGTAACCATTGCCACATTTCAAACTACAACTAGGTTTAAATCCGCAAAAAGAGTTCTGAATTTGTCGAATTTGTCTTTCGTTTAAATCTTCTCCTGTTTCGTCCCTTGTTATCTTTATGTTCTTTACTGGTGTTGAGGTTTTGTTTACTTCAGGACTCTCGAGACTATTTTTGATATCTAGACCGAGATGTTTGGTTTTTTTCTTGATTTCCATTGGAAGAATCTTTCCATCTGAGAAAAGTTCATCCGCAGACCAAGATTCTTGGTCGCTACGGCCAACACAGAAATTAAAATCAAAACTGGATCTTAAAGGTGGTCGGTTTTCAACAGGTACGATATCGGAGCTGCTGACGTCGTGAGAAAATGAAATCCTTGGAGAAACGTGACAACTGTTTGAGCAAACTTCAATAGCCATTTTTGCTTGAGGTACAAGAAAGCAAGAAAGCAAGAAAGTTCAAGATGGTTTTTATAAATTTCTTATCAAAATCTAATTCTAAGAAGAAATCAATAACCTTATAAGTTAGATATGTATTTTCAGCAACATATCATTAGATAAAAGGATTACAAGAAAACTTTCAGCGCAAGAAAGTGAATAAAAGTTTTGAAGAACTTAGAGTACCAATAGATTGGAATTAATGGGACTGAAGAGGCAATTTATGAAGAGAGATTGAAGGCCAAAAGATAAGGAAAGGAGAGAGTTTGAGAAAATAATGAGACGTTGAGAGAGATATAAGCACAAAAACACCGGCCATTATTCATTGTCTTGTGGGTGGGGTTACTTGGTATTATATCTACAAGCCATTAAACCAGTCTCGAGAAGAGTTGCCTGAAACATTTCATAAAGGATATGAAAATTGGCTTCAGAAAAATAATTTATCCTTTAAAAAGTAAATGCTGTTTTTCAAAGGAATCTACGTATATAAAAACAATATTAATTGAGTCGAGCTATTTCACTCAAACAATCTATTTATAGTCTACCAAATTAATTTAACATCTATCGAATAAATATCAAAAGGACATAATTTGTATTAGCAAAACACTAACAATGGTCATAATTTTTAACCATTAATTTTACGTCGGCAAGACACTGATGAGTAAAATCCTCCTAACACTGATGAGTAAAATCCTCCTAAGAAAACGTAGTATCAACTTTCAAGACCAACAATGTGGTCATGTTCCTCCCTCGTCCAAATCTTTAAAATAATTTTTTTTATTATTTTCCAAAACATTTTAGCAAAAGTTGCCTAACATGTCTTTTATATAAAATTCCATCAAAGAGAACAATATATTTAGTAGCGGGCAACGCAAAGCTCAGGCATGACACTTATATGATGGTAAACTATCATCATTAAAAAAAAAAGTAGTTATTCTCGTCATCAATCACTATCATCAATTGATAATAGTTTTTTATATTCAATATTTATTAAAACGGACAACATCTCATTTACTATTATTAACGGATTATCATTCACACGACCAAACTTTTCTAAAAAATACGTTTTTATTATTATTTTATACTCTTCGAACTTTCTCGTATATGAATTTTTCAAAATTCTTCTCCATTGTTTCACTGCTTCCAAATACTTCCTCGTGTTTTCTTGTTAATTTCATTGAGAATGATCAACCACCAATTGAGAATGATCAACCACCAATTGAGAATGAGATAACAAATAAAAGTTTTTCTCTCCACAAATACGAGCTAATCTCATTCATGATAATACAACTTTATAATCTCCTTCATTGTTAGTAGAAGAGAACTTAAATTTAAGGGCTTGTTTAATTTCTTATTTCTTAGGTGCGACCAAAGTCTCACATCCCACATCGGTCATACATGGGAAGAAAGAATAATATATAATTAAAGTATATATCAATATTAGTATGAAGTGTTTTGGAAGTGGGCCGAAAGCAAAGTCGTCCGGGCCTTCAGGCCCAAAGAGGATAATATCACACTTGATTGGAGTGTATCAAGAATAATACATATCATCAAGCAGCGTGACTTGATTTGAGTGTATTAAAGACGGTGTTACTTGATTCAAGTGGAAGCAAAACAGTATCCTCTAATACGAGGTGAGCTAGTGGCTCTATGGTTCAAGTAGTC
This sequence comes from Limnanthes douglasii subsp. nivea, assembly GCA_036936605.1. Classification (NCBI taxonomy): domain Eukaryota; kingdom Viridiplantae; phylum Streptophyta; class Magnoliopsida; order Brassicales; family Limnanthaceae; genus Limnanthes; species Limnanthes douglasii. The sequence continues at coordinate 281,914,773 of JAUPFV010000004.1, forward strand.
CCCAACCTGATTAGAGTGGATTGATGAAAGTCAATTCAGAGGAGGCTATAAAGGGGTACTTTGTTCGAGAGGAGGATTTGTTATTGTGGCGATCAAAAGTCGTCCCACTACATCCGTAGTGGCTTTATGGTTCAAGTAGTCCACAACCTGATTAGAGTGGGTGGATGAAAGTCAATAGAGAGGAGGCTATAAAGCGGTACTTTTTTCGAAAGGAGGATTTGTTATTGTGGCGATCAAAAGTCATCCCACATCCCGCATCGGTTAAACACGGGAATGATCATTGATATATATCTCCTAGTTTGGAGTGCATGTAGCTCATCAAACGATGTGATTTGATTGAAGTGTATCAAGACGGTGGTACTTGATTCAATTAGAAATAAGAAGCAATACATTATGGTCTAATAAGAGGTGAGCTGCTACATCTGTAGTGGCTGTATGGTTCAGATAGCCCCCAACCTGATTAGAGTGGACGAATGAAAGTCAATTGAGAGGAGGCTATAAAGTGGTACTTTTTTTGAGAGGAGGATTTGTTATTATGACGACCAAAGTCCCATATCCCTCATCGGTTAAACACGGGAAAGATCATTGGTATATAAGTAAGAATATATCTCAACTGGTATAAGGCCTTTTGAAAGTTGACCAAAAGCATTGAAAGTATATCAAAACAAAAACCACGCGGGTCTTCGGCTCCAAAGCGGACAATATCATACTAGTGTGGATGTCGGTTGTTCTGTACTTATATACGGAGGCGGAATATAAGTTCTCCCCCTAGAACTGTTAAGACAACACCAACCCTACTACCATTTACACTGGAAGCCTTGTTGGCTTGAACAATCCATTCCTTATTCCAGAAATTATTTTACATCGGTTTATCTTCCTCTATTTTATTTCTATCCTCCGGAAACTTGTTGATAAACTCAACCATGATAAATTCAACCATCACTTTTTTCTTTATTTATGTTTTAGGTTCAAACTTAATTTTATATTCACTCAATGTAATTGACCACTTTGTTAATCTTCTAAAAACATCCATTTTCGGAAGCACGCTTTTCAAAGAGAAATATATTCTAACAATAATGACATGTGTTTGAAAATATGGCCGCATTTTCCTCGCAAATTCAATTAAACCAAAAGTTAATTTTTCTAAATTGAAGTATCTAGTTTATCCATTGACTGATGTCTTACTCATATAATATTTGAATTCCATATTCTTCCTTTATTAGCACAACAATAAAGACAAACTTAAAAACTGCCAAATATGAAAATAAATGCCCCTTCTTTTGGCGTTGTCAAGATTTCAGGTGAACTCGTATATTGCTTTAAATAATTAAATGTTTTAGTACAATCATCATTCCAAGAAAATCTGATGGCCGCTCTTACAATGTCAAAAAATAGATGTGCTTTATTCGACGTTCTTGAATTAAATCTTGACAAAACAACTAATCTTCATGTGAACTTTAGTACTTATTTGATTGATTTTAATGGAGACATTTTCAATAATGCTTTCAATTGACTTGGATCAGCTTCATTTTTTTACTATTACAAAACCGAGAAACTTGCCTCATTTTATCCCAAATGAACATTTTACTGGATTCAACTTTATGTCATACTTTCCTAAATTCTTAAAAGTTTCATACAATGTTTCTACATTATCATTTTCTTTATTACTCTTAATTATCATATCATATATAGAAGCTTCCAAATTCATGCACAACTATTTAGCAAAATACGATTAACAAGTCTTTGATATATTGCTGCAATTTCTAAACCAAATGATATTAGTTTCCTTTTTTCGTCGTAGAAGTTGTACTTTATTCCTATTTGGATGCAATCAATTTGATTATAACCTGAATAAGCATCCATGAAAGAGAGATACTCATTACTAGTCAAGTATATTTTAATTGATCAATTCTGTGAAAAAGAAAAATAATTCTTGGACAAACTCGATTAAGATCAATAAAATCAACATCTATCTTGTATTGCCTATTTTTATTTCTAACAAACACCAGATTTGCGAACCATGTCAGATAATTTGATTCTCTAATATGTGTTACTTTTAATAATCGATAAACATCTTTAACAATAGTTTCTAATTTTCAACCGAAAGATCTTCTTTTCCAATAGATAGGTCTCAACCTATTATCTATTTTTTATCTCATAACAAATAACCGACCGACTAACTCTATTAACATAAGAAATATCCCTATAATTTTCATACATTTTCCGTTGGTTAAAAAACAATCCTCTATTGTTTCTAGAGCTAAGTCTCATTTAACACCTCTTGTGGATCATCAGTTTCATCCTCTTTTATTGTTACAAAAGGTTAACAAGATTCTTCTATTATCACATCTCTTGAAGACATTTGACATTGTGAAACTATCACATATTCTGGAAGCTTAAGACAAATAATAACAATTTTTAGTTGTCTACTAGTTTTCTAGAATTATTCTTATTCGTCTTTTGATCACATATTCAATGCATTTAAGAAAATATAATGCTAAAGCTTCCATTTTATGTATCCAAGGTCGTTATAAATTCTCATTGTATGAACTTGGAGCCTCAGCAATCATAAACAACGTAGTTACAACTTTTTCCATTTCCTATTTCCCGATGACCATAATTAATTTCCCCTCTCACTAGATAAACGAGTAAAACTAACCAAACTTCTATCAGTTTTCTTGAATAGTATAACACTAATCATTTGATTGTAACTTATTTTATAAATCACATTAGCCAAAATCCTAATGTCACCCATTGTGTTTCTCATAATTACCCCAACAATCAAAAGGGTTACCAACAATATATAAATTAATGATCTGACTAAATCTTCACTGGTAAATGACAAATTTAAAGCACGATCATCAAGTAAATGTAAAGATGATTCATTTAGTGAATTAATTTTTATATTTTTTTCCCAATAAAGTTTATTCTTAAAAAAAATTATTGTTCAATTTCTTGTACCTTACTATTCCTATTAATGACGTAACAAATATTTATAAAATATTATTCAAATATTCATTTTTCAAATATTCTTTCTTCGAATCTTGATCTAGTCATCACCATTTGGTAAGTAAAGAATTTATTTGAAGAAAATGTTCTCACAGATTCCACTAATGATAAGAGGACTTCTTCCTTAGAATATTGTCAAAGTGATAAGACTAAAAATTATCAAAAATGTATCTTATTTTACATGTCGGCCATCTATTACAAAAAATTATTATTTTACCATTTAAATTTTATTTGGATTATAGTGATATCTTACACTTATACTGTGAGAAATCCACTACTTTATACATTGGTGATATTTCCATCTTGTTATGTTATTATGTTTTTTTACCGGCGTTTTTAACCAACTTTTTATTAGAGATAGCAACGGGGCGGATCGGGGGCGGGTACCTATATATCCACAACCCGTCCCACAGTAAATAACTGATACCGAAACCGTCCCGAAATCCGACGGATTTTTTTTTCCATACCAAATCCGAATCCGTGGGTTCGGGTTACCCACACGGGTACCCGCAAACTACCCACAGAAGAAACCCGTTGTAGATACCCGAACCGAACCCGAACCCAACATAAACCAAATCTATAAAAAAAAATAGAAGTAAAAATCTAACAATAAATTTAACAAAATACTACCATAAATTATAAACTTCATCGACTTGATCTTCTCATCTCAATAAAACAAACGTATAAAATTAAAAATAAACATTAAAATATTTTAAAATAAAAAATAAATGTCTTCGTTAGCTTCCATCATTAAAACACCAATAATCGATCATCCATTGCAAAAGCTTCAATTATTTCGGTTTAAAAATAAATTTTATTAAACATAAGATTAAATAATACACGATAAATCCAACAAGTTTATATAGTAAGTACATTACTTACCGCGAAGATCGGACGATCCAAACCGTCATCATCGACATCATCATAAATAGTTGAATATCCATCCGAATGCATAATCGAACCATAAAAAACAAATAAAAACCATAACCCGTCCTTTTTTTCGGATAACCCATCCGTCGATTCGGTTCGGATACCACGGTTTCGGTTTAAATTGACATCCCTCCTTTTTATGGATGTTTTTTCAATATATTAATTCTAAATTTTGCTTAGGTTGTCATTATGATAATAGTAATTTTATTTTATTTTTAAATTAAAATATTACAATAACATAAAACTTTATCGATCTTAAAACCCACAAAAATCGCTTATAATAAATTTGGTGGTACAAAGTATTTAATTGTAGAATAAATAATTATTATAGCTGTGCTCCTCTATCTACTGCAAATTATTATAGTTATGGGATAAAAGGAAAATAGAAGTTGGGTTGATTTCATAAGTGTGTGATAATTATTGCAAGAGAGATACGTACCTAGCTGTCTTGGGCCCATTAAAATGGCCCACAACATGATCAGTGTTTCCCTTCCAAATTTGCTTTCCTTTCGAGGGACACTGGCCCAACTATAAGACATATAATTTTTTTGTCCATTTTCCATTATATTTGTATTCTCCGATCGGTGAGGAAGGAAAGAAGATTGGAAGAAATATAATTATTTACATAAATAGTGTAAAATTTTCGGGCTTGCTGTATATATTAAATAAATTATATTATAATATATGGTTAATGTGAACTTTTTTTTAGTAAATTATGTTATTATTTGACAATGTTAGAATTGTAATATTGAAATATTCGAACTAGAACGGTGATAAAGTTAGTCGGTTAAAAGATATTTAAATAATAATAAAAAAGAACAATAGGTTTCGTTTGAATTGAATATTGAATTTTTCATTCCAATTTTTTAAGTCGAAAGTTTTAATTATAACTTGAACATACATAGTCACTAGATTTTTATGTTTCTCAAATTTTTTTCATAGATAATCATATTCGACCCATTCTTTTTTATATTTAAACTTATTATAAGCTCATTTTGTTTAGATAAGGTTTGATCTATACATTTTCTTTTATCCGTGGTCTTTATAGTTTTTACGAACGAAGTGAAAGAGGAGTACAAATATATGTCTAATAGTTTTTTTTAATAGTCAAACTACTATTTTTAAGATCAACGTTTTTTACCCATAATGTTAAAGAAAATGTGAAAGTCTTAATATTGTCAGATTTGGGCTTCAGCCAACACTTTCGTCTATGGTTTAAGATTTTACGTGTTTGGTGATTAAATCCCTGCAAGTAGCAGGATGGAGCTGAATTTTCGGATTTTTTAACAAGAAGAACAAGACATATAAAATCAATCATAAAACACACAATTTAACATGGTTTAGATTGTGAATAAATCCTACATCGATGAGCATCGAACTACTAATTTTATATATACTCAAAGTTAACAAAAAGAACAAGAAATGTAAAAATCAATCACACAACACAAGATTTAACTTGAAAATCCTACATCCACAAGCAACGAACTACTGATTTTATATAAACGAAAGATTACAAGAAACTTCTCAAACAAAATTAATACAAGCGTTCAACAATACTTTATTCCAAAGCTTCTCAAGCTTACAAATGGAACTCTCAGCTTTCATTGTTTCTTTCAGTGTTAATTGTTCATGAAAGTTTCAAACATTATTTTTCATTCTAAAATTTAGTAATATCTATATTTGCAACGCTTCTCCAATAGCAACTTTATATTTCATCTTGACATTTATAAAATTAAGGATGAGAGAAATAACAACTCGAGGCTAAAGATAGAACATGGTAGTTTGTTTTCACAAACATCTGAGAGGTAATGGTACCATCTAGAGATGTTCAAAATATATTGAGTAAGACGAGTTGTCTATGGGTCTATCATAGTATCATATACACAATTTCATCTAGAGAACATGAGAAGCACGATAATTTTAGACACAATAGGATGGCGTGTCAGCACAGGCCCGTGTAGGTTCACGGACCAGTCCGGGAAACGCCAAAGCATAACGGGTTGCTGACCCGTCACGGGCACATGTACAATTAAGTCAGTGTAACACAAAAGGTACATGTTACACAAAAAACGTGATATATTTATTTTAACTATTCCACAACTCAATAATTTATATACGCATTCTTTATATATGATAAGTATTGTTATAGTTTGATTATAATATAACTAAGTAGTATATTTATAGTATATATGATAAATGTTTTCATAGTTTGATTAAATTATTAGTAGTATACTTATAGTACATGTCAAAGAATTATTAAATTTTGATTATAGTATAAGTAATATACTATTGTATACGTGATAAGTGTTGATATCGTTTGACTATAATTTAACTAAGTAGTATACTTATAGCATATGTGATAAGTGTTGTTATAGTTTGATTATGTTATAAGTAATCTACTTATAATATATGTGATAAGAGTTGTTATAGTTTGGTTATAATATAAGTAGTATAATATGTATGATAAGTGTTGTTATAGTTTGATTATAGTATCAATAAGTAGTATACTTATAGTATATGTGATAAGTGTTGTCATAGTTTGTTATTAGTATAAGTAGTATACTTATATTATATGTGATAAGTGTTATTATAATTTGATGATAGTATAAGTAGTATACTTATAGTATATATGATAACTGTTGTTATACTTTGATTATATTATATGTGGAATAGATTATTATATATTATGATTATAGTATAAGTGGTATAAATTTTGTTGCAGTATGAGATTTAAGGACAAAAATATTTTTTATTGAGTTAAGTTGTTCACATTTATACTCGTGCGGGCCATGAGTTGTATAAATGTTTGCAGTTGAACTAACTTACTACACATTCACTAATAAATTTATATTACAAATAATATTCTTCTAGATTTTTGTCATCCAATTTAATCAATAATTCTTCAATCTCACAAATTTTATCCATATATTTTCTTCATAATCACTTGGTTTATCGAACATATCATTTTGATGTTCTTCCATAACATATTATTTATTTTGCATCCTATGTTCAATTATAGTATAATCCTTGATTATAATAGATTCTTTAATTGTTTGGTTAGTCAGTCTTGACCGTCTAGCTATGTATTGCAACTTGGTCATACTAAATACAAATTCACTTACCACTGTAGATATATGTATAGACAGAACTTCATTGGCTAATATAGAAATATAGAAAATTATATTTTCTTGATTTCACCATAATAAGAAATCAAGCAGGTTATTATCATCACACATACCTAAATCAAAGAGAGTTTACATAAATGTGGTTAGCTTACTAATATATGAAGTAGTTGTTAACATTTCATGGGTATTTTGCATATATGTTTTCACGTAGTTGTGACTATACCTAATTATGCTTCTCATGCTAATACCAGCTAAACTCAATGATGAACTATAATTACTGTTATCATATTTCTCAGCGTAAGATTTATACATCATATAAAGGTACTTTCAATATCGTCACAATATGTCTTGCTCTCATAAGCATCTTTAAGTTTGATATAATTATAAATATAATGATGAAATGTATATGTTTTAACAACATGATGTAAAACACACCCGATGGCATAAGTATGCAAGATCATATGAAAGTATTTAATAGAATATTCTCCATGAAAGAAAACAATAATATCCATTTAATTTAACTCAAGATTAAATTTTAAAAAAAATTGGCAACAAAACTCTTATAGAGATTTGTTTAACAATTAATGATATTTTTATTAATAGTGACACATGTTTGTTTATGTAAATACCTTAGTCACTAGCCTAGATGTGTACCTAGATAGTTCAAGTTCATGAATACTTTGTTTGCTCTTGAATATCCATTTAAATCCAACAAAATTATGACCATTTGGTTGCTTCACAAGAATCCAAGTGAAATTCTTATTTTACGAAAAAAATATTATTTCCTTCATGGTCATCTACCACCTCAGTTTATTAGTGCCCTTTATAATATTGTAATAACTCTAAGGTTGTAGAACATATTCGTACATTTCAAATAATAAAGCATAATCTATAATATCAGTATATTCTTACATTTGTATAGGCTCTGTAGTTCTATATGTTTTATCTCTCACCAACTGACAACTATCATTTTGTTCATGTTGCTCTTCACATCTACAGTTTCCAAAACATAAAAATCCCATCCAAGGAAGATCACATTCAATGGCTAAACTTACTCTACATAGACCAAACCTATACTAAGTCTAAAATATTCTTCGATAGAAATATCTTCAACTCGACTCTCTTGTTGAAGCTCCACCTCAAATTCAACTCTTATCGCAGAAATATAAGGTGTAATATTTATATTTTCCTAATTAGATTTTTTTCTTCCAAGTTCCAGACACCAAAAGATATATCTTTTTACTCATTCCAGATAGTCGGGATGCAAACACTTTAGTGCTCTCGGCTAAATATTATCTTGCTTCACATGTACGTAAGTAACACATCTGAAAACTCTCAAATATTTAACTCTTCTCGCAACAGTATAAGGTGTAATCTCTATCTTTTTCAACATTGTCATATTTTATTTTATTAAATACCACATCATCACTAAGTAAAGTTTTTTCTTCCAAGTTCCAGACACCAAAAAATATTTTTTTTACTCATTCTAGATAGTCGGGACGCAAACACTTTAGTGCTCTCGGCTAAATATTATCTTGCTTCACATGTGCATAAGCAACACATCTGAAAACTCTCAAATATTTAAACTTGTTTCCATCCCGTCCATCTCTTTTGAATAAAAATAAACTTCAACACACACGAGCGAATCTTGTTGATAATGTATACAATTGTCTTAAAAACTTCTCCTCCAATTGTTTTTTTAATTCTTACCAATTTTTAGAAGCATACACCTGACTATTTCTAGTAAGGTTTATGCCATCTTCTCAATAATACCATTTTTCGATGAGTTCTTTATATAGTCACATGTCTAGCGAGTCCAAGTTCAGAATAATAAGTAGTAAATTGTTCATTCATAAATTCTAAAAAATTATTAATCTTTAACTTCTTCAATATTTTCCATGGTTGATTCCCCACCAGCTTCTTCCAGTCCTTAAAAGCACCAAATGATTCATCTTTTGTCTTCAAAAATATAACTCATACTCTCGTGCTATAGTCATCAAGAGCTGTTATTGGGCCTCCCAACCCGTTAAACCGCGAGGGACCGGACCGGTAAGGCCCGCCCGAGACCGGTCCGGATAACTTAGGGAGCGGGTTGGGAGCCAAAATTCTGGACCAATTATTTTACCGGTCTGGACCAATCTGCCCGGTAACCAGCCCGATAAGGAACATATATAAAAAAAATCCTAATCTATGTTAATTTTTAACTAAAACCCTAATTTTTTTTTATAATAAACTAACAAACCCGTATGTTAAGAGTCAGACCGGACCAACTCAAGTTTTAACAAGCCGATCTCGGTCCATGCTATTTGGCTCCTTCCGCTTAGCGGTCTGGGCTCGACCCACTCTGTAGGTTACCGAGTCGGTCTCGGTCCAGTCCAAACTCAGACAGACCTGACCCGATAACAACATTATAGTCATCTATCATAGCTATAAAGTACATGGAACCTCCTATTATGGGATGCCTTAGAGATCTAAAAGGTCAGAATGAATATATTCAAACACATCATAAGTTGTATAACTACTCGATATTAATCTAACCCTCTTATTTTTACCAAATAAACAGTTCTAGAAGAAACTTAGTTAAAACTTATAATCATCCAAAAACTCGTACTTGCTAAGTTAATTTTAGGTTTTTCTCACTTGAATGCCTAAATCTCAGATGTTACAACTTGGTGGAATCATTTTTAGCTTTAGACACAACTCCAACCATTATATATCATTCAGGAACAAGCATACCATTAGTTCTATCGGTTTTCATAAAACTAGCGAGCCTTGCGAAATCCAAAGTCTGCAATGTCCATTCATATAGTTATATCATTCCTCATCAAACATCCCAATTATAAGAACATATATTAAAGTCACGGACATACCTCATGGTTGTTATCAATCTCTCAAATCATGTAGATAACTTTAACCGAACTTGCCTACTGCATTCACAACACATGGTTCATCATTCCCTAAAATGAAATTTTCACCATAAAACAACTTGCCATTATTTGTTGAAATCCATGTGAAATGAAGCCTTTGAGTCCAAAACCCACTTGTTATCGTACCTACAAGATGAAGCCATTAAAACATCTGTCTATTCATAATCATCTGAGACTACTGAAATATCTTCAATTTTAAACTTCTGATGACTATATTCATTCTTCCTCTTAAGAAAGTTCTTACTGATCTAACTATCTTTCTTGGGGAACCAATATTTCATCCTATAACAACTTAACATTTTAGATTTAGATCGAGAGTTTCCTTTCTTATTATTTGAATTTTTTAATTTTTGGACTTTCTCTCACACTCAATCGTTGGTCATCGGAGTCACTTTTCAAACTGGTACTGCTCTAAATATATTTTCATTTCAAATTACTCTTAATTTCGAACATTGTAAGTGAATTTTATCCCATAACTTATGGTGCCAATAAAGTGATCATATAATTTTGGTAAAGAAATCAATATTATATATACTTTATCATCATCTTCAACCTTGACTCCAATTGTACGCAAATCAAGAATAATTTTATTAAAATTACCCAAGTATATTCGGATCCCCTTACTATTATCTATCTTTAGCATATACAATTGTTTCTTTAGATAAAATATATTATTCGAGGATTTTTTAATCTAATTGACTACCAACCTATGCAAAATCCTAATACTCGTACGATTTTCAGATACCTCTCGAAGTACCTCATCCTCCAAACTTGGGATCAGAGAACTATGGGTATATGACAATATTTTAGTATCAACCTCATTTAGAACTTTATCATCAATGGAACCAGACAACTTTTTGTCAAAGAATGCTATAATCTTTATTTACTAAAGATTAAAGTTATTATATTTAGTGAATTTATTAATATCGAACTTCACAAAACTGATTTTTATTATTGTGTTTGATTTTGTTTTTGTGATGTGAATATCTACACTTAAGATATAAAATGATGATAATATTTTTAGCTTATATTTATCACCAACAATATTATTATTACAGATTCCACGCTCACCGCGCCATATGGTAATGTGAAAATCTCAAACCCTGTCAAGTTTTGGATTTAGTCGATACTTTGGACTACATGCCAAAACTTTATATTCGTGGTGATCAACTCCTTATAAGTTTATAAGGAATGAAGTAAATATTTTGCACTTTTTTCTAAACTCAAAGCTAACATGAAGAACATTAGATATAAAATCAATCACACAATACAAGAATTAACATGATTTTGATTGTGAAGAAATCCTACATCCACGACAATAAACTACTGATTTTATATATAAACAAGATTACAAGGAAAATTCTCAATACAAAATTAACACAACCGCTCAATAATAACTTATTCCAAAGCTTCTCAAGCTTGCAGAAAGAACTCTCGCCCCTTAGTGTTTATCTCTTGAATTTTTCTAAATGTACTTCTCTCTCTAAAAATATGTAAGGCTTTCTCTATTTGCGATGCCGTTGTAACAAAAATTTCATATTTCTTCTTTGATATTTATAGAATCAAGGATGAGAGAAATAAGTACTCCATGTTCAATATAGCAACTGATAATCTGTTCCTACAAAATTTTAAGAGGTAGTATCATATTCCCCCTAACATCCGTACACTAATACTATTTTTGACCAACCTTTAAGCACGAAGATCAAAAATGTTTTAAGCAATAATTGAGGTTGTCCCATGTTTTCATATTCTTCTCATAATATTGAACTCATTTTCATCTATAAACATATAAGTATCTTTTAACTCTTTGACATGTAAAGTCCATACCTCTAAGTTCCAGCAGGTAAAGTCCATACACTTAGTTTTCAACATAGCAAATACATATAAGTCTCAACAAAGCTCATACCCTAAGGTTTCAACAGATTCCTCTACACACAAATCTGGGGTTATCTCGTACCTCATTCACTTTGAAAAGATTAACACATAATATTTGCATATATAATGCTTGTCTTTGCTAACCAAAAAGAGTTTGGTTTAGACTTCTTCCGCACTAGTGAGTATCCGAAATTAATTATTTGACGTAAAGGACCAAGCTACTGAAGTTTGGTAAGATTGGATGCTCGATCCCTTGATTTTTCTAGTTTCTCGGCCTTTGTGACCAGCTTGTGAATTTTGGTTAGAACTGACATCCATGTGCTATTGTTTCTCCTTCGTCGGGCCTATTTATTTCTAGCTGAATTAACATAAATCTAGATGCATCTATACACCAAAGTCTATAGTCACCATCAAACCCTAACATCTAATTTTTTATCTATTCGATATGATATTCGGGATCTCTTATCATATCGTACTTTATTCATCTTGTACTTGTTAAATTTGAGAGTTAATATTTCTCCAGTATTGTTGGTGCTAGCGGGGATGCGATGAAATTGTAAGTTGTGTTAAATTATCCTCATCTTAGATACTCATAGTTCAATATTTCTGAAAACCGGTGGGTTTATTAGGAGAAATGGATAATATATTAGAAAGATAAGAAAATAATTTGATAAAAAAAACATATAAAAAGAATTAAAGAGAAAGGATTTTAATTTTTTGTTATTATGTTTTACACCTGTTTTAATAACAGAATAATATTTTACTAATATAATTTTATTCTATAATAACAAAATTAAATCACTAATAATATTATCAAATTATTAATTAAAGATTTGTTTTGTTCTTGCTCTTTGCTGTTGGGAATATGTTCACCACCTTAACATTCTTCTTCTTTCTTCTTCTCATTCTTATTCTCATTCTCATTCTCATTCTCATTCTCATTCTCATTCTTCTTTTTCTATCTTTTCTTCTTCTCATTCTTCTTCTTCTTTTTTCTTATCCTTCTCTCTTATCTTTCTCCTTCTTCTTTCCTGATCATATTTTCATCTCCTTCTTCATTTTCCTCTTTATCTCATTCATCTCCTTCTTCTTTCTTTTAATCTTCTTCATTTCCATATTTGTTAATGCCTCAATATGTTTCTTTAATTCCAAAAGATGGAAGAACATTACTATGATACCATCTTGGAAAGATAAGAAAAGAACTTGATAAAAAGATCATGAGAATTAAAGAGAAATTATTTTAATATTTATTTTATTTTATTTATATTAGTATATTATTAGATTTTAATGATAGAATAATATTTTTGAATAATGTATAATAACAAAATCAAATCACTAACATAATATTCTTCCTAATTAAATGATATTTTTATATCAAAAATACATTATTCAAATCTTTGACTAATTAATTAATTTTTAATTAATATTTTGGTCTCCAACAACATTAATAATTATTAATGATAATCTTCGACAAAAGGTTGGTTTGTCGGCTAGATCTGATGGTTCACATACATGAATTTTGAAATTGTCTTGGCACTTTGGCATTGAAATTGGGTCGTTATGGTTCTACGATCTTTTTGTTTTGTTGTTTGATCTGAATTGGAAAACGAAGATTCAACTCCTTAAACTGGAGGTGTCTTGCTTGTTGCGACGATGTTCATACATGTCTATTAATCGTACTTTAGATCTAGTCCATGACCATTTGGTCCATAAAATTTCTTCCAGGGATAGGTGTTTTCATCGGGGTGGATGATTAATAGACGTTAAAAATGAATAGGTGAAGAAATTACATCACTGGGGATCAAAATAGATTTCATATTCTGTCTTTATTTTCTTGTCTTGTTAGCAACTTAACCGACCTAACTTATTTTCAGTTATAAATCAAAATGGTTTGAATTCATATTTGAGTAAAATTGTAGGTTTTATTAATTTCATTTTCAAAACAAATCCTATTTATTGATTTTCTTTTTTGGATTTATGTATTTGGATTGAATATGTTTATAATGTTTTTTAAATAAAATCCAAAACCTTAATATTAAATAAAAGTAATATTTTCAAACTTTATAAAAAAATTAGAAAATGATAAAATTAATTTCTTACTAAAGGTTGAGTTGAATAAAAGTTTAAATTATTATTATTTATAATTTAATATTTGAGAATTTTAATTTTAATTTTTTTGTATTTTTAGAACATGAACTTAAGTTAAATATTAATATATAATTTAGTTAGCGTATTAATATTTCAATCAACATCTTAAATGATATGGTAGATGTATTATTATTTTTAGTTCCCTAGGACAATTTCGAATTAATTTAACATTTAAATCCATTTTTTTAATTTTTTTTTCTTTTATTATCTCCGATGTTTTAGTAATATTACACTAAATTTTTTTTTAAAGATAGATGGTTGAGAATAAATTTCAAAAATTAACAAACAATATGCCAAATTTAGTTTTTTTAATATTATTTTTATATTAAACATTTTATCAGTTTTTTATGCGTTGATTACTGTTGCTTTTCAAATTGATAATAAAATACTATTAGTAAAAATAGTTATTAAGTTAAAAGTATTTAAACCTTTACCAGATTTAGGATGTTGAACACAAAAAAAATTAATACTGATCTATTAAATTCAAGATTAATATAAAACATGAGATATTTTAAGTTTAAAGGTTTTTAGTTTCAGTATTGTTTAAATATGGGAGTTTTGTAGGTTTTAGGTTCGTGATATTTTTTATCTTTAGATTTAATTGTGATTTCAGATCAAATTTATGGTCCAAGTTCTAAATCTGGATTCAACATATCACAATATTTGTACATGTTTGCTCAAACCGAGGAACTAAATGGTTTCAATATTAAAGTTAACTATTTTTTAGGACGACTTTTAGCATAAGATCATTTCCCTAACTCTACTTAGATTTCCAACACTCAAACTAATTAAACTTCCGCTCCAAGACTCTGTATGGTCTGAGAAAATGTAAAATCAATTCAAACTGTACAAAATCTTCCATACAAAAACAACATCCTTATTTTTATAATTTCGACTATCCTATACATTTCGGAAGCATAAAAATAAAAATAAAAACTAATGAATGGATGAATAATCATATATCAAACCTGTGTAATGTGGCAGAAGATTAGTATACAATTTCTATGTTCTTTTATAGTCTTTGTAGGAACCTGCTATTGACCCCTGCCCTATACAGTTGTAAATCTAATGAACTTGTATTCATACCCTAGAGTCTCTCAATTTTTTATAAAAAAGTACATAAAATATATAAAGATAGTATGTCAAAGCATGCATCTTCACGCATGTACCGAAATCCATATATAAACCTATCATTCGAGCTTTCTCACATAGTGATACAATACTAACAACGGTGGAGCTGAAAGAAGTAAAACTCAAGAGGACGATGATCGACGCTGGCAGCTCGACGAACATCTTGTACAAAAATACCTATGAAAGAATGATAAGAGCTTCCGTGTTGACCTCAAATCAAAAAATATATAATAGCTTCACCAAAGCAAATGCAATTGTTTTAAAAGAGTTACCTCTGGATGTCGCTCTCGAAAATAAAAAGTTCATAAATAAGGTACAATCTATATGTATGGTGGTAGATTCACAATCATTTTATAATATTATATTGGGACATTCTTTGCTTGATGAGATACATGTCATAGTGTCTATAATCCACCAATGTCTGAACTTAGTATCCAAAAATCTCAAAAGAAAAAAAGAATGTACTAGTGTCATACATCACACACACACACACATATATATATATATATATATATACAAATTTTTTACTCATAAATCATAATAGAAGAATATAAATAATTGGAGCAATTTATAAAGGTGTTTAGTGTTTGTTGTAAAACTTTTTGTCACTGTATTGAGCCGTATGGCAAATTTTATTTTATTTTTTGATTTCAAAGATATTTTTTCTAATTTACAGCAAGAAAAAATAGTGGTAGTACTTTATATTCTTTTTTTTCTGACCATAAAAAAATAAAAAATAAAAAATTCAAGAAAAATTGATTTACCATTTTTGGGTATGGTCATCACTCAAGACTCAAGAGTTAAGAAGTTACTGTACTTTTCTACTAGTCTTATACTACATATACTATCATCATTATAACTGAGTTTAGAGTTTAGCTTTCTGTAGAAGAAATTACTAAAAAGCAAACAAAAATTGAAAACTCGTATCAGTCCTTTTTTATTTCAGTGCACACTACGCGCCATTAATCTGGTCTTTGAGTGTGTGGGGTCATTCAATTCTCATGTTCTCGTACTTTTTGTTTCTCAATTGATTCAAATTGTAATTATTTGTTTGTAGTATTAGTATGTGATGCATCTAACATACTCAGTGGAATACACTAGTGGAATTGTCTAGGCTAGTGAAGACCTGAACATGAATACTGAAATTGTGTTTCGGCATTGGAATTGGATCGTTATGGTTCAACGATCCTTTTGTTTTGTCGATGGATTCAAATTGGAGAACGAAAGTTCAATTCGTTGAACGGGATGCATCAGGATGCATCACGCTTGTTGTGACGATGTTAATGCCTGTCTATTAATTGTATTTCAGATTTAGCCCATGATCATTTGGTCTACAAAATGTTTTCCACTTGTTGTGACGATGTTAATACCTGCCTATTAATTGTATTTTAGATTTAGCCCATGATCATTTGGTCTACAAAATTTCTTCCTGGATCGATAATCTCAACGTTTTCATTGGGGTGGATGATTAATGGACCTAAAAAATGAAGAAGCGTGTCTTTTTTGTCGAAATTACGACTGATGATCAAAATAAATTTCATATTATTGTCTTTATTTTCTTGTCTTGTTAGAAATTGAAACGACTAATTTATTTTCAGTTATGAATGAATCGGGTTTGAATTCATAATTGAGTAAAGTTATAGGTTTTATTAATTTTATTTTTAAAAACAATTCCAATCTAATGATTTTTTTCTTTTGGATTTGTGGATTTGGACGAAATATGTTTTATAATTTTATTGTTTTAAGAAATAAAATTTAAAATATTAAACAAAAATAATATTTCCAAACTTTATAAGAAAAACAAATTAGCAAATAATACAATTAATTTCTTATTAAACGGTTGAGTTAGATAAAAGTTTAATTTTTTTTTTAAGACTATCTACTCTGAAATTGAACTTTAATATGCAGAAGCGTACATGTTGAACTTTAAAAGTTTAAATTATTATTGTTTATAGTTTAATATTTGATAATTGTATTTTTTATATTTTTAGAATATGAATTTAAGTTAAATATTAATATACTTTTTAGTTAGAAAGAATGTTTCAATCCACGTCTTAAATCACATGCAGATATATTACTTTTTTTTACTTATCCTATTAAATTTTTGAAGTAATTTAATATTTAAATCTGTTTTTTTTCATTATCTCCGATGTTTTATGCTAACAAACTTTTTTTAAAGATGATGGTTGAGAACAAATTTCAAAAATCAATAAATAATATGTTAAAAATAGTTTTTTATATTATTTTTATATTAAACATTTTATCAGTTTTTTTCCATTAATTTCTGTTAATTTTCAAATTGATAATAAATTACTATTATTAGTACCATTAAAAAATAATTATTAGGTTAAAAATATTTACACCTTTCACCGGATTTAGGATGTTGAACACAGAAAAAAAAAAACTAATATTGATGTGTTAAATTTAAGATTAATTTAAAAACATGAGATATTTTAAGTTTAAAGGTCTTTAGTTTCAGTACTGTTTTAATATTTGCAGGTTTTAGGTTCATGAATTCTTTTCCTTTAGATTTAGTGTCATTCGTGTTTGTATGGTCAACACTCAAAACTAAGTAAACTTGCGCTCCAAGACTCTGTTTGTTCTGATGAGAAAATGTAATATCAATTCAAACTATACAAAATCTTCTATAAAAATCAACATCCTTATTTGTGTAATTTCGACTATCCTATACATTTCGGAAGCATGAAAATGAAAAAACTAATGAATGGATGAATAATCATACATCAAACCTGTGTAATGTGGTAGAAGATTAGTATACAGTTTCTATATTCTTTTATAGTCTTTGTAGGAACCTGCTATTGACCCCTGCCCTATACAGTTGTAAATCTGATGAACTTGTTAACTTAATCTCGGTGTTGGCTGGTGCAAACAAGATATCACCCACGGCAACTATATCATCGTACGATCCCGCACCTACTCTTCCTTCCCCGTTTGTAACCAAAAAGACAGACGGACCCGCGATTGCAGGAAACACCGTCGACGCTAGCGCAGGAAGAACGCAAAGGTCAACCTCGAATTCGTCAAAAGGCGGAAGATACCTTGTTATATACGGACTTAAAGGGAATCCTTTCAGGATTTCCGGGCATCCCTAAAAGTCAAAAGCATGTAAGTGAACATTCCTATCATGTTCTTTGAGTTTAAAAACTTAAAAAAATATCACTTACTTGTTTATAGGTGAGCATAGAACAAAGTGTTTCAACATCTCGAAGTTTGGGTGTGAGGCCAGCTCTTACAACATTGTCAGAAGTCGCCATACACTCAACGCATTCACCGGATAAATACGCATGAGGTTCGTTTGCCCCGAGATACAAAGCTTCACCGGGATTAAGCTTCATGTGATTAAAGAAGAAAGCTGATATGACACCGATATCACCAGGGTATTGCTTTTCTAATTGTAGTACTAGTTTTTCTTTATCAGTCAGGTCCATCATCTGACGCAAAGAACAAGAGAGATAAGCATTGTCAATAACACTACTACACAAAACGATTCACAGATTTAAATACCGTTTAAAAAAAATAAACTTACCTGACTCTTCATATAGCAGCGCCGTTTCATCCAATGTATTGCTTTAGCTGTCATCTCTGAATTAGCAGACATTAGTTGGGTAAAAGCTGACTGAAGGATAGATTTTCTTTTCTCCTCTGCAGTATCATCGTCAATGTGGAAGATTTGTTCTGCATTGGCTTTTCCAACTAATTCTACAATCTCGGGAAAGCCACAAAGCGCATCTTTAAGCTCCTAGAATATGCGCAACGAATTGATTTATTATCTTTTAGCTAGTCAGCCAAAGCATATTCTATACTGACGCAATTAATATGAGAGTCAGTTAGGAGTTCATTCTTTAACCAAATCAAATACAACAACGAGGCTGGTTCAATCATGAAAAATCCTAACCAATGTAATCAGACTCATGACCGCACATGAAGCAAAGACACTGATTACCCAACTTAGAAGTTAACTTGCCCGAATCTACTATATGGCAGGTCACAAGAGTAATTGAAATAAAAAGAGACATAAACTAGAAATTATAAAACAATACCAATAGAAGAAACTGTCATCAAGACACTTTTTACTTTCGCCGATGAACATCATCTCCCCACATCAACTAGGAATATTTCTTATAAACTTGACAACGAAACAAACAAAACAAAAGAACATTGAAGAACACAAGTACCATACTAAGAGCTTTAATACACTGTGAACAATCCTGCAGTTTTCGGACGAAAAATAGAACAAGCACCGACCCTAGTACTTTCTCCGGGTGATCTTAATAAAGATCAAACAAAGAATCTTAAACCAATCTAATCCAAATTCATTGATTATGATAAAACCTAGTAGTAGTACCAATTAAGGGCAAGGAACAGGGAAGTTTACTACCTCAAGGGTGACAAAACCGCATAGAGCTTCAAACTTGGTGACAGCCAAAGCCATCTCAGGTTTGTGATTCTCATCCTTATAAAGATTCGGATGCGATTTGTGTAAAGTCGTAGCTAACTCTTTGTCTGGATGTGCCTGTATTGATAGTGCTTTTGCCACAGAAAGTACCTACCAAACATTATAATATTTTTCAAAACTGTCACCTTTTCAAATCCAATTATTTAAATCCAAATCGGATTACAAAGTCAAAGTCAAGATCTATCATCTCAAACTCTATCATCAATTCATCGTCAAAAACAATAACCAAAAATCAACTTATTAAGCAAAATACTGAGTGGAATTGAATTCAAAAACTACTAATCCACATGAATCAAAGAACAAAAAACACCTAAAAATCAAAGCATTGAGTAAGAATTTCGCACACACATACCTTGAACATGAAAGGGAGATCACACCCCCAAGTACCCAAAACCTTAGGACCAAGCACATTCGGGTTTTCGCATATCCAATCCTTGAGAGTCAAAGCTCTTTCAACATCTCCTTCACCGCCGACGACGTAACTCGGTCCGGACTCGTGAGTCCCCATCCACAACTCGGCGTAAGGAGTATCCGATCCGATTTGATAGCCGGAATTGGCGGAGTGGAGGCATGCGACGAGTGAGTCCATCCCGATCCTTCCCCAATCGTAGGTTTGGACGGAGCATCTGAGGCGTTGGATTGACCCGGCGGGTGGTGTGTTATCACCGTCGATTGCGGTTTCGGTTTCCATTTGAGATTAAGACGATGAGTGTTGTGTTGTGTGTATGTCGGTTATTGGGTAGTTCTTGCTTGACGTGTGAAATGAAACTGAATTAACACGTTGGGTTTGTTGTCTGGTTATTTTTTGGTGTTTTGAAAATGTTTATATAGAGATTGAAAAACTGAAAAAAGAAAAGAGAGGGAAATTAATTTTGAAGAATGCGATTTAGAGAGAAAGTCAACTTTAATTAATTTTGATTAGGGTTTCGCTTTCAATCAAATTAGATCTTAAGTTATTATATAAATAAATTAAAAAAATAAGTTATCATATCTATAAATGAGAAGAAAATATATAGTGAACTAGATATTTTTTTTTCAAAATGAATATATATTAGAATTACTAAAATGTTTTCAATTTTGATAGTAAAGTGCTTTTATTTATTTATTCACGTACCTGGTTTGGTCTCTATATATAATAATGTAATTACTTAAAATCTAAAAAAAAATTGTAGGCGTGAAAAGACTTAGTTACAGTTATTCTAATATATAAAATTTAAATACTTCAAAAGAAATAGTAACATAGAATTTAGAAATACTAACCATTCTAATAAATCCGTTTATTTATTGTGTACTTTTAAATTTTTTGTTTATATTTTCTATTTATTTACAAACTAATTTCAGTTTTGGATATTTAGAATTTTATTTTTCACATCAATTAACAATATCTTTAACAAGTGCAGTTTTTTTTTCCCGAAAACTCTAAGTTCAATGTAGCTGATATCGAATTTTGAAAAGAGAATCAATTTGTCCATTG
Source organism: Limnanthes douglasii subsp. nivea (assembly GCA_036936605.1). Taxonomy (NCBI): domain Eukaryota; kingdom Viridiplantae; phylum Streptophyta; class Magnoliopsida; order Brassicales; family Limnanthaceae; genus Limnanthes; species Limnanthes douglasii. Next base: position 281,935,869 of record JAUPFV010000004.1, read on the forward strand.
ACAAAGAGATTGAGATCTACCCACAGTTTCAAAGGCTTATACAGTGCATCTTACTGAAATTGAACGACTAGCTTAGCTTAACAATTGATGGAACATGCTAATAGCTTTATTCGTTGTATGAACAACGGATCTCACAAGCTTATAAAGTCAAATTTAATGTGCATACATTGGACAATGAGGAGTGAAAGGATGCAAGTCATGTAATGTCGAAAGACCGAGCACTGAAAAAAAATTATAGCATGAAGTATCTTTTCAAATTATCTCGCAATGAGAACAGTGAGAACTCTGATCAGGGGTCTTCATGCCAAGACAGGAAATGGCGACATCGTTACCGAAATAGAAGAAAAAGTTGAAATCTTAATTCTAGGTTTGAGGAGAAAGGCATGATACCTCGACTGGATCATGAAAAGGAAAAAATGACTCAGCGATTCCACCAGCTTTGAATACTATAACACCACAATTACCTAAAACGCAACCGAGATACCCTTTACCTTCACCAGGGTACCATCAGATCTCATGACCTTACCCATGATTTCAATAATTTCAAGTTGTCCCACTAGGGATTTCTCTCAATCACCAACAATTGTCGGCCTCTTAACCTTGGATGGCGCAGAACAACCTCAGAACACAACTGAGTTACCTATTGAACTTTGTACAAAGACAACACTAGCAACCGAATGGTGTACCTTCTTACCAAAGTTGGGCTCATGGTTATATGCAGTATCCACCACGATACATCCACCTAGATCTAGGCTATCAACCAAATAAGACAAGGCAATATACAAATCATTCAGAAAAAAATAGATAATACCATGTTTTCAATGGACATATTCATTCATGAACATCGTGAATGATTACTATGAGGATGAGGATGCACATCTAGATGGGAAGTCCCTATTATCCGCGAAGGTTTTGTTTCACATAATGCCACCTATGTTTGACAACCACATGATGGACAAATACTACGATAAATGATATTTGGAGCATTACATCCAATAGTTCAAAAATAAGATGTTGCAGTATGGAGTTGATGATAGGGTGAAATGCCAAGCATTTTCCATGACAGTCTAAGGAAGCGTAATGCAATCGTTCAACAGTCTCCCAAAACAGATGCATAAAAAAATTATAAGATGCTTCAGAAAATATTCAAAAACCATTTTTAGGTTCATCAAGAGGGGTAAAGACTACATTATTTATTATAAGAAGAAAGTTAATAAAATAACAAGAGAGTATACCAAACATTTCGTAGAAACGAAATCCCAACTACAATATCGTCACGATTTGGTGGTCGTAGCAGCATTCAAGCAATGAGTCCGAGAAATTTCCTTCTCTATCACAATAATGAAGAATAAGGCTTTAAATGTTGGAGATCTACTAGCTCAGGTGGAGCGATATATTAAACTAGATGAAGTCCATAAAGTAAAAAAAAGTGAGGGATATCAAAACTTCAGCTACATGTCCTTTGGCTAGCAAAATGATATATTGTCGCAGATCAACACAATAATGACACAATGAGGAACAATGAGGCTTCAACTTCAGTCAAGTTGAGAACTACTTAATCTCAAGGTTACAATAAGAGGTCCAAAAAGGGTCAATGCACCAATAGTAGCAAGATAAATGATTATTCCCGAAAATGACCATTTAATGAGCTTATCGAGGCATTGATGTTGATTTATGAAAAGACTAGGGTACCATAAAATATAAACGGTTTGGAAAGTTGCATGGATCAAAGGAAAATCAAGAAAAAACAATTATTGTAAGTTCTATAGTGATATTGGTCATTTTATTGGAGACTATTAGGCTTTACAAGATCAAGTCCAGACTTTAGTTTATGAAAAAAACCTCCGTAAGTTTTTTAATAAGAAAATAAAAATGAACCAAGACAAGGTTTTAGTAATATTGTAAAACAAAAACGCAACATCGGGGATAGAACAAAAAGCGTTCGATACAAATACTATCATAGTGGTTAAGGCAGAGAAAAAGAAATAATACTTGGATCCAGATCCAAACAGACAGACTATAAGAGTGATCAATGAAGGAGATTCATACCCTAGAGCCTCCCAAAATTTAAAAAATAGGTATGTGAAAGAGATAATGATAATATTTTTAGGCAGACATCACAACATATGTACCGGAATCCATATATAAACCCATCATTCTCTAATAAAGATCTAAGATTAGTAGCATTCTCGCGAAGTGTTACATTAGTAATAATGGTGGATCTGGAAGGAGTATTAATAAAAAAGATGATGATCGACACATGCATCTAGGCGAACATCTTGTACAGAAGTACATGTGAAAAAATGATAAGAGCTTCATTGTTGACCCTATGTCAAAGAATATTTACTAGCTTCACCGGAGCAAATGCAATTGTTTTAAGGGAGTTACCTCTGGATGTAGCTCTCAAAAATAAAAAGTTCACAAATAAGGTACAATACATACATACATATATATATATGCATGGTGATAGATGCACAATCATCTTATACTACTATATTGGGACATTCTTTGCTTGACGAGATACATGTCGTAGTGTCTACTATCCACCAATATCTGAGATATCCCATAAATGGTAAAATAATCGTGATAAGAGGAAACCATAAACCATATAGGGAGTGATATGCAACACCATGGAATTGAAAATATAGCAACCAAATGATGAATGAGTAATTTTTGGAGGAATGGCTGACCCTAGAGAAAGGTCTCGGCCGGTGCAGAAGATGTGGTAATGAAAGTAAGAAAGACTTTGAAGATCAGCCAAGATATCTAAACCGATCCTAAGTATACAAGTTTAAAAAATAATATTGATATGTTTGCATAAAGTACGTAAAACGTAACAAAATTTCTAGCAAAAGTCAGCTATCACCAGTTGAGCATTAACAATAACTCTCGGCCTATCATACAAAAATCTTAATCCCAACAGAAGATGGAAGAGATCATTGAAAAAGTAGACATGTTAACGTCTGTAAGAGAAGAAGAACGGAAAGTGAATAATGTGTATAAACTTTACAGATTTAAATAAAACATGTCCGAAAGACCCTTTCTAATTCCAAATATTGACCAACTTATACATACAGCATCAGAAAACAAAATATTATCCTTTATGAATGTTGTATGGTATATAATCAAATAAAAGTGTGAGAGGAGGACCAAGAATATATAATATATCACCGAAGGAAGGCTACATTGTTATAAAGTAATTTCCTTTGGGTTAAAGAATGTTGGATCAACCTATCAAAGGCTAGTGAACAAGGTCTCTGCAACTCAATTCGGCCAAAATATGAAAGCTGGCATGGATGATATATTGGTTTCAAGCCTTCATGAATAAGATCACCTAACAGTTATATCCGAGACATTTGGTAACTTCAGGCGAGTAAATCCTAAGTTGAACTCATAAAAGTTAACATTTGGTGTACAGTCTGACAAGTTCTTGGGCTACATGATTAGTAAAAGATAAATCAAGATAAATTCAATACATCTTACCAAATCTGGTAGGAATGAAGATACCGAGGAATGTCGATCATTTTTATTTATGATTGGAAGACTAACAACACTTAACAGGTTCTTGTCAAGATACTTGAACAAGTGTCAACCATTCTCCCAAGTACTTAGCACAAAGTTTTAATGGACTTCAACATTTTATGAAGCGTTCAACAATATAAAGAAGTTTTTTGCTTCGCATAAAGTGTTAACCAAGCTTCAACAATGAGAAAAATTGTATATGTATCTTACAGTCTCAGACTAAGCAGTAAGTATGGTACTAATTATGGTGGAAGGATGGGACTATAAAACAATCTATTATGTAAGTAAATATTTATTACCACCTGGAACTAAATATTTACAATTAGAAAAACTTTCTTTAACATTAGTTATAGTTAGAAAAATGAGACTACATTTCAAAGAATGCACTATAATAGTCATAACTTCACTCCCTTTAAGGAATGTATTGTAAAAACCTAATGTGTCAGAAAGATTGACTAAGTGATAGAGTTAGGGGATTATGATATCCACTTTAAACTAATAACAACAATAAAAGTCTAGGTGTTGGCATCCGTTTTAATAGGGTTTCAGTGAGACATATTTATCCAAATGATGAGTTAGAAGATACTTGGAGAGTCGAAACTAATTGAGTAAGTAATAACCAAGACTCCAGAGCATGAGTTCATCTCATATTTCCAACATGGGATATTCTAAACCAACCATCAAGTTCAGATTTCCAATATCCAATAATGAAGCTACTTACAAAAGTAAAATCAAAATAATTTGGCTTTTAGATAATTGTTGAGTAAGAAATGTAAACCTCCTAACAAAATTTCAAGTTTTCAACCAGGTGTCAGGGCATGCCGAAGCTAAAAAGAAGAACATAATTTAGAACTAAAAAAAGTTACAACTGGAAATTCTTCAATTTGAGCATGTAAAATTCAAACAAGTCTTAACAATCGAGAACTCAGCTAGATAATCCACTTGCATCTTCGGCGCCATGTATAATCCTCCAAGAAAATCCTTTTATTATATTACACAACCACTTCCTCCCAATATTCACTTCAGCACAGTAATGGTAATAAAAGGTGAAGAAAAAAAAGATTGGGGAACTTCAATCAAGAAATATCTTATCGGATGAGTGTTCACTGAAAGCAAAAATGAAGCATAAAAAATTAAGAGGAAGTCAACATGATTCTTCTATACTATGAATACTGTATAAAAGAGGAAGCCAACATGATTTCTTTTTACCACTTGTTTTAGTAGAAATAAATTTCATAACAGTTTCCATAGATTACTTCTCAAAGTGGGTGGCAACACAACTATTGGAGAGCATCACGATAATAAATTTAATATATTTCTTAAAAGTAAACATATAATATAGGTATGGAATATTGAGAGTCATCACTAAAGATAATAGAACTTAGTTACAAAACGATATCATCACAAGATTTTGGGCTTAAAAAATTAAATAATATATATTCTCTCATATTTTATTCTCAGTCCAATGGTCAAGTTGAATTGACAAACTGGACAATAGTTAAGGGTATCAAGAAGATGCTGGAAGGAGCAGCTAGAACATGGTCAGAGTTCTGTCAAGAAGTCTTATGGTCATACCAAAGTAAATAATTGAAGCACATATTCGGTCATAGCAAATACAAGATATCCTACATAATATCAGGATAAGATAATGAAAATAATGCATAAGATCAAATATAAATATAACTAAAGAAAGATGAGTCAAAGCACATCTTCAGTCATAGCAAATACAAGATATCCTACATAATAGCAGGATAAGATAATGAAAATAATGCATAAGATCAAAGATAAATATAACTAAAGAAAGATGAGTAAAAGAACATCTTTGAAAGATAAGAGTTGAATAAATTCTCAAGACAAGACATACCAGAAACCAAACACATATGTTAAAAATATTGGTAAAAAATAACACTTCGGCAACTCTGATATTAAGAGGAGTCTCTTCATCTTTTAGAATTCAAACACATACGTCATCTAGAATTTCCTATTATTTCTGAAGCTTTCAAAGATATTTGAGACTGATGCCACATATCGTTGAGGTTTTATCATATCCAGCATAATAGAACCAACAATAATTTTGATGCGCTCGAAATAAGGTTTGTTGGGCTTCCTAAATCTTGGAATCTTCACATTTTGAGGATCATATGAGAATCTGGCGCATGCACTCCCCACCATAATACTCCATGTTATACCAACTCAAACACTAACTGGCAAAATAACCCATGGGTAAAGATATATGAACTCTCGTATTTGAATGACCAAAATGGCGACATAGCATAAGTTTGGTTCGCGCTAGCAACGGATCCACAAGCCTTCCACCAATTGATTGACCTTCATATCAGATTGATCATCTTTGTGAGGATGACTATAAATAACGTATCTAAACACACTGTTATATCTCTAGTTATGGATGTTATAACCTTAATTATCGATATCATAAAGTTGTATGCTTATTGTTCTAGCCATTATTGTGTTTAATGTAAATAAAAAAGTTTAAAAGAAATAACTTTTGGAAGAAAAAAAGAGAAAAACTTAAAGTTGTAAACTTTGAGAGAGAAAAAACACAAACAAACAAGAGCTTCAAAAAAGAAAAAATTGACAGATTTGACTAAAAATAATCAAATGAGGGGTGAACACCCTTATTTAAATAAAAGGTAAACCAACATCATCTCGTTATTTAATTAATTAATAAAATACATATGTGTGTTTGGTAGATATATATCTAAATTACCTCGCCTTCAATAGTTATAACAACTGGAGATGAAGTGACATCATTATGCGTTGTCAGGTTAATGTTAGCCCCTTACATAAGTAACATGTGTCCAATGACGATTCCATTATATGGCGTGTGACAAACATATTATCAGTGATCATCAATAACTCGATGACACAAACGTTTGACATCTTTTTATTACATCAAATATTAGAGTTTTGTCTCTCCAGAAGGAAAATGACTAGTCATGTTTTAACAAATACATTTCAAATTCTTTTTCCATTTTGGCTTTGCGATTACAAAAACACATGAATCGTATATTTAGATATTATACTTTCAATTTTATTAATTTCTTCATACTTCAAAAGGACTAACGGGATTCCTTCATACCTTCATAAGAATGACCATGTTACTTTCAAATCAAAAATGTTTAACGCATTGCGAATTTCACCTCGGTTGTAAACCTCGCAAATGGGATAACCAATTACGAAAACATAAAAAATCAGAGTAAATGTTACCCATGCATGTATTATTTCTTATTCGACAAAATATAGTTTTTTTACTCAACTGAGGTTTTTAGTAAACGAAATGGTTTTAACGAGACATGTATGAGGCCAGCAAACTTAAAGACGCTCACAAGTCCATCCATAATCGGCTCGGAAGACAACCAGTTTGGTTGAGACAATATCTTTTAAGACATTAACACACACGAGGATCGCAGTGAAGACTAAGCACAAATATTAACGGCTTGGGCTTAACGACGGTACGTCCGACATAAATAATTCAACGTTATATTATCCTCTCTAAAGTCTCCTGCAACGACGACTAATGATAAGCTCATGAGTTGTAAAGACCTAATATATTTTATGGGAACCTATTAAATAAAACTTTAGGTGTAACTTTGTTCAAATAATTTTCAAATATATTTTAGATTAGTATTGTAAACAACTAAAATATGTAGACCGACAAATCTGAAACTCACACATACTTTGGCTCAATCCACTATCTATAAATAGTCAAAGATTCGTACAATTTATAGCAAAAAATCATATCTTAAAACAACTATTCTTCCATAGCTTTCGATCGACGATCACACTCGTCCTACTTTATGAACATATGTTTATCATTTTTTCTTTGTTCTATATTATTAAAGTATATATTCCTATTTATTATAAAGTAACCGTAGAAAAAAGGTAGATGAATGGTTGCACTAATTTACGCATTAATGTAGTAAGATTGACTCTACTAATTATAATCATAATTAGGTTTGACTGTATTGATTATAATCATAACTACGATTGACTATATTGAATATAGTCATAATTAGCTCTAGCTACAGTGTGTATATATAAGCAGTATTTTTATTGAAATAATTTTTTATCACTTTTTATTTTTCTGACGTGGTATCAGAGCAAAGTTCCTATTTTTCTTGATTATTACAATCACCATACTTTAAAAAAAATCTAAACACAAAAATCACCATGGTTGATGATTCTTACAAATTGAAGATCCAAACCACCAACTCCAAGGGTTTCAGATCGGAGACCAAAATTATCAATCTCTCACATCCCTCCTACATTCATCATTCAGACCAACCAGGCCATGTCTTGGTTCCAATCAAATTAAACGGCGTCAATTATCAATCATAGAGCAAAGCAGTTATTCATGCCCTCACTGAAAAAAAGAAGACCGGTTTCATCGATGGTAGTGTCAAAGAACCATCACAGGAGGATGAACATCTCTTGTTCGAGCAATGGAACCAATGCAATAGAATGATAATTTCTTGGCTGACTTATGCTGTTGAATCAGACATCGCTGAAGGAGTTATCCATACCAAGATAGCACGTGAAGTATGGGTTGACTTGTGCGATCAATTCTCTCAAAAGAATGCTCCAGCCGTGTTTCAGATACAAAAATCAATCGCCACCATATCACAAGGTACAATAACAGTAGCTTCATATTTTACCAAGATCAAGGCATTGTGGGACGAGCTCGAGACATATTGTTCTCTACTGACCTGCAATCAACGACAAGCACACCTCGAACAGAGAGAGGAAGATCGTCTTATGCAATTTATAATGGGTTTACACGAATCTTACAAGGCGGTGAGGTCCAACATATTGATGATGTCACCTCTTCCCAATTTCCTTCAAGCATACTCTTTGATAATCCAAGAAGAGAAGCAACGACAGGTATCCTCTGAGCCAATTGAAAATTTCTCCATAACAACCGCAGTCCCGAGAAAAGAAGGAAATTCAAAGCAGAAAATATGTGAGCACTGTAACAGATCCGGACATACTATAAATGAATGTCAAACATTTAGATATCATTGTACTTATTTTGATAAGAGGGGTCAATCAAAGGATAGATGCCAATTGAAACAAGGAAACAATCATAAGCCGGTACAATTCCGAACACAAAAATCTTCACTTCGTGGCAATTAACCTTTGGCGAATGTGACAGAATCTCAAAACCTATCAGGTTCCAATACTTCTAGCATTGTTCAGGGATTCACTACCGAACAAATACAACAATTAACTCAAGCAATCAGTGTACTGAATCACAATAACTCTGGTAATGTTGATGCGTATGCGAATGCTGCAGGTTTGATTCCATCTACTATTGTGTCTGTTAATTCTAGTAGTACAAGTTCTTGGATTTTGGATACTGGCGCCACTGATCATATTGTCTCTCACATATCATATTTAACTGATCCCAAGCCTTCCATTATTACCAATGTTAATTTACCAAATGGTGCAGCACCACAAATAACTCATACCGGCACAGTTAGTTTTAATTCAAATTTAACCCTTACAGATGTCATGTGTGTACCAACCTTTAATTTAAATTTAATTTCAGCTAGTAAACTCACTAAAGATCATAATTTCTGCCTCATTTTCTTTCCTGACTATTCTATTTTGCAGGACTTGGTTTTGGGTAAGATGATTGGCTCGGGTAGACAACGTGGTGGTCTATACTATATGCATCCAAATAAATTGTCTATCTGTCTGGTGTCGCAGTCACCTGACCTATGGCACTTATGTCTAGGCCATCTATCATTGTCTCATTTTAAATTACTATCACATTTTCTTCAAGGTATTCACAAATAGTTAGGAAATAATTGTACAATTTTCCCACAAGCAAAACAAACACGTTTACCTTTTCCTAAAAGTTCAATACATACGAAATTTCATTTCTCTTTATTATTGTGATGTTTGGGGTCCTCATAAAGTTCCTTCAAATATTGGTTCACGTTTTTTCTTACAACTGTTGATGATTTTACTCGATGCGCGTGGACCTTTCTTATACACGATAAATGAGAAACACAATCTTTATTAACTAATTTTGTGCAATTCGCCAAAACCCAATTTCAAACAGATGTTCAAACAACAAGAGCGGATAATGGTAGTGAATTTCTTCCTCTTCGTACTTTTTTTTAAAACAAAGGCATTGAACTTCAAAACTCGTGTGTCTACACCCCACAAAAAAACGCAGTTGTCGGGGGGGGGGGGGGGGGGTTGTGTTTTAACAACCATTTATTTAATCAACCGCATTCCAACTCTTTTACTATCAAATAAATCTCGATTTGAGGTCTTATATAATCGTTCCCCATCATTCACTCACTTGCGTGTTTTTGGTTGTGCATGTTATGTAACTAATGTTCATCCTAAACATAAATTTGAGCCTCGTGCATCCATTTGTGTTTTTTTGGGTTATCCACATGGAAAAGAAGGATACAAAGTTCTTGATTTACATACACATAAAGTTTTTATAAGTCGTGATGTCAATTTTAAGGAAAATTTATTTCCCTTCGAACATACCTCGACCTCGCCTTTTCCGAACCAATCATCTTCATCATCTTTCAATCAATCACATAACTCCTCATTAGTTTCATTTCCCAATCCCACATCATACCTCAAACTTTATCTCTTTCATCTCCATCCAATCCCATAAATCTCACACTTTAACCTCTACCTCTCCTACATTCCCAGAATCAACTATAAGTTCATCACACTCACTCTTAACTCCGTCATCACCACCAGCTCCACCAACACCTTCCGCTTCACCATCACCTACAACCACAGGTTGAAGGTATTGACTATTAGGAGACCTTCTCTCCAAGTGCTAAACTTACCACTCTTCGATGTTTGTTAACTGTTGCAGCTTCCAGAAATTGGTATATTCATCAACTTGATGTGCATAATGCCTTTCCTAATGGAAATCTAGATGAGGAGGTATATATGTCTCCACCTCCTGGTATCCGCCGACAGGGGGAGAATTTGGTATGTCGGCTTCGTAAATCTATCTACGGTTTAAAACAAGCATCTCGAAATTGGGTCTCTACCTTTTCAAATACTGTCAAAACCCCAGGTTACATACAGTCAAAAGCGGATTACTCATTTTTTACTAAATCTCAAGGTAACAAGTTCACTACTATTCTCATATATGTTGATGATATCCTATTGATTGGAAATGACTTACATGAAATCAAATTGCTGAAGAATCATTTACTCCAACATTTTCACATTAAAGATCTCGACGAGTTAAAATATTTTCTAGGTATTGATTTTTTTTCGATCTAAGAGAGGAATCTTTATGTCTCAAAGAAAATATGCATTAGATATTTTACAAAACACAGGATTGTCAAGAGTAAAACCCGATAAATTCCCAATGGAGCAGAATTTGAAATTAACTGATGAAGACGGTGAGCTACTTCATGATTCGACTAGATATCGGAGACTTGTTGGCAGGTTAATATATTTGACAGTAACCATGCTTGATATTGTGTATTCAGTGCGTACACTAAGCCAATTTATGAGATCACCTAGGAAGTCACACTGGGAAGCAACGTTAAGAGTCCTCCGTTACATAAAAAAAATCACCTCGTTTAGGTCTTTTTTTTCATCAGAAAACAATCTGACACTCAGTGCCTATTGTGATTCAGATTGGGGTGGATGTCGTATGTCAAGATGATCTGTTTCTGGTTATTGTGTTTTTCTTGGCTCATCACTCATATCATGGAAATCAAAGAAACAGACTAATGTTTCACGATCATCTGCAGAAGCAGAGTATAGAGCAATGGCAAATACTTGTTTGGAATTAACCTGGTTGAGCTACATACTTAAAGATATGAAGGTCGACTTGGATAAACCGGCATCATTGTTTTGTGATAATCAAGCGGCTTTACATATTGCGGCTAATCCAGTTTTTCACGAGTGTACTAAGCATATTGAGATTGATTGTCATATAATTCGAAAAAAGCTTCATGCGGGGAAAATTCGTCCATGTTATATTTCCACAAAAATACAATTGGCAGATATATCTACTAAAGCGCTCGAAAAATCAATTTGATTTTTTTGTGCAGCAAGTTGGGAGTCCTTGATTTACACTCTCCAACTTGAGGAGGAATATTAAAGTATATTTTCCTATTTATTATAAAGTAACCGTAGAATAAAAGTAGATGAATGGTTGCACTAATTTAGGCATTAATATAATAAGATTGACTCTGCTAAATATAGTCATAATTAGGTTTGATTATAATAATCATAACTACGATTGACTAGTGATAATTAGCAGTAGCAGTATTCTTATTGAAATAAAATATATTAATTTTCATTTTTTTATCACTTTTCATTTTTTTCCAATAGTTTTCCTAACATATATATCCTTCCACTTATTCTATCATTTTCCTAATATATATATATATATATATATATATATATATATATATATCCTTCCACTTATTCTATCATTTTCAAACTCATTACCGATTCAACCTCGAATTTTTTTTTCCATTTTGGTTCGTACCTTAAATTTGTTAAGTTAAAAATTTAACATTTCAAGATAATCATGTGACATATTTTTTTGGGTTGAGTGTCATTAATCTGACCTATTCTAATGATATCCTCTATTTTCGTAACAATTCATTATTAGAATTAGCTTTCCATTAAAACACAATCACCAACACTAAAATAAATTATGTAAAAAATATTCATTAAAACTAATTAACGTATATATATATATATATTACTTTTGGCAATTGTATTTCATATCCTATATAAAACATAAGTCCTGTTTACATTTCCCTTTTCTTTTTAAATTATCATTAGGCTTTTATTATGGTAACAAATATATTACATTAGTGGTTTAATTTACTTACTATTAATTTAAATAGTGTTTCAGTGGAAGGCCAAAGTCACGCAGCTGCAAAATCAATATTTGTGTCGTATACGATACAAACAATTTGTAACACGTGAAACGTTGCAAGAATCATACTTTTTTTCATGCGAATAATACATAATTAAAATGTGTCTTATATGGGTATATTTGGAAGCCCGTAACTCAATTATGTCTACTATGAATAATTCGATTCGAAAATCATATCCACACATTTTACTATAATTTGACATAATTTATACGTGGGAAACGCTGTACCTATAGTTTTTGTCGGTTGATTATTAAATAATCGATACATAATATACCTAGATTATAAAAACTTTGATGAACGAAAAGAAAATCTAATTAAAAGTGGCGTGATTCTTGCTTCAGAATTTGATATATGTTAGGCTTATGCACTCGTTAAAATAGGGGAAAAGAGAAGATATGTAGCAAGTATCTGGATTTGCAACTTTACGCTAAAAACTTTTTTTAAGTATTAAATAGATTGGAAATATTTTTATAGAATATATTCGAAAATTGGTTTGAAATGGCAAATGATTTTTTTAATTAATATATAAAATAAAATAAGTATTTCGTACAAATAAATAAAACATATTTCTAAGAGTGGTTTGCAAGTTTTAAAAAATTATTCTATTCTAAAATAGATAACTGAATAAAAACTTGGAGAAAAATCGAGATGCAAAAATCTAAATCTAAATGAGGACATAGTGAATACGTTTAGAGAGTGTTTTAAGTAGACGAAGCACCATAAACATGGTTAGACGGTACAATCAGCGAAAATCTACGACAACCATAGCCGGAGGAGAAAAGTGGCTGGATATAACATATTCAATAATAGTAACTTAGAATTCAGTTAGGGGTTACATTGATTAGTCAACCTCGGTACCAACGAATCTGAACAAAAAATCATATGGTGTTGTACCGTCAGAGGCAATGACAAGAGGGGAACAAAAAAAATCTTGCATTATGCTCCTGCCAGACGTGATAAATTAGCGTATCAAAACAAGATATCCAAATATGATACTTTCCCCTTAATCTAGGAAAGCCAATTTTCGCATTTAAAGTAAACCTGAACTTGAAACTGGCAAAGCCGAAAAATACTCTGAGTGAAGCTACCGTCATAGAATATATAACCGATACTTTATAAGTCAGAATTTCATATGACACAATTCGAAGGGGAATTTAATCTATTATTAATAAGTTTATCTCAGGTATAGACAATTTTCTCTGGACAACTAGTCATTGAATAAAAAAGTGACAAAAATATTATATTTATATTATATTAATTCATCCCACCCGCCACATGGAATGGGCATTTCGACAACGTTGTATGTATTTTATTTTATAATTTTGTGTTTTCGCTCTTGTTATCCACTAATGGTCGTCGTTGTAGTTGATGTTGGGTGGAGAGAGGGAGAAAATGAGTTTGTTGATCTCCTTGAGGTTGCTGTGATTTCTAGCACTCGTATATCTAATTTGAGATGGAAAGTTTGAGAGACCATCACGAATGGTTTTTGAAATCTTAAGATCATTGTCAAGTCTTGACTCATGGATAATACCTTGCCCATAATGGGTTACAAGTGAGGTAAGGAGAAGACAAGGATAATACCATAAAGAGTTATCATCTTCATTTCCTATTGCAGCCTGTACATTTTGCTAACTAATTTGAGATGGAAAGTTTGTGAGACCATCACAAATGGTTTTTGAAATCTTAAGATCATTGTCAAGTCTTGAGTCATGGATAATACCTTGCCCATAATGGGTTACTAGTGAGGTAAGGAGAAGACAAAGATCATACCAGAAAGAGTTATCATCTCCATTTCTGATTGCAGCGTGTACATTTTGCTAACTAAATACTTGAGACGTAAAAGATTTCTCAAAATCCATGATAGATATGAGCCAAAATCCAAAGCACATAAATTATTATTGTTAAATTTTTGGGTTTTAATCCAGTCACACTAAATAGAGTTGTTACTTTTAATTATTAAGGGCCACATAGAACTATAGTCTAGTTCCATATTTGTAGGTCTAAAGTTCCAAAACCGCTCTACATAGTAAGCAGTGTTACATCGGATGGAAGCATCTGAGTCCGTCAGAGCAAAAGAAACGTCAGAAGGATCAGAAAAAACTTTTTGAAAACTTTTGATATGAAGAAAAAAATTGAAGACCGTATACATGGTCCAAAAAAATTGTTTACTTGCATTTTTTAAATTTTATTATAAATAATATTAAAAAATATTTATAAAATAAGGTGAGTATTTATTTTATTTGTTTATCTCATAATTTAAGTTTATCTAAAAATATGATGTTTAGATTTTTTTTAAAAAAATTGTTTTTTAAAAGTTTTTATAAAAACATTAATATGGTTTTTTTAAACATTTTGGATGCAATAAAATAAAATAAAAGCTTTCATAAATACATTAATTCGAAATAAAGTAATAAAAATATATATTTTTTTATTTTGTTTCAATTACTAAATACAATTTCGAACTAATGTTAAATCTATTAGTTCGTCCGTAACTGAGTTTTACTCTCTGTAAATATGAGCTATTGACATGTTTTAAGTTATCAATTTCTTGCAATAGTTTAGTAATGATGAAAGAACCAATGGAACATTATAATTTAGAAGTATAACAATTAGAATTTTTTGTCTGACTCTATGTCAACATTAGAGATTTTTTAGTTTAGACCAGAGAACCAAATCATCGAGAAGAGCATGACGTTCATCTATTATAGGCGTATGTTTACCATAGAGCCCACCAATAGCTGAGATGATGTCCCATTTTTTGTTCCTTATAATAGAACTATCACTTGCTTCTCCATTTAAGTAGCAAGATATATGGGTAAAAAACACCAGACGTCCCTCACGTTTGCCACTTGTAACATGTTGGTCCCTAACCTTTGGGTGTGTAATAAAAGGGTCCTTAACGATTTACAAAGTATAATAAAACCGTCTTTTTCGAGTCCAGCCCACAATTTCTTCCCAAAATACCCTTTGACCAGCCACATCAGCGATCCACGTAGGACGCTGATGTGGCAACAATTAAAAAAGTAAAAACTGTTTCTACTTTAACCCATTTCATTTACCCTATTTTCTAAAGGCCAATCCGACCCATTTAACCCAGCCCAACCTCTAACCTGTTTCTAACCCAGCCCAACCTCTAACCTCTAACCCAATAACCCAGCCCAGCCTAACTACTAACCCGAAATCAATTCGATCCCTAATTTCTTCCCCAAATAACCATTTAAAAAACGTGATTTCTATAATAAACCCCCCATTTAAACCAAACATTTAAAATCAAAAACAAAATCTGTTACTTTCTTAGGCCCCACTGACAGTTTTCATGTTTAGATACAAAATTAAAACAGTCAATACCAAACCAAACTTGATCGATACAACCGGTCTAGTTTAGTTTTAATCGGTTTTGTAATCCAATCCAATCCAAAAACAATTCAAAATTCCGAATCCAAAAGTTTATCACTTTTCGAATTTCTGTCCGTCGAATTCAAACCAACTCCTTTGTACACCAACAAATTTATTACCCTAAATAAGAAAAACGAAACAAAAAATTTAACATTAAAGTTGAGATAATCAAAAGAGATAAAAAATTTTGTTCTTTGAATCTTTTTCTCCATGACTTAGAGCATCATCATCATAATCTCATCGCTGCTAATGGGATTTAATTACTCTGATTGTCTAATCAATTTTACTAATTCCGATTCTCTTCACGATTGCATTTTTTATAGCTTCAGTATGATGATAACAATTGCTTCCCTTCTGCTCAATCCCAGACATGTAACTCCTTACTTCTTTTCGTACCATCTCCTGCACCACTGTCAAAAACTCCGAGTTGAAAAACTGAGTCTCCCGAATCGACTCGCTTTTATCCTATGACTTAGTGCGACTTATTTGCTGCTGCGGCGGAGGAGATAGTCGTAGAGGTGTCGTTGGTGGAGGATCCGTCGGGTTCAAGGATTGGTTAGATCCAGAGGAGTCGGATCCAGGTAATGATAAACTCAGTAAGGTAAGCGGATCGGTGACGGAGATCGACGGCGGAAGTGGAAGTAGAGTTGGAGGTGGAGGTGGAGCCATCTCGATCTGTTGCGGTGGTTGAGGAGGTGGAGGAGGTTGGAGAAACGGTATACTTCTAACAACCGGTCGATAAACCGGAGAGAGCGAATCGCTTAACTCGGATCCGGATGGGCTACCAGGATTCAAACATAAAGGAGCAACAACATACGTCGGCGTACCTAAACTCGCCGATCGTTTTAGTAGCGGCTGGTCTTCACCGCTGTCTCCAAGCGAAGAACATTTCCGCTTCAACGTTAACTGTCAGAGGTTGGGCTGGGTTAGAAACGGGTTAGAGGTTGGGCTGGGTTAAATGGGTCGGGTTGGCCTTTAGAAAATAGGGTAAATGAAATGGGTTAAAGTAAAAACAGTTTTTATTTTTTTAACTGTTGCCACATCAGCGTCCTACGTGGATCGCTGATGTGGCTGGTCAAAGGGTACTTTGGGAAGAAATCGTGGACTGGATTCGAAAAGGACGGTTTTATTATACTTTGTAAATCGTTAAGGACCCTTTTATTACAGACCCAAAGGTTAAGGACCAACATGATACAAGTGGCAAACGTGAGGGACGTCTGGTGTTTTTTACCCCAAGATATATCAATGTTCAGTTTGAACCTTGTTATATCATGAGGTTTCCAGCTGATGGAGAAAGTCAATCTAGCTGAGTTAGGTTATTATAACAGCCTATTTTATAGGAAGTTCCAGCATCTTTGGCCCAATTATCTCTTTTAAAGAGATTAACAACATCAAGCTTTAGAATTGTGCTTTTGATTTGGTAAATGTTGGTTGAAGAAGTGTAACTTTTCTGTAGCTATTTTATTTTGTTTATATGAATTCATAAAGATTAACATATAAAGGATGGCAGTATAGTTCTAATATGAACATCTTTAGGAAAATACAATAACCATGTCCTAATGATATGGTGAAACGCCATGTGGCTAGCTATTCTTATGTTAACAAAGTAGCTAAAGTAGTGTTAAACTTTCCATGTTATCTTGCATTAGACAAAGAGGTGCTTTATTGACTCACAATTATCATAATATTGACATTTGGAGACATTTTTTTTGGAGTGATGTTATTCCAGATTTTGTTAAGTAGCCTAGGTTTAGATCCTTTGAGCCTGATCTTCTTCTAAGTGGCCTTAGTATTATAGTCTCCTTGTTGAGCTATAGTCCATTGAATTGAGTCTTCTTCAATTGCATCTATATAGAGAAGTTTAATTATGTCTATGTCAGTTGTATGATTCATCAAGATTAATGAAGATTACAGAACTGATGTTTTTGGTCTTATCTTTTTGTTATATTGATTGATAAGTTTAAGTCATTTGATAAGAAATTCTTCTGCTAAGATAAATAAGCCTTGTGAAATCGGGTCACTTTGCCTTACTCCGTCAGTTGATTTACAGTATCCACTCGTTGCTCCATTTATTATGACACAAAACCAACTTGTACTTATTGAGAAACTAATTCCGTTAATTAAACTTTTATACAAACCAAAAGCATCTAGGATCTATGGAATGAATTAAAAAGAAATCTTATCAAAAGATTTAGCCATGTCGATTTTAATAAACATATTTCCTCCTCTGATCTTTTTGTTTATGCCATTCACCATATCATGAGTTAGTAATATTTTATCGTGAATGTTTCTCCCATGAACAAAACCACTTTGTTGTTCAGAGATAAATTTAGGCAAAATAATAGATAGCATGTCATTTAGTTGTCTTGAAATGGTTTTGTTAAATACAATACATAAACTTATAAGTCGATAGTCATTCCATGTTTTGTGAGAATCCTTTTTTTGGAATGAGACAGATAGTTGTAGTATAAACTCCTTGGGTAGTATTGTTTTCATTTATAAATGCTCTGACAGCAGCACATAGGTCCTTACTAATTTTATCACAATATTTCTAGAAACAGTTAGTGTTAAACCCATCCACTCGTGAGAAACTTAAATGGTTCAAGGCTTTGAAAGAGAACTAGTATTGTGGTTTCTTCATGTGTGATGATTTTTTAAAGAATATGAGAAATGTCTGGAATATATCTAATTGGAGTATGCTCATTTAGTAGGTTTTGAACATGAGAGACAACAAAGTGACCTATCTCTTGCTGGTCATCAAGCCAGTTATTTCCATCTATAATTGTGGTGATTCTATTCTTGTTTTTTTCTTGACATAATTATGGAAAGCTGTTGTGTTTTTATCTCCATTTTTATCCAATTAACACAACATTTTTTTCATAGAATGATTCTTTCCTTGTAAGGAGCTGGAAATAGTTGAAATTGGCTTTAGACATCTTAATTTTGCCTTCGTGAATTCTGGTTTCTTATAGACAGTTTTCAAGAAACATGATTTCTTCTTCTGATTGAGCTATTGTATTGAAGATTTTACCAAATTTATCTTTGTTCCAAACCTTTAGATTATTCTTTAGTCTTTGAAGTTTTTGCCAAAACATTTGAATAAGAGAGCCAAACATTGCTTCACTCCAACTTTTCTCAACTATGTTTGAGAATTCTGGGTGAAGCAGCCACATGTTTAGGAATTTAAAATATGACTTTGTTTTTTGAGTAATTTGACAATGAGATAAGAAGAGGAATATAGTTAGATATTGTTCTAGCCATGTGTTTCACAAAATAGTTGTCAAAGTAGTTAGATTATGCATTATTGTGAACTACCCTATCTAGTCGATTCCATTTATGGTAGTTGGTCCAAGTGTATTTAGAGCAAAAAATCCAAATTCATAGAGATTACAGTCACTTAGAGCATTGTAAAAGTCATTCATACTCCTCACACAAAGAGAATAGTATGATAAATACTCATAATGGTTAGTGATGGTATTGAAATCCCTCATCACTAACCATTGCATTGATTGATCAACAATAATGCTAAGGTTGTTCCATAACTTCAGCCTCTAATCCCTCATACATTTTGCATAGACAATAGATAAAATGAAGTCTTTTCTTAGAGAAGAATTCGTGAGATTTACATGTAGAGTCTGATCCCAGTTTTCAAGTGTTTAGACCACAAACTCATCATTTTATAATATCCAAATCTTATTTTATATGTTACTAGTGCTATTATGATAATTAAGAAATCTTGTGGTCTTTGGATGATGGATAATATCCATCATTGGTTCATTGATTGCAAGAAAGTCAATTTATTCTGATATGATGATGGACTTTATCATGCGTCTAATGGATTTGTTGCCAATGCCTCCGACATTCCAACGTAGGATTTTTAGTTTCATTTAATGGAGTCAGTTTGAGACATGACAGATTGTTTGAGTTTAACAACTTTGGATATGTTAAGGTTTCTCATTGGCTTTGATTGAACTTTCTTCATTTTTTGCGTAGGATCTTTTCAAATTCTTGACTATCTTGTGTTTTATCTTTTGGAGAGGATGGAATACTTTCGGTGGTTTTTAGAGTTGGGGAGGGTGGAGATATTATGGGAGATATTTGTTTTCCGTTAGCTTGGAGCATATGTCAAATGAACTCAAAGCTTCAGTTATCTTTTCTTATTTTCTCTCAAGTATGTTCAGTAAACTGGTAATACTATGATTTAAAACTATTAGCTCATTAGTTATTGTGTGAGGTTTGATGGTTATTTATGCCTTAAGGATGAATATGGTGCTTCAGGATGTATGATTTTCACTTTGTTGAAAGGTTAGATTCTGATCTTCTCTGTGTATTGTCATTGGTTGTTTCCTTGATAATAATTAATTTTAGTTTAGGTTTCATAATCCAATTATATTCTTTTTATCTAGATATGAGAATTTAAACATTTTGTCATCCTAAAAGTTGATATATTAACTTCTAAAATCTTAGAAAATTAATCAAATTTATGTAAATATTGGTGTGGATGATTTATAATCGGAGGGTATTTTAGGTAGTTTATCAATTGAGTATTAACTTTTTAAGTAGAAGGTAGAGAGATACAAGAGGTGTGTGCTAGTATTTAATATTTCTAGAAAAAGTCCAACCCTCTTAATGAAGTTGGTTGGAGTATTTATAGTTGTCTTTTCTTTACCCATGGGCCTTATGAGTCAAATCCTATAATCGGGTCACTCCTATGAGCCCCCGGCCCAGTAGGCGAACTACTAGGCATACAGGTGATTCATGGTTCCACTCTCATTACTGTTCCTCCATTATCTTATATATGGTTTGTCTAAAAAGCTCTTCGGGTATTATAGGGATTAGTAGGAATAATGCTTCCAACAATATCTCAAATGATCAAATATGTCACATAATTTGAAGATATGGTATTTATTTCCTTATAAATCCATATTATATATACTCCCCAGATTATACAATTTTTACAAAAAGGTTGAGTTTGTTTGAACATTAGAAAAAATATTCTTTATAAATGGATATAAGTTTGAGGAGCTAAAATCTGTCATAGTAATGAGACGACAAGTAAAATATTAGTAGGTCATTTTTCTAAAAGTGAACAAATTGTTTCTAATTTTCCTCAAAATTAATATTGAATTTTATTTCTTTTTTAAAACATTTTTCGGTCCTCGTAAAAAACAGTACATTTAGTGGTACACTAATACTTCTATGTTTTAAGATGGGTTGAGTATAATAAAGTAATAATTTTGTTTTGGATTCCAATTTTTGTTCATTATGCAAATAAGGTCTCGTTTCATCTATAAATTTATAAATTTGTAAATGCTATAAATTAAGTTTTCACCTTGTAAAAATCTTTGCGATGTCTTAGTTGTCGCTTTAGTATATACTATGCTAGGAAGATATGTTGCACATTTATTAGTTTATTCTAGAATGAAATAGGTAAAGTTGTATGAGTGAATATTATGTAAAGTATAATTTCATCTCTTAAATTATTTATAGTGGATGAATCTAACATGGTATTTTAATGACTTTTTTATTAAAATAAAATAATTTATGATATCATACTTGAATTATCATGGCATCAAGGAGCGGATTTAGATGGAAGCCAAATATAGTGCTAAAGAAATATATATATATATATATATAATATTTATTTTAATAGAAATAAAAAAAGACACATAGTTATTCCTTATTATCAATTAAGTGTATTAAGTAAGTTTTTTTTATTTTTTTGTATAGATTTTATCATATGGATGATTTATATAATTTTACTAATCATATTTAGTTAATTTATCAAATGTATTAAGGTATAATTTTTTTATTCTAAATTTACTAATTAGATAATTATACTTAAATAATAAAATGTTATAATAGGACAAGGAGTGATTTGATTACTAATAATATAAAATTTAAATATATAATTGTTTATTATTTTATGTATAAATTTTGTCCATGAATGATTTTATTAATCATATTTAGATAATTTATTGGATAATATTTTTTATCCAAAATTTACTAATTAACTAATTATATTTAAATAATAAAATGTTATAAGACTAAAGTTTAAATAAATAAAAAAATTGAAGGATTTGATTACTGATTGTATTTAAGTTTTCAAATGATTTGGTTACTAATTTCATGTTTTTGTTAATATTACTAGTGATTTTTTAGTGTTTAATAGATGATTTAGTTTAATTTGTTTATAAGATGTTGCGTTAGTTTTTTACGCCTACACCTAGACTTCCGGAGTCTAATACTTCTATTATCGAAAATGAATCAACTGAAAGGTCATCCGAAGAACCTACTTTTATTCCTTCGTCAAGTGAATTATAGGTATATTTTTACAATGTAATATTCAAATATTTATATTATTTTTGGTATACTTTTAATTTTAGTTCTTAAACCTCCCCTGACATCATCACTATTGGACCTAACGAATTTACTTTTTTACTAAGTTATAACTCAACATCGACTTTAAAAAAATTGTATTTTCGATGTCGCATGAAACATGAATAAATACTTATATCACAAAAATAAATATATGAACGAGATAAAATATTTTGGTTATTTTATTATATTGAAAGGAACATACCGTAATAGTAACATAAATCAGTTTTAAGATTTATTTTGCTATGTGGATAACTAAAATTCTATGTTTATTTTGTTTTCTTTTAAAACGTTTGACATGTGACTGAAAATAAACTTAATCAATTGAGCGTAACCAACATTCGACGATTGGCTTGTCAAGACTTATAAAATATATATGAGCTAAATGTTGATGCCAAAGATATTCTCAGTTTTCAGATTTTAATTTAGGTTTGGATATACTTATTTTCATTATATCACTAATTCAAATATTATTTAATATATATATATATATATATATATATATTATATTTACCTTCTAAATTATATTTGTAAACCCATCTATGTCACAAAAGATGCGAAACGTTTTTTTTGTTACCAAGAAAATTAATATAACTAATTTTCTTTGGCAACAAAAATCAACTAAATTCTTCATAAAATAATATGTATCATTTTCACAAATTAGTGTCCACTAATTGGCAATAATCCAACAAAACAATACTCTTATGTTCTCTCTATATACTATTAATATATATGTTTAAAAGATCCAATGTTGGTTTATTATGAATAAACTTTTAGTTTAGGCCAAGCCTCTCGCTTTATGGAATTGAACAAAACCATTTAACATATAATATTTAATTTTACAGGAACGTATACTATTTAATTTCATAATCATATTATATACATGGTGTTCAAACAACATATGGCAATGATTAGTATATATAGATAAATTTAGCAATATATTTTATTTATTAAAAGATCTTGTACATATAATTTATAAAAAATAATATTATACCTCAACATATGACAATCATTAGTATATATCATCAAGATCAAGACTCTTATATAGATTTAGTTAATTGATATGTTATCGATCTTTATATTTTATTGAGGTTTCGTATATTAAGATACGAACAATGTGAAAAAATATAAAATCTAAGATATAGTCATTTAAATATACGACACATAATCTTCTCAATTCTAAAATTTGTATAGTATTACACCAAAATCATGTTTATAACATTGACTCGTTTAGAGTTCAAATTTTCTAAAACTCTCAAAAAAATAAAATTATAAAAAAATCGACGAGGTTTACAATAAAATTTAAAAAACCTCACTATAGTGAATATTATATTATCACAAAACAGCAATTCGTTTTACCGCTCTAATAAAATGGGTTTGTCGTTATGGTGAGCATCACAATAACCCTTACTCTCGTTACACATGTCATCTTGTTGCGCTACAAGTTTTTATTATTGTGATGATGCAATAAATGCACTCGTTATGTGTAACTATAATTTGTACAATGATGTTGATCTAGAAAGTACGATTTTTTAACAAAATTCAACAATTTTGAAGGTTGTATCATGTACTACCTATCTAATAATCATCGAATTTGTCTTATTTTAACTACCATTGAATCATAATATTGAATAATTGTATAACTTCGATTGTTGGTCTTTGGTTTAATCTCCCACTAAAAAACTAACATGGTATTTTTACATTAAAAACTGGTTTATTATTATATGAAGTATACATTTAAATTTAGAATATGTATCTAGAGTATAATATCAAACATTTAAAATAACTAAGATATATCAAATAACTATACCATATATATATATTTTTTTGATTTATTAGTGTTAACTAATTATTCAAATTGATAATTCGTTTTATTAAAAATTTCATCCATTTTAAATTAGACCTGGTTTTATATTATTATGAAATTTTTCTAGATAAAATACAATACCTTCTTTGGGTTTCTGAATAAAATTAATATTAATTTACCGAATGAACATTTTTTTAATATAATAAAATACAAAATTGTTGGAATAATTATGGACCGGTATGTTGAACATATATTTGGTCATTGTCATAAGATAGTCAAATAATAAAATAATCAGATTATGGTATATATAATTAAATAAGTTCTGAAACTATAGGTGAAAAGACGTTATGGAGGTATAAATGTGGTAGTCGTGTTGAATTTAAATACTAAATGTGTACAAATCTCAACACTAAATTCTAAACTTATAATTCAATGACTAAACTAATTTTATCAATTTAGTGGTTGTGGCCTTCGATCACAAAGCACTGAAAATTAATAGATTTTATACGACTAGAATTTCTAATTGTATTTGTCTATAAAAGATAGACTAGACTTTCAGCCATTCCTTTAATCTAAAATAATAATAATAAAAAACCGTCATTTTGTTGAAAGGAAAGCTAACAACTATTTTACAAAAAATTAAAAAGTTTCAAACATGATTCAAGCAATCAAAAATTTAAATAAAAATTCAAACAATATTACGGACAATAACATACTAGACCAATTATTATATGTTTATTAATATATTATATTGATAATTTAATATTCTACGTATTTGATAAACTAGTTTGACATGGTCTATCAACTCTATAAAAAAACAATCGCAAAACTATTATTTAACTCAACAATATTTGATAAACTATTTTAATACATAGTGTTAAAATTAAAAAGGAAAAAATGGAAGGAAAAATATATATCTCTATATCTATTGGTCTCGCTGGATATATGCTTTACTGACTTGTATATATTGATTTATTAAATACTTGCCATTATCTTATAAAAAAATCATAATTTGGTGAACGTAGATCGAAGGTCAAAACTTTATCCGTTTTGGGGTTTTAACGAATCAAAGTCTTGCGATGCTTGCTCGTTGCCATTTATTTTACGCGTTGACAATTGTAGCTTACGAATCAGATAAACATCGTCACTAGTTTGGACGATTAAACACGTCAAAAATTATAGTTTGTCAAATTAGAACAAACTATATTTGATCCAAAACCAAACTTTTCGGTCATAAAAATAGCACTTATCGTGAACAAGTCAAAAAGTGGAAAAGAAAGTATGAAACGAAAGTACTAAGTAGAAGTAAAGTAAAGGGAGAACAAATCGGTGGGTCGGTACATGTGGTGTAAATTGTAATAGACTTTATCCCCGATACCCAAGTTGCATTGCATGTGGTTTATTCTTGTATTGTGCAAATTCTTATTTCAAGGAATTGATGCCTTTTGCCTTTTGGAGACGTGTGCAGTATTTTTAGAAAGAAAAAATCAACTTACGGAAGAAGAATATTCTTTATGAATAAATCGGGTTAGAGTGAAATGGTTTAGGCACACTCCTGAGAAAAACTACAAAAACCCGATAAAAATAAGTCATATTTATCTTAATAATGGTTTTACCGTATAGGTTAGTATCGATAATTGTCTAATAAATAATAAATAAATAAATAAATAAACACAAGTAAATAAAGATAAGTAAATAAAGATAGATATATTTAAATTGATTAAGATTTGATTATTGTCTGATGTTTGGATTTGAGGAGAATGTTCTGATGTGACGTGAAAATTGTAATTTAGTGTTGTAGGCTAAGATGAAGAGTTGAAGTTGTATATTGAAGATAGGAGTAAGTGTTGAAAGTTTGAACTAACGGTTGAATCTGGAACTAAACGTTGAAACTACAAATAGGCGTCAAAAGCTGAAACTAAACGTTAAAGCTAGAGAAATATGATAGTTGCAGTCCAACCAGACCTTAGGCGCCAAATATATGCGAGTAAGCTGAAACTTAAAAAGATGAAACTGTTGACTTTCTATGTGGCTGAATGATTATCCAAAGATTTAGGAATAGAGAAGTCTATTGGAACCTAAAATTGAGCATAACCGAAGATAAATGTATTTCGTACTGCAAAAACCGAATGTGCAAATTAATTTTATGTTGGCCTAAACGTGTAGTAATTAGTTTCCGAAGACTTTTGGATATGCTTCTACGTTTATTAAAAGAACATTGTCACTTATATGGGAAGATTTTGAATTGGACGAAACATTTACTCTTTTGATTAAGAGGATTAATTTCGAGTGTGTATTTGAAAAAGAGATAAATAATAGAAGCGTGCTCAATTCGACATTCGTAAATCATGAAAAATTACCACTATAGTCGTACCTTTGCTAGTGTGGCATGAGGCATTTCATTGTTTGGCCAAGTAAGGTCTCTACTTGTCGAACATTATTGTGAGTTTGTCGTGCTATGCTCCGCATTCTTGTAACTGTACAAAGTGAAATAAAATATTAAAGACTTGTGGCGTGGCGTGACTTAAGTAATTTTATAAAAAGAGAAAGTTATTTGGTTTGTCTTGATTTCAAAGTGAGTAAAGAATTCGAAGATTAACATTTGTTTTGTAACAAAAGATGAGTAGTTTAGTGTTTAGTATTTGAGAGAGTCTTCTTGTAACCTCATATATATAAAAAATTATGTATGTTGCCCGTGTGTGTAGGATTTCTTCACGATCTAAACCATGTTAAGTATCTCATTGTGTGTTTAATTTACTTTATGTTCCTTCTTGTTAACTTTATGCTTGAAATGGTAAATAATCGAATCTCTTATTACCCACGCATCCTCTCGGCATGTGTTCACCAAGTGCGGCCATAGCGTCAGCTAATAGTGGCTAAGTTTTGGTCAAGAAAATCTTGTTTTGGCCATGGTCAAAACTTGTTGATTTCCCTAACAAGTGGTGCGGTGAGGATGAAAATCTATTAACAATATTCGTTATTGGTGATAAAGATAACGTTAAATAATGAAGATTGTTTCAGCATTTGAGCATATAGATTTCGTTATTGCTAAAGATCAAATGCATTGTAAAGATGAATTCTATGAAGTTTGAACTTGATATTTTTACATGATAGAATGATTTTTATCGATGAAGAATTAATGTTACAACATTATTTATACATATTGAAATTTTTACTACCATTAATATAAAAACACATAAGATTGATGTTGAAGTGTTCTCCAACGCTCATAATGCTCTGATATTTAGCTAAGGTGAAGAGGTGCTTCGAGAGGTGTTTGAAGAGTCTTCGGGAATGAAATTTGGAATAATCTAGAAGCTATTTACATGAAGAAATGTTTGACAAGCAATTTTTACCTTAAGAAGCAGTTATATACGATGTAGATGGATTCTAGAAATGAGATCCAGAGATACGTGGATGATTTCCATAAAATCAATCTTGATTTTAATTTAGTTGGTCTTAACTTATCTTAAAAAACTGTATGAATTCTTTGTTGACTTCATGTTATATGGAAAAAATTATCTCATGATAGTCGAAGTTAAGAGTGATTAGAACTCAAAGGTTCTTAAAAGGAAGTCAGTTATGAAGAGTGACTCTGACGGACTCATATTATATATAAAAGAAGGACTGGATTAAGAGATTCAAAAAATACTCTTAGAAATAGAATAGTTGAGAAGTTATATCGGGTCTTACTTAAAGAGTAAGGGGTATGCTTATGATAGCTAGACTTAGCAAAAGATTAAGTGAATGAGTTGTTAGGACAGCTGGAATTATCGTTAACGCGAGCCTTTAGACTTTCGGTTATTGGGAATATATAAAAGGGTATAATTTTTTGTGATTGGATTCCATGATGATTAGGGTTATAGTGAGCAACATGTAGATATTAAATAGATTTGTATTACACATAATTACTACCGAATGTGGAGCTAAAGTTCAGATTGATTTTGCATATAAAGGCGGAACCAATGATGTTTATGCCAAAACTGTTTTCAGTCTAGGTTCAGGTTCGGTCTCTATAGAGGAAGTTCAATGATTGCAGGAATTGGGCCTTAACCGGAAGCTTGATGGGTGAGAGGTTTTAAATGTTCAAACTATGGAGAAACAAAAATACTTTGATAGTTGGTTGTCAAGTGTTGCTCGATCTGGTTTTGAGTTAGGTAAAATGGATGTTAATGATATATTCTTAGATGTAAGAGGTTAATAGACTAGTCTGTTGGGGAATATTTTCAGACTAGAGCTCACAAATCACATGGGATGTGATCATTCAGAAGATATTAATGGACAATTTATCTCTAGTGAGTAGTTGGAGCATCGTTGCAATGAATGCTGAAGTTACCTTGAGTGTAGGTGGAGAATTATTAAGTATAAGCTCAAAGTGACTGAGGCAGGATCACTGTTGAAGGTTGTAACTTAGAGCCGGATGCTGTAACTTAGTACTGAAGTTGTAACGTTGTGCTAAAGTTTTAACTTATATCATACGTTGAAACTTAGAGCTTAAGTTGTATGCAAAAGTTGAGACTAAATGTGAAAGGCGGAAACTAAGGGATAGAGCTAGAATTAAGTATTGAAGCTAGAGATATTTGATCGATGCAGTTCATTCGGACCTTAAATTTCAAAGATGTGTAAATAAAAAATTAAGGAGCTGGAATGTTTGAATCTTCATGTGGTTAAAGGTTTCGCCAAATACTTAGGTGAAATAAAGTTTGTTGGAACCTTAGGGTTAAGCATAACCGAAGACAAATTTATTTGATACTGGTGAAACTGAAGGTGTACGTTAATCTCCTGTTGGACTGAAGATGTTGTAACTGGTTGCCGAAGATTTATGGATATGCTTATAAGTTCATGAAATGAATATGATCACTTTTATATGAATATTCTGATTTGGATGAAAGATCTATATCATTGATTAAGAGTAACCTAAAGCATTTATTTGAAGATGAGACAAATAGTACAAGCATCATTAAACCGACATTAGTACGTCAATTAAATATTTTCACTTCCCGGAAAATCATACGTCATGAATGCCGCTACCTGAAAAATGTAAATGTGCTAGTATGGCATGATACATTTGTTTATTTGGTTAGAAAAGGTCTGTACTTTTTGAACACTATTGTGAGTATGATGTGCCACACTTCACATCATTGAGTCTATATAAAGTAAAAGAGAATATTGAAGAATTGTGGTGTGGCATGACTTAAAGAATTTTCTAGAAATAGAAAGTTCTATCCTGTCTTGATTTTACATAGTGTCGAGAGGTATAAAATTAACACTTGGAGATACTCTGAGATTCATAGCGCCTTTTATAATTTGTGAGTTCTTTGTAACAAAAGATGAGTGATTGAGTGTTTAGTGTCTGAAAGAGTTTTCTTGTAACCTCCTATATATAAAATTTGTGTATGTATCCCATGGGTGTAGGATTTCTTCACGATCCGAACCATGTTAAATATCTTATTATATGTTTGATTTACTTTATGTTTCTTCTTGTTAATTTTGTGTTTGAAAAG
Source organism: Limnanthes douglasii subsp. nivea (assembly GCA_036936605.1). NCBI lineage: Eukaryota > Viridiplantae > Streptophyta > Magnoliopsida > Brassicales > Limnanthaceae > Limnanthes > Limnanthes douglasii. The sequence goes on from JAUPFV010000004.1 coordinate 281,965,394, forward strand.
GTAAAGGTCTGAAACTCCGATCACCTCATATTGCCTATTGGCAGGTGTTCACCAACTGTAGTTATTGCTTCGACTGACAGACTAAGTTTTGGCCATAGAAAATGTGTTTTTGGCCATGGTCAAAATTATTTTTGAATATTATTGATTTCCATATCATGGACTAATAGATAAAAGCGTATTATGGAGGTAATTGTGTGGATACTATATCAAATTCGGATTTTGTTAAGGATTGGATGTGAATATTGATATTTAGTCTAAACTATAAAGTTTTGTAACTAGTTTGCAAAGAAAAATTTAGTCATAGTTATGTTCCCCTATCACAACAATGAAACTTAATGATGAGATAAAAATTAGACTTAAGTGAAAGCCCTAATTGAAAATCCTATATAAAGATGAATAAAGTAAAATATTCATTCTCGTCACTTACATACGGATTTCTACCGTAGCTGATTGGAAGCGTATAGCCTCCATAAATAGAGATGAATTTTCTCTTGAGATTTTCATCAAAGAACATAAGATATAGATATCATGAACGATGATACAAAGAATAAATAACTAAAATAAAAAACAAAAACAAAATAAAAGAGACGATGTCTACATCTTCCTATAAATATTTTATTATGTATCTATGAAAGATTCAAACTCTTATGAGATCATATATTCATATTTGGGTTAGATTTTATGAGAGATACACTCTAACAAGTAGTGTCGGGGATTTCCTATTTGTGATTGAATGTTATATTTTGTTCTTGAATCAAATATAAAGCATGCAATTTTATTTTAATAAATGATCCACATTTTGGAATTATTTGCTAACTGAATTAGTAGATTTGTAGATATGGGGCATGAAATTTCATGATTATTTGATTTATTATGGATAAATTATGTTAGAATTATGTATTTTATCAATTAATTTTGATTTTAGATGAATTTTAGGGCTTTTGGTTGATTTAGGATCATATTCTCGAGGTAAAAAGAACATCATCTTGACAGATTAAGCCAAACTCAAAGCATAATCATGACGGTGCCTCTTCGACGTGGACACCGTGATGTTACTTTAATAAAACCAACGTCTGACGACTCATCTCATTTTCACGGTAACTACATGATGCATTACCGAGTATGCTGAATTAAAAGGCTTCTTTTGTAGCTTGATACTTTATGTGCACCTCAAGGGATCTTCCTTTGGACTTGTACCATATTTTATGTTTAGATGTTAGTATACTTGTGTGGTTGTTTAGTATTTATTTGATATATGAATTTCACGACTAAAGTTTTCTTAACTACGGTAAGTAGACTATGAAGCTAAAAAATTTCCAAAGTGAAACATGTTGAATTGATTTACTTAGGATTTTGTCAAATTAAATATTAATCGTGTTGCAAGCATTACCGAACCAAAGGAATGTTATTGTTTGGTATAATAAATCGTGAACATAAGAATTTCAATTATGAATTGGCCATTAAGTGTTGAACCGAAATAGAAAAACCAACTCAAATGAGGGTTCTCTCGAATCAAATAAGTTAAAGTTGGATCAATAATGGTTTTTCTCAAACTTATACAAATGCATGTTAATATGTTTGCCCAAAGGTATCTTATTAGCGACGTAATGTTATCTTTTGCATGTTATATCAAATATTTAAACATTCTTCTTAAGTTTATATGTCAAATAAATGTGTGACTTATGTGCTGTGTGTTATATGTATTGCTGCAATAAATACCTTTAACCCATTAAGAAATAGACCTCTTATTTTCTTGATGAATTGATCTTTTTGAGTGAAATATTGACATGAAATTATATTTGAACTTTCATAATTTTGAACTAACATTAATGACTATGTAGTTCACGCCCCTCACTGAAGGTAGTTCTCATAAAACAAATTGAGGTGTATGCTTATTCAAATTAGTTTTGCTTATAAAATCATTAAACAGTTAATACCTTTGACATTCATTGGGGATATCCCAACTTAGATCACTCATGCAATTGAGTTTCTCAATAAATTTGAGAAATGTTTTGCCATGATTAATAAGGTGGAAATTAAAATGTTAATGATGCAGTCCTCCACTATGAAGTTTTATTGGCCTTATTATTGGGATATTAATGATCGTATTAAAGTAATATCACTTAAGATTGTCCTTCTCAAAGAAGTTGTGGTAGGGATTGCATTTCAGTTTTTCCCCAGCATGAAAAGTGGACAGTTAGTAAATTGACTTCTCATACTACTTAGAAAGATGATGGGCTGAAATAATAACTTCATAAGGTGCATATGATGAGTTCTAAACCAGATAAAGCATATAATAGAAAGTGTATTAGATCATTTAATAAGGCTTCTTTGATGGAGGGTAAAAAATTAATGTAAAAAACATCTAAATTATATAAACTTAACAATAATCTCACAACTCAGGTATGTTCAGAAATAAATCTAGTTTGAGTTACAAGAAACACATGGTAGGTTGATACGGCTACGACCACCCGTATTTGTATTTCTATATAGGGTACAATAAAAAGCTAAAAGTTGTGTGATGGTGAAAGATCCATCTATCAAGTAAAGAGAAGTTAGTGTTTAGTTTATTCCATCTGTGATTTTCAGTTATTAATTTCTCGTTGTAAAATTTCTTATATTTGAAAGATATTAGAACGAATTTAATCATTTTTATATAACACGCGCCTTTGATTCAAGTATTTTTAGGATAATGCAAATACTCTTTTTTTTACATGATAATGTGATATAAATTGGATATTTAAAAATGAATGATAAGTTGTAATTATTAAACCATATTAAGCATCACAAATAAATGATAACATACACCTTATTAATAAACTACATTATAAAGCTGAAAATTTAAGAATTCTTTGGCACGAGCCCTTAGGTCATATCTCTGAGGCGAGAATGGATAATCTTGTTGATATAGATTTATTAAATTATCTTGATTATTCAGTATTTAATTCTTGTAGCAAATTTATGAAGGGAAAACATGATGAGTTCGGAGTTTCCAGTCACTGTGCCACAATTAAATCCGAAGGACAATTCAGACTAAACTACTACACCAAATATCCAAACAGGACAAATGTACTAACTTTTGACTAAGCTAGTTGCTAATCAACTTAAAACTATATGACTAATGGGTCCTTAAACTCGACACGGTTTCACAACCCGACCCAATAAGCCCATGGGTCAATAATTAAGTATAAATACCTAAACTAATTTCATTAATGAGGGTGATCAGAATTTAATACTAGTAGACAACTTAATTATCTCTCTACTCTACATACTAAACACAAAACACCACAAAATTACCAAAACACTTTTTAAACACTTTACCAGATTACCCGCAGCCAGAAATAAACCACACCAAATCGGCGACCTCGTGGGAGGCGACGGTGCCTGAATTTTAAATTCAAAACCAGCAAGTAAAGTAGTTCAGATAGATCCGAATGGACATAATACTCCACCCCCAAAGTTGGAGAGTGCAAAGGAATATAAGGAGTACACCGTCAAGGAGCGAGACCAGTTGAAGGCTGAAATAGAGGCGTTAAGAGCCATAAAACAAGCAGAAAAATGTATCAAGGAGAAATCTGGAGCGTCAGTACTTCACCACACTGACAATCCTGAAGAAAATGAGCAGTCTTTGAAGACTCACCTTAGCTCAAAGAAAACACATCGGTCTAAGCCTGTTGAAAGTTCTGGATCCGAGTCCTCCAGCAGTTCCTCAAATGAGGTAGAACTTGAAGAATCACTATCTTCAAGCAGTTATGAAGGGAGATCTATAAAAAATATGAGGTTAACTAAAAATCATCTGAAGAAGAGGGACATACATGGTAGACTCAAAAGGCACCAAAGTAAAGGATCATCTCATAAGCATGTTGACCAATTGTTGATTGATCCATTTTCCTTTCGTCCGAACCAGGTATTTTTGCAACCCCTAATGAAGATACTGTTTTCAGTCGCCGTAAGAATTGGAGGCAATCGCCTTTATCTGCAAAAATACTCTTCGGGCACCATCCTAAAAGATTTGATAGCTCCAAGATAGAGAAATACGATGGGAGTCGAGATCCGGACAACCATCTGGAACAATTCAAAAACTTCATGATGAAATTTGATGACGATGATAAGATTTTGTGCAGAGCTTTCTCCCAAACTTTTACGGAGAGTGCTCTTAAATGGTATAATAGTTTACTTCATGGGTGTATTAGAAACTTTGATACATTTTGGGTTGCCTTGCGGAGGCAATTTATTGGGAGTAAGGAGCTAAAGGGTTATGGGGAAACCATTATCCATTGCGCTCGGGAACCAAATAAGTCCTTAAAAGATTACATAAGTCGTTTTGTGAATACAAAGAATGGGCTATCAGATTGCTTTGAACAAGTAGCAATTGCTTCCCTTAGGTAAGGTTTAAATCTTGGGAATTTAGCTGATTCTATGACTCAGAAGAAGGCTATGACCTAGGGTGGTTTTTGAATTAAGTGGGAAAATAGATCAATGTAAAAGAAACAAAGAAAACAAAGGTGCACCTTCAGGCGAGGTCCACCACTACAACATCAGCTCCTCCAGCCATTAACCAATCCGGTTACGGGGCAAAAAAGACCGGACAAGGGTCTAACCGGTCCAAGCAGAATCAAGCCAACCAGAACCAGAGCCAACAAACCAGAAGTAAGAGGCGTCCCTAGGTCCAGATTGAGTGGTTTGCTGAATTGCGGGAGAATTAGCCACAATTTATGATAAAACCAAGAATGAGGTGCACTTCCGAAAACCGACAACACTACAGTCCCCCAAAAAGAACCGGAACACTCGTTTTTGCCAATATCACAATGATATATGCCATGATACTCGGGATTGCATATCATTAAAACAAGAGGTACAAAATTTCATTGACGGGGGCAAGTTGGGACATCTGCTCAAAGGGGTGCGATGGTGGTCCTTGGAAAGATTTGATGTAGACTATGAGTATCTGAATCAAGATCAAATGAGGAATCAAGCAGTCATTCAACATTCGAACAGAACCATTGTAGGCTTCACCGGGATTTTCACAAATGTAATTGGGGAGTTTGAAGATGAAGTGTTGTTAGGCAAGGGGCCCTTTAAAAAGATGGTAAGAGTGCTATTTGTTGTGGTGGATTGCCCCACATCGTACAATGTTATTTTTGGGAGGTATTGGCTTTCCAAAATGCATGTTGTGGCCTCTATAGTCCATTAGTGCTTGAAGTATGTGGTTCAGGGACAAGTAGGCGTTGTCCAGAGTAGTCAAAAGATATCGAGGTAGTGCTATGCAACAGCTCTTACTCCTAGAACGTTAGGGGCATTCCGGATTAACAAGGATTAGAAACTATTAGAGCCTTCTAGTGAGGAGAGTGAGATTGATAGTCCCAGAGAGCCTCCCAGTGTTATAATACCTATTGAAGAGGTTGAAACTCACTCCCTCACAGAGGGAAAAAATGTTAATATTGGTTCCAAATCGGCACTAGAATTGAAGCATAAATTGTTGTCTTTTTTATGAACAATCAACATGTATTTGCATGGTGAAACAGTGATGTAACCAGAGTACCAGCAGATGCTATTTCACACAACTTGTCTGCCTTGAGTAATGTTGCACCCGTTTTACAAAAGAGGAGAGCTTTTTCCAAGGAAAAAGTATATGTAATTGTTCAAAAAGTTGACCGATTGACCAAGATGGGTGATATTAAGGAATCCCAATACCCTTTGTGGACTACCAACCCTGTGTTAGTCAAGAAAAAGAATGGAAAATGACGTATGTGTATTGATTTTACTGCCTCAATAGGGCATGCCCTAAGGATCTTTATTCCGTTTCTCGGATAGATCAGCTGGTGGATTCTACATCTGGAAACAAACTGTTGTCTTTCATGGATCCCTTCTTATGATATAATCAGATACAAGTGGATCCAAAAGATCAAGATCACACTACTTTCATCACAGATAGAGGTCTTCATTGTTACAAAATGATGTCGTTCGGGTTGAAACAATGCTGGGGCCACTTATCAGAGGCTGGTGAATTAAGCTTTTGTTAATTAGATTTGCAGGAATATGGAAGTTTACATAGATGATATGATTGTTAAAATCTTAGAGGAATATTTAGACATATCTGATTTTCAAGAGACATTTTCCAACTTAGAAACTGTAAATTTGAAGTTAAACCTTAAGAAGTGTGTGTTTGGGGTCCGATCTGGAAAATTCTTGGGCTACATAGTAAGTGAGAAAAAAATCCAGCCTGATCCAGATCAGCTTAATGCCTTATTAGCTATGGACCCTCCTCAAAATGTTAAAGAATTTCAAAGGCTCACGGGAAGGTTGGTTGCATTGAACATATTTATTTCAAGGTCATCAGAAAAGTATGCTCCGTTCTTCCAAGTATTGAGAAATGCTAAAGACTTCAATTGGTCCCCATAGTGCGACCAGGATTTTATTGAAAAAAAAAATTGTCTTCACCTGAAACTCTTTTGATTAATGTTCGGGGAGAAAAGATTTATGTGTATCTAGCTGTATCAGAATGTGCTATAAGTGGTGTCTTAGTAAAGGAAATGGACAATTATCCTCGTCCGGTGTACTACATCAGTAAGAGTTTACTGGATGGTGAAAGAAGATACTTGAGGTTGGAAAAGTTGGTATTGGCTTTGGTAATTGCAGCATGAAAAATGAGACCATGCTTCAAAGCTCATTTTATTGTTGTTCGAATGTCTTTCCCTTTGAAAAATATTCTTCAAAAAGCTGACATATTAAGCAGAATAACCAAGTGATTAGTGGAATTGGGTGATTACGATATTGATTTTACCCCAGAACAACAATTAAAGCCCAATCAGTGGTTGGCTTCTTGGTAGAGTTTCATGTTGACAGATCTTCCAAACAGGAGTCAGGAAATGGTTTTAAAAAGGAATGGGTGGTTCAAACTGATGGTGGATCAAGCACTATGAGATATGGAGCTGGAATTTGTTTAACCTCCCCATATGGTGATAAAATGTATCAAGTTATATTCTTTGGATTCAGGGCCTCCAACAATGAGTCTGAGTATGAAGAAGCGATAGCTGGTCTAAAGCTAGCTCTTTTATGTGGGGCTAAGACAGTCCGGTTAATGAGCGACTCTCAATTACTCATCCACCATGCCCAAGGGCATTATGAAGCCAATAAAGAACAACTGGTCAAGTATTTTCTTATGTTAAAAGAAATGGCAGCCAACTTTAAAGGTATTTGCTATGAGCATATTCCCAGATCGGAAAATACTTTGGCAGACTCCTTGGCAACTATAGCCTATTCTGAATCTTACCCTTGGATTCTTTTACAAGAATGTTCATTTATACATATAGATCAGAAGAAAGAGGATGGAGAGAATATGAGCATACTTGTTATTCAACCTAAAGATTGAAGATACACTCTCTTCCAATACATTTCCGATGGGATATTACCTTCGGATAAAGCTGTGGCAAAGAAAATTAAGTACAAGGCTCGTGGTTTCTTAATAATAAGAGAGGTTCTTTACAAAACTACTAATGAGTTTGGATTTTTCAGTCATTGTGCCACAATTAAATCCGAAGGACAATTCAGACTAAACTACTACACCAAATATCCGAACATGACAAATGTACTAACTTTTGACTAAGCTAGTTGCTAATCAACTTAAAACTATATAACTAATGGGTCCTTAAACTCGACCCGGTTTCACAAGCCGACCTAATAAGCCCATGAGTCAATAATTAAGTATAAATACCCCAATTACTTTCACTAATGAGGGTGATCAGACTTTAATACTAGTATGCAGCTTAATTATCACTCTACTCTACATACTAAACACAAAACACCACAAAATTACCAAAACACTTTTTAAACACTTTACCAGATTACCCTCAGTCAGAAATAAACCACACCAAAACATATCATATTGAAAATATTAGGTGCATGCAGAGGAAAATAAGTCTTGGAATTGATACACACCGATAATTATGGATTGTTCCCAAAAACATCATGGATATGGGGGTTAAAAAACATGACAGGTATTCATATTTTCCACTTGTCTCACGTGAGTCTCCATCATTTACCTTTGTAATAAACAGTTATCCCCGCGTTATATAGATTTTGTTAGAGAGAATGGGTTATTGGGGTTGGATTCGAGTTATTTTAATTTGGGTAATTTGATTGTGGGTTAAATTAATATTGGGCTGGTTTTAATTATTAAATTTAGGTTCGGTTGGGTTTTTTTAATTTATTTGGGTCGCGTTTAAATTAAATATAAGGGAAGGTTAGTTTGGTTTAAAGTAAAACATAAAATATAAAAAATTAATAGTGTCCACATCAGCCTCATATGTGACCGTGATGTAGAAAGTCAAAAGGAGAAATGAGACTGAAATATGAAATGTGATAAATAAGACTCGTTGATTGCATTTTCTAAAACGTATGAGACTCGTTTATTACAACGATAAATGGTGGGGACTAACGTAAGACAAGTAATAAACATGGGAGACCTGCCATGTTTTTAGCCTCGAATGGGCAATGATTTTTTATTTCATTTATATATGAATTCACTTGGTACGTGTATCGATATCTTATTCATGAGATAAAGAATCTTTAAGACATTCATATTGGTGAGGATAAAAGTAGCCTGAGGGTAGGCTGGTAATTTTAAGTGGAGTTTTAAGGCGGCGTAAGGGTGTTGCACGGTGGTGTGGTGGTGTTTAAGGGTGTTTTAAGATGTTTCAAGGGTGGAGAGAGAATTAAGCAGCCTGGCAGCAGTTAATTTTTCTTACCCATAGTTAATGCTGGTGGTTGGGTATTTATAGTGTGAAATTTGGGCCCTTATGGGCTTTCGGGTCAAGTTTAGTGGACCCGGGTCATGTTTAAAGACCCACAAGTTTTAAGTAAGTGAATAGACAGCTTAGTCAGATAGTGTTTAGGTATTTTAGTACTTTAGTCATAGTTCGAACTGCCTTATGCTTGCAGTGTTCAAAATCACCTGTCCGGTTCAATTCACCTGTCCGGTTCAATCAGTCCTGTTCGAATTATAGTCTTGGAGTCTGTCCGATTTCCGGGGAGTTTTACCTTGGACTACCCTTCCGGGGCGCTCTTCGAATTCGGACTCATCAGGAGACCCTTTTTTAGGTATTTGAGCAAGTGTCCTTGTTAAAGAACTGAAAAACAGTCCGATTGGAGAAGTGGTTTTCCAATTCGAAGAGAGTCGAGACAGGCCCGGACAGCCCAACCGTTACGAATTCCAAACGGTTCTTTGTCAGAAGTAGTGGGACACGTGTCACCCTCTGGTTGGTCACTCCAGCCGTTTTTCTACCTCGAAAATTACACCACTTTATTGAACAGGTAACTTCTTTAAATGGTTTTGATGACGTCAGCGCCGTCTTTTAATCATTGCCCAACTTTTCGGATTCTCCTAGGAATCAAACCCCTTTTTTACATTTACTATAAATACTATTCATCTTTCACAGTCTCATTTTCACTTTGCCATTTTACTCAAAACTTCATCTCTCTAAAACCTTAAGATTTCCTTAATCGTTTTATGTTCACAGCAAGAACAGCTTTAATCAAGGGTGGCTGGCTCAATCTTTCAGAACTAGAGAGAGCTCAAAGGGTTGAAAAAGAGAAAAGGATTGCAGCAGGGCTTCCAGCATCGCCAGTTGAGAGACCAGCCACTTCAATCGAAGAATCTGATAGAGGTTCGTCTTCTTCGAAAGGTACAAAACCTAGAAAACTCTTTCGAACGACACTCTCCCCCATAGTTTCAGACTCTTCAGTTCAAGAGTCAATTCCTGTCGTCGAACCAGGGGTTACTGTTACGAGTGTCAAGAAGAAATCTACTTTTATTGCCATGGGGTCCGACTCCGATCATTCCCCAGACAAGCTGATCATGAAAAGACCAAGCAGGTTGGTCAAAGGACTCTCCTCAAAGAATACTAGGGAATCAGAGTCAGGGGTAGCTGTTAGGACTCCCCGGGAAAGGCCGGTCGGTCCGGAGGCTAGCAGTCCACTACCTCCCAAGGAAGCCTCGACCTCAGAAACTCAAACTGAGGCGAGAACTCAACAGCATGCATCAAGCCAGCAGTCCGGAGGATCAGCTGTACCAAGCTTCATCCCTCCCCGGGCCGTTTCTGCAGAAGTTCCCCCAACTGTAATGGAGGAAAGGATGGAAGACTCTACTGAGGAGGTTAGGTTTGAGTCCGAGTCTTCCGGACAAGCTGAAACTGCAATAGTTGTTGCCAAGAAAGGCAAAGAGGATTTGTTCCTGAGCCGTCCGGATCTGCCGGAGAGCCTTGAAGGGAAAGTTGGGCCCTGCTTTCACAAGGTAGAATTTAAGTATCTCTTATCTTTGTTAAAAACCAAGTACATGTTTATTCATACTAGAGACTTGGGACGGCTTCGCACTAAGTGGGGGATCCCTGAAAACGTTAAGATCCGAATTCCCATCGATCCGGAGACCCCGATGGATTGTAAGAGGAATGAGATTGTATTTTTTACAGAGCTGTTCAATTGGGGACTCAGGTTCCCATTGGATCCGGAGATAGTGCGCTATTTCCATTTAGTCAAGCTATGTCCTTCGCAGCTGAGCCCCAACGGATGGTACACCTTGATGTCATGCATTATGGCATCCAGGCTGTCCGGAATTCCTCTTCCAATGGAAGAGTTCGCTGCTGTTGCCAGTCTGTGCAAACACCACCAGTTCCCCTTTTACCACTTTAATATGGGAACAATCTGAAAGCCGTCGATGATCTCCTGGAATCGGAGAATAAATGGAGGAGCCAGTTCTTGTTTATAAGTGGCTCATGGGAGAATGGGAAGAAGATTAAGGTTGGGGAGAATCCTAGCCTTCTTCGAAGTAGATGGAGAAGCGATCGTAAGTTCTTTCCTTAAATTTCTGTTCAAATCTTCCCTTCTTTAAGCTTTCACTAACTTAATTATTCTTTTGTTTTGCCAGAACTGCCAAAAGAGTTCGGAGACTATGCGAAAGCCGGACAGGTCACCTGTGGCAAGATAAACACATGGGCCGCAGAGAACTGGGAGAACCGGTTTCACAAGGCTTTCACTCCGGGAAACTTAGCCAGATCTCACCTGTGGAACACCACGGGTCGGAGGGATTTAACGTGGGAGGAGTTCTCCACCCCTCCTGATGATGACATAGTGCTGAGAAGATCTCACGAGCTAGATGGGACCCTTTTCCTCCCTCTCCGGGCCAAAGCCCCAAGTAAAATCAAGTTGTAAAACATAGTTTAATCATTTATTCAAAATTCTTAATAGTGAAACATGATATATCAAAGTTATAAAACACTGTATATTCAATTTGTGAAACCTATTAGAATTAGTTTTGCAAAATTCTTAATTGGAAAACATGGTATATATAATCAAGTTGTGAAGCATAATACACTATTTGTTTTTGCAAGATACTTAATTGCAAGATATAAAATATAATAAAATACGAAACATGATATATTCAAGTTTCATAACATATTCTATTTTTCGGATTGGAGCGCACTCTAGTTAGAAGCATTTCATTAGATCAAGTCAATTGAAAGTCGACGATTTCAACATTTCGTTATAAAAATATCCTTCGAATGAAGTAAATACTATGTCGTGTCATATATTTCCATGCATTGTATGGGTTGAGTTCAAAAGTCGTTTTGTATATATTAGTAAATAATTGTAAGCTTGTCAAACGATTAAAGTTGAATAATCTATATGTGATTATGTATGTCGAACAACATACGGGATACCATGTACCCATAAACTTGTAGTAATTCAACGAGCTGGTCTGCAGGTTATTCTACACATTATCGAGGAGCATTAAAAAAAATATTATATATCATAATAAAAGGTTATTTGAGACTATGCATTTTTAAATCCAAAGCTAGAAGAGTTTAGAAATGTGTCGTTGGTTAAAATAAACTATTTAGATATTAGATCATTCGACTATTTTTATGTGTAAGCGACTAGATATAGTTAAAATATGAGGTCATACTCCCGTCCAAGGTCATAACAAAGGAAACAAAACATGTATAGATAATTTTATGAAAAAGAAACTTTCTTATTTTGAACATGTTGAACAATAGTGGGCCAAATCTTATGCGGATAGCACAACCACTTTAGAGGTTGTACACCGGTTGGTATATTTGGAATGTCTATATGTATATTTGAAATTGTGTTCTATACATTACACTAGAGAAATGGTTAAAATACTTTTAACTAACTAGAAAATTACTAACAAAAAAATAGTTGTGAGTCGTATCTAAATGTAGAGCATTATTGGGGTAGTAAATAGAGGTTGCATTGAGCCTAAAATATTATTCAAATCGCTCACACCATCCATCATACATGCACTTATATGAATAAGGTGACTGAAGTTAAAACCGACGGACATTACAGAACTCGTAGTTATGAGTGTGTTTGGAAATAAAATGGGATAGTCATTTGCTAAAAATTAACTAAGCCCCAAATTTGAACAAAATAGATAGTTATTTTTATAGATTTACGGTAGTGACGTCGAAATTAAAAAAGAATTAACACGTTTATGTTGAGATCTTGCTCGTATATTGGACGATTTTATAATTTTTAAATCCATTTATTCAAACCACTTTCAAATATATATTTTACTTTATACGACATAAAAATTGGCTAAAGGAATAAGTTTAACGACCCATAAGATGGTTTAAATAAGTACACTGATGGAACTAGTATGTTGAACCACATGAACTTCATTTCCAACAAAAAAAACTTCTTTATATGGAACTTAATCTACTAAGTAAGCTCTCATGACCTTATGATCCAAAGGGACTCCTTTACAAAAGCTTAAATCCATCATATGACATAACGAAATATCATTTTATAAAAGGGTCCCTCAACTAAGAAACCTCTCACCACCAAAATACTAAGTTACATTTTACTTATAATGGGGTCGCGCAGCTGAGCGAACCATGATCATCCTAATGATCCAAAATCATTTATTTGTATAGGGGTTACGAAGCAAAATGTCATTTCTTCGTCCCGCTCATCCCAAAAATCTATACTCATAAAAGGGTAGTGTATCCGAGTGATCGCTCGTTATCAAGTACATACCAAAACCCCTATATTTGAAAGGGTCGTTAAACTAAGTGACCCATATCAATCAACTATAAACCTAAAAAAATCATCTTCTAAAGGGGTCACTCACCCTCGCTGCCCAATACACCTAAAACTTCATCTTGTAAATATTTACTTATAAAGGGGTCACTCACCCACCTCTGCTTTTTAAACTCTAAACCCTTACTTATAAAGGGGTCGCTTAGCTGAGGGTCACTCATCTATAACCAAACCTTAAAATTCAAAGCTTTCCTCCTAAATGCGTCTCTCAGCTAATCCACCCATTATCACCCACTCCATCCTAAGTTTTTTCTTATAAAAAGGTTTCGTAGATGAATGACCCATTGTTGTTAACCAAACCCTAAAACCTTTCTCATAAAGGATGGTTCATATAAACGGCCCTTCATCACCCACTTGATCTAACCTGTTTCTCATTAAATTCTTTTGAACGATCATGTTTTATGACTCAACCATAAACATTTTTTTTAACCTTGTCGTTAGTCAAACTCCAACTTCCCTTCTTATAAAAGGGTCGCTCATTACCTACCTAATCATAAACCTCATCTCACAAAGAGAGGGGGGGTTATTTAGGCGATGCAATAACCATATTCATTTGAGAATGTGGGATCCAATATCAACCTCAATGCCTCGAATAAAATGTAATACGAACAAACAATACCAAGGTTATACCTAAAATTGTACATATATAAACTATATTACCATACCTACCATTGTAAAAAACTACAAGGATATTTAGAAAAACTTAAAAGATATGTGACCTAAGATGACTTAAATGAATATTACTATAAAATGATTAAAGTTGGTAGAAAGTATGATAGGTGAAAAACTAGAGATAATAATATATACAAATCAAAGTTGGTGTAATCTAGATTATTAAATATATTAAGTGTTCTTCTTGCAAGTGTTTTGAGTTTATTTTATTTTCTTATTCGTTTCGTTAGATGATTTTTTACTTCACCAGTATTGTCTTGTACAAAAAAAAATATGTTACGTATTTACCACTTAAAAAGAGCCTTTAAGGTTGTAGAACCAAGGATAAATAGGATTTGCTTTTGTCAACATAGATCGTTCACATATTTTAAATTAGTTGTTTAATATTTACTGTATTATTCAATTTGTTTTGACTTATCCATTAGGACCATAATGGGTTAAATTAGGTCATGGTGGACCTTTGCGAATGATATATTTCCAATGGTATAGTTCAAATAAAGATGAATTATCATGTTGCCCATTAACATTGCTCAATAGAATTTCTATATCCTAACAATGTTTTTCTTCAACGGTCGATTATTTGCAACAAAAATCAAGATTCAACGAAAGACGGATAGATTGTGCATTAACAAGTTAGATCACATAATGTGTATTAAAAAAAATTGATTGTTATTGTATTTAATAATATTTGTGAAGTTTGTTACTGTATTTTAGTAATAAACCACTATTCAAGTTCTATTTTAACTTTCAAAATCAAGTATTCCTCATTTATGAAATATTATTTATTTTACCTTTTGTAAAATCCAATGTACTTTATAGGTTAAAAAGAAAATATAGTTCCCCATGTATACTAATTTTCCACAATAGTCTCTTATGTTCAATTTTGTATTAAACCATCCTTCATGTTTCAACAATGTTGTATAATAGTCCTTCATATTTTCCTAATGTCACCAGACAACCTCCGAAATTTCAATAAAATTACATTTGTTTTATCTTGGTTAATAACACATGGGGGTGTAAAATACAATATTTTTGAAATGTGAAGGACACTGTTAATACAAAAGTGAACATAGGGGACCTTTTTTTGCGATAGTTGGTATATATAAGGGACTATATTTATTCTTTAGTCATACTTTATATTTGCGAACTACGTGTATTTAAACTTGCTAAACATAGTGTATTGTAGATAAATTTTCAAAATACGACGCACTCAAAACTTGTGAAATCTAATATATCCAAATAAATTTACAAAATATGGTGTATTTAAAATTTATGAAATCTAACGTATCTTGCTAAATATAAAAACATGTTGTACACAAAATATGCAAAACTAAACTTTAAATATAAAGCTTAAATTTATCAAGAGATGGTGAATTGTTTTACATAAAATAATTAATAAGAGTTAGAAGTGCATAGACTTTTTTATTCTCTCTCGACACTTTTTATCTTTTAATACTCTCTTTCTCTCGAACATGCAAACATTCACCAAAATAGGCACTTGTTTTATAGATTTTTTTTTTGTTGTTCTTTCGGTATCATCACCAAACTTAGTATCAAGGTTAGTTATCTCGATCTGCTATTGAATTTCTAGAAAATAGCATGCTCTATGTATGCCAAGTTTACAAACCCTAATTTGTCTCACATGAATTTACTAATAAAAGTTTACTAAATTTAGTTCTTAAATCGGTTTTGTTTAAAAAAAATGTAAATTTATACCCGTTTTTAACTTTGATGCATACAAGTTTCTAATTTTGAAAATATTTGTTCCCTTATTCAATTTTCTCACTTAAATGTTGATTTTTAAAAGCATCGATATTTAAGGCTTTATTTTGAAAATATACTCGGTTTCCAGTAAACTTGGTATATAAATGTTATCTTGGTTACCATTTTAAAAGTTTGCACCAATTTTTTTGCAATATTATATTGATTAAAATTTCAAAAATTGATGGTTTGCAATTTTTGTAATTTGTAATTTATATTGCTATTATTAGGTCTGGTAACCCGCCCGAGACCGGTATGGTAAGGCCTGCGGGAGACCATCTCAATAATTTTATTGAATCAACAAGCTATAGTTCAGGCTTGGTCCAATTGTCGGTCTAGACCGGTAAAACCGACAAGAATCTAATATATATATATATATAATTATATAATTATTTTAAAAAATTAAAGATTATGTAAATAATGATTAATTATATTACCTATCTCAAGTCTAAATACTTAAGTTAAAACTTTTTATTTCTTTCCAGTCTCCGGTCTCAATTCTAGGTTTTAACTCAATAGCAAAAAAATATTATATATTTCTCTCTTACTTTGTTAAGGTAATTGTTGTTTTGATTTAGGTCAAAGACATCAATATTTTCTAAAATCGTGTATTTATTTTTACTGATTATAAATCCCTAATTATTTTTCTTGCTTATTTGATTTTGTTTGTATCCATTCAACCCATAGTTGTCAGTGGCGTGTGGCGGTCCGTGGCGAAGAGAGCTAAAAAATCCACAGTGGCAAGGCGAGCCGCGCGACGATGGCCACATGTCATGCGGTGATCCCTTACCTGAATAATTTTTTTATAGCACATAACTGTAATTTAAATAGTACTATTTAGACATTTAAACTAACAATAATAACTTAAACATCCAATTGCATATTCTTAGAACATCTGAGTTGACAAACACATTGATTAAAAGATCAAATTATTCAAATTACATAATTCTTAACACATATGAGTTAAATGACAAACATAGACTAAAACACATCATCGTCGGCGACAACATCTTCACATCTCTCATCTCCGTCATGTTCTCCATTTATATCCCATAATGAAGTATCTTATTCTTCAGAATCTTCATCAACAAGCCTTCGATCTTTTGTGCGAGCCGCTGAAGACGATGGATTCTTAGATCGAAGATTGTAGTCTAATTTATCAACCTCAAAAGCTCCAACATCAACTCCATCCAAAATATCTTCATCGACACCATCATCAATGGCAACACTCATTACTTTCATCAATATCACTCAAAGAAATTGGATCGATTTTTCCACGCAATTGATGACGTCGCTTCAATGCTCTATTATACTTTATATACACCAAATCATTCAAGCGACGTTGGGCAAGCCTATTCCTTTTTTTACCATGTATCTATAATAATTCAATAAGAAAAAGTCAAAAACGTTATAAAATTATAAAATTACAATAAAATATTTATACATCAAGTTTCTTACATGTTCAAAGAAGCTCCAGTTTCTTTCACATCCAGATGAGCTGCAAACAAGACTGAGTACTCGAATGGCAAACTTTCGCAAATTAGGCGCCGATGAACCATAGTTCACCCACCATTCCGCTAAAAAAATTAACATAAGTAACCAAAATAATAAAATTGAAACAATATTGCAAAATAAATATACAAGAATTTATGTACATGGTGGCATGGAACTTCGATATTTAATAGCCAAAGGTCTGCCAAAAGAACTTTCTTCATATCGATATGCATTCAACTCCGTTGTAATCTTAGCTTGAATATCCAGATTCGATACCATTCTCACAAGACATGTTTGAAAACCATCAATGATTTCAAACTTACGATCAACATCTGGATTGTTGTAAAAAAACCAAGATTCAAGTAGTAACCTACAACATGCAATGGCCTATACAATTGATTTTCCTATCTCTTGTCAATGACTTTGAAAATATTCTTGTACTTGACTTCATTGTTTGAGAACGCTTTGGAAATAGCTTATTTTTCCTTATCTATGACTTCGTAAACATACCCCATTGCAGGCTTTGATTCACCGTCTACCATTCGTAACACACCTAACAATTGACCACCAATCCTAAGCACAGTAGAAGTATTTATCCAAAAGGATGGCATCATCAAAGTTTGTTTAACTTTTTCCCAACCGTTTCTTTTGAAAACTTACTTTGATGCCATTCATTTGAATTAAACAACTTCATCAATTTTCTCTTTTGCTCATGAAATCCCTTCAAAGTTAAGAAACCTGTAGCAAAACGAGTCTTAGTCGGCCTTACCATTTATTTCGTATGAGTGAAGTTTCACATCATGTTAAGGACCCTCGAGCGACTGTAAATGTAGCCATTCACCCTAATTGCCTTCTCAATAGTTTGCTTGAATCTCGGAATCTTGAAAATATCTTCAAACATCAGATCAAGACAGTGGACCGCACAAGGAGTCCAAAATAAATGTGAATACCTGCTCTCGAGTAGCTTACCTATCACATAGTAAACAACAAAAATGATAAGCATAAAAATAACTACAATGTCCCGCTTAGTAATTAAGATAAAACAAACTTTATCTCTAACAAAATCGAACATTTTATACTAAAACAAAATTTGCAGCAGCAACTAATATATTATAACCTGTATAATATATAATATATAACACTGATATATAAATTCGACATTACCTGTACTAATATATAACTTGTAATATATAATATATAGTGTGCAGACTCTGCACTGAACGCTTAAGCAATAATATAATTTGACTGTTTTAACTTATAATATAATTCGACTGTTATAGCATGCACTAATATATAGTCTGTGTTAGTCTAATATATAACTTAGTAATATATAATATTAGTCTAATGTATATAGCTAATATATATATAGAATTATAGCCTGCACTGTGTTATAAACATCTAATATATAAACCTGATAGTTAACGTACCAGCCAAAACATTCTCCGATGCGTTATTTGTTACTACTTGAACAACATTTAATGGGCCAAGTTGATCTATGTATTTGTCGAGCATATCATACATCTTGGAACCTGTTTTGGAGAAAACTGACGTATCAATTTTGTCTAAAAAAACACTTCCTCTAGGAGTGTTTACCAAGAAGTTAACAGGAACCCTCCCATTTCTATCAGTCCAACCATCAGCCATCAAAGTACAGTCATTTCTTCTACCCTCGTCTAAGTTTTCTTCAACAAATTTCTCAGTAGATTCTCTTTCTTTTTTCAAACATGTCACCCTAACTTCATGATATGTCGGGGCCTTCATCCCCGGACCATACTATCCAATAGCCTCAATTGCAGCCTGCAAAGACTCATAATTAACCGCATTAAAGGCAATTCTGGCATCGTACATCCATCTCGAAAACAATTGAACTACATATGCTCTTAATTACTTCCTAACCTTCTCATGCTCTACTTCTGAGATTGAACCTTTTCGCTTTTTAGTTATTGGTTCCCTTATATAATACATATCAAGCGGACCTTTTGAACATGGGGTAGATCTCTGAACACTCTCCATCTCTTTATCTTCAAAATCTTCTTCAACTATAAGCTCAAAATTCACTTGTTTTATTGCCTCTTTCTCCTCTCGTTTTTTTCCCGCTGCACTTTGAAGTCTATCTTTGACATGAGAATGACATTTTTTACAATCAGTAACATTAGTAGATGACCCAAGTAGATGATGCTTAAGTCGAGTTATCCCCCCCCCCTTTAAAAGTTTTGTCACAAAAACGACATCTCTATTTTTAGGATCAGTAGGAAATCCGTAATTCCAACCAATATCTTTGGGTTTTGTAGATGTAGACGAACCAACTTGAGTGTTAGAAGAACTGGTTGCCATTGTTTTACTACTCTTACCTACCAATTAAATTTTAGAAAATCAATATACTAGTCTGTACACACATGACATAAGTCACACAACATTAATCAATCGCATCCTCAGTCTAAGGCCTCAACCTGATATTAATATTAATACTAAACCACAACACAAATTATAGATACAAAACAAAACAACAGTAAAGTCTGGAATTTGACAGTGTCTCTCTTTTGAGTTCATGCAACCGCAGTGTTTTGCTCCTTGAAAATGCACGTTCACAATGATGGTCTTGAGGAATTCAATTCTAAAGAAGTTTCCAGAGATATTATTATCCATGTTGGTTGCTTTGAAATATAATTTTAAACTCAAATACTAACTTTACGGTAATTTAAAAGTAAAGTACTAAGAATATGAACATTCAAATGATGTTCGAATTTCTAGTACTCTGATTAAATTCAATCTTAATCAGAATAGGAACTATCAATTGATGTTCAAAGTTTCTATCCTCTGATTTAATCACTCTATTTTTGTTGCTTTTGCAGAAGATGACGCACCGAAACACTCAAATGACACTATATAACAGCACTGAAACACTATATACCAAAATAACAGCACCGAAACACTCAAATGACACTATATATACCCAAAACACAGCACCGAAACACTCAAATGAGACTATATATACCAAAAAAACAGCACTGAAACAGAACAAGTAACTTACAGTTCAGTTCTGTGCAAGCAGAGAGTAGCCGTCAAAGGTTTATGCGTCGATGTCCTCGTCGCCGTTGGAGGTTTCTACGTCACCTTCGGGTATGTGTGGCTGCTTGATTCCTTCCTAGCCTACTCCTGCTATATCACAAAGACTTAAAATCATTGTCCAGATTCCATAAATACATTTGTTAAACAAAGTCACTATGTGTCATATCGGCATATTTTTTAAACAAAGTCACTTCCAACCCATCCGGTTGTGTACACCACAGATAATATTATAGTCAGTATATTGTCTTCTCGTTGAAAATACTGAAATGCAGAAGATAGTGATGCATTAGTAGGAACCAAATAGTAATACCCCATTTTAAGCCTTTTGTCAATCAAAATTCCTCTTGGAAATTCTGTTTGAAAACAATTTTCACTTTATAGCCTAAAATAGTTGCATATAATGTTTGACAGTTTGTATATTCATCTGCCTAAGAGACTAACCAAACCCAGTACTAATTTCAATGAATATTTGGAGCTGGGATAAAGTTAATATAACGAGTGTGATGATATGAAAGATAGGATATGGAAGCTTACCCTTAGAACAAAATTATTCCAGATACGTGTGCATGGAATAGTTTCTGACAAATTACCATGAAAACAGGACCGAAACGGAGGTTTCTACGTCGCTGTCGGGTTTGTGGCTTCTTGATTGAGGGAATAATATAAGATGCTAGAAGTAGAAGAGAGAACATGGGTCTATTAAGTTATTAGGTTTTTATTATTTAATTAATATATATATGGGGGTCTTAGTGTGGCGCGCCATGACGAGCGCCTTGCCACACGATTTGTGGCGACCGTGGCGCGCCATGGCGGCCGCCATGCTAAGACCGCCGTCACGCCCCATCCTGTGGCGCCAGAGGCTCGCCACGCCTCGCCACACCGCCGTGGCGACCGCCACAGCGCCATTTGACAACTATGATTCAACCGATGCATTAAGATGTTTATTGAGTTAGATATTCATATTTCTATGGTTGATTTACTCTATCAAAGATGTCCACTCGATGCTAATACCAAAGTTTTTGCTTTCTTTGAGACTTTGTTCAATGTTTACCATATTAACAACTATTTATTTACTATATTTTTTAGGTTTTTAAGTCTGAAAAATATCAATTTACCGAATGAATTTGTTTTAATTTATGTACCATAAGAATTTTTTCACAACATAAATTCAAATATTTAACACAAAACCACATATGTATCAATTATTATGTTATTATCTTTATATGTTTTGTAATGCCAATTATATGTATGTCTTGCATAATGGTTTGGGATCATAGTAAAGCCTATTTGGTTTCAGACTAAAAAATAAGGAAGATTGAAATGTTCAAATTATTTTTTCCAACTTAATACTGTGTAAAAGTCATATTATTGTAATCTTTATGTTGAGGTTTATTGTTTGCAAAAACTCAAACTAGTTGAAACCCGGTACTCTTAAAAAATAGACATCTACATCAAAACATGCACACACGCCACTACTATATATCATAATCGTATCTCATAGTCCCATAAAACTTATCATATTTAAATATTTCCTTGTGACTTTCTAGTTACTTAAGGTTTGCAAATTTTGTTTTAATTACCTTTGTGTGACTCTCTAGAATAACATGTTGTTTCTTGTGAAATAAGTTTTTCTTTAGAATCAACTTTCCATGGAGATTTATGTACCTAGATTTTAGTCTCATGGGTTAATATTGATGAGTCCGAATTCTGCATGCTCCCCGGACAAGGACAGATCAGTCCAAGGCCTCCGGACCGGATAGATCACTTCGAACACTTAGCCCATAGGACTGTTCGAACTATGACAAAAGTACTAAAAAACCTAAACACTACTTGACTAAGCTACTTGCTCTTCTACTTAGAGCTCATGGGTCTTTGAACATGACCCGGGTCCATTAAACATGACCCGAAAGCCCATAAGGGCCCAAACATTAGGGTATAAATACCCAACCACCTGCATTAAGTGTGGGTAAGGAGAATTAACTGCAATCAGCCAGCTTAATTATCTCTCTACTCTCTACACTAAATACATAATACCCACATACTACTATTAAACACCAAACAAATTACAAGCCTACCCTCAGGCGATAATTATCCTCACCAAATTGGCGACCACAGTGAGAGAAGAAGGTGCCTGAATCAAGCATTCAAAACCAGCAAAGAAAGTCTGTCCGAATGAATACGGACAATCCAGAAGTACCACCAGGTCTGCTCGAAGTGGTGAGAGAGAACGATGAGTACACTATCGAAGAGCGCGATAGGCTAAAGGGTGAAATAAAAGCTCTGAGGGCAGAAAAGGCTAAGATGGGCATGAAAGAAAAGTCCAAAGCATCAGTTGCTCATCACACCGACAACCCTAGAGAGCATGAGTCTTCAAAGACTCATGTGAGCACTAAAAAGACTCATGCCAGCTCCAAAAAGTCTCACCGGTCTAAGCCAGTGGAGAGTTCTGACTCAAGATCAGAATATTCTGATAGCTCTTCGGACAATGATGGAGTTGAAAAATCCTTATCCTCTAGCAGCGATAAGGGTCGAACTAGAAAGAAGCAAAAGCAAATAAAAAAATATTCAAGAAAAAGGGATAGACATGGAAGAATGAAGAAGAATATTGGTAAAGGGTCATCTCACAGCCGGAGGCATGTGGATCGGATGCTGATGGATCCTTTCGCTTTTCACGATGAGCCAGGTATCTTTGCAACTCCCAATGAGGATACTGTGTTCAGTCGTGGAAGAAATTGGAGGCAATCTCCATTATCTTCTAAAATTCTGTCTGGAAACCTCCCTAAGAGGTTTGACAGCACCAAAATAGAAAAGTACGATGGCAGTACTGATCCGGACAACCATTTGGAACAATTTAAAAACTTCATGATGAACTTTGACGACGATGATAAACTACTTTGTAGGGCATTCTCCCAGTCATTTACAGGGAGTGCTCTAAAATGGTACAACAGCCTGCCTCAGGGTTGTATTAAAGATTTCGATACTTTTTTGGTAGCCTTTCGAAGGCAGTTTGTATGGAGTAAAGAGCTAAAGGGCAATGGAGACACAATAATCCATTGTGCCCAGGAACCAAATGAGTCCTTGAAAGAATATATAAGTCGTTTTGTGAACACCAAGAATGGGCTAGCTGATTGCTTCGAACAGGTAGCAATAGCATCCCTAAGACAGGGCTTGAACCCAGGCAATTTAGCTGATTCAGTGACCAGAAAGAAGGACATGGCATGGGGAGGGTTGCTGAATCAGGTTAGAAAACAAATAAATGTTGATGAAACGAAGAAAACCAGGGTGCTCAAGCAAGCGAGGTTTACCCCGGTGGCACCAAATCCCAATCAGAATCAGTCCGGGAACAAAGCAAGAGAGACCGGACAGGGGCATGGTAGGGAAAAAGCTCAGTCTTAGCCAGCTGCTCCTGCTCAGAGTCAGCAATCCAGAAAC
Organism: Limnanthes douglasii subsp. nivea; assembly: GCA_036936605.1. Taxonomy (NCBI): domain Eukaryota; kingdom Viridiplantae; phylum Streptophyta; class Magnoliopsida; order Brassicales; family Limnanthaceae; genus Limnanthes; species Limnanthes douglasii. The sequence continues at coordinate 281,988,938 of JAUPFV010000004.1, forward strand.
AAAAGAGGGCCATGGGTCCAACCGGAGTGGTTCGTAGAATTAAAAGAAAGTGTGGCCACCATTTTTGATAAAACAAAGGAAGAGGTGCATTATCGGAGACCAGCCACATTGCAATCTCCCAGAGAGCATCGCAATAACTCTTTTTTCCAATATCACAATGATATTGGTCATACCACTGATGACTGCATAGCATTGAAACAATAAGTTCAGAACCTGATTGAGAGGGGAAAACTGGGAGCTTACGTCAAAAGAAGAGGAGGTAACAGGCCTGACAACACTCACCAGGTTGGTCCAAGTAATGTTGCTTCGGAGGGAGCCATGGTTATAATTGAGAGGTTTGATGTGGAATCTGAGTACTTGGATCCTGATCCAACTCGAAATAGAGTGGGTACAATTGAGGAATGTTCTAGGTTGGTCTCCGGACTCATTAAGTTTTTTGAGTCACTTACAATTTTCGGAGGGGACACTATGACAGCTCCTACTGCTTCTTCGAGGAAGAGGCACGTTCGTACTTTAGCCTCCCAGCTAGAAGGAGGCATGACTTCCTATCAGTCACAAAATTCATTCCCCTTCATTGTTTTTGATGAAGATGATTTTGGTGTGGATAAAAGTAGCCTGGGGGTAGGCTGGTAATTTCAAGTGGAGTTTTAAGGCGGTGTAAGGGTGTTTCACGGTGGTGTGGTGGTGTTTAAAGGTGTTTCAAAGTGTTTCAGGGTGTTTTAAAGTGTTTCAAAGTGTTTCAGGGTGTTTCAAAGTGTTTCAGGGTGGAGAGATCATTAAGCAGCCTGGCAGCAGTTAATTTTTCTTACCCATAGTTAATGCTGGTGGTTGGGCATTTATAGTGTGAAATTTGGGCCCTTATGGGCTTTCGGGTCAAGTTTAATGGACCCGGGTCATGTTTAAAGACCCATAAGTTTTAAGCAGATGTGCAGGTAGCTTAGTCAGATAGTGTTTAGGTTTTTTAGTACTTTAGTCATAGTTCGAACTGCCTTAAGTTTACAGTGTTCGAAATCATTTGTCCGGTTAAAAAGTCCTGTCCGAATTGAATACTTGGAGTCTGTCCGAATTTACGGGAAGATTTACTTTGGACTACCCCTCCGGGGAGCACTTCGAATTCGGACTCATCAGGAGCCCCTTTTTTAGGTTTTTGAACAAGTGTCTTTGTCAAAGAACTGAAAAACAGTCCGATTGAGGAAGTGGTCTTCCAATTCGGAGAGAATTGAGGACAGACCCGGACATGGCAATCGTTTCGAATTCCAAACGGTTCTTTGCCAGAGTTAGTGGGACACGTGTCACTCTCTGGTTGGTTACTTTTAGCCGTTTTTTCACCTCGAAAGTTGCACCACTTTCTCGAACAAGTTACCTCTTTAAATGCTATTGATGACGTCAGCGCCGTTTTTTAATCATTGCCCAACTTTTCGGATTCTCCTAGGAATCAAACCCTCTTTTTTACATTTACTATAAATTTCATTCATCTTTCACAGCCTCACTTATCACTTTCACTCTGCCATTTTACTCAAAGTTTCATCTCTCTAAAACTTCAAGATTTCCTTAGTTGTTTTATGTTCACAGCAAGAACAGCTCTAATCAAGGGTGGCTGGCTTAATCTCTCAGAATTGGAGAAAGCTCAAAGGGTTGAAAAAGAGAAAAGACTTGCACCAGGGCTTCCAGCGTCGCCTGTCGAGAAACCAGCCCCTTCAATCGAAGAATCTGATAGAGGTTCGTCTTCTTCGAAAGGTACGAAACCCATAAAACTCTTTCAATCAACACTTTCTCCCATAGTATCTGGCTCTTCATTCAAGAGTCGATCCCTATCGTTGAACCGGGGGTCACTGTCACAAGTGTCAGGAAGAAATCCACTTTCATTGCTATGGGGTCCGACTCCGATCATTCTCCAGACAAGCTAATCATGAAAAGACCAAGCAGATTGGTTAAGGGACTTTCTTCAAAAAATACCAGCGATTCAGGGTCCGGGGCAACTGTTAGGACTCTCCGGGAAAGGCCAGTCGGTCCGGGGGCTAGTAGCCCATTACCTCCCAAGGAAACTTCGACCTCAGAAACTCAAACTGAGGTGAGAACTCAAAAACATACAAAGAGCCAACAGTCCGGAGGATCAGCTGTGCCAAGCTTCATCCCTCCTCGGGCTGTTTCTGCTGAAGCTCCCCCAACAATAATGGAGGAGAGGATGGAAGACTCCACTCAGGAGGTTAGGTTTGAGTCCGAGTCTTCCGGACAAGCTGAAACTGCTGTAGTTGTTGCCAATAAGGGCAAAGAGGACTTGTATCTGAGGCGTCCGGATCTGCCGGAGAGCCTCGAAGGGAGAGTAGGGCCCTGCTTTCATAAGGTAGAGTTCAAGTACCTTTTATCTCTGTTAAAGACCAAGTATGCGTTTATCCATACTAAAGATTTGGGACGGTTTCGCACTAAGTGGGGGATCCCTGAAAACGTAAAAATCTGAATTCCCATCGATCCGGAGACCCCGATGGATTGTAAAAGGAACGAAATAGTCTTCTTTACGGAGCTATTCAACTGGGGACTTAGGTTCCCACTGGATCCAGAGATAGTGCGCTATTTTCACCTAGTCAAGCTATTTTAATCACAGCTAAGCCCTAACGGATGGTACACCTTGATGTCATGCATTATGGCATCTAGGTTGTCCGGAATCCCTCTTCCAATGGAAGAGTTCGCTGCTGTAGCTAGTTTGTGCAAACACCATCAGTTCCCTTTCTATCACTTTAACATGGGGAACGATCTGAAAGCTGTCGATGATCTCCTGGAATCGGAGAGTAAATGGAGGAGCCAGTTTTTGTTTGTAAGTGGCTCATGGGAGAATGGTAAGAAAATCAAGGCCGAGGAGAATCCTAGCCTTCTTCGAAGTAGATGGAGGAGCGATCGTAAGTTTTACTTTAAGTTTCTGTTCGAATTTCTCTTTTCATTTAGTTTATGCTAATCAGTTACTTTCTTGTTTTATCAGAGCTGCCAAAGGAGTTCGGAGACTATCTAAAAGCCGGACAGGTCACCTGTGGCAAGATAAATGCATAGGCCGCAGAGAACTGGGAGAACCGGTTTCATAAGGCTTTTACCCCTGGGAATTTAGCGAGATCCCATCTGTGGAACACCACAGGTCGAAGGGATCTATCCTGGGAGGAGTTCTCCACCCCACCTGATGAAGATGTAGTGCTGAGAAGGTCTCATGAATTGGATGGGACCCTTTTCCTTCCTGCCCGGGCCAAAGCCCCAAGTAAAATGAAGGGCAAGAAAAAGAAAAGCAGGAAAGCGGTAGAGGATATGGAGAAAGAGGCTCTCACAGGTTCAGAGGTGCCAGCCCAAGCTCAAGTTGACGCAAACCTTCTACAAGTGGTAGAACAGGAGAGTGAGAAGCAAGGGGTGAACTCCTCAAAACCTACAAGGGCTTCTAAACGGACTCGCAAACAAGCGAGTGACAGTGCTGACAGGGAAGTCAAAAAGAAAAAGACTTCTCAAAGTGAAGAGCTCACTCTCCGGGATCCGGAGCCCACCTTCCCAACCGATCCGACATTGGCTGAAGAGATCCCAGGGAATCTTAATGAAGGGATTCCAAGGGAATTCCATACTGATGAGATTGAACGGGGAGAGATTAACATGGATGAAGTGGACGTCACCGGTCTGGGTCCTCTAGGTGACTACTTCCTTGGCCTGTCTAGAGATGAGTTCGCAGGGCCATATGTTCCCCCAAGTAGCTCCAACACAGTAAACTTCAATGGTAAGACTTTCTTGGTTTCCAGTGAGAGGGATGTTATAGCCCATTCCCTCCTTAGCAACGTGCAACCAGTACTCACCCTGGAAAGGCAAGTCCGGAGTCAGGCAGAAACCATCAAAGACCTTAAGTCTGAGAAGGAGAAACTGTCCGATGACCTCAGGACTGCCACTACTAAGGTTGACTTGCTTAAGGAGTCGAACGAACAGCTAAAGAAGAATCAAGAGGAAAGCAACACAAAAGTTGTTTCTTTAGAAGAGACCGTAAAAGATCTCCGGGCTAAGCTATCCGGATTGGACAAGGACTTGACAGCCTCAAGAGGAGAGACTGTAGCACAGGAGAAGCTTGTCATCAACCTGACTACTGACAAACTTGCTTTAGAGAATGCAGTGACTCAGGTTGTTGAGGAGAAAGCTGCTTTGGTGAAGGATCAAGAGGCCATGATCAAGGCCAAAATTAACGCTTATGCCAGGGAGATGATACGGAGTGAAGAATTATTGATTGAGAAAGTGAAGTCCGATATGGTCCTCCTGTTTCACGAGAAGTTCCCGAAGAGGAGACTAGGGGACTTATGGCGTTATGTGGATGACGATGATCTCCCCTACTGGACCATGGTTGATGAAGGGTACACTGATATATCCTCGTCTGGTGACGAAGAGGAAACCGGAGAGAGTCCGGGTGAGGAAGAGGTTGACCCCAAAGGCAAGAAGGTCATTGAGGAAAAAAGCGATATCAAGAGCAAGAAAACAGATGAGGGTGAGCCATCTTCAAAGGCTCCACCTTAATTTATAATTTGTTTTGTTTATCTTTTACTTGAACCAAAGTCCTTGGAAGGCCAAGGCACCTTTTTTGTGATGTTGTCCGTTCGGACAGATTTTTGTTCTGCACCCAAACTTGTTTAAAAAGTCCTTGGAAGGCCAAGGCAATTTTAAGTTGTTGAATGGATGTTTTGTTTTGCTCAACCATTCTCTTCTTTCATAGTCTGTTTAAATAGCTGGAGTTTAAGTAGTCTTGAGTTATTGTGTTGTGAGAGTGTTTAGTTTCTCTGGCTAGAATTTAAGTAGCCCTTAGACCTTTCAGTCCGGATAGTATGACAATCAACAGAATTTTGCAAAAACTTAGAAAATTATTTAAGAAGGCTCCAAGTTTTATTTAAATCTCTCCGTGGCGCCGAAAAGAGGAAGTGGTATGCCCCCAAATATTTACATGGATGTTTAAACAAGTAAATATTTACATAAGTTTTATTCCAAGTACATTCGAAGGTGTTCAATATTCCAAGGGTGAGTTAAAACCCTGCCATCTTTGTCTTCTAACCAGTACGTTCCAGGTTTGATTCTTTCAACCACAATATAGGGACCCTCCCAAGTTGGGGCCAGCTTTCCGAAGAGCTTTTCCTTGGTATGCAAGAAAACTTTCCTCAATACCTTATCTCCTGGTTGAAAGTCCCTTCTTTTAACTTTAGAAGCAAACCTGCTTCTCATCAAGCCTTGATAGTGTGCCACTCTAAGATGAGCTTTTACTCGCCTTTCTTCAATTAAATCAAGTTGATTTCTAACTGCCATTTCATTAGCCTGTCCGGAGAAGTTGTGGACTCGAAAGGAGGGGAGTGTCTTCTCTATGGGGGCTACTGCATCCATCCCATAGACCAAGGCAAAAGGTGATTCTTGTGTTGCAGCCCCAGGCGTTGTCCGGTAGGCCCACAAAACTTCTTGTAAATAACTAGGCCACTTCCCAGCAGCCCCTTCCAATTTTTTCTTTAAACCAGACAGTATTGTTCGATTAGCCACCTCAACTTGCCCATTGGCCTGTGGGTGGAAAGGTGAAGAAAAGAAATGCTGAATACCCCTTGAGGCACAGAAGCTCTCCATTTCTCTGTTGTCAAACTGTGGCCCATTGTCTGTTGTTATTCTCTGGGGGACACCAAATCTGCAACATATGTTGGATAGAATGAATTTTATAACAGCCTTTGATGTTGTCCCTGCCAAGGGGGCTGCTTCTATCCACTTCGAAAAGTAGTCAATGGCTACAATTATGGTTTTACGCCCTCCGGACGCCACAGGGAGAGGCCCAACTAAGTCCAATCCCCATCGAGCAAAAGGGATGGGCTCAGAAATTGATTCCAAAGGAATGGCTGGTACGTGAATTTCATTGTTGTACCTCTGGCATGGGTCACATCTTCTTACCAGCTCCTTAGCATCTTTCATTATTGATGGCCAATAATATCCGGAGAGAAGCACTCTTCTTGTTAATGCTCTAAATCCACAATGGGCTGAGAACGGAGAGAACCATTTGTGACTCATGATCCCCTAAACAGCGTAGGAGAGGTTTGCTATAGGATTTCTTGTACAAGACCTCTCTAATCATGATAAAACCACGAGCCCTGTGCTTTAACGTTCTGGCTTGTGGTTTATCCAAAGGCACGATGCCATCAGACAGATATTGCATAAGAGGAGACCTCCAGTCTTGAGGCCGGTTTACTTGTATTTCAAAGACTTCCTCTTTTTCACCTTCATCAAGTTGAATAGAAGGGCTTTCAAGCACATGGATCCATGGATAGGACTCCGTATATGCTATTGTTGCCAATGAGTCTGCTAGCTCATTATCTGCCCGGGGAATATGCTCATAGACAACGGCTTTAAACTTCATGGCCTCATTTTTCAAGAGTAGTAAATACTTGATCAATTGTTCCTTTCTAGCTTCTGATAGGCCCAAGGCATGGTGGACAAGCAATTGGGAGTCGCTTAGCAGCTTGACCCTTTTTGCTCCACAGATGTAAGCCAATTTCAACCCAGCTATAGCTGCTTCATATTCGGACTCATTATTGGATGCCCTGAAAGCAAAACAAATAGCTTGGAACATGTTGTCCCCATAGGGGGAAGTGAGACATATTCCTGCCCCAGACCCTATGGCACTGGATCCCCCGTCTGTTCGGACAATCCACACTTTTTTGTCTTTCGAATCAGTAGGTTGTTCTGAGTCCCTATCAGTATGGAATTCGACCAGAAAGTCAGCCACAGCCTGAGCTTTTACTGCTGTTCGAGGAGCAAAGTCTATGTCGAAGTCCCCCAATTCTACTGACCACTTTGTCATTCTGCTTGAAATGTCCGCTTTTTGAAGGACATTCTTTAAAGGGAAAGACGTCCGGACAATGATAGGATGAGCCTGAAAATAAGGCCTCATCTTTCTTGCAGCTATCACCAAGGCCAATGCTAGTTTTTCAAGTTTCAAGTAACGCCTCTCAGCATCAATCAAGATTTTGCTGATGTAGTACACTGGGTGAGGATACCCATCAACCTCCCTTACTCACACAGCACTGATGGCACAACTTGAAACAGCCAGATATACGAAGAGAGTCTCCCCATCAATTGGTTTGAACAAAGTCTTGGGAGAGGACAGATGCTTCTTAATTTCATTGAATGCCTCATCACACTGTGGTGTCCACTCAAACCCCTTTGCACCCTTCAAGGTTTGAAAAAATGGAGCACATCTGTCCGAAGACCTGGAGATGAATCTGTTCAAGGCTGCTAACCTTCCCGTTAATCGCTGTACTTCTTTAATGTTTCGTGGAGGCTCCATTTGGAACAAAGCATTGAGTTGGTCCGGGTCGGGCTGTATTCCATGCTCACTTATAATATACCCCAAGAACTTCCCGGACTGCACTCCGATCACACATTTTTCAGGATTTAACTTTAAATTCACCTTGGCCAGGTTGGCAAAAGTCTCTTGGAGGTCGGACAAGTGCAGCTGCTCATCCACACTTTTCACCATCATATCGTCAATGTAAACCTCCATATTTCTTCCAATTTGATCAGCAAATGCCTTATTGACTAACCTTTGATAAGTAGCCCCAGCATTTTTCAAGCCAAAGGGCATCACCTTATAGCAGTGCAGACCTCTATCAGTAACAAAAGTGGTATGCTCTTGATCTTTTGGATCCACCTGGATCTGATTGTACCCGGAGAAAGCATCCTTGAAGGAGAGTAGCTTGTTCCCAGAAGTAGAGTCTACTAACTGATCTATCCGGGGAACCGGATACAAGTCTTTTGGGCAAGCTCGATTGAGATCTGTGAAGTCAATGCACATTCGCCATTTACCGTTTTTCTTTTTTACCAAGACTGGATTGGCAGTCCACAAAGGGTACTGAGATTCTTTAATGTGCCCCATCTTTGTGAGTCTGTCAACCTCTTGTACAATGACATCAGCCTTTTCTTTTGAGAAAGCTCTCCTCTTTTGCACCACTGGTGCCACGTCTCTCCGGACAGATAGGTGATGGGAAATCACCTCTGATGGAACTCCAGTAACATCAGCGTTGCACCAAGCAAAAACATGCTGATGGTCTTTTAAGAATTTCAACATACCTTCTTTCAACATTGGTGGCATTTTGGATCCTATCTTGACGATTTTTCCTTCTTCCAAGCAGTGTGTTTCAACCTCCTCAACTGGGATCAACACTCCGGGGGTCTCTCAGGGGTCATCAATTTCACCCTCACCCCCAGAAAGGCCCTCAAACTGCTATTGGTCATTTATACGGACTGCCCCCAGAGTTCGTGGAGCCAAGGCAGTGGCATAGCATTCCCTTGCAACTTTTTGACTGCTCCGGACAACCCCAACCTGCCCCTGAACAGCATATTTTAGACACTGATGGACTGTCGAAGCCACTGCATGCATCCTAGAGAGCCAAGATCTCCCTAGAATAGCATTGTAGCAAGTGGGACAATCCACCACAATGAAAAGTATTCTGACTGTTTTCTTGAAAGGGCCTCTGCCCAACAATACTTCTTCTTCGAACTCACCGATTACATCGGCTGAGCTGCCCGTGAAGCCTACGATCGATCTGTCTGACTTTTGAATCACAGCTGGATTTTTCATTTTCTTGTAAGTATCTAGGAAGAGGATATTGGCAGAGCTCCCAGTATCTACCAGGATTCGCCTTATCTCATTGCCCCCTATCGATGCTCCTATAACAACAGCATCTTCATGAGGGCCAGCAATGTCTCTCAAATCATCCCCATCAAAGACAATAAATGGGAATAAACTTGACGATTGATAAGAGGTCATGCCCCCTTCTAGCTGGGTAGCCAAATTATGAACATGCCTTTTTCTTGATGAAGTGGTAGGAGCCGTTACAGTGTCCCCTCCGAAAATTGTCAAGGACTCAAAGAACTTAATGAGCCCGGAGACCGACCTAGAACACTCCTCTATTGCACCCACTCTATTCCTTGTTGGATCAGGATCCAAGTATTCAGATTCCACATCAAACCTTTCAATGATTACCATAGCTCCTTCTGGGGCAGCATTAACCGGACCAGCCCGGTGAGTGTTGTCAGGCCTGTTGCCTCCTCTCCTTTTAACGTATGCACCCAATTTCCCTCTTTCGATCAGGTTTTGAACCTCTTGTTTCAATGCTATGCAATCATCAGTAGTATGGCCAATATCATTGTGATATTGACAAAAAGAACTGTTTCGATGTTCTCTGGGAGACTGCAAGGTTGCTGGTCTCCGGTAGTGTACTTCATCTTTTGTTTTATCGAAAATGGTTGCCACACTTTCTTTGAGTTCTGTAAACCACTCCGGTTGGACCCATGGTCCCCTTTTGTTTCTAGACTGTTGGCTTTGTGCAGGAGCAGCTGGTTGAGACTGAGCTTTTCCCCTTCCATGCCCCTGTCCGGTTTCTCTAGCTTTGTTCCCGGACTGGTTTTGATTTGGAGCTGGTGCCACCGGGGTGGATCTCACCTGTCTGTGCACCCTGGTCTTCTTTGTTTCATCAACATTTATTTGTTTGCCAACTTGATTTAGAAATCCTCCCCAGGTCATGGCCTTCTTCCTGGTTACTGAATCGGCCAGGTTGCCCGGGTTCAAACCTTGTCTCAAGGACGCTATTGCCACTTGTTCAAAGCAATCAGCCAGCCCGTTTTTTGTGTTCACAAAACGAATTATGTACTCCTTTAACGATTCATTTGGTTCCTGGGCACAATGGATTATGGTATCTCCATTACCCTTTAACTCCTTACTCCCCACAAATTGCCTTCGAAAGGCCACCCAAAAAGTATCAAAGTCTCTGATACAACCCTGAGGACGGCTGTTGTACCACTTCAGAGCACTCCCCGTGAAGGATTGGGAGAATGCCCTGCAGAGCAGTTTATCATCATCATCAAAGTTCATCATGAAGTTCTTGAATTGCTCCAGATGATTGTCTGGATCAGTACTGCCATCGTACTTCTCCATCTTGGTGCTATCAAACCTCTTGGGGAGATTTCCGGACAGTATTTTAGAAGACAAAGGCGATTGCCTCCAATTCCTCCCACGACTGAACGCAGTATCCTCATTAGGTGTTGCAAAGATACCTGGCTCATCATGGAAGGAAAAAGGATCTACCAGCATCCGGTCTACATGCCTTCGGTTTTGAGATGATCCTTTCCCAATGTGCCTTTTCATTCTTCCATGATGATCTCTTTTTCTGGAATACTTTTTAACTTGCTTCTGTTTTTTCCTGGTTCGCCCCTCATCACTACTGGAGGACAAGGATTTTTCATTTCCCTCACTGTCCGAAGAGCTGTCCGAAGATTCTGAACTTGAGTCAGAACTCTCCACAGGCTTGGACCGGTGAGACTTTTTAGAACTGGCATGTGTCTTTTTAGTGCTCACATGAGTTTTTGAAGCCTCATGCTCTCGAGGGTTATCAGAGCGATGAGCAACTAACGCTTTGGATTTCTCCTCCATGCCCATCTTGGCCTTTTCAGCCCTCAGAGCTTCTATTTCAACCCTCAACCTGTCACGCTCTTGGACAGTATATTCATCGTTCTCTTCCACCACTTCGAGCAAAGCTGGTGGAAGCTCTGGATTATCCGGATTCATTCGGACAGAATTTATTTACTTGGTTTTGAATGCTTGATTCAGGCACCTTCGCTCTCCCACTGTGGTCGCCAATTTGGTGTGGATAAAAGTAGCCTGGGGGTAGGCTGGTAATTTTAAGTGGAGTTTTAAGGCGGTGTAAGGGTGTTTCACGGTGGTGTGGTGGTGTTTAAAGGTGTTTCAAAGTGTTTCAGGGTGTTTTAAAGTGTTTCAAAGTGTTTCAGGGTGTTTCAAAGTGTTTCAGGGTGGAGAGATAATTAAGCAGCCTGGCAGCAGTTAATTTTTCTTACCCATAGTTAATGCTGGTGGTTGGGCATTTATAGTGTGAAATTTGGGCCCTTATGGGCTTTCGGGTCAAGTTTAATGGACCCGGGTCATGTTTAAAGACCCATAAGTTTTAAGCAGATGTGCAGGTAGCTTAGTCAGATAGTGTTTAGGTTTTTTAGTACTTTAGTCATAGTTCGAACTGCCTTAAGTTTACAGTGTTCGAAATCATTTGTCCGGTTAAAAAGTCCTGTCCGAATTGAATACTTGGATTCTGTCCGAATTTACGGGAAGATTTACTTTGGACTACCCCTCCGGGGAGCACTTCGAATTCAGACTCATCAGATTTAAGAGATATTGCCGGCCCTCATGAGGATACTGTTGTTATAGGAGCATCTACTGGGGGCAACAACATAAGACGAATTCTGGTGGATACTGGAAGCTCAGCCAATATCCTTTTCTTAACCACATACTAGAGAATGAAAAATCCAGCTGTAATTCAGAGTTCGGATAGATCAATTGTGGGCTTTACAGGCAGCTCCGCAGATGTGATCGGAGAGTTCGAAGAGGAAGTTCTATTGGGCAAGGGCCCTTTCAAGAAAATGGTCAGAATACTCTTTGTTGTGGTGGATTGTCCCACTTGCTATAATGCTATTCTAGGGAGGTCTTGGCTCTCTAGGATGCATGCAGTGGCTTCAACAGTCCACCAGTGCTTGAAATATGCTGTTCAGGGACAGGTTGGAGTCGTCTGGAGCAGTCAAAAGGTTGCAAGGGAATGTTATGCTACTGCTCTGGCTCCCCGAACATTGGAGGCAGTTCGCACCAACGAGCAATAGCAGTTTGTAGGGCTTTCTGGGGTGAGGGTGAAATTGATGACCCAGAGAGACCCCTGGAGTGTTGATACCGGACGAAGAGGTAGAGACACACTGTTTGGAAGAAGGAAGAAATGTTAAGATAGGCTTCAAAATGCCACCCGATCTGAAAAATGAAATGTTAAAGTTTTTGAAGAATCATCAGCATGTTTTTGCTTGGTGCAATGCTGATGTTACTGAGGTTCCAGCAGATGTGATATCACATCACCTATCTTTCCCGAGAGACGTAGCACCAGTGGTTCAAAAGAGAAGAGCTTTTTCTAAGGAAAAGGCTGATGTAATTATGCAAGAGGTTGACAGGCTCACAAAGATGGGGCACATCAAGGAGTCTCAGTATCCTTTGTGGACTTCCAATCCGGTTCTGGTAAAGAAGAAAAATGGCAAGTGGCGCATGTGCATTGACTTCACAGATCTCAATAGGGCTTGCCCAAAAGATTTGTATCCGGTCCCCCTGATTGATCAGTTAGTAGATTCCACCTCTGGGAACAAGCTGTTGTCCTTTATGGACGCCTTCTCTGGATACAATCAGATTCAAGTGGATCTGAAGGATCAAGAGCATACCACATTTGTCACTGACAGAGGTCTTCATTTCTATAAGGTAATGCCGTTTGGGTTGAAAAATGCTGGGGCTACTTATCAGAGATTAGTAAACAAAGCTTTTGCTGATCAGATTGGAAGAAATATGGAAGTGTACATTGATGACATGATGGTGAAGAGTGTGGATGAGCAATTGCACTTGTCCGATCTCCAAGAAACTTTTGCCAACTTGGTAAAAGTGAATTTGAAATTAAACCCAGAAAAATGTGTGTTCGGAGTACAGTCCGGGAAGTTTATAGGCTATATTATAAGTGAGCATGGAATACAGCCCGATCCGGACCACCTCAATGCTCTATTCCAAATGGAGCCTCCTCGAAATATTAAAGAAGTATAGCGGTTAACGGGGAGATTAGCTGCCTTAAACAGATTTATCTCAAGGTCTTCGGACAGGTGTGCCCCCTTCTTTCAAACCTTGAAGGGTGCAAATGGGTTTGATTGGACCCCACGGTGTGATGAGGCTTTCAATGAGATCAAAAATCACCTGTCCTCCCCCAAAACTTTGTTTAAGCCAGTTGATGGGGAGACACTCTTCGTGTATTTGGCAGTTTCAAGTTGTGCCATCAGTGCTGTATTGGTAAGGGAGGTAGATGGTCATCCCCATTCAGTGTACTACATCAGCAAAAGTTTGATAGATGCAGAAAGGCGTTACTTGAAACTCGAAAAATTAGCATTAGCCCTGGTGATAGCTGCCAGGAAGATGAGGCCTTATTTCCAGGCTCATCCCATCATCGTCCGGACTTCTTTTCCCCTAAAGAATGTCCTCCAAAAGGCAGACATTTCAAGCAGGATGACTAAGTGGTCAGTAGAGTTGTGGGACTTCGACATAGACTTTGCTCCTCGAACAGCACTCAAGGCCCAAGTTGTGGCAGACTTTTTGGTTGAATTTCACTCCGACAGGGATTCGGAGCAAACTACTGATATAAAAGATAAAAAAGTATGGGTCGTCCGAACAGATGGTGGATCTAGCACTATGGGATGTGGTGCAGGGGTGTGTTTAACTTCTCCATATGGAGACAAGATGTACCAGGCGATTTGTTTTGCTTTCAGAGCATCTAATAATGAGTCCGAATACGAAGCAACTATAGCTGGTTTAAAGTTAGCCTACATTTGTGGGGCTAAGAGGGTCAGGCTACTAAGTGACTCCCAGCTTCTTATCCACCATGCTCAAGGCCAGTCTGAGGCTAAAAAGGAGCAGCTTGTGAAATATTTACTCCTCCTTAAAAATGAAGCACTCAAGTTTAAAGGTGTTGTTTATGAGCACATACCCCGGGCAGAAAATGAGCTAGCAGACTCGTTAGCAACCATAGCATATACGGAGTCATATCCATGGATCCATATGTTGGAAAGCCCTTCCATTCAACTTAGTAAGGGTAAAGAAGAGGAAATTTTTGAAGTGCAAGTGAAACAACCTCGAGACTGGAGGTTTCCTCTCCTGCAATATCTCTCCGATGGTATCGTGCCTCCGGATAAGTCACTAGCCAGAACATTGAAACACAAGGCTCGTGGTTTCATCATATTGAGAGAGGTGTTGTATAAAAAATCTTACAGTAAACCTCTCCTGCGCTGTTTGGGGGATGAAGAGTCTCAAGTAGTCCTCTCTGAATTGCATGATGGTGAGGGATCAGCCCATTGTGGATTCAGAGCTTTAACAAGAAGAGTTTTACTGTCCGGTTACTATTGGCCATCTATCATGAAAGATGCTAAGGAATTGGTAAGAAGGTGTGACCCATGCCAGAGGTACAACAATGAAATTCATGTCCCAGCCATTCCTTTAGAGTCATTTTCTGAGCCTATTCTTTTTGCTCTATGGGGGTTGGATTTAGTAGGACCTCTCCCTGCGGCGTCCGGAGGACGCAAAACTATAATTGTTGCCATAGACTACTTTTCGAAGTGGATTTGGTGTCCCAACATCTGTTGCAGATTTGGTGTCCCACAGAAGATAACAACAGATAATGGGCCATAGTTCGACAATAGGGGAATGGAGAGCTTCTGTGCCTCAAGGGGTATACAACATTGTTTCTCTTCACCTTTCCACCCACAAGCAAATGGGCAAGTTGAAGTGGCTAATAGAACTATACTGTCTGGTTTAAAGAAGAATTTGGAAGGGGCTGCTGGGAAGTGGCCTAGTTATTTACAAGAGGTCTTGTGGGCCTACCGGACAACACCTGGGGCTGCAACACAATAATCACCCTTTGCTTTGGTCTATGGGATAGATGCAGTAGCTCCCATAGAAGCAACTCTCCCATCATTTCGTGTTCACAACTTCTCCGAATACGCTAACGAGGTGGCAATCAGAGGTCAACTTGATTTAATAGAAGAAAGACGAGTTAAAGCTCACCTTAGAGTTGCACACTATCAGGGTTTGATGAGAAGCAGGTTTGCTTCCAAAATTAACAGAAGAGATTTCCAACCGGGGGACAAGGTATTAAGGAAAGTCTTCCTACACACTAAAGAAAAGTTGTTCGGAAAGTTGGCCCCAACTTGGGAAGGTCCGTATATGGTTGTTGAAAGAATTAAACCTAGAACATATTGGTTGGAGGACAAAGATGGACGAATTTTGACTCATCCTTGGAACATCGAGCATCTCCGGATGTACTTGGAGTAGCATTTGTGTAAATATTTACTTGTTTAAACATCCATGTAAATATTTGAGGGCATACTCTTTCCTCCCTGGTGGCACGGGGAGGTTTTAATGAGGTGTCCGGGCTTTTGAATAAAATTTGATGCCTTCTTAAAAAATTTCCCAAGTGTTTTAAGTTTTGTCCTCTCTCACACTATCCGGATTGAAATAATTAAGGGATATTTAAACTCTAGTCGGAGAACTTAAACACTCTCACTATGAAATAACTACAGGTTGTTTAAAGTCTAGCCATCAATATTGGAACAGACTATGAAAGAAGATGAGAATTGCATGAAATAAAGATATTCATTAAAATAACTTAAAGTGCCTTGGCCTCCCAAGGACTTTTCAAATTGTCAAAAACAGAATAGAAAACCTATCCGGTCAGATGCCGGACACGATTACAAAAGAATGCCTTGGCCTTCCAAGGACTTTAGTCTGAATAAGGAATAAAAAAGTGGTTTATAGACTAAGACTGAGCCTTTGAAGATGGTTCAGCTTCGTTTACCTGCTTCTTTCCCTTAGGATCATTTTCCTCTTTGTCTGGGCTCTCTCCGGCACGTTCTTCGTCTTCGGATGAGGAAGCGCTAGAATAACCATGCAAGTCTCCATCAGCCATTGTATGATACGGGAGATCGTCAGACTCAACATGAAGCCATAAGTCCCCTAGGTTCCTCTTCGGAAACTTCTCGTGGAAGAATAGAACCATGTCAGACCTCACCTTGGCGTGCATTTCCTCCTGGCTGTCGATCATTCTGGTGGCATAAGCGTTAATCTTGGCTTGGATCTTGGCCTCCTGCTCCTTTAGGAAAGTAGCTTTCTCCTCGGCAACCTTGGACACTGTATTCTCAAGAGCGATTTTATCATTGGTCAGGTTGGTGATGATTTGATCCTTGGCTTTGGATTCTCCCTTTGAGGTGGTAAGGTCTTTCTCCAGACCGGACAGCTTCTCCTGGAGCTCTCTAATGGTGTCCTCTAAAGTGAAGACTTTTGTGGTGCTTGCCTCTTGCTTTCTCTTCAACTCCTCGGGTTCTTCCTTTAAAATGGCAGCATTGGAAGTGGCAGTGCGAAGGTCATCGGAACGCCTCTCTTTGTCAGACTTGAGATCCTTGATGATGTCTGCCTGACTTTGAACTTGTCTCTCCAACACAAGTACAGGCTGAACGTTTCTTAAAAAAGAGTGGGTTATAGCATCTCTTTCACTAGAAACAATAAATGTCTTACCATTGAAAGTGACCGTATTTGAGGTGCTCGGAGGAAGGTAAGGCCCGGCAAAGTCATCTCTGGGAAGATTGAGGAAGTATTCACCAAGCTCACCAAGACCGGTGATGTCCACTCCATCAATATTGATATCTCCCCCCTCAACCTCATCGGTATGAAAGTCACCCGGAATCTCCTCGGCATGCGTTGGGTCAGTAGGATCAGCTTGGTAAGAAGGATCCGGAGCCCGGAGAGAAAGCTTGTCTCCCTGAGAAGTCTTCTTCTTCTTAGCCTCCCGGTCTGTGCCTTCGCTTCCCTGTTTACGATTTCTCTTGGAAGCCCTTGGAGGTTTTGGGAGGTTCGCTTATTGCTTTTCAGTCTCTTGCTCCACCACTTCCAAGAGAGCAGCATCAATTTGGCTCTGGGCTGGCCCCTCCGGGTCTGTTGGAGCATCCTTCTCTGCATCAGCAGGGTTAGCACCACCCACCACCTTCTTGCCCTTCTTCTTCTTGCCTTTAATCTTGCTCGGGGCTTTGGCCCGGCCTGGCAGGAAGAGTGTCCCATCTAGTTCATGGGTCCTCTTAAGCACAACATCCGGAGGAGGCTGAGTGGTGAGCTCCTCCCAAGTCAAGTCTCTCCGACATGTGGTGTTCCACAAGTGAGACCTTGCCAAGTTGCCACTGGTAAAAGCAGCATGGAATCGGTTCCCCCACTTCTCAGCAGCCCAAGCACTGATCTTGGTGCAAGTAGCCTGCCCGGCTTTCTGATAGTCACTGAACTCCTTGGGCAGTACTCCCAAGGCAAAAGTAAAACCAATTAGTATAAACTAACTCTAAAAAAAGAAAAGAAAGAGACAAAAATATAAGGCAGGAGACTTACGGTCACTCCTCCACCTGCTTCTGAGGAGGCTTGGGTTCACTCCGGATTTGATCTTCTGTCCGTTCTCCCAAGCACCACTAACAAATAGGAACTGGGTCCTCCAATTCCTCTCCGCCTCCAACAAATCATCCACAGCCTTGAAGTCATCCCCCATATTGAAATGGTAAAAGGGGATGTGGGGGTTTCTGCACAGACTGACCACAGCAGCAAACTCCTCCATTGGCAGAGGAATCCCGGAGAGCCTTGAGGCCATGATGCAGGCCATGAGGGTATACCAGGCATTAGGGCTCAGTTGGCTCAGGCAAAGCTTTATCAGATGGAAGTATCTGACAATTTCAGGGTCTAAGGGGAGTCTAATTCCCAATTGAACAGCTCAGTGAAGATGACAACTTCACTCAGTTTGCAGTCCATAGGAGTCTCTGGGTGTATGGGGATCTTGATCTTCACGTTCTCCGGTATTCCCCACTTCGTACGCATCCGGCCCAGCTCAACTGTGTGGATGAATGCGTAGTTGATTTTCTGCAAGGCAAGAAGGTAATTAACACTAACCTTGTGAAAACAAGGCACCACTCTTCTTTCGAGGCTCTCCGGCAGATCTGGATGCCTCAAATACAATTTCTCTTTGCCTTTGTCCTTCTTGGCAACTATTGCACTACTAGTCTAACCGGAGGGCTCCGACTCAAATGGAGCCTCTTCAACAGAGTCCTCCATTACTTCATCCATAATGGTTGAAGGGTTTTCAGCAGCAGTAGTGGGGGGAGGGTTCAAATTTGACTCAGCCCTGTCTCCGGACTGCTGGGCCTCGGTGTTCTTTTGGCTTCTGGCCTCCGGTAGAGTTTCCAGAGCAGGTGCTTCACTTTGAAGACTTGGACTGGTGCCCTCCGGACCGGACAGTCTGTCCTTGGGGGCTCAAATAGGCACCTCTGACCCGGTGCTGCTGTCTTTTGCCCCCGACTTTGAGGGAGTGTTTTTAGACCCTTGGCCTTTAACTAACCGGCCTTTCCTCCTATCGACTAGCTTCTGAGGGGAGTGCTCCGTATCCGATCCCATTGCTATAAAGGGTGAGGGTTTTTTTAGGCTAGTAACTGTTACTCGTGCTCGACAGCAGGTTCCAATTCCTGAACTGAGGAACCAGAGATAATGGGGGAGAGGTTAGTTTGAAATAGTTTTCTAGGCTTGGTGCTTTAGAAGAGGAAGAGCCTTGATCTGACTCTGTGACAGAGGTGATTGGTCTATCAACAGGCGAAGTGGGTAACCCTGCTGCAATTCGTCTTTCTCTTTCAACTTTTTGAGCCTTCTCTAACTCAGAAAGATTGAGCCACCCGCCTTTGACCAGAGCGTTCCTCGCTGTAAACATAAACTATTGAGCAAGTTTTTGCTTTAGAGAGAGAAAGCTTTGAGAGATTTTGCAGAGTAAATGTGAAAGAGATGGTAAAACAGTAGAAAGTGAGTTTGAATTTATAGTAAATCTGAAAAAAGAAGTTGCTTCTTAGGAGAATTCGAAAAGATTGGTAATGATTAAAGACGACGCGGATGTCACCACCTTTAATTAAGAGGTTGCTTTTCGAAGAAGGTGGGTTCGAAATTCAAGGTAAAAAACGGCTGAAGCAACCAATCAGAGAGCGACACGTGTCCCACGAACTCTGGCAAAAACCGTTTTGAATTCGTGAAGTTTAATCTTTCCGGATAAACCCATAGCCCAAATTGACAGACCTGTCCGGATTAAAACTACCCCCGATGTCGGACTGTTTTTCAGGTTTTTGACAAGAGTATTTGCACAAACACCTAAAAAAGGGGCTCCTGATGAGTCCGAATTTTGCATGCTCCCCGGACAAGGACAAATCAGTCCAAGGCCTCCGGACCGGACAGATCAATTCGAACACTTAGCCCATAGGACTGTTCGAACTATGACAAAAGTACTAAAAAACCTAAACACTACTTGACTAAGCTACTTGCTCTTCTACTTAGAGTTCATGGGTCTTTGAACATGACCCGAGTCCATTAAACATGACCCGAAAGCCCATAAGGGCCCAAACATTAGGGTATAAATACCCAACCACCTGCATTAAGTGTGGGTAAGGAGAATTAACTGCAACCAGCCAGCTTAATTATCTATCTACTCTCTACACTAAATACATAATACCCACATACTACTATTAAACACCAAACAAATTACAAGCCTACCCTCAGGCGATAATTATCCTCACCAAATATATGCACGTGATATATCATTGTTAAAGACTTCTTAGTGTTTCAATTATTTATGTGCACACCTTCTAAAACAAAATAATAATGAAGGAAAACTTTCGTTAAGTAAATGCCAATTAATTTAAGATTAAGTAAACTCAAGAGCTTAGAGAAGAATATATATTTAGTATATTTAATTAATCAATCATTCAACCCTTATCTGTAATGATTACTATACTATTTATAGCCATCAAAATTCCTAAGTATTCAGGATGAATGACACATGTAACTTATGACATGTGGTAGTCATCTGTTACAATGATTACATATTTACTTTTAACAATCATAGACAAAATAGTAACTAAAATAATTTGTCTTGAACCATTTACAACCTTCTTCAAACCACGTATCAATTCACTATTTGTTACTCTTTAAGTATTTACAATCAGTTTATCTTTTCTTGAAGATTCTCTTTATCCATCATATTTATCTCTTCTTGAAGATGCTCTTTACCCATCATATTTATCAAATTATCACCTCACGCATCGTCCATGATCACCTGTATTTGTAATCTTGTGCATCATCTAAATATAAATATATATCTTATCATATATAATTCATTTTAAGTTATTAAACACGTTTCATCTTAATTATGTATAATGACAATATAGACAATGCTCTTACCATTATCATAATCATCATCCATACCAAAGTGCCAATTATAACATAATTATTTTTAGCCCACATTTTACTTTTAATATTTAGGCGACGCTTTTCTTTTATTCTTATCTATAATGAATCCTTACATCTCCAAATAAGGTTAACTAACTCCTAACTACATATAACTTTATGATAAATCCTCATAATCCTTTAATTTATTTATATATTTAAGGACTATCAACAAATTATGAAAGATAAAATTCATTTTGATGAAAATACTTCTTTTACAATAAAGAACTTCAGTACTCAACTTTTTGTGCATCGTCAATTTATTCCGTCTGTGTACCTTAATTATTAAATTAATTAAAAAAAATTAACAACAAAATAATAGCTTGACGTGATAATTATTTAAACTTCCACCAATCAACTAACGATGCAATATTTCTGAAAGATCTGACACCACATATAAACTACTCATTTTATCTTAGATAAACGATTAATATTCAACATTTTATACTATACAAATATGCTCATTTTTTACTTTTCATTTTTTCTTACTTTAAACTCTCATAGTTTATCTTTTATAAAATTTCTCTCTCTAAACTGTGCGTACTGAATAAGAAATTTGCCAAACAATCGACTATCAATTAAAATTTTATTCTTAGATATATATATAAGGTATATATTTATTTATTTCATTCTTAATTAGTTAGCTAGTTAAGATGGATAGATTTGATTCAATACTTTTGTCTATCGGATAATATGTTTGTGGTGAAAGAAGTGAAGTATGAAGTAAATCGTCAGATTCTCAAAATGACCAACGAAGTGGTCAATGAGACAATGTCACTAACTCATCAAAGGAAACATATACTAGTGAATCATATGAATATTCATCATCTTCATTATCAAGTATGGACTAGCATTATCTATCGGAAACTGAACGAGTCTCTAACATGAACGATAAACCCAAACCTAAAGAAAACGTCATAGACATTACACCTCGAGCTAATTACAAAATCAAAGAAAAAACAAAAAAAATCTTTAAAAAACAATCCAACCTTCATCTCACAATGACGGTGCTCCTATTTAATTAGAAATCATCACTCTTTAAATTGTATCGCCATCCAACAAACCTAAACAAAAAAACAAAAAAACATCAACACTTATTTTTTAAATGTTTTTTAAAGGAAACTTTCATAGACCTGACAAATAAAGTTGAAGAATAAAAACTCATTTAATATAAGTGGGTTATAACTGATGACCTTAAAATCTGTTTTCAAAAATTAGAAGACTATCGAAACAATATTATTGGGGGTGTCAGATACCATATTCATCCTAAGATCCTGGAAATCTTCCAATGGTATAGGGTATACCCTAGTCAAATTACACATAATAGCTGGCGAACATTAACAATTTTGATAGTATCGACTGTTTCGTTTAAAATTTGTTTCAAAATATCTGAGATACTCTCCGAGTGTAAATTCAACCAAGTCAATAAATCATTTTTTACTACTTCATCGATCCAAAAAATTCTTCTATGAAAATGACATGGAATCCAAATTAGCAAGTATTAGTTAGTCTAAAGACAATGGATGACAAAAAGTGTGTTTATCTTTTCCATTTTGCTTGTAAATTATTTCTCCTATTTGTAGTTGGTAATATCATCAAATATTTATATAAAAATCCACTTCTGGTTAATGAGGACAAGAAATCATATTTCCTTAATAGCTCTGTTGAATCTTCTGATAACGTATCGTACTTGTGGACTTAAATTTTTATGTTTGGAAATTTTGTCGACTAGCATCTAGTTATCGTTTTAATTTATTTTAAACCTTGACATTGTTTGCTTTATTTTAATCATTTTTTTATTCATGTTGAATATATTATTTATTTTTCTCCTTTTTTGATAATATCATCAAATATTTCATACGTTTCCGTTGTGAAGTTGATTATCATAAATTATATATTTATAAACTATATTTAGATATTTTTTCAACATTCATCTTCTTAAAAACATACGAAAACCATCGTAAAAAATGTTTGAACGCCGCTTTACAAAGGTTACATGGAAAACATATCAAACTATCATTTTGTCCCAACTTCAGTTATTTTATATCTTTCATCATATAACTTAACTTTATATCATTTTTAAACGTTTTCATATAGTTATTTTTTATTTAAAGTTCTAATAGCTTGGCATTTACAACCTTTTTAATGTGACCTCTTACACTTCACAAATGGTATTGCCTTATAACCATGTTTTTGTTAAGCAAGTGTTTAAACCATTGCTCTTTTTAAAAGATGGACTTTGATTATAGCCATGATCGTAGTTGAGATATTTACAAAACATTTATGCTCTTACACTTTATTAATGGACTTGGCTTATAGTCATATTTGTGTTAATTGAGTGTGTAGCCTTTTAAACTTTATTAGTTGTTCTTCGTTTATAACCATATCCGCTTTGTGTCCATATATAAATTTGGTTATAATTATATAAGTCGTGTAGCTTCTTCCAATCATTGATCATCTAAACGTCATCATGTAAAAACATTATTACTATCATCATCTACTATCGTCATTTGTGTAGGAAATATCATCATCAATATCATGGAGAAGCATCATTATTATCATCTTTTTGGAGAAAAAATTATCATTATCCTCGTCTTGTAGAAAATTATCATTATCGTCGCCGAATAAACTATTCAACTACTAGTAGTTACTTGATTTTCAACATTCATTTTTATTTCTTTCGAATATTTAGCTAATTCATTTACCTTTTAGTCTTCATTTTCTAAATTCGACGTTCTAGAAATTTAAAATAATACGACACTTTTTTTTTGGTAATGTTTTTTTATAATGGTCCTTATGGTATCTCATTAAAACATCCACCACGACGCTAGGTAAAAAATTACACATTGAAAAACATTATACTAAGGCCTCAATGAAAATATTTACATTTCAATTTCAGGTTAGCGGTTTTGCTAAATGTGCCCGTACAGACTAGGTAAGGAACATTAAATAACTCACATGATGAATTAAGGTCTAATAATCGTATTGAATAAAAAATACTTAAATTTAATTTTCAAAATAATTTAGATTATAGTTTGATGCTGTTTTAGATTCAAATATAAAAATGATTTAAAATTGTGTTTTAAACTGTTGAAAAACTAAAATTTTAAATTCCAAAATACAAATTGATTTTGAAACTATAGTTTTGAATTTTGAAAAAACAACATATTTTTTTTAAATAAATAATAAGTCAGTAAAAAATAAATTTTATTATAAAAGAGTAATCAATAGTATATTTAATAGGTGTAATAATGGTTAGAGGTATAATTATGGTTATTTTCTTTTTGAATTTTTAAATTAAAACAGTTTAAAAAATTAAATTAGTATTTCTAAATCACTTCGATTTTTAAACTTTTTTAAAAACAATTTTTTAAAAAAAAAATTAAAACAATATTTTAAAACATTAATACGGTATTTATTAAAACACTTTTATATTTTGAATTGAAAAAAATAAGTATTTTTCTTAAATAAAGAATAGATTAATTAAAAAAATAAAATTTATTATAAATGAGTAATGAATAGTATATTTTATAAATTTTAAAAGGATGAAGCTATTTCCTCCATCAAATTTTTTATTTCCCCCATAAATAAAAAGAAACTCCACTTTGTTATTTCCTCCCTAAAGGAAATAATATATTTGTCATTTTCTTTATTTTTATTCCAAACCCATTTATTCTCCTGCAACTCCATCGATTTCTACCACCATCCCAACTATCTCCATCATATTAACTTATACACACATAACCAGTCCTATTAGCTTCTCACATCAATCCTCCATAAACCCTAACCATAGCCTAGCCATTATAAAGACGGTCTCCTCTTCAAGATTTCTCTTCTAATCTTGAAAAACAACAAACCATAGCCAACTACTCGATTTCTCTTTTAATATTGACAAAAAATGAATGTCTCTCTCGAATTCGTCTAAGGTAGAAATCATTCGTTATTTTAAAAAACAACAACACTAAAAAATGCACCATTGTTTATTAAAACAGATGAAATGCACCTAATTTCGAGATGTCATCTTGGAATCATGTGTTTTTTTCTTGAAAAAAAAACACTTGATTCCTAACTGCTATCTCAGAATTAGTTGTTTTCTACTAAAACCTGCATAAATCGGAATTTTCGAAAATATGTTTTTTTTAACATAGATTCTCAAGTTACATGAATGTAAAACTAAAAAACAGGATTAATTATATTGTTGGTTGATTGGGTGATGTTTTCCGGTGTTAAATCTTTAGTTTGGGTGTCTTCCTCTTCCATGAGTAATCTTTAAGAAATTTGAAGTTTTTTTTTTTTGTTTTTAGGATTTAATTGTAGAAGTTAAATCAAATATGTTGGATTTAATTTGGCTAAACCATGTGTTTGTTGATATAAGGGTTTCATAATGGTTAATTGTATGGAGTTATAAATTAGAAGGTAAAATGAGGACAAGATAGTAAAAGCAAGTGATAAGTTTTTTTTTCATTTTGAAATATGGAGGAAATAAAAAATGTAATGGAGGAAATAGCTTATCCATTTTAAATTTTATAGTTGATTTTTTTAATTTAAAAATATTTTTAAAAAAATTATATAACTTTTATTTTTGAATTTTTAAAACTAATTTTTAAAATTTAAATTTAAATTTAAAATAATATTAAACTCTAATTTAAATTATTTTATAAATTAAACTTCGGTATTTTCATATCAAAATATATAAACACTAATCATTTTACACGAGTACATTAAATCAACAAAAAGTGAGCTATTTAATGCTCATTACCCGGTGTTCTTGGACACTATTAGCAAAACGTTTCAATTTATAAAATCTTAGATGATGAATATTTCATGGGTGTAATAGTAGATTACTATCATTACTCGTCGGATTGTAAGCTTCTTTATGTCCTTTGGATACTACCTTAAACGGTCCAAATCCATTTGAATCTAAATTTCCAGGCTTCTTACTTCACATCCCATGAAATATTTTTCTTAACACCAAATCACATTTTTGAAAAAATTTCACCTTCGAGCTCGCACTGTATCTTCTTTGCATTAAACTGGTACAATGCTCGACTCTAACATGTGTTTGATCCAAATGTTCCTCTACCAAATCGATGCACAGTTGTTTTACCTTGTTATTATCTTCTGATAAAAAATATTGAATTCGATGATTATGAATTATAGTTTCTCCGAGAACAATGACTTTCATACCATATACTAAAGAAAATGGAGTTTAATTACTCTTTATTTTAGGATTTGTTCGATATGCCCACAAAACCTCATTTTGAAAATCATGCCACATTCTTTAAGCCAACTCAAGCTTCTTATTTATCCCATGCAAAAAGGTTATGTTTGTAAACTTTACTTGGTCATTTGCTTGTGGATAATATAGACTAAAAAAGTTGTTGTATCTCATACATTCTGCAAAAAATTTATCACCATGCAATTTTGAAATGGCGGGCCATACCCTCGAAATTCCAAAACGATTTAATATACTGGAGTTCAAAAATTCACAAACCTCTCTAAACATTTTTCTAACCAATGGCTTCACTTCAACCCATTTGATAAAGTAATCATCGATTATAACCAAAAGCTGAATTCGCCCTCTCGTTATTGCAGTAACCCTACCAAGTCGATTCCCCGTCTATTAAAAGGACGTGGAGAAGAATTTGATCTCACTGCTTTAGTAGGTATGTGACTTATATAAAAAACGTTAACATTAATCACAATTTTGAACCATATTTTTCGTATCGACGACAAGCATTAGTGACTAATATCCAACAAAAAGAAAGCATCGTGTTAAGCCTATAAACCTATAATGCCCTCATTTAGTTCATTTGTGTAAATCTTTATAATGAACAAAAATTCATTCTTCGCAATAAAATTTAATAACGATCACATCAAACTTTTCTGATATAAGCTTCTATCAATAATAACATATTTTATTGCCCGCAATCACAAGGCTTGAGCTAGTGCTTTGTTCAATGACATTATTTTATCATTTAATAAAAGTAGATAATACTTTCAGCAATCATTATCATCTTCAACGGATAATACCTCTCGATTCTCAATATTACCCAAAACTAACAGTATTTCCTGAATTATTACCAAGGGATTATCATCTTCACAACCGAATTTTGCTAAGACATCTGCTACTACATCTTCACAACTTCCAAATATTTTCTCATATTTTCCTAATTTGTTTTAAAATTTCTTTTACAATTCCTAATTACCAATTGAGTATCCTAAAGCAATAAAAAAAACTTTTCCTCCACGGATATTAGCTAATCTCATTCGAGCCAATATTGATTCGTACTCAACTTCATTATTAGTAGGAACAAACTTTAATTTAATAGCTTGCTTAAATTCATCTCCTCCTGGAACCGTTAAAACAATACCAGCGCCCATGCCCATGCCATTTAAATTCAAATCATTATCGGCTCGAACAACCCACTCTAGACATTTTAATTCAATTTACGTCGGCTCATCTTCCTCCACATCAACATTTCATTCTTAGAAATCGTTAATAAATTCAACCAAATCTTGAGTTTTCATCATTACTCTTTGATCAAATTTTATATCATATTCACATAACTCAATCGACCAACTTGTTATGCATCCATGCAAATCTGTTTTCTAAACACGTTATTTAAAGGAAAAGATGTTGAAACAATTATCACATGAGCTTGAAAATAAGATAGCTTTTTCTTTACAGCTATAACTAAACCAATAGTTAATTTCTCGAAGTTTAGGTATATGGTTTCAGCATCAAGAAACATCTTGCTCACATAATATATCGGTTTTTGAACCTTATTGTCTTATCTTATAAGAACAACACAAACTGAAAAAATTGAAATCACCAGATGTAAATACAAAGTCTCTCCTTATATTGGTGTCAATAGAATTTATAGTGAAGTTAGATATTCCTTCAAACCATTTAAATTCATCGTATACTTATCATCCCACATAAAAATTTTTGCTCCTTCAAAATTCAAAGCATAAATTACATATATGAGACGTTTTAAAAATAATCCTTAACAATGCCACCAACTAACCAGTTAAATTTTTAACTTCTTTGATTAATTTTGGATAATACATCGCTAACAATGTTATTAGTTGACTCGGATCGGCTTCAATTCTTCTTTTACTTATCATAAACCTAAGAAATTTTCTAGATTTAACCCCAAATAAACACTTCAACGGATTCAAATTCATATTATACTTCCTCAAATTGTCAAAGGTTTCAAACAATACTGAGACATGATCTTTTTCTTCATTGTTTTTAATTAACATGTCGTCTATATAAGACTTCATATTTTTACCTAATTGCTGTAAAATTAAGATTTATAAGCCTTCAATATGTAGCTCTAGTATTTTTTTTAAAACTAAATAACATCACTTTATAGCAATATAATGTTTGTCTAATCATTCTTAATCATTCAGATGATCATACCCTCAATACACAGCTATGAATGAAAAATATCATGTCCAGTCATTTCATCTAAAAGTTGATCAATTCTACGTAG
Organism: Limnanthes douglasii subsp. nivea; assembly: GCA_036936605.1. NCBI lineage: Eukaryota > Viridiplantae > Streptophyta > Magnoliopsida > Brassicales > Limnanthaceae > Limnanthes > Limnanthes douglasii. Next base: position 282,016,376 of record JAUPFV010000004.1, read on the forward strand.
AGTGAAATCATCTTTCGGGAAAATATGATTAAGATCAGTAAAGTTGACACACATCCTCCACTTCCTATTCTTATTCTTAACTAACACTGGATTTTCTAAGCAAACTGGATATTTTCTCAAATATGCCTCAGTTTCAATACCATATCAAACTTTTTTACTATAGATTTGGACTTTCAACTGAATTATTTTCTAACAGATTGGCATTAACCTTCTATTAATGGCTAACTCGTGATATAAAATTGACATGCTCACTCCAATCACATCATAAATACTTCATGCAAAGACATATATGTTCCTCTTTAAACAAGTCACCAACTTTCTCTTGAAACCCTCGTATAAATATCTACCAATCTTTTGACCATTTTACTATCGTCTGGAACCAAATCTCCAACTTATTGAATCCGTTATATTCAAATATTCACTTGGATCGTCTATCTAACCTTCTTTAATTTCATCAAGCGTTAAACATTCTTAACTATTGGTGCGTCTCTTGAGTAATTATGTGATTACTATGGAATAATATTCTAACGACCCAAAGACAAATAATAACAATCTCTAGCCGTCATTTGGATTTATCTTATAACATTAATATATAACTTTACAAAATACAACATGTACTAATGGTAAGACGACACTAAAACTTCTATCATATGCAACCAAGGTTTTCCAAAAATTACATTATAAGAACTTAGCGTATAAATGATCATAAAAAATATAGTAATCGTGTGATCCCCCCCCCCTTTCAACAGATACCGTCAAATCAACTTCTCCAGTGAAACTTACAAAATTATTAGCAGTCATGTTATATGGTGTTATGCCTATTATATGATCATATAATTTCTTATAAAGGAAAACAATTGTTGGACTTCCGGTATCGATCATCACTCTTCTTAATTTGACCCGAGCAATCTCTAAAGTCGCTAACAAAGCATATTTGTGCAGTGTTACCAACCCTCTTAATTTATCATCAATGAAAGATAACGTAAAAGTGAGATTATTATGCAGATGCATAGATGACTCATCGATAAGGTGAATTTCCATATATTTCTTATACCTTTTTCTCGAAGAATGTGTTGTTCTAAAAGTGACTCCTCTAAAAATTGTACAAAGTTTATTGTTAGTTTTATGTTATTTTGGGCTATCTCATGTAACCTTTTTATATTTCCTTTTATATTCCCTTATTGTTATGAACTCAACCAAATCATCATTTTCAATCAACCTCTTAATCTCATATTTTAAGTGAAATAAATCTCTTGTTGAATTTTCATGGTTATTATGATAAGCACAATAATTTCTTTTGTTTTGTTAACCTGCACATGTTCTACGTAGCATCTCAGTTGTTGTCTTTGTTAAAAACAAATAGAGAAGTATTCGCCAGGAAGCGGCTAGGGTTTTGTGTTTATTAGAGAATATCTTTTTTTTATTATTTGCAAACCCAAGTAAGGCTCTCAATATATAGAGAACTTAAAGGCTTATACAAGGAAACTTAATATACTGAATATTCTAACACTAAGTGTTTTTTCTCCTTGCAAAAGCGTGTCTCCTAGTTGCTCCATCAGCTATATATTCTAACACTCCCCCTCAAGTTGTGTAGTGGGATCACCAATACCCAACTTGGATAAAACTGATTCGAATGTTCTTGCAGCAACCGCTTTTGTCAGGATGTCTGCTAGTTGGTCTTCGGATCTAACAAACGGAAGTTCGACTGTCCCATCTTCAATCTTTTCTTTTATGAAGTGTCTATCTATTTCAACGTGCTTTGTTCTACCGTGCTGTACCGGGTTCTCTGAAATCTTAATCGTAGCTTTATTATCGCACATTAACTGAGTTGGACACTTCAGAGGGGATCCGATTTCTTTCATTATCTTCTTTAACCAAAGTATCTCGGTAATCCCCTTAACGATTCCTCTAAATTCTGATTCAGCACTTGACATTGATACTACTTTATGTTTCTTACTCCTCCAAGTCACCAAGTTACCTCCAAGAAGAGTAAAGTAGTCAGCAGTTGATCGCTTGTCGTTAGGATTCCCTCCCCAATCAGCATCTGTGAATACTTCAACATCAAGGTGTCCATTTTTCTTAAAAATTATGCCTCTTCCTGGTGTGCCTTTGAGATATCAAATAATCCTCATTACTGCCTCCATATGGTTTTCCTGAGGATGATGCATGAACTGGCTAACTACTCCCATCGCGTATGCAATGTCGGGTCGAGTGTGAGCTAGGTAAATCAATTTCCCACCAACTTTTGGTACCTTTCTTTACTCGCTGGTCTGGCCCCTTCAATTATCTTTAGTTTGTGATTCACAACCATAGGAGTGTCATTTGGTTTGCAATCCACCATGTCAACTTCAACTACTAAATCCAATATATATTTTCGTTGGGAGATATAAATCCCTCCTCTTGACCTAAGAACCTCAATTCCTAGGAAATATTTCAATCCCCCAAGGTCTTTCATTTCGAACTCCTTGAAGAGGTTTTTCCTAAGAGAGCTAATTTCTTCTTCGTTATTCCCCGTTATAATTATATCGTCGACATATATTATAAGACAAGTGACTAATTCTCCTATATTTTTGTAAAACAAGGTATGATCCCCATTACTCTATTTGTAGCTATACTGTTTCATTGCCATTGTAAATCTCCCAAACCAAGCACGAGGAGACTGTTTGAGCCCATATAATGCCTTTTTCAGTTTACATACCTCATTTTCTTGAAAACCATCAGAGAACCCTGGTGGGGGTTCCATATATACCTCTTATTCCAAGTCTCCATGTAAAAAAACATTCTTTACATCAAATTGATGAAGAGGTCAATCTTTATTCGCGGCTATTGAAAGTAAACCTCTAATAGTGTCAATCTTTACAACCGGAGAGAACGTTTCAGAGTAGTCTATACCATATGTTTGTGTACATCCTTTGGCAACCAATCTTGCCTTGTATCGCTCAATGGTGCCATCAGATTTATATTTTATATTAAACACCCATTTACACCCGACTGCTTTCTTCCCTTGTGGTAACACACAATTCTCCCATGTACCATTTCTTTTTAGAGCTTCCATTTTGGTATTCATTGCCTCATGCCATTCAGTCATCTTCTTAGCTTCTTGAGCTGTTTTAGGGATTTGTTCAGAGAGAATAGTAGCTGAAAATGCCTTTGTAATCTTCGTCATTCCTTTCCTGTCCATTTTTACCGGATATGTAGAAGCACGAGGAACGTGTTCCGGTGAATACCGATCAGGATGAACCCCTCTATTTTTTCTTGGGGGAAGAACCGGAGTTTGAGTTTCAATAAATGAACTTCCTGAAATGTCATGGTCAATAGCATTTTGTGAATTATGACATTGTAAATTGTTTACCTCTTGATGAACATTTTCTTTGGCTGATTCGCTGGTAGTATCCATGGCATTTATTTTTTGTTGGACATTGTCTTTGGGAGAATCATTGGTGGTAAGAACTGCCTCGTCAGTCTCCTTTATGTTGGAAGAGGCGTGTTCGGTGGCTCCATCTATCGACTCTGTCGGCACATCCTCAAAGTAACTTTCATATAGCAACCACTCGAGTGATTCACTTACTTTCTCCCCCTGAGCACGAGATTGGTGGTCAAAAAAATAATCAGATTCTAAGAAGTCACAGTCCATGGTGACATGGATTCGACGAGTAACCGGATTGTAACACCGATATCCCATTTGACGAACACCGTATCCAACGAATACACACTTTTCAGTACAAGGATTAAGTTTGTTTCGACTAGTTTTAGGGATATGAACAAACACCGAACAACCAAAGACATGAGGTGGTAAGGTCATAACATATGGAATTGTAACTTGGGTGGCAAGCACTTGTAATGGAGTTTTATTTCCTAGACATCGGGTTGGTAGAAGATTTGCAAGATACGTAACTGTAGCAAGAGCTTCTGGCCAAAGAGAATGAGGAACTCTAGATTCAATCATAATAGCACGAGCTTTTTCAAGTAAAGTACGATTTTTTTGTTCTGAAGTACCGTTTTGTTGAGGTGTGTTTGGACAAGTGATTTGATGGATAAGACCATTTGTTTTGAAAAACTTATGCATTGTTTGGTTGACAAACTCTGTTCCATTATCAGAACGGAGAATCTGTATATATTTTTTCAAATTGAGTCAAAATCATTTTGTAAAAACAAACAAATATTTATGGTACTTCCAATTTATGTTTCATGAAGTATATCCAAGTCATTCTTGAGAAATCATCCACAAATAAAATAAAGTATCTGATTTGATTGTTAGTGGAATTTGGTGATGGACCCCAAACATCAGAATAGATTAGCGAAAAAGCATAATCAACTCTAGGTTTTACTTTGATTAAATGAGACCCTACGATTTTTTGCAAGAATGCAGGTTTCACATCTCTCATGAATGGAATTATTCAGAAAAAGGCTAGGAAACAAACTCTTAAGATAGCTAAAAGTAGGATGACCAAGTCGTCGGTGCCATAACCAAAGTTGTCTTTCGGTTGTTCCGTGAGCAAGCATGGCATGATCCTTATGAACTACCTCATCAATATAATAGAGACCTTCTTGTTCAGTACCACGCCCAATGATCTCCTTCGTACGAATGTCCTGTAAAATGCAAAAAAATTGATGCATAAGAACCACACAGTTGAGTTGTTTTGTCACTTGACTAACAGATAATAACTTTAAGGATAGTGAAGGAATGTAGAGGCAGTTTTTAATTTCCATTTTTTCCGAAAAAATAATTGAACCTCCCCCTTTGACTTCACAAATTTCTCCACTAGCAGTCTCAATATGGGAATTCTTTGGAGATGACATGTCACCAAAGTCTTTAGGATCATAAGACATGGTGTTCGTAGCCCCACAATCAAAGATCCAATTCATTGATTTCTCAAACCCTTTACCTCCAATTTTTCCATAGGAGTTCGCCGCCATTCCTCCAAAACCAGTACCACTTCCTTGCTCATTTTTAGTCGGATCTTCACCGTCACTTGTAGACGAAGCCCGTTTGACATTAGATCTGAAATGCTGGTTATTTTTCTACTTATAACCGTCCTCCCACCATTCTGGATAGCCAACCAGCTGGAAACATGTCTCTTTAGTGTGTTTCTTCATCCCACAATGAGTGCAATACAACTTGGATTTGTCTTCTTTCTCTTTGGATCGGAATTTAAACCTTTGTGCATAATCTTTAGCAGCCAAACCCATTCATATTTGAATCGAGTCACTATCAGAAGAACTTGATTTTAGTATATTAAGCCTGGCCACTTCCCTTCGTATTGTAGCATATGTTGTTTCCACAGAAGGAAGAGGATCCTTTTTCAGGATATCTCTCTTGACTGGTTCCATCTTGTCATTAATCTCCATTAGAAATTGATAGAGTCTTTGTTCTTGAGTCTTCTTATTGTAGATCTGAATGTCTTCTGCGTCTTTCATAGGGTTCGGATCTCGCCTATCTATAGACATCCAGATGTTCTGCAGTTTGTTCCACGAGTCTTTTAGTGTATCGGACCCTTGCCTTAATGAATTAGCCCTCTTATGAAGGTCAAACACCTGCAACGAATCTGTACCAGAACTGTATGTGGTGGCTAACCCATCCCAGAGGGCTTTTGCAGTGGAATAGTGCGAAACATTATTCACCAAGCTGGATTCAAGATTCTGGATAATCCATGTGAAAACACATTGATCATCTTGTTCCCACCTTGTATATGTTTTGTCAGTTTTGGATGGAGGTGTCGGCTCCCCTGTAATGTGAGAACCTCTCCCCCTTCCCCCAATTGCTTTCTTCATCAGGTTTGCCCATAGGGCATAGTTGTCACCACCGATTTTAATCCCTAGGGATAAATTCTCGGGGTTAGTTGTTTGTTGTTGTGTTCCGATACCATTTCTCAGAATGGCAGCAATCTGCATTGTTAATTCATCAGGGATTTGACTGACCACGACTTTATTGCCAGCCATCTTTGTTGAGGATGTTCAGAATTCCCATAATCACATGTGCTCTGATACCATGTTAACATGTACATGTTCTACGTAGCATCTCAGTTGTTGTCTTTGTTAAAAACAAAAAAAAGAAGTAGCCGCCAGGAAGCGGCTAGGGTTTTGTGTTTATTAGAGAATTTTTTTTTTATTATTTGCAAACCCAAGTAAGGCTCTCAATGTATAGAGAACTTAAAGGCTTATACAAGAAAACTTAATATACTGAATATTCTAACACTAAGTGTTTTTTCTCCTTGCAAAAGTGTGTCTTCTAGTTGCTCCATCAGCTATATATTCTAACATGTTTGTTTCATTAACTGGTGCAAATATTATTACTGGTGTTTGACAGTTTACCTTGTCTATAGTTTTATCGTAAAATGTAACAATCAATGCATTTAATTGATTGAAATACTCTATTTGGATTATCATAATAAAAATAACTTTCATCGACTAGTTGGATTTCTGTCGACATCTAAATCGTCGAGCTTCATTTTTTTTCTTTCTTAAAGTATCGAACCTTCTTTATGATACTTTAGTTTGCACAAATCCTATTTATGTTGCTTCTTTCACCTTGATAAAAATTTATATTTTTCTCAAAAAATCACATATAGAATCAACCGAATACCTAAAAAATCCTCCATCAAATCATTTTTTCATCGATTATATCCTCTTAAAATCTGTTAGAGTTACTTCTAATTTACAATCCTCCAAAATATTCATTTCTTAAACAAACAGCTGAAAATAATATTTACAAGACTCATCAATGTTTTGGAACAACGTCATAAGATGTTCATCATCACATTTAATTACTACTGAATTGACTCTTGAACGACCTCCGCGTATCTTTAAATATATCAACTAAACCCGACAGAAGTTTGTTAAACCAATCTAAAGCATTAACTCAGAAATTCATGGAGAAAGCTCTACCAAGTAGACATCTGAACTGAACCCTGGCATAATATTACAATATTACTCAAGATATTGTTTAAAATCTATGGTTCCAGCATATATCTCCATTCAATATTGGTCGAACTTCCTTGGTAAGTCTCATTCTAGAATATTTTGAGTCAATGGAAGTTGTGCCAAAGTATATTGTGATAACTTAGGCCTTTTAACCACCTTCTGTCCTTCGTCTACCATTTTAAATTTTCATTTCTCATTCATCTCATTAGATGCCACTTTATTGTATAACTTATCATCATTATTATCATCTCTTGTTCCTTAGAGATATATTTTTTACCATAAATTACCTTATACTTACCAACATTTCCATCTAAATTTATAATCTCTCTCAAATTAATTTTTTGGGTTATCAGTTGCAAAAAACTATGTATCGTTTCAAAAAGGTTACGACATTATTCATCCTATTGCTTTTTATATTTTATTAGCTTTGATTTCTGCAATGAGATAAGTAAATGGTATATTACAAGGTTCTTCAGACAAATAGACACTCAATAACAATTTCTTCCAATCCTCTGAATTTATCTAATAACTCAACTTTACCTCTAACAAAATACTTTACATATTAATAATAAGACGAATAAACTATTTCCATCTTATGCAACCAATGACTATCTAGAATAAAATTGTATAAAATTGATGCATCAACGATCATAAATAGCATATTAATTGTTTTCATTGTTGCACCATGTCCCAAAACCACTGGTAATTTTACCTCACCTACAGAACTGGTCGACCGTCAAGCAAAATACCAATTTTTTTATATACGATATTACTTCAATCAACTTATCATAGTCCCTTCGATATAAAACATTAGTTGAATTGTGCATATGAATCGTGATTCTATTAATAATTACTCTAACAATTTCAATTATGATCAATAAAGCACCTTCATGAGGAGTAACTATTCATTGCAAGTCTTCATCAGTAAAATTCAACAATGGGGCATGAAATCCATTAATGTGAAATGATAGTTCTATAAAATATATTTACAAATCCTTATTATATTTTTCCATTGCTGACTGAGATGTTCGTGCTAAATGTCTCCTCTAAAAATAGTGCAAATCACTTATTTGTCAATCTCTTCCTTTCTTGTAATATTATTTCTATCAAAATTCTTATTTTTTTTATCATCTTCTCTATTTTTGATGAACTCAGTCAATCAATGTCAATCAAACTTTGAATCTCATCTTTCAAATGAAAACAATCCCCGTTGCACGTCCATGATCGCGATGATAAACACAATAATACGTCATAGATCTTTCACTGTTTGGAGCAACTATAGTTCACAATGATCAATAATTCACCTTATTGTTTTTCTTATCTTTTATTATTGCAATAATTCTATTGTAAGAGGTGTGAATTTTCTATTTGGATCATCATAATAAGAAAATATAAGCCAACTTTGCATCTTGACGACCCCGTCTAACATTTTTTGTCATTATATTTTTTTATGAAACGTTATTATCATTTTCTCTGATATCTTAGTTGGTAAAATTTAACCTCATTAGTTTTTTCCACTTTGATAAACATCTCATACCTCCTAAACAAAACTCGTATGGTATCCACCAAAAACTTAATCAGATAATCAAGCAGCTTATTATCAATCGGGAATCCTATTTTGAAAGTAACCAATACCACACTTTTTATACATCAATCCAAGCTATTCATTTCTTGAACAAATCTTTGCACATAACTTCTCAAGAACTCACCATGCTTCTGGTAACATGTCATAATATAATCTTCATCCTTCTTCATTACCTTATTTCCAATAAACTCACTTCTGAACTCCATAACTCTTTAAAACTATGAATTTACCTATATATGAGATTATTAAAACCATGCCAATGTGGTTTCTAAAAAAATCATATAAAATGCTTTACAAAGAAGAGTATCTTCTTGATCAAATCTAAGCATAGTATTTCTGAACTGTTTCACATTATGTTCCAGATCTTCAGAGTCGTTATACTTTTTTATTATATAAAGATCAAACTTCATACATAGCTCACATTCTAAAATTACATGAGACAGATAAGATTGTACTAATATATATGAATCTAACGTTGGTCTTTTAAATGTCTTTTGGCATACAACAACTAATCTTTTTTTCTTTGAATTCACTTTTTTACTAGATCGTTTGTCGCTTTCATTATATATGCATCATTTGTCTACAAATGAAGAGGTATTAATTTGTGAAATAAATAAGTCTCAGTTGTATTAATTCTCTATAGTAAAAATATTTTCCAACCCGAAAATGAAGGGGTATTCTTTTAATTATGCTACAACTAGACCTAAGATTCAAGGATGAAGACACAAGTCTTTATAGCTACGTTACATTCATAAATTATAAAGTTTGTGATAAATAGTTAAGTAGAACCTTCTTGGACGCTCTTTTGACCACATAAGCTTATGCATTTTTATCATATGTTTTGTCTTACTTTCATCCATATATATAGGTCGTCTTATGCCTTGTAGACTTGTACTGCATCTACTTTCGCATTTTATTCATTTCTTGTTGGACTCAGCTTACTTTTCTATATCTACATTGTCTTTATTCATGGATCGTTAACATGTAAGTTTTTAACTAATATCATTCAGCTTAACCAACCTGCCTATGTTTTTTGGTTCGACTCTCTCATAGTATACATCATTCTTCGAGGTCGTCATCAGTGGTGCATCCTACAACCTCATTATCCTATCCTGACCTTTTAGTATTTTTTAAGAACCCTTACATACTTTCCGACACAGTAGAGTATAAATCAACGGAAGTTATTGGAAAAAGTTTTGAGCTTTCCATTTTTTAAAATTTTGTTCATAATTGTGTTTAGTATAATAATATAATTTTCAAAAATAATTAAAAACGAAAAAAAATGGATTTTTCATTAAATGATATTTTTGTAACTAATTAAAAAACAAAAATATAATTAATTTTAATAATTTCGTTTTTTTCATCTGTATTTCTTACAAAATAATGTTGATTATTGTTGGTTAAAAATTTGTAAATTTTAATTTTATAGTATAAAGATATGTGTTTGACAAAAATAAATAAATTAAAATTAATATTTTGTAATTGTATAATTATTTTGTTGTATTTTGCGATTGCATCTATTTAAACAAAACTATTATTAAGTATTTTTATTTTTATTTTTGAAATTTATATTTATATTCCTTTCGAATTTTGTATATCTTTAATTTAACTAATAATTTTTGTTAGTCATCGGAATTAGTCTAATTTTTTCAAAAATGTTTTTTAAAATTGCTATTTTTGTTGGTTACTTTTAACATTTATGGTCAATGGCAGTGACTAGAAAAAAAAACCAACACTAATAATCGGTGGAGTAAGCATATTATGTTTTAATAAAAAAATAATTATTTTGAAACAAATAACTAACTATGATAATTAATCATAATTTTTAACTTTTTAATTTATAACTTCCAATCTATCGAGGAGATACTCCGGAAATAAACAACATAACAGACAAAGGCGAGACCAAACAAAAATCTTGGCGGTCCAACTCGTAGGAAATATATTGTGGGCCTTCACGTCAACACAAACGGACTAAGTTGTCCAACAACGGACTTGGGTCAGTTCTGTTTTTCGAACAAATAAATGAAAGTACCATTATTTTTTCAATTTTGGTGTGCTAATATTTTTAATATTTATTATTACTTAATAATTTACATGTTCGTTATCGATTATTAATTTAACGGGTAGATTTTAACTATTTTCAAATAGTAAATAATGATTTATTCAAAAAAATACAAACATGTAAATAAAGTTATTTTTTTTTATGTTTTTCTTTTTCCGGCTTTTTCTAAATATTTTTTAGGTTAAAAATTCTTTTACAAGCTATCTTTTCTTTTTTTATGAAATCTGGATCGTTTTAGATTTGGCTTGGTTTATTTTGATTTTATATTTTGTTTAACTACTTGTCAGTTTTGGATCGAACAAATTGGGAGACTAATATTCGTACCATTGGTTTTTTTTATATATATTTTAAGTTTTTCTTCTAGATTGTTAAACATGTGATGATATTCTAAAGTTTGAATTCCTCAATCACAAGTAGATTCATAGTATACAAACCTATTGTTATATGTTTAATTTAATAAATGTAATTAGCATACAATATATTTGACCTACAAATAATGATACAATAGGTATAATAAAAGTTTATAGTGTGGATACCAGTTGGATTGATATGGAAAGATTGAGCGAAGGTCCATCAATTTAACATTAAGTTATTGGACTTTAAACTAGTCTATAAAGTTTATGGTCCCCTCTAGTGGCAAATTCATCAAGACTGTAATAATTTGAAACTAATTAATGAGGTGATTTAGAAATAAAAGATTTAGTAAGTTGTATATAAAACCTTTCGTAAACTACAAGAAATGCTAATTAATTGAGGGTATTCAAAAGCTCTAAATATAAGTAGTTTTCTAAAGCTATAATTCTATTACCGTGTGTTATATACTTTAAACAAAAATCAACCGTTCTCTAGCTCTTTTTTTTCAAAACCCTATTCCAAAGTTCTAGATCGTTATTTTATTTTTCAATTGGTATCAAAGAAAATTGATTCCTCCATGATTTGTAGTCGAATATACATCTTAATTCCGTTGTTCAAAACTAATTTTATGAATTGATTCAACTTGGGGAAAATCTCCATTTTTTTTATAATTATGAGATATTCAAGCGTGTTAGGGGTTGATGATGACAAATGATATTCAGATAGTAGTAGAAATATAATGACATTTATGTAATTAATGTATAAAAGCATTTTACTCCGTATTAGAAGTCAATATACTTATAAATAATGATACACTGGGCATTTATACTAATATATCTTCGTATGGGGCTATATTGATCTTTGGCACTTTTATACTTTATATTGGTTATTGTTGTGAATGAGTCGAATAGTGCCTTGATAGTGTACTGTGTCTGGCAGTACAGTTTTGTGTCTGTGATAGTGATATTGTGCAATCACTTGAGTTAGTCCTGTAGTATGAGCCCATTAGGCTCATAGTCTAGTAAGTCTATTAATTCCATATAAATAGATTACTAGGGAGACACAAAACACAATCTGAAATCTTTAACCTTTTCTATCATAGTGAAACTCTTTTCTCTGGCGGCGCCCGTGGACGTAGACAATTGTCGAACCACGTTAAATCATGTGTTCATTTAAATCTTTCATTCGCATATATGTTATGTGCTTGAGCCATTTTGATAATTGCATAGTAATTTAATAACAGTTATATACAAAGAAGAAGTACCCAAGAGGAGGATCTATCTTGTCTATCTCAAATTTAGTCATTTAATTATTCTCTCTCCCCTTACAAAAGCTTTATTTTCTCTCTAAAAATGTGTTTATTCTTATTCATAAGTCTAAAATATTTTTGATATATATGATAAAGGTTTTGAACTTCATCTTTGGCGTTGTTTGTGAGAACCATCGTGTTTTCCATTGTTTTAACCAAAAAAATTTAAATATTTGAAAATAAAGTGTTTACATGTTTCTTTTTTTCATGTTTAATATTATTTTCCCCTCGGTAAAAACGTTTCTATTAAATTTATACATATTTTATTTATTAAGCACCGATAAAAGATGAATTACTTCGTTCAGATATTTTTTTATTATCTTATTATATGAAAATAATCTCATTATCATCTTTTATTCTATTTCGGTCGTGATTCAATCGTTCGATAAACAAATCGGTTTTTTCGACTAATATTTGATCCATAATTTAATTCATTTTTTAGTTTTTTTTGTGTTACCGATTGAACGTTTTTAGGTTTAGTTTCAAGTCAGATTTACATCACGAAGCAAGTATTCACAAGGAAAACAAAGTTCTTCATTCGAATTTGGGGTTGAAATCAATTAAGCGTACACATCTGATGTTAATCTACGAAATGAGTTACATTTATAGACTTTTATTAGAGAATTGAGGTTTATTGAAGATTTATTTAGCTGTATTTTGAATTAATACAATAATAAAATAAGTAGAAGAGTTAATCGACAAACATAAGGTGCGCTTTTAGATTTAAACTAGGCATTTGTATGATGTAGTTGTTTCTTTTACATGCATCATACTCATGCACACTGGATTTTCATTGTCGAATGGTTTGTTTAGTATATATATTAAGTTTTCAAGTAACGATCCTATGAAAGGCTTAGTTATTTTCATATATGGCCTTGAACTAATATTATATTCCTTAAAATGATGTTTCCAGAAGTGATATATAACACGATGGTGCCTACCATATATGGAAATGATCAAAACAAGTCATTTCATATGAATGTCGGTTAGAGCTTATAACTTGTTAAAATTTATATTGTGTATTATACTATAATTTGAATTATTTCATAAACTGTTATTAATTTATATTGTGTATTATACTATTTCAAATTAAGATCCTGATTGGTAAAATCTTGACGATAAAATATAGGACTAATAGAAGATCTGAAAGAAATTTTCTAAATGGCTCATATTCATGGAAATTAGAAGCACTAAACGGTGAAATCTCAAAAAGTGTTATGGTTTCCTACGTTTTCTTTCCACTCCTCCCGTGATTTAGTATTCTAGAGACAACCTATCTTTTTTATAAGAAATAAGACATCGACACTCTCGTTTAGAACTTTATGCATATGACGGAAAAGAAAACTAAGAGGAGCAAAGAAGCCAATATGGCATGGCAAGTGATTCTCATAATATGAGGAAACACTTTTCAATTTCAGTTATGCAAACTTCAACTTCAGTAAAAGGCTTACCCCAAGAAATTTAAGGTTAAAGGCAAGGTCAATGTTTGTTTCCATTATAGAAGTATGGATCATTTAAAAATATATATCCCTAAAAGAAAGGCTCGAATGAACAAGAAAGGTAAGCTCTCTTCAATTGTAACTTTATACAAAAAAATTAATTTTAGTGTCTAAGGGCATATGGTGGGTTGATACAACAGCCACAACCCACATATGTGTCTACTTACAGGGCTCAAACTGAAGAAAAGCTATCAATTATTGAGAGATTCATATTTTTATTGCATATGTGATTACATGCCTTATGGAAGCCATTTGTAATTTTTAGTTGGTTTTCATGACATGACATATATTGTATTTTATATATGTTTTTTGTTCTTTTATTTATGAGAAATCTACTTCAGTTTTATTTATTAGACAAAGTTGGTTATGTTTGTTTGTTTTGTAATAAAGAATTTAATCTTTTATTTTATAATAGATTGATTAGTACATGTGTGCTTGATTGTGCTGATAATTTATATGAATTGATTAATTTTATTAATTATATAATTATCATCAATGTATCACATAAATCTACTTCTAAAAAATTAGTATATCTATGACACAAATGTTTAGGACCCCATCTATAAAAAGAGGCTTGGTATGCTAATTTCTAATTTTTTATTAGGTCACATTGGTTACACGCAATTCAATAAAAATATAACAGGTCTATCAAATAGAAACATAACCAAAGTAAGAAGAAACTTTAATTTAATTCAATAAAATTAATCTATACAAATGTTTGTGGTCCATTCTCTACAACTTCATAGAATGAAAAAATAAACTTTATTTTATTTATAGGCGATTTTTCACGATATTAATATATATATATATATATTTCATGAGAAATCATAAACCATTAACATGTTCAAACCTTATAAGACAAGGTTGAATTACAACTTGGTAAACATATTAAAGTCGTCAGATCCAAGCGTGGTGGTGGATACTATGGAAGGTATGATGGTTCTATGGAACCACATCATGACCCATTTTCTCTCTACTTTCAGGAGTATTGGATCTTATCTCAATACACCATGTCGGGTTTGCTACCTATAAATGATGTATTCAAACGAATAAACCATATATTACATGAAATGTATGAATTCTCATAAATCTCTACATATTTCCCTATGAGGGGGGAAACTCTTAAGTGTGCAACACACATTCTTAGCATGGTACCTATGTAACATCAGCTAAAACACCACACGAACTCCAAATTTTGAGACTTTCATGTACGAGGATGTCCAAGTGAAGTAAAGCCTTACAATTCAGACGAACATAAACTGGAATCTAAAACAGTTAGTTATCATTTCATAGGCTACCGATAACACTCAATGAGTTACAAACTTTAGTCTTTTATTAAGCATTCACTTTTTGAGATGGGAACTGCCATATTTTTTATGATGCAGATTTTAAGGGAATGTATAGATAATAACATTGTTTTTCAAGAATAATTTGAATAAATTCATTTAGTATATGACATCAATGCTTCGACTACAGTTAGTTTACCAGTCATTCATAGTATGTCAAAGAATTCATTACCTTAGACAGATGTTGCACTTCCACCTCAATAAGAGAATATTGATGTTGTTTTATGAGAAAATTCAGTAAGTGCACGGAACTAAGCAGTATATTAAGTGTATATTGTGTAAATCCACTAGATGTATAATGGTTGCCATCATTTATATTATATGTCATTTCTTAATGAATATTAAAAAAAATCAAATATTCTCGAAGATAATTTAATGACCTTTTAGGATATTATGAATTCAAACTCTAAATATTAAATTAAAGCTATGAACGAAGATTAACAATTTATGTAAAATAATTAAGTATTGGATCTTTCCACCTTATTAGAATGGGAGAAAGAAATTGGTTGCAAACAGTTGTTTAAAACTAAACACAATGCTTCAATGAAAGTGGAATAATATAAGTGCATCTTTTAGTAAAATAGTACAGTCAATATGAAGTGATTGATTATTTTGAGATCTTTTCTCAAGTTTCATCATATAACTCATTTATGAAAATCATGGCTCTTATTACTCATTTTGATTTAGAGCTCATCAGATGAATGTTAAAATATTATTTCTCAATGGAGACATTAAGGAAACGACTTATATTCATCAACCTTAAAAATTTATTTATCGAGACTCAAAGTCAATAATGTGTAAAATAAATAAATCTATATGAGTACTCAAACACCTATCTCGTTAATCGTAGTACAAATTTCTAAATAGATTCACCTCATTCGGTTTTAAGGTGAACCTTGTGAAAAATTATGTATAATACAAGTTTAGTTGGATTAAAGGAATTTATTTAGTGTTGTATGTCAATGACATACTCCTTGCCACAAATGATCTAAGTTCATTACATATTATCAAGAGTTTTTTATAATATAAATTTGATATGAAATATCTTGGTGAAGTATCTTATGTGTTAGGGATCCAAATAGTAATGAATCGTCCACCTGGCCTCATTGGTCATTCACAAAAGGAATACATTGAAAGCATGCTACGTTGTTATGGTTTGGAAAACATCAAATCTATGAATAACCTTATAGCCAAAGGTGATAAGTTTATCTTCATCAATGCCTCAAAATAAATTAAAAAATTTAGATAATGAATACCCACTAATATGCCTCGGTTGTTAGAAGTCTCATGTAGGCTCTAATGTGTACCATACCAAACATATCATTCATAATTGGAGGTACTTGGGCGATCTAAGATTTCCCATTGGAATGTTGTTAAAAATGTGCTCTTATACTTGAAAATACCAAATACCATGGAATAGATCATATAATTTAGAAATTGTATGATATTCTGATGCAGACTTCGCTAGTTTGTGGACACTATAATATATAGTATCGATTATGTATTCATTATGTAATCAATCTTGTCACAATGTTAGTAAAGTGAATGGAATTGAAGTACCTCTCATGTTTTACGACGACAATAGTTCAACTATCATGTTCTCAAACATAAACAATAGTTTCAGCAAGTCTAAAACATATATACATTAAGTTTTTATCTGCGAAAGAACGAATCTATAGTGGTATTATTAGGGTTGAGTACACCAACACACAGTTAACGGTTACTAATCATTTTACTAAGATGTTACCACATTTAATCTTTCATGAAAATGTTATTCATAAAGGTCTTCCACTTATAAGGTAATTAGATTTAATGAGAGTGTTGATCCATTCTAGTTTATTTTTTTGTTTTTAATTTTTAGTTCAGTTTTCATTTTTTTAAGATTATTTCAGATTTTATGCTTACACTTATTTAAATAATAAAATGATTAAACACTCTCAATTTAGTATGTTATGACCAATTGGAAGTCGACTCATGTTTTACCACGACAATAGTTCAACTATCATGTTCTCAAACATAAACAATAGTTTCAGCAAGTCTAAAACATATATACATTCAGTTTTTATCTGCGAAAGAACGAATCTATAGTGGTATTATTAAGGTTGAGTACATCAACACACAGTTAATGGTTACTAATCATTTTACTAAGATGTTATCGCATTTAATCTTTCATGAAAATGTTATTCATAAAGGTCTTCCACTTATAAGGTATTTAGATTTAATGAGAGTGTTGATCCATTCTAGTTTAATTTTTTTGTTTTTTATTTTTAGTTCAGTTTTCATTTTTTTGAGATTATTTCAGATTTTATGCTTACACTTATTTAAATAATAAAATGATTAAACACTCTCAATTTAGTATGTTATGACCAACTAGAAGTCGACTGATAGTGATTACAAGGTTATGTCGCTTCCATGTTGCACTTCATGAGAAGTTTAGGGTCATTAAGATGATACTTGGTAATAAAATTACTATCGGATCAGTTGTGCATTGATAAGTCATGGCAGACCTTTTTTAGTTGATTTTTAGCTATGATCTGACATGAGACGAATTTGGGTTATTTGTAAACAACAACATTACATATGCACAATTTGGAAGATACACTTCAGTACATGTGATACTCAATGTGGGTTATCTAAATTTGGAATATCTCAATCACAATAGTTTCGGGGTATTCAAGATATATTCATATGTCCAATTTAATAAATTTAATTAACCTATTGTACATCAAATTTATGGATAATAATGCAATAAGTATCATGGAAGTTTATAATGTAGATACCGATTGAATTGATGTAGATCTTGAGGGATGGTCCATTAATATGACGCGTAAGTTATTTGGATTTTAAAGACTCAACAAAAGTTATGGTTTCCTAGTGTGACAAGTACATAAGACTTGCAATAAATCAAAACTAATTTATTAGGTCATTTAAATATGAAAGAGTAGTAGGTTGTATACAAAAGTTTGAATAAATGATATGTAAGTGTATTAATTTAGGATAACCAAAATCTCTAAATATAAGTAGCTATCTAAAACCATAATTTCATTATGTTGTGTTATTTTCTTTAGAATAAAAATTAGTCGATGTCTACCTCTCTCTTTATTATTTATTAAAATCCTAACATAGAGTTCTCGATAGTTATTTTCCGCTTAGTGTTAGGATCATGTTAATCGTACAAGTAACATGATTATTATTTTTATTTTTAAATGCATAACTAGATTTATTTATATTAAACTAAACAACTCAGTTTTTTTATGAAAAAAACGAATAACATGATTCATTTTCGTTAATCTAAACAACTCAAAGAAATTAAAGAAAGTTTCAGTTGACACAAGTCTCTAGTAGATTAAGATAAACCAAAACTCTAAAACTAACAACACAAGTCATCAAGAATTTAAAATCAGCAAAACAATCATACAAATATGAATTCAATTACTTCTTCGTTGGATCTCGTTTATTCTACTTTAATTGTTCTCTAACATAATTGATATACTGAAATAAACACGCCTGTGTGCATATATACCTGACCAGTGGATAGTTGGACTCGTGATTCAGCGGAGATGATTGCGATTCTGACAGCGTTAATCATATCAGCGGTGTTACTAACTTTACTAATCTTCTTCTTTCGATATAAAGGTCCGTCGTCTAAAGAAAGAGTCTTCAATTAGAATTTGAGTCTGATATGAAGTTTTCAAAAAGGGGTTAGCCTATTTGGTGTATTCGTCCAAAAAGACCGATTTTGGATAACTTGGAATAAAGGTGTTTTTGTTTTTAAAATTAATAAAGTGAGTAATTAGAAATTTCAAATTTCCTACTACAGATAGTGATACCTGGGAATACCAAACCAGAATTGTGAAACTTTTGGGGTATCTAATAGTTAAAAATTCTTTTTAAAATTTAAATAATGATAAAATTAATATAAAAATTATAACCAAAACATCGATATTTGGTAATCAAAATCATCTCCGAATATTGTTAAGTAAGTAATCCTTTAAAATTACAAATTTCATATTTAACTTTGAAATTATTAAATCAATTTTATTTAAAATTAAGTGTCATCGAAAAATGTCAGGTGGGCCTTAAAATATTATTGTCGACTAAATAAAATAAATATAAATTCGACAAACATATCATATAGGAGTACCATTTATTTTCACGAACTGATATTTTTGGTTTTGAGATATTATAATTATCCCACTCCCACATGGTAGTAGATCTTACTCTAACCACATCACATGGTTCGAACTTCAAACATAGCACGTGCTCGAATCACGTTTCAGATCTGAACGATTTCTTTCGCCATCCATCATCATATTCGTGTGGGCCATTCCTTGTCCTGCTGACTCACGATTGACTTATTTAACCTATACATGACACGTGTTCCAATTCGTTAAAACATTAACTTCAATTTTAATATCTCTAAACCATTTATTTATAAATTACAAGTGGTTCCAAAAACAAAGATTTTCTTTTTAATTTTTTATTATTATAGTTTTTTATTATAAAAAATAAAGCTTTTTAACTTTTAAAAAAATTGGATGAAATTAGGATTATTAAATTTGATATTTTTCGATAATACATAATATTTTTAACAATTTTTTGTTTATATACAAATTTATGTACTTTTTAACAAAATTTTAGACTTTTGGTTGAAAAAATATACTTGACACTCCACTATACGAATCCTCAATCTCGTACTCTTATAAAAAATATACGAATCCTCAATCTCGTACTCTTATAAAAAAAATAGAAAGTAAAAAGACGAATTTAAAATTTTAAATGAGATATTTTTTTTTAATCTATTTGATGCAAATTTATCATCTTTAGATAGATCTATTCCCATTTAGGGAACTTTTTTATGGTAGAACAACGTTGGTGTAAAACTTTAATACTGGCGGTGACTAATTTTAGCATAGTTTAAATATTTTTTTGGCACTAAGCAAGCGCACGCTGTTGGTGTTATGCAGTTACGTCGCAGGTGTACACAATATGTATTGGCGGTGTTTAAAATGTGCTAAATTCTGTGTACTATAATTTAGACACCAATGGTGTAACCAAACCCACGTCGTCGGTGTTTGTTTGCCTATGTAAAATGAGATTAAGGATTCCGGTTTAATATGAGAATATTTTGAGGCTTGCATGGTATTATAGTGATTTGTTTGCGACGAAAGTCAACTATACGCAATAATAATTAATTGACTAGGTTAAGGTTACCGCAAAGGATAACAAGTTAGTATTTGTATTACAACGTCATGACGATGTAAAAAGTAGGAAATATTCTACATTATTATTTGTATGCGAGAGATCAAGAACATAGATAAATTTAGTATAACCAAATGATCTTAAGAGAAAGTTAACCAAAACTAAAAATGCATATGTCATTTCATGCTTAAAGTAAATAAGGCAAATAATGATTTATGGTCCTTAGAGATCATATACGGGATTCACAATCATAACACTATGAAATTCAGTGAAGGTCATTCGTACTTGGGAGATAATTGGAATTTGTAATTAGTTCTACCAAAATGAGATTTCGTCATTAGGATATTCTTATCGTCCTTGTACACTGTGTATAATGCTTAACTAAAACAATGGAAGATCGAGAAATATGGTTGCTCGCAATTCTAATACATGGTAGACGAACTAAAAATGTTAAAAATAATCATGAATGTCATAGATCATGCGAATATGGAAGCGGTATCAAAAGTGAAATTTTCTTTGCATACTTGGTTAGTCTGAATTTGTTACGAAAGTTCATAAACTTGATAATAATGGACAAAAATTACAAGATAATAAGGTATGTGATGTCCTTGTATGAGGTTGTTAAAGCTATTTATACCGGGAAGACTCTCTATATCGAATTTGTATTTTTATCGCGGGAGAAATTTGGAAGCAACAAATGGGTGTTAGAATGTTTACAATCGTTGATGATAACTCACTTCATCGATCCACCCTCTATTATTTTGACGGATAAAGAGTTAATTTTAGTGAATGTGATCGAAGAAGTATTCCCTAATGCAACCAACATGTTATATCGATAGCACATTAACATGAACATCCTAGGGAAAACAAAAAAACCATCAATCATAAAAAAGTGTCTGATGAATTTTTGAATGTGTGGAGTAAACATAATGTCATTAGATACGAAAGTATCATTCAATAAATATCTTCATAAATTCTTTGTGACTTCAAAGAATATCCTAAAGCAATCAAATACACTGAAATTTGGCTAGTTACTTACGGTGATAAGTTTATCATGTGAAGAACAATCAAGTCATTGTATTTTGGTAACCAAACCACTAACCGCGTGGAGAGCACTCATTTCACCTCCAATCATTTCCTTCGTACGAGCAAGGGTACCTACGAGTGGTTGGAGGTGCATAATTTGATCGAATTTTGATAAGGATAAATTAAACCCTCATTTGAGAAAATTCGATTGTTAGCCTTACATAAATTTTATAATAATGTGTACGACAAACTAAAAAATTAAGTCTCTTACTATGTTTTGGATCTTTTTTCCTTCAAAGTATAATATTCCCTAATAATAATAGTTGCATACGGTATTCTTTGTGGTTGTGTAATATGAATTACACATGGTATACCTTGTTCACACCACATCTACGAATTTGTAAGTAAAGGCTTAGAGTTACCTTTAGAATCTTTCCACGATCATTAGAAGATTTTAAATATAGTTGTCCTCACTGATTTTACAAAGATCGAGAAATTGAAAGAAAAACTGGATACACTCGTACTCCTTGTCATGGAAACCAAAGATGAAGCATGCATAGAACATGTGTACAAGAAATGGTTTGACATAGTCCATCTGGAAACATATTCTCTTTTAGAGCCTTCAGACAAACTAAATGTGTGTGGTCGTCCAGTTTCAAAACATAAGTTATTTATTAATGTATCTGCATAATCAACTTCACAAGACAAATCAAATCACAAACATGTGATAGATTCCGAGAAAACGAGTGTACCATCGCTAAGTAAATATTTTAAATACTTCATTGATCATTTTACATAGATAGAGAGGAACTCCACCTTGCGATTGTAAGGCAAACAGAGTTCATAAACAAGGCAGCGGTTATCCTACACAAATAAGTGGAATAATGTATTATAGTGGAACATTCGGTTGTAAGTCAAGTGCTACGATGCTGATTAAATTAATGTTAGTTGATCCTAATGGTTATTTAAACCAATTCCCCATCTTGTATAGACTTTTTATAACATCGATCATCAATATTAAATCTGATGTCCAGTGCGGGTATATTTAATTGTGTTTGCCTTGAACGGATGACAAAATGGATGAAGGTTGATTAAGTATGCTCTCTACAATGAGCTTATGGATTTTTCATCCATGTACATGAAGATATTTACTAGAATCAATGATGTAATAGATATTACGGAACGTGTAAAGTACTTTAGCGATGCGGATACTATGGAAAATTGGATAACGATGGCCAAGATGGGAGTCGTGATCGTATTTATGCTTAAGTGCATACTCCACTTCATAGGACAATTGAAGACTATTTATATTAGTTTCACTTTTCTATTGTTAAGAGGTGCACCTCTTTTGATGTCAAACCGATTGGAAATCGGATTGGACTGGATCAATACCAACCACTTTGTCAACGTAAGTATTTCATTTTATCAAACATTCGATTAAACTTACAATATCCCACCAATTTATACATTGTCATGTTGTGTGTATTTTTATTTTGTAGCTTCCCATTGCGACTGATGGCCCATATGCAAGGATACATCATTGTTGCTTATAAATATGTTCAAAAAATGCCTAAGGTTGGGCATTGCCGATTAATTCTCTTTATAAGAGATACGAAGAAATTAAAGTTCGTAGTCTCGAAATAACTGATTTCTCACGCAAAAAACTTGTATGTTATAAAGATTATGATAATAGGAAATTTAAAATAATAACATTAGAAAAAATTAGTTGACATATTTACGAAGATTACATGATTTGTGCGTAATACGTAATCAAAATACAAACGTAAGCAACGAAGATAGATATATAGTTTACATTATTGACGTTAACGCGTTTATGGTGACTAGATAATTCCATTAATGCTTGAATAATTCTTCCAACGAATATTTATGTAAGCGAATTCGATGCAATTGGATTCCGCACCCACTTTATCTTTTAATTATTGCACCACATGATCCATCATATCTTTCATAATTTTTTTTTTGAAATCTTAGACTTAAAATATCTCGGGTTTCGCTATGAATTTTATGAGGGAGTGGCCTAATCGGTATACTCTGAACCATATTCAAATAATCTAACATGGCGGATATTTATTCACTCCACATGCTCAGGGAATCATACAAGTTCAACATGTTGTTTCCTTAATGTGCATGAAGTATATTCTAAATAAAAATACGTCGATAAAACTAAGATTTTCTTGTGACATCGTGTATTTCACGAAGTCAACAAAATTCAGCAAATGCACATCTTTGTGCACATTCCAATTCGCATCACCCATGCTATTGTAGTATGTATTTGACTCGTCGGTGCTTCATTTATAGAGGATGTTTAGCGGCAATGAAACAATGTAGTTGGCGGGAAGCCCAAACAAATTGGCATAAAACCACTGTCATTTGGCATATTTTTTCCAATATAGATTCTTTTAGTTTAAGAATTAAATCCACATCCCCCCGAATGTGTCGAAATTTTACAACACCGGTGGGAAACTCTGCTATAGATGTAGAATTTTCACACTGGCAACATGGATACTAAACTGACGGTGCAAATGTCGTGCACCGTTGGTGTAAAAATTAAAATAAACCAAACCAGTGTTAAGAAATGGGCATCCCACAAATGGTGTGAAATTTTCAAACCATCGGTTCAACACACACAAACAAATGTTATGTTATACAACATACCCAAACAACATATCGAAACAACAACCAAATTGTACAAACATATAGATTTGTCCGGAACTAACGTACAAGGTATGGTGGTGATTAAATGAATAGACATAAGATAAAGATACCTAGGATGACAATGCGCCATGGACTTGTGATTCGCAGGGCTCGTTTGTGAAATTGATTGCCCATTCCAAGTTTTCGTCAAGAACTCGAATACAAATTATCGTATAAATCGTATATACAACAGAACAATCATCAATAATACGTGGAGTGTTGTGAAATCACCCGTACTTTGCGATATAAAATGTGTAATAAGGCGTTGTCGTCCTACGATTTCCCGTTAATACTCATGTAAACCTATCAATGACATACAAATGTGATCGCAAGTTTTCATAATCCAGAGGGTTAACATGATACCGAAAATGTTCTTATTTCTTGATAAGAGGTCAAGGTGCAATAGGATCAAGTGGTTTATCCTGGGTTCAACCAAATTGGTGTATCGCTCTATCCGGAAAATATACTTTACTCGTACCCATAACCCAAATAGGATTGCGATATAAGTCAATCTCCTTATTGGGAAACCTCTTACTTACCTCCCCATAAGGCTGGAATATCACTTGTAAACAAACACATAACAAGGTAAGAAATAAATCAGATAAGTTAAAATTAATAATACTTATGTAACAATACGTAAATATTTCTCGTAGAGACTTAAATGACGTCACGGTAGTAGGTCTTCAACCAAAAATTTGTCTTCGTGAGTTTTTTCGAGTAACCAACGAACAAGCTTGGAATTTGATAAAATATATTTGTTGTTAAACTGAGGGGTAAAAATAAGAGAAATGGTCATAGATCTAACAATCTAACAACCTAGAGAAACCAATACGACTTTTGAGCGAAGTCTTCATAAATCCTACCAAGCCTCTATACAGTCATGCCAATGCGCAAGTAGCATACATTATCTAAACATATACATAATGTTAAACTGTGGATTTCTGGCTCATATTGGTGAATATGGTACAACCAAACATATACATAATGTACGTACGTGCATCATATATACTCATAGCATTAGTACCACGTAGATTTGGAATCCAAATATACATCTTCCATAAATTTCTCCCTAAGCAATCTAAGATCAAACCTGACCCCATCACGGTCCTCTAATTCTTCTTGAATCTCATTATCTGCAACTCTCAATAATCGAGTGTAGCATGCATAAACTTCACCATAAATGGAGCTTCCCTCTAATCCGACTATTCTTTCCACCACCGGGAGGTTAGTAATGATGAATACATCGTCAAAGACGATAGTCATCTCCCCAAAGGAGAACTAGAAGGTGTTGATCTCCAGATGCCATCGTTCGAAAAAAACCTCATTCAACTATGGGTTTAAGTTGAACTTAGACAAGTGGAAAATAATAGGCCATAATGGAATGGTTTTTGGTGTGGATTATTTTTTACTGAGGGTAATTTTGTCAGGTATTTTATGATGTTTCAAAGGTATTTAATGTTTGCGTGTTTTGTAGTGAGACATTTGAGCTGCCTGGTTGTATTAAATGTTCATTACCCTCATTAATGAAAGTGGTTGGGTATTTATACCTTTAATTATGGGCCACATGGGCTTTCGGGTCAAACTTATGAAAGCGAGTCGAGTTAAAAAATCCATTAGTTTATTAAGCAGATTAGCAATTAACTTAGTTAAAAGGTGATTAGCTTTTAATACTTTTGTCCAGTTTGGATGGTTCAGTGGGTGGTTTTTGTCCGAATTGTCCCTGTCCGGTTTCTACAGTGAGTGGTGAAAAAATCCAGACTCATCAGTAGCCCTTTTTCTAGGTTTTGTTCGAAGGCCTTTGGCAAGACCTAAAAAATCGCCTTTGGCACTTGTGACATTTTCCAGACAGATTTAGTGTTTAGTACAGGACTTATCCGGACTGAAAAACTCCTCAGAAGATCAAAGGTTTTGCCATGGATCGTGGGACACGTGTCATCTTCTGATTTGCCTCACCAACCGTTTTTCTCCTAGAACGGCGCTCCCACTAATCCCAAAAAGTAACCTCTTCATTTAATGTTTGTGACGTCAGCGTCGTCTTTAATTATTACTTTCATCTTTTTGTATTCTCCTAGGTTTTTGGGTATCTTTTTGTCTCTTTAGTATAAATTACCCCATTTTCACTGTTTTACCATCTTCATCACTCTTTCATTTCTTTACTTCAAAGCTTTCATCTCTCTTCTTAAAACCTTTTTGGTGTAAGTTTATGTTTACAGCAAGAAACGCACTTGTAAAAAGTGAGTGGCTTAATCTTTCGGAGTTAGAGAAAGCACAAAGAGTTGAGCGAGAAAGGCGCATTGCTGCAGGTCTTCCAGTTTCTCCAATCGAAAAATCTGAAACACCAAGCTCAGAGCCTGATCGAGTTTCATCTTCTGCTAGAAGCGCCAAACCCATAAGGTTATTTCAACCAAGTCGTTCACCAATCATCTCAGGCTCATCGGTTCAGGAGTCACAGCCTACTGTCGAACGGGAAAAAGTTGTTACAAGCACAAAGAGACCCTTTCCGTTCATAGCTATGAGATCGGATGCTGAAAATTCCCCAGAAAAGCTGACACTTAGACGAAGAGGCCGCTTAGTAAAAGGCCATGCTGTTGTTCTACAGTCCAAGTCTCCAAAATCAGGGCCCCCTAAGTCTGGGGATAAGGATAAAGCTACAGGGTCAGAGGCACCCAACAAAGTTCCCAAGGATAATTCGTCTGGTCCTGAGGCCACCGGACCAAGTCTTCAAAATGACCCTCCAGATCTGAGCCCCTGCCGGACACCAGACCACAAAGGGAAAGTGATGCTCAGCTATCTGGACAACTTACTGAACCAACCACCAGCACTCCTCCACCAAAGGCAACTGACAATCCTTCTATAGTGATGGAAGATGTGATGGAGGACAACGTTGAAGAAGCCCCTTTTGAGATTGATGTCTCCGAGCAGACGGGGGAAACTGCCACTGCCAAGAAAGGCAAAGTTAAAGTATTTGCTAGCCATGCAAAACATTAACTACGCCTTCATTCATACTACTGAATTAGGCCGGATCCGGACGAAGTAGGGGATCCCAGAATTTGTCAAAGTGAGGATACCGGTTGATCCGAAGACGCCAATGGACTGCAAATTGAGTGAGATAGTCTTCTATACAGAGCTGTTCAACTGAGGGATCAGATTTCCCTTGGACCCAGAGGTCGTCAGATATTTTCATCTGATAAAGCTCTGTCCAAGCCAACTGAGTCCCAATGCTTGGTTCACCCTCATGGCCTACATCATGGCCTATAGACTGTCCGGAATCCTGCTTCCGATGGAGAAATTTCTGCTGTGGCCAGCCTCTGTAAGAACCACGTCATCCCTTTCTACCACTACAATATGGGAGATAATTTCAAAGTGGTGGATGATCTGCTCGAATCGGAGAAGAATTGGAAGACCCAATTCTTTTTTATTAGTGGAGCTTGGGAAAACGGGAGGAAGATTAAAGCTGGTGTCAACCCAAGTATGCTCACCAGCAGATGGAAAAGCACTGGTAAATATTTCATCATGTTAGTTTCTCCTTCCTTATAAAAAGTTTGTTTACTTAAATGCTCTTCTTCTTCTTTTAGTAGTGCTGCCGAAGGAGTTCTCCGACTACTTGGAGGAGGGGCAGACAACTTGTACCAAGATGAATGCTTGGGCTGCTGATAAATGGGGGAATCGCTTCCATAATTATTTTACTGCCAACAACCTGGTGAGATCCCATCTCTGGAACACAACCGGCCGGAGAGACTTGTCTTGGGAAGAATTGACCACACCACCCCCTCCGGGCGTCATCCTTCAGAGGACAGATGAGAAGGATGGGAAGCTGGCCTTGCCGGGCAGAGCAAAAGCCCCAAGTAAGATGAAGGGAAAAAAGGCAAGAAAAAGCCAGAGGTAGCTGAGTCCAATCAAGGTGGTGTTGAGGAGATCACCCCAACAATCCATGAGGTACAAGGCCAATGAGGAATTAATGCTGCTCTGCTTCAAGTGGTGGAAAATGAGAGTACCAAAGAGGCAGTTGGACTTCCAAAACCCTCAAAGGCTCCCAAAAAAGACCGAAAATGGGGAGCAGATGGTGGAGATAAGGAAGCCAAGAAGAATAAAATATCTAAGGGAGATGAAGTAGCTCTCCGGCCTCCGGAGTCTCTTCCTCCGGTCGACCCAACAGACCCAACACAGGCAGAGAAAATCCCAAGTGACTTTCACACCAAAGAGGGTGCTGGAGGGGATAGTAACATTGATGACATCAGTGTCCTTCAAGGGATTGGCCTTTACTTCGAAGACCTCGAGAAGGATGACTTTGCTGGCCCTTATCTCCCTCCAAGCTCTTCGAACATCGTTACTTTCAACGGTAAGTCTTTTTCTGTTTCAGGAGAGAAAGGATTGGTGACCTATTCCTTGTTGAGCAATATTCAACTTGTGCTCAACTTGGAAAGACAAGTGCGAAATCAATCCACCCTCATCAACACACTCAATACAGACAAAGAGAACTTGTCTAATGACTTCCTTAATGCCAAGCAGAATGTTGAGGCATTAAGGAGAGAGATCGAGGAATTGAAGAAGGGGAAAGATGACTTGGCCACGAGGCTGGCCACTTCGGAGGGGGTTAACAAAGAACTTCAATCTAAGTGTTCTGGCTTGGAGAATGACCTTTCTACTTCAAAAGATGAGGAGAAGGTCAAAGATAATGTCATCCAGACCCTAACCAATGACAAAATTTCACTTGAAGATGTTGTGTCTAGGGTTAACCGGGATAAAGATGATTTGATAAAGGAGCATGAAAAGACAATCCAAGCCATAATCGATGCATACACCAACAAGGTGTTAGAACTCAAGAGGAAAGGTATGCTGAAGTCAAATCAGACATGGTCTTGCTCTTTCATGAAAAATTTCCGAAGAGGACACTTGGAGATTTGTGGCGATTTGTGGAATACGAAGACCTTCCTCACCATACTATGGTCGATGGTGATAAGCACTGCTATTCCAGTGGTTGGGATAATACTAACGATGAAGACGAAGGGACCGGAGAGAGCCCTAACGAGGAAATCAAGGATCCCAAGAAGAAACCCGGTGATGCTGGAACATCTAAGGAAGCTCAGCCTTAAAGTTTTAACTACTGATAAGTTGCTTTGTCGAGCGTTCTCCCAATATTTTACGGGGAGTGCTCTGAAGTGGTACAATAGTCTGCCACAGGGCTGCATCAGAAATTTTGATACTTTTTGGGTGGCCTTCCGGAGGACGTTCGTTGGAAGTAAGGAAGTGAAGGGAAATTGAGACACTATTATCCATTGTGCCCAAGAACCAAATGAAACCTTGAAAGAATATATAAGTCACTTTGTGAGCACCAAGAATGAATTATGTGATTACTTTGAACAAGTAGCAATAGCTTCTCTGAGGCCGTGACGTGGTAATTTGGCTGATTCAGTAACCAGATGAAGGCCATGACGTGGGGCGGTTTACTGAATCAAGTTGGAAAACAAATAAATATAGATGAAACAAAGAAGACCATGGTGCATAGGCAGGTGAGATCAGCCCCAACTGCACCAAACCAGAACCAGAATCAGTCCGGGTATAAGGCTAAAGAAGCTGGACATGGTCCCAGCATGGCCAAGGCTCAATCCCACCCAGCACCAGCTCAGAGTCAACAATCCAGAAATAAGCGATGGCCTTGGGTTCAACCGGAGTGGTTTGCCGAGTTAAAAGAGAATGTGGCAACCATCTATGACAAAACAAAAGACGAAGTACACTTCAGGAAGCCAGCTGCGCTTCAATCTCCCTGGGAAAGTCGTAATAATTGTTTCTGCTAATATCATAAAGGTATTGGTCATAACACAGAATATTGCATCGCTTTGAAGCAAAAGGTGCAAAATTTAATCGAAAGAGGAAAGTTGGATGCTTATGTTAAAAGAAGAAGTGGAAATAGGCCAGATAATGCTCATCGGACTGGCCCAAACAATGCAGGGACATCGGCTCCGGATGGGGCTATGGTGATAATTGAAAGGTTTGATGTGGAGTCAGAATATTTGGATCCTGATCCAACCCGAAATAAGGTAGGCGTTATCACAGAATACAGTAGGACGGTGTCCGGACTCGTTAGCTTTTTTGAGTCACTTATAATATTTGGGGGAGACACCATGACTGCACTGACTGATTCTTCGAGGAAGAGGCATGTTCATACCTTGGCTACTCAACTAGAAGGAGGCATGATTTCCTATCAATAGCAAATCCATTTTCCTTTCATCGTTTTTTATGAAGATGATTTGAGGGACATAGCTGGTCCCCATGAAGATGCTGTGGTGATAGGAGCACCCATTGGGGGCAATGCCCTTAGATGAATTTTGGTAGACACTGGTAGTTCAGCCAATATCATCTTTTTGACTTCCTACAAACAAATGAAGAATCCAGCAGTGATTCAGCGTTCGAACAGGTCAATTGTGGGTTTCACTGGAAGCTCAGCGGACGTGATCAGGGAGTTTGAGGAGTAGGTTTTGTTGGGCAATGGCCCTTTTAAGAAGATGGTCAGAGTACTTTTTATTGTGGTGGATTGTCCCACATGTTACAATGCCATTTTGGGACGGTCTTGGCTTTCCCGGATGCATGTTGTGGCTTCGACAATCCACCAATGTTTAAAATGCGTTGTGCAAGGACAGGTTAGAGTTGTCCAAAGTAGTCAAAAGATAGCAAGGGAGTGTTATGCAACAAAACTGGCCCCTCGAACTTTGGGGGCAGTTCGGATCAGTGAGGATTAGCAGTTGGAGGGGCCCTCTGGGGGAGAGGGTGAAATTGATGACCCCAGAGAGATCCCTGGTGTTTTAATACCAATTGAAGAGGTTGAAACTCACTCCCTGGCTGAAGGAAGAAACGTCAAGATCGAATCTAAGATGACATCAGAAATGAAGAGTAAAATGTTGTCTTTTCTAACAGACCATTAGCATGTTTTTGCTTGGTGCAACGCTGACGTGACCGGAGTGCCTGCAAATATTATATCACACCAGTTATCCATCCGAAGAGATATAGCACATGTTGTACAAAAGAGGAGAGCTTTTTCTAAGGGGAAAGCTGATGTCATAGTTCAGGAGGTTGACCGACTTACTAAGATGGGGCACATAAAGGAATCACAGTACCCTTTATGGACAACCAATCCGGTGTTAGTAAAAAAGAAAAATGAGAAGTGAAGAATGTGCATTGACTTTACAGATCTTAATAGGGCTTGCCCAAAATACCTATATTAGGTCCCTCAGATCGATCAGTTAGTGGACTCCACAACTGGGAACAAGTTGTTGTCCTTTATGGATGCCTTCTCCGGGTATAATCAGATTCAAATGGATTCAAAAGATCAAGAGCATACTACTTTTGTTACTGATAGGGGCCTTCATTGTTACAAGGTGATGCCTTTGGGGGTTAAAGAATGTTGGGGCAACTTATCAGAGGTTGGTGAACAAAGCTTTCACTAGTCAGATTGGAAGAAACATGGAAGTGTACATTGATGACATGATGGTAAAGAGTGTGGAAGAAGAACTACACTTGGCAGATCTGCAAGAAACATTTGCAAACTTGGTGAAAGTAAATTTAAAGTTGAATCCAGAGATGTGTGTTTTTGGAGTGAAGTCTGGGAAGTTGTTGGGGTATGTAATAAGTGAGAAAGGGATACAGCCTGATCCAGACCAGCTTAGTGCTTTATTGCAGATGGAGCCTCCTTGGAATATTAAAGATGTACACTTCAGGAAGTCAGCTGCGCTTCAATCTCCCACTGTGGTCGCCAATTTGGTGTGGATTATTTTTTACTGAGGGTAATTTTGTCAGGTGTTTTATGATGTTTCAAAGGTATTTAATGTTTGGGTGTTTTGTAGTGAGAGATTTGAGCTGCCTGGTTGTATTAAATGTTCATTACTCTCATTAATGAAAGTGATTGGGTATTTATACCTTTCATTATGGGCCACATGGGCTTTCGGGTCAAACTTATGAAAGCGGGTCGAGTTCAAAAACCCATTAGTTTATTAAGCAGATTAGCAATTAACTTAGTCAAAAGGTGATTAGCTTTTAATACTTTTGTCCAGTTGAGATGGTTCAGTGGGTGGTTTTTGTCTGAATTGCCCTTGTCTGGTTTCCACAGTGAGTGGTGAAAAAATCCGGACTCATCAACTTTGAGGATATTATTCACAACCTACTAATGGCTTAGGTCCCAATGGCTGAGGAGTCCGTACTTGACATGGACGGTAATATTCGACCGAGAATAAAAAACTACAAACAAATTAAACAATAACATTATCATCGATATAAACCAAAATAATATAAATAATTGATATAATCTGAATTTCATTCCCAATGAATGTATTGTAAGTCTCGTGGTGTTGGTATCGAGAAACAGTATGATACCATTTTGAGACGAATAAATTATTGAGGCTGTCTGGATCGGTGCTACGTACTTGAGTACAAATTTGAGGCTCCTCTTTATGAGAACCCGAACCGTTGATCGATGATTCATAGTGAATAGTATGTTCATCGCCTCTACCTCATTCTCTTGTAGTTTCTAACCTGATACATCGTAATGACCACTATGTATGCTCAGAATGATCAGCGCAGCTCCCTCCGGTTACATGAGAACCACTACCACTACCCGCTTGAGAATGACGAATTTTTTTACAACTATGTTTCTCCGTCTCTTTCTGACCTTCATCCCATCAATCTTTTAAGATTTTCTCCGGCCTAGAAATTTGTTTCCTTCGACAACAAGAACAAAATTTTGTTAGTTTAACAATTAGAGGAAAATATAAAAGAATATAAAATTATTTTTTCACCTCAAGTGTTAAGAATTTGCAACACCGAGGACTAAATAGATTACTTTTAAAATTTAGTCCCCGCCATCATAGAGCATTGTCATTGGCAATGATAAAATTAACCCTTCTGGTGCGAATACTTCGCGATGACAGAGAATTGTTAGAGAAAGTATGTGAGATCTTTGTTGAAGATTATTTGTCATATGCATAATGGAGAAAGATGTATACAATTACAAAATTCTAAACATAAGGAAAAACTAAATTTATTTGTAAGCATGGTAAAATAAGGTAGGTTCAATAAACTGTAATACACTGAATAAAAATAAAAAATAGATTTTCCCTAATTAGCTAAATTATGCAGTTCTTAAAACTCGTTCAACATTCTTCGTGATTGTCAGAATACCACTGAGATTGGTAAGATAACTCATATGTTTTCAGGATGCCTAAATCAGGATATATTTTCACTTGATGCATGTTTTGTGCATGAAATAAGTCAACACCTACTGGTTGTGAAGCATGTTCAAGCTATGAGTTTTGTGGTGTATAACTTCTTACTTAGCATGAACGACTGCTGGAAGTGGATTTTTAATTTCCAAAAAATGTTTATTGTATAAATACTAACAAAATTGAGAGAGAAGTTCTCAATACAATGTACTAAATCTGAACCAAGAGATAATACAACCATGAAAATTTTATCTTCAGGTCCCGAGTTTCTTCTTCAGGGTTTGAAGGAGAATTCACATATACTTTCGTACAAATTCAAACTAAAACAACAAAGAATACCTCTTTTGAAACTCGTCTTGCCATATGTTACTTACACAATATGTTGCTCTAACAAAGACTCGCATATCACTACTTCAAGTTAGAATACGTGAGTTGCAAACTAATTTTATTGGAGTCCAGTTTTTAAACCATGACCACTGGTAACTTGTGGATTAGTGAAATTTTAAAAAGATCGACCAAGATGATATGTCAAGAATACCATAAAATGGGTGGTATATTTACAGTTAACTTCGTTTACAATCAAATTAATTTTGTAATCGGCCAGGAAGTGTCCAATCATTTTTTTAATGCTTCGTAATCTGAGCTTAACCAACCCGAAGTTTATCAATTTAATGTATATATTTTTTGCTATAAAATTATGTTTGATGTGGATTACTCGGTTCGTCAAGAACAATCTTAGTTGTTCACCAAGGTCTGAACACAACCATTTCTATCTACCCTAACCGAAAAACTCATTTATCTTTCCCCGTACCTAACATCTTTATGTAAAACTAAAAATCATTCTTTATATCAATTTTTCATTTTCGTTGAATGTTACCTCTCTCTCTCTCTCTATCTCTCTCTCTCTCTCTCTCTCTCTCTCTCTCTCTCTCTCTCTCTCTCTCTCTCTCTCTCTCTCTCTCTCTCTCTCTCTCTCTCTCTCTCTCTCTCTCTCTCTCTCTCTCTCTCTCTCTCTCTCTCACTCTCTCTCTCTCTCTCTCTCTCTCTCTCTCTCTCTCTCTCTCTCTCTCTCTCTCTCTCTCTCTCTCTCTCTCTCGCTCTCTCTCTCTCTCGCTCTCTCTCTCGCTCGCTCTCGCTCTCTCTCTCGCTCGCTCTCGCTCTCTCTCTCGCTCGCTCTCGCTCTCGCTCTCTCTCTCGCTCGCTCTCGCTCTCTCTCTCGCTCGCTCTCGCTCTCGCTCTCTCTCTCGCTCGCTCGCTCTCTCTCTCTCCATCCATCCATCCATCCATCCAACATAACCATGTATATATATATATATATATATATATATTTGATTACCATCTCTTTCGTTTTATTCAATAACCATTTTTGCTCTTTCATTTTTTTCAATTACCATTTTTGTTTGATTTTGTTCGTCTCTCTAGTTTAATTTCAAATATTGCAAGTAGTTCGATTTATGTTTGATTTATGTCTGATTTATCTATCATAGTTTGATATTTGTTCGATTTATCTATCCTAATATGATTTATGTTTGATTTCTCTATCTTGTGTGTAAACTAAAGGTACTTTATATGTTTTTTTTATTTTTGTTGGATTATATGTTTATAGGTTTTTATATTTATTTTTGTTGGATATAAGTGTTTTATTTCTATGATTACCTGTGTTTTGTTGTATATTTTTAATGATATTATGGGTACTTTACATGACATGTATTGGATAGTTTTTCTATATGTTTTTTGTTGTCTTTTGGCAGTGATGCTAGTTAAAAAATGTAAGGACGAGTCATTCTATAACAAAGACGAGATTGCAGGAAATGACTAATAAATCTAAAAAAGTACCTCAAAATTGTTTACTAGCATGTTGGAAAAACGATTTGAAAAAAAAAATTGTTGTCACACAACATAGTATTGTAAACCTTAAACAAATATGCAAGATTTTTTTTCTTTGTCAAATTCTCTCTTATATGCATGAATCAAATAGATTATTAGCTTGGGACATAGGTTATATCCGTTTAAACAACTTGTTGATGACAAATTGTTGGTTCATGCATGCCTGGTGACCCGTGGGCTTCATAAAATCTGCATAACTTGTGTTAACATTAAATTATGTTAAAATTCCAATCAGAAGAAAAAATCAAGTTCTTGAAACGATGAAAACCTCTAAATCACGAATATTACATGTAAGACTTACAATAAAAAGTAAAAAAATAAATGCGGTATAATTTTATTATAGGGCTTGCTGAAATCCAAATTTTAGGATAAGTTTTTGGAACTTTAGAAAAGTATAAACATTTCCACAAGAACATTTTACTCTTTATTATAGAATCATAAAATATATTAAGGTAAAAACAACATGTGTTATAGTATATTCATAACCCTAGCATTATAAGTACACAAATATGTTATAAGAAGGACATTAAAGTGAACTTGTAGTGAAAGAAATTAAATTATCTCCTGAGTTGTTAAAAATATATTTTTATAATAATACAACTCACTAAAGTGATATAATTAATGAAAAAAACTCAAGTTTGGTTATAGTAGGAAATAACGGCATCCGAAAGGAAAACTAATATATTAACACATCAAAGTATCTCTTCAACTAATGTCTGCATCGATACTTACTAAATATGTATAGATTAAATTCTAAAACAAGTTGATAATTGAATTGAACAAGGTTTAAAAAATCTAATCCATATCCAAAGAAGAACTTGTGCACGAAAGAACAACATAACATATACAAAAACTCCATCTGAAGTAAATGTAAAGGAAACAAATATAAATAAGTTATGAACAACATATACAAATATACTTGATCAATTTATGGGTTAAGGCAACTACTTTTAGATAAAAATAAAACTTACTCAAAATAATAATATTTTGTGCCTCCAACATAATCAAATAACCAAAGTTGTATCTAATCAAAGTGATAATAAATGTTAAAATGACATAAGTGTGAGTTCCAGTTCTTTGATTTTATAATGCATGTACATTAAACTTTGTAACCTTTTTCTTAAACTTCTTGACCCATTCCAAAACAAGACATGAAGTCATTATGGTTTTTAATGCATGATATTAATAATTGTAACTTGTTTGGTTTGATATTTTATTCTTATTTCACAACACTCCAAATATCAATTGTATCAATATTTTTCCAGTCATTGCATCAAACATTATGTTTAAATCGATTATGAGGATTGTGAATTCAGAATTTACAAGAGAAGGTAGAGGCTTAAGTTAAGAAAACTCATAAACAAATGGAACTGAAGAGGAATGCAAAAAAGAATAAGATTGATTTTGGAACAATGTGAACAAGTGAATTTTTTCGTTATTATCAAACACTTTGGACCATATGCAGTTCCAGCACAACTAGAAACCAAATGGATTACACACCTATAACAATCAAAGAATACTAACATTATGGAACTTAATCAGTCATAGTCACAGTTGGAATCGATTACTCAAGGAGAAAAACAACACGAAACAACTTTATAACCATTATATACATAATTTTTCGTACCATAGCAAATGACTACATACATCAAGAAAGATTTGACGTGAAACTAACAATATACTTAAGCTTAATAAGTCAAGTGATTTGACTCGAAGGTTATCAATTGAGAAAGTTTAGGTAATAAATTTTAACATGTTTCCACCAGGTCATATATTTCAACATGTTAATCCATCCACACATATAGAAAAAGTCTTAAATAACTTAAAACCTCATTGTAATATATTTACATAGAATTAAAAGTGATTAACAATAATCAGCTTTGTGTCGTATAAAAAGTTAAAAATGATTACTCACAACTAGTTATAAGAACCTTACACCCGAGAAGGCTACATGGTTGCATATAAGAGCAAGAAATTAAATAAAACTAAGCGCAACTATTATACCTATGCTGAAAAAAATTATGCGGTGGTTCAGATATTAAGGCCATCGAGGCATTACCTACTCTTTCATAAATTTATTTTGTATTTTTTTAAATAAAAAATGTATAGACAAACTATTATTGAAGGTGAATAAGGAGAAACATGTATGTTATATATATATATATATATAATGTCATTTCTCGCCAATTCAAACTAAACTACACAACTAAAATGACAATTTGCATAGTTTATCTTATGGTTGGGTTCATATTTTGGTTTAATGATCTAGAAGTTATAATCATACCAAGAAATGAAATGGTTCATGTAGTTATATTATTTGGATATTATGTATTTCATCCGGGAAAAAACAATCACTTTAACACTATTATCCTGTTATTATTAGTATTAAATAACAAAGTGAAGCATGATTAGTCTCTAACGATGATAGACAACATTATGGACGTAGTGAGCAAAGAACATTGCCATAACCTTTCCTCTTTGAGGATCAGACGAATTTTGTGATTCCTATTGACATATACGAAATCAGTCTATTAAAAAACACAAGCAAAAGATAAAAAAGATCTGAAACAAAAGATAACAAGATTACAAACACAGAAACAAATATACAAATTAGAGTTATGGACCCCCTGAACAACCAAAACCCACATAAATAAATTTGCAGTTTTATACACATATTAAAGTTATAGGGTTACAAAAAAACATTCTAATCATTGCAGAATTATGCATCAAATAATCTCATGTTCAACCATCTGACTAGTTTAAGATAAAACAAAATTCCCTAACTATTGACTAAACCCCAATCCTACACAAATAACAAGGGAATTAGGTGAGGTTCATAATTTGTTTCTAAAACTACAAAGTACATAGTCTTACATTTAAATAAAATTCATAAAATAGACTAGCTCAAAATGTATAATTACTAAGCATAATGCCAAAATTACCAAGTTTTTTTGAAGCTTAGTACATAAATGTAGTCGAAACCACAAGTTTTATTAAGTAGAGTACATAAATATAGTAAAATTCTAGGTACATACATAAACCTAGTAGAAATCACAACATTCGTAGCTTTTGAAATAAAATTCATACATGATACATAAATAGCTTTGACACCTCTATAAGCTCCATTAAATTTGAGTTAGGACACGAAAGAGAGGTAACTAGATTTTCTAGTTTTGATTTAGGGTTCAGATTTTAGAAGACAAAATAAACAATTAAGATAGAGAGTGAGACCGAGACTAAGAGATATATCACATGTAAATACTGAAAATAGGTAACGATTAATGTATGGTTTACGTTATGTTTGAAATTTGAAGTTTTATTTTTATTATTATTTAATGATTACTAATTAGTAAAATAATATGTTTGGTTATTAATGGGTACCTCTCGATTCTCGAGTTCTGATTGAATCAAATCGCTAACCATGTGTATTTAATTAATAACCCATTCGGGTATTACTACATAGCCGGAACCAAACTGAATCCTTTATTTTGGTTTAGTTCTATTCTATTTTTCAGTTTCATACTCATATGCTCATGCCTATTTTCAACAGCAAGTGCAATTTTGTTTTATAACTCTAAATACCATGCTACCATTTGCTTAAAAATTATGAAATCATTATTTTTGTTCTAAAGCCCTATTTCAACGTATGGAATCATTAATAAAAAGTTGTGTGTAGTTGAATGGGAAAATGGAAAAATAATTGTTCTTCCAATCGTTGGTCTTAGTATTATATTACATTCTTCGTGAACTTCGTAAATTTTTTTACCATGTAGATGCTCTGTCTTTGAGTTTGATAACATCCTTTTTACTTTCACACAATCTTGAATTTTCCTATAATAGAAGATATACTTTATTTAGTTAACTAATCAATAAACCATTTACCTCTTAAAAAAACATGACCAAACTGACTAAAACATAAAACATAAAGGTTTTCATAACATTTTTCCATGCCACGGTGTTCTCAAGTTAAGTGATGTTTGTGAGATGGATTCTAAAATTTAAACTAAAATATAGTTAGAGACTATGTTAAATATGTGACTTGTTTATGCAAGTATTCAATTATGATATCCACGAGTCGTAATGATGATGTTAAATTTCCTCAATGAAAACATATCCATAGTGACAGCCAACATGACCCTTTGTTTTTGCAAAATAATGATTATTTTCATACATTCATATTTATCATGCATTCTTATATATATAAACTTATTAATGACAATATGAAGGGTTGTCCAACACAAAATATGTTACTTTATAACTTACAAAGATGATAAACTATGGGTTCAGCCCTCAAACACCAAACATATGTAGGTCCAATCGACCAACGGTACATGAAAGACAAACTAAACACCTTAAGCTTTACAACCAATGTGGAAACTGAGTCCATGACCAATATATATGTTAGTAGTAAAGAAACAAGATAAACAATTTCAGTAAATCTATTTGTTTTGCACAAAGTGATCACTACGATCAACATTTCTAGAATAACATGATCTCAACAGCAATAAGAAAATAAAAAAACGTTGAACGAGGTCCAATAGCGCTAACATGTTAAGGATTAACAATAAATATAAAATTTGGGTGTCCATACTCGATTAGGTACCCCATTATGAAATAAAGATATACAATATTGAAAATTAAATATAATAATAATACATTGTGAGCTTATAAATTAAAATTTTAATTGAATCAAATATTCTCATGCATAAATATAAATCATGTCCCATCGTTGCTTAACCTTTCATACATCACACACATATCTTTTATTCAAGCATTTAAAAAAAAGGTGTATATACAATTTCAGTATTTTTATACATCAAACATACCACCATCGTACGTCATGAATTATCATATATACAATTTATTACACCATACACCTTACACCATACACCATGCATAATGTTTTATTCAAACATATTTAAAAAAAAATACATACAATCAACTATAACCACTACTAGCATCGAAACAATATATATATATATATACACATCTTATATCTTAATTTTTTAACACAATTAACATCGCATTGGTTAGTAAATAACTGTATATATAGATTTCCCTTATAAAAATTAATAATAATCACAATGCACACCACATGTTTGTACCTGGATTAAAAAAAGATTGGAGATGATCGCCTAATAAGAGATTATATATGTTTTTAAAGGACGCAATCAGTAGTTAATTCTCAATTAAAAATACTTGGACATTATAAAATGTTAATAAAAATAACAATTTTTGTATGAAAATAAGAAGAAAAAAATTAAAAAGATCATAACTCATCAATTAATATATTATAGAATGAAGCATAAAAAATGTACAAGAAGTCAAGTCAGACGACTAAAATTTAAGGATAAAAAATATCAAATACTACATATTAAATATTGGTTCGTAAGAAATATTTGAAGGCTTAGAAATGATAACAAATGACCGATGTTACAAATCATTATTTGCTATATATTATGAAATATGGTACGTAAAATATATAAATCCTCGAATATATATATTAATATTTGAGACTATAAATCATCACTACTGTATATACTAAGTACTATATTTACTAAGAAAATGACATACACAATATTAGGTAATAAATCATCAAACACTGGAAAATTATGGACCAATACTCAAACATATGACAAAGACTCAAGTTTGACAATTGAGGTCTTTAGCCATGAATTATAACAACATGATATTTGAGTACTCTAATTTTATCTATAATAATCATCATACAATACTTTTTTCTAAAACAAACTCAAATAAAAAAAAGAACAACAACAATACAAGCTGTTAATAGAATAATATATCATCGCCTACATGTTCATTTTTATAAAGTTATGACTGAAACATAAAAAATTGAAGAGGAAAAAGATAACAAACTATATCATTTTAAGCTCGCTGACACCATCATTGCCATATTTTATATTATGAAAAATGTGTGCCTTTATCTCAGTCCACACCACCTTATTCCTTAGGAATATACTTAAAAACACCAAACTCACAAGAGTTTTTTTAAAAACAACAAGCCTTAACTTTTTGGATCTAGGCATTTTATTTTTATTATATGTTAACTAATTTACAAGATAAGTTAAATACAATAAGATCTTCAAATGAGATAAATGACATACAACGATAATAATAATTACATGTCAATAAAAATACAACCCAAAAGCTATAACATGAATTAAAAAATGGTAATTTCTAACGATAAAAATATAATGACTCTCAACAAAAGCGTACAACATAGTACATAATAA
Organism: Limnanthes douglasii subsp. nivea; assembly: GCA_036936605.1. Taxonomy (NCBI): domain Eukaryota; kingdom Viridiplantae; phylum Streptophyta; class Magnoliopsida; order Brassicales; family Limnanthaceae; genus Limnanthes; species Limnanthes douglasii. Next base: position 282,057,745 of record JAUPFV010000004.1, read on the forward strand.
ATTCATATAATAAAAGCTGATTATTTAACAAAGTTATATTAGATACAATAAGGTATATAAAAACTAAAACAAATTTTAACTCATCCCATCAACAAATTAAAATACAACACGCAAAGTGAGGAATAATATACCTAATAGAAATTAACACATCAATAACATATGATGTCCAAGAAGCGATTTTAAGAGTCTTAATATATTTCGCATCACCACCACCATCAACTAGTAGACAATCAACATTGTATACATACTTAGTCAATCACGTATTTACTTAACCATGTCAATTCTATATGTTCTGAGTTTTGCGTGACGACCAACCCCATGGTCGCAACCAGGGGCGGATTTAGGGGGGAGATAGGTATGCCCGGGACAACCCTAAATCAGAAAAATAAGTTTAGTATAGTGGTTAACTTTTCAAGTAGTATACTTGAAGTCTTGGGTTCAATACCTATTGGATACCCACTTTTTCTATAATTTTTTTACTTTTTATTTTTACTATATTTCTCAACTTCTCTCAAATAAAAGCTTAACTTCTTTAAAATATTTTATTTCACTTCTTTACATTATTGTACTTTTTATTTTTACTATATTTTTCAACTTCTCTCAAATAAAAGCTTCACTTCTTTAAATTCTTTTATTTCACTTCTTTACATTCTTTTACTTTCTATTTTACTCTATTTTCCCCTAATCGTACATGTCTCTTTTCCAACTTCTCTCAAATAAAAGTGATGACGCGACGGAAACAGAAGAAGAAGCAACGATAGATGAAACCCTAATTCAAGGGTAACATGATGTCACCCTAATCTAAGGGTAACAAAGAGTGAAATTTTCAGAGATAAAAAATCTATTATTCCAAAAACTTAAAATAACTTAAGGCATAAGAGGCTTTATATAATAGCTTCTCAAAACCCTAAATTAGAATACAAGGAAATAAAATAAATATTTTAACATAAAATAAAATAAAATAAAAATCAAATCTTAATATAATTAGATTTGATTTAAATACATAAGATATTTGAATAAAATAAAATAAAATAAACAAGGCTTTTGTTTGGACTTTTTGGGCTACATCATCCTCTCCTGGTTGACAAGAATTCGTCCTCGAATTCACAGCACCATCACCATCAAGAACCCAAATTATTTATTTTATTTTATTCAATCGTCACATTGGGAATTATAATTGTTGACCTTATCGGAATAAGATAAATTCTTCTCGAGTGTTCCTTATTCGAAGTCACATTGAAGCCATCTAGTTGAAGGAAAAAAAATAGTTTCGAAAACCTTTTCATAGCCTGAAGAAAACATCCCCATGTCCAGTTGATGAAAAAAATGGTTTTGAAAACCTCTTCATAGCCTCAGACAGCATCTCGATAAGAAATTTTTACCTTGATTCGACGATTGGTAGCCAATTTAAACTCCTTCAGTAACCGGTCAATACGATCGTCATTGAAACGGTTGGTATGCCCCCTCATACTCAAACGATCTTTCTGATCTTCATGACCGTGTGTTGTTCTCTTCTTTAAACCTTGAATCAAATGAAATCAGGATTCAGAAACATGCTTGACCCGTAGCAGGAACTGAGGCTCTGATACCAAAATGATGACGCGACGGAAACAGAAGAAGAAGCAACGATAGATGAAACCCTAATTCAAGGGTAACATGATGTCACCCTAATCTAAGGGTAACAAAGAGTGAAATTTTCAGAGATAAAAAATCTATTATTCCAAAAACTTAAAATAACTTAAGGCATAAGAGGCTTTATATAATAGCTTCTCAAAACCCTAAATTAGAATACAAGGAAATAAAATAAATATTTTAACATAAAATAAAATAAAATAAAATCAAATCTTAATATAATTAGATTTGATTTAAATACATAAGATATTTGAATAAAATAAAATAAAATAAACAAGGCTTTTGTTTGGACTTTTTGGGCTACATCAAAAAGCAACATAAACCTATAGAAATAAAATATTAAGTTGATTCAGTTAATGAATTTTCCATTGGAGTTTACTTCAATTTACAAAGAAGTAAAATTTGATATTGAGTTTTACTTCAACTTTGATTCAACAAACAATTGAAAAATTAGGGATTTTCAAACTTACTTCAACTTTGATTCAACAAATCATTGAAAAAATTGGGGATTTTCAAACCCTAGTTTTCCTTTCTATAATAAAATTATATGATATGCATGGTTGTTAATCATTTATTCCAAATTGATTGCATATTTCATTGCAGGTTAATGATTAATGAACACGAAGATTTGCAGATGGTTGATGTAATATCTTGTCCACCTGCTAAATTGTAAGATTTTTCCTTAGTTGAAGTTTACTTTGATTTTCATTCAACAAAGAAATAAAATTTTCCATTTGGTTTTACTTCAATTTTGATTCAACAAATCACCAAAAAAATTGGGAATTTTCAAACCCTAGTTTTCCTTTCTATAAGAGAATTATCTCGGATCTATGTAAGACTTTTATTTGTACAAAAAAACACTAGATATTTGGATTTGTGTACAGACTTTTGAAGCGAGTTTTGTCCTTACCGGTTGCTACCGCAAGTTTTGAGCGAGTATTTTCTCGTACGAAATTGGTGAAGAATGAGTTGAGAAATAGAATTGTCAATTCATGATTCACAGCTTAATGATTGTTCAGTGACATTTGTGGAGAAAGAAGTGTTTTCTACGGTTGATGATCTAGATATTATCCAACGCTTTCAAAGCATGAGTAAGAGAAGAATGCATTTACTTTTGAACTAGAATATATTTTCTTTTTGAATTGTAACTAGAATATTTACATATTTTTATTATGCAATACTCGAATATTTATATTTTAATGAAATTTTCCATAACATCTTTGGGCATACCTTAAATTTTATTCATGGATCCGCCACTGGCAACGAACACCCTGATATTTGAAAAAAATCAAAACTCACAACTTTATGAATTAAGATTTTGCCGTAATGTTTTTAATCGGTCTTGCACATAAACATACAATAACATATAAAGATTTTTATATCATTGATGCATCCAATCAAGCCTTAAAAATACAATTCTATGTTCACCTAACACAACCTAAAAAAAATCCCAAATGATTTTCTCCCAACCGAATCAATATAAAAATAATAATTAAATTTTGGGAGACTTAATTTACAATTCTTATTCCTACACAAAGATGAATCAGAGTCGACACTAATACCACTTATCAAATCATAATAAAGTGAATTGGCGTATCCATATACATGATTTTAAAGCATAAAGTAATTTCCCATATATTAAAAATAATAACAACATGAAATAGAAGATATACAAATTGTCATGGTGTTACCATGTAATATTTTAGGTATTGAAGCGAAAACCTTTAATTATACTGAGAGAATGACACGACCTATTAATTCTTCTACAAATTTGAGAGTTGGTTATAAATTATTCTTGAATAAGTATAACAAATACAAACTTGAAGAACTCTATGGAAAAAGATGTTAAATATAGAGAGAGAAAATACTATAATTTTGAGAAATGAAAAATTTGATGTGTTAGTGAAAACGGATTAGAGTTTTCTATATATTGTAATTGAAATGAATCAACTATTATATTAAAGCTCACAATATAATCTACTTAATTGTACTTAATTTTAGGTTTCATTTTTACCATCATACATGCCCAATTTTCTCATACACTTAATTAGACGTTTTTATTATCCATAACTAATCTCTAATCTAAATAATCAACTTATTGTTCATACTCTAATAATAAGAATCATAATTCTTATTGGGCGAAAAGGATATTTCTTCTCAATACATTTTAGCCCAACTAGTATCCACACATTATTTGTAACACTATAAGACTAAATAATAATATAATAATATATTATTATTACTATTATTTGTTAGTTTAATGTTCTAATTGATTATGTTAATGGGACTTATCACAATACGCATGAATATCCCAAATTACACGTAATGAGATATTTCAAGTTAGATTTCCTTACACCTTATGCAAGTACAACAAAGATAATCTAAGTTTTATTCAAAAAAAATTGCAAGACCGATCTCTTAAAAACTATAGTTTGCATGTGAATTAATGAAAAATATCGAATACAGTTGAGTGGTCTTCAAAGTGTCTCACAGTTTATTTCGAAAGATTTGATATTAAGTGACATAAATTGACAAATTTGATGTCCTAATTTTTTTATCAATAGATTCTTAAATATCAATAATATGGCAAATTAACTAATCGCCAGAAGATAAAAATTTAATAAAAATATGTCTATATTACTCTATACTTTACTTAATCTATTGGTTGACGTGAAAAGCTTTAATAAATATATGAAATTAAAAATATACGATGTTTAAGAGAGAGTGGATCAGTTAAAATAAATTAAAAACCACAATACACAAAGTAGATTAGTTTGAAACAAAAAACATATTTAACATGAATCTATCTTCTTCTATTATTTTGTTATTTTGTACTTTAGTGATATACTTATTTACATATTTTGATCTCAAATAGGCTTACTTTTTAGACTTCAACCAGATCAGTCCCTTGTAATAATTTTTTTAAAAGGAAAAACAAAACAATGAAGTTTAACCGTTTTGATTGATGTAATGAGGACGATACGAAAATAATTCATTAATAGATTATTGGAATACATATTAAGTTAAAGTGCTTCAAAAATGTAAACTTGGAGAGTTTAGATTGTGAGTATCGTGCTAACAAGCGAGCTTGGATGCTGAGGTGTTAGATGTTTATTTTTTTTACTAAACACAACTTCAAAGATTTTACCATGTGGTGTTTAAATTATACGAACTTTTTAAGATGCATTTTCGTATATAATCCTATAGAATTCTTTGAAGAGTTACAAATTAAGGGATCTAATTCTAATGAAAAAAAATGTAAATGATCCAATGCATATTATAATTTCAGCATGAAATATGAATGTTCATGCAAATATAATTATAAATTTCTTTCGTCATTTTAAATCTCGATCAACGTATAACATAACTTAATGAACATGGAAGTGGTGAAATCACTTAAAAGCTATAAATTTTGATTAATAAATAGAATTATCACAATGTACTAGATGTTCAAGATGTCTTAAGTCACAAAAAAATATTGATACATATTTGTAAATTATTAAGACCATTGTTGTCCTTGATGAAAATAAGAATGACGAAAGTTCAACCATGAAGTTCCATTTGTAAAACAAGGTTATTAGAATAAAAAAAATAAAATAGTTTATTGTTTGAGTGGTAAAAAAAAGCACAAAAAATTATTACAACAAAGTAGTCTAGATTTTACCAAATTAAGTTCAACAAATAAGTTTTTTTAATCTTCATAAATCACATAGTTAAAATGTAATATGAATCCTATATAATTTTATTCTGTAAATTTTAATGGTTTATTAAATTTTATAAAGTGGTTTTATTTTGTAATTTTTAATGATTTATTAAGTTTTATAAAAGGGAGAGTTACAGTTTAAGATCCATTCTGCAAACCTATTACAGATAAAGGCCCAACAAATTTAACAAAATTTATAACTAAAATATAATTATATATATAATCCAACACGTGTACACATGTTTTTTTGATTTTAAAGGTTCATATATTTTAAATCGTAACTCTAGAAAAAAAAATGAAGATACCATTGGTTTTATTTTTTTTAGGACAAACAAAACTAGATCCATTCATGATATATTTTGATTTTTTTAAAATTATATTTTATAGTGGTTTCTCGTTATATGGTTTCGCATCTATCATATGCCTAGTTTCGCATCTAGCATCTATCATAGTTGGCATGGTTTAACATATATTATATTTTCTTGGTTTTGCATCTAGCATCTATCATAATTGGCTTGGTTTCGTATCTATCATAATTGGAATGGTTTAGCATCTACCATAATTGACATGGTTTAACATCTACCATAATTGGTATAGATTAACATCTATCATAATTAACATGGTTTATCATCTATCATATTAACATGGTTTAGCATCTAACATAATTGGAATGATTTTACATCTATCATAATTGGTCTCTTTTAACATTTATCATAAATAGTCTGGTTTAACATCTATTATAATCAAAGTTGAAAGCAAATTTCAGTAGTGAGCTGAATGTTAATAGATAGTCTAATCAAGCTTGAAAAAAAGTATGAGAGATCGGAAGGTGAATAGACAATCGAAGAGAAAAACATTACTTCCCATAAATCTAACAACCTAATGAATGCAAGCGGAATTCCTTCTTAATTAGGCTGATTTTGAAAACTGGAAAAGGTACGACTTTCCATAGAGGGCTTATTATATTAAGGTGTCAATATTTTTTTTGTAATCAAACAGTAAAATCAAACAACATCCAAAAAGACTAGAAAACACAATAGTCAACATTAAATTTGAAACTATTGAATAGTTCTAAAACACAAGTTCCATTGTCATTAACTAATAAAAAATTACATTATGTCCTCACTACAAAAACACATAACAAAGAAATGAGCAACTCATCGAGAAATATATACATATGTACAAAAAATGAAACAACTTGCCAACAACTAACTGATGAGCCTCCGAAAAGGATCTAACTGAGATCTAATGGACACTGGAAAACATCGAGTTGTTCATAAAACTCACCTGTAAAAAAAAAGATTCAAACCAAATTGTTTTTCGACAGATCCAAATGTTGGAAAAAGCTAGGACAAGAATGGTGAAAGTAGCGGCGAAAAGAAGAAAAAGAAAGAGACTTGAGAATGAGGCACAAATCAGAAGATGATTTAGTATTTAAGGGTATGATAGACTTTTATATAATTTATTAAATATATTAAAGGTATTATTGGTTCTTCAATGATAAATAGTTGAGCTAAATGGATCTTTCTAATAAATAAATAAAAATATGAATATAAAGTGGATACGACTTTTGTATTTTGGTCTTAAATAGTACTAAACCCTTTATAAGATGTTTTTGGGATTGCTAAAACCATTACTCTAATTTTTTATCAAATTATTAAACGTTAATTAATAATAAATAAATTAGTTATTAAATATTTATTTTAATATTAATTAAAAAAACCATTAATATAGACTCACCGTTTTGAAATATTTTAAATTAAATATTTATCAAATATTACAATTAGTTATTTTTTTTTATAAATTACACAAAAATTTCAAAAATTTCAAAAATTAATATATATCAAAATATGATAATTACTTTTTATTTATTTTAAAAATGACGAAAAAAATATTATTATAATTAATAACAATATAATATGTTTATAACCTATACCTAAATAACTATCTCCGTAGTCTTTATTTATTATCTAGGGGTTTGCTATGGTCTATACAAAACTACATCCAACCCGTTTATCATCTATCATAATTAACATAGTTTAGCATATACTCGCACGCACCTGTCCCGACCCATTGCCATCCCTAATCATAATTGATATGGTTTAGCATTTATCATAATTGACATGGTTAACATCTATCGTAATTGACATGGTTTATCATCTATCATAAATGACATGGCTTAACATCTATAATGAATCAAAGTTGAAAGTAAATTTGAGTAGTGAGCTGAAAGTTAATAGATAGCCTCATCAAGCTTGAAAATAAGTAGGAGAAATCATGAGGTGAATATACAATAGAAGAGACAAACATTACTTTCCATAATTCTAGCAACCTAATGGATGCAAGTGACCTTCCTTCTTGATTGGGCTGATTTTAAAGATTGAAAAATGTACGACTTTCCATGGAAGGCTTATTATACTAAGATGTCGTTTCTTTTTCATATAATCGAGCTGGTAAAAACAAACAACATCCAAAAAGACTAGAAAATGCAATAGTTAACATTGAATTTGAAACTATTGAATAGTTCTAAGACACAAGTTCCACTGTCATTAACTAATAAAATACTACTTTCTGTCCTCAGTAAAAAAAATACATAACAAAGAAATGAGTAGCTCTTCGAGAAATATCTACATATGTACAAAATATGAAAAAACTCACAAACAACTGAACTAACGAGCATGTGAATGGGGTCTAACTAATATCTAACTGACACTAGAAAACATCGATATGTTCGTAAAACTCATCCGTCAAGAAAATGGTTAAAACCCGAATCGTTTGTCGGCGAATCCAAATACTGAAGGAAGCTATGACAATAATGGTGGAAGTGGCGACGAGAAGAAGAAGAGGGAAAAAATTTGAGAATGAGGCGCATATCAGAAGATGATTGAATATTTAAGGGTATATAAAATATTTTATATAATTAACTAAAGGTAATTAAGGTATTCTTGCATTTTCAATGGTAAATAGTTGAATTAAATGGATCTTTGTTAAAAATATATAAAAATATATAAAAATATGGGTAAATACTACTATTGTTTTTGGAATTAAATGGTACTAAACCTTTCATAAAATGCTTCTAGGTTGGGATTACTAAAACTATTATTTTAATTTTTTATTAAATAATCAAATGTGAATTTATATTTTTTTATATTATTAATAATAAATAAATTAGTTTTTTTTTTAATATTCATTATTTTTTTTAATACCGATTCACCAATTTATTTAAGATCGAATTGAATACGTTTATCTAAAATCAAACATCAGTTTTAAAGGTTTTAAAATAAATAATTATCAAATATTACACTTACTTGTTTTTTTAATGAATGAAAGAAAGAATTCAAAAATTAATATTTATCAAAATATTATAATTAGTTAATTCTTTTATAAATGATGAATTAAATATTCTTATAGTAATTAATAACAATAAAATGCGTTTATAACCTATACCTGAATAACTATCTCCATTTATATCCGACCCGTTTTTGCAACCGGCCGTAGTCTTTATTTATTATACAGGGGTTTGCTAGGGTCCATATAAAACTACATCCGACCCGTTTTTGCAACCGGCCGTAATCTTTATTTATTATCGGAGTAATGAGTCTCCCTAGGGTCCATATAGGCCTCTCCAAAATCCAACCCCAAACGACGTCGTATAAAGTGTAACATTTTGGGTCAAATTAGTGTTTATAAAAGCCCTATTGGTCGCAGCTATTTCCTCTTCTTCCTCGTGGCACTTTTTTCAGCTTCCTTATCCCGCAGTATTTTCTCCAGGTTTTTCTCTCTGCAATTATAAATTTTTGTAATTGTATTACGTATATGGTTATATATAGACCCATGTTTATGTTTGTATATATTACAGAACAGATCTATCTTTCTATTTCTGTCATTTTTCTGTTTCTGTTCTGTTTTTTCTTACATTTCAGACAGTCAAAGTCAATAACCCTAATTTTGCGTTACTTGAATAGATCTGCTTCATTGTAGCTTTCATGTTTCCAACATGTGATTAATCAATTCGAGCTGTTCTTTTCTTTCTCGTGTTCCTATAAAATCTCTGTTGTGTTGTTCAATTATCGTACCATTCCTTGAGTTTTGTACCATAATATTTTTTTTTTTTTTTACCTTTGTCTGTTTTTGTTTGTGTCTGAACGTGATTCTGTCTTTAATCGAAGAAATTCTTCTGGGTTTTAACTTTTTTTGGAAAGGTATGACCTAGATCCGTCGTGGGGACTCAGTGTAAATTTATTGTTTTTTTGGTTTGATTTCTGGATAATTAAGTTCAAATTTGGAGTAATTTGGATTCGGACAAAATGTCAATGTAGTTAAGTTTTTATTTGTATTAATATTGATGTATGATTGAAATAGTGAGCTGGGTTTGTTTTATTTTTTTGAATTTTAAATTGATTTGTTGAAGAGCGTTGGATCTAAGTTATTGTATGTTTTGTTGTTTTTGGATTAGATTTTGTGTGTAGAATGGAAGAGTTCTTAAAGATCAATCATTGTAACATTCAATCGAACTTCCGTGGTGACGAAAAGAGGGGGTTGGTTTCGGTCTGCGATCAAAAGGATCCAGTTTTTTGTCCTAAGCCGCGTCGAGTTGGCGTCAGGCACCAGAGATTTCAAATGAGGTAATTATAGGTCGTTTGATTTTGAAGTGTTTGTCCTAATAATAATAATAAAAACAATCCTTTACCGAACTCTTTTTTGCTTCGTACGACAGTCAAACAGATGCTTACGAGACGATGGCTGGGGCGGAGCTTCTTGACATCATCCTGAGGAAGGTAAATAAACAATGACTTTGGTTACGATTGTGTAACTAATTAATTACACTTGTCTTTTTTACTGAATTTATCGTCACTAGTAAAATATATACGTTATCTTTTAACTGTTTTCGGTTAAAAGTTGATGCAAGTCGGAACCACATTAAATATGATATGCGAAGATATGGCCTGAGTTGGTGTTCATTAGAAATCTATGAGAGTGATTTTCCGTCCCACAATCTGCTTTTGATATCTATGAGTAGTCTTCCTAAGAATATAGTCTGACCTTTCAAAACTGAATCAGTGTAAAATCGTAGGATTCCACAACACTTATATTAAAAGGTCTTCTCAACGGTGACATATTCTGGTTGATGCAGGAAGAATATACACCAGGAGCGTCATCACCTCCATTTTTTTACGGGTCTCCTCCAAGCAGGGCTGCAAATCCATTAGCACGAGATGCTCGTTTTGGTGATGATAAACTGAGTCATGTAGCAGCATTCCCGATTCCTTCACCGTCATCAGGTTTATCGTCTCCATCTCCGTCATCATCATCCCGTAAGGGAGGTTGTGTTAGAATGAAATTCGGCCTTAAACAGGCTGCAGTTAGAGTAGAAGGGTTTGACTGCCTCAATAGGGATCGCCAAAATTCTGGCATCACTGCTGTGGCTTAGAAACCCTATAAAACAAGTGTACATAAAGAAAGAGAGACGCGGATCCGACTTTAAAGAAAGAGTTATCAACTATGTTAATTCGATAGTCTGTAAGTATAGTAAGTCGAGAAGGCCAGAGAGAGGTTAGTGTGTATATATAATGAGAATGCTGCCGTCGGTGGTCATTAATTTTATGATTGTGTCTGTAAGTAGTTGAGTTTGACCAGAAGTGTGATAATTTAAACCTTGTATTCTCGAGGGAGTGTAGCTGAGGCTAGGTTTTTGTGTTATGTAATAGAAGAAGATAAAAAGGAGTGTAGGAATTATTACCTTGAGAAATGATGTGACACCCTTCTGTTTTGCGTGGCTATTTTAAACTGGTCATTTGACTCTGTAAATTCACTTTTGCTTATTCTTAATTTTGTGTCTAGTAGAATCTGTGCTTCTAAGTTTGTTCTTGCTTTCTGTCTAAAAGAATGATTTCATTGACATTATGGCCTAAATTTTTAGTACGATGGAGAAAACATTGTAGTAGCGAAATAAGGTGTGGTAAAATCTGGTACTAGTCTGATCCGTTCGATGCAATAGTAAAAATAATAGCGATAAGAGAGTCAATTGAGCGGTAAGAAAGTCAATTTTTTTTGAATTCATCCGCCAAGCGTGATATATCTTCGCACTAAGACACGTAGGCTAGAGATGATAAATACGAGAACAAGATTAGTTCAATACCTCCTATATCTAGGTTGGTCAATCACATTTAGTGTGAACAACGGTATCTGAAATATGTTCACCGGATTCAAATCATAGATGATATAATTGATGGGTAGAACATATGTATTGCACGTGACAGGTTTTGGACTTTGGAAGTGAATTTAATATGCAGCATATATGGACTTTGGAAGTGAATTTAATATGCAGCATATAAGCTTGTTTTGAGTAGACAACTTGTTATCGATGTAAACGAAATGATGAAAGAATGACGTGGTAAATTGTATTTATGTCATACTAACCCAACCTATCCGACACATGGATGGACATTTTGATGACGTACGTGTTTAATAGTGAAATTTGCATTTCTACTTTTAACGGTCCAACAATGGACGTCATTAAAATTGATGGTTGGAAAAATGTATCATGCATATGAGTTTGTTTAGCTTCTGAAAGTTGTGCTGACTCTTAATGCTTACTTGAGTCGGGCTGACCATTTCCACTGTCCATCCTTATAGTGTCGGAAGCCCTGAGATTGTTATCGAGCATAGAATCAAGAATTGTACTTTGCCCAAAAAAAGTTACCATAGAGGTTGGAAGTAGCCACGAGTCATACCAAAAGAAGGTAGACTCCTCATTGGCGATCTCCACCCTGTACTTTTTGTAAAATTCTCCTCCAGACACATGAGGGATATGGGTCAAGTTTTATTGTCCAACAATTTTTTTTAAATTTTCTTTCTCGTTTTTATCCAATCAACCATATAGAATTGTTGTTATTGCTATAATGAACTACAAATGTTTGAGTACAACTGTTTGATTCCATGTTTTTAGGTGTAAGAGCATAATGTCGCCCTCTCATGTGGGTAAGGTAACAATAAAGCAAACTACCTTAGTCTACAAAGCCTTCTTCTCATGACTAGACTAGAGAAAATGTCGTAAAGTTTGGGACGGTTCATTGAGGACCTTAGCAGGAATAATGAAAATAGAGGACCAGTAAACCTGACTCACAAAGATGACAAACTTAATAATCTGAAATCTACAAGTATAAGAGAAAAATGTCGTAGAGTTTGGGACGGTTCATTGAGGACCTTAACATGAATAATGAAAATAGAGGACCAGTAAACCTGACTCACAAAGATGACAAACTTAATAATCTGAAATCTACAAGTATAAGAGATGTGTTTTGAGGTGTACAAACTAATACACATTGCAAGATTATTATGAGAAGGGGGTGACAATCGTTATAGGTGAGTCTGTCCGTGAAAAGGGGAACAACTAAATTTTTTAGTAGGAGTAAATTAACATTGAACCCAATGATTTTGATCAGATCTTGTCTAAGGATGAAATTTTCCCTAGAGAGGAAGATGTGACTTTAACACGACAGACTTGGAAGCCTGAGAGTCTAAAGAATTCATTTAAACCATCATTAATGCGGTTCAAGAAGATAAGACCACCACGAAAAGATCTATCGTTGAAACAAAGGCCGACAATTTTAAGCTTTTGACATTTCTAATGGAATTTAATTTTTTCCATCATTTCTTTACACTTTATTTATGATGGAAATGACTTACGTTACTAGTTAGAACAAAAATGTATATAAAGGGCTCTCTTGTCGAAGTCTCTTCATACTAATGAAATATATGTGGGGGGTCACCATTTATGCGAACAATATAGGAAGGGGTGAAAATACAATAAATAATCCAGGCGATCATCATATCTGGAAAGTTCCCATGACATCTGTATCCGAACCAATACCCTTTGATAGATGAGGGCTGGACCTGGTCAGACCATTTTCGAACCATAATAGTGGTCATAAATTACTTCTCCAAGTGGGTGGAAGCTGCACCTTTGTCTAGAACAACGTCAAAATCAGTGATAAAGTTTATCATCTCCAACATATGTTGCCGATTTGGCATCCACAAGCGCATCACTACTAATAATGGTCCTCAGTTTGACAACAAAGACATGGATAAATTTTGTATGTCAAGAGGAATTCAACATTGTTTCTCTTCTCATTTTCACCCTCAAGCCAATGGACAAGTTGAAGTAGCAAATCAATTTTTTTAATGGGTTTGAAGAATAATTTAGAGGGAGCAACTGGGAAATGGCCAAACTACTTGCAAGAGGTACTATGAACATATCGAACTACTCCTCACACAGTTACTCAAGAATATCCATTCACTTTAGTTTATGGGATGGATGCGATTACGCATATAGAAGCTACCCTTCCTTCTTTCAGAGTTCAAAATTATTCCGAAGAGCAGAATAAGGTGGATGTCAGGGCTCACTTGGATTTAATTGAAGAAAAAAGAGTGAAAGCTCATCTAAGAATTGTACATTAGCAAGGTTTGATGAGGAGTACGTCTGCGTCTAAAGTAAAAAAGAAGAGATTTTCAAATTGGAGATAAAATGTTGAGAAACGTGTTCTTGCAAACTAAGGAGAAACAGTTCAGAAAACTAGCTACGAACTGGGAAGGACCATACATCTATATAAAAAAGTTAAGCAAGGAACATACAAGCTTCCAGACAAAGAAGGAAACCCTTTAAAGCACCATTGGAATATTGAGCATCTCAGGTTATATATAGAATGAACTCATCTTGTAAATATTTACTTTTCTTTACTTCAATATAAATATTATGGGGCATACTCCCTGGTGGCGCGGGGAGGTTTTAATGAGGTGTCCAAATTTCAATATATATTATCTTTTACTTTTTTTAACAAAAAATGTTTTGGCTGAAATTGGATGGATTAAAGACTTATTAAATATTTATTGCCTTCAAATGGAGTACCTTTGAATGACTTAGATGGATTAAAGAATTATTAAAGATTTATTGTCTTCAAATAAATTACATTTGAATGACTCAGATAAATCAAAGACTTATTAAAGATTTGTTGTCTTCGAATGAATTACCTTTGAATGGTTCAGATAACTGTAAGACTGATTAATGGTTTATTTCCTTTTAATGGCTTCATCGGATTTAATATATTGTTGTAGTTTTATCATCTTTAAGTAAGATCAGATATTAATGGAAGTATAAAAGAAAATATGGCAAAATAAAAAGTGGATAAAAGTAAAGATGGCATAAAATAATGATAGGATTATAAAATATATATGATCCACATTACACACACACACACACACACACACACACACACACACACACACACACACACACACACACACACACACACACACACACACACACACACACACACACACACACACACACACACACACACACACACACACACACACACACACACACACACAGTAAAAATAGTTAACCTTAGGGCTCGTTCCCATCGGTTTTCTTCTCCACTTGCCTTCTTTTTTTGCTTCTTGATTATCATCCGAGTCTTCCTCAACCTCATTATCAGATTCAGATTCATCCAAGGAAATATTGAGTTTATCACTCTCAGCCATAGTGTGAAAATGATTCTTCATATGGCACAAAACTCCACAACTTCCCAAGAAGCCGTTTGGGAAAAGTCTCATGGAACAATAGGACCATATTCGATTTAACGGATTCTTCTCTCTGATTCATAATTTTAACACCCCCTCGGCATATACATCCACCACATCGGCTATGTCTTGAGCCTTCTTTTATTTTAGAGAAGTAATCTCATCTTCTATTTCCTTAAGAAGATCTTGTGATTTTTTTTCTCATCGGATAATTGATTGATGACACATTTATCCTTGGTCAGTTGTTCTTTTAAGGAATTGATTTCTTTGGAAGTGGTATACTGTAATTCGATATAACTAACCTAAAAATTTTCATGATCGGACTTAGCTAGCACCAAATCATCACTGAGTTTTTTCTTTTCTTGGCACAAAGTTCAACCTTGTTTTGTTCAGCCTTAATGGAATCTTTCAGGCCTTGATTTTCAGTTCAAAGGGAAACAATGTCTTTGACTTGAGATCTAACTTGCCTCTCAAAGTCGACTATTGGCCTTACATAGCCAAAAAATACACAGCCCAGTATATCATGCTCACTGGACACTTCAATGGATTCACCATCATGTATCACAACATTGGCAATGATGGTAGATTGGAGGAAAGCCTTGTCAAAGTCTTCTTTTTCAAGTTCACTAAAATACAGGTTTCCTATGTTATCTAAATTAATATCACCTTCAACAGAAGGTTGGTCAGAAGCAGGAAACACTAGAGAAGAAGGATCGACATGTACCTCTTATTAGGAAGGAACTTTGGTATGGATACTAGAGGGAAGGACTTCGGATTGGAGTATGATCTTCGAACCAATGACAATTTTCTTCTTTTTCTACTATTGTATCACTAACCTCTTTGCTCATCTTCTGCCTTTTTTTAATCCCTTAATCGTTGGAGAGTTTAATATCTCGTTAGCCTCACCCGCAGTAACGGTAACGACATCCAACAAAGCAACATCAATCTCATTTGGAGGCCCTGAACTACCCACATCGGGAAATTTTTTATATGGATCATCATTCTATTTCTTCTTCTTTTCAATATTGTTAATATGGCTAGAAGCCTTGTTCCTGGCTGGTAAATAAAGCTTACCATTAGTTTTCTCAGTCTTTTTCAAGATATCAGCAGCTCCGGAGGACTGGTAAATTATTCCGGTGAGAGCTCCCTGGTTGAATTCGTTCTCCAAAAATGGGCCCTCACCATGTTTCCTGGGGTGAAATAATTGTGGAAAGCAGTTCCCCATTTTTCTGTGACCCACTGGTGCAGCTTCGTAAAATTGGATTTGCCATTTTCCAGATATTCTGAGAACATCTTTGAAACCACTGAAAGATAAATCTGATGTGAGAACTAGTGTCAGAATATGATAAAAGAAATTCATAAAATACTCACCAGAATTTCTCCAATATCTGGTAAGTAAACTTGGATTTCCCTTATAAGTAATTTTCTTACCATTTTCCCAAGCACCACTAATGTAGAGGAATGTGGTCCTCTAAGACTGGTCAGCCTCCATCATACCATCAACGACTTTATAATCGTTCCCCATGTTGAAATAGTAAAAAGGAATATGGTAGATTTGGCATAAACTGGCCACAACAGCAAACTGTTCCATACGCATCGAAATCTTAGACAACCTTGAAGCTATGATGCTGGCTAATAGTGTATACCAGGCATTGTGACTTAATTGGCTTGAGAATAACCTCACGAAGTGAAAATATCTTTCTATCTCTGGGTCCAAAGGGGACCGAAGGCCACAATTAAGCACTTTGTTATATACCACTAACTCTCCAGATTTGCTATCCATCGGAGTCTCCTCAGGGATGGGAATCTTCACTTTGTCAGACTCTGGAAAACCTCATTTTTCCTAATTCTGTCCAATATGGCTGTATGGGTAAATACGTAGGAAATATTTTGAAGATCCATCAAATATTTAACACTGACATTGGAGAATTTAGGCCCACTCGCCTAAGAAGGCACTCCATAAGTGGTTCGGAGTTTGGCAATCTAACTTTATCTTTCTTTTCCCGAATTGCATAGTATCACCTGTTTGACCAGATGTCTCTAGTGGATTATTTTCCCCACTTTCATCCATCTTGTCCTCCATTACCCGTGGACGATGGTCAGTAATTTTAGATCAAGGATCCCCCTTTTCAACACGAGGGGGCTCACTTGGTGTAACTGATTGATTTGGATCCGAAGTATGCAACGAAGGAAGCTCCACCATTGGAGGATCTTCTATAGATGGGTTGCTAATGTCGATGAAAACTTCAGTAGGTTTCTCTGTATCTTTGGCAGATGACGTTGTGGATTTGGTTTTAGAAATCCTGGTAATTCTTCGAGGTGTATTTTCCCCTATATCCGACCCCGTAGCTACAAAAGGAGAATGCGTTTTACGACTAATAACAGCTTTAGTATTGATAAAAGGATCTGGCCTCCTTTTTTTATTTTTCTAACTTAGATAGATTGAGCCAACCTCTTTTAACTAAGGGCATCATTGTCGCGAACATATAAATTTTAGGAAATAATAGAAGAACTGAAGATAAACTTAGAGGTTATGGAATCTTTCTCTATTTGGCATGAAATTTTTATTTTACTTTTTTTGTATTATTTTCGTATGATAGGTAGAATTATTTGTTTTGAATTTCAAGTTGGTAGATGAATTTTTTTATTTTAATTTCCTTGTATAATTATACAATGGATGTCAAATTATTTGTTTTGGATTTCAATTCGGCAGGTTTAAGTTTTAGTTGACCTCCCTTGTATTACTTTCTTTTGGGAGGTTAAATTATTTGTTTTGGATTTCAACTTGGTAGGTGAAATTTTTATTTTATCTTTCATGTATTATTTTATTATGGGAGGTAAAATTATTTATTATTTATTTCAACATGGCATGTTAAATTTTTAATTGATCTTTCTTGTATTATTTTATTTTAGGATGTTAAATTATTTGTTTTGAATTTTAACTTGGCAGATAATATTTTTATTTTACATTCCTTGTATTACTTTCTTATAGGAGGCCAAATTATTTATTTTAAATTTTAACTTAGCAAGTGAAATTTTTATTTTGCCTGTCTTGTCTTACTTGCTTATGAGAGATTAAATTATTTATTTTGGATTTTAATATGACATGTTAAGTTTTAATTTTACCTTTCTTGTATTATTTCCTTATGAGAGGTGAAATTATTTGTTTTGGATTTCAACTTAGCATTTGAAATTTTTATTTTACATACCTTCTATTACTTTTTATGGGAGATCAAATTATTTGTTTTCGATTTCAACTTGGTAGGTTAATGTTTTAGTCGATTTTTTTATTTGGATTTATTTTTGGCAGATGAAAATTTTATTTTATTTTAAGTCCCTTGTATTTTTTTTGTTATGGGTGGTAAAATTATTTGGTTTTAAATTTCAACCCGGGAGGTGAAACCTTTATTGGACATTTATTTGACATTTTTTGCAAGTAAGTTTTTGCAACAATTTGAAACGGTATAGTCGTATTCTATTGAATTACCAAATGAAAAGGAAAAGTAGACATTATTAGTTTACCAATCGTCAATATATCTATTATAGATGTAGAGATGACATATAACAAAATGTTGGCATATCAATATTTAGGAGTTTGATTTCAAACGCTGCATGCATTCCAATAATCTATAATTATCTGAAATCACAAGCTTCAAACCTTCACGATTCCTTTGTAACTTCTCACATCGATTTATCAATAAATACTCTAGTTTCGTGATGTAGCTAAGAGTGTAGACAAATTGCTTTGTCAATTTTTGGCTCATATATAGTTTTAACTTCAAAACTAAGATCAGTAGCTGGTGCACTATGATCATAGAAATCCTTAACCAGTTGGTTTTGGAGACACTACTCTAGATGACACCAACGTAGACTTGCAACCATTTATCACAAAATTGTATTGATTTTTTCTACCATCATAAGTAGAATTCCTCTTAAATCGCCATGAACGTCGTAAAACTAGATGACAAACGTCCATAGTAACTAGGTCACACCATGTTGTATCTTTGTAATTACCAACAAGAACTGAAATTAGACAATGTCTAGAAACTGTTACCTCGTTGTACCCTATCAGTCCTGATAGTATGTAAAGGTTTGAAAGAGCTTCAGTCTTCAATACTAGTTTCTGAACAACCTCCTCTGAAATCAGATTGTCACAGCTATTCGAATCGATTACAAACTTTCAAATTCTTCCCCCGATTGTGCAGGTAGAGTGAAAGATGTTGTTCTTTATTCTACTCCTCAAATCAGAATAATCAGGTGTCATGAACATGATTCATGTGTTTGTGTAATAGGAATTGTTGGGCTATGATACCAACTGATAACATGACGCAAATTAGAAGAAAGAAACAACGATAAGAAACTCTAGAGTTTCAAGAACACGTTGGTTCGCTTAGACTTAAAATCTGAATTTCTATTATACAAAAACAACAACTATCTCCAAAATTAAGGTATAAGATGCTTTATATAGCAACTACTCAAATCCCTAATCCCAAAATTGGGAAATTACATAAATTTCTTAAAATAAAATATTATAAAAAAATAAAAATAAAAAATAAAAATTTAAATAAAGAGTAAATATGAAAAATGGTTTTTGAATCCTTTATCGATCAA
Source organism: Limnanthes douglasii subsp. nivea (assembly GCA_036936605.1). NCBI lineage: Eukaryota > Viridiplantae > Streptophyta > Magnoliopsida > Brassicales > Limnanthaceae > Limnanthes > Limnanthes douglasii. Next base: position 282,077,273 of record JAUPFV010000004.1, read on the forward strand.
ATTTGGATATCAAATTTAGCGACTAGTCACATTTTTGAAATCGACAGGCTCGTCGAAATTTTTGATTTGAATACTGAAATGAATTCTATGCAATTCAACTTTGATTGTAGTTGCTAAATCTTGTCAAGCCACTATATTTATATTATAAGCAACTAAAATATAAGAGCATGTCATTTCAGGCAATAATAGTGACAAAATCCAAAGATAAATGGGCAACACCTTATAATTTTGTTTAGCTATGTACACATACCCCAAATCTCAATTTGGAGATCTGGGTCAAATCTAAAATAGTACATTATAACATAATATGTATGATTATATATATCCAAATATGGTTTAAGTTTATAAAAAAATGCAGTTGACTTTTGTTTGACTTTTTATAACAAAAATATTCTCAAACTTTCATTTAATTACAAAAATACTAGTAAGTAAAAAAAAACACTAAGTATATCCTATGTAGCCCCAATTCACAAAATATTCAATTTGGCTATGTAGACCGAAAAAACACAACTCCTTAGTAGATCAAACCCCATATTACTACAATTTTGTGAAATTCTTCAAAATGTTCTTAATATTCAAAGTTGACTCAAGAACATTCAAACTCTTTTCATTTTTTTAAACTTCTTCTAATAAAATCACAAAATCCAACATGAATCAATCGGAATTAAAGTAAATTTTTTTTTTTGTATTTTCGGAATCAACGCAGTCACCGCCGTTGATAAAATCCTGATATACGAGTTCAGGAACAAACTTCTACCGGAAGAGGCCTTGATAAAATCGTCAATCGTCACTCGACACGTCAATAGTCACTCGATCGTGCTTGATAAAATGGTTAATTTATACATATTGTTCTATTTTTTGCTGTTTGATTTAAGGCTGTGCTTAGTTGGTTCTGTGGTGTTCTGTCTGATTGTTACGGTGTCCATGCAACATGTTATATGAAACACTTACAATGAATTTTGTGCTTTGTTTTATTGAATTAAGGTTATACTTTGAACAGATATATGGTAATTAGGATGAAAATGATATGATCTTCTTTTCAACAGAACCCATATTTATAAATTCGACCAACCAAAAACAGTTTGGAAGTTAGGGCAGTTAGGGTATCTTAACTGGTTTTGTAATAAAACGGCTATAATTTCAAATTTGAATAAAACGGTCAAATTTTCAATTTCGAAATTTTGTTGACTTGCAACAATATCCGATTTAACCAAGCTCGACCCCAGCCAGGGGCTCCGCCCCTTGACCTCGCTAATCGTGATATAATCTAACAAGCGTGCACTCCGCACTCTACGACTTGTTTGATAATATATCATGATTAAATTGGTCGACTAGTCGATCCAATTACACTAAAATAAATAACATCTCTCATCCCATCACTTTTTATGCTTTGTTGATGATTCGATTTTTTATGCTTTGTTGATGATACTAAGGGTAGTCGAGGGTACTGACTATGGAAGAATATCACATAAGCAGCGTTGGTATCGACAAGCTCTTGCTCCATAAGCCTTTTACATCTAGTGGCAAACAAGCTCTTGTCATCTTTAGCTTTCTGTTCCATAATAAAGAAAATCTCTGAAGAGTCCTTAGGTGCCTTAGCTAATCGTTTTAGGAAAAATTGGTTCTGAAATAGTCGGGCGGCTGAAATCCATATGGCGTTATCCTAATCAATTTTAACCTTTGATAAAGACGCACGCAAAGACCGGTTAATCTTTTCTTGATCAGATTGAGCCACTTGCCATTCTGATTCTTTCCCTTCAAGTGTTCGAAGGGAAGTCTCAACCTATGCAGCCCGGTTGTTACCTTTATCAATCGCTTATTTAGATTATTTTTCTAAGTTTTGGAGATTCGATAACTTCGCTTCTACTTTAGATAAACGCTTGGTGACTTCGGTTAGTTTTTTGTTAAGTTTTGTCACTTCCCTTACCCTTAAGACTAGTGGAATGACCATGTCGTACAAATTTCTAGCCATGGTGTCTGAATCCCGAAAGAAGAAGTTACTTGGGCCTTGCAGAGAAACAATCATAGGAACGATGTCAAGACGGGAAGTATTCTCGGGGATAGCCATTGATTCATTCACAGAAATTTAGCAAACTTTATGGGTGGACAATTTGGTTTTGGGAGGTAGTGATTCACTTGCAAAGGCATTGACGTTAACGTGACTATTGGCATGGCAAGAATCCATATCATCTAACTCCATCACAGCGGAAAAAAGATTTTAATTCTCGATGTCAATAATTTTCTCTGATCCATCAATGGAAATATCCGTCTCGACTCCCCCGTACTGCTCAAATAGCACGGGAATGGTTGTTTGCTCAGCTAGCAGAGTTTTGTCAGAAATTTATGTCGTGGCTTGATCATTATTCTTTTTAGCTACTCGAGGCCTCTTGCTTACCTCTTTAGTGATAACTACTTTCTTTCTTTTCCCCACAACTTTGCTTCTGGTTTCTTTCATCAGAGGGAAACTTTCCTTCACTAGCGGCTAGCTCACTAAGCACAACAGTATTTTCAGGTTCGGTAATAACGGGCTCCCGAAGCACACCGTCAACGACCTTTTCCTTTAATTCATCCTCATTCTCCTGGTCAGATTGCTCTTCTAATTTTACACGCATGCTAGGGGCCTGGTTTCGTTTGTGTAAAAAGACGTCTCCATCAGGAGCGCCTATCCTTTGAACCAGATCAACCACATCGGAATGAACCCTTAGCTGCTCAGCATTTAGTATTTCGTTGGAGCAACACCAAAGGTTGTTGTTGACTTAATTGGTGTTTTTAAAGCACCGATGAAACGCTTGGCCCCAATTAGTTTTAGAAATTTTTAAGCTTCAGGAAAATAACGTTGGGTGTTTTCAGATGTGCCTTCTTGATGGTTTGAAATTCCAGCGTGAAAGCTATATAAGAGAAACAACATTAAAAAAATGGGGTGGAAGTAAATTCGGATCATTTTCCCATGCAACACTAGTGATCCATCTACAAGTTAAGAGCCTCAGGTTATCTTTGTTATAAGGCTGACCATTTTCCCACGCTCCACTAACGAAAACAAATCGATGCTTTCACGCTTTATCAGCTTCTAGCAAGTCATTTACTATCATCTTCCAATTTTCCAAGGAAGAATTGAAAATGGTAACTTGAGGTATTTTGAAAGCCCAATGACAGCTAGGTACTCCTCCATAGACATCGACACTTCATCTAGGCAAGAAACCATTATACACGATATCAGTGTATACCAGGCATTAAGTGTAAGTTGGGTCCGAAAAATTCCCAAGATCTCGAAGCACCTCACAATGCCGGGGTCAAGAGGAGGCCTTTGACCCCAATTAAACAGGTCGGTAAAAGATACTACCTCCCTTTGTCGTAAAGATAAGGGTGTCTCTCCAGGCGTCGGGAAACGAACGTTTACACAATCAGGGATTACCCATATAACTTGGAGCCCGGGTTGCTAATCTGGACTATAATACAAATATTTTCCATTATCGAAGGAGATAATGTGGTCTCCAGGTAAGCAACGATGATAACCGGTAGTTATTGCATCAATTTCAGGTGGAAGGAGTTCTTTGGTGACCGCAGAATAGCAACGCCAGTTTCGAGGGTGGCCACCCCTTTACCTTCACGTTGGGAAATTTTATCTTTAATAGATTATGTACACTTGGTGGCCTTAATATGAGAAAATTGAATATGTGAGGGTTCAACAGAGGTCCGATCGATTTGCTGCTGATTCACAAACCCTTGAGCAATATCAGGGTCGGTCGATTTCTCAGGCAGATTACAGCAGACATTTTTCCTAGCTACACCACCAGCTTTTTCTTGAGCTCATTTAAGAGGACACCCATCCCGCGCAGTTTTCATTTTAGGATCGTCATCCTTAAAAGCTTTTATGGAAGATTTTGTCGGCTCTTTACGAGATTTGGTGATGGTTTCTTTAGAAGATATTGTCGAAGGGAGATCATCATTAAACTTTTTCTTTCTCTTTCTGTCTTTCGAAGGGATGGGTTCGGGAGCAGGCAGCGGTTCTGAGCATTTCTTGAACAGAAAAAACTGGAACTACTACTAACACGAGCACGGTAAGGGTTTGTATCCTTTTGGAAGCAGTTGCTTCGAGCCTCTGCCGCTCAACGTCTCTTTGGACTACGCATCTAACTGTAGTCGTGGTGTTATGACCAATCCTGTAACAAAAAATGGTAGGGTTTAGTTGGACCATCTCAGGAGACGATGAGGAAGCGCTAGAAACCCCCATAACCAGAAATTTGGGATTGGGTTCTTAACAAAATTAGTTAGGATTACCGAAGGCAGTGGTCAGACAGTTGGAAGACTAGGAACATCTTTTTTAGAGGGTGAAATTTTGGCACGAGAAGGGCTCACCTCGAACTTTGGTTCAGATGTCGGGTTTCGTAAAGTTGGGAAATCGAGTAGGGTCAAGCTCACTGGAACGGCCGACGTATTATCAATCAGGCCAGCTACCTTATATTTGGCACCTCTCTCAGATATGCTAAGATAATCGATGGCACCAAAGATTGGTTTCAAGGTAGGTTCAGTCTCTTTCTTCTTGGAAGCAAGTTTTTTCATAAACAAGGAAACAAGCTATAACTTCTCTCTCTCAAAAGGCCATGAAGATAATAAAGCTTTCTCTCTCTAAAAATGTGTTCGGAAGAAAAGTGAAGAAATAAAGGTATTTATAGGAGAATGGCGTCTTTAACGGTTTCCCCATGGAAAAGTGTAATCGAAAAGGGGCATCGGGAACGTCAAGAGTCGCGTTGGTTAATATCACGAGTAGATCTTACCAAATGGATGAGAGACACATGTCAAAATCTAACATGTTTTGCAGGGCTAGAAGGCTAGCATCATAATTAAAAGCCTCGGGTAGTCCAAGAAGCGAAACCTTGGCTAGGAAGCGATCTAGAGGTGGGCGACACGTGTATACTGATAAGAGTATTAAACCTTAATTTGGAAATTGGGCTTAGTGCAACCAATTTGCCAAGTGCAAGGCCCATCAAGAATGTGGCCCCAAAATGTTACCCTTCTAGAAAGAGATAAAATCAGTCGATCAAAGACCGACCACATTGATGACATGAAACTAACAAATATAATATAACCCGACCTCGTGATCGGTATTTGAAGATTGAACTCAAGTGAAATAACCACCAGGAATTTTTAATCCTATCACAAGGTAATCTTAATTCATTCTTTCATCAAGACTGGGGGCTACTAATAAGGACAAAAAATATCTAGGCCATCCTGGACCGGCGTATAAATATTTGTATTTGTATTATCAAAACTAGGAATAATATGTACTTAATGTGTAATATGAGAAGTATGGGTGTAAATAGGAAAAAGGTAATCTAGAGGGACCACTTGTGTAAAATGGATCCCACTACTGTCACTATATAAATAAAGTACCCTTTTTAGGGAAAGTACGTTTTGAGTGAAACGAAGCATACATGCTTCTAATCAAAGTCTAGTAGTGAAATGAATTTAGATGAGCGCAACTTCGTTTCTCTTCAATCAAATCAAGGGCTAGACGTCGATCCTTCACATTGCTACCCTCCTCATAATTAATGATTCTAAATGATGGAAACATTTTTTTGTAGGTGTTACCGCATCCATACCGTATACTAAATCGTAAGGTGATTCTTGAGTAGCAATTCATGGTGAGGTTCGGTATGCCAAAAGTACTTATTGTAAATAGTTTGGCCATTTTCCGGCCTTTCTTTCTAGGTTTTTTTGAGACCATTGATAATTGTCCTATTTGTCACCTCAACCTGACCATTAGCCTATGGATAGAAAGGTGTTGAAAAACATTACTGAATTCTCTGAGACAAACAGAACTCTCTCATTTCTTTGTTGTCAAATTAGGGACCATTATCCATGGTTAACTTCTTTGGGGTTTCATATCGACAACAAATATTTGACCAAATAAACTTTACTACAGCTTTGGCCTTGGTCCCGGGAAAATGTTTAACTTCTACCCACTTGGAAAAATAGTCCACAATAACTATTATAGTTTGCCTTCCTGTGGTTGCCATTGGTAGCAGACCTACCAAGTCTATCCCCCATCTATCGAACGATAACCTCTCTGAAATAGACTTTAGCGGCGCGGCTGGGATGTGAGCTGACCCCTTGAGATTAGTGATTTAAACCCACAATGAGCCGACCCCTCTCCAACATGAAGTTTGAATAAAATAATTTGTGATTCAACCTGTCCTAAACATCTTAATAGTGGTGTGCTCATAGATTTCTTGTAAAGCAAGTCCCCCATTATTACGAACCCTCGAGCCTTATTTCTTACTTTCTTTGCTACCATTTTTTCTTCATGCAAAATTCCACTTGCCAAGTAATTTCGAATATCATTCCTGCAATCTGTGCCACTAACTGTTGAAATTTGACAAGCTATTTCAGGCTGGTTTTCCAAATCTACTCGCTTGATGATCGACGAGCATTCTTGCATTAAAACCCACGGGTAGTCACCAACATATGTCATGGTTGCCAATGAATTAGCTACTGCGTTTTCCGTACGCCGGACGTGCTCATAAGTAATATTTTCAAAGACAGATGTTAAAACTCTTACTGTCGCTAGATATTGAATCAATTTCTCTTTTCTTGCTTCAGAATACCCGGTGGCGTGATTAATAAGTAATCGAGAGTCGTTTATTAATCAAACATTTATTACGCCACAGATTTGTGCCAATCTCAATCCTGTTATAGCCGCTTTATACTCAACTTCATTATCGACGCTTTAAAACTGAAATGAATTGCTTGGTACATTGCTATACCTGATGGTGTAGTAATTTGAACATAGGCTCCACACCTAGTAATATTGGATCGACCATAGGTCCGGACCGTCCACTCATTTGGCTCCTTCCCTTTTAGACCTCCATGTCTTCTAGTCGGGTGGAATGGAACTCTACTAGAAAATATGTTAAAGCTTGGCCCTTTATTGATGTTCTTAGTTTAAAATCGATGTCAAAATCGCCCATATCAGCCGACCATTTAGACACGCGTCCTAAAATATTCGGCATTTGTAATACATTTTTAATGGAAAAGCCGTTCTGACCATAATATGATGACCCTCGAAGTATGGTCGCATTTTCCTAGCCGTTGTCACCAGCGCCAAGGCAAGTTTCTCCAATTTCAAATAATTTTTTTAGCATCCAATAAACTCTTACTCACATGATAGACTTGTTTGGGTATTCGATTCGCTTCTCGTACTAATGCCGCACTAACCACATAATCGGATACTACAATATACAAGAATAAAGTTTATCCAGGATTAGGTTTGGTTAATAATATCGGAGAAGAAATATAGTTTTTGATGCTGAGGAAGGCCTCGGTACAAACAGGTGTCCAACTGAATGCTTTAGCATTTCTCAATACCTGAAAAAACGATGCTCACTTGTCAGAATACCTGGATATAAACCTGTTTAATGCTGCTATGTGTCCTGTGAAAATTTGGACTTCTTTCACATTCCTTGGTGGTTCCATACTACACAACGCATTTAACTGCACATGATCTGCTTCGATCCCCTTTTCGTTGATCATAACACCAAAAATGTGTCCACATCAGACACCAAATGAGTATTTCTGTGGATTCAGTTTTAGATTTATTCTTTTCAAATTGTCAAACATCTTTTCAAAGTTTGCAAAATGGTCTTCATCAATACATTTTTTTACTACCATATCATATATATAAACCTCAACGTTTCACCCGATCTGTTCTTTGAACGTCTAATTTACAAGCATTGGGTAAGTGACGCCGACATTTTTCAAACCGAAGGGCATGACCTTATAACAGTAAAGACCTTTTCTAGTTATGAAAGTTGTGCTTTCTTGATCCCTTATATTTTATCTGATTATAGCCTGCGTAAGCGTCCATGAAAGAGAACAACTTATTTCCCGATGTTGAATCAACCAACTGATCAATCATTGGCATTGGGAAATGATCTTTAGAACACACTCGGTTAAGGTCTGTAAAATTCACGCACATCCTACACTTTCTATTTTTTTTACTAAGACCGGGTTTACTGTCCACTATGGATACTGGGATTCCCTGACGTGCCCCAACTTTGTCAACTTTTCTACTTCTGAAATGATGACCTCTGCATTTTCTTGAGAAAAAGATCTTCGCCTTTGAGTTATAGGTCGGACTTTCGAGCGCACTAGAAAAACTATGGTAAATTATGATATCGGGGACTCTTGTCACATCCTCTGAACACCAAGCAAATAGATGTAATCTATCTTTAAGGAAAGAAATTAATCTCTCCAAAAAATCACTAGACAAATTAATCTTTATCTTTAAAACTTTTCCATTAGCAAATTTGAAACTTTCACATTTTTCGTCAGTCAAAAGCAACTCGGGGGTCTCCCTATGATCATCTACTGGTTCTAATCCTGAGGTCGACCATATTAATTGTTAATATTTAGCTTGAACCATTTCCTTATCAGCTTTGGTTACCAAGGCTGCTCGATAACATTCTCTTGTTGCTTTATGACTGCTCTGGACAACGCCGACGTATCACATATCACGTACTTCACACACTGATGCACCGTAGACGTTACCGCATGTATCCTTGATAACCAAGATCGACCAAGAATTTGTTATGAGAGGCCGACGAATCTACAACCACAAAAAGTATTGTTACTTTTTTTTAAAGGACAGTTGTTTTAGCTATCCGCCAGAGAAAAAAAAAGTGAAAATTTTCGGTTTTCGGATCTGGTGTGTGCAACCACAATCAACAGACCTGATCGAGAGGTAAACGGGGTCGATTGTTTCTGAATTTTGGACAGTGGGTTCGAGACATCTAATTCTTCAATCTGACCGGTTGGATTATGAGTCGGTACTACCGTTCGGGAGAAATCGCTACTGGAACAGTGCAGATTTTTGTTGGTAAAATCATAGATTCAATTTTAATTTTGATTTTGATTGGAAATTAGATTTGAATCTGTATTTAGTATTGGATTTAGATTTGGTATTTGAATTTGGCATTGAGATTTCATTTGGATTTCATTTGGGTATTTGGCGTTGAGATTTCTTTTGGATTTTGTTTGGTGTTTAGATTTTGTTTGACTTTTGGACTTTGTCTGACGTTTGCTTAGATTGACGTTTGTCGTTTTGATTCGTTTTGGTGTTTAGATTTCGTTCATCGTTTGGATTTAGATTTGGTATAGATTTAGTTTGGTTTCGTTTGGACTTGTTTGGATTTGTTTGGATTTGTTTGGCTTTGTTTTGGCTTTGTTTGGATTCGTTTGGATTCGTTTGGTGTTTAGATTTTGTTTGGATTAGTTTGGAGTTTGGAGTTTGAAGTTTGGAGTTTGAAGTTTGAAGTTTGAAAATTGAAGCTTGAAGATTGTAGTTTGAAGATTGGAGATTGGAGTTCGATTTTTGGGTTTTGACGTTTTGATTTGGATTTTGGCGTTCTGTTTTGATTTTGGCTTTCGATTATGGTTTTGAAGTTTTGTGTTTTGTTTTTGTTGCAATTTTGGTTTTTATATTGCGTAACAAACTCCCAATGCAAGAATAAGCATTTCGAGTTTGAGAGTCTGTTAGAGGTATAAGGTTTATGTCCAATAGCACATATAGTTTATCTATAAATAATAGCTTTATACTATATCTAATACACACTTTCTAATAAACAAAAACCCTAGCCGTTTATTGATGGCTACTTCTCTTTTCTCTCTCTTTGTTTGTTAACATAAACTGCACAACCCTAAATTACAAAACCATAAATAGAAACTTAAATCATAAAATAAAATGTACTATAAATTGGTAGAAATCTGCCTAAGAATAGAATTGATAAAAGTAATGACTTATGATTTGAAACTAACATTAAAAAAAAATAATAGAATTGATAAAAGTAATGACTTATGATTTGAAACTAACATAAAAAAGAAAATCGATTTTTTTTTTTTAATTTATTGGTGGATGAGTTAAAGATACAAGATAATATCTTTATCCGATTCCTGAATGTATTAGTAAGTAAAAGATGAAAAAAATTCCCCAGCCGGGGTTCGAACCCGGAATTTTTCTAAAGAAAATTTGCCAGTGTGCTACTGGAGATTATTTGTTTAGATTTACACAATACTACTATTGAAAAATATATGGCTCAATTTAGAAATAGAAAGTTATCGAAAGCGAATAGGAGAGTTGTGGGTGATTTGTTGTTGCCATAATCGATTGCTTTCTTTATTTTTGGGCCTTTTTCTTCCTTAGTTTAACCCTTCATTAATATTTTATATCTATCACTCAGACCTTCAAACACCTTTTGAATATTTCAGCAGCATAAGGTAGTTTGGTCTTTACCTCTTGAGAAGAAGAGCAAAATTTGGTTTTATATGGGCTAAAAGAATCTGTCTTATAATATAAAAACTTTCGTTTTTCCTAAAATTAAAAACAACGATTTTTAGACCCATAAAATTAAAATTGAAGTGGTATTATGACAAATAGTGTTTAAATTATTAACATAAAAAATATAAAAATACTTAAGAACCAAGAATAAGTCAAAACCGATACTCTAAAAGAAAAAGGAGATATTTACCAAGCGAAGCTAATATCGAATTCGGAGCAACTCAAACGGTCATATATCACTAAAACGTTATTATCATTATACGACAAATAAAAATATCTAGACATGAAAGAAAAAGATCTAAAAGCTACAATTATTTAAGGGATGAAAATCCATACTGGATTTTTTTAAAGAGTATGAACCTATTGAAATAAATCTTTTCATGAATTGGAGGATTGAAGATGAATCAGATGATGAATTTGAGGATTCATCCGACTTTGGCATTTGTTGTGTAAAAGGGTTTGATCTGTCAAACTTAAAATCTTTAAAAGACGAATACACGGTGGAAGAAATATTAAGTCATGAATGTTGGTGAAATGAAGAAGATTCTGACTCGTGAATGTTTTTAATCTGTGTCTTGACCAATCTGTTTGTGTGTTGTTTTGTCTTTATGTTTGGTTGGTTTTCTTACATCTCTATGAAAAATATTAAGTTTTATGGATTGTAACCATTTTTTGGATGTGTATGTTATTGTTTCACAAGATTTTAAATGATATTTTACATTTGTTCTTAATGATATTCTATATTTTTTTAGTATTTCTAAATATTGATCAAGTTTACACTGATAAGGAAATATAATATTGAGGTTCAAAATGTAATAAATAAGACTTTGTGTGATAAGTTGTACAATTGTGGGGGAGATTTAGACTTTTATGTAAACGTAAAATGCTATAATGCATAAGACCATTTATGTAAGAAACTCTGTTGAACTTAAGTCACTGCGCTATATATAACGGTCAGGGATGATATGAAAGGGATTCTGACTTTTGATTGAACTGATTTCTACTTCTTGATTTTCTCTCTAAAAGTTAATTTTCACCACTTCTCTCTAAGAATCAGATTTGTTCCACATCAAATTAACGACTCTGCTGTGGACCGATTTTAATTGGTTACTTGATTTTCGTGATAAAAAACCATAAACGATTTCTTTTCTTGTTACGTTTTGGTTGTTCTTGTTCAATTATTCGAAGTTATTTTGATTGAAAATAGAGCCAATAGATGAAAACTATAATCTCGGAAGGCAGTTGAAACACTCAAGCTTGATCTGCAAGGAAGGAAAAGTAAGAAAGATGAATCAGTTCAGCCGAACAGACTCAGTCAGATATTAAAATGAAAATGAACCAACTGTTAGATAAAATCAGAACCCTGAATAAAAAATACGATCAAAGAGAGCAGGATATTCAATCAGCTATGTTGAAATCTGAGGTGAGACAGATGCTAACAGCCAGTCTGATCGTTCTTGCACAGCTCATCAGGTTCGAAGTGAACAAAAAAAACACGTTTTGAATCTAACAAAGAGCGTTATACTTCGCAAAAAGAGAAAAGGATAAGCAAAAATATGTTACGTCCAGTGACGATGAGTTAAATAGTTCAAGATCTGAGTGCAAGAAGTACCAGGGGTTTTCGTAAGAGGAAAAAGGTCGGCCTCGAAAATCACGAAAAGAATACAAGACAATAAATGAGAATGTACCACGTTGTTTGAGGAAGGCAGAAAGATGTGAAGGGAACACATTGAATCAGTATACATGAATGGATGATCAAAACTTGTATGATGTTATTAGAACTGGAAATGATAATCAGTATGTACAAGGAGTCGACTGGAGAAATTCTCCATTGACAACTAAGATAAGGTCCATATTTATCTGAAACGGTTTAATATCTCGAAGTTCGAAAACTTTGATGGGATGCAAGATCCTAATTACCACATCGAACATTTCAAAAATTACATGATGAATTTCAAGGACGATGATAGGTTTGTGTGCAGAGCTTTCTCTCAAATGTTCAAAGGATTAACTTTGAAGTGGTACAACAAGATTCTAAAGGGGTCCATTTCCAATTTCAGAGATTTTTATACAACTTTTCGAAGATAATTTGTCGGAAGTAAAAAAATATGGGCAAATCGAGATACAATAATATAATGTAAACAAATAGTAGAAGAGAAGCTGAAGGACTACACTAAGTGATTTGTGTTAACCAAAGCTGGTTTGGATAATTGTGAGGAGTTGTTAGCAATGGAAGCATTTCAAAAAGGATTGTTACCATGAGATCTAGCGAATGCAACGACCAAACGAAGAGCTTTGACTCTTGGAGCATTGATGGCTCAAGTGAATGATCAAATTAAGGTTAAAGAGTCGACCAGAGTTCGAAGAGTGGTCGGGACTAGTCAAAAGAGTTCAGGTCAGGTGCCAAACAATCGAGGGCGGTCTTCAAACTTAGCCCAATTAACGCGTCCGAGAAAAAACAATTATTTTCTACCTCGAATTGGAGGGTATTCACAGGGTATCAGTTTCAGAGACCAAAGCCCAATCAATGGATAAGGCCAGAGTACTATGCTGATTTAACTGAAAATTTTGATGCAATCTATGACAAGGCAAAGGGATATGTGAGTTTTACAAATCACGCTCCAATAAATAGACCAAGAGAAGAGCGTAACAACATATTTTGTAAATTTGACAACGACATCGGACATGATACGGCAGACTGTATTGCTTTGAAAAAAAGGGTGCAAACTCCGATTGAAAATGGTTGTTAGCCTTTGTTAAAGGGCAGAGTAATGTATCCAAGGCTTCTGTTGCACCGACTTCACATGTGACAAATCCAAATTCACAGGCAGAAAATTTAATGATTCTAGATTTTAAGATTGATAATTTCGACGCTGCATCCGAATATTTAGATACAAATCCGGAATGACTGATTTAGATGGTAGTGGATGAGCTAGTAAAACAAGGCCGACTTTGAAGTCTATGTGAGTACTTTGAGTCTTTGGAAATATTCTGAGGAGACACCATGACTAGAAATACCGATAGTTCTAGAAAAAGGCATGTAGTGAGCTTAGCTACTCAAATAGAAGGAGGGATGCCTACTCATTTGTATGGTAAGAGAGATGTTATGATTCGACGCGTGCTAATAGATAAATGGAGCTTTACAAATGCTCTTTTCAAATTAACATATGATATGATGCATAATTATCCTCGGATTTCCTAATCAGATCGTACTATAATTGGATTCACATGACTGACAACTCAGGTAGTTAGGAAATTTGAGGGAGATGTGTGCTTGGGATATGGACCTTTTAGAAAGAAGGTTTAGGTTTTATTCATGGTGGTAGATTGTTCGACCAGCTATAATGCTATTTTTGGGAGATTCTGGCTTTCCAAGTTATATGCAGTTGTATCTATAGTCCACCAGTGCTTGAAGTAGGTCATTAGAGATCACGTGGGGGTCGTCCGAAGTGATAAAAAGGTTGTTAGAGAATGTTATGACATAGCTCTTCGACTTGGAGGGTCAAAAAGTGGCAATAAAATGGTTGAATAACAATCAGAGGGGTTTAACTCGGATGTCGATGAAAGGGTTGATGATCCGAGGGAAACCCCGGGTTCTTTAACAGTAAGTGAAATTATAGAATAGTATGCTTTTCTTGATGGAGAAATACTTCGAATATGAACCTTATTGACCCCAACTTTATGTCAGGAGTTGTTGCAATTTTTGTTTCACAATTTGGATGTTTTCGCTTGGAAAACATAAGATGTGGTAGGATTTCCAATTGAGGTGATATGTCATAGTCTAACAATTTATCCGAAGGTTAAACGTGTTATACAAAAAAGATGTGCTTTCTCTTTTGAGAAATAAGAGGCTATTATTGCTGAGGTGGATCATTTTTTAAGGGTAAGACATATAAGGGAGTCACAATATCCCTTATGGACAGCAAACCCAGTGGTGGTTAAAAAGAAGAATGGGAAATTGAGGATGTGCATTGACTTTGCAGATCTAAATTGTGCTTGTCCTAAAGATCCATTTCCAATTCCTCGAATAGACCAATTGATTGATTCCACTTCAGGAAATAAAATTTTGTCTTTTATGGATGCCTTTGCAGGGTACCACCTTCATCACAGACCAAGGCTTGCATTATTATAGGGTTATGCCCTTTAGATTAAAAAAATATTGGAGAAACATATCAGAAGTTAATGAACAAAGCCTTCGCTTCTCAAATCGGAAGAAACATAGAGGTGTATATTGATGACATGTTGTTCAAGAGTATAGCAGATGGAGCATATTTAGAGGATTTAGATGAGACTTTTTTTAATTGAAAAGCTATCAGATTGAAGTTAAATCCTGATAATTTTACTTTTGAAGTTCGATCAAGAAAATTCTTGGGATGTATCATTAATAAAAAGGGGATAGAAGCTGATCCAGAACAGCTAAAGGTTTTGGTATTAATGGCATCACCTCAAACTATCAAAGAAGTGCAGATTTTAACAGGATGGTTAGCTGCTCTTAACAGATTCATTTATAGATTTTCCATTTTTTTCCAACTATGACAAAGACTAAATAAATTTGAGTGGACCTCATAATGTGAAGCAGCATTTTCAAGCATTAAGGAATTATTGTCATCACCAGAAATACTGTCCAAGCCTCGAATTGGAGAAAAAATCTTCTTGTATATTGCAGCATTGAATTTCACAGTAAGTGTTATGTTGATAAGTGAATATTTGGGAATTCTGAAGCTAGTGTATTATGTTAGCAAGTGTTTAGTGGCAACAGAGAAAATGTATTTGAAGCTAAAATAAATTGGCTTTAGATTTAGTGGTGGCTTCCAGGATGATGCGCCCCTATTTTCAAGCTCACACTGTAGAGATTCAGACTTAGTTCCTGCTGAAAAATGTTTTACAGTCCCTCGATATTTCTGGGAGGATGAACAAATGGTCAGTGGAGCTGGGAGACTTTGATATCAATTTTTATCCTCGGATGTCTATCAAGGCCCAAAGATTAGCTAATTTTCTTGTTGAGTTCCATTCAAGTAGATCAGACTAAGAGATAAATAAGGAGGTCTTCCCAAACAATTCGATATGGATAGTTCGAATTGATTGAGGTTCTAGAATTTTAGGATGCTGCAGGAGTTTAACTGATTACTCCATCTGGGGAGACAATGTTTCAATCCATTAAATTTGGTTTTCATGCATCAAATAATGAAGCTGAATATGAAGCTGCATTAGATGGTTTAAGACTTTCGAGCAATTTTGGGGAAATTTCAGTTCATTTAGAAATAGATTCCCAATTAGTAGCGAATCAGGGGGCCGGGTTTCTGAAGCTAAAAATGATCACTTAATTATGTACCTTCGAGAGCTTCGAAATTTGACTCTTCTGTTTGATCACATTACTATAGCGCATATTAGCCGAGGAGACAACACAATTGTTGATTCTTTGGCAACCATAGCTTACACAGAAGAATATCCTTGGATTTTTTTACAGGACAGTCCTTCAATTCTAACCCGATCAGAACAGTGTAAATATGCAGAAGAATGTTTTATCACACCAGATATAATATGAAGTGATTGGATGACTGATATCATGAACTTCTTGTTAAAAGGAATGTTGCCTCAAGATGTGTGATTGGTTAATAGGTTGAAGGGTAAAACACATGGTTATATTGTGTTAAATGGATATTTTTTACAAGAAATCATTGAGTAGAACATTACTGCGTTGCTTGAATAAACAAAAGTCACAAGAAATTTGTCAAAACTACATGATGGGGAAGGTTCAACACATTGTGAGTTCAAGGCATTGACACGTCAGGTTTTGTTGGCAGGGTATTATTGGCCTTCGAGTATGAACGATGCTAAGAGTTTAGTTCGAGACTATGAAACTTGTCAATGATTCGCCAATTCTATTCGCAAACATGCAGTTCCGCTCATGTCTATTACCGAAGCCGTCCCTTTCGACAGATGGGGAATATATTTAGTGGGACCATTTTCTATGCCTTATGGAGGACGCCAAATGATTATTGTGGCGGTGGACTATTTTTTGAAGTGGGCGGAGGTTGAACCATTGTCTGGAACAAAATCTAAGGATGTTATTAAGTTCATTGTGAACAATATTTGTTGGCGCTTTGGGATACCTCAGAAAATTACCATTGATAACGATCCTTGGTTTATGCTCTGAGGGGAATAACACAATGTTTTTCTACACCTTTTCATCCCCAAGATAATAGACAGGTGGAGGTGATGAATAGATCAATTTTAGAAGGTCTAAAGAATAATTTGATAGGGGTTGTAGGAAAATGGCCTAACTATTTACAAGAGGTGTTATGGGCTTATCGAACAACTCCTAGAGAGGCTACTACAGAAACTTCTTTTTCCCTTGTGTATGGTATGGATGCTATTAGTCTTGTAGAATCTACGTTACCTTCTTATAGAATACTTTAGTATTCCAAAGACCTGATGCTAGCCTATTAAAATTTTGGATTCCGATTTTAGCATGTTGACTTGATGTTAGCCTATTTTCACATGTTGACTTGATGTTAGCCTATTAAAAGTCTGGATTTCGATTAACAGAACACTAGCAATCATTGTTAATAGCAAAAAGCAACCTAGAGAAGATGAGTCAACTTTATTTTCCAAAACTTAGAGTAATAAAAATAATAATGAAGTTAGGAATAACCTGCTAAAAGAAGGTTAGTAACATAGTGCAAATTATATAGATTTATCAATTGTAGTATATAATTTTGAATATTTAGGTCTAAAAAAGATGTTAATGGGTTAGTTTTCCAATCTTATATAACCAACATCAAGACTTTCAAGTATTACGATAGCTCTTAGTGGAGCTGTGGCTTGAACTAGTGAAAAATCACAGTTTGTTTTGCACTTTATTGTTTATCTCGCAACTCAATCGGCTGCATAATTTTGTTCTTTATATATATGTTTAAGAGTTCTTGATGAAGTTATTATGTTTCTGTAACAATTTTTCATAGGTTTTGGATACTAGGGAGCCTTACCATTGCTTAGAATTTCAAAAAAAATTAGAGAATCTATTTTAAATCTAAGAGCTTAAATTATAGTTCTTTACTTAGAAGGAGACCATCTAATAGAGCCCTAGATCCAGCTATAAATAGAGATTGTTTACCATACAATTTCCCAATAGAATTTAGCATTTCACCTTTATTATTTCTAGCTATAATACCTCTACTTGATTCACCATTATATAAGCAAGCTCCGTCACTGTTAAGTTTCAATCTATTATGTAATGGAGTATTCCAGTTGACTGATATAGTTATACCAGTGTTAGAGAGATGATGTGAGCAATCTATATTATAGGTTATTTTTAAGTCGCATGGCCATAATTTTATTTTTATTAGATTAGAGCAATCTAGTTTTAAAAGAATATATAATATTTTGACTACTATGTTATTGGTAATTATGTTTTGGTCATTGAATTTTAAGTTATTCCTACCTAACCATATAGACCAACAGATTATTGATGGTAAGATAGTTCTAATATGTATAGTTTTATTAGTTGAGAGAAACCAACAACTAATAATGTGACGAAGAGTCATACGATTTCCTATTAGGATACCAAATAAGCTTCTAAATTATTCACATACTTCCCATGATAAGTTACACGTGACAAAAAGGTGATTTATGGCTTCAATGTTATTGCAACATTGATATTTAGAATCTAAACTGAAAATTTTCTTTTATAAGACTGTATCTAGTGGAATTAGACATTTGAGTAATCTTCATAGAGGGAATGAACACTTTTTTGGAGTTATGTTATTCCATATTTTTTTATACGATTGAATGTGTCCCATTATCTCTAATGTTATTCCAAGTGTTTTTATAGTAAAACAACCATTAAGAGAGGCTTTCCATATGATAATGTCATATTTGGCTTCATGTAATGTGATTTTCAATATTCTTTCTATATCAGATGTTAAAATTTCTCCTTGAGTTTGGCAAGATTTCAAGAAACATTTTCCAAATACTCAAGTATTTTCCCTATATTATACCAATTATTATTTTTTATTGTTTGAAAGAATGATTAAAGGTTGAGTATGGCTCAATCTTTCAAGCCAAAAGTCAATATTTCATTTTTTTACATTCCAAAATATTAAAATTTTAGTTTTTTTTATATATATTGAGTAGTATTTTCCAAGTTTTTGAATTAGTTGCTTTGATGTGAGTTCTTAAATGATGCTTTGATGGATGGTAGATTGGATGCACAATTTTAGATCAGAGTGACTTATAATTTCTAAAATTAAGCCAAAATTTACAATAAAATAAGTTTTGGATATCCTTTATCTTTCTTAAGTTGAGACCTTCCTCCTTGAAGGTTTCAAAACAGAAGACCATTTGGATCATATAATAGTTTTATTGTTTTCTTTTGATACTCATAATAACTTGTTTAATAACTTATTTATTCTATTTATAACTATTTTGGAAAATATAACTTTGCACATATTATATTGGAATAACTAGTAGAATTGATTAAATCAAAATCAGTCTACCGCCAAAAGATAATGATTTGGTGTTCCAATCTAGTATTTTATTCTTTATTTTGTAACCAGTTCATCAAAGTAACACAGTTTGTTACTTGGATGAATTTTAATGCCAATATATTTATAAGAAAGATAACTGTGTTTAAAACCAGTTATTGACTCAATGGATATAATCCCGTTTCCAAGCATTTTTAGAGGAAATGAAGGTTGTTTGTGCTTGTTTATTAATTATCCAGAAATAATTTTGTAGTCGTCAAGGAGCTTACATTATTTTTTAATATTGTTTAAGGAAACATGCGTGAAGATGATGAGATCATCCGTGAATGCTAGACAAGAAATGTTGATTGGACTTCTTGAGTGATACCACATTAAGTGTTGTCTTGAAATAACTTATTGAGGTAATTAAGAACTACGATAAATAATTTGTATTCCGGTCTCCCAATTTGAGCCAACTCTCTCTCAATTTTGTTTGAAAAATGATTCATTAGCTATGTTGAGAAAGATATGAAGGAGAAAGTCTCGATATCTGTCGAGACAGATATGAGGTTTAAAGGGTCTTGAGCTAGATGAGACTAACCGTTGAAAATAACAGTTTAGGCATTGGTCACACAAGAGCTGTTATCACTAAATTCCCGTTGTTTTATACCGCAAAGGATATATTGAAGTCGAATGAAGTTTTTTTAAAACAAGAAATATTCCTTGACAAATATCGGAAGGTTTTAGAAAGTGGAGAAAATATCATTGTAATTTGGGTGAGATTGCCACATATTAAAAAATCTGAAGGGCTTTTTGATACATGAATGATATGTGCCAAAATTTAAAGGAATAATGTTTTAATTCGATGTGAAAAAGAAGGAAAATGAGGAAAATACATTGGAAATGACTCATCAAAATCATTGTTGACTAAGATACAGTCAAAATTATATGATATATGGTGAAAAGGTTATTATTTTCCAAGTGAATTCGAAATCAGAGGAACAAAGGTCGCTGGGCTCACATTGATAACGTTAAACGTTAAAACCGTCAATAACAAAGTTTTTATGATCGGTGGAACCGATGCGTCGCTCCGATTTACAAATAGCGTTGAAATCCTCGAGAACTACCCACAAAGATCCTTGATCTGAAGCTGAAATGACTTCTAGATCTGATCAGAGAGGGAGTCGATCAGGTACATTGTTAAAAACGTAGATGACAGTGAGACAAAATAAAAATGGAGAGTTGGAATTTTTAGCTTTACAATGAATGTATTGAAGAGATGTTGGGGGATATAGACGGATATTAGACTTGGATGAATCAGTGGATATAGTAGATTTTGGGTACAATAAAATTTACCTCTCAAACAAAAAAGAGAGGACATATTAGGGATATATGTAACTTCCGGCTCAACTTCGATGAAATTGTTTTTTTTGGTGGAAATCATACCAATGGTCCCTATTTACAACCATCAGTGTTCTTGGTAACTTATTTTTTAGTTCAATTTTGGTTGAATCGTTGAAAAATAGATGATTTGCATTTCAAACAGGCTAAACGAGAATTGCAAATTTATGTTTAAAATCAACCGTGAATCGCGTACTAGAGTAATAACGATTTATAAATCGGGAAGTGCGAAGTGTGGTTCGCAAAATATAGATTATGGTGCGAATCACAAAATAAGAGTTATTCAAAAACATTTTGCGAATAACAAAATGGAAATCACGAACACGAATCACGAAACAAAACTTATTTAATTTTGTAAATGCAAATCGCGAGACAATATTTGTTATATAAAAAAATTACTTGAACGCAAATTTAAAACTAAAAATCACAAAATAAGAGTTAAACGATATACAAATGTGAAACATAGATTTAAATAAACTAGTTAAGGAAAAAAATAACATTAATAGATATAATTTTATTTATATTAAAAAATCGTATTTTCGAATACTGTTTCTGAATATAGTTTTAAAACTACAAATTTAAAAAGAAATTGATAAGAGATTTTTTTCTAATTTTGTTTATAAATTTTAAAAATATATTTTTTGTTTAGAAAATAACTTTTATATCTATCATTAACTAATATTTATTATTTTATAATAAATTATAATTAAATTTCCTCTTTAACTTATATTACCATTTAGGTGACTAATAGAATATTTATTTTAACGGTTTATATCCATTTAGATAAGGTTTATTTTTCAATATTCCTAAAATACATTTTTTTTTCTATCTTTTTCTCATATTGTTTTTTCATTTTTTCTCTAAATTTTAGAAAATCAGGTGTGCTTTCAGTTTCATTCACAACTTAAATATTTATGCTATTTCAAAAAATGATGATTTTGTGCCTTCAGAGATAATATTTGTTGTTAATTCGTTGGCAAAATCTAAATCACTCTCACTTCTTTCTATTCGAATATATTTTACAAATAAATCACCTTTTGATTTCAATTAAATTTTAGTTAATTTAATGTTAGTCTGCATTTTATATGGTTCATGTTCTTGTTGACCATTTTTAAAAATGTACTTCCATATGCATCTTATTATTTTTTAAACACTTTGTTATTATTTATGGTCTTTTAAATGTTCAATGATAGAATTACATAAAAGATTTCGATTCTTTAATTCGATTAATTCACTTTCTATTTTAAACACTTTTTCTTTCGTAATTTTAGCCTTTACATTTAGAATAACATTTTTACTTTTGAAAGTTTTTTATTTGTTAGTTCGTTCAACCTTTAAAACCTATTTTCAAATTTTTTTTTGTCAAATTCCTCTGTTTATTTTCATATTAAGAGTGCAATTTATGCAAAACTATTGGTTTTTGCTGTGTGTAAACAACGAGGCTTCATTTTAAAACGGGACCTGAAATTTTATCAACTAGTGTTATTTAAACAAGAGTTTATTGTAAATAAATTATCTTAGGTTCAATTTTACATAGACAATCTTTTTTGTTTAGGTCATTTAAATATCTTCCATTGTACAAAGTGGATCTATTATAAGTGAAAGCAGTTTCTTTTATAACTTTTTTAATGTCAAAATTAGTGTATTTTTTAATCCAAGTTACAAGAAGCAGACAAACTCAGGACTCGCAAAAGATCCGCAGACAGACTCAAGACCCGTAACAGATCCGCAGACAGACTAAAGATCCGCAAAGAAGCAGACAGCTCCAAAACCGAATGATGTTGAACATGTTACGTGTAAATGAGTTTACAAGTTAAAGAAGGCAGCAAATGGAAGCGCTTCTAGACACAAAGCTCATCTAGTTGCTCGTGGTTTCTCTCAACAACATGGTTTTGATTATGAAGAAACCTTCCGCCCAGTTGCAAAGATGGTAACAATTAATACCATTATTTCTTTGGCAGCAAACAAAGGTTGGTCTCTTTGGCAATTCGATGTAAAGAATGCTTTCCTCTACAGCGAACTAGATCGGGATATATATATGGAACAACCACTTGGTTTTATTTCAGAAGAATTTCCAGAAATATGTCTGCAAACTTAAGAATGCACGCTGCGGTCTCAAACAAGCACCTCGTGCGTGGTATGGTAAGATTGCAGAATACTTCTTATATTGCGGTTATTATCCATATGATTCAGATCCAAGCCTCTTTGTGAAAATTGATGGAAATTTAAATACTATGATCCTTTTGTACGTTGATGATATGATTATTATTGGTAATAATTTAACTGAAATCAAACGGTTGAAATAGGATTTATCTACTCGTTTTAAGATGAAAAACTTTAGAAAAGCTCACTGCTTCCTTGGTTTAGAAGTTGAAGAAGTAGATGGATATTTTATGTCACAAAGAAGTTATGCTACTAAGATTTTAGCCCGGTTTGGTATGAAAAATACAAACTATACAGCCACTCCAATGGATCCAGGTCTAAAATTACACAAGAATGAAGGTGAATTATTAGATGATGCGACTGAGTATACTTAACAGTAACTCGTCCGGATATTACTTTTTTATGTTGGAATAGTATCCCAATTTATGAATCAACCATGTGTTGGTCATATGGTTGCTGCAAAATGAATTCTTCAATATGTGAAAGGAAATTTTGAGTATGGGTTGATGTATCAAAAGAATACAGAGTTCCGTTTACGTGGGTTCGTTGATGCTGATTGGGCAGGCAATGTGAATGACAGACGGTCAACTTCAAGCTACTGCTTCAATATTGGTTCAGCAACTATCTCTTGGTGCAACAAGAAGCAAGACACATTGGCATTATTAACTGCTGAAGCTGAATATGTTGCAGCCACATTAGCTTCACAAGAGTGTATTTGGCTTACAAGACTTCTTGGAGATATCAATCAAGTGCTACATCTTCCTATTTCCATCTTTTGTGACAACAAAAGTTCCATTAAACTTGCTGCAAATCCTGTACTTCATGCACGCACAAAACACATTGATACTCGCCATCACTTTATCCGAGAGAAGGTACTTAATCAAGAAATTGAGTTGAAACCTATACAGACAAATGAACAGGTTGCAGATGGCCTTACTAAGGCTCTCCCCAAATCAAAGTTTGAAGAATTCATAGGAGCCCTCGGTATAGCTGATCGAAAGAATGCACTAAGGAGGAGTGTCGAAATTAGTGCACTCTTTAATCCAAGTTACAAGAAGCAGACAGACTCAGGACCCGCAGACAGACCAAAGACCCGCAAAGGACCCGGAAATAAGCAGATAACTCCAAATCAATTCTCAACTATTAAATGACTTAGTGAAGTAGTGAGAGTTATATTAAGAAGTCTGAAAGTCTCAAATTACTAACAGATGTTTGAATAATATTTTCTATAAGTCCTGAATCTTTTGTTTCCTTTCTTCAAGTAATAAAATCAAACTATCTGTCTATTCAATTTGTTTCATTTAATCATTCTAGGTAATTCACTTGTAGAGGATAAAATACAAAAAATACGGTAATTAGTAGTTTATAAATAACTCAAAGTTTGATGCAGGTAAAGATTCAGGTCCATGAATTGTTTCTTGTTTCTTGTTGTAGGTACAATAGTGTACTGACAAGCTCTCACGGGTTATGATCAAAGTCTCGGGTTTGTATCTTTTTTCGGTGGTTAAATTATTTGTTTTGAATTTTAGCTTGGCATGAAATTTTTATTTTACCTTCCTTATATCATATGGGAGGTAAAATTTTTTTGAATCTCAATTCGGTATGTGAATTTTTATTTTTATTTCCATGTATAACTTTATTATGAATGTCATATTATTTGTTTTAGATTCCAACTTGGTAGGTTAAATTTTTAGTTGGCCTTTTTTGTATTACTTTCTTTTGAGAGGTTAAATTATTTGTTTGGATTTCAACTTGGTAAGTGAAATTTTTATTTTACTTCAATGTATTATTTTCTTATGGGAGGTAAAATTATTTATTATTATTTCAACTTGGCAGGTTAAGTATTTAGTTGATCTTTCTTGTATTATTTTCTTATGGGATGTGAAATTATTTGTTTTGGATTTTAACTTGACATATAATTTTTTTTTTATCTTCCTTGTATTACCTTCTTATGGGATGCCAAATAATTTGTTTTGAATTTTAACTTTGTAGATGAAATTTTTATTTGACCTATCTTGTATTACTTGCTTATGAGAGGTTAAATTATTTATTTTGGATTTTAACTTGTAATTTTATATGTTTATCTTACCTTTATTGTATTATTTTCTTTGGGGAGGTGAAATTATTTGTTTTGGATTTCAACTTAGCATTTGAATTTTTTTTATTTTAAATACCTTGTATTACTTATTTATGGGAGGTTAAGTTATTTGTTTTGGATTTCAACTTGGTAGGTGAAGTTCTATTTTACCTTCCATATTTTTTTTTATGGGAGGTAAAATTATTTATTATTTATTTCAACTTGACCGGTTAAATTTTTAATTGATCTTTCTTGTATTATTTTCTTTTGGGATGTGAAATTATTTGTTTTGAATTTTAATTTGGCATATAATTTTTTTATTTTACGTTTCTTGTATAACTTTCTTATGAGAGGCCAAATAATTTGTTTTGAAGTTTAACTTGGCAGGTTCAATTTTTATTTTACCTTTCTTGTATTACTTGCTTATGAGAGGTTAAATTATTTATTTTGGATTTTAACTTGACATGTTATATTTTTATTTTACCTCTCTCGTATTATCTTCTTATGAGAAGTGAAATTATTTGTTTTGGATTTCAACTTAGCATTTGAAATTTCTATTTTACATACCTTGTATTACTTTTTTATGGAAGGTCAAATTATTTGTTTTCGACTTCAACTTGGTAGGTTATATTTTTAGTCGTTGTCTTTTGATTTGGATTTCATTTTTGTAGATGAAAATTTTATTTTATTTCACGTTCCTGTTGTTTTTTTTATTATGGGTGATAAATTATTTGGTTTTAAATTTCAACTCGGGAGGTGAAATTTTTATGTGACATTTATTTGACCTTTTTTGCAAGTAATTTTTACAACAATTTGAGACGGTATAGCCGTATTATATTGAATTACCAAATGAAAAGGAAAAGTATACATTATTAGTTTACCAATTGCCAATATATATATATATATATATATATATATATGATGTGAGAGATGCCATATGACAAAATGTTGGCATATCATCATTTCAGAGTTTAAACTCAATCTCTGTATGCATTCCAATAATTTCTAATTTTAAGAAAAAAATCACAAGCTTCAAACTTTCACGATTCCTTTGTAACTTCTTACATTGATTTATCAATAAATGCTCTGGTTTTGTGATGTAGCTAAGAATGCAAACAAAATAGTTTGTCAACTTTGGGCTCATATATGGTTTTTAACGTCAAAACTAAGATTAGTAAAATGTGCAGTATGAGCATGAAACTCCTTAACTAATGGTGGTTTTGGAGACATTACTCTAGATGACACCAATGTAAACTTGTAACCAACTATCACAAAACCGTATCGATTCGTTCTACCATCATAAGTAGAATTCCTCTTAAATCGCCAAGGACGTCCTAAAACTAGATGGAAAACGTCCATGTAACTAGGTCACACCATGCAGTGGAAATCTCTTGACGCGCGTCCATGTAACTATCACCATTATGGATCAAGCCACTGTCAACAGTAATGATAGGGATTTAATGACGCACGAAATCTCTTGCGAGGAAATTAAATCTGCACTATTCAGCATTGACAGTAATAAGTCGTCTGGGCCGGATGGATATAACTCTTCCTTCTTTAAATCTTCTTGGAATATAGTTGGACCTGATATTTGTAATGGTGTCCTAGAATTCTTTAATTCGGGATCCTTGGAAAAGTCTTGGAACTCAACTTCCATTGCTCTTATTCCAAAAACCGTATATCCCTCTGTTCCTGGAGACTTTAGACCCATTTCCCTGTGCAATGTTGTCTATAAAACCATCTCCAAAATTCTAGCTAATAGAATTAAGGACTCCTTCCCTTATCTTATCGACCCTTCTCAATCGGCCTTTGTGGCGGGAAGTAATATCTCAGATAACATTCTATTGTCCCAAGAACTATTGCGAGGGTATCATTCCAATGCTGCAGGCAAAAGGATTGCTCTCAAAATAGATATAATGAAAGCTTTTGATAATGTCCATTGGCACCTAGTTCTTGACATCCTGGTGGCAATGCGATTTCCAGAAAAAATGATTACTTGGATAATAAAATGTATCTCCTCCACCTCTTACTCAATTAATATTAATGGAGACTCTTATGGGAATTTTTCTGGGAAAAAGGGTCTGAGACAAGGTGATCGTTTATAACCTTTCCTTTTTGTACTCATTATGCAAGTTCTTTCTGGGTTACTCAAAGAAAAAAGCCAGAATAAAAACTTTAGATTTCACTGGAAGTGCCAAAAGCTTAAAATCATCAATCTCTGCTTCGCAGATGACCTGATGATCTTCAGCCATGGAGACTCCATCTCTCTAAACCTTATAAAAGAGGCCATGGACGAATTCTATAAGCTCTATGGTCTTAAAGTCAACCCTCTAAAAAGTCATATTTTTCTTTCGGGTATTGAGGAGTCTCTTAAGTCTAGTCTATTGCCCATCCTGGGCTTCCCGGAAGGTTCTCTCCTAGTAAAGTATATGGGAGTCCCCCTTATTACGAGTAGACTTACCCACTTGGACTGTCGTCCGTTTCTTCACAAGATCACCAATCGTATTGAGTCTTGGACCTCCAAACTCCTCTCTTATGCAGGACGGCTTCAGTTAATTAAGTCTGTCTTATTTGCTGGTCAGGTCTACTGGTCCTCTATTTTTATTCTCCCCTCTGGAATAATCAAAGAGCTTAGTCAATACCTTAGCCGTTTCCTCTGGTCGGGAACGATCACAGAAATTCATGGGGCAAAAGTATCATGAGACTCTGTAACGTCTCCCATAAAAGAGGGTGGCCTTGGGATCTTGAATCTAAAGATTTGGAATCAGGCGGCCATCCTCAAGCATCTTTGGTCTATTGTGAGTAATACTAATCACTCCATCTGGTGTGAGTGGATAAAAGTGGATTCGTGGATTTGGAGAAAAATTCTTCGTATGCGCCCTTTGGCAAGTAATTTGTACAGGGTGGCTATTGGCAATGGTAAAAATACTTCTTTCTGGTACGATCCTTGGCTTCTTTCAAAGTCCCTGACTTCTCACTATGGAGAAAACATAATATCTGACTCTCGGCTGGGAAAAAATCTTAAGGTATCAGATATCATTCTTAATGGATCCTGGAACTGGCCAGCCGATATCAGACCAGCGAGATCCCGAAGTAGATCTCATCTGCTAGAAATAAGCAACCTCATCGAAACTCTCTCCCCCCCTAACATCGCTTCCATCGATGTTCCTTTCTGGACGGCAAAAGCAGGAAATTATGCGTTCACAATTAAGGACACGTATAATGCAATTCGATCTCCCAACTCCGAAGTAGGTTGGGCCGGGTTAGTATGGCACAAATATAACATTCCTCGCCACTCCTTTATTCTTTGGCTCGCTATTTTAGGCAAGCTTGTAACCAGGGACAAAATTCTCTGTTGGGGACTAAACACCCCCACTGACTGTGTCCTTTGCAATTCTGATACTGGATCTATCTCTCATATACTCTCTGAGTGCAGATACACTCAGAATATTTGGTCCTATGCTAGTTCTAAGCTAAGATTTCCGCTCTCTTCTTCGTACTGGCAATCTTGGGTTATCGAGGCGTCAAAATGGTCCATCTCTCGTGACCATTTTATATGACGTACTTGTTTTGGCGCGGTCACCTACCACGTCTGGAAGGAGCGGAATGCAAGAATTTTTGGTTCCGCTCCAGTCCTGGAGTCTTTAACTTTCCATCGTATTGTAGATGATCTTCGATTCAGATTCCAGGGTACCAAGTTCAGCTGGCCATAATAAAATTTATAATGCTTCATCTACTTACTCCACTTTATTATGCAGGTTTTCTCTCTCCGTGACTTCTAGCAATCCTTCAGTAGATCTGATCAAACCCGAAGTCCGAGCCTCGTTTATGCTACGTGAGCACTCAGTGATCTTATGCTTCCTATGATCTATGTAGTATTTCTTCATCTAACTCTTTTTCAATTAAACTTATGCCCCAGGTCTCTTGTATGAACTATTTCCATTAATTTTAAATTTACTTTCACCAAAAACAAAACTTAAATTGAAAAAGTCAAGCTTTCAAAAGATTATAATGACAATATCGTACGAGCATGTCATTCCAGGCAATAATAGTGGCAAAATCCAAACATAAGCGAGTAACACATTATAAAAAATTTCGGAACCAATACCTGAAATCCCAACTTGGAGAGTAGATCAAATCTAAAATTGTATTTGTATTATAACATAATACCTCAAACTCTATAAAAAAGACTGAACTGGTTCACAAGTTTTTTTTTTGCTGTTTGATTTATCTGGAAGTCGAGACTTATATTATTTTTCATCTCGTAATTGTTTGGTGAATAATAATTGATTGCTGTACATGTTGGTTTGAGTAGATTTTTGGAGTTCTATTAGCGCCCATGGTTACATATGAGGATTTGGAAAAACAGCCTCAACCCGTAACACGTAACACTGCTTTATGAGTGGTGTCAAAAGAAAGGGAAACAGGTTGATATTCAAGTCCCAAAGACAGGGACAGCCACCCTGTCTTTGGATATGCCGAGTTGGTGTCGTCAGGCTCGTCCGAACAAAGAGATATTGCAAAACTGGAAGCTGCCCATGCAGATTTGCTTAGTTGACGGAGTCCATGCCTAAGAATTCAAAAATGATGGCCATTTTTTAAGGCATTGACGATAATACTTCCGAATCGGGAAGTGCGAAACAGAAACTGCATGAGATTTGTTTTAAGAAAAGATGGTCGAAGCCTAGTTACAAGTACGTTGTTTCTTTGTCCTTTTTCAGTATAGTGTTGTGTTTGGAAGACGAGATAGGATTATAAGGTCTATGATAAACTAAATAAGATTTGATCAGATTGGATATGATTCTAATGAGTCCGGTTATTTAGTGATTTCCAGTCTCAAAGTTAGTTTCTCTGATGGACTAGTTTATATTGTCTTTATAAACATAACTAATACTTGTATTTTCACAATCAAACAACATGGGGTGGTGGCGCAGTTGGCTAGCGCGTAGGTCTCATAGCTACTGAGTGATCCTGAGGTCGAGAGTTCGAGCCTCTCTCACCCCATAAAATTTTTCGGTCGGTAATGCTAAGACATCTAGCTTACTGCCAAAATTATTGATCCCAATCTGCTCCCACCACTTATTACTTTTAGTTATCGAGGATTCTGAGTTGTGAATGTATCCTACTTCATCTGCACAATATCCTACTTCATCTGACCAGACTATGGATTTCATATCCTGCAAATGTAAATCCAGTTCGGTAGGACTCAATTTTCCTTGAGCAATCTGCCCAGTAAGCCTCCCACGACCACAAAAACATACAATGTTGGTTATCTCACGTTTGAGTCCCATATTTCATTACCTAATGCTAACGATTGCGTTGAATATCCAAATTTCACCACAATTACCGATACATATGTCATATACAGACATTTTCATCGTTGATGTTTAAACAATGATTTTTTGACGGAACTGTAGTGATTGATTTTTATTTAGACACTAAATTTCGTAGTTGCTACATTCGATATATAATCTAACCAATTACTTGAATTTGGCTTCATAATTATACTTGTATCGCATGATTTCGGCTGTAAAAATGCTACCCTCGTAAAAGTGTACCAAGAGAAGAGATTTGGTCATTATATAGTTTCCACGATCGTTTCTAATATCGTTTCCACGGGATCTATAATATGGATAATCTTTTCTTTTCATGTTTAGACATGCACTCATATTTTAGAATTCATGTGAAAAAACCGAAAAATAAGTAAGAATCGTTTCCTGAGTAAGCATTTTAGTTGAGGAGTTAAGTGGTTTCTATATTTACTAAGATGAGTTTTAGAGTTGACTAGGTTTTTGTGCTACAAAACTATGTTTAGTAAAGATGTTTAGTAAAAATAGTGTTAGTGGCTATAAATTACCGAAAAGACAAGTTTTAGCTTCCATTCATTGACAATTTTGTAAATAATAAAAACACGATTTGCGAGTATTAATAGTCTAAAAATACTTTTTTTATAGCCATTAAATTGTCATATTTATTTAACAAAGTTACGTAACACATAAATTGTTATTTATTTTAATGTAATTGGATCGACTAGTCGACCAATTTAATCATGATACATTATCAAACAAGTCGTAGAGGGCGGAGTGCACGCTTGTTAGATTAGATCATGATTAGCGGGGTCAAGCTGACAAGTCAGCTTGAAAAAAATTTTATTTTGGTTAAATCGGCTATTGTTGCAAGTCAACAGAATTTCGAAATTGAAAATTTGACCGTTTTATTCAAATTTTAAATTTCAGCCGTTTTATTACAAAACCAGTTTAGAGACCTTAACTGCCCTAACTTCCAAATTGTTTTTTGTTGGCCGAATTGATAAATATAGGTTCTGTTGAAAAAGGAGATCATATCAATTATATCCTCTATGTTCAAAATTATATCTCTAATTTTATCCAATTGAAATTTTTGGAGAACCCCAAATATTTTTCAATAATAAATTGTTTACAAGACTTCAGAGATTATCCGGAAACGAAACACTGTTTTTTACATAAATCCAGTAAACTTTAAAACTCATACACCTATAAAACCATTACTAAATCAGAGAACCATTAGTTCTTAGCTCAAAATCTAACATAAAGCTATAAACCACGAAACCGTTGTTTCCATTCAAAAAAAATATATAATCGAAACAAACGATGAATTTATGCATATTAAAACCACAACTAACATGAAAACCTCACTGGAAAGGACTATAGAAGAGGTATAATACTTGTTCTATTTTTACTGATTTTTTAGATATATAAATTCAAATAACTAGAGAAGAAGATGATGTTCATCTACACTGCATTGCGAAATATGTTCTAAACACGTACCGAAACATAGTGCCATTACGTTACGTATTTTATTATGTTAGGTTTTAGAGGATAATTGTTATAATTCACAAAAACATTGTATAATGTAATTATTTTGGATGCTTGCGAAAATACTATTGATAAGGGCAAAATTATCGGAAGGGCAAATCAGACTAAAGATACTATTGTTCTAAATTTAATTTATTTAATTATATATATATATATATATATATATATATATATATATATTATTTGGACTAATGATTTTCGAGTTATTCGGCTTGGCCCATAATATTGGTTTGGCCTACTAGGCCCACGATATTGGTTTTAGCTTAATAACTACTAAATCTCATATTCTCTAAATTCTTAATTAAATGGCTCTTTTATCTCTTTAACCTCCATCAAACATAAAATATTAATCACTTCTTGCTACTTTATTAAAGAAACCTTTCAGATTAATTTGATCCAAATCAGCTATAATGTGACTGCGGACCTGACATTAACACGATTGCGAAACTTATTCTAATAAAATTGGTAACGCATTTTTAGTCATAATTTGAAAATAAACTTATAGTCATTTTCGCATATACATTATTTCTTGTTTGCGAAACAGTGTGTAACTTTCTTGCGCAACCAAACATAACTATAAAAATATATTTTGTAATATATTTATCAAACGTTTTCCACATGACTTAGGAATCACCAGGACGTGGTGAAATCCGAACAATATTACGCCATTATGTAGGTGTATTACCCAAGAAATTTATTCGTGTGTGGTGGATTCTACATACATTGTCATTAGTTTGTCATATATTATTATATTTAGGTTATATATGGGCGACTAATATATATTATTTCACCACATACTTGGAAAATAAAACTAACTATTTTTTCAATGCAATGGTGAATTATTCTAGGTCATTCCTGCTACGAATCTATTTTTTATATCGTGGTAGGGAGAATTCAATGAAATATTAACTTTAGATGTTTTTCCTTATCATTTTACAATCTAGAAAAAAGATAGTAAATTTTATAATCATGTTTGAAAACCTTAATGTAATACATGTGTGAACTCTTATATATTTTATACGCAAAAATTATAGTATGTACGATGCAAAATGTAACGAAATTTATCTACAAAACCTTCATTACTTATTTTACTATATGAGTGACGAATAAAACTAACTATATCGTCAATGCAAATGAAAATTACTTTTAGCAATTCCAACGACCGATCTATTTGTTTTGTTAGGATCCATTTATTATTTTAGTATCGTGATAGTATGATTGATGTGAAATATTTATTTTAGATGTGTGCATTTATCATTGTCTAACCTAGACCATGAATACAAAAGTCTACGTTATTCCTTGCGAAATATAATATACCATACATGTGAAACATTATATATTTTATATGCAAAAGATATATGTATATACGAAACATGCCTCACTTATTTTATCATGTTTGTGATGAATAAAACTAACTATATCGCCAATAAAATAATGAATTATTTTTGAAAATTCTAACCATCGATTGATTGGTTTTGTTAGGATATATTTGATGTTTTGTTTCATGGTAGCAATATTTACGTGAAATATTAAGTTTTGATACTTGTGCTTTTCATTTTCCAACCTAAACCAAGAATACAAAAATATATTCTAATGCTTACGAAACAGTAAGTAATATACATATGAAAAATTATATATTTTTTTATGTGAAACTATCGATGATTCAAAATTTAAGAGAAATTTTATATGGGAATTAAGTTTACTTCTACGATCATGCTTGCAAAATCTAATGATATTATTGCGAAATCTAATCTTTTAAAAACTTTAATATTGTTTTTTTGTAGGGGAATAATAATGGTAAAATTCCACTATTAGTGGACTACAAGCATGAGTTTGTGACCCACGAGTACTATAAATGAGATTTGATCACCGTATGAGTGAAAGATATCAGTTTCATATTTGGGTTCATAATTATACTTGTATCGCATGATTTGGGCCGTAAAGATGCTACCTTCATAAAAGTGTACCAAGAGAAGAGATTTGGCCGTTATAATAAAGTCTTGACATAAAAAGTTCAAAAACATAATTGAACTGTGACAAAAAATGGATTATCCTATTAGATTTCTAGGTTAACCAGTCTAATGTGATAATATGTGGTCATTTAACGTATTTTCTTATGTACACAACCACCCGGTCAAATAATTTCATGGAAATGCACATGTTGGGAGGTTTAGTCACAAATAAAGTAATGGTACATTTTCTAATCGTGGGAACATATCCACGTGATATATTACATGACCTAAGTATTACCAATCCATAAAATTTCTCCAACACATGTAACGTATATAAATACCAAAAAAATCACTGAAAAAAGCGATCATTCACAAATACAATATTTGTTGTCTATATTACAAATACACAAATAAATTTAATTTTATAAGTCCGTGAATGAATGAGCTAATGTCATAATGTACTTGTTTTTTGCACAAATGGTTAGTATAAAATTGTTATGGACATTTCTTGGGTGTTTTTTTATGAACGATATGTATTAGACAATTAGATATGGAATACCGTTCTTCGAAATAATAAGGATTACTTCCGCCAATATAACATTTTTTGTCAGATTCTTATTAATGATTCATGAGAAGCAAGATAACTAAAAATGAGTTTTGGGATGTTTAAAATCGATTACAAAAGATGATAATTGTGAGACGTACTGTGTTATACTAACCGATTGCGAACTTGCATTGATGAATTAATAAAAAAAAAAAATCGTGACCCACATGCTATGCGAATGTCTTATCAACAAAAAAGTATTTTTCAACACAAAAAAATGTTTAAAGATAGTAAGGAGTTTAAAACATTTATGGACACTTGGAGGGTTGTGGTTTGGTCTAACATTATTTTCGACATGTAAGATAACTTAATGCAAATGCGGGTATGGTTCAAAGAAGCAAACAAAGGTGTTAACTATGTGATAGACTATTAAATAACAATTTAAAAAGAAATATTTGTTCATGTATCACACGAAATATCATACATTTATGAAAAAATGGAAAACATGTAATATTGTCATTATTTATATTTGTTTAATTGCTAAGTAAATTTTATATGGTTGCAAAATGTGGTATATGATTGGTTTTCAATTTTTTCCTTAAGAATAATTATTGATGTTGCGAAAGATATTAAAATGTTTTCATGCACAATATATTATAATACGTGCTGTTAAATTCTTGGGTACAAAAAAATAGTTGCAAAATTGACATGGTTATAACTTACAAAAGTTATGATAATTCAGGGTGGAAAACGTGCAAGCTAGCATGAAAATATTTATTAGGTCAAGTCTTTAAATTTTGACTCTTTGGGGAAAAAATCAATGGTCTGATTATGATACAACATTCAACTGTAAAATGATCATTTTGAAAAAATAAAAATTCATGTCATGCATGGTTATAAAATTCTTGGTTTGCATGAGTTGTGTGGACAGGTTCCAAAACAGGATTTGAAAATAATATTAGAAATATATGAGGAGACCCAAATGACTAGAAATGAACCATCAATTGGGGTTGTTTAAGTCGAAATACAAAAGTTTTACCATGTACCCATGAACTTGCAATACTTCAACAAGGTTTTCGATGGATACATGTGCATATTATAAACGATCATTGAAAAAGACATTTTGCCTCGTATTAAGCTTAGAGAAGAGAAAAATATTGTTGTTGTCTACATATTTTTAAACGCAAAGCTAGACGTCTTCCCCACTAGTGTAAAAATCAATTAGCTAATGAAAATTCCATGAATGTTGGTTCCTTTGCATAATCTTTTGTACGAGCTCTATGAGATTCTAAAATAAGAGTTCATACTCCCAATTGGGGTTGTGGACATGGTAGAGGTTGGAAAAAACTTGTGGATAATTTTATAAAAATATATATTTTCAATTTTGAACATATCAGACAATAGTGGGCCGAATGTCATGCCTTTAGTGATAACACTCTTGATTTTGCTACACCGGTTGGAATATTTGGCAGCAGCAGTAGAACTAAGGTTGAAAATCCACATTAACTTAGCCAAGAAAACACATACAACAAAATGACCACAAGTTGTATTTAAAGGTCTAGCATCGCATATAGAATCCTAAGTGGTAGTAACAAAATTTCCACAAAGCCTATTGGCTACCAAATGTAAAAAATATTATTCGTAAATTTCACGCCATCGTACATGCATCCTTATATTGCTAAGGTGTTTAAAAATTAATTCAATGAACATTTCAGATTTACGTCTTTATCAGTTGATTTGTTTGAAAATGAATATGGAGGAAGTAGTGTTATAGAGAAACTTAAACGATTATGGTAGTGAAGTTGCATATGATAATGAATTAACATTCTTGGAATACTATCGGATACATGGTCGGCCAAAATATTGGATGAGTTTGTCAACAAAACGATTAATTATTGTGGCTACTTTCCAATGCATACTTTATTATTTTTCCTCAAGAGGAAGGTGAACAACATATCTACTGCTCAAAGGGAAACCTCATTCGGATGGACAATCAGAATGGCAATATGTGATAAGAGATCACGTCGTTCATGTACATCTTCATATTTAGTATTCAATATTTATTTTATTATTCCATCTCACGGTTTTTATTTATCTTTAACCATCAACTATTTTATAGGTCAAAATATGTCGTGATGGACTTTTACAAACTATATATACCGGATTGTATATATAACAAAGACTAATTATCTGATTTGGTCGTTGCCGTTATACACAAGGATTCTGATGTTCCTAAAACTTTAATTCCAACAACGATCGAATAATGTTTATTTTGATATTGTGAAACCCTTTTACTTGAGTTACGTGAGAACTAAAATTTTAACAAACCTTTATTTTTTCATTTACTGAAACTAGTAATTACTTATTCCTAAAGTATTTTTGCAACAAGTTATAACACATATAATTTATATGGAACCTTTTGTTTGTCCGTTTTGAAACATGATCTACATTTGGATTTATAAATGTAAATACTAATTTTTCCATCTTCATAAGAATTATTTATTAAGGTTTTTTTGTCTCTACTTTCTCACTAAATAAAGGTTCTATATATCTAAGAGGTTTGTTTATAAATATCTCTCAAGCAGCCGAAAAGTCACTCACATTTTCATGTCTTGTTTCTAGGTTGTACAATCGTATAATCCACTATAAATGTAATTTTTTTTTCAGCCGCAATTATGTTAAATATATTTACTTGAGATCTCTTTATCTTATTCATCAACCTTTATCCTTCGAGTTTTTTTTTGCCTAAGGTGCACATAGATATTTTTTTT
Organism: Limnanthes douglasii subsp. nivea; assembly: GCA_036936605.1. Lineage (NCBI taxonomy): Eukaryota > Viridiplantae > Streptophyta > Magnoliopsida > Brassicales > Limnanthaceae > Limnanthes > Limnanthes douglasii. Next base: position 282,113,833 of record JAUPFV010000004.1, read on the forward strand.
CATATTGTTGAATATAACATTAGTTTTCGGCTGAAGTACAATTTCTATATTTACATTATCTAACGAATGGATAATGCAAACCATAATATGTATTCTTCTATTATATTTTTTTTATTTCAAACTGTTGCCTCTATTCATATAAATTTAAGAAACATATTATATATAACAATTGAAAAACCGTATTGTAATCATAAAGTTATGTGAAACATGATTCAAAATATATTTAGAAAAAAATATCATGTGTGAAATTATACTTATGTGTTGTATGCAAAACCACACGTATTTCGCATGCAAAACCATATGTGTATATATGTGAACCTACTAAAAATAAGTTTCAAGTAAATTTGGATATATAATTTTTAAAATTAAAGTAAATTCACGGTGAATCCATTACTCTAAACTTAAAAAGAATATTTTGGAAGCTTATGAATTTTTAAGAGAAAAAATATTAACATAATATAAACTACAATTCATGGTTTCTTTCAATACCAACACATCCTTTCTCTTCATACTTTCTCTCTCAAACAAGAAAACCATGCACAAATATTAATTTTTTTATCTTCAAATATATGTTTTGTTTTTAAATTCAGTATCATCAACAAGGTTTTTTTTATTAATTTTGATTTTTTCTCGTTTTCATCTATACCATCGTTTACATATCATAATTTATACAACACCAACTTTTATTATGATAGTATACTAATTCTAGCTTTTAAATCGATAATGCATGCAAGTTTCTTGATTTTGCATATAATGTTTTATATATGCAGGTTTCTGAGTAAGATGTGGATTAACATCTCTCAAGTATAATAAATTTGAAATTAGTATTGTGTAACCTTTTACAAAATTTGGTTTGTGGCCTTTTTAAATCAGTATATGTTGCTACATAAAATAAACAATAGCTGTTGGATCATCAATAACTTTTCACAAAGTTTGGCTCCCTTAGTTCATCAATTTCATTCTCATCGGTGGAAGGCTCCAATAAATGCTAATATTTGTTAACGTTGGCTGCCTCCAAATATTTTAAGGCAAGAGTTGTTGCATAACATTCCATAGCTGCCTTCTGACTACTTCAGACAACACCCACTTGTCCGTGGACAACATATTTTAAGAACTGATGGATCGTAAAAGCCATGACATGAATCCTAGAGAGCCAATACCTCCCAAGTATCGCATTATAATATGTAGAGAAATCCACCACCGCAAATAATACCCTCACCGTTTTCTTGAAAGGCCCTTTGCCATAAATACTTCTTCCTTAAATTCTCCAATCACATCTGCCGAACTCCCCGTGAAGCCCACAATAGTTCTGTTCGAACGTTGAATAACCGAGGGGTTTCTCATATATATATATATTTGTATGAGCTTAAGAATAATATGTTTTCCGAACTACCTGTGTCAATCAGGATTCGACGTATGTTCATTTCCTCCTATTGATGCCCCTATCACCATAACGTCTTCATGAGGTCCTGTAATGTCTCTTAGGTCATTTTCATAAAAAATTATGAAAGGATCTGCAGTTTGGTACAAATGTGTGGGCATTCTTCCATCTAACTTGGTGACCAAGCTGTTGACATGCCTCTTCCTTAAAGAAATGCAAGGTGCAGTCACAGTGTCTCCCCCAAATATTGTTAAAGACTCAATATATTTAACCAGACCGGAAACAGTAGCAGTCTTGTCAATTATCATCCCAACCCGATTTCGAGTTGGATCCGGATCCAAGTACTCAGAATCCACAGAAAATCTTTCAATAATCACCATAACATCATCCTGTCTAGACGTTCCAGGAAGCGTCGGAGGTGTAGTTCGGGGAGTATTGATACTGGATGGTGTATTATTCGGCCTGCTGCCCCTTGTTTTTTAACATACGCCCCCAGTTTACCCCTTTTAATGAGGTTTTTCACCTCCTGTTTCAAAGCTATGCAGTCATGAGTATCATACCCAATGGCATTATGGTATTTACATAAACGGGTACTTCGATTTTCTCTGGAAAATTGCAACGCAACTAGTTTTCTAGAGTTTACTTCATTTTTAGTCTTGTCATTGGTGAGTTCAATTATTATAAGTCGTTTGGGTAAACAATAATAAGAGTGTTTTGGTGAGAGAAATTTTTTAGAAAGAGAAAGTGAGAACACAAGTGAGTAAGAACAAAGTTTTCAACAACTTTATTAGTTCAACTCTGGCCTTTTTATAGAGGCGCATAAACTTAGTTCATAACTGTAAGTATTTACACAAAAGGATAAATTACTCTTAGTCTCCAACAAAGATATATACTTAAAATCATTCCTCTAACCTTCTATTATTTACATTTAAGTCTATGAAATTCTATTCACTTATCAATAGCCCCCTATAGTTCTCATGTCAGTAAATGAACGAGAACTAACTATATTCGAATCATGTCAAAAGCAACTTTAAAATCTGACAATTAAAAAAATAACAATTGTCTCCTCGAATTTTGTCAGACGCGGTGATATATCGAAGTATGCTTTCAGACAATCATTCTTTAAGTTAACTTCGAAGTAGATCTTTATAATCTAACCGTTTAAATTCATCATGATTTTCTAACTGATAGGCTTACAGCTAGCATGACAGATGTCGAACATGTAACATTGTTACCGTTTCAAATTATGTCCAATCACCACCAAACATTTTCCACTTATGCACTCATCTCATTCCTCTTATAAATTCATTTTAAATTTCATTTTTGGTTTCACAACCCAAACTTCTTGAGAGAGAAACAGAATACCTCCCAACCTTTAGCTACTTTCACCATCTTTGCTTTCACTGGAAAAATCATATTTTCTGATCAATCTTCAATCTGTTTATGAGAAAACATCCAAGATCTAAAACAAAAATTCCTAAAAAAACCCAAATCTCTAAAGTCTGACGATAATCAGGTATTCGAATCTTAAGATTAATTTTGCATAAATGAGAGAGCAGACGAATATAGAGTTGTTGGGTTGAGAAACGATGCTCCCCTCGGAGCAACTACAAAAACTATTTACTACGGTAACTTCGACCCCTCTAAAATTCCTGTATTTTAATCTTCGCCTGTCACAGAGGAGAGTCTATCTTCTAAAGATTGAACACCCAGAATACCTCGAACTTCTACTTCCCGCATTAAAGCATCACCTCGAATTGGTAATGAATCAAGCAAATCCGAAGCAACCCCTTTTTCAACTTATCCCCACAAATTCAGCAAAAAAAGACTTGTATAGCCATGGGAGATGATACCGATGCTACACTAAATATTTCCTCATCAAATCCATCTACCAAATCTCCTCCCCCGAGGTATATTGTTGAGGAAGCCTTATTATCTCAACAAAATCCCTCGAAGAATCTTCCACAAAAAAGAGATGAATCGTCCAAAGTAGATGAAGTTGATTCTGATGCTACTCATTTAGATAATGAGACCGAATCCGATGAAGAAGAATCAGAGAGTGATACAGAGAAAAAAGTTCGTAATCCAACAAAGAAGAAGGCTCTGATTACTATATCCGATGAGGAAATAGAAAAAATGGCAAGAATCTGAGATCTCTTGATGCTGACTATATATTCGAACTGAAAAAAGTTCCATACATATAGTATCAAGAAAGTCAAACATTAGATTTGAAGAAACAATGGTAAATGGGAGACAACATTACCCTTTGATTACCAAAAAAGGGAGAGACTCCCTTAGATGGCAAGGACAATGAGTTGGTGGTCTACCCCGAAATCATCATTTGGGGTCTTCGGTTCCCATTAGATCCCATGATCGTTGAGTACTTCAAACTTCTAAATCTGTGTGCAACTCAAGTAACACCGAATCAATGGTTCATTCTTATGTCTGTAATCATAGCCTCTCGTTTATATAAGACTCCGATCATCATCAAGGATTTCATAGCTTTGATAAAACTATCCAATGGACCAAAGCTTCCATTTTACTACCTTACCTTAGATGATGATCTAAATATCATCGACAACCTTTTGTAAGCGGACAAATTTTGGAAGCAAAGATTTGTCTTCATCTCAGGAGCGTGGGAAAACAGTAAAGAGATGTCCGATGACAACCCATCGAAACTAAACCTCATCTGGAGAAGCAACCGTGAGTACTATAATATTATTATTTTATAACAAAATAGTATAACTGCTGTTACCTTTTTTCACTATCTACTTATATGATCCTTTCAGAAATTCTGAGGCGTTACGCCATTCATCGGAAGCATAATGGAACAACGCTTTTCACACCACCTTTCAACCAATCAATTTCCTCAACAGCCACCTATTCCCAATCACACTTGGAGCTTTTCCTCCTAAATATTTGATGGAGCAACCCAACCCTCATCATGCTTGCAAAAGATTAATCCATCCTGATTAATCCACCCTTAAGTAGTTTTCCTTCTTGTTGCACCAAATCCAGACGTCCTTGCTGCACTTCAGCCATTCTCAGACCTCAAAACTGCAACGAACACCCTCACACATGAAATCGAATCTACCCAAAGTCATCTGAAACGACTTGCCAAAGATATGGTTCACTACAAGGGATTTACTGAATCTGACAAACAGTTGAGGGAAAAATTCCAAACTCATGTAAAAATCAATTTGATGGATTTGAAATGGCAAGTTCTAAGCGTATCAGAGGACTCCTCTTTGTTAAAGAGAATAAGTGAGAGCAAAATCGAATTGAAGAAAAAATCTTAACTCTTCTCATCAAGAAAAGATAAATCGACTCAAGACTAAACACCTTGAGGATTTAGCTGCTGAGAAGAAACAATTTGAGGGGCTTCAGACTTCTCTTACCAAAAGTGAAGCAGAACAGAAAAACTTGAGAGATGAGATAGCCACACTAAAAACAAATTTCAAGGAGGAAAAACAACTTGCTATAACTGCCACAGAAGCTGAATGCACCCAAGACATGTTGGAAGCTATCAATAATGGTAAAGAAGAGATAACCATTACTCTCCTTCGAGAAATTCATGCTTCATATCCAAAAATCAACCTTTCTAGCTTCTGGAATGATATTACTGTCGAACAGTGCCCTAATGAAGCCTTCGACCCCATCCCAAGCTCATCATCAGAGGAAGAATCATCCGAAGAATATTTATCTGAATGATTTTGCTATCCTTTGAATTTGTGTTATCTTTTTTGTATTTGTCATTTTAGTATGATATCCATTGTACTCATCAAATTATTCTAATTAACAAATGTTTTTGTTTATATTTCATTATTATCATCAAGTTATGTGATCCTTTAATTTTTTTACTATAACTCTTCAAATATTATGGTGCACTAGATGATTATGGCACATAAAAAATCACAATACATAGCATTTCGAAATTCCCAGTGCATGTATTGAACGTAACACTTCGAATATAACAATGTATTTAATAGACTAAACACTTTGAATATCACAGTAGTGCATTTAATGAACGTAGCACTTCGAATAACACAGTGCATTTAATGAACGTAGCACTTCAAATACCACAGTGCATTTAATGAACGTATCACTTCAAATATCACAGTGCATTTAATGAACGTAGCACTTCGAATATCAAAGTGCATTTAATGAACGTATCACTTCAAATATCACAGTGCATTTAATGAACGTAGCACTTCGAATATGGTTATTTCTTCGAAAAGTGTAATAAGCACTTCAGAACATTCTACTCTTCATCAACCTCAAAGATGATCAGTCTTTTATCAGTTATGAAGATAGTTTAAGAAATACTGTAAATAACCATTGGCCAAAAATGCGTTTTATTGATAAATTTGAATATGTACATAGTGCCTCATTAAAACCTTTCTAGACCAACAGGGTAGGAAATAGTGCACTATATAACCCAAAGAAACAAATTCAAAATACAATAGAACTATTCCTAATATAATTTCAGATGTTGTATATTCCACAAGTGTTGAAGCATCCTCCCCTGAATATCGCAGAGCTGATAAAACCATGGATTTATCCTTTCAACAACCATATAAGGTCCTTCCCAATTCGGGGCCATTTTTCCGAAGCACTTTTCCTTAATATGCAAGAATATTTCCCTCAACACTTTATCACCTGCTTTAAACTCCCGCCTTTTTACCCTCGAATTGTATTTGTTCCTCATAAGAGTCTGGTAATGGATTACGTTCAAATGAGCTCGAACTCTTTTGTCTTTAATAAAATCTAAATTTTCTCTTTTAGCTTCGTTATTAGATGTTACAAAATATTGAGCTATTCTAAAAGATCACATCGCATATTCCACAAGGCTAACAACATCCATTCCATATGCTAAAGCAAAAGGATTTTCTTTATTAGCTTCTTTCAGAGTTGTCCAATAATCCCAAAGTACTTTTTGCAAATAATTCGGCCATTTCCTTGTTTCCCTTGTCAAATTTTTATTCAAACCATCTAAATTAGTTATGTTTGTCACCTCGACTTGTCCATTGGCTTGAGGGTTAAAAAAGCGTCGAAAAACATTGTTGAATTCCCTTCGATACATAGAATGAAGTCATTTCTTTATTATTGAACTGAGGGCCATTATCCGTAGTAATTCTCCGAGGTACTCCGAAGCAACAAGAAATACTGTTTACAATGAATTTGATTACATATTTTTCTTTCGTTCCAGATAGTGGTTATGAGTTCGCCCACTTTGTAAAATAATCCACTGCTACAATTATCATTTTTTCGCCCCCAGATGCCATCGACGAAGACCCCACCAAATCAATCCCCTATATATCAAATCGTATGTCCTCGGTTATAGACATACGTGGAACTGCCAGTTTGTGTATAAAATTGGCAAACCTTTGATAAGTATCACAGCTTCGAACCAAATTTTTGGCATCGTTCATGATTGAAGGCCAATAAAATCATGCAAGTAAAACCCAACGAGATAACGCTTTAAACCCGCAGTGAGCTGACCCCTCTCCATCATGCAACTCTGACAATACTTCATGTGATCTTTCCTGTCTAAATACCATAGTAATGGCTTACTTAATACCTTCTTATATAAGATTCCATCCAAAACTATGTATCCAAAGGCTTTACCCCTCATTTTTTTAGCCAACTTCGTATCATCTGGCAATGTTCCTCGAATCAAAAAATTTAGAATATTAGTTCGCCAATCACCTCGGACTACATCTGGAGTTGTAAAAGATTCTTTTATACATTCACACTGGTCCGACTGGGTCAAAATCGAGGGATTTCTTGTAACAAAATCCAAGAATACTCCTCCTTGTAAGCAATATTTGCTAAAGAATCATCCACCATGTTACTTTCTCGACTAATATGTTCCACAACAACATGATCAAATAATAACAATAACTTCCAATGCTCCCGAAGATATAAAATTAAGCGATCATTTTTTGCCTCAGAATTTTCGGATACTTGATTTGCTACTAACTGAGAATATATCTCTAAGAACACTGAAGTTTCTCCATATATTTTTGCCAACCTCAAACCAGTCGAAGCAGCTTCATATTCAACTTTATTATTAGAAGCATGGAAACCAAATTTGATAGACTAAAGCATCATTTCTCTAGATAGAGCAATTAAATGAACTCCAGCACTGGATCCTGAAATACTAGACCCTTCATTTGTTCAAACAGCCCACATCGAACTCGCTAATACAACATCCTCACTTTGTTCTATATCCGATCTGCTCGAATGAAATTCAACAAAAAAAATCTGCCAATGCTTGAGCTTCAATCGTTGTTCGAGGCGTGAACAAGATATCATAATTTCCCAACTCTACTGACAACTTGGTCATCCTCTCCGAAATATCAGGACGTTGTAAATCATTTTTTAAAGGGAATGAAGTTCGGACTTCGATAGTATGAGCTTGGAAGTAAGGGCGCATTTTCATAGCAGCAATCACCAATTCTAATGCTAATTTCTCAAGCTTCAAAGACCTCTTTTCTGCTGCCACTAAACTTTTGCTGATATAATACACTAGCTTCGGAATTCCTGAATCTTCACTCATCAATACTGCACTAAGTGTAAAATCTGATACCGCAATGTATAAAAAAAGATTTTCTCCACTTCGAGGTTTTGACAAAATCTCTGGCGATGATAATAAGTTTTTTATTCTTGTAAACGTTGATTCACAATCCGATGTCCATTCAAATCTATTTGGCCTTCGCAACACTTGAAAGAAAGGAAAACATTTGTAAAAAAATATACAAATAAATCTATTAAGTGTTGCTAACCTTCTTGTCAAAATTTGCACTTCTTTAACAGATCGAGGTGAATTCATTGCTATCAGAGCTTTCAACTATTCTGGGTCAGATTCTATTCCTTTTTCACTGATAACATAACCCAAGAACTTCCATGATCGAACTACGAAGGTGCACTTTTTAGGATTAAGTTTTAGTCTGATTGCCCTTAGATTCAAAAAATGTTTCCTCTAAATCCTCCAGATGTGCATCATCCCTCAAGATTTCTACCACCATATCATCGATATACACCTCCATGTTCCTTCCGATCTGAGTGGAACATGCTTTATTCATCAACCTTTGATAAGTAGCTCCAGCGTTTTTCAATCCAAAATGCATAACCTTGTAGCAATGCAATCCCCTGTCAGTTATTTAGGTCGTACATTCTTGGTCCTTCGGATGCATCTGGATATGATTATATCCTGCGAAATCATCCATGAAAGTTAATATTTTATTTCCCGAGATGGAATCAATTAGTTGATCTATTTGAGGAATAAGAAATGGATCTTTAGACAGGCTCGATTTAAGTCTGTAAAATTCACACACATTCTCTTTTTTCCATTCTTCTTCCTAACCACCACTTTATTCACCATCCATAAAGGATACTGTGACTCCCTTATATGTCCGACCCTAGATAAACGATCCCCCTCTGAAACTATTTCTTCTACTTTCTCCGATGAAAATGCCCTTCTTTTTTGAAGTACCGGCTTCACCTTTGGATCAACAGCTAGACTATGGCAAATTACTTCGATCGGCACACCCGTCACATCCTCCGTTCTCCAAGCGAAAACATCCAAGTTAAAAGACAAAAATTCTAGTAGTTGTTGACGTAGAAATGGGGTCAGTAAGTTACCTACTCGAAGTACTCTTCCTTCTGAAAACGTATACTCCTCAATTTCTTCACTTACTGTCAAAGACCATAGGGTTTCTCTCAGATCGTCAACCCTTTCATCAAAATCCGAGGTCAACCCCTCTGATTGTTATTCATTCATCAAGTATCCACTGCTGGATCCTCGGATCCGAAGTGCATTGGCATAACACTTTCCTGTAACTTTCTGGTCGCTTCAAACGATCCATACACGATCCCCTACCACATATTTAAAACATTGATGTACTGTCGACACAACCCCATACATTGTGGACAGCCAAGACCTTCCAAAAATAGCGTTGTAAGTTGTCGGACAGTCCACCACCATAAATAACATTTGGACCTTCTTCTTGAAAGGTTCCTTTCCTAAGCTCACCTCTCCTTCGAATTCCCCAATCACCCGTGCTGTCACACCTGTGAATCCTATAATCGTACGCTCCGATTAAGAAATTCAAGAAGGGTTACACATCTTGTCATAAGTCGTTTTGAAGAGGACGATCACAGAACTGCCGGTGTCTATGAGAACACGTCGAATTTTAACACCAGCCACTTCTGCCCCAATAACTACTGCATCTTCATGCGGTCCCGTTGTTCCCCGCAAGTCGTCCTCATCGAACAAGATAAAAGCTATAGCCTTCTTGCCATAAAAATAAGTAGACATTTTCCCTTGAATTTGAGTTGTCAAATTGACAACATGTATCTTCCTCGAACTGTCAGTAGTAACAGCCATTGAGTCACCTCCGAAAATAGCCAATGACTCAAAAAAATCACACAAGCTTCGCACATGTCCTTTCTTTAGCGGCTCCTCAACAACCATCAAAATTAACTTGTCTAGATCCTTGTCTAAATATTCTGAAGCAACATCGAATTCAGCAGCCTTAGAATCTAGAATCATTAAATTCTTAGCTGGTGCACTTGGTTAGTAGGCTGTGAATTCGATGCTGGAGTTTTCGACGCGTCTCCTTGTAAATTCACGTCAGTCAAGAGTTTTCCATTTTCAATCAAGATTTGGACCTATTTTTTCAATGCAATACAATCATTGGTATCATGACCAATATTCTCGTGATATCTGTAATATTTGTTATTCCGCTCCTCCATTGGCCTATTTATTGGAGATGGCTTCCTGAAATTCACAAACCTCTTGTTTTTGTCAAAGATTACAGCTACACTTTCTGTTAAATCTGTATAATACTCTGGCCTAATCCACTGATTTGTCCTCGGTCTGTTGTAATTATAATGTGTGGCATGATTTAAATATCCTCCAACTCGAGGTGGAAAATTATTATTCCTCGAACGCGACTGTTGATTACCATTCGAGGGTTGCCCTTGGTTATTGGCCACCTGACCCAAATTTTTTGGAACATTAACTGGTCCTCCTCGGACCCTGGTTTCTCTTCAACTTTGATTTGGTCTTCAACCTGAGCCATCATTTCCCAAAAGGTTAAATCTTTTCTTTTTGTACTTTCATTAGCCAGATCCCCTGGAAGTAACCCTTGGCAAAAAACTATCATCGCCACACCTACTTCACGATTATCCAAACTTGCCTTAGTCTAAACAAACCTCTTTGCGTAGTCCTTAAATTTCTCTCAAACTACATGTTTGCACTGGATAATCGTATCTCAATTCCCTCTCATCTATTTGCTTCCAACAAATTTCCTTCGAAAGGCAGTACAAAAATCCCTCAAATTCGAAATGGATCCCCTCAGAATCCGATTGTACTTCTTTAATGCTGTTCCGTTAAAAGTTTGTGAAAAAGTACAACACACCAGCCGGTCTTCATCTTCGAAATTCAACATGTAATTCTTGAATTTTTTGATGTGATCATCCGGATCTTACATCCCATCAAACTTTTCAACCTTAGCAATATCAAAACGCTTCAAAAGCGTAATAGATCGAATTTCACTGATCAACAGAGAGTTCCTCCAATCGACACCCTGCACATATTGATCTTCAGTCCCCATGACTGCATACAAATTCCGATCAATCTCAGCATACTGATTTGATGTGTTCCCCTCACACCAATTAGATTATCTCAAACAATGAGGAATGTTGTCCCTATTAGATTTGTGTTCCTTCTTATGCTTCCTTGGTTGTTCCCTTTCTTGTTCCTCCTTCAAAAAAATTATATACCTCTTAAAGCCTGAGACAGAACTTTTAACCTCTTCGTGACTAAAGGTGACACATTTCTGTTTGTCTTTCTTTCCCTTTCGAGAAGAATAAAGCTCTTTTGGACCTTTGAAGCGCGCCTTCTTCTGCTCATTGCTAATATGCCAATCAATGCAAGATCGACCAGACTGGTTTTGCATTTCAGTTTTCTCATTTACTTGTCTAACTTTGGATTTAAGCTTCGCCTAGTGAATTTCCTGCTCTCTTTGCTCGTACTTCTCATTCAACGCGTTTATTTTATCCAGGAGCTGGTTCATACGCATTTCAATATCTGACTGAGTTTGGATCAGAATAGATCATTCAGGTCTATTTTCATTCTCCTGCAAATCTTCTCCCAGCGTTTCAATTGCTGATCGGACTAATGGATTGTTTTCAGGATTCGTTGCGAACTTTGAAGACTAATTTTCAAGATTGACAAAATTTGAACGAGACAGTAACACACCGATTGTGGGTTCGGTCCCCAGTGGAGTCGCCAATTTGGTGAGTTCAATTATTATAAGTCGCTTTGGTAAACAATAATAGGATATTTTAGTGAGAGAAAGATTTTAGAAAGAAAAAGTGCGAACACAAGTGAGTAAGAGCAAAGTTTTTAACCGCTTTATTAGTTCGGCTCTGGCCTTTACATAGAGGCGCAGAGACTTAGTTCATAACTAGAAGTAGTTACACAATATGATAAATTACCCTTAGTCCCAACAAAGATATGTACTTAAAATCGTTCATCTAACCTTTTATTATTTATATTTAAGTCCCGGAACTTCTATTTACTTATCAGTTATAAATTGTTGTTACACTTTCGCCTAACTCAGCAAACCACTCAGGCTGAGCCCAAGGACCCTTTTTACTTCTAACCTGATGGTTTTGCATTTTGGTTGGATTGACTCTTCCTGGACCAGTGAGATCCCTGTCCAGTTTCCTTCGCCCTATAACCGCACTGATTAGTTGTTTGAGGTGTTGATGTTGTGGTTGTGGATCTGATCTGGCGAGGCACTATGGATTTCTTGGTCTCCTCCACATTAATTTGTTTCCAAAATTGGTTCAACAACCCCCCAAAGGTCATAACTTTCTTCAGGGTCACAGAATCAGCCAAGTTCCGCGGGTTCAATCCTTGCCTAAGAAAGGCAATTTCCACTTGTTCAAAGCAATCTGCTAACCCATTCTTTGTATTTACAAAACTGTTGATGTACTCTTTTAAAGACTCATTTGGCTTATGGGCGCAATGGATGATCGTATATTTATTACCTTTAAGCTCTTTACTTCCAACGACCTGCCTCTGAAAAGCAATCCAGAATATGTCAAAAATATTTATCGATCCCCGAGGGAGACTATTATACCATTTGAGGGAATTTCCCTTGAAGTTTTGAGATAAATCCCTACACATCAATTTGTCGTCATCGTCAAAGTTCATCATAAAGTTTTTAAACTAATCAAGATGGTTGTCCGGATCTTTACTTCCATCGTACATTTCCATCTTGGAACTGTCAAATCTTTTAGGAAGGTGTCCGGAGAGTATTTTTTGCGGATAAAGGTGATTGTCTCCAATTTTGACTACGACTAAACACAGTATCTTCATTTGGAGTAGCAAAAATACCTGGTTTGGATTGGAAAGCAAAAGGATCAATCAGCAAACGGTCAATATGCTGATCAGCTAAACTCTTCATTTTTCACTAATACTTCTTGAGCCTGCCATGTCTATCCTTCTTTCTTGAATTATTTTTGGTAAGACTTATTTTAATTTTTGACCGTCATTCATCAATGCTGGATGAAACTGACTCTTCAAGCTCTGCATCATTAGAGGAGCTGCTAAAGGATTCCGAAGTGAAACTCTCCACACTTTTGGATCAATGCGTTTTCTTGGAACTGAGATGAGTCTTCAGTGACTGCTTGTTCTCACCAGGATTATCAGTATGGTGAAGCACCGTCGCCCCTGATTTTTCTGTAACTCTTTTCTCTGTTTGTTTTAATACCCTCAAAGCCTCAATTTCAGCTCTTAATTGATCTCGCTCCTCAATAGATAAGTAAGGTATACGCTAGCAATAAAGTCTTCGTACCCTCATTAATGAAAGTAGTTGGGGTATTTATAATCATTTAGGGATCCATAGGCCTTTCAGGTTGGATCATGGGCTTGGGTTAAGTTTAAAAACCCATTAGCCCAAGAGATGAAATGCGTAGCAACTAGCTGAGTCATGTTCCACTAAGTTGTAATGTTCGGTAGGGCATGGTACTAAATATGTCCAAACCTTCCCTCGAATATATATATAATGGTCAGTATCAAAGAAATCCGACCTCATCAATTAAATCAATTGTTAATGATGTTGAAGTATATAAAAATGATTTCTCAACTAAAGATAAGGTTCATGCGCTAGATATGGTACATAGTTATAGTTAGTCGGGTTTCACATGTTATATTGTTTAAGATTTTGCATTCTTTTAGCATTGGAGCTGTGACTCTATTTTTGTTTTTTATTCTTACCATGAGAAGGTTGTTGAAAAGAATAAAAAAATGAGTAGGTTGTTGACAAAATTAAATAGGATGATGAGGACAAAAATGAAAGTGAAATAAATGTAAAAGATGAACAACCCACCAATCATGGAAGTAACCCATACAAGGTTTTTGAAAATCTGCTAAGGGGGGGATACAAAATGAAAGTAACCCCACCAATCATGGATAAAATTCATCTCGCGGATAAAATAGGAACTGGATGAATAATTAAGAAGGATGCATTTAGTGAGACAATTGTATGTCTAATACAACAAGTTTCAAATTATAGCAAAAATGATATATTTTGTAAACACATATAATTTAATGACATAAATTTTTAGAAGGTATGGCTATATATATCCAAATGTGATTTAAGTTTACCCAAAAAACGCAGTTGACTTTTGTTTGACTTTTTTAGGACAAAAAACTCTTGAACTTTCATTTAATATCTGAATTGTCACTAAGTAAAAAAAACACTAAGTATATCCTATATATACCCAATTCACAAAAAAATCTATTTGGCTATGTATACCAAAAAAAACACAACTCCCTACTAGATCAAACCCCATATTACTACAATTTTGTGAAGTTCTTCAAATTGTTCTTGAATATTCAAAGTTGCCTCAAGAACATTCAAAATCTTTTCAATTTTTTTCTAAACTTCTTCTAATAAAAACACAAAATTAAACATGAATCAACCGAAATTTAGGTAAAACTTGTTTTTTTTGTTCACCGGATAAATTAGATAGAACTTGGAGGTTTTAGAGAGAAGTTAGAGAGTGCAAGAGAAAAAATGAGGTGGATGAAAGTTAGTAAAAAAAACCTTATATACCCATCAAAGGGTATTTTTGTCAAAATTTGGGTAAACTTATACCACCTTTAGGTAAACTCAAAATTGGGTATACTTAAACCACATTTGGGTATATATAGCTTGACCCATTTTCAGAGAGACAAAATTCTTGTTGAAAATCTTCTAACAAGAAGGGGGGTATGCAAAATAAAGGCGGTCTACTAGTCATGGATAACTTTCAGCCCATGGATGATTTGAAATTTTGACGACTAATTAGATAATGTTCATTTATATAATATGTTTCGTATTATATGTAAAAAATGATACATTCGTAAGCCTTATACTTCATATACTATTTTGTTTCTAGAAAGACAAAAAACATATGTTGAAAAATCTAGCAATGAGGGGGAAATACACAAAATGAGGGCGACTGTCCAATCGTGAATAAAGTTTAGCCCGTAAAAAATATACAAATTTGATGAATAATTATAAATGATACATATCACAGTACTACATAATACAATAAGTTTTTCAATTTACCAAAACACAATACATTGTAAGACATATACTTGGCATACTTTTTTAGGGATATCAAAATCTAACTGTACAATAAGTTTTTCAATTTACCTAAAAACAATACATGGCATACATTTTTAGGGATATCAATATCTAGTTAAAAAATCTGTCATGAGGGGGGTAATATACAAAATGAAGGCAACCCACCAGTCATGGATGAGGATCAACTCATGTAAGAGGTACCAAATTCATCCATATTTGGAACTGCCACAAAAAACATAGAATATCGTTAAGATTGAACCTAAAATATCATTAAGAACCTTGTGAAGTAATAAAATGCACATCCAAAAAAAGATGGCTCTAATCCATAAAACATAATACTCTTTATAAAGATGAAATAAAACCAACCAAACATAAAAAAAACATACAAATACATTATTCAAGACAACTATAAAAATAACATTCACTTGTCAGAATCTTCTTCACTGCACCAACATTCATCGTTGGATACTGCTTCCACTGTGTATTCGTCTTTTAAAGATTAAAAGTCCGACAAGTTGAACACTTTTACAACGTAAGCGTCGGAGTCTGATGAATCCTAAGATTCATCTCCACACAAATATTTCTCTAATTCATGGAAAGATAAATCAAATTAAAATATTCATATAATGAATGTTAGCGCCCTGAAAAGGGTAGTTGAGTTGGTGGAGTAAGGCATGCTTGTGACCAAAGGTCATGAATTCGAGTCCCTCTACAAACACTTTCTTGGTTCAGCATGTCATGTTGTGTGATTTACCTTCTGGCATTGTGAAGACTATTGTGTGAGTAGAGGTTGCGGGTTCCCTTCGGAAAAAAAAAGATAATAAACGTTAGCAGGTTCACATTCTTTAGGAAATCAGTAAGAATTTTAATCCCTTAGCTATTTTGGTCTTTTAGTTCTCTTCCTTTCATGTCTATAATTTTTTTTGATATCGTATAATAATTATAATAATAATAGTAATAATAATACGGGTTAAGTACTATTTAAAACCCCAAACCTTAACTATTATCCACTTAAGACCCATATTTTCATGTTTCCCTGAGAAATACCCATTTTAGTAAAATATTTACCACTTAAGATACACTAATTCCTTAAATACCCTTGCTCATTTATATAAAAGGTTTTTAGACCCGTACTTCACCTTTTTTTTCTCTAATTTTTTCTCTCTCTAAAACACCTAATTTTTTTATTCCGTTTTCATATATTTGAATCGAGACTTTGAAGCTATTGATATGCATCAGAAGGCGAAATGAGAACAAAATTATGGGTGTTTCGATGGGAATAAAAGGTAAATCATAGTTGGTTATGAAGAAAATAGAGCGATTTGAGGTTTTAAACGATGGTTATACAACTCCCAAGTGAATTTCGTTTTAGTCATCATCATTTTTGTTTCTGATTTTTGGTATTTACATGGTTTTCACGTTGCTAATATAGTTTATTTGTTGTATTTCATTTAGTGTTTTGTCGATTTTAATCTGATTTTGAGTTTCTGACATTTATGTGTTGAGTAAAACGGTTCAGGGTTAACACGAACGAGATGCAAAACATTTGTGTCTATACGTACTAATAGTTTCGAAACGTTTAATTCTTCTGGAATGGTAGATGCCAAACATAGTTTTGATAGATGCGAAACAATATTTGTTCTTAAAAAATGTAAAAAAAAAATTCAAAACATGTCATGAGTGGTACTAGTTTTGTTCGTTTTAAAAATATAAAACCAATAGTGTTTTTGGATTTTTTTTCCGAGTTACAGTTTAAAAAGAAACAGATTTTCAAAGTTTTAAAATTTATAGGGGTTTAACGAAAAAGATGCGAAACCTTTTTTGTTCTGATAGATGCGAAACTTTCTTTGTTGTACAAGATGCGAAACCTTCTTTGTTTTGCTAAATACGAAACCTGTTTAAATTTTATATTGTTAGATGCGAAGCCCCACTATGATAGATGCTAGATGCGAAACCAACCCACTATGATAGATGTGAAACCATATACTGAGAAACATGTGTAAAATATTATTTTTAAAAAAAATATTCAAAACCTATCATAGGTGGTACTAGTTTTGTTTGACAAGTTTCACAGTTTCGAACTAAACTCTTAGCGTCGTTCACAATCGAAGGCCAATAATACCCTGCCAACAAAACCAGACATGTCAATGCCTTGAACCCACAATGTGTTGAACCTTCCCCGTCATGTAGTTCTGAAAAAATTTCTTGTCACTCTTGTTTATTCAAGCAACTTAATAATGGCATACTCAAAGATTTCTTGTAAAAAAAACTCCATCAAACACAATATAACCATGTGCTTTACCTTTCAACCTCTTAGCCAATTGCACATCTTGAGGCAACATTCCTCTTAACAAGAAGATCATGATATCAGTCATCCAATTACTTTGTATTACATCTGGTGTGACAAAAAATTATTCTGCATATTTACACTATTCTGATCGGGTTAGAATCGAAGGACTGTCCTGTAATAAAATCCAATGATATTCTTCTGTGTAAGCCACGGTTGCCAAAGAATCAACAACTGTGTTGTCTCCTCGGCTAATATTCTCTACAGTAACGTGATCAAACAGAAGAGTCAAATTTTGAAGCTCTCGAAGGTATATAATTAAGTGATCATTTTTAGCTTCAGAAACACCGGCCACCTGATTCGTTACTAATTGGGAATCTGTTTCTAAATGAACTGAAGTTTCCCCACAAATACTCGCAAGTCTTAAACCATCCAATGCAGCTTCATATTCAGCTTCATTATTTGATGCATGAAAACCAAATTTAATGACTTGAAACATTGTCTCCTCAGATGGAGCAATCACTTGAACTCTTGCACTGCATCCTAAAATTCTAGAAACCTCCAACAGTTCGAACTATCCATATCGAATTGTTTGGCAAGACCTCCTTGTTTATCTCTTAGTCTGATATACTTGAATGGAACTCAACAAGAAAATCAGCTAAGCTTTGGGCCTTGAGAGCCATCCGCGGAGCAAAAATGATATCAAAGTCTCCCAGTTCCACTGACCATTTGGTCATCCTCCCAGAAATATCAGGGGATTGTAAAATATTTTTCAACAGGAATGAACTCTAAATCTCTATAGTGTGAGCTTGAAAATAGGGGCGTATCATCTTGACAACCACCACTAAATCCAAAGCCAATCTTCGAGCTTCAAATACATTTTCTATGTTTCCACTAAACATTTGCTAACATAGTACACTGGCTACAGAATTCCCAAATATTCACTTATCAAAATAACACTTACTGCAAAATCTGATACTGCAATATACAAGAAGAGTTGTTCTCTAATTCAAAGTTTGAACAATATTTCTGGTGATGACAATAATTCCTTAATGCTTGAAAATGCTGCTTCACATTATGAGGTCCACTCAAATTTATTTGGTCTTTGTAACACTTGGAAAAGATGGAAATATTTATCAGAAAATCTAGAAATGAATCTGTTAAGAGTAGCTAACCTTCCTGTTAAGATCTACACTTCTTTGGTAGTTTGAGGCAATGTGAGTAATACCAAAACCTTTAGCTGTTCTAGAGCAGCCTTTCTCCCCTTTTTACTAATGATACATCCAAATAATTTTCCTGATCGAACTCTAAAAGTACAGTTCTCAGGATTTAGCTTCAATCTGATAGCTCTTAAATTAAAAAAAGTCTCATCCAAATCCTCCAAATACACCTTGTCTGCTATACTCTTGAACAACATGTTATCAATATACATCTCTATGTTTATTCCAATATGAGAGACGAAGGCTTTGTTCATTAAATTTTGGCATGTTGCTCTAATATTTTTTAATCCAAAGGGTGTAACTCTATAATAATGCAAGCCTTGGTCTGTGATGAAGGTGGTACTCTCCTGATCCTTTAGATCCATTGAATTTGATTATACCCTGCAAAGGCATCCATAAAAGACAAAATTTTATTTCTAATCAATTGGTCTATTCGAGGAACTCGAAATAGATCTTTAGGACAATCTCGATTTAGATCTGTGAAGTCAATGCACATCCTCCACTTTCCATTCTTCTTTTTAACCACCACTGGGTTTGCTTTCCATAAGGGATATTGTGACTCCCTTATATGTCCGACCCTTGAAAAATGATCCACCTCAGCAACAATAGCCTCTGATTTCTCAAAAGAGAAAGCACGTCTTTTTTTGTATAACAAGTTTAATTTCCGGATTAATTGCTAGGCTATGAAATATCACCTCGATTGGAAATCCTACCACATCTTCTGTTTTCCAAACAAAAACATCAAAAGTTGCAACAAATGCTGACATAAAGATGGGGTCGATAAGGTTCTTATTCGAAGTATTTTTCCATCAGGAAAAGCATACTCTTCTATATATTCACTTACTGTTAAAGAACCCAGGGTTTCCCTCTGATCATCAACCCTTTCCTCGACATCCGAGGTCAACCTCTCTGATTTTTATTCAGCCATTTTATCGCCACTGATTGACCCTCCAATTCGAAGAGCTATAGGATAACATTCTCTAGCAACCTTTTTATCACTTAGGACGACCCCTACACGATCTCCATTGACATACTTCAAGCACTGGTGGACTTTAGATACAACTGCATACAGCCTCGAGAGCCAAGATCTCCCGAAAATGCCATTATAGCTGGTCGGACAATCCACCACCATGAATAAGACCAGAACCTTTTTTCTAAAAGGTCCATTTCACAAACACACCTCTCCCTACAATTCCCCAACTACTTCAGTTGTTACTCATGTGAATCCAATTATAGTATGATCTGATTAGGAAATTCGAGGAGGATTACGTATTCTATCATATATTGATTTGAAAAGAACATTTGTAGAGCTCCCTTTATATATTAGCACGCGTCGTATAATAACATCTCTCTTACCATATAAATGAGTAGACATCCCTCATTCTATTTGAGTAGCTAAGCTCACTACATGCCTTTTTCTAGAACTGTCGGTATTTCCAATCGTAGTGTCTCCTCGAAAGATTTCCAAGGACTCAAAGTACTCACATAGACTTCGAACTCGACCTTGTTTTACTGGCTCATCCACTGCCATCAAAATCAGACGATCCAAATTTGTTTCTAAATCTTCTGATGCAACATCAAAATTACCAATCTTAAAATCCAGAATCATTAGATTTTCTGCCTGTGAATTTGGATTTGTCACATGCGAAGTCGATGCAACAGAAGCCTTGGATACATTACTCCGCCCTTTAAGAAAAGCTAACAACTTACCATTTTCAATCAGAGTTTGCACCTCCTTTTTCAAAGCAATACAATCTGATATATCATGTCCGATGTCATTATCATATTTACAAAATATGTTATTATACTCATCTCTTGGTCTATTTATTGGAGCGTGCTTTTTCAAACTCACGTATCCATTTGCCTTTTCATAAATTGCAGTAATTAAATGAGCATAGTACTCCGGCTTTATCCATTGATTGGGCCTTGGTCTCTGAAACTGATACCCTGTGAATACCCTCCAGTTCGAGGAAGAAAATTATTGTTGTTCATCGGACGCGTTAGTTGGGCTGAGTTTGAAAACTGCCCTTGATTGTTTGGCACCTTACCTGAACTCTTTTGACTAGTCCCAACCACTCCTCGAACTCTGGTCGACTCTTCTACTTTAATTTGATCATCACTTGAGCCATCAACGCTCTAAAGGTCAAATCTCTTCGTTGTTGTTGCATTCGCTAGATCTCATGGTAAAAATCCTTGTTGAAATGCTGCCATTGCTACCAACTTCTCACAATTATCCAAACTAGTTTTGGTTAACACAAATCACTTAGTGTAGTCCTTCAACTTCTCTTCTACTGCTTGTTTACATTATATTATTATATCTCTATTTTCCCATATTTCTTTACTCATAACAAATTATCTTTGAAAAACTGTATAAAAATCTCTGAAATTGGAAATAGACCCCTTTGGAATCCTGTTGTACCACTTCAAAGTTGTTCCTTTATTTGAGAGAAAGCTCTGCACACAAGCCTATCATTTTTAAACTGTTCGATGTGGTCATCACAATTTGGCATCTCATCAAACTTTTCAACCTTTGAGATATCAAACCACTTCGGAAGAGGGATGGACCTTATCTCAATTATCAAAGGAGAATTTCTCCAGTTTCCATAACAACATACAAGTTTCGATCATATATTCCTGTATACTGATTCATTGTGTTCCCTTCACACCATTCTTTCGCCCTCAAACAACATGGTACATTCTCATTTATTGTTTTGTATTATTTTCATGATTTTCGAGGCCGACCTGTCTCGTTTTTCGATGAACCCCGGTACCTCTTGTACTCAGAATCCTGAACTATTTAACTCATCGTCACTTGACGTAATATATTTTTGCTTATCCTTTTCTCTTTTCGCGAAGTATAACACTCTTTGTTAGATTTAAAGTGTGTGTTTTTCTGTTCACTTCAAACCTAACGAGCTGTGCAAGAACGATCAGACTGGCTGTCAACATAATTTTTATTATTTATCTGTCTCACCTCAGATTTCAACCTAGCCGATTGAATATCCTGCTCTCTTTGATCGTATTTTTCATTTAGAGTTGTGATTTTATCTAACAATTGGTTCATTCGTATTTCAATATCCGACTGAGTTTGTTGAGCTGGTACTGATTCATCTTTCTTACCTTCTCCTCCTTGTAGATCAAACTTTAAAGTTTCAACTTCTTTTTGAACCAGATGATTGTTTTCATTCATTGGCTCCATTTTCGATCAAAATAACTTCCAAGAATTGAACAAGAATAATCAAAACGTAACAAGAAAAGAAATCGCTTATGGTTTTTTATCACGAAAATCAAAGGAGAATTTCTCCAACGGAGTCGCCAATTTGATGTGGAACAAATTTGATTCTTAGAGAGAAATGATTAAAATTAACTTTTAAAGAGAGTAAATAAAGACCTGGAAATCCGTTCAATCAAAAGTCATAATCTATTTCATATCAGCCTTGACTGTTATATATAGGCGTAATGACTTAAGTTCAACAGAGTTTGTTACATTAATGGTCTTATGCATTCTAGACCTTTACTTTTACATAAAATTCTAAATCTCCCCTACAACTGTACAATTTATAACACAAAGTCTTATTTATTACATTCTGAACCTCAATATTATATTTCCTTATCAGTGTAAACTTGATCAATATTTAGATGTTACAAAAACATAGAATATCGTTAAGAACAAACGTAAAATATCATTTAGAATCTTGTGAAACAATAACATACACATCCAAAAAATGGTTACAATTCATAAAACTTAATATTGTTCATAGAGATGTAATAAAACCAACCAAACATAAAGACAAAACAACAACACACAAACAGATTTGTCAAGACACAGATTAAAAACATTCACGAGTCAGAATCTTCTTCATTGCACTAACATTCATCACTTAATATTTTTTCCACCGTGTATTCGTCTTTTGAGGATTCTAAGTTTGACAGATTAAACACTTTTACACAACAAGTGCCAGAGTTGGATGAATCCTCAGATTCATCATCTGATTCATCTTCAAACAAATCTTCATCCTCCAATTCATGAAATGATAAATCAAATGAAAAGATCCATATGATGAATGCTCAATAGGTCCATACTCTTTAAAAAAACCAGTATGGATCCTCATCCCTTAAATATTGTAGCTTTTTCGTTTTTTTTCTTTCATATGTCTAGATATTTTTATGTTGTCGTATAATGATAATAACGTTTTAACGATATATGACCCTTTGAGTTGCTCTGAATTCGATATTAGCTTCGCTCAGTAAATTATTTCTTTTTTCTTTTAGATGTATCAGCTTTGACTTATTCATTGGTTCTTACGTATTTTTATATTTTTGATGTTAATAATTTAAACACTATTTGTCATAAAACCATTTCAATTTTAATTTCACGTGTCTAAAAAAAACCCAACTGTTCTTCTTAACTCAAGAGAAGCCAAGTTTTTATATTATAAGCCAGATTCTTTTAGCCCGTGTAAAACCAATTTTAATCTTCTTCACCACACCAATATTCATCACTGGATATTTCTTCCACCGTGTATTCATCTTTTGAAAATTCAAACTTTTACATGTGTTCAACTTTTACGCAACAAATTTCGGAGTGAAATGGATCCTGAGATTCATCATCTGATTCATTTTCAGACAAATATTCGTCCTCCAACTAATGAAAAGATAAATTAAATAAAAAAATTCATATGATGAATGTCCAGTAGTTCATATACTCTAGAAAACCAGTCTCGATGTTAATCCCCTAAATAATTTGACATTTTAATTTTTTTCATCTCATCTCATGTCTAAATATATATATTTTTATAATAATAATAATAATAGTAATAATAATAATTTAACAATATATGACCGTTTGAGTTGGTCCAGATTCGATATTAACATCGTTCTGCAAACTATTTTTACATTTTCATTCTTTGTTTAGATGTTTTGGTTTTGACTTATTCATGGGATCTTATGTATTTTTATATTTTTGATGTTTAAACTATATACACAGTTTTTCATAATACCACCACAAATCTAATATAATTCGCTTCAAAAACAGAATTTCAACCATTCTTCTTAGATGAACAAAGCCAAACTCTAATCTCCAAACTCCAATTTTCAAACTTCAAACTTCAAACTCTAATCTTCAAAATCCAAACTCCAAACTAATCCAAACAAAATCTAAACACCAAACGAATCCAAACAAAGCCAAACAAATCCAAACAAATCCAAACAAGTCCAAACTAAATCTATATCAAATCCAAATCCAAACGATGAACAAAATCTAAACACTAAGATGAATAAAAACGACAAACGTCAATCTAAGCAAACGTCAGACAAATTCCAAATGTCAAACAAAATCTAAACACTAAACAAAATCCAAACAAAATCTCAACGCCAAATACCCAAACAAAATCCAAATGAAATCGCAATGCCAAATTCAAATACCAAATCTAAATCCAATACTAAATACAAATTTAAATCTAATTTCCAATCAAAATCAAAATCAAAATTGAATCTACAATTTTACCAACAAACATTTGCACTGTTCCAATAGCGATTTATCCTGAACGATAGTACCGACTCATAATCCAACCGGTCAGATTGAATGATTAGATGTCTCAAACCCATTATCCAAATTTCAGAAACAATTGACCATGGTTACCTATCGATCAGGTCTGTTGATTGTGGTTGCACACACCAGATCCGAAAATCGAAAATTTTCACCTTTTTTTCCCCGACGGACAGCTAAAATAAATGTCCTTTAAAAAAGTAACAATACTTTTCGTGGTTGTAGATTCGCCGGCCACTCATAAAGAAATTCTTGGTCGATCTTGGTTATCAAGGATGCATGCGGTAACATCTACGGTACATTAGTGTGTGAAGTACGTGATATGTAATAACGTCGGCGTCATCCAGAGTAGTCAGATAGTAACAAGAGAATGTTATCGAGAAACCTTGGTAACCAAAGTTGATAATGAAATGGTTCAAGCTAAATATTAGCAATTAATGAGGTCGACCTCATGATTAGAACCAATAGATGAACTTATGAAGACCCCCGAGTTGCTTTTGACTGACGAAAATTATGAAAGTTTCAGATCTGCTAATGGAAAATTTTTAAAGATCACGATTAATTTGTTTGGTGATTTTTAGGAGATATTAATTTCTTTCTTTAAAGATAGATTGCATATATTTTCTTGGTGTTCAGAGGATGTGACAAGAGTCCCCGATAGCATATTTACCATAGTTTTTCTGTGCGCTCGAATATCCGACCTATAACTCAAAGGCGAAGATCTTTTTCTCAAGAAAATGCAGAGGCCAACATTTCAGAGGTAAAAAGGTTGACAAAGGTGGGCCACGTCCGTCTTAGTAAAAAAAAATTATAAAGTGGAGGATGTGCGTGAATTTTACAGACATTAACCGAGCGTGTCCTAAAGATCATTTCCCAATGTCAATGATTGATCAGTTGGTTCATTCAACATCGGGAAACAAGTTCTTGTCGTTCATGGACGCTTGCGCAGACTATAATCAGAGAAAGTTAAATCCAAGGGATCAAGAAAGCACAACTTTCATAACTGGAAAAGGTCTTTACTGTTATAAGGTCATGCCCTTCGGTTTGAAAAATATCGATGCCACTTACCAAAGACTTGTGAATAAGACGTTCAAGGATAAAATAGGGCAAAACGTTGAGGTTTATAAATATGATATGGTAGTAAAAAGTGTATCTGATGAAGACCATTTTGCAGACCTTAAAAAGGATTTTGACAATTTGAAAATAATAAATCTAAAACAGAATCCACAGAAATGTTCATTTGGTGTCGAATGTGGAAACGTTTTAGGTGTTATGATCAGTGAAAAGAGGATCGAAGTAGATCCGGTGCAGCTAAATGCGTTGTGTAGTATGACACTACCAAGGAATGTGAAGGAAGTCCAAATTTTCACAGGACGTATGACAGCACTAAACAAGTTTATATCCAAGTCTTCTGACAAGTGAGCATCGTTTTTTCAGTTATTTAGAAACATTAAAGAATTCAGTTTGACACCTGCTTGTACCGAGGTCGTCCTTAGCATAACAAACTATATTTCTTCTCCAACATTATTGACCAAATCTAATCCTGGAGAAACTTTATTCTTGTATATTACAGTATCCGATCATGCGGTTAGTGCGACATTAGTACGATAAGCAGATCGAATACCCAAACCAATCTACTATGTGAGTAAGAGTTTATTGGATGCTAAAAAAGGTATTTGAAATTGGAGAAACTGGCATTAGCGCTGGTGACAGCGGCTAGGAAAATGCGCCCGTACTTCGAGGGTCATCGTATTATGATCAGAACGGCTTTTCCATTAAAAATATATTACAAATGCCGAATATTTTAGGACGCATGTCTAAATATTCGGCTGATATGGGCGATTTTAACATCGATTTCAAACCAAGAACATCGATAAAGGGCTAATCTTTAACAGACTTTCTAGTAGAGTTCCATTCCAGCCGACTAGAAGACATGGAGTTCTAAAAAGGAAATGAGCCAAATGAGTAGATGGTCCAGACCTACGGTGTATCCACTATTACTGGGTGTGGAGCCTATGTTCAAATTACTACATCATCAGGAATATCAATGTACCAAGCAATTCATTTCAGTTTTAAAGCGTCGACTAATGTAGTTGAGTACAAAGCGGCTTTAACAATATTGAGATTGACACAAGTCTGTGGCGCAAGGAATCATTGATTAATAAACGACTCTTAATTACTTATTAATCATGCAACCGGGCAGTCCGAAGCAAGAAAGGAGCAATTGATCCAATATCTAG
This sequence comes from Limnanthes douglasii subsp. nivea, assembly GCA_036936605.1. Classification (NCBI taxonomy): domain Eukaryota; kingdom Viridiplantae; phylum Streptophyta; class Magnoliopsida; order Brassicales; family Limnanthaceae; genus Limnanthes; species Limnanthes douglasii. The sequence continues at coordinate 282,140,164 of JAUPFV010000004.1, forward strand.
CGACACTAAGAGTTTTAACATCTGTCTTCGAAAATATTACTTATGAGCATGTCCGGCGTACGGAAAACGCAGTAGCTAATTCATTGGCAACCATGGCATATGTTGGGGAATACCCGTGGGTTTTAGCGCAAGAATTCCCGTCGATCATCAAACGATTAGAGTTGGAAAACCAACCTGAAATGGCTTGTCAAATTTCAAAAGTTAGTGGCACAGATGGCAGGAATGATATTCGAAATTACTTGGGAAGTGGAATTTTTCTTGAAAAAAAATGGTAGCAAAGAAAGTAAGAAATAAGGCTTGAGGGTTCGTAATAATGGGGACTTGCTTTACAAGAAATATATGAGCATACCATTATTAAGATGTTTAGGACAAGTTGAATCACAGATGATTTTATCCAAACTTCATGTTGGAGAGGGATCGGCTCATTGTGGGTTTAAAGCACTAATCTGAAGGGGTCGGCTCACATCCCAGCCACACCTCTAGAGTCTATTTCAGATAGGTTATCATTCGATAGATGGGGGATAGACTTGGTAGGTCTGCTACGAATGACAACAAAAGGAAGGCAAACTATAGTAGTTACTGTGGACTATTTTTCCAATTTGGTTGAAGTTAAACCTTTGCCCGGGACCAAGGCCAAAGATGTAGTAAAGTTTATTTGGTCAAATATTTTTTGTTGATATGAAACCCCAAAGAATTTAACCATGGATAATGGTCCCCAATTTGACAGCAAGGAAATGAGAGAGTTATGTTTGTCTCACAGAATTCAATAATGTTTTTCAGCACCTTTCTACCCATAGGTTAATGGTCAGGTTGAAGTGACAAATAGAACGATTATCGACGGTCTTAAGAAAAATCTAGAAAGAAAGGCTGGAAAATGGACAAACTATTTACAAGAAGTACTTTCGGTATACCGAACCTCACCATGAACTGCTACTTAAGAATCATTAATTACGAGGAGGTATGAATGGGATAGATCGACGTCTATCCCTTGATTTGATTGAAGAGAAACGAAGTCGCGCTTATCTAAATTCGTTGCACTACCAGACTTTGATGAGAAGCATGTATGCTTCGAATGTAAAAAGAATAGAGTTTAAGGTTGGAGAGAAGGTTCTGCAGAAAGTATTTTTACATACAAAGTACATGAGCCTCTGGAAATTGGCCTCTAATTGGGAAGGGCCTTATCAAGTGGTTGAAAGATTAAAACCGGGAACGTACAGATTGAAGGAAAAACTTGGTCGACCTTTACGATTACATTGGAATATCTAGAACTTTTTATTTGGAATAATCTTGATTGTATCTTTTTATTTTTCCTTTATGTTGTTTGTAAAATATTTTTTATCGGGGACATACTCTTTCCTGCCCCGGTGGCGCGAAGAGGTTTTAATGAGGTGTCTTTAAAAATTGATCTTTTTTATTAAGTTCGAAGCCTTAAATCAGTATTTTGGTATTACAAATTCGAACCTAAAAGGTTTTTCAACTAATAAGTTGATCTACATATTCGAACCGTAAAGGTTTTTTAGCTAATAAGTTGATCTACACATTTGAACCTTAAAGGCTTTTTAGCTAATATGTTGATCTACACATTCGAACCTAAAATGTTTTTTCAACTAACAAGCTGATCTACATGGTTATGATTGGAAGTTGTCTTTTTTGGTATAAAAAATTGGTCAGTTTCGACGTCTGAAAAATGGGACGAACAACAAGTATATTAACAAGGGATACATTGTTAATCTTTGAAATGCAACAAAATACAACGATTTAAGTCCCTCAAAAACGGATGCAAACACGTTTCAAGACGATTTACAAAAATTCCAACCTAGTTCGGAAGCTAGCAAAAATTTATTACAAACAATATAAGCATAACAATTTGATGAATCGTCGGATGAATCTTCACCAGCAATGTCATTCTCGCTAACGACCCCATCGGGGCAATATTCTTCTGGGATATCTTTCCACAATGATCCTAAGGGTAGTCGATGATACTGACTATGGAAGAACAACACATAAGCAGCTTTAGCATTGAAAAACTCTTGGTCCATAAGCCTTTTACATTTAGTGGCAAACAGGCTCTTGCCATCTTTAACTTTCTTTTTTCATAACAGAACAAAGCTCTGAAGAGTCTTTAGCTGCTTTAGCTAATCGTTTCCGGAAGAATTGGTTCTGAATTAGTCGGGTGGCTGAAATCTGCATGGCGTTATCCCGATCACTTTCAGCCTTTGATAAAGATTCATGGAGAGACGGTTAATCGATTCTTGATTAGATTGAGCCACTTGCTATTCTGATTCTTTCCCTTGAAGTGTTTGGAGGGAAGTCTCAATCGATGCAACCCGATTGTTAGCTTTACCAATCGCTTCTTTGGATTAATAGTAAGTTTTAAGAGAGAATGGGTGGGATTCGTAGAGAGAGAAGGTTGTCAAAGTACTATATTATATTCACAACATACTTTCCCTCAAAAGGGTACTTTCTTTATATAGTGACAATAGTGGGATCCATTTTACACAAGTGGTCCCTCTAGATTAACCTTTTCCTATTTACACCCATACTTCTCATATTAAACATTAAGTCCTCATTACTCCTAGTTTTGATAATACAAATACAAATATTTATATTACACCTGATGAGTCCGGAAATATTCACCACTCACTGTAGAAACCGGACAGGGGCGATGCAGAAAATAATCACCCACTGAACCATCCGGACAGGACAAAAATATTAAAACACTAAACACCTTTTGACTAAGCTAGTTACTAATCTGCTTAATAAACTAATGAGTTTTTGAACTCGACCCGATTTCATAAGTTTGACCCGAAAGTCCATATGGCCCATAATTAAAGGTATAAATACCCAAGCGCTTTCATTAATGAGGGTAATGAACATTTAATACAACCAGACAGCTTTGATAAGGAGATAATTCGCTGGAATAAATAACAAGGAGTTGATTATGAGTAAAAAATACTTGGCATGACTATTATTGTATTTATTATCCTTTAGAGGCAAATTTGTAAACAATATGCTTAATAAGGGACCAAAACAATAATAAAACCAGCCCACTAAGGATGTTAATGGGTCCACCTTACTTTACTATTAAAGGTGACCCACTTTCTTGGTAGGTGGGACATGCCGCATTATTATATTCTCTTTGCAATTTCTCTCTCTCTACACTCTCCCTCTCTAGTCTTATCAGATTCAAGATTCGATACATTCCTCAAGTCATTTATTCTCTCATCATTGGCGCCGTCTGTGCGAACGCGTGATACCAAAAAGGAATCTTTTTCCTTGAAAATCGCGATTGAAAAGATGAATGATGAGGCTGTTGAAGAGAGGGTCGGGAGAGAAGTCGCCCGAGCTGCGTCACTATCTGAGGGCGAAGGAGCCCCGAGTCGGGAGCTGTACGTCCAGGGTCGGGACAAACGAACTACCCTTATCATGACCCGAAGTCAGCTCCTGGAAGATATTGTCAGGCTAAAAGCTGAAAGGGAGCGGGCGCTAGACGAGAAAAGGGCTGGGGAAGGAAAAGGCAAAGAGCCGCTCTTGGATGATCGCATCGGGGGCAACCCGCCTGCTATACATCACATCGAGGCCCGACCTGTCAGGTATTACCGGGAGCCTCGCCCTGAGGAGGGGCAAATACCAGGAAGCAGCGATACCCAGAGGACCACCGCAGCATTTCCACCCATTACACCTCGGATGACACGTCGGGCAGGGAGAACCGACGATGGGAAAGAATGAACAAACACGCGCAGAAGAATCGTTCCCGACGCCACCGAGGACCCCGATCAAACTCTCCGAAATACAAAAAGGGTAGCCCCGAAAAACAAACTCTAGTGTCATTTGAAAAAGAAGATATGCCTGCGGCCAGTCGCGAAGAGCGAGTAGCGTTGCCTCAAGTACAATGGCAACCTTCGAACAGCCAGAATCAGGCGTACCGAACCAGCAGCCAGTTTATCAATCCAGGGGATGAAGGGCTTTATGGAGTTCAAACAGAGGGGCTCAGAGGCGGAGCTTTCAGGTACGAGATGAATTAGAGAGCGTTGCCATTGACCGACGAGATATTAGCGGGGCAGCTCCCGAAGAGATTCGATATTTCCAAATTAGAAAAATACGACGGGAAGAAGGATCCGGATAACCACTTGGAAGCCTTCAAGAACTTCATGCTTAGCTTCGACAACGACGATAAACTCTTGTGTAGGGCGTTTTCAATGACCTTCCGGGATCGGGCGTCCAAATGGTACAACCGTTTACCACAAGGCTGCATCAAAAACTTCGGGATGTTTTGGACAATGTTTAGACAGCATTTCGTCGGAAGCAAAAGTTTCCGAGCCAAGGGAGACACTATTATGAATTGTAAAGAGAGGTTGGGAGAGAGCCTCAGGGAGTACACCAAGCGATTGATCGACGCAAAAACCGACCTAGACCACTGCGAGGAGAACGTGGCCTTAACCGCATACCGCCTAGGTTTGCTCCCAGGACAAATGAAGCAAGCGGTAACAAAGAAGCAAGCATTCACTTTTTCTGCCCTCCTGGCCCAGGTAGAAAAACAAATATTGATCGAAGAAACCGAGCCGTCCGAACTGGCTGCGCAAATTCAGCAGAGCGCGCAAGCGGCAGTCGTGATAAGACAAGGGACTCAATCTGGCTACGCTCGGGTAGTCCAGCCAGTTAGCACGATGCAACCGACCCAGTCCTTACCAACCAAACCTTCGGCTCCACGAAGCCAGAAACCGAAGCAGACGAGTCAAACGGTTTCGCGACCCATGTCTAACAAATGGATCCGACCTGCTTAATTCGCGGACCTAACAGAATGTGTATCGTCGATCTACGAAAAAACCAAGAAAGGCGGGATGTACCGAAGGCCTTTCCTAATACCCACGCCTCGGGAGCAGAGGAACAATCGTTATTGTCGCTATCACGAAGACGTGGGACACGATACTAAGGATTGCATTGCCCTTAAGAAATAAATAGAGATGCTGATCGAGCACGGTAACCTCCTGGAATATGTTAAGAAAGCCCAGCAGGGTGCAACTTCCAAAGAAATCGTGGTAATTCCAAAGCCCAAAACCACTATGACAATTTCCGAGGTAACCGACCCTTTTGACGTCTCCATTGAGTACCTCGACCCCGAGGCTAACCGTAACATAATAGGGATCATCGAAGAAGGAGCAGAGGAAAGCGTCGGTAATCTGATAAACCTTTGTGAATTCTTTGAGAGTCTGGCTATCTTTGGTGGAGATTCTATCGCAGGTACCACTCACTTTTCCAGGAAGAGGCACATTGTGAATCTAACCACTCAATTGGAGGCTCGACCTTACCCTCACTCCAAGAGCGTCCCGTCCCCGATCCTGTATTTCGACGACGACGACATGAGAGATATAGCCGGCCCTCACGAGGATGCTATCGTGATTGGGGCGGCCATCGAGGGGGAGGAGGTCAGACGCATCCTGGTGGAAACAGGGAGTTCGGCCAACATAATCTTCGCGTCCACTTTTGCCAAATTTAGGACACCTCCGGTCATTACACGGTCAGACCGAACCATTGTGGGATTTACGGGGTCGGCAGCTGACGTCATCGGAGAATTTGAGGGCATCGTTCAGTTAGGCCGCAACCCATTTAAGATGCAGGTCACCGTTCTATTCGTGCTAGTAGACACACCGACTTCCCATAATGCAATCTTCGGCAGATCTTGGATATCGCGAATACATGCAGTGTCTTCTACAATCTACCAGTGTTTAAAATACATGGTCGGGAACAATGTAGGAATAGTCCGGAGTAGCCAGAAAGCGGCACGGGAGTGTTACCGAGCAGTGCTAGCACCTAAAAAGGATCAGGAGATGGTTCAGGCTCGGGAATAGCAGTTAAAGGGGCTCCCCCCGGGGTCGTTACCCGTTGACGATCCTAGGGAAGCTCCTAGCCATCTGACTACCGATGAGGAATGTGAACAACATCCGTTTGCTGAGGGAAAAATGCTGCGGATCGGGGTTTGCTTGTCGCCAATCTTCAGGGAACAGTTATTGTCTTTACTACGGGAAAATTTAGATTTATTCGCATGATGCTCGAAGGACGTAACAGGAGTCCCGGAGTCGTGCGTTATTCAACGGCTACCTGTCAACAAAAACGTCAGGCCTGTCTCTCAAAAACGTCGGGCTTTTTCCTCGGAAAAGGCAGATATTAGTTTGCGCGAAGTCAAAAGAATGATTAGCGTCAGGCACATTAAGGAAGCGAGTTATCCGCTGTAGACCTCCAATCCCGTTCTGGTTAAGAAGAAAAATTGGAAGTGGAGAATGTGCGTCGACTTCACTGACCTCAATCGGGCATGTCCGAAGGACCCGTTCCCGATGCCAAGGATTGACCAATTGGTAGATTCGACTTCAGGAAATAAACTGCTGTCGTTCATGGATGTGTACGCCGGCTATAATCAGATCAGGTTGCACTCAGCAGATCAAGAAAACACCACGTTTATAACAGGCCGAGGTCTGTATTGCTACAAGGTCATGCCGTTCGGGCTGAAAAATATGGGGGCCACGTACCAGCGGCTTGTTAATAAAACTTTTGAAGGCCAAATTGGGAGGAATATGGAGGTATACATTGACGACATGTTAGTCAAGAGCGGCACGGACGAAAAACACCTTTCTGATTTGCGGGAAACTTTCGATAACCTCCGGGGTATAAACCTCAAGCTCAACCCTGAGAAATGCTCCTTCGGGGTCAGGTCAGACAAGTTTCTAGGTTTCTTTGTCAGCGAAAAAGGGATTGAAGCCGACCCCGTCCAACTCCGGGCTATTACCGACATGACCCCTCCCAAGAATATCAAGGAAGTCCAGATCCTAACTGGGCGCTTAGCCGCCTTAAATCGCTTTATCTCTCGTTCCTCTCATAAATGCGCTCCCTTTTTTCAGGTCTTGAGACAGGACAAGAATTTTGTGTGGACACCCGAGTGCGACGAAGCATTCTGAGGGATTAAACGATATCTATCGTCCCCGAATATTTTAACGAAGCCTCTAACGGGCGAGACCCTCTTTCTCTATATTGCAGTTACGGATTTTGCAGTTAGTGCGGCCTTAATCAGCGAGTCAGGTCCAGCCCCAACAACGGTCTACTTTGTGAGCAAAAGCTTACTAGACGCGGAAACGCGGTATTTGCGGCTGGAGAAAATGGCTTTAGCTCTAGTGACCGCAGCACGGAAGATGCGTCCATATTTACAAGCCCACCCTATCGTTGTACGCACCTCGTTTCTGCTCAAATACGTACTCCAGCGACCGGACATGTCCGGAAGGATGTCTAAATGGTCGGTCGAGTTAGGCGATTTCGACATCAACTTTGAGCCTCGGTCAGCCGTCAAAGGCCAAGTTTTAGCCGATTTTTTAGTAGAGTTCCACTCCGAGCGTCCGGATCGGGATGCATCAGCTGGAGAGGCCGGACTACGGCTAGCGCAAGTGTGTGGAGCAAGACAAATACGCCTAATTAGCGATTCCCAGCTTCTGATAAACCAAGCCTTGGGAGCTGCGGAAGCCAAGAAAGAGCATCTGGTACAATACTTAGCAACTCTAAGAGTGCTAGCTGCCTCGTTTGACAATATCACGTACGAGCATGTCCCGAGAAGCGAGAACATGGTGGCAAACTCGTTAGCAACGGCTTCCTGCTCGAGCAACTATCCCTGGGTAACCGAGCAAGAAAGTCCATCCATCATCAAATGACAGGAGCTTGATAACAGACCTGAAATCGCTTGCCAGGTTTCTCCAGTAACGATTTCAGATGGGCGGCGCGATCTCATAGCCTTCCTAGCCGAAGGTCGACTACCTAGCGACGGAGCTTCGGCTCGAAAAATTCGAAACAAGGCTCGAGGTTATACGTTATTGGGCGACATATTATACAAGAAGTCATTCAGCCGCCTATTGCTCAGATGTCTGAGGGTCCACGAGTCGCAGATAATTGTATCTAAACTACATGACGGTGAGGGTGCGACACATTGTGGATACAAGGCTTTGATTAGGAGGATTTTTCTCGCAGGATTTTATTGGCCTACGATACCAACAGATGCACGGTAAATAGTAAAGACTTGCAACACTTGTCAAAGATTCGCGAACGCGATAAACGTACCCACAGCTCCTTTAGAGTCCATATCAGAAGGATTGCCTTTCGACCGATGGGGAATTGACCTTGTTGGACCACTACTAATGGCATCTAGCGGGGGACAGACGTTCGTAGTGGCGGTGGACTATTTTTCCAAATGGGTAGAAGCTGAGCCATTGGGCGCTACTAAGACCAAAGACATCATCAAGTTTGTTTGGTCCAACATCTGTTGTCGGTTCGGGGTACCCCAGAGGCTAACCATGGATAACGGACCGCAATTCAACAGCGGAGAAATGAAAACTTTTTGTACAAATCACCGGATCAGACAAGGTTTCTCTGCTCCATTCCATCCTCAAGCGAATGGGAAGGTCGAGGTCACCAACCGAACCATCCTGGACGGACTCAAAAAGAAACTGGAAGGAAATATCTACAAGAAGTGTAATGGGCTTACCGAACCACACCTCAGACGGCAACCTAGGAGTCATCTTATGATATGGTGTATGGTATGGACGCGGTCACTCCAGCGGAGTCCATTTTTCCATCCTTCAGGATCGGTACCTATGACGAAAACACAAACGAAGACGACCGACGGCTCGCTCTCGACCTCATTGAAGAGAAACGAAGTCGCGCTCAGCTGAACTCTCTGCACTATCAGACCCTAATGAGAAGTCGGTATGCATCTAAAGTACGCCGTCGGGAATTTAAGGTCGATGACAAGGTTTTGAGGCGCGTCTTCCTGCACATCAAAGACAAAAACCTCGGCAAGCTCGCCCCGAACTGGGAAGGACCATACAAAGTCATAGAAAAAATCAAGAGCGGGACATATCGTCTGCAAAACCGGCTCGGGCACTCGTTAAGACTACCATGGAATATCGAACATCTGAAGTTGTATTTAGAATAATTTTACATGCCTGTAATTTGTTAAAGCATTGTTTGTAAGCACTTATTGGTCGGGGATGCACTCTTTCCTACCTCGGTGGCGCGAGAAGGTTTTAATGAGGCATCATTAACGCCCGACTCCCCTGTTTGGGTTAATCAAAATTTTCTTTTGCCTTCCAATCTTTGAAGTATTACGAACTAGGTTAGTTGACGAGCTGATCGACATTTGTTCCTACTAATCTTGATTGATCTACACTCTAAATTTCCCGACCCCATGGGAAATATTTCAATTTTACATTGATCTACAGAACCTTCATGGGTTTTTCAGTGTTTATACTGATCTACATTTTAAATTTCCCGACCATATGGGAAATATTTTAATTTTACATTAATCTACAGAACCTTCATGGGTTTTTCAGTGTTTATACTGATCTACATTTTAAATTTCCCGACCCTATAGGAAATATTTCAATTTTACATTGATCTACAGAACCTTCATGGGTTTTTCAGTGTTCATACTGATCTACATTTTAAATTTCCCGACCCTATGGGAAATATTTCAATTTCACATTTGATCTACAGAACCTTCATAGGTTTTTCAGTGTTTACACTGATCTACATTTTAGATTTCCCGACCCTATGGGAAATATTTCAATTTCACACTGATCTACAAAACCTTCGTAGGTTTTTCAGTGTTTGCACTAATCTCCATTTTAAGATTTCCCGACCCTACAGATCTAATTGGCCATCTCCTTAAGTTAGAGCCTTCATAGGCTTTTCGGTTCCCAAACCGATCTATATTAAACCGACGACATTTCATCCGGTTCTGACTATCACACAGACGATTATCAAATAAAACATTCACGAGTCCATGCAGTACAAGAAAAATAAACGGATAAAGGGAAAGTGTATTTGCAAAAAGCTAATAGAGGGCTCTGCAGCCCCCAAAATAAGTCTGTCAAAACAAAACACAAAAAAATGATTGCAGGAACACAAAAAATAACGTCGGAAGTCAAGCCTCTTCTTCCTCCGACTCGGGGTCATCCGATTCCTCATCTTCGATGCAAACTCCTTCAGGGCGATCACCTTCGGGCACGTCCAACCACATTGACCCGAGGGGCAGGTCAGGGAAGCGGTTGTGAAAAGATAGTACATACGAAGCTTTAGCATCGCCCGCCTCTTTCTCCGCCCACTTCTTGCATTTCTCAGCAAAAAGTGTGTTGGCTGCCTTCAAATTGGTAATCTCCCGTTCTAGGGCTACGTCACGATCCTCCCCGACTTTCTTAGTCCGTTCCACAGCGGCCTCGGCCTCCTTGAGCTCCTTCTTTGCCAAGTCCTGAGCCGTCTTGGCAACTTGAGTTTCCTCTTGCAAACCGACCACCTTCGCCTCCATTTCTGACAATTGGTGGTTCAGCTCAACAGACCGACGTTCCTTAAGAGCAAAGGGGACTAGCATGTTGTAAAAGGACAGTGTCAGCCCGTCGGTGATACGCAACGGAAACAAGTCCGGACTACCAGGAACCGACAGCACCGGAAGCTTTGTTCCGCTTGAGGAAGCCGCGACATCCGTAGGAACGTTGGGGGGGGGCTAGCATCATCTAGAATCACCATTACGGGATCAACCATCGAGTTACCCTTAGCCCCACCGTACAGATCAAACAGCTTTGGCACGGTGACACCGTCAGCACCAGCAACGGCCCCACTCTCCTTCTTGGAGTGCTTTGGCTTCTTCAATTTGACCCCCTCGGCATCGGCCCGACCTTTTCTTTTTTGCACCGGAGCCCGGTTCCCATCGGCCTCACCACCTTCAGCAACGTTTCCTTCCTCTTGAGCTACCGCCCCTGCCTCCTGAGCCACCACCCCTGCCTCTTCAGCCCCGATATTACTCTCCCCGACCTCGTCGTCCGGTTTTGGGCGCTTGCTAGGCGCCTTGTTACGTTTGGGGAGATACAACTGGGACCCTGGCACATCTGTCTTCGCGATCAGATCCTCCATGCTCGGGGGCTGTCGCAGTTGCTCAATAGTGAGCACTTCTGACGAGCAACGCCAGAGGTTACTCATGATCAGGTTGGTGTCTTTGAAGGTCTGGTGCATCGCCCGACCCCAATGCTGCCTAGCATAGTCTTTCAGCACTTGGAACGTAACTTCACCTACTTTCGAGTAGTCTTTCTTCAGCCCCTGGATGAACTCTTTCGACACTACACAAGGGATCGGTCCACGTTACAATATATATATATATATCAGGGGATTACCATCGGGAACCCAGGTTTGGAGCAGTAGCCTCTGGTTCCCCTTGCTGTAAGGGCGGCCATTTTCCCACCAATCGCTCAGAAATACGAAGCGATGCTTCCATCCCTTGTCTCCCTCAATAAAATCGTTAACTATCTTCCATTTGTTTGCCAGGGAAGAATAGAAGAACGGGGACTTGGGAGATTTTGACAGGCTAGACATTGCGATGTACTCCTCCATAGGCATAACCCGACCCGACAGACGCGAGGCCATTATGCAGGACATCAAGGTGTACCACGCGTTGGGCGTCAGTTGAGAAGGGAAGATTTGGAGGGTGCAGAAGTATAGCGCGATTTCGGGATCTAGGGGGAACCGGAGGCCCTAGTTGAACAGCTCGGTAAAAACCACTATCTCCCACGATCGGACGTGCACGAGGGTCTCCCCGGGGACCGGAAATCGAACAGTAATGCTCTCTGGAATCCTCCAGCGAATCAGCAGCTCTTTGTGCTCAGCCGCCAGAAAGTAGAGGTACTTGCCTTCGAAAAGAGAAAAAATGTCCTTCGAGGGAAGCCAGCGGAAGTAAGTAGTGGTTATGGCCGCCTCTACCTCCTTGGGAAGAGGATCCTCATGAGGATTAGCAGCATTCCCAGCAGCAGCAATGCTAACCTCCGCGGGAAGAATATCCACCTCCGATTCCTTGATATTCGATACCGGAGCCTGATCAGAGCTTTGGGCAGCGGCAGCGCCTGGGTCTGACGGCCGAACCCGAGAACTTGTGGGACCAACACTGCTGCCGGTGTGTGCCAGATTAGCCTCGTCCTCTTCCCGACGAGCCCGCTCGGGGTCTAACTCCTCTGGCATCAATCGCCGCTGATTAAGACCTAAAAAAGTTATTGCAGTATTAGTACCAGTTCGGTACCCTCGTACGGAGGGAGTGAGCTGAACAATTTCGAGATAATTACCTCCTATGGGAGATATTGGAGTGCTGTTTTCCCCCATAGTTAAGAACTTGGTCTTGAATACGCGTCGGGGCGGTAAAGGAGGCGAAGTGGCGTACGAATTGACAGACGACGAGGTCGGATTCTCCGATCGAACAACCGGAGAGCAAGGGGAACTACTGCTAGAGGGGATGACAACGGTTTCGAGAGATAGAGCGATCTCAGGGAATAGAGCGCCTGGTGGTTCGGGCGAAACGAGGGATTCAGCATGGATCAGGGTAGCAAGAACAGGATCGTGGGGCTGCGGAACGGGTGTGAACGGTTTGGAATCAGAACCCCAAATCAATCCAGGACGTCGGTACTCTTCAGCACGGTCACCAATGCTCGCCCACTCTTTAAAACCAAACACGGGTTTTTTCTTTTTCTTGGTTGATAGCTGCTTTGGATGTCTGGGTTTCATAAAACGAGCATTCCCTCTCTAGAAAAGTTCGGACAACGCTTTCTCTCTCTAGAATGCCAGTGAAATAGACTAGAATTTGTGAAGTATTTATAGGCAACATCACATGACCGTGGAATACCAATCGACAAAAAGCAGCGGGAAGGCGAAGAGACTCCCTAAGAAACCGTGCTGGCAAGCACGCGTCGCGTTAACGGTCGACACATGTCGACCATCGTCTGACAAGTGTTCACCTAGGCTAACTTCCTCAAACCGAGATGCAAGATGGGCCGTCTCAGCCAAGTTCGCCATGAAAGCCGGCCCACCACACTAAGCCTAGGAAGAAACCCCCAAGAAGGCACGAGAGCCGACCCGATTAGCCATCTGACAGAGTTTGCTAGAGAGTACAACGGGAGGAAGAAGGCCTCCACAAATCTCATCGGGTCGGTAAGTGTTTTAAATGCCCGACGCTCAGGAAAGAGGAAATCCTCCCGAAGCAGGACAACCATCGACCCAGGATACGGGGGATATCGGTTATTATGTTTAGGCTCTTCTATAAGTCTTCGCTCCCGATGCTTCCGAAGACTGGGGGGCTACTGATAAGGAGATAATTCGCTCGAATAAATAACAAGGAGTTGATTATGAGTAAAAAATACTTGGTATGGCTATTATTGTATTTATTATCCTTTCGAGGCAAATTTGTAAACAATATGCTTAATAAGGGACCAAAACAATAATAAACCATCCCACTAAGGATGTTAATGGGTCCACCTTACTTTACTATAAAAGATGACCCACTTTCTTGGTAGGTGGGACATTTCGCATTATTCAATTCTCTTTGCACTTTCTCTCTCTACACACTCTCTCTCTCTAGTCACATCCGATTCAAGATTCGATACATCCCTCAAATCATTTATTCTCTCATCATTATTCTCTCATCAAGCTTAAATCTCTCACTACAAAACAATTAAACATTTAATACCCTTGAAACACCATAAAACATATGATAAAATTACCCTCAGTAAAAAATAATCCACACCAAATTGGCGATCACAGTGGGAGAAGAAGGTGCTTGAATCTAGCATTCAAAACCAGCAAGAAAAACCAGTTCGGATGAATCTGGATGAGTAGGAAGTGCCACCAACTTTGGCAGAAGTGGTGGGAGAAAACGATGAATATGCGATCGAAGAGCAAGACAGGTTGAAAGCTGAGATAAAAGCCTTGAGAGCTGCTAAAAGGGTAGAGATGGGCTTGAAAGAAAAATCAAAAGTGTCAGTTATTCACCACACTGACAATCCAAGGGATCATGACCCATCAACAAAAACCTATGTGAGTACTAAAAAGACTCATGCTAGCTCAAAGAAGTCTCACCGGTCTAAACTGGTGGAGAGCTCAGATTCAGAATCCTCTAGTAGCTCCTCAAATGAAGATGGAGTTGAGGAGTCCCTGTCATCCAACAGTGATGAAGGAAGGTCTAAGAAGAAGCAAAAGTTGGTCAAAAAATATTCAAGAAAGAGGGACATGCATCGAAGGTTGAAAAGGCATCTAGCTAAAGGGTCATCTCATAGCCATAACCATGGCCGGAAATATAGACCAGCTGTTGATGGATCCTTTCGCTTTCCACGATGAACCAAGTATCTTTGCAACTCCCAATGAAGATACAGTGTTTAGTCGTGGCTGGAATTAGAGACAATCTCCATTATCTTCCAAGATACTATCCGGAAACCTTCCAAAGAGGTTTGACAGTACTAAGATGGAAAAATACGATGGGATCAAAGATCCAGATAAACATCTGGAGCAGTTTAAAAACTTTATGATGAATTTTGACGATGATGCTAAGTTGCTTTGTAGAGCATTCTCTCAATCTTTTACAGGGAGTTCTTTGAAGTGGTATAATAGCCTGCCACAGGGCTGCATCAAATTTTTTTATACCTTTTCGGTGGCCTTTCAGAGGCAGTTCGTTGGAAGTAAGGAGGTGAAGGGCAATGAAGACACTATTATCCATTGTGCCCAAGAACCAAACGAATCATTGAAAGAATATATAAGTCGTTTTGTGAACACCAAGAATGGATTATCTGATTGCTTTGAACAAGTAGCAATAGATTCTCTAAGACAGGGTCTGAACCCTGGCAATTTGGCCATTTTGGTAACCACGGAGAAGGCCATGACGTGGGGCGGTTTACTGAATCAGGTGGGAAAGCAAATCAATGTTGATGAAACAAAGAAGACTAGGGTGCACATGCAAGTGAGATCAGCCCCAGCTGCACCAAACCAGAACCAAAATCAGTCCGAGTACAAGGCTAAGGAAGCCAGACAGCGTCCTAACAGGGCCAAGCCTCAATCTTACCTAGCACCATCTCAGAGCCAGCAATCCAGAAATAAGCGACGGCCTTGGGTCCAACCGGAGTGGTTCACCGAATTGAAAGAAAATGTGTTAACCATAGATGAGAAAACAAAAGACGGAGTATATTATAGGAAGCCTGCTGCGCTTCAATCTCCCAAGGAAAGTCGTAATACTTGTTTCTGTCAATATCATCATGATATTGGTCATAACACAGAAGATTGAATTGCTTTGAAACAAGAGGTGCAAAATTTGATTGAAAGAGGAAAATTGGGTTCTTTTGTTAAAATAAGAAGTGGGTATAGGCCTGATAATGCTCATCGGACCGGCCCAACAAACAATGCAGGGACGTCGGCTCCGGACGGGGCCATGGTAATTATTAAAAGGTTCGATGTGGAGTTAGAGTATTTGGATCCTGATCCAGCCCGGAATAAGGTGGGCGTTATCACAGAACACACCAAGACGGTGTCCGGGTTCATAAGCTTTTTTGAGTCACTTACCATATTTGGCGGGGGACACCATGACTGCACCAACTACTTCTTCAAGGAAGAGGCATGTTCACACCCTGGCTACTCAATTGGAAGGAGGCATGACTTCTTATCAATCGCAAATTCCTTTTCCCTTCATTGTTTTTGATGAAGATGATTTGAGGGACATAGTTGGTCCCCATGAAGATGTTGTGGTGATAGGAGCATCTATTGGGGGCAATGACATTAGACGAATTTTGGTGGACACTGGCAACTCATGAAATATCCTCTTTTTAACTTCCTATAAACAAGTAAAGAATCCATCAGTAATTCAACGATCGAACATGTCTATTATGAGTTTCACTGGAAGCTCTGTGGACATAGTCGGGGAGTTTGAGGAGGAGGTTTTGTTAGGCAAAGGCCCTTTTAAGAAAATGGTAAGAGTATTTTATGTTGTGGTGGATTGTCCCACATGCTACAATTCCATTTTGGGAAGGTCTTGGCTCTCCAGAATGCATGACGTGGCTTCAACAGTTCACCATTGTTTAAAATTCGTTATGCAAGGACAAGTGGGAGTTGTCCGGAGTAGTCAGAAGATAACAAGGGAGTGTTATGCAACAACACTGGTCCCTAGAACTTTAAGGGCAGTTCAGATCAGTGAAGATTAGCGGTTGGAGGGCCCTCTGGAGGAGAGGGTGAAATTGATGATCCCAGAGAGACCCCTCGTGTTTTAATACCAATTGAAGAGGTTGAAACTCACTCTCTGACCGAAGGAAGAAGTGTCAAGATTGGATCTAAGATGACATCATAGCTAAAAAGCAAAGTGTTATCTTTTTTAACAAACCATCAACACGTTTTTGCTTGGTGCAATGCTGATGTAACCGGAGTCCCTGCAGATGTTATATCACACCAGCTATCCATCCGAAGAGATGTAGCTCCCGTTGTGCAGAAGAGAAGAGCTTTTTCTAAGGATAAAGCTGATGTCATAGTTCAAGAGGTTGACCGGCTTACTAAGATGGGGCACATAAAGGAATCTCAGTACCCTTTATGGACAGCCAATCCAGTGTTAGTAAAAAAAAACGTGAAGTGGCGTATGTGCATCGATTTTACTGACCTTAATAACGCTTGCCCAAAAGACTTATATCTAGTCCCCCGGATCGATCAGTTAGTGGACTCCACATCTGGGAAAAAGTTGTTGTCCTTTATGGACGCCTTCTCCGGTTATAATCAGATTCAAGTGGATCTGAAGGACCAAAAACACACTACTTTAGTTACTGATGAGGGCCTTCACTGGTACAAGGTGATGCCTTTTGGATTAAAGTATGCCGGGGCTACTTATCAGACGTTGGTGAACAAAGAATTCACTGATCAGATTGGAAGAAATATGGAAGTCTACATTGATCTGCAAGAGACTTTTGCGAACTTGGTAAAAGTTAATTTAAAGTTAAATCCAGAAAATGCGCTTTTGGAGTGCAGTCCGGGAAGTTTTTGGGGTGTGTGATAAGTGAGAAAGGGATACAACCTGATCCAGACCAACTTAATGCTTTACTGCAGATGGATCCTCCTCGGAATATTAAAGAAGTACAAAGATTGACAGTTAGGGCAGCTGCTCTAAACCGTTTTATCTCAAGGTCTTCAGATAGGTGTGCCCCGTTTTTCCAAATTGTAAAGGGTGCCAAAGAATTCAACTGGTCTCCACAGTGCGACCAGGCTTTTGATGAAATAAAAAAGCATTTATCCTCCCCCAAAACCCTGTTTAAACCGATTGATGGAGAAACATTGTATATATATTTAGCAGTCTGCGAATGTGCCATAAGTGCGGTGCTAGTAAGAGAGGTGGACAATTATACTCGTCTGGTGTACTACATCAGCAAAAGCCCGATGGATGCTGAAAAAAGGTATTTAAAACTTGAAAAGCTAGCACTGGATTTAGTACTTGCTGCTAGGAAAATGAGGCCCTACTTTCAGTTTCATTCTATTGTCTTCCAGATGTCTTTTCCCTTGAAAAATATTCTTCAAAAAGCAGACATATCAAGCAGAATGACCAAGTGTTCAGTGGAATTGGGAGACTATGACATTGATTTTGTCCCTCAAACTGCAATCAATGCTCAGTCTGTTGCTGATTTCCTAGTCGAGTTCCATTCGGACAGGAGTACTAAGCAAGCTACATGTGAAAAGACTAAGAAGCTATGGGTTGTTTGGACTGATGGTGGATCAAGTACCATGGGTTGCGGTGCTGGGATATGTTTAACCTCTCCGTACGGCGACAAGCTGTACCAGGCTATATGTTTTGCTTTTAGGGCTTCTAACAATGAGTCTGAATATGAAGCTGCCATAGCTGGTTTGAAGTTAGCCTTGATTTGTGGAGCCAAAAGAGTCAGGTTAATGAGTGATTCTCAGTTTCTTATCCATAATGCCCAAGGTCAATCTGAGGCAAAAAAGGAGCAGTTGATTAAGTATTTATTCATTCTTAATGAGGTGGCAGTTAACTTTAAAGAAATTAGCTATGAGCACATACCCATAACAGAGAATACACTAGCAGACTCCTTGGAAACCATAGCATACTCTGAGTCCTACTCATGGATTCATTTGCATGAGTGCCCATCCATTCAACTCAATCAGAGTAAGGAGGAGGAGGAAAATTTAAATATACAAGTGGGTCAACCTAAAGATTGGAGGTATCCTCTTCTTCAATACATTTCAGATGTCATTTGCCTCCGGAAAAAAGCATTAGCAAGAAAAATGAAGTATAGGGCTCGTGGTTTTTTAATCATAAGAGACATCCTTTACAAGAAGTCTTTTAGTAGACCTCTCTTGCGATGTTTGGGAATTGAAGAGTCCCAAATAGTGTTGTCCGAACTGCATGATGGTTAAGGGTCAACACACTGTGGTTATAGAGCTTTAACCCGAAGAGTCTTGTTGGCCAGATACTACTGGCCATCCATAATGGAAGATGCCAAGGAATTGGTAAAAAAGTGTGATCCATGCCAAAGATATGATAATGAAATTCATATCCCAGCTGTCCCTTTGGAGTCGATTTCTGAGCTAATACCTTTTGCTCGTTGGGGGATGGATCTGGAGGGACCTCTACCTATGGCGTCCGGAGGGTGCAGAACTATCATTGTAGCCATTAATTATTTTTCAAAGTGGATAGAAGCTGCCCCCTTGGCAGGAACTACTTCAAAAGATGTTATAAAATTTATTTTATCTAATATTTGCTGCAGATTTGGGGTTCCGTAGAAGATAACCACAGACAATGGGCCTCAATTCGATAACAATGATATGGAGAATTTATGTGCCTCTAAAGTCATTCAATATTGCTTCTCTTCCCCTTTCCACCCACAGGCGAATGGTCAGGTTGAAGTGGCAAACAGGGCCATTCTGTCTGATCTTAAAAAGAATTTAGAAAGGATTGCTAGAAAGTGGCCAAGTTATCTACAAGAAGTACAATGGGCCTACCGGACTACTCCTGGAGCTGCTACGCAGGAATCCCCGTTTGCCTTGGTATATGGTATGGATGCAATTTCTCCTATAGAGGCAACTCTTTCATCATACAGAGTGCACAATTTTTCCGAACATGCTAATGAAGTAGCAATCAGAAGTCAACTCAACTTGATAGAAGAAAAAAGAGTTAAGGCTCATCTTAGAGCCATCCATTATCAGGGATTGATGAGAAGCAGGTTTGCTTCCAGAGTCAGAAGAAGGGATTTTCAACCAGGGGATAAAGTGTTGAGAACAGTTTCCCTACATACTAAAGAGAAGAAGTTCGGCAAGCTAGCTCCAAATTGGGAAGGACCATATGTGGTCATTGAAAATATTAAACCTGGGACATATAGGCTTCAAGATAAAGATGGAAGAATCTTAATCCACCCCTCGAACATTGAACACCTCCGGTTGTATATAGAATAAAAGTTATGTAAATATTTACTTATCTAAAGTCCATATAAATATTAAGGGGCATACTCTTTCCCACCCTGGTGGCGCGGGGAGGTTTTAATGAGGTGTCCGGGTTTTTTAATAAAATTTGATGCCTTCTTAAAATATTCGGAGTGGTTTGATTGATAGTTTCTTTAAAGCATTCTAAGTATCATTGACAGATCAGATTGATCTGGTGGAATGATGACCATTTAAAAAAAATTCATCGGAGAATTTAAACACTCTCACCTTAGAATACTTGTAAAATAACTAGGGGCTATTTAAACATCAACCATCAAGATTGGGCAAACATAAAACAAGGAAAGAATTATGCAAAGTAAAGCTGCCCGGCTAACACGGGGGGATAATATTAAAACATATAGAATGGCTCGGCCATCCAAGGAATTTGAAGTTTAAAAAGAAAAAGCCTGTTCGGGCACGATCCGGACACGATTACAAAAATGCCTTGGCCATCCAAGGAATTTAGTCTGACATAAGGATAAAATATAAACAAAAAATAGTTAAAACTTTAGGGCTGGACTCCCTTATATATTCCTAATTCATATTGTTTCTTCTTTGGGTCTTTGGGCTCATCATTGGGGCTCTCTCCGGTCCTTTCTTCCTCATCAGTATTATCATTATAACCACTAGAATAGTTATGCTTGTCACCATTTTCCATAGTGTGGAATATGAGATCTTCGTATTCCACATATTTTCATAGAGTACCGAGCGTCCTCTTCGGGAATGTTCGATGAAAAAGCAAGACCATATCAAATTTGACTTCAACATACCTCTCTTCTTGGGAATCTATCACATTGTTGGTGTATGAATCGATCTTGGCTTGAATGGTCTTCTCCTGCTCCTTTATCAAATCCTCTTTCTCCTTGGTTACTCTGGACACAGCATCTTCAAGAGAAGTCTTGTCACTAGACAGGGTTTGGATAACATTATCCTTGGCCTTCACCTCCTCCTTCGAGGCGGAGAGATCCTTATCCAATACTGAACACTTGGTTTAGAGTTCTGTGTTAACCATCTCCGAAGTGGCCAGCCTTGTGGCCAAGTCTTCTTTCCCCTTCTTCAACTCCTTGAGCTCTTTCCTTAATGCTTCAACACTTTGGTTGGCGTTAAGAAGATCATTAGATAAGCTCTCTTTGTCAGAATTGAGTGTATTAATAAGGCTAGATTGGCTTTGCACTTGCCTCTCCAGGTTGAGCACTGGCTGAATGTTGCTCAACAAAGAGTGAGTCACCATGTCATTCTCCCCTGAAACAGAAAAAGACTTACCATTGAAGGTAACCATGTTTGAGGAGCTTGGGGGAAGGTATAGACCAATATTTTGGAAGCCACTGATGTTTACTCTATAAATATTGATATCCCCTCCGGTACCCTCTCCGGTGTGTAGACCACTTGGGATTTGCTCTGCCGATTTGGGGTCGGTTGGGTCGACCGGAGGAAGAGACTCCGAAGGCCGGAGAGCGACTTCATCACCCAATGAGATTTTCTTCTTCTTGGCTGCCCTAACTTCACCATCTGCTCCCCGCTTTCGGTCCTACTTAGGAGCCTTTGGAAGATCTAGAGGTCCACCTACCTCCCTGATACTCTCATCTTCAACCACTTGAAGTAGAGTAGCATCGATTCCCCCTTGGGCCTGCACTTCCTGACTTGCTGGGATGATTTCCTCAGCACCACCTTGAGAAACCTCAGTTGCAACTTGTTTCTTCTTGCCCTCCTTGCCCTGCATCTTACTTGGGGCTTTTGCTCTAGCAGGCAAAGCCAACTTGCCATCCTTCTCCTCTGTTCTCTGGAGGATGACAGCCAGAGGAGGTAAAGTGGTCAGCTCCTCCCAAGTAAGGTCTCTCCAACCTGTTGTGTTGCAGAGGTGGGACCTCACTAAATTGCCGGAGGTGAAGCAGTTGTGGAAGTGATTTACCCATTTTTCAGCAGTCCAAGCATCCAGCTTGGCACATGTAGTTTGCCCCTTTTCCAAATAGTCGGAGAACTCCTACGGCAGCACTACCCAAAGAAAAAGAAGAGCAGTTTAGAAACATATTTTTTTTTATAAAAAAAGAAAGACAAATATGATAGAATATTTACCTGAGATTTTCCATCTGCTGGTGAGCATGCTAGGGTTGACACCAACCTTGATTTTTCTCCCGTTTTCCCAAGCCCCACTAATAAACAAAAATTGGGTCTTTCAATTCTTCTCCGACTTAAGCAGATCATCCACCACCTTAAAGTTATCTCTTATATTGTAGTGGTAGAAAGGGATGATGTGGTTCTTGCAGAGTCTGGCCACAGCAGCGAATTGCTCCATTGGAAGCGGTATTCTGGAGAGCCTATAGGCCATGATGCAGGCTATAAGGGTGTACCAAGCATTGGGACTCAGCTGGCTTGGACATAGTTTTATCAGATGAAAGTATCTGACAATCTCTGGATCCAAGGGGAATCTGATCCCCCAGTTAAACAACTCTGTATAGATGACTATCTCGCTAAGCTTGCAGTCGATAGGATTCTCCGGAGTGACCGGTATCCTCACCTTGACAGATTCAGGGATCCCACACTTTGTCCGGATCTGGCCTAACTCAGTAATGTGAGTGTAGACATAGTTGATGTTCTGCATGGCCAGCAGATACTTCACATTCACCTTGTGGAAGCAGGGTCCCACTTTGCCTTCCGGGCACTCCGGCAGGTCCGGATGTATAAGACAGAGTTTCTCTTTACCCTTGCCTTTTTTATTAGTGGCAGCATCCCCTGTTTGTCCGGAGACGTCCGTCTCAAATGGAACATCTTCTATACTGTCCTGCATCACCTCTTCCATCACCATAGAAGGTTTGTCAGTTGTTGTTGGTGGGGGAGTGCTGGTGGCAGGCTCAGTAAGTTGTCTGGACGGTTGAGCATCACCCTCTCTTAGGGGTCTGGTGTCCGGCTGGGGCTCGGTTCCGGAGGGCTCATTTTGAGAGTTAATTCCAGTGGCCTCCGGACCAGATGATTTATCCTTTGGGACTCTGATAGATGCCCCTGATCTTGTAGCTTTGTCCTTTGTCCCAGACTTAGGGGGCCCTGATTTTGGCGACTTAGATTGTGAAACAGCAGTTTGACCCTTTATTAAACGGCCTGTCCGGCGAAGGGTAACCATTTTTGGGGATTTCTTAGTATTTGACCCCATAACAATAAATGGAGAGGGTCTCCTTGTTCTTGATACGACTTTTTCCCGTTCAACAGAGGGCTGTGACTCCTGAATCGAGGAGCCTGATGAAATGGGTGAAAGGATTGGTTGAACGAAACGCATGGGTTTGGAACTTCTAGCAGAAGATGAACCTCGATCAACTTCTGAAGACGGTGTTTCAGGCTTATCGTTTGGAGAAACTGGTAAACCCGCACCAATACGTCTCTCTCGCTCAACCCTTTGTGCTTTTTCTAACTCTGAAAGATTAAGCCACCCACCTTTCACCAATGCGTTTCTTGCCGTGAACATAAACCTACACAAGAAGAATTTTGAGAGGAGAAGAGAAAGCTTTGAAATGAATAAATGAGAAAGTGATGAAGATGGTAAAACAGTGAAAAGAAGAAATTTATACTAGTAAGACAAAAAAGAGTTACCAAATACCTAGGAAAAACGAAAAGGCAAAGGTAATGATTGAAGGCGGCGTTGACGTCATAGGTATTAAATGAAGAGGTTGATTTTTGAGATTAGTGGGAGCGCCGTTCTAGGAGGAAAACGGCTGGTGAGGCGAATCAAAAGGTGACACGTGTCCCACGATCCATAGCAAAACTTTTGAACTTTTGAGAAGTATTCAGTCCGGATAAATCCTGAGATGAACACTTAAACAGTCCGGAGAATGTTATCAGTGCCTAAGAAGATGTTTTTAGGTCTTTACAAAGGCCTTCGACAAAACCTAAAAGAGGGGCTACTAATGAATCCGGAAATATTCGCCACTCACTATGGAAACCGGACATGGGAAATCCGGATAATAATCACCCACTGAACCATCCGGACAGGACAAAAGTATTAAAATACTAAACACCTTTTGACTAAGCTAGTTACTAATATGCTTAATAAACTAATGAGTTTTTGAACTCGAACCGATTTTATAAGTTTGACCTGAAGGCCCATATGTCCCATAATTAAAGGTATAAATACCCAACCACTTTCATTAATGATGATAATGAACATTTAATACAACCAGACAGCTTAAATCTCTCACTACAAAACAATTAAACATTTAATACCCTTGAAACACCACAAAACATCTGACAAAATTACCCTGAGTCGAAAATAATCCACACGAACGCCGATCCAAGACGGCGTAGATATTTTCCGTCCTTATCAATAGCCCCAGTCTTGATAAAATAATGAATTAAGATTTCCTTATGATAGGATTGGAATTCCCCGGTGGCTATTTTCACTTGGGTTCAATCTTCAAAAAACCGATCATGGGGTCGGTTTATATTGCATTTGTTAGTTTCATGCCATCAACGTGGTCGGTCTTTGATCGACTGATTTTGTCTCTTCCTAGAAGGGTAACATTTTGGGCCCCCATTTTTTATGGGCATTGCACTTGGAAAATTGGTTGTGCTAAGCCCAATTTCTAAATTAAGGTTGAATACTCTTATCAGTATACATGCGTCGCCTAACTCTCGATCGTTTGCTAGCCAAGGTTTCGCCTCTTGGACTACCTGAGGCTTTTAATTATGATGCTATCCCCCTAGCCCTGCAAGAAATGTCAAAGTTTGACACGTGTCTCTCATCCATTTGGGAAGATCTACTCGTGATATTAACCAACGCGACTCTTAACCTTCCCGACGCCCCTTTTCGATTACACTTTTCCACGGGAAAAATTGTTGAAGAAGCCATCCTCCTATAAATATATTTATTTCTTCACTTTTCGTCCCAACACATTTTTAGAGAGAGAAAGATTTAATATTTTTCTGGCCTTTCTAGAGAGAGATTTTAAAGTTTGTTTCCTTGTTTGTGAAAAAACTTGCTTTCAAGAAGAAAGAGAGTGAACCTACCCTGAAACCAATCGTTGGTGCCATCGATTATCTTAGCATCTCTGAGAGACCTGCCAAATATAAGGCAGTTGGCCTGATACATAATACGTCGGTCGTTCAAGTGAGCTTGACCCCACTCGATTTCCCAACAACTTTACGAAACCCGACATCTAAACCAAAGTTTGAGGTGAGCCCTTCTTGTGCCAAAATTTCACCCTCTAAAAAAGATGTTCCTAAACTTCCAACTGTGCGACCACCTCCTTCGGCAACCCCAACTAATTTTGTTAAAAAAATCCAATCCCAAATTTCTGGTTATGGGGGATTCTAGGGCTTCCTCATCATCTCCTGAGATGGTCCAACTAACCCCCCACCATTTTTGGTTACATGATTGGTCATAACACCACGGCTATAGTTAGGGGCGTAGTCCAAAGAGACGTTGAGCGGCAGAGGGTCGAAGCAACTGCTTCCAAAGATAAAAAGGACATAATCCCTAACTGTGCTCGTGTTAGTAGTAGTTCCAGTTTTTTCTGTTCAAGAAATGCTTCAAAACCGCTGTCTTCTCCCGAACCTATTCCTTTGAAAGACAGAAAGAGAAAGGAAAAGGTTCCTGATCTCCCTTCGAAAATCTCTTCTAAAGAAACCATCACCAAACCTCGTAAAGAGCCGACAAAGGCTTCCACAAAAGCTTCTAAGGATAACAATTCTAAGATGAAAACTGCGCGGGATAGGCGTCCTCTTAAATGAGCTCAAGAAAAAGCTAGTGGTGTAGCTGGGAAAAATGTCGACTGTAATTTGCCTACGAAATCGACCGCCCCTGATTTTGCTGAAGGGTTTGTGAATCAGTAGCAAATCGATCCGACCTCTGTTGAACCCTCACATATTCAAATTTCTCATACTAAGTGTACATCATCTATTAAAGATAAAAGTTCCCAACGTGAAGGTAAAAGGGTTGCCACCCTAGAAACTGGCGTTGCTACTCTGCGATAACCAAAGAACCCCTTCCATCTGAAATTGATGCAGTAACTACCGGTTATCATCGTTGCTTACCTCGAGACCACATTATCTCCTTCTATAATGGCAAATATTTGTATTATAGTCCAAATGAGCAACCTGGTCTCAAAGTTATATGGGGAATCCCAGTATCCATAATGGACAACAAACTCGGTCTTAGTAAAAAAAAATAAAGTGGAGGATGTGCGTGAATTTTACAGACATTAACCGAGCGTGTCCTAAAGATCATTTCCCAATGTCAATGATTGATCAGTTGGTTGATTCAACATCGGGAAACAAGTTCTTGTCTTTCATGGACGCTTGCGCAGACTATAATCAGAGAAAGTTAAATCCAAGGGATCAAGAAAGCATAACTTTCATAACTGGAAAAGGTCTTTACTGTTATAAGGTCATGCCCTTCGGTTTGAAAAATTTCGGTGCCCCTTACCAAAGGCTTGTGAATAAGACGTTCAAGGATAAAATAGGGCAAAAAATTGAGGTTTATGTATATGATATGGTAGTAAAAAGTGTATCTGATGAAGACCATTTTGCAGACCTTAAAAAGGCGTTTGACAATTTGAAAATAATAAATCTAAAACAGAATCTACAGAAATGCTCATTTGGTGTCCAATGTGGAAAATGTTTAGGTGTTATGATCAGCGAAAAATGGATCGAAGTAGATCAGGTGCAGTTAAATACGTTGTGTAGTATGACACCACCAAGGAATCTGAAGGAAGTCCAAATTTTCACAGGACGCATGACAACACTAAACATGTTTATATCCAGGTCTTCTGACAAGTGAGCATTGTTTTTTCAGTTATTTAGAAACATTAAAGAATTCAGTTGGACACCTGCTTGTACTGAGGCCGTCCTTAACATAAAAACTATATTTCTTCTCCAACGTTATTAACCAAACCTAATCCTGGAGAAACTTTATTCTTGTATATTGCAGTATCCGATCATGCGGTTAGTGCGACATTAGTACGATAAGCAGATCGAATACCCAAACCAATCTACTATATGAGTAAGAGTTTATTGGATGCTAAAAAAGGTATTTGAAATTGGAGAAACTGGCATTGGCGCTGGTGACAGCAGCTAGGAAAATGCGACCGTACTTCGAGGGTCATCGTATTATGGTCAGAACGGCTTTTCCATTAAAAATGTATTATAAATGCAGAATATTTTAGGACGCATGTCTAAATATTCGGCTGATATGGGCGATTTTGACATCGATTTCAAACTAAGAACATCGATAAAGGGCCAATCTTTAACAGACTTTCTAGTAGAGTTCCATTCCAGCCGACTAGAAGATATGGAGGTCTAAAAAGGAAATGAGCCAAATGAGTAGATGGTCCAGACCTATGGTGTATCCAGTATTACTGGGTGTGGAGCCTATGTTCAAATTACTACATCATCAGGAATATTAATGTACCAAGCAATTCATTTCAAATTAAAGCGTCGACTAATGAAGTTGAGTACAAAGCGGATTTAACAATATTGAGATTGGCACAAGTCTGTGGCGCAAGGAATCATTGATTAATAAACGACTCTCAATTACTTAATAATCATGCCACCAGGCAGTCTGAAGCAAGAAAGGAGCAATTGATTCAATATCTAGCGGCACTAAGAGTTTTAACATCTGTCTTCGAAAATATTACTTATGAGCACGTCCGGCGTACGGAAAACGCAGTAGCTAATTCATTGGCAACCATGGCATATGTTAGGGAATACCTGTGGGTTTTAACGCAAGAATGTCCGTCAATCATCAAATGAGTAGAGTTGGAAAACCAACCTGAAATAGCTTGTCAAGTTTCAAAAGTTATTGGCACGGTTTGCAGGAATGATATTCGAAATTACTCGGGAAGTGGAATTTTTCATGAAAAAAAAATGGTAGCAAAGAAAGTAAGAAATAAGGCTTGAGGGTTCGTAATAATGGGGACTTGCTTTACAAGAAATCTATGAGCATACCATTATTAAGATGTTTAGGACAGGTTGAATCATAGATGATTTTATCCAAACTTCATGTTGGAGAGAGATCAGCTCATTGTGGGTTTAAAGCACTAATCTGAAGGGGTCGGCTCACATCCCAGCCACACCGCTAGAGTCTATTTCAGATAGGTTATCGTTCGATAGATAGGGGATAGACTTGGTAGGTCTGCTACGAATGGAAACAAAAGGAAGGCAAAATATATTAGTTACTGTAGACTATTTTTCCAATTTGGTTGAAGTTAAACCGTTGCCCAGGACCAAGGCCAAAGATGTAGTAAAGTTTATTTGGTCAAATATTTGTTGTCGATATGAAACCCCAAAGAAGTTAACCATAGATAATGGTCCCCAATTTGACAGCAAGGAAATGAGAGAGTTATGTTTGTCTCACAAAATTCAATAATGTTTTTCAGCACCTTTCTATCCATAGGTTAATGGTCATGTTGAAGTGACAAATAGAACGATTATCGACAGTCTTAAGAAAAATCTAGAAAGAAAGGCCGAGAAATGGACAAACTATTTACAAGAAGTACTTTCGGTATACCAAACCTCACAATGAACCGCTACTCAAGAATCACCTTACGCTTTAGTATACGGTATGGATGTCGTAACACCTACACAACAATGTTTCCATCATTTAGAATCATTAATTACGAGGAAGGTATGAATGGGAAGGATCGACGTCTATCCCTTGATTTGATTGAAGAGAAACGAAGTCGCGCTCATCTAAATTTTTTGCACTACCAGACTTTGATGAGAAGCATGTATGCTTCGAAGGTAAAAAGAATAGAGTTTAAGGTTGGAGAGAAGGTTCTGCATAAAGTATTTTTACATACAAAGTACATGAGCCTCTGGAAATTGGCCTCTAATTGGGAAGGGCCTTATCAAGTGGTTGAAAGATTAAAACCGGGAACGTACAGATTGAAGGACAAACTTGGTCGACCTTTACGATTACATTGGAATATCTAGAACTTTTTATTTGGAATAATCTTGATTGTATCTTTTTATTTTTCCTTTATGTTGTTTGTAAAATAATTTTTATCGGGGACATACTCTTTCCTGCCCCGGTGGCGCGAAGAGGTTTTAATGAGGTGTCTTTAAAAATTGATCTTTTTTATTAAGTTCAAAGCCTTAAATCAGTATTTTGGTATTACAAATTCGAACCTAAAAGGTTTTTTCAACTAATAAGTTGATCTACATATTCGAACCGTAAAGGGTTTTTAGCTAATAAGTTGATCTACACATTCGAACCTTAAAGGCTTTTCAGCTAATATGTTGATCTACACATTCGAACCTAAAATGTTTTTTCAACTAACAAGCTGATCTACATGATTATGATTGGAAGTTGTCTTTTTTGGTATAAAAAATTGGTCAGTTTCGACGTGTGAAAAATGGGACGAACAACAAGTATATTAACAAGGGATACATTGTTAATCTTTGAAATGCAACAAAATACAACGATTTAAGTCCCTCAAAAACGGATGCAAACACGTTTCAAGACGATTTACAAAAATTCCAACCTAGTTCGGAAGCTAGCAAAAATTTATTACAAACAATATAAGCATAACAATTTGATGAATCTTCACCAGCAATGTCATCCTCGCTAACGACCCCAACGGGGCAATCTTCTTCTGGGATATCTTTCCACATTGATCCTAAGGGTAGTCGATGATACTGACTACGGAAGAACAACACATAAGCAGCTTTGGCATCGAAAAACTCTTGGTCCATAAGCCTTTTACATTTAGTGGCAAACAGGCTCTTGCCATCTTTAGCTTTCTTTTTTAATAACAGAACAAAGCTCTGAAGATTCTTTAGCTGCCTTAGCTAATCGTTTCCGGAAGAATTGGTTCTGAATTAGTCGGGCGGCTCAAATCTGCATGGCGTTATCTCGATCACTTTCAGCCTTTGATAAAGAGTCATGAAGAGACCGGTTAATCGATTCTTGATTAGATTGAGCCACTTGCTATTCTGATTCTTTCCCTTGAAGTGTTTGGAGGGAAGTCTCAGTCGATGCAACCCGATTGTTAGCTTTACCAATCGCCTCTTTGGATTAATAGTAAGTTTTAAGAGAGAATGAGTGGGATTCGTAGAGAGAGAAAGTTGTCAAAGTACTATATTATATTCACAACATACTTTCCCTCAAAAGGGTACTTTCTTTATAACTGACAGTAGTGGGATCCATTTTACACAAGTGGTCCCTCTAGATTAACCTTTTCTTATTTACACCCATACTTCTCATATTACACATTAAGTCCTTATTACTCATAGTTTTGATAATACAAATACAAATATTTATATTACGCCTAATGAGTCCGGAAATATTCGCCACTCACTGTAGAGACCGGACAGGGGCGATGCAGACAATAATCACCCACTGAACCATCCGAACGGGACAAAAATATTAAAACACTAAACACATTTTGAATAAGCTAGTTACTAATCTGCTTAATAAACTAATGAGTTTTTGAACTCGACCCGATTTCATAAGTTTGACCCGAAAGCCCATATGGCCCATAATTAAAGGTATAAATACCCAACCACTTTCATTAATGAGGGTAATGAACATTTAATACAACCAGACATCTTAAATCTCTCATTACAAAACAATTAAACATTTAATACCTTGACACACCACAACGCATATGAAAAAATTACCCTCAGTAAAAAATAATCCACACCAAATTGGCGACCACAGTGGGAGAAGAAGGTGCCTGAATCTGGCATTCAAAACCAGCAAGAAAAACCAGTTCGGATGAATCTGGATGAGTAGGAAGTGCCACCAACTTTGGCAAAAGTGGTGGAAGAAAACGATGAATAGACGATCGAAGAGCGAGACAGGTTGAAAGCTGAGATAAAAGCCTTGAGGGCTGCTAAAAGGGTAGAGATGGGCTTGAAATAAAAATCAAAAGTGTGAGTTATTCACCACACTGACAATCCAAGGGATCATGACCCATCAGCAAAGACCCATGTGAGTACTAAACCGGTATAAACCGGTGGAGAGCACAGATTCACAATCCTCTAGTAGCTCCTCAAATGAAGATAAATTTGAGGAGTCCCTGTCATCTAGCAGTGATGAAGGAAGGTCTAAGAAGAAGCAAAAGTTGGTCAAAAAATATTCAAGAAAGAGGGACATGCATAGAAGGTTGAAAAGGACACTAGCTAAAGGGTCATCTCATAGCCATAACCATGGCCGAAGACATATCGACCAGCTGTTGATGGATCCTTTCGCTTTCCACGATGAACCAGGTATCTTTGCAACTCCCAATGAAGATACTGTGTTTAGTCGTGGCTGGAATTAGAGACAATCTCCATTATCTTCCAAGATACTATCCGGAAACCTTCCAAAGAGGTTTGACAGTACTAAGATGGAAAAATACGATGGGATCAAAGATCCAGATAAACATCTAGAGCAGTTTAAAAACTTTATGATGAATTTTGACGATGATGATAAGTTGCTTTGTAGAGCATTCTCTCAATATTTTACGGGGATTGCTCTGAAGTGGTATAATAGCCTGCCACAGGGCTGCATCAAAAAATTTGATACCTTTTGGGTGGCCTTCCGGAGGCAGTTCGTTGGAAGTAAGGAGGGGAAGGGCAATGAAGATACTATTATCCATTGTGCCCAAGAACCAAACGAATCATTGAAAGAATATATAAGTCGCTTTGTGAACACCAAGAATGGATTAGCTGATTGCTTTGAACAAGCAGCAATAGATTCTCTAAGACAGGGTCTGAACCCTGGCAATTTGGCCGTTTTGGTAACCAGGAAGAAAGCCATGACGTGGGGCGGTTTACTGAATTAGGTGGGAAAGAAAATCAATGTGGATGAAACGACGAAGACTAGGGTGCACAGGAAAGTGAGATCGGCCCCAGCTGCACCAAACTAGAACCAGAATCAGTCCGAGTACAAGGCTAAGGAAGCCAGACAGCGTCCCAACAGGGGGCCAAGGCTCAATCTCACCCAGCACCATCTCAGAGCCAACAATCCAGAAATAAGCGAGGGCCTTGGGTCCAACCGGAGTGGTTCGCCGAATTGAAAGAAAATGTGTTAACCATCTATGACAAAACAAAAGACGAAGTACATTTTAGGAAGCCGGCTGCGCTTCAATCTCCCAGGGAAAGTCGTAATACTTGTTTCTATCAATATCATCATGATATTGGCCATAACACAGAAGATTGAATTTCTTTGAAACAAGAGGTTCAAAATTTGATTGAAAGAAGAAAATTGGGTTCTTATGTTAAAATAAGAAGTGGGTATAGGCCTGATAATGCTCATCGGACCGGCCCAACAAACAATGCAGGGATGTCGGCTCCGGACGGGGCCATGGTAATTATTTAAAGGTTTGATGTGGAGTCAGAGTATTTGGATCCTAATCCAGCCCGGAATAAGGTGGGCGTTATCGCAGAACACACCAAGACGGTGTCCAGGCTCATAAGCGTTTTTGAGTCACTTACCATATTTGGCGGGGGACACCATGACTGCACCAACTACTTCTTCAAGGAAGAGGCATGTTCACACCCTGGCTACTCAATTGGAAGGAGGCATGACTTCCTATCAATCGCAAATTCATTTTACCTTCATTGTTTTTGATGAAGATGATTTGAGGGACATACCTGGTCCCCATGAAGATGCTATGGTGATAAGAGCATCCATTGGGGGCAATGACATTAGAAAAATCTTGGTGGACACTGGTAGCTCAGCCAGTATCCTCTTTTTAACTTCCTATAAACAAATGAAGAATCCAGCAATAATTCAACGATCGAACATGTCTATTATGGGTTTCACTGGAAGCTCTGTGGATGTAGTCGGGGAGTTTGAGGAGAAGGTTTTGTTAGGCAAAGGCCCTTTTAAGAAAATGGTCATAGTATTTTTTGTTGTGGTGGATTGTCCCACATGCTACAATTCCATTTTTGGAAGGTCTTGGCTCTCTCCAGAATGCATGACGTGGCTTCAACAGTTCACAAAATGTTTAAAATACGCTGTGCAAGGACAAGTGGGAGCTGTCCGGAGTAGTCAGAAGATAGCAAGGGAGTGTTATGCAACAACATTGGCCCCTAGAACTTTGGGGGCAGTTCAGATGAGTGAAGATTAGCAGTTGGAGGGGCTCTCTGGGGGAGAGGGTGAAATTGATGACCCAAGAGAGACCCCTGGTGTTTTAATACCAATTGAAGAGGTTGAAACTCACTCTCTGGCCGAAGGAAGAAGTGTCAAGATTGGATCTAAGATGACATCAGAGCTAAAAAGCAAAGTGTTGTCTTTTTTAACAAACCATCAACACGTATTTGCTTGGTGCAATGCTGATGTAACCGGAGTCCCTACGGATGTTATATCACACCAGCTATCCATCTGAAGAGATGTAGCGCCCTTTGTGCAGAAGAGAAGAGCTTTTTCTAAGGATAAATCTGATGTCATAATTCAAAAGGTTGACTGGCTTACTAAGATGGGGCACATAAAGGAATCTCAGTACCCTTTATGGATAGCCAATCTAGTGTTAGTAAAAAACAAAAACGGGAAGTGGCGTATGTGCATCGATTTTACTGACCTTAATAACACTTGCCCAAAAGACTTATATCTAGTCCCCCAGATCGATCAGTTAGTGGACTCCACATCTGGGAAAAAGTTGTTGTCCTTTATGGACGTCTTCTCCGGTTATAATCAGATTCAAGTGGATCCGAAGGACCAAAAACACACTACTTTTGTTACTGATGAGGGCCTTCACTGTTACAAGGTGATGCCTTTTGGATTAAAGTATGCCGGGGCTACTTATCAGACGTTGGTGAACAAAGCATTCACTGATCAGATTGGAAGAAATATGGAAGTCTACATTGATGGCATGATGGTAAAGAGTGTGGAAGAAGAGTTACACTTGGCAGATCTGCAAGAGACTTTTGTGAACTTGGTAAAAGTTAATTTAAAGTTAAATCCAGAAAATGCGCTTTTGGAGTGCAGTCCGGGAAGTTTTTGGGGTATGTGATAAGTGAGAAAGGGATACAACCTGATCCAGACCAACTTAATGCTTTACTACAGATGGATCCTCCTCGGAATATTAAAGAAGTACAAAGATTGACAGTGAGGTCAGCTGCTCTAAACTGTTTTATCTCAAGGTCTTCAGATAGGTGTACCCCGTTTTTCCAAATTGTAAAGGGTGCCAAAGAATTCAACTGGTGTCCACAGTGCGACCAGGATTTTGATGAAATAAAAAAGCATTTATCCTCCCCTAAAACCCTGTTTAAACCTATTGATGGAGAAACATTGTATATATATTTAGCAGTCTGCGAATGTGCCATAAGTGCGGTGCTAGTAAGAGAGGTGGACAATTATACTCGTCTGGTGTACTACATCAGAAAAAGCCCGATGGATGCTGAAAAAAGGTATTTAAAACTTGAAAAGCTAGCACTGGATTTAGTAATTGCTGCTAGGAAAATGAGGCCCTACTTTCAGTCTCATTCTATTGTCTTCCAGACGTCTTTTCCCTTGAAAAATATTATTCAAAAGGCAGACATATCAAGCAGAATAACCAAGTGTTCAGTGGAATTGGGAGACTATGACATTGATTTTGTCCCTCAAACTACAATCAAGGCTCAGTCTGTTGCTGATTTCCTAGTCGAGTTCCATTCGAACAGGAGTACTAAGCAAGCTACATGTGAAAAGACTAAGAAGTTATGGGTTGTTCGGACTGATGGTGGATTAGTTACCATGGGTTGCGGTGCTGGGATATGTTTAACCTCTCCGTACGGCGACAAGCTGTACCAGGCTATATGTTTTGCTTTTAGGGCTTCTAACAATGAGTCTGAATATGAAGGTTTCATAGCTGGTTTGAAGTTAGCCCTGATTTGTGGAGCCAAAAAGGTCAGGTTAATGAGTGATTCTCAGCTTCTTATCCATCATGCCCAAGGTCAATCTGAGGCAAAAAAGGAGCAGTTGATTAAATATTTATTCATTCTTAATGAGGTGGCAGTTAACTTTTAAAAAAATCAGCTATGAGCACATACCCATAACAGAGAATACACTAGCAGACTCCTTGGAAACCATAGCATACTCTGAGTCCTACCTGTGGATTTATGTGCAGGAGTGCCCATTCATTCAACTCAATCAGAGCAAAGAGGAGGAGGAAAATTTAAATATACAAGTGGGTCAACCTAAAGAATGGAGGTGTCCTCTTCTTCAATACATTTCAGATGGCATTTTGCCTCCAGAAAAGCAGTAGCAAGAAAAATGAAGTATAGGGCTCGTGGTTTTTTAATCATAAGAGACATCCTTTACAAGAAGTCTTTTAGTAGACCTCTCTTGCGATGTTTGAGAATTGAAGAGTCCCAAATAGTGTTGTCTGAACTGCATGATAGTTAAGGGTCAGCACACTGTGGTTATAGAGCTTTAACCCGAAGAGTCTTGTTGGCCAGATACTACTGGCCATCTATAATGGAAGATGCCAAGGAATTGGTAAAAAAGTGTGATCCATGCCAAAGATATGGTAATGAAATTCATATCCAAGCTGTCCCTTTGGAGTCGATTTCTGAGCCAATACCTTTTGCTCGTTGGGGGCTGGATCTGGAGGGACCTCTACCTATGGCGTCCGGAGGGTGCAGAACTATCATTGTAGCCATTGATTATTTTTCAAAGTGGATAGAAGTTGCCCCCTTGGCAGGAACTACTTCGAAAGATGTTATAAAATTTATTTTATCTAATATTTGCTGCAGATTTGGGGTTCCACAGAAGATAACCACAGACAATGGGCCACAATTCGATAACAAGGATATGGAGAATTTATGTACCACTAGAGGCATTCAACATTTCTTCTCTTCTCCTTTCCACCCACATGCAAATGGTCAGGTTGAAGTGGCAAACATGACCATTAGGTCCGATCTTAAAAATAATTTAGAAATGGTTGCTGGAAAGTGGCCAAGCTATCTACAAGAAGTGTTATGGGCCTACCGGACTACTTCTGGAGCTGCTACGCAGGAATCCCCGTTTGCCTTGGTATATGTTATGGATGCAATTTCTCCTATAGAGGCAACTCTTCCATCATACAGAGTCCACAATTTTTCCGAACAGGCTAATGAAGTGGCAATCAGAAGTCAACTCAACTTGATAGAAGAAAAAAGAGTTAAGGCTCATGTTAGAGCCACCCATTATCAGGGATTGATGAGAAGCAGGTTTTCTTCCAGAGTCAGAAGAAGGGATTTTCAACCAAGGGATAAAGTGTTGAGAAAGGTTTCCCTACATACTAAAGAGAAGTAGTTCCGCAAGCTAGCTCCAAATTGGGAAGGACCATATGTGGTCATTGAAAAGATTAAGCCTGGGACATAGAGGCTTCAAGATAAATATGGAATAATCTTAAACCACCCCTCGAACATTGAACACCTCCGGTTGTATATAGAATAAAACTTATGTAAATATTTACTTGTTTAAAGTCCATATAAATATTAAGGGGCATACTCTTTCCTACCCTGGTGGCGCGGGGAGGTTTTAATGAGGTGTCCGAGTTTTTTAATAAAATTTGATGCCTTCTTAAAAAATTCAGAGTGGTTTGATTGATAATTTCTTTAAAGCCTTCTACGTATCATTGACAAATCAGATTGATCTGGTGGAATGATGACCATTTAAAAATTTATCATCGGAGAATTTAAACACTCTCACCTTAGAATACTTGTAAAATAACTAGGGGCTATTTAAACATCAACCATCAAGATTGGGCAAACATAAAATAAGGAAAGAATTGTGCAGAGTAAAGCTGTCCGGCTAATACCGGGGGATAATATTAAAATATATAGAATGGCTTGGCCATCCAAGGACTTTGAAGTTTAAAAAGAAAAAGCTTTTTCGGGCACGAGCAGGACATGATTACAAAAATGCCTTGGCCATCCAAGAATTTAGTCTGACATAAGGATAAAAGAAAAACAAAAGATAGTTAAAACTTTAGGGCTGGACTCCATTAGATATTCCTAATTCATATTGTTTCTTCTTTTGGTCTTTGGGCTCATCATTTGGGCTCTCTCTGGTCCCTTATTCCTCATCAGTTGTATCATCATAACCACTGGAATAGTTGTGCTTGTCACTGTCTGCCATAGTTTGGAATAGGAGATCTTCGTATTCCACATATTGCCATAGAGTACCGAGCGTCCTCTTCGGGAATGTTCGATGAAAAAGCAAGACCATATCAGATTTGACTTCGGCATACCTCTCTTCTTGGGAATCTATCACATTGTTGGTGTATGCATCAATCTTGGCTTGAATGGTCTTCTCCTGCTCCTTTATCAAATCATCTTTCTCCTTGGTGACTCCGGACATAGCATCTTCAAGAGAAGTCTTGTCAGTGGACAGGGTTTGGATAACATTATCCTTGGCCTTCACCTCCTCCTTCGAGGCGGAGAGATGCTTATCCAATCCAGGACACTTGGTTTAGAGTTCTGTGTTAACCATCTCCGAAGTGGCCAGCCGGGTGGCCAAGTCTTCTTTCCCCTTCTTCAACTCCTCGAGCTCTTTGGCTGCCCTAACTTCACCATATGCTCCCCGCTTTCGGTCCTTCTTAGGAGCCTTTGGAAGATCTGGAGGTCCACTTACCTCCCTGATACTCTCATCTTCAACCATTTGAAGTAGAGTAGCATCGATTCTCCCTTGGGCCTGCACTTCCTGACTTGCTGGGATGATTTCCTCAACACCACCTTAAGCAACCTTAGTTGCAACTTGTTTCTTCTTGCCCTTCTTTCCCTTCATCTTACTTGGGGATTTTGCTCTAGCAGGCAAAGCCAGCTTGCCATCCTTCTCCTCTATTCTCTGGAGGATGACAGCCGGAGGAGGTAAAGTGGTCAGCTCCTCCCAAGTAAGGTCTCTCCAGCCTGTTGTGTTCCAGAGGTGGGACCTCACTAAATTTTCGGAGGTGAAGCAGTTGTGGAAGTGATTTACCCATTTTTCAGCAGTCCAAGCATCCAGCTTGGCACATGTAGTTTGCCCCTCTTCCAAATAGTCGGAGAACTCCTACGGCAGCACTACCCAAAGAAAAAGAAGAGCAGTTTAGAAACAAATTTTTTTATAAAAAAAGAAAAACAAATATGATAGAATATTTACCTGAGCTTTTCCATCTGCTGGTGAGCATGCTAGGGTTGACACCAGCCTTGAGCTTCCTCCCGTTTTCACAAGCCCCATTAATAAACCAAAAATGGGTCTTCCAATTCTTCTCCGACTCAAGCAGATCATCCACCACCTTAAAGTTATCTCCCATGTTGTAGTGGTAGAAAGGGATGATGTGGTTCTTGCAGAGTCTGGCCACAGCAGCGAATTGCTCCATTGGAAGCGGTATTCCGGAGAGCCTAGAGGCCATGATGCAGGCCATAAGGGTGTACCAAGCATTGAGACTCAGCTGGCTTGGACATAGTTTTATCAGATGAAAGTATCTGGCAATCTCTGGATCCAAGGGGAATCTGATCCCCCAGTTAAACAACTATGTATAGATGACTATCTCGCTAAGCTTGCAGTCCATAGGATTCTCCGGAGTAACCGATATCCTCACCTTGACAGACTCAGGGATCCCACACTTCGTCCGGATCTGGCCTAACACAGCAGTGTGAGTGTAGACATAGTTGATGTTCTGCATGGCCAGCAGATACTTCACATTCACCTTGTGGAAGCAGGGTCCCACTTTACCTTCCAGGCACTCCGGCAGGTCCGGATGTATCAGACAGAGTTTCTCTTTACCCTTGCCTTTTTTATTAGTGGCAGCATCCCCTGTCTGTTCGGATACGTCGGTCTCAAATGGAGCATCTTCTATACTGTCCTTCATCACCTCTTCCATCACCATAGAAGGTTTGTCAGTTGTTGTTGGTGAGGGAGTGCTGGTGGCAGGCTCAGTAAGTTGTCCGGACGGTTGAGCATCACCCTCTCTTAAGGGTTTGGTGTCCGGCTGGGGCTCGGTTCCGGAGGGCTCATTTTGAGAGTTAATTCCAGTGGCCTCCATAACAGATGATTTATCCTTTGGGACTCTGATAGATGCCCCTGATCCCGTAGCTTTGTCCTTGGTCCCAGACTTAGGGGGGCCTGATTTTGGGGACTTAGATTGTGAAACAGCAGCTTGACCCTTTATTAAACGGCCTGTCCGGCGAAGGGTAACCTTTTCTGGGGATTTCTTAGTATCTGACCCCATAACAATAAATAGAGAGGGTCTTCTTGTGCTTGATACGACTTTTATCCGTTCAACAGAGGGATGTGACTCCTGAATCGAGGAGCCTGATGGAATGGGTGAAAGGCTTGGTTGGAACAAACGCCTGGGTTTGGAACTTCTAGCAGAAGATGAACCTCGATCAGCTTCTGAAGACGGTATTTCAGGCTTATCGTTTGGAGAAACTAGTAAACCCGCAGCAATACGTCTCTCTCGCTCAACCCTTTGTGCTTTTTCTAATTCTAAAAGATTAAGCCACCCACCTTTCACCAATGCATTTCTTGCCGTGAACATAAACCTACACAAGAAGAATTTTGAGAGGAGAAGCGAAAGCTTTGAAATGAAGAAATGAGAATGTGATGAAGATGATAAAACAGTGAAAAGAAGAAATTTATACTAGTAAGACAAAAAAAGTTACCAAATACCTAGGAGAAAACGATAAGGCAAAAGTAATGATTGAAGGCGGCGTTGACGTCATAGGTATTAAATGAAGAGGTTGCTTTTTGAGATTAGTGGGAGCGCCGTTCTAGGAGGAACACGACTGGTGAGGCGAATCATAAGGTGACACGTGTCCCACAATCCATAGCAAAACTTTTGAACTTCTGAGAAGTATTCAGTCCGGATAAATCCTGAGATGAACACTTAAACAGTCCGGAGAATGTTATCAGTGCTTAAGAAGATTTTTTAGGTCTTTACAAAGGCCTTCGACAAAACCTAAAAGAGGGGCTACTGATGAGTCCGGAAATATTCGCCACTCACTATAGAAACCGGACAGGGGAAATCCAAACAATAATCACCCACTAAACCATCCGGACAGGACAAAAGTATTAAAACACTAAACACCTTTTGACTAAGCTAGTTACTAATCTGCTTAATAAACTAATGAGTTTTTGAACTCGACCCGATTTCATAAGTTTGACTCGAAGGTCCATATGGCCTATAATTAAAGGTATAAATACCCACCACTTTCATTAATGAGGATAATGAACATTTAATACAACCAGACAACTTAAATCTCTCACTACAAAACAATTAAACATTTAATACCCTTGAAACACCACAAAACATCTGACAAAATTACTCTCAGTCGAAAATAATCCACACGAACGCCGATCCAGGATGGCATAGATATTTGTCGTCCTTATCAGTAGCCCCGAGTCTTGATAAAAGAATGAATGAAGATTTCATTGTGATAGGATTGGAAATCCCCAGTTGCTATTTTCACTTGGGTTCAATCTTTGAAAAACCGATCATGGGGTCGGTTTATATTGCATTTGTTAGTTTCATTCCATCAACGTGGTCGGTCTTTGATCGACTGATTTTCCTCTTCCTAGAAGGGTAACATTTTGGGGCCCCATTCTTGATGGGCCTTACACTTGGAAAATTGGTTGCGCTAAGCCCAATTTCCAAATTAAGGTTCAATACTCTTATCTAGTATACACGTGTCGCCTAACTCTCGATCGTTTGCTAGCCAAGTTTTTGCCTCTTGGACTACCTGAGGCTTTTAATTATGATGCTAGCCCCCTAGCCCTGCAAGAAATGTCAAAGTTTGACACGTGTCTCTCATCCATTTGGGAAGATCTACTTGTGATATTAACCAAAGCGACTCTTAACCTTCCCGACGCCCCTTTTCGATTACACATTTCCACAGGGAAAATTATTGAAGAAGCCATCGTCCTATAAATACATTTATTTCTTCACTTTTCTTTCCAACACATTTTTAGAGAGAGAAAGCTTTAATATCTTTCTGGCCTTTCTAAAGAGAGAATTTAAAGTTTGTTTCCTTGTTTGTGAAAAAACTTGCTTTCAAGAAGAAAGATAGTGAACCTACCCTGAATCCAATCTTTGGTGCCATCGATTATCTTAGCATCTCTGAGAGACCTGCCAAATATAAGGCAGCTGGCCTGATAGATAATGCGTCGGCCGTTCAAGTGAGCTTGACCCCACTCGATTTCCCAACAACTTTACGAAACCCGACATCTAAACCAAAGTTCGAGGTGAGCCCTTCTTGGGCCAAAATTTCACCCTCTAAAAAAGATGTTCGTAAACTTCCAATTGTTCGACCACCTCCTTCGGCAACCCCAACTAATTTTGTTAAAAAACCCAATCCCAAATTTCGGGTTATGGAGGATTCTAGTGCTTCCTCATCATCTCCTGAGATGGTCTAACTAACCCCCACCATTTTTGGTTAGAGGATTGGTCATAACACCACGGCTATAGTTAGGGGCGTAGTCCAAAGAGACGTTGAGCGGCAGAGGGTCAAAGCAACTACTTCCAAAGATAAAAAGGACACAAGCCATGACTGTGCTCGTGTTAGTAGTAGTTCCAGTTTTGTATGTTCAAGAAATGCTTCAGAACCGCTGTCTGCTCCCGAACCTATCCATTTGAAATACATAAAGAGAAAGGAAAAGGTTCATGATCTCCCTTCGAAAATCTCTTCTAAAGAAACCATCACCAAACCTCGTAAAGAGCCGACAAAAGCTTCCACAAAAGCTTCTAAGGATAACAATCCTAAGATGAAAACTGCACGGGATAGGCGTTTCTCTTAAATGAGCTCATGAAAAAGTTAGTGGTGTAGCTGGGAAAAATGTCGACTGTAATTTGCCTGAGAAATCGACCGACCCTGATATGCTGAAGGGTTTGTGAATCAGCAGCAAATCGATCCGACCTCTGTTGAACCCTCACATATTGAAATTTCTCATACTAAGTGTACATCATCTATTAAAGAGAAAAGTTCCCAACGTGAAGGTAAAAGGGTTGCCACCCTAGAAACTGGCGTTGCTACTCTGCGCTAACCAAAGAACCCCTTCCACCTGAAATTGATGCGGTAACTACCGGTTATCATCGTTGCTTACCTCGAGACCACATTATCTCCTTCGATAATGGCAAATATTTGTATTATAGTCCAAATGAGAAACCTGGTCTCAAAGTTATATGGGGAATCCCGGATTCTGTAAACGTTCATTTCCTGACGCCTGGAGAGACACCTTTATCGATACGATAAATGGAGGTAGTATCTTTTACCGACCTGTTTAGTTGGGGTCTAAGGCTTCCTTCTGACCCCGACATTGTGAGGTACTTCGACATCTTGGGAATTTGCCCGAGCCAACTTTTAACTAATTCTTGGTATACATTGATGTCGTGTATAATGGCTTCTCGCCTAGAGGAAGTGTTGATATCTATGGAGGAGTACATAGTTGTCACTGAGCTTTCAAAATATCCCAAGTTACCTTTTTCAGTGCTTCCTTGGCAAATTGGAAGATGATAGTAAATGACTTGCTAGAAGCTGATAAAGCGTGGAAGCAGCAATTTGTTTTCGTTAGTGGAGCATGGGAAAATGGTCAGCCTCATAATAAAGATAACCCGCGGCGCTTAAATTGTAGATGGATCAACAATGTTGCATAGGAAAATGATCTGAATTTACTTCCACTCCTTTTTTTTAATGTTGTTTCTCTTATATAGCTTTCACGCTGGAATTTCAAACCATCAAGAAGGCACATCTGAAAACACCCAACGCCATTTTCCTGAAGCTAAAAAACTATGCTAAAACGAATTGGGGCCAAGGGTTTCATCGGTGCTTTAAAAACACCAATTTAGTCAAGAACAACATTTGGCGTTGCTCCAACA
Source organism: Limnanthes douglasii subsp. nivea (assembly GCA_036936605.1). Taxonomy (NCBI): domain Eukaryota; kingdom Viridiplantae; phylum Streptophyta; class Magnoliopsida; order Brassicales; family Limnanthaceae; genus Limnanthes; species Limnanthes douglasii. The sequence goes on from JAUPFV010000004.1 coordinate 282,182,187, forward strand.
AAATACTAAGCGTTGATCAGCTAAGGGTTCCTTCCAATGTGGCCAATCTGGTTCAAAGGATAGACGCTCCTGATGGAGACGTCTTTTTACATAAACAAAATCGGGCCCCTAGCATATGTGTTAAATTAGAAGAGTAATCTGACCAGGATAATGAGGATGAAGTAAAGGAAAAAGTCGTTGACGGTGTGCTTCGGGAGCCCATTATTACCAAACCTAAAAACATTGTTGTGCTTAGTGAGCTAGCCGCTAGTGAAGGCAAGTTTCCCCCTGATGAAGGACACCAGAAGCAAAGCTGTGGGGAAAAAGAAAGTAGTTATCACTGAAGAGGTGAGCTAGAGGCCTCAGGTATCTAAAAAGAAAAATGATCAAGCCACGACATAAATCTGCTAGCTGAGCAAACAACCATTCCCGTGCTATTTGAGCAGTACAGGGGAGTCGAGATGAATAATGCCATTGATGGATCAGATAAAATTATTACATCGAGGATTAAAATTCTGTTTGCGCTGTGATGGAGTTAGATGATCTGGATCCTTGCCGTACCGATAGTCACATTAACGTCAATGCCTTTGCAAGTGAATCACTACCTCCCAAAACCAAATTGTCCGCCCATAAAGTTTGCCAAATTTCTGTGAAAGAATCAATGGCTATCACCGATAATACTTCCCGTCTTGACACCCTTCCTATGATTGTTTTTCCGCAAGGCCCAAGTAACTTCTCCCTTCGGGATTCAGACACCATGGCCAGAAATCTGTACAACATGGTCATTCTACTAGTATTAAAGGAAAGAGAAGTGACATAACTTAACAAAAAACTAACCGAAGTCACCAAGCATTTATCTGAAGTAGAAGCGGAGTTATCAAATCTCCACAACTTAGAAAAAGAATCCAAAGAGGCGATTGATAAATCTAACAACCGGGGTGCATAGGTTGAGACTTCCCTCCGAACAATTCAAGGATAATAATCAGAATGGCAAGTGGCTCAATCTAATCAAGAAAAGATTATCCGGTCTTTGCATGCCTCTTTATCAAAGGTTAAAAGTGATTAGGATAATGACATGTGGATTTCAGCTGCCCGACTAATTCAGAACCAATTCTTCTAAAAACGATTAGCTAAGGCAGCTAAAGACTCTTCAACGATTTGTTCTTTTATGGAACAAAAAGCTAAAGATGACAAGAGCCTGTTTGTCACAAGATGTAAAAGGCTTATGGAGCAAGATCTTGTCGATACCAACGCTTCTTATGTGACGTTCTTCCATTGTCAGTACCCTCGACTACCTTTAGGATCAATGTGGAAAGATGTCCCAGAAGAATATCGCCCCGATGGGTTCGTTAGCGAGGATGATATTGTAGATGAAGATTCATTCGATGATTCGTCAAATGGTTAAGCTCATATTGTTTGTAATAAATTTTTGATAGCTTCCAAACTTGGTTGGAATTTTTTTAAATCGTCTTGAAACATGTTCGCATCCGTTCTTTGAGGGACTTAAACCGTTTTATTTTATTGCATTACAAAGATTAACAATGTGTCCGTTGTTAAGATACTTGTTGTTTGTCCCATTTTTCAGACATCGAAAGTGATCAATTTTCGATACCAAAAAATACAACTTACAATCATAATCATGTAGATCAACTTGTTAATTGAAAAACCTTTTAGGTTCGAATGTGTAGTTCAACTTATTAGCTGAAAAAACTTTAAGTTTCGAATGTGTAGATCAACTTATTAGCTGAAAAACTTTTAAGGTTCGAATAGGTAGATCAACTTCTTAGTTGAAAAACCTTTTAGGTTCGAATATGTAATACCAAAATACCGATTTAAGAATTTGAACTTAATAAAAAATATCAATTTCTATAGACATCTTATTAAAACCTTCCCGTCCACTAGGGTAGGAAAGAGTATGTCCCCGATAAAAATTGTTTTACACATAACATCAAGAAAAAATAAAAAGATACAATCCAGATTATTCCAAATAAATTTTTTAAGTGCTCGATATTCCAAGGTAATCGTAAAGGTCGACCAAGTTTGTCATTCAATTTGTACGTTTTCGGTTTTACTGTTTCAACTACTTAATATAGCCCTTCCCAATTAGGGGCCAATTTCTCGAAGCTCATGTATTTCGTATCTAAAAATACTTTTCGCAGAACCTTCTCTCCGACCTTAAACTCTCTTCTTATTACCTTCGAAGTGTACCTGCTTCTCATCAAAGTCTGGTAGTGCAACAAATTTATCTGAGCATGAATTCGTTTCTCTTCGATCAAATCAAGGGCTAGACGCTGATATTTCCCATTGCTAACCTCCTTGTAACTAATGATTCTAAAGGATGGAAACATTGTCTCTGCACGTGTTATCGCATCCATACCTGATTCTTGAGTAGCACTTCGTGGTGTGGTTCGGTATGCCAAAAGTACTTTTTATAAATAGACTGGCCATTTTCCGGCCTTTCCTTCTAGATTTTTCTTGCGACTGTCGATAATCTTCCTATTTGTCACTTCAACCTGACCATTAGCCTGCGGATGGAAAGGGGCTGAAAAACATTGTTGTATTCTGTGAGACAAATAGAACTCTCTAATTTTCATGTTGTCAAATTGGGGACCAGTATCTATGGTTAACTTCTGTGGGGTTCTATATCGACAACAAATATTAGACCAAATAAACTTTACTACATCTTTGGCCTTAGTCCCAGACAGATGTTCTGCTTCTATCCACTTGGAAAAATAGTCCACTGCAACTACTATAGGTTGCCTTCCTCCGGTTTCCATTGGTAGCAGACCTACCAAGTGTATCCCCCTTTTATCGAATGGTAACCTCTCTGAAATAGACTCTAGCGACGTGGTTGAGATGTGAAAAGAATTTGCAAATATTTGGCAAATCTTACATCTCTTCACGAGTTCTCTAGCATAGGATGCTAACGTAGGCCAATAAAAACGTGAGAATAAAACTCTTCTCATTAGTGCTTTAAACCCATAATGAGCTGACCCCTCTCCATTATTAAGTTCAGAAAAAATTATTTTTGATTCGACTTGTCCCAAACATCTTAATAATGGTCTACTCATAGATTTCTTGTAATGCAAGTCCCCCATGATTACGAAACCTCGAGCATTATTTCTTTACTTTCATTTGTGAATCAGCCACCGCGTTTTCTATACGTCGGACCATAAGTAATATTTTCGAAGATAAATGCTAAAACTCTTAGTGCTACTAGATATTAAATCAATTGCTGATTTCTTCTTTCAGAATTCGCGGTGGCATGATTAATAAGTAACTGAGAGTCGCTTATAAATCAGACATTCCTTGTGCAACAGACTTGTGCCAATCCCAGACCTGCTAGAGCCGCTTCGTACTCAGCTTCATTATTCTACGCTTTAAAACCGAAACGAATTTCTTGGCGCATTGTTATTCTTGATGGTGTAGTAATTTGAACCCGGGCTCCACACCCAGTAATACTAGATCCACCGTCGGTCCGGACCGTCCACTCATGTAGCTCCTTTCTTTTTCAACCTCCATGTCTTTGGTCAGCTGCAATGGAACTTTAATAGAAAGTCTGTTAAAGCTTGGCCTTTTATCGCTATTCTTGGTTCAAAATCAATGTTAAAATTCCCCAGCTCAACCGACCATTTAGACATGCGTCCTGAAACATCCGGTATTTGTAATACATTGTTAATGGAAAAGCTATTATGGCAATAATAGAATGACCCTGAAAGTACGGTCGCACTTTTCAAGTCGCTGTCACCAACACCAAGGCCAGTTTCTCCAATTTTAAATACCATTTTTCAGCATCCAATAAACACTTACTCACATAGTAGATTGGTTTGGATATTCTATCCGCTTCTCGTACTAATGTTGGACTAACTGCATGATCGGATACTGTAATATACAACAATAAAGTTTCTCAAGGATTAGGTTTGGTCAATAATGTCGAAGAAGTAATATATTTTTTGATGATGAGGAAGGCCTCAGTACAAGAAAATTTCCAACTGAATGCTTTAGTGTTTCTTAAAACCTTCAAAAATGGTGCGCACTTGTCAGAAGACGTTGGTATAAACCTGTTTAGTGTTGCCAGACGTCCTGTCAAAATTTGGACTTCCTTCACATTCCTTGGTGGTTCCATAATACGCAATGCATTTAAATGCACCAGATCTGCTTCGCTGATCATAAAACCTAAAACTTTTCCAGATCGGACACCAGATGAGCATTTCTCTGGATTCGGTTTTAGATTTATTCTTTTCAAATTGCCAAATGTTTCTTCAATGTGTGCAAAATGGTCTTAATTGGATACACTTTTTATTATAATATCATCTATATAAACCTCGATGTTTCGCCCGTCTGTTCCTTGAACGTCTTATTCACAAGCCTTTGGTAAGTGGCGCTAACATTTTTTAAACCGAAGGGCATGACCTTATAAGAGTAAAGACCTCTACTAGTTATGAAAGTTGTGCTTTATTGATCCCTTGGATTTAACTTTATCTGATTATAGCCTGTGTAAGCGTCCATGAAAGACAACAACTTCTTTCCCCACATTGAATCAACCAACTGATCAATCCTTGGCATCAGGAAAGGATCTTTCGCACATACTCGGTTAAGGTCTGTAAAATCCACGCACATCATTCACTTTCCGTTCTTCTTTTTTATTAAGACCGGGTTACTGGGATTCCCTTACGTGACCCACCTTTGTCAATCTTTCTACCTCTGAAATTATGGCCTCTGCATTTTCTTGAAAAAAAGCTCTCCACCTTTGAGTTATAGTTCGGGCATTCGAGCGCACGGAAAAACTATAGTAAAATATGCTATCGGGGACTCATGTCACATCCTCCGAACGTCAAGCAGATAGATGAAATCTATCTTTAAGGAAAGAAATTAATCTCTCCTCAAAATCACCAGTCAAATTAATCTCGATCTTTAAAATGTTTCCAATAGCAAATTCACAACTATCATAGTTATCGTTAGTCAAAAGCAACCCGTGGGTCTCACTAGGATCATCTACTGGTTCTAATCTTGAGGTCGACCATGTTAATTGCTAATCTTTAGCTTGAACCATTTCCTTATCAACTTTGGTTACCAAGGCTGCTCGATAACATTCTCTTGATGTTTCTGACTTCTCCAGATGACACCGACGTTATTACCTATCACGTACTTCACACAGTGATGCACCGCAGACGTTACCGCATGCATCCTTGACAACCAAGATCGACCAAGAATTGCATTATGAGAGGTCGGTGAATCTAGAACCATAAAAAGTATCGTTATTTCTATTTTTAAGGGGCCTTTCCCTAGTTGGGCCAACCCTTCGAATTCCCCTACCACCACAGCTGAAGCTCCTGTAAAAACTACTGTTGTCCATTCTGACTTTAAAACAACCGGTGGTCGTTTAAACTGCGAATAGGTTGACAGGATAAGTATGTTGGCTGAACTCCCCGTGTTAATCAGTACTTTTCGTACTTCTTCACTAACAATTTCTGCTACAATCACCACTGCATCCTCATGCGGACCGGCTATATCTATCATATCATCGTCATCAAAACATAATAAGGGAGATGGGCTTCGGTAAATGTACGGCGTGGCTCTTTTTCTGATTGGGTAGTAAGACTTACCACATGTCTTTTCCGAGAATAATTAGTAATTTCTACCATCGAATCTCCTCCGAAGATAGTCAATGATTCAAAATATTTACAAATATTACCAACGTTTCCGCTTCCTTCAAGAGCTACTTCTTCAATCATTCCGATTATATTTTGATCTTTATCAAGATCTAAATACTCCGTAGATATATCAAATGGATCAACTACCTCAGAAATAACCAACATTGTTTCTAGTTATGATATTGCCACAATCTCATTGGAAGCTGCATTTTGCTGAATTTGCTTCTTTACAAACGCCACCAATTTTCCGTTGTCGATTAATGTTTGTGTTTTGCTTTTTAAAGCTATACAATCCTTTGTATCATGACCGATATCTTTGTGATACTTACAATACCGGTTGATACACATTCGGTCAGGTCTGCAAAGTGTGCTGGTCGGACCCACTTATTGATTAAAAGTCGGCTTCCAAACTGGCCACTATACCTAACTCGCTGAGGTTGTGACGTATGTTCCTTTACTTGGATATGTTACAGGACCGATGGTACCACACTTATCGGCTGCGGGTGCTGGATAATGGTCGGTTTTTGCACACCTTGCTGATATGTCATTACTGCTACCTGTGGACTCTACTGAATCTACGCTTCTAGTTGAGATGCCTCAGTCTCTTTAATCAAAATTTGTTTTTCTATTTGAGCTAGTAAAGCGGAAAATGTGAATGATTGTTTCTTAGTGACTGCATGTTTCATAGGGCCAGGAAATAATCCCAATATATACCCTGTTAGAGCTACACTTTCCCCACAATAAACAAGGTCAGTTTTAGCATCTACAAAGTGTCGGGTATAATCCGTTAGACTTTCTCCAACTTTCTGTCTACAGTTAACAATCGTATCCCCATTAATTCAGAAACTTTTGCTTCCCACAAACTGTTGTCTGAACATTAACCAAAACATATTGAAATATCGAAGCGTTTTGAGAGATGTCATGGTAGTATGTTGTCTGAACATTACCCAAAACAGTTTTGGCTTCCCACAAACTGTTGTTTGAACATTACCCAAGAACGATTGTACCATTTTGACGCCCGATCTTTAAAGGTCATCAAAAGAGCTCGATAGATTAGCTTGTCATCATTATCAAAACTTAACATAAAGTTCTTAGGCTTCTAAATGATTATCAGGATCCTTCTTCCCATCATATTTCTCCAACTTAGAAATATCGAAGCGTTTTGAGAGGTGTCCCGATAGAATGTCGTTTAAAAACGGGGAGGATCTCCAGTTGTGTCCTAACCCGAAAGCCTCACTCCCTAGACCTTATGTATGGGTTGTATATAACCCATACATAAAAGTAAAGGCGTATAATTCGAAACTAACATAAAAAATCGAAAAAAAAGATTTTTACATTTATAGATGGATGAGTTAAAAAATTCAAAAGTAACTAATTCCTGAATGTATTAGTAAGTAAATAGCATACTTAGCGTATTAGGTAAATTGTAATCTATATATATCGGTAAGAGTCCCATTTAAAAACCACACAAACTCACCCACAAGCAAATAAAAATTAATCACCAAAACCAATTAAATATAATGAGACAAACGTTGTTACGAAATATACAAAGTTGTCAAACCGATCGATAACTTATACATAGAACTTAGAAAAAGAGAATTCCCCAGCCGAGGTTCGAACCCAGAACTTTTCTCATGAAAATTTAACCGTTGTGCTACTGGGGATTGTTTGTTAGGATATACACAGTAACAGTACAGGAGAGTTGCGGGTGATCTGTTGTTGCTATAATAATTACTGTTGCGGGTGATCTGTTGTTGCTATAATCATTACTGGCTGTGGCTGATGATATATACAAATCGGCAGAGCCTATGTCTCTCAAATAGATTCAATCTCTTTCCTCCTTTATCTCCTCCAAACACCTTTTGAATATTTCAGCAGCATAAGGTACTTTGGTCTTTACTTCTTGAGAAGAAGGGCAATAGAGGTGTTGTTTTGGGTTATGATCTAAATTGATTTAATAATGGTCTTGTTCAATTATTGGAAGCTATTTGATCGAAAATGGAGCCAATGAATGAAAACAATCATCTGTTTCAAAAGGTTGTTTAAATTTAATTTGATCTACAAGGAGGAGAAGGTAAGAAAGATGAATCAGTACCAGCTCAACAGATTCAGTTGGATATTGAAATACGAATGAACCAATTGTTAGATAAAATCACAACTCTGAATGAAAAATACGATCAAAGAGAGCAGGATATTCAATCGACTAGGTTGAAATCTGAGGTGAGACAGATAAATAATAAAAATTATGTTGACAGCCAGTCTGATCGTTCTTGCACAGCTCGTCAGGTTCGAAGTGAACAGAAAAACACACACTTTAAATCTAACAAAGAGTGTTATACTTCGCGAAAAGAGAAAAGGATAAGCAAAAATATGTTACGTCAAGTGACGATGAGTTGAATAGTTCAGGATTCTGAGTACAAGAGGTACCGGGGTACATCGAAAAATGAGACAGGTCGGCCTCAAAAATCATGAAAATAATACAAAACAATAAATGAGAATGTACCATGTTGTTTGAGGGCGAAAGAATGGTGTGAAGGGAACACAATGAATCAGTATACAAGAATATATGATCGAAACTTGTATGTTGTTATGGAAACTAGAGAAATTCTCCTTTGATAATTGAGATAAGGTCCATCCCTCTTCCGAAGTGGTTTGATATCTCAAAGGTTGAAAAGTTTGATGGGATGCCAAATTGTGATGACCACATCGAACAGTTTAAAAATGATAGGCTTGTGTGCAGAGCTTTCTCTCAAATAAAGGAACAACTTTGAAGTGGTACAACAGGATTCCAAAGGGGTCTATTTCCAATTTCAGAGATTTTTATACAGTTTTTCAAAGATAATTTGTCATGAGTAAAGAAATATGGGAAAATAGAGATATAATAATATAATGTAAACAAGCAGTAGAAGAGAAGTTGAAGGACTACACTAAGTGATTTGTGTTAACCAAAACTAGTTTGGATAATTGTGAGGAGTTGGTAGCAATGACAGCATTTCAACAAGGATTTTTACCATGAGATCTAGCGAATGCAACAACGAAACGAAGAGATTTGACCTTTGGAACGTTGATAGCTCAAGTGGATGATCAAATTAAGGTAGAAGAGTCGACCAGAGTTCGAGGAGTGGTTGGGACTAGTCAAAAGAGTTCAGGTAAGGTGCCAAACAATCAAGGGAAATCTTCAAACTCAGCCCAACTAACGCGTCTGATGAACAACAATAATTTTCTTCCTCGAACTGGAGGGTATTCACAAGGTATCAGTTTCAAAGACCAAGGCCCAATCAATGGATAAAGCCGGAGTATTATGCTCATTTAATTGAAAATGATACTGCAATTTAGGAAAAGGAAAAGGGATACGTGAGTTTGAAAAAGCACGCTCCAATAAATAGACCAAGAGAAGAGTATAATAACATATTTTGTAAATATGACAACGACATCAGACATGATACATCAGATTGTATTGCTTTGAAAAAGGAGGTGCAAACTCTAATTGAAAATGGTAAGTTGTTAGCCTTTGTTAAAGGGCAGAGTAATGTATCCAAGGCTTCTGTTGCATCGACTTCGCATGTGACAAATCCAAATTCACAGGCAGAAAATCTAATGATTCCGGATTTTAAGATTGATAATTTTGATGCTGCATCAGAAGATTTAGAAACAAATCTGGATCGTCTGATTGTGATGGCAGTGGATGAGCCAGTAAAACAAGGTCGAGTTCGAAGTCTATGTGAGTACTTTGAGTCCTTGGAAATCTTTCGAGGAGACACTATGACTGGAAATACCGACAGTTCTAGAAAAAGGCATGTAGTGAGCTTAGTTACTCAAATAGAATGAGGGATGCCTACTCATTTATATGGTAAGAGAGATGTTATTACTCGACGCGTGCTAATATATAAAGGTAGCTCTACAAATATTCTTTTCAAATCAATATATGATAGAATGCGTAATCTTCCTCGAATTTCATAATCATATCGTACTATAATTGGATTCAAATGAGTGACAACTCAGGTAGTTGGGGAATTCGAGGGAGAGGTGTGTTTCTGAAATGGACCTTTAGAAAAAAGGTTCAGGTCTTATTCATGGTGGTGGATTGTCCGACCAGCTATAATGCCATTTTCGGGAGATCTTGGCTCTCGAGGCTGTATGCAGTTGTATCTACAGTCCACCAGTGTTTGAAGTATGTTATTGGAGATCGTGTGGGGGTCGTCCGAAGTGCTAAAAAGGTTTCTAGAGAATGTTATCCCATAGCTCTTCGAATTGGAGGGTCAAGCAGTGGCGATAAAATGGCTGAATAAAAATCAGAGAGATTGACCGCGGATGTCGAGGAAAGGGTTGATGATCAGAGGGAAACCCTGGTTTCTTTAACAGTAAGTGAATATATAGAAGAGTATGCTTTTCCTGATGGAAAAATACTTCGAATAAGAACCTTATCGACCCTATCTTTATGTCAGCATTTATTGCAATTTTTGTTTCACATTTTTGATGTTTTTGTTTGGAAAACATAAGATGTGGTAGGATTTCCAATCGAGGTGATATTTCATAACCTAGCAATTAATCCGGAAATTAAACTTGTTATACAAAAAAAGACGTGCTTTCTCTTTTGAGAAAGCAGAGGCTATTGTTGCTGAGGTGGATCGTTTTTCTAGGGTCGGACATATAAGGGAGTCACAATATCCCTTATGGAAAGCAAACCCAGTGGTGGTTAAAAAGAAGAATGGGAAGTGGAGGATGTGCATTGACTTCATAGATCTAAAACGATATTTTCCTAAAGATCCATTTCCAGTTCCTCGAATAGACCAATTGATTGATTCCACTTCAAGAAATAAAATTTTGTCTTTTATGGATGCCTTTGCAGGGTATAATCAAATTTAAATGGATCTAAAGGATCAGGAGAGTACCACCTTCATCACAGACCAAGGCTTGCATTACTATAGAGTTACACCCTTTGGATTAAAAACTATTAGAGCAACATATCAAAATTTAATGAACAAAGCCTTCGTTTCTCACATTGGAATAAACATAGAGGTGTATATTGATAACATATTGTTCAAGAGTATAGCAGACGAGGCGTATTTTGAGGATTTAGAGGAGAAGTTTTTTAATTTAAGAGCTATCAGATTGAAGCTAAATCCTGAGAACTGTACTTTTAGAGTTCGATCAGGAAAATTATTGGGATGTATCATTAGTAAAAAGGGGATAGAAGCTGCTCTAGAACAGCTAAAGGTTTTAGTATTACTCGCATTGCCTCAAACTACCAAAGAAGTGCAGATTTTAACAAGAAGGTTAGCTACTCTTAGCAGATTCATTTCTAGATTTTATTATAAATGTTTCCATCGTTTCCAAGTGTTACAAAGACCAAAGAAATTTGAGTGGACCTCAGAATGTGAAGCAGCATTTTCAAGCATTAAGGAATTATTGTCATCACCAGAAATATTGTTCAAACTTCGAATTAGAGAACAACTCTTCTTGTATATTGCAGTATCAGATTTTGCAGTAAGTGTTATTTTGATAAGTGAATATTTGGGAATTCTGTAGCCAGTGTACTATGTTAGCAAATGTTTAGTGGAAACAGAGAAAATGTATTTGAAGCTCGAAAATTGGCTTTGGATTTAGTGGTGGCTGTCAAGATGATATGCCCCTATTTTCAAGCTCACACTATAGAAATTCAGACTTCATTCCTGTTGAAAAATATTTTACAATCCCCTGATATTTCTGGGAGGATGACCAAATGGTCAGTGGAGCTGGGAGACTTTGATATCATTTTTTATCCGCGGATGGCTCTCAAGGCCCAAGGCTTAGCTGATTTTCTTGTTGAGTTCCATTCAAGTATATCAGACTAAGAGATAAACAAGGAGGTCTTGCCAAACAATTCGATATGGATAGTTCGAACTGATGGAGGTTTCTAGAATTTTAGGATGTATTGCAAGAGTTCAAGTGATTGCTCCATCTGAGGAGACAATGTTTCAAGTCATTAAATTTGGTTTTCATGCATCAAATAATGAAGCTTAATATGAATCTGAATTGAATAGTTTAAGACTTGCGAGCATTTGTGGGGAAACTTCAGTTCGTTTAGAAACATATTCCCAATTAGTAACGAATCAGATGGCCGGTGTTTCTGAAGCTAAAAACGATCACTTAATTATATACCTTCGAGAGCTTCAAAATTTGACTCTTCTGTTTGATCACGTTACTGTAGAGAATATTAGTCGAGGAGACAACAAAGTTACTGATTCTTTGGCAACCGTGGCTTACACAGAATAATATCATTGGATTTTATTACAGGACAGTCCTTCGATTCTAACCCGATCAGAATAGTGTAAATATGCAGAAGAATTTTTTGTCACACCAGATGTAATACAAAGTGATTGGATGACTAATATCATGAACTTCTTGTTAAGAGGAATGTTGCCTCAAGATCTGCAATTGGCTAAGAGGTTGAAAGGTAAAGCACATGGTTATATTGTGTTTGATGGAGTTTTTTTTACAAGAAATCTTTGAGTATGCCATTATTAAGTTGCTTGAATAAACAAGAGTGACAAGAAATTTTTTCAGAACTACATGACGGGGAAGGTTCAACACATTGTGGGTTCAAGGCATTGACACATCTGGTTTGGTTGGCAGGGTATTATTGGCCTTCGATTGTGAACGACGCTAAGAGTTTAGTTTGAGACTGTGAAACTTGTCAACGATTCGCCAATTTTATTCACAAACATGCAGTTCCGCTCATGTCCATTACCGAAGCCGTCCTTTTTTAAAGATGGGGAATAAATTTAATAGGACCATTGTCCATAGCTTCTGGAAGAAGCCAGACGATTATTGTGGCAGTAGACTATTTTTTGAAGTGGGCAGAGGTTGAACCATTGTCTAGAACAAAATCTAAGGATGTTATTAAGTTCATTGTGTACATCAAAAATATAAAAATACATAAGATCCAATGAATAAGTCAAAACCAAAAGATCTAAACAAAGTAAAGATAATTAGCATAGCGATATTAAAATCGAGTCCGGACCAAATTAAAATAATAATAATAATGATAATAATAATTATTATTATTTAAGACTCATTCAACGAACCTATTACTGATAAATGTCCGAATTTTTTAAATACTTTGTACCCAAACTACCATTCTATATAAAATCAAGTAACAACTTCTCTTTCTTTTATTTTTTCATTTAAAATTTTAAAGGCTCATATCTTTTAAATAGTAACTCGAAAAAAAATCTGAAAATAGAATTAGTTTTGTTTTTTTAAGACAAACAAAACTAGTACCACCTATGATAGGTTTTGAATATTTTTTTAAAAATAAAATTTTACACAGGTTTTTCAGTATATGGTTTCACATCTATCATAGTGGGTTGGTTTCGCATCTATCATCTATCATAGTGGGGCTTCGCATCTAACAATATAAAATTTAAACAGGTTTCGTATCTAGCAAAACAAAGAAGGTTTCACATCTAGCAAAGCATCTAGCAAAACACAGAAGGTTTCGCATCTAGCAAAATAAAAAAGGGTTCACATCTACTACAACAAAGAAAGTTTCGCATCTATCAGGACAAAACGGTTTCGCATCTTTTTTGTTAAACCCCTATAAATTTTAAAACTTTGAAAATCTGTTTCTTTTTAAACCGTATAGACACAAACGTTTCGCATCTCGTTCGTGTTAACCCTGAACCGTTTTACTCGTCACATAAATATCAGAAACTCAAAATCAGATTAAAATCGACAAAACACTAAATGAAATACAACAAATAAACTACATTAGCAACGTGAAAACCATGTAAATACCGAAAATCAGAAACAAAAATGATGATGACTAAAACGAAATTCACTTGGGAGCTGTATAACCATCGTTTAAAACCTCAAATCGCTATATTTTCTTCATAACCAACTATGGTTTACCTTTTATTCCCATCGAAACACATATAATTTTGTTCTCATTTCGCCTTTGGATGCATATCGATAGCTTCAAAGTCTCGTTTCAAACATATGAAAACGGAATAAAAAATTAGGTATTTTAGAGAGAGAAAAAATTAGAGAAAAAAAGGTGAAGTACGGGTCTAAAAACCTTTTATATAAATGAGCAAGGGTATTTAAGGAATTAGTGTATCTTAAGTGGTAAATATTTGACTAAAATGGGTATTTCTCAAGGAAACATGAAAACATGGGTCTTAAGTGGATAATAGTTAAGGTTTTGGGTTTTAAATAGTACTTAACCCTTATTCTTATTACTATTATTATCATAATTATTATACGATATCAAAAAAAAATTATAGACGTGAAAGGAAGAGAACTAAAAGACCAAAATAGTTAAGGGATTAAAATTCTTACTGATTTCCTAAAGAATGTGAACCTGCTAACGTTTATTATCTTTTTTTTTCCGAAGGGAACCCGCAACCGCTACTCACACAATAGTCTTCACAATGCAAGAAGGTAAATCACACAACATGACAGGCTGAACCAAGAAAGTGTTTGTAGAGGGACTCGAATTCATGACCTTTGGTCACAAGCATGCCTTACCCCACCAACTCAACTACCCTTTTCAGGGTGCTAACATTCATTATATGAATCTTTTCATTTGATTTATATTTCCATGAATTGCAGAAATATTTGTGTGAAGATGAATCTTAGGATTCATCAGACTCCGACGCTTACTTTGTAAAAGTGTTCAACCTGTCAGACTTTTAATCTTTAAAAGACGAATACACAATGGAAGCAGTATCCAACGATGAATGTTGGTGCAGTGAAGAAGATTCCGACAAGTGAATGTTATTTTTCTAGTTGTCTTGAATAATGTATTTGTATGTTTTTTTTATGTTTGGTTGGTTTTATTTCATCTTTATGAAGAGTATTATGTTTTATGGATTGGAACCATCTTTTTTTGGATGTGCGTTTTATTACTGCACAAGGTTCTTAATGATATTTTAGGTTTGATCTTAACGGTATTCTATGCTTTTTGTGGCAGTTCCAAATATAGATGAAGTTGGTACCTCTTACATGAGTTGATCTTTATCCATGACTGATGGGTTGCCTTCATTTTGTATATTACCCCCCTCATGACAGATTTTTCAACTAGATTTTGATATCCCTAAAAAACGTATGCCATGTATTTTGTTTAGGTAAATTGAAAAACTTATTGTACAGTTTGATTTTGATATCCCTAAAAAAGTATGCCAAGTATATGTTTTGCAATGTATTATGTTTTGGTAAATTGAAAAACTTATTGTATTATGTAGTACTTTGATTTGTATCATTTATAATTATTCGTCAAATTTGTATATTTTTTACGGGCTAAACTTTATTCACGACTGGACAGTCGCCCTCATTTTGTGTATTTCCCTCTCATTACTAGATTTTTCAACATATGTTTTTTGTCTTTCTAGAAACAAAATAGTATATGAAGTATAAGGCTTACGAATGTATCATTTTTTACATATAATACGAAACATATTATATAAATGAACATGATCTAATTAGTCGTCAAAATTTCAAATCATCCATCGGCTGAAAGTTATCCATGACTAGAAGACGGCCTTTATTTTGCATACCCCCCTTCTTGTTAGAAGATTTTCAACAAGATTTTTGTCTCTCTAAAAATGGGTCAAGATATATATACCCAAATGTGGTTCAAGTATACCCAATTTTGAGTTTACCTAAAGGTGGTATAAGTTTACCCAAATTTTGACAAAAATACCCTTTGATGGGTATATAAGGTTTTTTTTACTAACTTTCATCCACCTCATTTTTTCTCTTGCACTCTCTAACTTCTCTCTAAAACCTCCAAGTTCTATCTAATTTATCCGGCGAACAAAAAAACAAGTTTTACCTGAATTTCGGTTGATTCATGTTTGATTTGGTGTTTTTATTAGAAGAAGTTTAAAAAAAATTGAAACGATTTTGAATGTTCTTGAGGCAACTTTGAATATTCAAGAACAATTTGAAGAACTTCACAAAATTGTAGTAATATGGGGTTTGATCTAGTAGGGAGTTGTGTTTTTTTGGGTATACATAGCCAAACAGATTGTTTTGTTAATTGGGTATATATAGGATATACTTAGTGTTTTTTTTACTTAGTGGCAATTCAGATATTAAATGAAAGTTCAAGAGTTTTTTGTCCTATAAAAGTCAAACAAAAGTCAACTGCGTTTTTTGGGTAAACTTAAATCACATTTGGGTATATATAGTCATACCTTCTAAAAGTTTATGTCATTAAATTATATGTGTTTACAAAATATATCATTTTTGCTATAATTTGAAACTTGTTGTATTAGGCATACAATTGTCTCACTAAATGCATCCTTCTTAATTATTCATCCAGTTCCTACTTTATCCACGAGATGAACTTTATCCATGATTGGTGGGGTTAATTTTATTTTGTATCCCCCCTCCCCTTAGCAGATTTTCAACAACCTCGTATGTTCCTTTCTCTTTTATCCAGTTTCATCTAAAGACTGGTCTGCCATCTCATGTGCGGTTTCGTCTAAAGTTTGTTCATCTTTTACATTTATTTCACTTTCATTTTGTCCTCATCATCCTATTTAATTTTGTCAACAACCTACTCATTTTTTTTATTCTTTTCAACAACCTTCTCATGGTAAGAATAAAAAACAAAAATAGATTCACAGCTCCCATGCTAAAAGAATGCAAAATCTTAAACAATATAACATGTGAAACCCGACTAACTATAAATATGTACCATATCTAGCGCATGAACCTTATCTTTAGTTGAGAAATCATTTTTATATACTTCAACATCATTAACAATATATTTAATTGATGAGGTCGTATTTCTTTGATACTGACCATTATATATATATTCGAGGGGTAGTTTGGACATATCTAGTACCATGCCCTACCGAACATTACAACTTAGTGGAACATGACTCAGCTAGTTGTTACGCATTTCATCTCTTGGGCTAATGGGATTTTAAACTTAACCCAAGCCCATGATCCAACCTGAAAGGCCTATGGATCCTTAAATGATTATAAATACCCCAACTACTTTCATTAATGAGGGTAAGGAGACTTTATTGCTAGCGCATACCTTACTTATCTCTCTACATTTTACACTAAACATTAAATTCCTAAAACTCTTTCCCAATATACCCTTTGATCAGAAATAATCCACACCAAATTGGCGACCACAGTGGGAGATGATGATGCCTGGATCACAAATTTAAAACCAACAATAACAACCAATTCAAATGGATCTGAATGTGCAGAATACTCCACCTCCATAGGTGGAAGGAGAAACAGAAAATAATGAATACACTATTGAGGAGCGAGATCAATTAAGAGCTGAAATTGAGGTTTTGAGGGTATTAAAACAAACAGAGAAAGGAGTTACAGAAAAATCAGGGGCGACGGTGCTTCACCATACTGATAATCCTGGTGAGAACAAGCAGTCACTCAAGACTCATCTTAGTTCCAAGAAAACGCATTGATCCAAAAGTATGGAGAGTTTCACTTCAGAATCCTCTAGTAGCTCCTCTAATGATGCAGAGCTTGAAGAGTCAGTTTCATCCAGCATTGATGAATGACGGTCAAAAATTAAAATAAGGCTTCCCAAAAAGCATTCAAGAAAGAAGGATAGACATGGCAGGCTCAAGAAGTATTAGTGAAAAATGAAGGGTTCAGCTGATCAGCATATTGACCGTTTGCTGATTGATCCTTTTGCTTTCCAATCCAAACCAGGTATTTTTGCTACTCCAAATGAAGATAATGTGTTTAGTCGTAGTCAAAATTGGAGACAATCACCTTTGTCCGCAAAAATACTCTCCGGACACCTTCCTAAAAGATTTGACAGTTCCAAGATGGAAATATACGATGGGATTAAAGATCCGGATAACCATCTTGAGTAGTTTAAAAACTTTATGATGAACTTTGACGATGACAACAAATTGATGTGTAGGGATTTCTCTCAAAACTTCAAGGGAAATGCCCTCAAATGGTATAATAGTCTCCCTCGGGGATCGATAAATATTTTTGACATATTCTGGATTGCTTTTCAGAGGCAGCTCGTTGGAAGTAAGGAGCTTAAAGGTAATGGAGATACGATCATCCATTGCGCCCACGAGCCAAATGAGTCTTTAAAAGAGTACATCAACAGTTTTGTAAATACAAAGAATGAGTTAGCAGATTGCTTTGAACAAGTGGAAATTTCCTTTCTTAGGCAAGGATTGAACCCGGGGAACTTGGCTGATTCTGTGACCCTGAAGAAATCTACGACCTTTGGGGGGGGTTGTTGAACCAAGTTCGGAAAC